>OZ018377.1:90544173-92008548 GCA_963969555.1 Polydrusus pterygomalis | reverse complement strand
ATGCCGTAATCTTTGTTTGTCATAAGACTATGCCTTAAAATTTGTTTGTCATAAAAAATATGCCATATTCTTTGTTTGTCATAAGACTATGCCATAATCTTCACCGATCTTTGGTTGTGAAAAAACTATGCATAATCTTTGATTGTTAAAAAACTATGCATAATCTCTGTAGTAATAATGATAATATTGTGTGAAATAACTAAGTACGTCGTAAAACATATAACGTAACATGAAAATGTACTTTATACCGCCGTTAGGCGGTATGACCCCACAAATAAAACTATACATATAGGTGGACAAAGAGATTGCAATATGGCCGACAGACGAGCGAGGCGGCATTGGAAACGGGACGTTGAGCACTATACGGCACCGCCTCCGAAAACTACCTATCTATACGAGAAAATGGAAATTTTGCACCATTGTCTAGTTTTGGTCAGTTGTTATAATGACAATTTGGCGATATGTTTCCCCTTCACGTTCCGCAGGAAGGTGAGGCAAAAAAAGCAATAGTAAATAGAAAAAAAGAAAAGAAAAGTATTTTTTTATTGTAAATTTTTTTTTAGTACTAATATTAGATGCACTCTCGGCTGACGATTAGCGATATGTACCCAGTCTAGTTACATATCGCGCTACACCGCGATATGTTATACGGCGCTTCGGTGAAAATAATGTATGTATGTTGGCGTCGTCGTCGTCACTTTCGACATTTTCACATTTGCGATTTTTTTTTTCGGAAACGGTTAGAGTGGGACGATTGAAACTTTTTGGGTTTACAGAGGAATAGTGGAAGTACGTTGTGTAAAAATTTGGAATATACAGGGTGTGCCGGAAAAAAGTTATTAAACGTCAAAGTCGAAAAAAGTCGGGTTTCACGCGGCCCACACCGTGGTCCCAGGAATGAACTTGATCGATTAAAACTTTTTGGACGTGTAGAGGACCGCGAGTTACAGAAGCCTATTGTTTGTGAGCACGATCGAGAGATTGAAAGTAATTTTTTTGATTTTTTCAAAGTCAAAATTTGGTCGAAAATGGTACCTCTTGGATCGCTAATAAGTCGAATTGGGTGCATCCAATCGACATGCGGTTTGGATAATCGGTTAGGCCATCTCAAAATCTACCTTTTTCCAATATATCGTTCTATACCTAACTGGAATGGAAATTGCCGAAAATTGTAAGAAAGTGGAAATCATAAAGTTAGGCCTGATTTTTTCACGGTTTTTATTTTTTTTCGTACTGAAAACGACTTTTGATCGAAACGTTGTAAACTTTAGCGGATAGAGCTCGTCAAATTGTATTTAAGAGATATTTTTTCGTTTCTTTATCTTTAATACGGAAAAAACGGCAGCTTTTTTTTTACTATATCGACTGTAGCTTATTCAATTTTTAACAAAACCGTTTTATTTTTTTCTCAAAAAATGCGCTGATTACTTCGCAATACCTCTACATATTCAAAATCATTAAAATATATTCGCAAAATTGAGAAAAGTCGCTTTTTTGGGTGCGGAAACAGGCAATCTTTACAAATTCTAATACCATTCACTTTTGACCAAGAGTGCCTTGATATTGATGTATCTAAATTAATTATTAATTCTAAAAATCCGGCTGTCAAAAATGGCGAAAAATGGGTGTTTTCAGCGTGACTTGCTAGAATAATAAGAACATTTCCAGATTTTAAATCGGGTGGAATATCTACCTTGAACCTTCTTCTAATTTTATTGACCAAAATATTTGCCCAAAATGTTTCAGAAATGGTTGTAATCTCGATTTTAAAGATGGCGTTTCGACATTGATAATACGTCGCCACGTGGTAGAAGGTTATTCGACATTTCGATATTCGCGATTTTTTTTTTCGGAAACAGTTAGAGCAAAACGATTCAAACTTTCTAGACGTAGAGAGGAATAGTCGGGGCACGTTCTGGGAACAATTTCAAATATACAGGGTGTACCGGAAAAAGTTATTAAAGTCAAAGTTAAAAAATATGTTTTTTTCGTTGTAGGGCGATACAGGTGGCAAAAATCATTTTAATCGATTTAAACTTTTTCGACATGTAGACGACGTTGGGCTACAAAACACTGTTGTTTGCCAACGCGATCGAAAGTTGGGAAGTAATTTTTTTGATTTTTTTAAAATCAATGTAGGGTCATATTGGATCGTTAATAAATCGAATTGGGTGCGTCCGATATACTTTTGGTTTGGATATTCGTTTAGGTCATCTCAAATACTACTTTTTTCAAATATATTGTTCTATACCTAAACAGCATAGAAATGGTAGCAAATTATAAAAAATAAGAATTACTATTTAAGTATATATAATTTGACAGCTGTCGTATAGAACTTTGTTATTTTGGTACTGAAAATTTTTTTAATTTAGTTTTATTACAGCTTTAACCCTCGCTACGAAAAAAGTTAAAATAAATTGACACTTACCTGTCAAAATCTGACAGGTATCGTATAAAACTTTGGTATCTAGGTACTGAATTTTTTTTAAATTTGGGATTCTTACAGCTATAACCGTCGCTACGAAAAAGCTAAAAAAAAATTGACACTTACCTGTCAAAATCTGACAGCTGTCGTATAGAACTTTGTTATTTAGGTACTGAATTTTTTTTAAATTTCGAATTCTTACAGCTATAATCCTAGATACAAGAAAAGCTTAAAAAAACTTGCAATTTACCTGTCAAAATGACAGCTGTCGTATATAACTTTGTTATTTAGGAACTGAAAAATTTTTCATTTAGGATTCTTACAGCTATAAATCTCGCTACGAAAAATCTAAAAAAAAAAATTTGTCGTATAGAACTTTGTTATTTAGGATCTGAAAAATTTTTCACTTTAGGATTTTTACAGCGATAACCTTCGCTACGAAAAGGATAAAAAAAAACTGACTCCTACCTGTCAAAATTTGACAGCTATCGTATAAAACTTTCTTATTTAGGTACCTGAAAATTTTTTAATTTCGAATTCTTACAGCTATAACCCTCGCTACGAAAAAGCTAAAAAAAATTACACTTACCTGTCAAAGTTACAGCTCTCGTATAATTAAACGAACGAACTAGAACAGTGCCGTGCCCGAAGGGCTCGGCACAATAATATTTCTACAAATTTATTAGCTGATAATTGATAGCTTCCACGTAAGAATAATTTTTTGCTTATGTTTTAATCGATTGAATACTTACATATTTTTAAAGAGCAAATATGGAAAGTATATCCCACATTGCACAAAGGTGTGCGAGTTTAAAGAGCACCTATACGGCGCCGTCTCAGAAAACTACCTATCTATACGAGAAAACGGAAATTTTGCACCATTAGTGTAGTTTTGGTCAGTTGTTATAATGACAATTTGGCGATATGTTTTCCCTTCACGTTCCGCAGGAAGGTGAGGCAAAAGAAGCAATAGTATATGGAAAAAAAGAAAAGAAAAGTATTTTTTTATTGTAAATTTTTGTAAATCTTTTTAGTACTAATATTAGATGCACTCTCGGCTGACGATTAGCGATATGTACCCAGTCTAGTATTATATACGGCGGCTACATTTAAAATAAGTTGTCGTCGTCAGTTTCGACATTTTCACATTTGCGATTTCTTTTCTCGAAAACGGTAAGAGTGGGACGATTGAAACTTTTTCAGTTTAAAGAGGAATAGTGGGGGTACAATGTGTAATAATTTTGAATATACAGGGTGTACGGGAAAAAAGTTATTAATTTTTAAAGTCGATAATTATCGGATTCTCGTTGGGATTCGATACAGTTCGTAAAAATGAGTTTTTTTGATTTAAACTTTTTCGACGCGTAGACGACCGTGGGCTACAGAACCCTATTGTTTGTGAGCGCGATCGAAAGTTTGAAAGTAATTTTTTTGATTTTTTTAAAGTTGAAAATTGATCAAAAATGGTATCTCTTGGATCGCTAATAAGTCGAATTGGGTGCATCCGATCAACATTCGGTTTTGATAATCGTTTAGGCCATCTCAAAAACTACCTTTTTCCAATATATCGTTCTATACCTAACTGGAATGGAAATGATCAAAAATTGTAAGAAACTGGAAGGCGTGATTTTTCGCAGTTTTTATTTTTTTTCGTACGGAAAACGACTTTTGATCGAAACGTTGTATACTTTAGCGGATAGAGCTCTTCAAATTGTATTTTAGAGATATTTTTCGTTTCTTTATCTTTATTACGGAAAAAACGACAGCCTATGAATTTTTTCCAGTAATTTCTGTTGGCGTCGCACTGGTTTGTTAAATACTTCTGCAGTGTCTATAAATATAACTTTTTAAATTTTTTCTTGATCCACCATATCAACCGATAAACAAGCTTAAGTTTGCATAGTAAACGCGCTCTGAAAAAACATCATTTGTGGCTCAAAAAAATTAATTTATGATTTATCAAGAGATATTTTTATCCGACGTTTTACTATATCGACTAGCTTATTCAATTTTTAACAAAACCGTTTTATTTTTTCCCAAAAGACGCGCTGATTTAGTCTCAACACCTCTACATATTCAAACTTATAAAAATATATTCGTAAGTTTAAGAAAAATCGAGTTTTTGAGTGCGGAAACAAGCAAAATTTGCAAATTCTAATATTCAATTTTGACTAGAGTGCTTTGACTGCTTTGGTTAATGTAAGTAAATTAATTCTAAAAACCGGCTGTCAAAAATGGCGAAAAATTGGTGTTTTGAGCTTGACTTGCTAGACTAATAAGAAGATTTCCAGATTTTAAATCGGATGGAATATCTACCTTGAACCTTCTTCTAATTTTATTGACCAAAATATTTGCCCAAAATGTTTCAGAAATAGTTGTAATCTCGATTTTAAAGATGACGTTCCGACATTGAAAATGCATCGCCACGTGGTGGGAGGCTGTTCGATATTACGATATTCGCGAATTTTTTTCTCGGAAACGGTTAGAGCAAAACGATAAAAAATTTCTGGACGTAGAGAGGAATAGTAGGGACACGTTCTGGGAACAATTTCCAATATACAGGGTGTACCAGAAAAAAGTTATTTAAGTCAAAGTTGAAAAATATGTTTTTTTTTCGTTGTAGCGCGATACAGGTGGCAAAAATCATTTTAATCGATTTAAACTTTTTTGGCATGTAGACGACGTTGGGCTTCAAAACACTGTTATTTGCGAACGCGATCGAAAGTTGGGAAGTCAATTTTTTGATTTTTTTAAAATCAATGTAGGGTCATATTGGATTGTTAATAAATCAAATTGGGTGCGTCTAACACACTTTTGGTTTAGAGATTAGTTTAGGTCATCTCAAATACTACTTTTTTCAATTATATTGTTCTATACCTACTGGTAATATAAAGGGTGCAAATTATAAAAAAGTAAGAATTACTATCTTTTAATCCTAAATTGAAAATTAACTGTCAAAATGACAGCTGTCGTATAGAACTTTGTTATTTAGGAACTGAAAAATTTTTCAATCTTGGAATCTTACAGCGTCAATCCTTGGTACGAAAAAAATCAACTAGGTTTGTGAAGAAACTAAATTTATTTTTTATCATGAATTGAAATGTTTCAAAATTAGAGGTTGCTAACAAATGGTTTTGTCAAAAGTATAAAATGAAACGAACGAACTCCAACAGTGCCGTGCCCAAAGGGCTCGGCACAATAAAATTTTCACCAATTTATCAGCTATCTATGTAAGAATAGTTAATATCATATATTTTAGTAACGAAAAGTCGTAGCGAATCGAGCGAGACGGCATTGGAAATAGGACGTCGACCACTATACGATGCCGTCTCCAAAAACGACCTATCTATACGAGAAACCGGAAATTTTGCTCCCGTTTTTTATTTTTTAGTTTTTGTCAGTTGTTATAATGACAATTTGGCGATATGTTTCTCCTTCACGTTCCGCAGGAAGGTGAGGTATAAAAAGCAATAGTATTATATAAATAATTTTGTCAGTTGTTATAATGTCAATTTGGCGATATGTTTCCCCTTCACGTTCCGCAGGAAGGTGAGGCAAAAAAAGCAATAGAAAACATAGAAAAAAGAAGCTAAGAAAAATTTTTTTTAAATACAAATTTTTAGTACTAATAATAGATGCACTCTCGGCTAACGATTAGCGATATGTACCCAGTCTAGTTACATATCGCCCCTTTCGAGCGATATGTATATCTCCTCCTACATTTGAAAATGTTCGAGGGTTGTCGTCGTCGTACCCGATTTTTGAAATCACGATTTTTGACATTTTCGATTTTTTTTCTCTAAAGTGGTACATTTCGCACTGATTTTGATTATTTGGTTTTATAGAGGAATAACGGGGGCACATTTTGTGAAAAATTTTAAATATACAGGGTGTACCGAAAAAAAGTTATTAAACGTCAAAGTCGGGAAATATGCGAAATCCGCTGTAACGCATTTCAGGTCGCAAAAATTATTTTTTTCGATTTTCATTTCTAGAGGTTGGAGAGATCCGTCAAATAAAGAGCAAGTTCGTAGATGAAGGATATCGGAAATTGAGAAGTAATTTTTTTGATTTTTTTAAAGTCAAAATTTGGTCGAAAATGGTACCTCTTGGATCGCTAATAAGTCGAATTGGGTGCATCCAATCGACATTCGGTTTGGATAATCGGTTAGGCCATCTCAAAATCTACCTTTTTCCAATATATCGTTCTATACCTAACTGGAATGGAAATTGCCGAAAATGGTAAGAAACTGGAAACCACAGTGTAAGGCGTGATTTTTTTCTCCGTTTTTATTCCGTTTATTTTTTTTCGTACGGAAAACGACTTTTGATTGAAACGTTGTATACTTTAGCGGATAGAGCCGTCAAATTGTATTTAAGAGATATTTTTTCGTTTTTTTATCTTTAATACGGAAAAAACGGCAGCTTATGAACTTTTTCCCGTAATTTCTGTTGGCGTTGCACTGGTTTGCGTAAATAATTCTGCAAGTGTCTATAATATATAACATTTTGAATTTTTTCTTGGTACACTATATCAACGGATAAAGAAGCTTTAATTTGTATTATAAGCGATCTTTGGGAAAACATATTTTGTGGCTCAAAAAAATTAATTTATGATTTTTTTATAGGTTCCTTCACCAGAGGTTTTACTATATCGACTGTAGCTTATTCAATTTTTAACAAAACCGTTTTATTTTTTTCTCAAAATATGCGCTGATTACTTCTCAATATTCCTGCATGTCCAAACTTATCAAAATATATTCGCAAATTTGAGCAAAGTTGCTTTTTTGGGTGCGGAAACAGGCACAATTTTCAAATTCTAACACCATTCGATTTAGAAAAAGTTGGCCATGGTTTTACCATGTGCGTTTTCCTGAACTTTAACTTTTATACCATCTGTCAAAAATAGGTGAAAAATGCGATTTCCAAATTGATTTTTTAGAGGAATAAGACCATTTAGACTACGTCTTTGGTGGGAAATACCTACCTTGAACCTTTATCTTTTTCGTTTGACCAAAAATAAGGGGGAAAATATCGCATTTATCCCGTACTTGTAATAATAAAAATGGCTTGCAGGAGGCATATTAACTTCAGTTCTTATAGTTTTTATAATATTTGGAGAGTATTTAATGTATGAAACACCTGTCTTGGACCTTTTTCTTTGCGGTTGACCAAAAATAATTGAAAAAAGTGTATTATTTGTGTGTATCTTCAATACTCAACGTTCTATGTAATATCGAATACGTCATTAATATCCTATTTACCACAAATCAATCTGTGAGCTTCAGTGGCGTAGTACTAAAGACTGTTGATTTTGGAGACGAAGGTCGAGGGTTCAAACCCCAGTGTTTTTTTTTCTTTTTTTTTAAATTTTTTATTTGTAAATATTTCTTGACAGGTGTTATATTGACAAATTAGGCGATATGTTTTCACATCACAGTCCGAAGGAGTGTGATACAAAAGTAAATAATATAGTAAAACAGAATATTTAAAAAAAAAATTATAAAAAATGAAAAAAAAAATTTTAAAAATTAAAAATTCAAATTTTTTTAAATTCTTTTATGTAATGACTTTTACCTTTAGAGTCACGACAGTGACGATCAGGCGATATGCAGCTTTTACATATCGCCCCTTTCGAGCGATATGTATATCTCCTCCTACATTTGAAAATGTTCGAGGGTTGTCGTCGTCGTACCCGATTTTTGAAATCACGATTTTTGACATTTTCGATTTTTTTTCTCTAAAGTGGTACATTTCGCACTGATTTTGATTATTTGGTTTTATAGAGGAATAACGGGGGCACATTTTGTGAAAAATTTTAAATATACAGGGTGTACCGAAAAAAAGTTATTAAACGTCAAAGTCGGGAAATATGCGAAATCCGCGGTAACGCATTTCAGGTCGCAAAAATTATTTTTTTCGATTTTCATTTCTGGAGGTTGAAGAGATCCGTCAAATAAAGAGCATGTTCGTAGATGAAGGATATCGGAAATGGAGAAGTAATTTTTTTGATTTTTTTAAAGTCAAAATTTGGTCGAAAATGGTACCTCTTGGATCGCTAATAAGTCGAATTGGGTGCATCCAATCGACATTCGGTTTGGATAATCGATTAGGCCATCTCAAAATCTACCTTTTTCCAATATATCGTTCTATACCTAACTGGAATGGAAATTGCCGAAAATGGTAAGAAACTGGAAACCACAGTGTAAGGCGTGATTTTTTTCTCCGTTTTTATTCCGTTTATTTTTTTTCGTACGGAAAACGACTTTTGATTGAAACGTTGTATACTTTAGCGGATAGAGCCGTCAAATTGTATTTAAGAGATATTTTTTCGTTTTTTTATCTTTAATACGGAAAAAACGGCAGCTTATGAACTTTTTCCCGTAATTTCTGTTGGCGTTGCACTGGTTTGCGTAAATAATTCTGCAAGTGTCTATAATATATAACATTTTGAATTTTTTCTTGGTACACTATATCAACGGATAAAGAAGCTTTAATTTGTATTATAAGCGATCTTTGGGAAAACATATTTTGTGGCTCAAAAAAATTAATTTATGATTTTTTTATAGGTTCCTTCACCAGAGGTTTTACTATATCGACTGTAGCTTATTCAATTTTTAACAAAACCGTTTTATTTTTTTCTCAAAATATGCGCTGATTACTTCTCAATATTCCTGCATGTCCAAACTTATCAAAATATATTCGCAAATTTGAGCAAAGTTGCTTTTTTGGGTGCGGAAACAGGCACAATTTTCAAATTCTAACACCATTCGATTTAGAAAAAGTTGGCCATGATTTTACCACGTGCGTTTTCCTGAACTTTAACTTTTATACCATCTGTCAAAAATAGGTGAAAAATGCGATTTCCAAATTGATTTTTTAGAGGAATAAGACCATTTAGACTACGTCTTTTGTGGGAAATACCTACCTTGAACCTTTATCTTTTTCGTTTGACCAAAAATAAGGGGGAAAATATCGCATTTATCCCGTACTTGTAATAATAAAAATGGCTTGCAGGAGGCATATTAACTTCAGTTCTTATAGTTTTTATAATATTTGGAGAGTATTTAATGTATGAAACACCTGTCTTGGACCTTTTTCTTTGCGGTTGACCAAAAATAATTGAAAAAAGTGTATTATTTGTGTGTATCTTCAATACTCAACGTTCTATGTAATATCGAATACGTCATTAATATCCTATTTACCACAAATCAATCTGTGAGCTTCAGTGGCGTAGTACTAAAGACTGTTGATTTTGGAGACGAAGGTCGAGGGTTCAAACCCCAGTGTTTTTTTTTTCTTTTTTTTTAAATTTTTTATTTGTAAATATTTCTTGACAGGTGTTATATTGACAAATTAGGCGATATGTTTTCACATCACAGTCCGAAGGAGTGTGATACAAAAGTAAATAATATAGTAAAACAGAATATTTAAAAAAAAAATTATAAAAAATGAAAAAAAAATTTAAAAAATTAAAAATTCAAATTTTTTTAAATTCTTTTATGTAATGACTTTTACCTTTAGAGTCACGACAGTGACGATCAGGCGATATGCAGCTTTTACATATCGCCCCTTTCGAGCGATATGTATATCTCCTCCTACATTTGAAAATGTTCGAGGGTTGTCGTCGTCGTACCCGATTTTTGAAATCACGATTTTTGACATTTTCGATTTTTTTTCTCTAAAGTGGTACATTTCGCACTGATTTTGATTATTTGGTTTTATAGAGGAATAACGGGGGCACATTTTGTGAAAAATTTTAAATATACAGGGTGTACCGAAAAAAAGTTATTAAACGTCAAAGTCGGGAAATATGCGAAATCCGCTGTAACGCATTTCAGGTCGCAAAAATTATTTTTTTCGATTTTCATTTCTGGAGGTTGGAGAGATCCGTCAAATAAAGAGCAAGTTCGTAGATGAAGGATATCGGAAATTGAGAAGTAATTTTTTTGATTTTTTTAAAGTCAAAATTTGGTCGAAAATGGTACCTCTTGGATCGCTAATAAGTCGAATTGGGTGCATCCAATCGACATTCGGTTTGGATAATCGGTTAGGCCATCTCAAAATCTACCTTTTTCCAATATATCGTTCTATACCTAACTGGAATGGAAATTGCCGAAAATGGTAAGAAACTGGAAACCACAGTGTAAGGCGTGATTTTTTTCTCCGTTTTTATTCCGTTTATTTTTTTTCGTACGGAAAACGACTTTTGATTGAAACGTTGTATACTTTAGCGGATAGAGCCGTCAAATTGTATTTAAGAGATATTTTTTCGTTTTTTTATCTTTAATACGGAAAAAACGGCAGCTTATGAACTTTTTCCCGTAATTTCTGTTGGCGTTGCACTGGTTTGCGTAAATAATTCTGCAAGTGTCTATAATATATAACATTTTGAATTTTTTCTTGGTACACTATATCAACGGATAAAGAAGCTTTAATTTGTATTATAAGCGATCTTTGGGAAAACATATTTTGTGGCTCAAAAAAATTAATTTATGATTTTTTTATAGGTTCCTTCACCAGAGGTTTTACTATATCGACTGTAGCTTATTCAATTTTTAACAAAACCGTTTTATTTTTTCTCAAAATATGCGCTGATTACTTCTCAATATTCCTGCATGTCCAAACTTATCAAAATATATTCGCAAATTTGAGCAAAGTTGCTTTTTTGGGTGCGGAAACAGGCACAATTTTCAAATTCTAACACCATTCGATTTAGAAAAAGTTGGCCATGGTTTTACCACGTGCGTTTTCCTGAACTTTAACTTTTATACCATCTGTCAAAAATAGGTGAAAAATGCGATTTCCAAATTGATTTTTTAGAGGAATAAGACCATTTAGACTACGTCTTTTGTGGGAAATACCTACCTTGAACCTTTATCTTTTTCGTTTGACCAAAAATAAGGGGGAAAATATCGCATTTATCCCGTACTTGTAATAATAAAAATGGCTTGCAGGAGGCATATTAACTTCAGTTCTTATAGTTTTTATAATATTTGGAGAGTATTTAATGTATGAAACACCTGTCTTGGACCTTTTTCTTTGCGGTTGACCAAAAATAATTGAAAAAAGTGTATTATTTGTGTGTATCTTCAATACTCAACGTTCTATGTAATATCGAATACGTCATTAATATCCTATTTACCACAAATCAATCTGTGAGCTTCAGTGGCGTAGTACTAAAGACTGTTGATTTTGGAGACGAAGGTCGAGGGTTCAAACCCCAGTGTTTTTTTTTTTCTTTTTTTTTAAATTTTTTATTTGTAAATATTTCTTGACAGGTGTTATATTGACAAATTAGGCGATATGTTTTCACATCACAGTCCGAAGGAGTGTGATACAAAAGTAAATAATATAGTAAAACAGAATATTTAAAAAAAAAATTATAAAAAATGAAAAAAAAATTTAAAAAATTAAAAATTCAAATTTTTTTAAATTCTTTTATGTAATGACTTTTACCCTTAGAGTCACGACAGTGACGATCAGGCGATATGCAGCTTTTACATATCGCGCTACACCGCGATATGTTATACGGCGCTTCGGTGAAAATAATGTATGTATGTTGTCGCCGCCGCCGCCGCCGTGGCTTTCGACATTTTCACATTTGCGATTTTTTTTCTCGGAAACTGTTAGAGTGGGACGATTGAAACTTTTTCAGTTTAGAGAGGAATAGTGGGGGTACGTTGTGTAAAAATTTGGAATATACAGGGTGTGCCGGAAAAAAGTTATTAAACGTCAAAGTCGAGAAATATCGGGATCTCGTTGAAATTCGATACAGGCCACAAAAATTAGTTTTTTCGATTTAAACTTTTTCGACGCGTAGGCGACCGTGGGCTACAGAACCCTATTGTTTGTGAGCGCGATCGAAAGTTTGGAAATAATTTTTTTTATTTTTTAAAAGTCAAAATTTGGTCCAAAATGGTACCTCTTGGATCGCTAATAAGTTGAATTGGGTGCATTCGATCGACATGCGGTTTGGATAATCGGTTAGGCCATCTCAAAAACTACCTTTTTCCGATATATCGTTCTATACCTAACTGGAATGGAAATTGCCGAAAATTGTAAGAAAGTGGAAATCATAAAGTTAGGCCTGATTTTTTCACGGTTTTTATTTTTTTTCGTACTGAAAACGACTTTTGATCGAAACGTTGTAAACTTTAGCGGATAGAGCTCGTCAAATTGTATTTAAGAGATATTTTTTCGTTTCTTTATCTTTAATACGGAAAAAACGGCCGCTTTTTTTTTACTATATCGACTGTAGCTTATTCAATTTTTAACAAAACCGTTTTATTTTTTTCTCAAAAAATGCGCTGATTACTTCGCAACACCTCTACATATTCAAAATCATTAAAATATATTCGCAAAATTGAGAAAAGTCGCTTTTTTGGGTGCGGAAACAGGCAATCTTTACAAATTCTAACATCATTCACTTTTGACTAAGAGTGCCTTGATATTGATGTATCTAAATTAAATTAATTCTAAAAATCCGGCTGTCAAAAATGGCGAAAAATGGGTGTTTTCAGCGTGACTTGCTAGAATAATAAGAACATTTCCAGATTTTAAATCGGGTGGAATATCTACCTTGAACCTTCTTCTAATTTTACTGACCAAAATATTTGCCCAAAATGTTTCAGAAATGGTTGTAATTTCGATTTTAAAGATGGCGTTTCGACATTGATTATCCGTCGCCACGTGGTAGAAGGTTATTCGACATTTCGATATTCGCGATTTTTTTTTTCGGAAACGGTTAGAGCAAAACAATTCAAACTTTCTGGACGTAGAGAGGAATAGTCGGGGCACGTTCTGGGAACAATTTCAAATATACAGGGTGTACCGGAAAAAAGTTATTAAAGTCAAAGTTAAAAAATATGTTTTTTTTTCGTTGTAGGGCGATACAGGTGGCAAAAATCATTTTAATCGATTTAAACTTTTTCGACATGTAGACGACGTTAGGCTACAAAACACTGTTGTTTGCGAACGCGATCGAAAGTTGGGAAGTAATTTTTTTGATTTTTTTAAAATCAATGTAGGGTCATATTGGATCGTTAATAAATCGAATTGGGTGCATCCAATCGACATGCGGTTTGGATAATCGGTTAGGCCATCTCAAAATCTACCTTTTTCCAATATATCGTTCTATACCTAACTGGAATGGAAATTGCCGAAAATGGTAAGAAACTGGAAACCACAGTGTAAGGCGTGATTTTTTTCTCCGTTTTTATTCCGTTTATTTTTTTTCGTACGGAAAACGATTTTTGATTGAAACGTTGTATACTTTAGCGGATAGAGCCGTCAAATTGTATTTAAGAGATATTTTTTCGTTTTTTTATCTTTAATACAGAAAAAACGGCAGCTTATGAACTTTTTCCCGTAATTTCTGTTGGCGTTGCACTGGTTTGCTTAAATAATTCTGCAAGTGTCTATAATATATAACATTTTGAAATTTTTCTTGGTACACTATATCAACGGATAAAGAAGCTTTAATTTGTATTATAAGCGATCTTTAGGAAAACATATTTTGTGGCTCAAAAAAATTAATTTATGATTTTTTTATAGGTTCCTTCACCAGAGGTTTTACTATATCGACTGTAGCTTATTCAATTTTTAACAAAACCGTTTTATTTTTTTCTCAAAATATGCGCTAATTACTTCTCAATATTCCTGCATGTCCAAACTTATCAAAATATATTCGCAAATTCTAGCAAAGTTGCTTTTTTGGGTGCGGAAACAGGCACAATTTTCAAATTCTAACACCATTCGATTTAGAAAAAGTTGGCCATGGTTTTACCACGTACGTTTTCCTGAACTTTAACTTTTATACCATCTGTCAAAAATAGGTGAAAAATGCGATTTCCAAATTGATTTTTTAGAGGAATAAGACCATTTAGATTACGTCTTTTGTGGGAAATACCTACCTTGAACCTTTATCTTTTTCGTTTGACCAAAAATAAGGGGGAAAATATCGCATTTATCCCGTACTTGTAATAATAAAAATGGCTTGCAGGAGGCATATTAACTTCAATTTTTTAGTTTTTATAATATTTAGGGAGTATTTAATGTATGAAACACCTGTCTTGGACCTTTTTCTTTGCGGTTGACCAAAAATAATTGAAAAAAGTGTATTATTTGTGTGTATCTTCAATACTCAACGTTCTATGTAATATCGAATACGTCATTAATATCCTATTTACCACAAATCACTCTCAAAGCTTCGATAGCGTAGTAGTAGAGGCTGTTGATTTTGGAGACGAAGGTCGTGGGTTCAAACCCCAGTGTTTTTTTTTCTTTTTTTTTCTTTTTTTTTTAATGTCGTTATTTAGGTACGGAAAATTTTTTAAATTTTGGATTCTTACAGCTATAATAATCTATACGAAAAAGCTAAAAAAAAATTACACTTACCTGTCAAAATCTGACAGCTGTAGTAAAGAACTTTGTTATTTAGGTACTGAAATTTTTTTAAATTTCGGATTCTTACAGCTATAATCCTAGATACAAGAAAAGCTTAAAAAAAACTTGATATTTACCTGTCAAAATGACAGCTGTCGTATAGAACTTTGTTATTTAGGAACTGAGAAATTTTTTAATTTAGTATTCTTACAGCTATAACCCTCGTTACAAAAAATCTAAAAAAAAAATTGACACTTACCTGTCAAAATTTGACAGCTATCGTATAAAACTGTGTCATTTAGGTACTGACAAATTTTTAAATTTAGGATTCTTACAGCTATAAACCTCGTTACAAAAAATCTAAAAAAAAATTGACACTTACCTGTCAAAATTTGACAGCTATCGTATAGAACTTTGTTATTTAGGGACCTGATAATTTTATAATTTCGGACTCTTACAGCTATAACTCTCGCTACGAAAAAGCTAAAAAAAAATTGACACTTAACTGTCAAAATTTGACAGCTATCGTATAGAACTTTGTTATTTAGGTACTGAAAATTTTTTCAATTTGGGATTCTTACAGCTATAATCCTCGTTACGAAAAAACTTTTAAAAAATTGACACTTACCTGTCAAAATTTGACAGCTGTCGTATGGAACTTTGAACACTGAAAAATTTTTAAATTTCGGATTTGTACAGCTATAATCCTCTATATGAAAAAAGATTAAAAAAATTTACACCCGCCTGTCATAATTTGACAGCTGTCGTATAGAACTTTGTTATTTGGGTACTGAAAAATTTTTAAATTTAGGATTATTACAGCTTTAACCCTCGCTACGAAAAAAGTTTAAATAAATTGACACTTACCTGTCAAAATTTGACAGCTGTCGTATAAAAGTTTGTTATTTAGGTACTAAAAAATTTTTAATTTCAGATTCGTATAGCTACAATCCTCTATATGAAAAAAGCTTAAAAAAATTTACACCCGCCTGTCATAATTTGACAGCTGTAGTATAGAACTTTGTTATTTAGGTAGGTATTGATTTTTTTTTAATTTCAGATTCTTACAGCTATAACTCTCGCTACGAAAAAGCTAAAAAAAATTACACTTACCTGTCAAAATTTGACAGCTGTCGTAAAAAACTTTTTTATTTAGGTACCTGAAAATTTTTTAATTTCGAATTCTTACAGCTATAACCCTCGCTACGAAAAAGCTAAAAAAAATGACACTTACCTGTCAAAGTGACAGCTCTCGTATAATTAAACGAACGAACTAGAACAGTGCCGTGCCCGAAGGGCTCGGCACAATAATATTTCTATAAATTTATTAGCTGATAATTGATGGCTTCCATGTAAGAATAATTTTTTCCTTATGTTTTATTCGATTGAATACTTACATATTTTTATAGAGCAAATATGGAAAGTATATCCCACATTGCACAAAGGTGTGCGAGTTTAAAGAGCACCTATACGGCGTTGTCTCAGAAAACTACCTATCTATACGAGAAAACGGAAATTTTGCACCATTGTGTAGTTTTGGTCAGTTGTTATAATGACAATTTGGCGATATGTTTTCCCTTTACGTTCCGCAGGAAGGTGAGGTAAAAAAAGCAATAGTAAATAGAAAAAAAGAAAAGTATTTTCTTATTGTAAATTTTTGTAAATCTTTTTGGTACTAATATTAGATGCACTCTCGGCTGACGATTAGCGATATGTACCCAGTCTAGTTACATATCGCGCTGCACCGCGATATGTTATACGGCGCTTCGGTGAAAAAAATGTATGTATGTTGTCGCCGCCGCCGCCGTCGTCGTCTCTTTCGACATTTTCACATTTGCGATTTTTTTTCTCAGAAACGGTTAGAGTGGGACGATTGAAACTTTTTGGGTTTAGAGAGGAATAGTGGGGGTACGTTGTGTAAAAATTTCGAATATACAGGGTGTGCCGGAAAAAAGTTATTAATTTTTAAAGTCGAGAAATATCGGGATCTCGTTGGCATTCAATACAGGCCACAAAAATTAGTTTTTTCGATTTAAACTTTTTCGACGCGTAGACGACCGTCGGCTACAGAACCCTATTGTTTGTGAGCGCGATCGAAAGTTTGAAAGTAATTTTTTTGATTTTTTCAAAGTCAAAATTTGGTCGAAAATGGTACCTCTTGGATCGCTAATAAGTCGAATTGGGTGCATCCAATCGACATGCGGTTTGGATAATCGGTTAGGCCATCTCAAAATCTACCTTTTTCCAATATATCGTTCTATACCTAACTGGAATGGAAATTGCCGAAAATGGTAAGAAACTGGAAACCACAGTGTAAGGCGTGATTTTTTTTCTCCGTTTTTATTCCGTTTATTTTTTTTCGTACGGAAAACGATTTTTGATTGAAACGTTGTATACTTTAGCGGATAGAGCCGTCAAATTGTATTTAAGAGATATTTTTTGGTTTTTTTATCTTTAATACGGAAAAAACGGCAGCTTATGAACTTTTTCCCGTAATTTCTGTTGGCGTTGCACTGGTTTGCTTAAATAATTCTGCAAGTGTCTATATAATATAACATTTTGAATTTTTTCTTGGTACACTATATCAACGGATAAAGAAGCTTTAATTTGTATTATAAGCGATCTTTGGGAAAACATATTTTGTGGCTCAAAAAAATTAATTTATGATTTTTTTATAGGTTCCTTCACCAGAGGTTTTACTATATCGACTGTAGCTTATTCAATTTTTAACAAAACCGTTTTATTTTTTTCTCAAAATATGCGCTGATTACTTCTCAATATTCCTGCATGTCCAAACTTATCAAAATATATTCGCAAATTTGAGCAAAGTTGCTTTTTTGGGTGCGGAAACAGGCACAATTTTCAAATTCTAACACCATTCGATTTAGAAAAAGTTGGCCATGGTTTTACCACGTGCGTCTTCCTGAACTTTAACTTTTATACCATCTGTCAAAAATAGGTGAAAAATGCGATTTCCAAATTGATTTTTTAGAGGAATAAGACCATTTAGACTACGTCTTTTGTGGGAAATACCTACCTTGAACCTTTATCTTTTTCGTTTGACCAAAAATAAGGGGGAAAATATCGCATTTATCCCGTACTTGTAATAATAAAAATGGCTTGCAGGAGGCATATTAACTTCAGTTTTTATAGTTTTTATAATATTTGGACAGTATTTAATGTATGAAACACCTGTCTTGGACCTTTTTCTTTGCGGTTGACCAAAAATAATTGAAAAAAGTGTATTATTTGTGTGTGTCTTCAATACTCAACGTTCTATGTAATATCGAATACGTCATTAATATCCTATTTACCACAAATCACTCTCTAAGCTTCGGTAGTGTAGTAGTAGAGGCTGTTGATTTTGGAGACGAAGGTCGAGGGTTCAAACCCCACTGTTTTTTTTCTTTTTTTTAAAGTTTTTTTTTTTAATGTCGTTATTTAGGTACTGAAAATTTTTTAAATTTTGGATTCTTACAGCTATAATAATCTATACGAAAAAGCTAAAAAAAAATTACACTTACCTGTCAAAATCTGACAGCTGTAGTATAGAACTTTGTTATTTAGGTACTGAATTTTTTTTAAATTTCGGATTCTTACAGCTATAATCCTAGATACAAGAAAAGCTTAAAAAAAATTGATATTTACCTGTCAAAATGACAGCTGTCGTATAGAACTTTGTTATTTAGGAACTGAGAAATTTTTTAATTTAGGATTCTTACAGCTATAACCCTCGTTACAAAAAATCTAAAAAAAAATTGACACTTACCTGTCAAAATTTGACAGCTATCGTATAAAACTGTGTCATTTAGGTACTGACAAATTTTTAAATTTAGGATTCTTACAGCTATAACCCTCGTTACAAAAAATCTAAAAAAAAAATTGACACTTACCTGTCAAAATTTGACAGCTATCGTATAGAACTTTGTTATTTAGGGACCTGATAATTTTATAATTTCGGACTCTTACAGCTATAACTCTCGCTACGAAAAAGCTAAAAAAAAATTGACACTTACCTGTCAAAATTTGACAGCTGTCGTATGGAACTTTGTTATTTAGGTACTGAAAATTTTTTCAATTTGGGATTCTTACAGCTATAATCCTCGTTACGAAAAAACTTTAAAAAAATTGACACTTACCTGTCAAAATTTGACAGCTGTCGTATGGAACTTTGTTATTTAATCACTGAAAAATTTTTAAATTTCGGATTTGTACAGCTATAATCCTCTATATGAAAAAAGATTTAAAAAATTTACACCCGCCTGTCATAATTTGACAGCTGTCGTATAGAACTTTGTTATTTTGGTACTGAAAATTTTTTAAATTTAGGATTATTACAGCTATAACCCTCGCTACAAAAAAGCTAAAAAATAATTGACAATTACTTTTCAAAATATGACAGCTGTCGTATAAAACGTTGTTATTTAGGTACTGAATTTTTTTTTAATTTAAGATTTTTACAGCTATAACCCTTGCTACGAAAAAGCTAAAAAAAAATGACACTTACCTGTCAAAGTAACAGCTGTCGTATTATTAAACGAACGAACTAGAACAGTGCCGTGCCCGAAGGGCTCGGCACAATAATATTTCTACAAATTTATTAGCTGATAATTGATAGCTTTAATGTATATTTTTATAGAGCAAATATGGAAAGTATATCCCACATTGCGAGTTTAAAGAGCACCTATAAATATCAATATCATAATATTAAATATCATATATCTCCGTAACGAAAAGTCGTAGCGAATCGAGCGAGGCGGCATTGGAAACGGGACGTCGAGCACTATACGGCGTCGTCTCCGAAAACTACCTATCTATACGAGAAAACGGAAATTTTGCACCCGTTATTTTTATTTTTTAGTTTTTGTCAGTTGTTATAATGACAATTTGGCGATATGTTTCCCCTTCACGTTCCGCAGGAAGGTGAGGCAAAAAAAGCAACAATGTATATAACTAATAAGTAGCATCCTTAAGAGATCTTTACTTTAAGTTCTTAGAAATTTTTTGTACGTCTTATAGTTTTTGAGATATGGAATTAAAAGTGGTTTTCATGTATTTGCCAATATCTCGAAACTGATAGAACTTAGATAGAAACTCTTCAAATAAAAAAGTTGCCTTTTTCTATTGTCCAGATAAAACGTTATATTAATTTTTGTTCCAAAGGCCGTAATAAGGGACGTATTGAGGAAACTTTGAAAACCGACAAAAAAATCCGAGTTTTCTGGATATTTTTTTAAAAATTCATAGAATTGTTAATTATCATATTTTCTTCGCTATTTTCGGGTTTTACGTTATTTTTGATGGAAATGTACCGAAAAATTGACATATTTGCGAATTTTAAATTTTGGCATTTTTTCCATGTATATGCTCAAGGAAAATGCTATGAAATCCATAAAAGACCATTTTCCTCGGAAACTGAAAGAGATACGGCAACAATGTATATAACTAATAAGTAGTATCCTTAAGAGATCTTTACTTTAAGTTCTTAGAAATTTTTTGTAGGTCTTATAGTTTTTGAGATATGGAATTAAAAGTGGTTTTCATATATTAGCCAATATCTCGAAACTGATAAAGCTTAGATAGAACCTCTTCAAATAAAAAAGTTGCCTTTTTCTATGGTCCAGATAAAAGGTTATATTGATTTCTATTCTAAAAGCGATAATAAGGGACGTATTGGCTCGGCACAATAATATTTCTACAAATTTATTAGCTGATAATTGATAGCTTCCATGTAAGAATAATTTTTTGCTTATGTTTTAATCGATTGAATACTTACATATTTTTATAGAGCAAATATGGAAAGTATATCCCACATTGCACAAAGGTGTGCGAGTTTAAAGAGCACCTATACGGCGCCGTCTCAGAAAACTACCTATCTATACGAGAAAACGGAAATTTTGCACCATTGTGTAGTTTTAGTCTGTTGTTATAATGACAAATTGGCGATATGTTTTCCCTTCACGTTCCGCAGGAAGGTGAGGCAAAAAAAGCAATAGTAAATAGAAAAAAAGAAAAGAAAAGTATTTTTTTATTGTAAATTTTTGTAAATCTTTTTAGTACTAATATTAGATGCACTCTCGGCTGACGATTAGCGATATGTACCCAGTCTAGTATTATATACGTCTCTTCCGCGCGGAATCTCGAAAACCCCGATCAGCTCTTGAACAATTTCGTCTATGTAAGACATTTTCACAGTTGCGATTTTTTTTTCTCGGAAACGGTTAGAGTGGGACGATTGAAACTTTTAGGGTTTAGATAGGAATAGTAGGGGTACGTTGTGTAAAAATTTCGAATATACAGGGTGTGCCGAAAAAAAGTTATTAAACCCCAAACTCGAAAAATATCGGATTCTCGTTGAAATTCGACACAGGTCGTAAAAATAAGTTTTCTCGATTTAAATTTTTTTGACGCGTAGACGACCGTCGGCTACAGAAGCCTATTGTTTACCAAGGTAATCGGATGTTGGGAAGTCAATTTTTTGATTTTTTTTAAATCAATGTAGGGACATGTTGGATCGTTAATAAATCGAATTGGGTTCGTCCCACATATTTTTGATTTGGATATTCGTTTAGGTCATCTCAAATACTACTTTGGATCATAAAAAAAACTACAATAAAAAGTTTTTTTTTTTGTTTCTTTATCTTTAATAAGGCAATAATATTCTATATTGTTTTCAAAGTGGTCGGTGGCCTAGTGATATATATTAGATTACGACTTTTGGTCACGATGATCCCGGGTTCAATTCCAGGCGCGTCATTTTATTTTTTTAATATTTCGTTATTTAGGTAGGTAGGTACAGAAAGTCTTTTAAATTTTGGATTCTTACAGCGACAATCCTCGGTACGAAAAAAATCAACTAGGTTTGTGAAGAAACTAAATTTATTTTTTAACACGAATTGAAATGTTTCAAAATTAGAGGTTGCTAACAAATGGTTTTGTCAAAAGTATAAAATGAAACGAATGAACTCCAACAGTGCCGTGCCCAAGGGGCTCGGCACAATAAAATTTTCACCAATTTATCAGCTATCTATGTAAGAATAGTTAATATCATATATTTCAGTAACGAAAAGTCGTAGCGCATCGAGCGAGACGGCATTGGAAATAGGACGTCGACCACTATACGATGCCGTCTCCAAAAACTACCTATCTATACGAGAAACCGCAAATTTTGCAACCGTTTTTTTATTTTTTAGTTTTTGTCAGTTGTTATTATAATGACAATTTGGCGATATGTTTCTCCTTCACGTTCCGCAGGAAGGTGAGGTATAAAAAGCAATAGTAAATAGAGAAAAGGAAAAGAAAATTATTTTTTTAGTACTAATATTAGATGCACTCTCGGCTGACGATTAGCGATATGTACCCAGTCTAGTATTATATACGTCTCTTCCGCGCGGAATCTCGAAAACCCCGATCGGCTCTTGAACAATTTCGTCTATGTAAGACATTTTCACATTTGCGATTTCTTTTCTCGGAAACGGTAAGAGTGGGACGATTGAAACTTTTTCAGTTTAGAGAGGAATAGTGGGGGTACAATGTGTAAAAATTTTGAATATACAGGGTGTACGGGAAAAAAGTTATTAATTTTTAAATTTGATAATTATCGGAGTCTCGTTGTCATTCGGTACAGGCCACAAAAATTAGTTTTTTCGATTTAAACTTTTTCGACGCGTAGACGACCGTAGGCTACAGACCCCTATTGTTTGTGAGCGCGATCGAAAGTTTGGAAATAATTTTTTAAATTTTTTCAAAGTTAAATATGGGACTAAAAACAGGTACCTATTGAATCGTTAATAAGTCGAATTGGGTCCATCCGATCGACATTCGGTTTGGATAATCCTTTAGGCAATTATTAAAGGTTGCTAACAAATGGTTTTGTAAAAAGTATGAAATAAAATAAACGAATTGGAATAGTGCCGTGCCGGAAGGGCTCGGCAAAATAAGCTTTTGAACTAATTTATCAGCTATCAATGTAAGAATAGTTTCTTTACTTATGTTTAAATTGATTGAATACATATTTTTATAGGACACACTTGGAAATTATATTCCACATTGATACGTTTGCTGTGCGATTTTAAAAAAAGCCGGTGCTGATGGGTTCAATGTTAATATCAATATCATAATATTAAATTTCATATATTTCCGTAACGAAAAGTCGTAGCGAATCGAGCGAGACGGCATTGGAAACGGGACATCGAGCAGTATACGATGCCGTCTTCAAAAACTACCTATCTATACAAGAAAACGGAAATTTTGCACCCGTTATTTTTATTTTTTAGTTTTTGTCAGTTGTTATAATGACAATTTGGCGATATGTTTCCCCTTCACGTTCCGCAGGAAGGTGAGGCAAAAAAAGCAACAATGTATATAACTAATAAGTAGCATCTTTATGAGATCTTCACTTTAAGTTCTTAGAAATTTTTTGTAGGTCTTATAGTTTTTGAGATATGGAATTAAAAGTGGTTTTCACGTATTTGCCAATATCTCGAAACTGCTAGAACTTAGATAGAAACTCTTTAAATAAAAAAGTTGCCTTTTTCTATTGTCCAGATAAAACGTTATATTAACTTTTGTTCCAAAGGCCGTAATAAGGGACGTATTGAGGAAACTGTGAAAACCGACCAAAAAATCCGAGTTTTCTGGATTTTTTTTTTAATTCATAGAATTGTTATTTATCATATTTTCTTCGCTATTTTCGGGTTTTACGTTATTTTTGATGAAAATGTACCGAAAAATTGACTTATTTGCGAATTTTAAATTTTGGCATTTTTTCCATGTATATGCTCAGGAAAATGCTATGAAATCCATGAAAGACCATTTTCCTCGGAAACTGAAAGAGATACGGCAACAATGTATATAACTAATAAGTAGCATCCTTAAGAGATCTTTACTTTAAGTTCTTAGAAATTTTTTGTAGGTCTTATAGTTTTTGAGATATGGAATTAAAAGTGGTTTTCATATATTAGCCAATATCTCGAAACTGATAAAGCTTAGATAGAACCTCTTCAAATAAAAAAGTTGCCTTTTTCTATGGTCCAGATAAAAGGTTATATTGCTTTCTATTCTAAAAGCGATAATAAGGGACGTATTGGCTCGGCACAATAATATTTCTACAAATTTATTAGCTGATAATAATTGATAGCTTCCATGTAAGAATAATTTTTTGCTTATGTTTTAATCGATTGAATACTTACATATTTTTATAGAGCAAATATGGAAAGTATATCCTACATTGCACAAAGGTGTGCGAGTTTAAAGAGCACCTATACGGCGCCGTCTCAGAAAACTACCTATCTATACGAGAAAACGGAAATTTTGCACCATTGTGTAGTTTTGGTCAGTTGTTATAATGACAATTTGGCGATATGTTTTCCCTTCACGTTCCGCAGGAAGGTGAGGCAAAAAAAGCAATAGTAAATAGAAAAAAAGAAAAGAAAAGTATTTTTTTATTGTAAATTTTTGTAAATCTTTTTAGTACTAATATTAGATGCACTCTCGGCTGACGATTAGCGATATGTACCCAGTCTAGTTAACATATCGCTTTCCGCGATATGTTATTCGTCGCCTTCACGCGGAATCACGGCAACCCCGACTGCTTCCCGAAAATTTTGCACTATATCGTCTGCTTCATTTGAAATATGTGCGTATGTTGTCCGTGTCGGCGTCGTCAGTTTCGACATTTTCACATTTGCGATTTTTTTTCTCGGAAACGGTTAATGTGGGACAATTGAAACTTTTTGGGTTTACAAAGGAATAGTGGGGGTACGTTGTGTGAAAATTTCGAATATACAGGGTGTGCCGGAAAAAAGTTATTAATTTTTAAAGTCGAGAAATATCGGGATCTCGTTGGCATTCGATACAGGCAACAAAAATTAGTTTTTTCGATTTAAACTTTTTCGACGCGTAGACGACCGTGGGCTACAGAACCCTATTGTTTGTGAGCGGGATCGAAAGTTTGGAAGTAATTTTTTTGATTTTTTCAAAGTCAAAATTTGGTCGAAAATGGTACCTCTTGGATCGCTAATAAGTCGAATTGGGTGCATCCAATCGACATTCGGTTTGGATAATCGGTTAGGCCATCTCAAAATCTACCTTTTTCCAATATATCGTTCTATACCTAACTGGAATGAAAATTGCCGAAAATGGTAAGAAACTGGAAACCACAGTGTAAGGCGTGATTTTTTTCTCCGTTTTTATTCCGTTTATTTTTTTTCGTACGGAAAACGACTTTTGATTGAAACGTTGTATACTTTAGCGGATAGAGCCGTCAAATTGTATTTAAGAGATATTTTTTCGTTTTTTTATCTTTAATACGGAAAAAACGGCAGCTTATAAACTTTTTCCCGTAATTTCTGTTGGCGTTGCACTGGTTTGCTTAAATAATTCTGCAAGTGTCTATAATATATAACATTTTGAATTTTTTCTTGGTACACTATATCAACGGATAAAGAAGCTTTAATTTGTATTATAAGCGATCTTTGGGAAAACATATTTTGTGGCTCAAAAAAATTAGTTTATGATTTTTTTATAGGTTCCTTCACCAGAGGTTTTACTATATCGACTGTAGCTTATTCAATTTTTAACAAAACCGTTTTATTTTTTTCTCAAAATATGCGCTGATTACTTCTCAATATTCCTGCATGTCCAAACTTATCAAAATATATTCGCAAATTTGAGCAAAGTAGCTTTTTTGGGTGCGGAAACAGGCACAATTTTCAAATTCTAACACCATTCGATTTAGAAAAAGTTGGCCATGGTTTTACCACGTGCGTTTTCCTGAACTTTAACTTTTATACCATCTGTCAAAAATAGGTGAAAAATGCGATTTCCAAATTGATTTTTTAGAGGAATTAGACCATTTAGACTACGTCTTTTGTGGGAAATACCTACCTTGAACCTTTATCTTTTTCGTTTGACCAAAAATAAGGGGGAAAATATCGCATTTATCCCGTACTTGTAATAATAAAAATGGCTTGCAGGAGGCATATTACCTTCAATTTTTATAGTTTTTATAATATTTGGAGAGAATTTAATGTATGAAACACCTGTCTTGGACCTTTTTCTTTGCGGTTGACCAAAAATAATTGAAAAAAGTGTATTATTTGTGTGTATCTTCAATACTCAACGTTCTATGTAATATCGAATACGTCATTAATATCCTATTTACCACAAATCAATCTGTGAGCTTCGCTGGCGTAGTACTAAAGACTATTGATTTTGGAGACGAAGGTCGAGGGTTCAAACCCCAGTGTTTTTTTTTCTTTTTTTTTAAATTTTTTTTTAATTTCGTTATTTAGGTACTGAAAATTTTTTAAATTTTGGATTCTTACAGCTATAATAATCTATACGAAAAAGCTAAAAAAAAATTACACTTACCTGTCAAAATCTGACAGCTGTAGTAAAGAACTTTGTTATTTAGGTACTGAAATTTTTTTAAATTTCGGATTCTTACAGCTATAATCCTAGATACAAGAAAAGCTTAAAAAAAACTTGATATTTACCTGTCAAAATGACAGCTGTCATATAGAACTTTGTTATTTAGGAACTGAGAATTTTTTAATTTAGGATTCTTACAGCTATAACCCTCGTTACAAAAAATCTAAAAAAAAAATTGACACTTACCTGTCAAAATTAGACAGCTATCGTATAAAACTGGGTTATTTAGGTACTGACAAATTTTTAAATTTAGGATTCTTACAGCTATAACCCTCGTTACAAAAAATCTAAAAAAAAAATTGACACTTACCTGTCAAAATTTGACAGCTATCGTATAGAACTTTGTTATTTAGGGACCTGATAATTTTATAATTTCGGACTCTTACAGCTATAACTCTCGCTACGAGAAAGCTAAAAAAAAAATTGACACTTAACTGTCAAAATTTGACAGCTATCGTATAGAACTTTGTTATTTAGGTACTGAAAATTTTTTCAATTTGGGATTCTTACAGCTATAATCCTCGTTACGAAAAAACTTTTAAAAAATTGACACTTACCTGTCAAAATTTGACAGCTGTCGTATGGAACTTTGTTATTTAATCACTGAAAAATTTTTAAATTTCGGATTTGTACAGCTATAATCCTCTATATGAAAAAAGATTAAAAAAATTTACACCCGCCTGTCATAATTTGACAGCTGTCGTATAGAACTTTGTTATTTGGGTACTGAAATTTTTTTTAATTTAGGATTATTACAGCTATAACCCTCGCTACAAAAAAGCTAAAAAATAATTGACAATTACCTTTCAAAATTTGACAGCTGTCGTATAAAACTTTGTTATTTAGGTACTGAATTTTTTTTTAATTTAAGATTTTTACAGCTATAACCCTTGCTACGAAAAAGCTAAAAAAAAATGACACTTACCTGTCAAAGTAACAGCTGTCGTATTACTAAACGAACGAACTAGAACAGTGCCGTGCCCGAAGGGCTCGGCACAATAATATTTCTACAAATTTATTAGCTGATAATTGATAGCTTTAATGTATATTTTTATAGAGCAAATATGGAAAGTATATCCCACATTGCGAGTTTAAAGAGCACCTATAAATATCAATATCATAATATTAAATATCATATATCTCCGTAACGAAAAGTCGTAGCGAATCGAGCGAGGCGGCATTGGAAATGGAACGTTGAGCACTATACGGCGCCATCTCCGAAAACTACCTATCTATACGAGAAAACGGAAATTTTGCACCATTGTCTAGTTTTGGTCAGTTGTTATAATGACAAATTGGCGCAGGAAGGTGAGGCAAAAAAAGCAACAATGTATATAACTAATAAGTAGCATCTTTATGAGATCTTCACTTTAAGTTCTTAGAAATTTTTTGTAGGTCTTATAGTTTTTGAGATATGGAATTAAAAGTGGTTTTCATGTATTTGCCAATATCTCGAAACTGATAGAACTTAGATAGAAACTCTTTAAATAAAAAATTTGCCTTTTTCTATTGTCCAGATAAAACGTTATATTAACTTTTGTTCCAAAGGCCGTAATAAGGGACGTATTGAGGAAATTTTGAAAACCGACAAAAAAATCCGAGTTTTCTGGATATTTTTTTAAAAATTCATAGAATTGTTAATTATCATATTTTCTTCGCTATTTTTGGGTTTTACGTTATTTTTGATGGAAATGTACCGAAAAATTGACTTATTTGCGAATTTTAAATTTTGGCATTTTTTCCATGTATATGCTCAGGAAAATGCTATGAAATCCATAAAAGACCATTTTCCTCGGAAACTGAAAGAGATACGGCAACAATGTATATAACTAATAAGTAGCATCCTTAAGAGATCTTTACTTTAAGTTCTTAGAAATTTTTTCTAGGTCTTATAGTTTTTGAGATATGGAATTAAAAGTGGTTTTCATATATTAGCCAATATCTCGAAACTGATAAAGCTTAGATAGAACCTCTTCAAATAAAAAAGTTGCCTTTTTCTATGGTCCAGATAAAAGGTTATATTGATTTCTATTCTAAAAGCGATAATAAGGGACGTATTGGCTCGGCACAATAATATTTCTACAAATTTATTAGCTGATAATTGATAGCTTCCATGTAAGAATAATTTTTTGCTTATGTTTTAATCGATTGAATACTTACATATTTTTATAGAGCAAATATGGAAAGTATATCCCACATTGCACAAAGGTGTGCGAGTTTAAAGAGCACCTATACGGCGCCGTCTCAGAAAACTACCTATCTATACGAGAAAACGGAAATTTTGCACCATTGTGTAGTTTTGGTCAGTTGTTATAATGACAATTTGGCGATATGTTTTCCCTTCACGTTCCGCAGGAAGGTGAGGCAAAAAAAGCAATAGTAAATAGAAAAAAAGAAAAGAAAAGTATTTTTTTATTGTAAATTTTTGTAAATCTTTTTAGTACTAATATTAGATGCACTCTCGGCTGACGATTAGCGATATGTACCCAGTCTAGTTACATATCGCGCTGCATCGCGATATGTTATACGGCGCTTCGGTGAAAAAAATGTATGTATGTTGTCGCCGTGGTCTCTTTCGACATTTTCATATTTGCGATTTTTTTTCTCGGAAACGGTTAGAGTGGGACGATTGAAACTTTTTGGGTTTAGAGAGGGATAGTGGGGGTACGTTGTGTGAAAATTTCGAATATACAGGGTGTGCCGGAAAAAAGTTATTAAACGTCAAAGTCGAGAAATATCGGGATCTCGTTGGCATTCAATACAGGCCACAAAAATAAGTTTTTTCGATTTAAACTTTTTCGACGCGTAGACGACCGTGGGCTACAGAACCCTATTGTTTGTGAGCGCGATCGAAAGTTTGGAAGTAATTTTTTTGATTTTTTCAAAGTCAAAATTTGGTCGAAAATGGTACCTCTTGGATCGCTAATAAGTCGAATTGGGTGCATCCAATCGACATTCGGTTTGGATAATCGGTTAGGCCATCTCAAAATCTACCTTTTTCCAATATATTGTTTTATACCTAACTGGAATGGAAATTGCCGAAAATTGTAAGAAAGTGGAAATCATAAAGTTAGGCCTGATTTTTTCACGGTTTTTATTTTTTTTCGTACTGAAAACGACTTTTGATCGAAACGTTGTAAACTATAGCGGATAGAGCTTGTCAAATTGTATTTAAAATATATTTTTTCGTTTATTTATCTTTAATACGGAAAAAACGGCAGGTTTTTTTTTACTATATCGACTGTAGCTTATTCAATTTTTAACAAACCCGTTTTATTTTTTTCTCAAAAAATGCGCTGATTACTTCTCAACACCTCTACATATCCAAAATTATTAAAATATATTCGCAAACTTGAGAAAAGTCGCTTTTTGGGTGCGGAAACAGGCAATCTTTACGAATTCTAACACCATTCACTTTTGACTAAGAGTGCCTTGATATTGATATATCTAAATTAATTATTAATTCTAAAAATCCGGCTGTCAAAAATGGCGAAAAATGGTTGTTTTTAGCGTGACTTGCTAGAATAATAAGAACATTTCCAGATTTTAAATCGGGTGGAATATCTACCTTGAACCTTCTTCTAATTTTATTGACCAAAATATTTGCCCAAAATGTTTCAGAAATAGTTGTAATCTCGATTTTAAAGATGGCGTTCCGACATTGATAATCCGTCGCCACGTGGTGGGAGGCTGTTCCACATTTAGATATTCGCGAATTTTTTTCTCGGAAACGGTTAGAGCAAAACGATTAAAATTTTCTGCACGTAGAGAGGAATAGTAGGGGCACGTTCTGGGAACAATTTCCAATATACAGGGTGTACCGGAAAAAAGTTATTAAAGTGAAAGTTGAAAAATATGTTTTTATTTCGTTGTGGCGCGATACAGGTGCCAAAAAGCATTTTAATGGAGTTAAACTTTATTGGCGTGTAGACGACGTTGGGCTACAAAACACTGTTGTTTGCAAACATGATCGGAAGTTGAGAAGTCAATTTTTTAATTTTTTTAAAATCAATGTAGGGTTATGTTGGATCGTTAATAAATCGAATTGGGTGCGTTTGACACACTTTTGGTTTGGAGATTCGTTTAGGTCATCTCAAATACTACTTTTTTCAAATATATTGTTCTATACCTACCTGTAATGTAAAGGGTGCAAATTATAAAAAAGTAAGAATTACTATTTAATTCTTTTACGGTTTTCATTGTTTTTCGTACGGAAAACAACTTTTGATTGAAATGTAATGTACCTTAGCGGAAAGAGCTCGTCAAGCTTAAATAAATCGTATTTTTTTCATTTTTAATACGGCAATATAAATATTCTATATTATAATTTATTTTCAAAGTGGTCGGGCCTAGTGGAAGGTAGGTATATAATAGGTTACGACTTGTGGTCGCGATGATACCGGGTTCAATTCCAGGCCCGTCTTTTTATTTTTTTAATATTTCGTTATTTAGGTACCTATTAAAAGTTTTTTAAATTTAGGATTTTTACAGTGACAATCCTCGGTACGAAATAAACGAACTGGGATTGTGAAGAAACTAAATTTATTTTTTATCGCGAATTGAAATGCTTTACCAATAACAATTAAAGGTTGCTAACAAATGGTTTTGTCAAAAGTATGAAATTAAATAAACCAACTCGAACAGTGCCGTGCCCGAAGGGTTCGGCACAATAACATTTTCACTAATTTATCAGCTATCAATGTAAGAATAGTTTCTTTTCCTTATGTTTAAATTGATTGAATAAATATTTTTAAAGGACAAACTTGGAAAATATATCTCACATTACACCCTTTGCTCTGCGATTTTAAAGAATCGGTGCTGACAGGTTCAATGTCAATATTATAATATTAAATATCATATATTTCCGTAACGAAAAGTCGTAGCGAATCGAGCGAGACGGCATTGGAAACGGAACATCGAGCACTATACGATGCCGTCTTCAAAAACTACCTATCTATACAAGAAAACGGAAATTTTGCACCTGTTATTTTTATTTTTTAGTTTTTGTCAGTTGTTATAATGACAATTTGGCGATATGTTTCCCCTTCACGTTCCGCAGGAAGGTGAGGTAAAAAAAGCAATAGAAAACATAGAAAAAAGAAACTAAGAAAAATACTTTTTAAATACAAATTTTTAGTACTAATAATAGATGCACTCTCGGCTGACGATTAGCGATATGTACCCAGTCTAGTATTATATACGGCGGCTACATTTAAAATAAGTTGTTCGTCGTCAGTTTCGACATTTTCACATTTGCGATTTCTTTTCTCGGAAACGGTAAGAGTGGGACGATTGAAACTTTTTCAGTTTAGAGAGGAATAGTGGGGGTACAATGTGTAAAAATTTTGAATATACAGGGTGTACGGGAAAAAAGTTATTAATTTTTAAAATCGAGAAATATCGGGATCTCGTTGGCATTCGATACAGGCCACAAAAATTAGTTTTTTCGATTTAAACTTTTTCGACGCTTAGACGACCGTAGGCTACAGACCCCTATTGTTTGTGAGCGCGATCGAAAGTTTGGAAATAATTTTTTAAATTTTTTCAAAGTTAAATATGGGACTAAACAGGTACCTATTGAATCGTTAATAAGTCGAATTGGGTCCATCCGATCGACATTCGGTTTGGATAATTCTTTAGGCAATTATTAAAGATTGCTAACAAATGGTTTTGTAAAAAGTATGAAATAAAATAAACGAATTGGAACAGTGCCGTGCCGGAAGGGCTCGGCAAAATAAGCTTTTGAACTAATTTATCAGCTATCAATGTAAGAATAGTTTCTTTACTTATGTTTAAATTGATTGAATACATATTTTTATAGGACACACTTGGAAAGTATATTCCACATTGATACGTTTGCTGTGCGATTTTTAAAAAAGCCGGTGCTGATGGGTTCAATGTTAATATCAATATCATAATATTAAATATCATATATTTCCGTAACGAAAAGTCGTAGCGAATTGAGTGAGACGGCATTGGAAACGGGACATCGAGCAGTATACGATGCCGTCTCCAAAAACTACCTATCTATACAAGAAAATGGAAATTTTGCACCCGTAATTTTTATTTTTTAGTTTTTGTCAGTTGTTATAATGACAATTTGGCGATATGTGTCCCCTTCACGTTCCGCAGGAAGGTGAGGCAAAAAAAGCAATAGAAAACATAGAAAAAAGAAACTAAGAAAAATACTTTTTAAATACTAATTTTTAGTACTAATAATAGATGCACTCTCGGCTGACGATTAGCGATATGTACCCAGTCTAGTATTATATACGGCGGCTACATCTAAAATAAGTTGTCGTCGTCAGTTTCGACATTTTCACATTTGCGATTTCTTTTCTCGGAAACGGTAAGAGTGGGACGATTGAAACTTTTTCAGTTTAGAGAGGAATAGTGGGGGTACAATGTGTAAAAATTTTGAATATACAGGGTGTACGGGAAAAAAGTTATTAATTTTTAAAGTTGATAATTATCGGAGTCTCGTTGTCATTCGGTACAGGCCACAAAAATTAGTTTTTTCGATTTAAACTTTTTCGACGCGTAGACGACCGTAGGCTACAGACCCCTATTGTTTGTGAGCGCGATCGAAAGTTTGGAAATAATTTTTTAAATTTTTTCAAAGTTAAATATGGGACTAAACAGGTACCTATTGAATCGTTAATAAGTCGAATTGGGTCCATCCGATCGACATTCGGTTTGGATAATCCTTTAGGCAATTATTAAAGGTCGCTAACAAATGGTTTTGTAAAAAGTATAAAATAAAATAAACGAATTGGAACAGTGCCGTGCCAGAAGGGCTCGGCAAAATAAGCTTTTAAACTAATTTCTCAGCTATCAATGTAAGAATAGTTTCTTTACTTATGTTTAAATCGATTGAATACATATTTTTATAGAACAAACTTGGAAACTATATTCCACATTGATACGTTTGCTGTGCAATTTTAAAAAAAGCCGGTGCTGATGGGTTCAATGTTAATATCAATATCATAATATTAAATATCATATATTTTCGTAACGAAAAGTCGTAGCGAATCGAGCGAGACGGAATTGGAAACGGGACATCGAGCACTATACGATGCCGTCTTCAAAAACTACCTATCTATACAAGAAAACGGAAATTTTGCACCCGTTATTTTTATTTTTTAGTTTTTGTCAGTTGTGACAATTTGGCGATATGTTTCCCCTTCACGTTCCGCAGGAAGGTGAGGCAAAACAAACAATAATGTATATAACTAATAAGTAGCATCTTTATGAGATCTTCACTTTAAGTTCTTAGAAATTTTTTGTAGGTCTTATAGTTTTTGAGATATGGAATTAAAAGTGGTTTTCATGTATTTGCCAATATCTCGAAACTGATAGAACTTAGATAGAAACTCTTTAAATAAAAAAGTTGCCTTTTTCCATTGTCCAGATAAAACGTTATATTAACTTTTGTTCCAAAGGCCGTAATAAGGGACGTATTGAGGAAACTGTGAAAACCGACCAAAAAATCCGAGTTTTCTGGATTTTTTTTTTAAATTCATAGAATTGTTAATTATCATATTTTCTTCGCTATTTTCGGGTTTTACGTTATTTTTGATGGAAATGTACCGAAAAATTGACATATTTGCGAATTTTAAATTTTGGCATTTTTTCCATATATGCTCAGGAAAATGCTATGAAATCCATAAAAGACCATTTTCCTCGGAAACTGAAAGAGATACGGCAACAATGTATATAACTAATAAGTAGCACCCTTAAGAGATCTTTACTTTAAGTTCTTAGAAATTTTTTGTAGGTCTTATAGTTTTTGAGATATGAAATTAAAAGTGGTTTTCATATATTAGCCAATATCTCGAAACTGATAAAGCTTAGATAGAACCTCTTCAAATAAAAAAGTTGCCTTTTTCTATGGTCCAGATAAAAGGTTATATTGATTTCTATTCTAAAAGCGATAATAAGGGATGTATTGGCTCGGCACAATAATATTTCTACAAATTTATTAGCTGATAATTGATAGCTTCCATGTAAGAATAATTTTTTCCTTATGTTTTAATCGATTGAATACTTACATATTTTTATAGAGCAAATATGGAAAGTATATCCCACATTGCACAAAGGTGTGCGAGTTTAAAGAGCACCTATACGGCGCCGTCTCAGAAAACTACCTATCTATACGAGAAAATGGAAATTTTGCACCATTGTGTAGTTTTGGTCAGTTGTTATAATGACAATTTGGCGATATGTTTTCCCTTCACGTTCCGCAGGAAGGTGAGGCAAAAAAAGCAATAGTAAATAGAAAAAAAGAAAAGAAAAGTATTTTCTTATTGTAAATTTTTGTAAATCTTTTTAGTACTAATATTAGATGCACTCTCGGCTGACGATTAGCGATATGTACCCAGTCTAGTTACATATCGCGCTACACCGCGATATGTTATACGGCGCTTCGGTGAAAAAAATGTATGTATGTTGTCGCCGCCGCCGTCTCTTTCGACATTTTCACATTTGCGATTTTTTTTCTCGGAAACGGTTAAAGTGGGACGATTGAAACTTTTTGGGTTTACAGAGGAATAGTGGGGGTACGTTGTGTAAAAATTTCGAATATACAGGGTGTGCCGGAAAAAAGTTATTAAACGTCAAAGTCGAGAAATATCGGGATCTCGTTGAAATTCGATACAGGCCACAAAAATTAGTTTTTTCGATTTAAACTTTTTCGACGCGTAGGCGACCGTGGGCTACAGAACCCTATTGTTTGTGAGCGCGATCGAAAGTTTGGAAATAATTTTTTTTATTTTTTAAAAGTCAAAATTTGGTCCAAAATGGTACCTCTTGGATCGCTAATAAGTTGAATTGGGTGCATTCGATCGACATGCGGTTTGGATAATCGGTTAGGCCATCTCAAAAACTACCTTTTTCCAATATATCGTTCTATACCTAACTGGAATGGAAATTGCCGAAAATTGTAAGAAAGTGGAAATCATAAAGTTAGGCCTGATTTTTTCACGGTTTTTATTTTTTTTCGTACTGAAAACGACTTTTGATCGAAACGTTGTAAACTTTAGCGGATAGAGCTCGTCAAATTGTATTTAAGAGATATTTTTTCGTTTCTTTATCTTTAATACGGAAAAAACGGCCGCTTTTTTTTTACTATATCGACTGTAGCTTATTCAATTTTTAACAAAACCGTTTTATTTTTTTCTCAAAAAATGCGCTGATTACTTCGCAACACCTCTACATATTCAAAATCATTAAAATATATTCGCAAAATTGAGAAAAGTCGCTTTTTTGGGTGCGGAAACAGGCAATCTTTACAAATTCTAACATCATTCACTTTTGACTAAGAGTGCCTTGATATTGATGTATCTAAATTAAATTAATTCTAAAAATCCGGCTGTCAAAAATGGCGAAAAATGGGTGTTTTCAGCGTGACTTGCTAGAATAATAAGAACATTTCCAGATTTTAAATCGGGTGGAATATCTACCTTGAACCTTCTTCTAATTTTACTGACCAAAATATTTGCCCAAAATGTTTCAGAAATGGTTGTAATCTCGATTTTAAAGATGGCGTTTCGACATTGATTATCCGTCGCCACGTGGTAGAAGGTTATTCGACATTTCGATATTCGCGATTTTTTTTTTCGGAAACGGTTAGAGCAAAACAATTCAAACTTTCTGGACGTAGAGAGGAATAGTCGGGGCACGTTCTGGGAACAATTTCAAATATACAGGGTGTACCGGAAAAAAGTTATTAAAGTCAAAGTTAAAAAATATGTTTTTTTTTCGTTGTAGGGCGATACAGGTGGCAAAAATCATTTTAATCGATTTAAACTTTTTCGACATGTAGACGACGTTAGGCTACAAAACACTGTTGTTTGCGAACGCGATCGAAAGTTGGGAAGTAATTTTTTTGATTTTTTTAAAATCAATGTAGGGTCATATTGGATCGTTAATAAATCGAATTGGGTGCATCCAATCGACATGCGGTTTGGATAATCGGTTAGGCCATCTCAAAATCTACCTTTTTCCAATATATCGTTCTATACCTAACTGGAATGGAAATTGCCGAAAATGGTAAGAAACTGGAAACCACAGTGTAAGGCGTGATTTTTTTCTCCGTTTTTATTCCGTTTATTTTTTTTCGTACGGAAAACGATTTTTGATTGAAACGTTGTATACTTTAGCGGATAGAGCCGTCAAATTGTATTTAAGAGATATTTTTTCGTTTTTTTATCTTTAATACAGAAAAAACGGCAGCTTATGAACTTTTTCCCGTAATTTCTGTTGGCGTTGCACTGGTTTGCTTAAATAATTCTGCAAGTGTCTATAATATATAACATTTTGAAATTTTTCTTGGTACACTATATCAACGGATAAAGAAGCTTTAATTTGTATTATAAGCGATCTTTAGGAAAACATATTTTGTGGCTCAAAAAAATTAATTTATGATTTTTTTATAGGTTCCTTCACCAGAGGTTTTACTATATCGACTGTAGCTTATTCGATTTTTAACAAAACCGTTTTATTTTTTTCTCAAAATATGCGCTAATTACTTCTCAATATTCCTGCATGTCCAAACTTATCAAAATATATTCGCAAATTCTAGCAAAGTTGCTTTTTTGGGTGCGGAAACAGGCACAATTTTCAAATTCTAACACCATTCGATTTAGAAAAAGTTGGCCATGGTTTTACCACGTACGTTTTCCTGAACTTTAACTTTTATACCATCTGTCAAAAATAGGTGAAAAATGCGATTTCCAAATTGATTTTTTAGAGGAATAAGACCATTTAGATTACGTCTTTTGTGGGAAATACCTACCTTGAACCTTTATCTTTTTCGTTTGACCAAAAATAAGGGGGAAAATATCGCATTTATCCCGTACTTGTAATAATAAAAATGGCTTGCAGGAGGCATATTAACTTCAATTTTTTAGTTTTTATAATATTTGGGGAGTATTTAATGTATGAAACACCTGTCTTGGACCTTTTTCTTTGCGGTTGACCAAAAGTAATTGAAAAAAGTGTATTATTTGTGTGTATCTTCAATACTCAACGTTCTATGTAATATCGAATACGTCATTAATATCCTATTTACCACAAATCACTCTCAAAGCTTCGATAGCGTAGTAGTAGAGGCTGTTGATTTTGGAGACGAAGGTCGTGGGTTCAAACCGCAGTGTTTTTTTTTCTTTTTTTTTCTTTTTTTTTCTTTTTTTTTTAATGTCGTTATTTAGGTACGGAAAATTTTTTAAATTTTGGATTCTTACAGCTATAATAATCTATACGAAAAAGCTAAAAAAAAATTACACTTACCTGTCAAAATCTGACAGCTGTAGTAAAGAACTTTGTTATTTAGGTACTGAAATTTTTTTAAATTTCGGATTCTTACAGCTATAATCCTAGATACAAGAAAAGCTTAAAAAAAACTTGATATTTACCTGTCAAAATGACAGCTGTCGTATAGAACTTTGTTATTTAGGAACTGAGAAATTTTTTAATTTAGTATTCTTACAGCTATAACCCTCGTTACAAAAAATCTAAAAAAAAAATTGACACTTACCTGTCAAAATTTGACAGCTATCGTATAAAACTGTGTCATTTAGGTACTGACAAATTTTTAAATTTAGGATTCTTACAGCTATAACCCTCGTTACAAAAAATCTAAAAAAAAATTGACACTTACCTGTCAAAATTTGACAGCTATCGTATAGAACTTTGTTATTTAGGGACCTGATAATTTTATAATTTCGGACTCTTACAGCTATAACTCTCGCTACGAAAAAGCTAAAAAAAAATTGACACTTAACTGTCAAAATTTGACAGCTATCGTATAGAACTTTGTTATTTAGGTACTGAAAATTTTTTCAATTTGGGATTCTTACAGCTATAATCCTCGTTACGAAAAAACTTTTAAAAAATTGACATTTACCTGTCAAAATTTGACAGCTGTCGTATGGAACTTTGTTATTTAATCACTGAAAAATTTTTAAATTTCGGATTTGTACAGCTATAATCCTCTATATGAAAAAAGATTTAAAAAATTTACACCCGCCTGTCATAATTTGACAGCTGTCGTATAGAACTTTGTTATTTTGGTACTGAAAAAATTTTTAATTTAGGAATATTACAGCTATAACCCTCGCTACAAAAAAGCTAAAAAATAATTGACAATTACCTTTCAAAATTTGACAGCTGTCGTATAAAACTTTGTTATTTAGGTACTGAATTTTTTTTTAATTTAAGATTTTTACAGCTATAACCCTTGCTACGAAAAAGCTAAAAAAAAATGACACTTACCTGTCAAAGTAACAGCTGTCGTATTATTAAACGAACGAACTAGAACAGTGCCGTGCCCGAAGGGCTCGGCACAATATTATTTCTACAAATTTATTAGCTGATAATTGATAGCTTTAATGTATATTTTTATAGAGCAAATATGGAACGTATATCCCACATTGCACAAAGGTGTGTGAGTTTAAAAAGCACCTATAAATGTCAATATCATAATAATAAATATCATATATTTCCGCAACGAAAGGTCGTAGCGAATCGAGCGAGACGGCATTGGAAATAGGACGTCGGCCACTATACGATGCCGTCTCCAAAAACTACCTATCTATACGAAAAAATGGAAATTTTGCACCATTTTCTGGTTTTGGTCAGTTGTTATAATGACAATTTGGCGATATGTTTCTCCTTCACGTTCCGCAGGAAGGTGAGGCAAAAAAAGCAATAGTAAATAGAGAGAAAGAAAAGAAAAGTATTTTTTTATTGTAAATTTTTTTTTAGTACTAATATTAGATGCACTCTCGGCTGACGATTAGCGATATGTACCCAGTCTAGTATTATATACGGCGGCTACATTTAAAATAAGTTGTCGTCGTCAGTTTTGACATTTTCACATTTGCGATTTCTTTTCTCGGAAACGGTAAGAGTGGGACGATTGAAACTTTTTCAGTTTAGAGAGGAATAGTGGGGGTACAATGTGTAAAAATTTTGAATATACAGGGTGTACGGGAAAAAAGTTATTAATTTTTAAATTTGATAATTATCGGAGTCTCGTTGTCATTCGGTACAGGCCACAAAAATTAGTTTTTTCGATTTAAACTTTTTCGACGCGTAGACGATCGTAGGCTACAGACCCCTATTGTTTGTGAGCGCGATCGAAAGTTTGGAAATAATTTTTTTAATTTTTTCAAAGTTAAATATGGGACTAAACAGGTACCTATTGAATCGTTAATAAGTCGAATTGGGTCCATCCGATCGACATTCGGTTTGGATAATCCTTTAGGCAATTATTAAAGGTTGCTAACAAATGGTTTTGTAAAAAGTATGAAATAAAATAAACGAATTGGAACAGTGCCGTGCCGGAAGGGCTCGGCAAAATAAGCTTTTAAACTAATTTATCAGCTATCAATGTAAGAATAGTTTCTTTACTTATGTTTAAATCGATTGAATATATATGTTTATAGAACAAACTTGGAAAGTATATTCCACATTGATACGTTTGCTGTGCAATTTTAAAAAAAGCCGGTGCTGATGGGTTCAATGTTAATATCAATATCATAATATTAAATATCATATATTTTCGTAACGAAAAGTCGTAGCGAATCGAGCGAGACGGAATTGGAAACGGGACATCGAGCACTATACGATGCCGTCTTCAAAAACTACCTATCTATACAAGAAAACGGAAATTTTGCACCCGTTATTTTTATTTTTTAGTTTTTGTCAGTTGTTATAATGACAATTTGGCGATATGTTTCCCCTTCACGTTCCGCAGGAAGGTGAGGCAAAAAAAGCAACAATGTATATAACTAATAAGTAGCATCTTTATGAGATCTTCACTTTAAGTTCTTAGACATTTTTTGTAGGTCTTATAGTTTTTGAGATATGGAATTAAAAGTTGTTTTCATGTATTTGCCAATATCTCGAAACTGATAGAACCTAGATAGAAACTCTTTAAATAAAAAAGTTGCCTTTTTCTATTTTCCAGATAAAACGTTATATTAACTTTTGTTCCAAAGGCCGTAATAAGGGACGTATTGAGGAAACTGTGAAAACCGACCAAAAAATCCGAGTTTTCTGTTTTTTTTTTAAAAATTCATAGAATTGTTATTTATTATATTTTCTTCGCTATTTTCGGGTTTTACGTTATTTTTGATGGAAATGTACCGAAAAATTGACTTATTTGCGAATTTTAAATTTTGGCATTTTTTCCATGTATGCTCAGGAAAATGCTATGAAATCCATAAAAGACCATTTTCTTCGGAAACTGAAAGAGATACGGCAACAATGTATATAACTAATAAGTAGCATCCTTAAGAGATCTTTACTTTAAGTTCTGAGAAATTTTTTGTACGTCTTATAGTTTTTGAGATATGGAATTAAAAGTGGTTTTCATGTATTTGCCAATATCTCGAAACTGATAGAACTTAGATAGAAACTCTTCAAATAAAAAAGTTGCCTTTTTCTATTGTCCAGATAAAACGTTATATCAACTTTTGTTCCAAAGGCCGTAATAAGGGACGTATTGAGGAAACTGTGAAAACCGACAAAAAAATCCGAGTTTTCTGGATATTTTTTAAAAATTCATAGAATTGTTAATTATCATATTTTCTTCGCTATTTTCGGGTTTTACGTTATTCTTGATGGAAATGTACCGAAAAATTGACATATTTGCGAATTTTAAATTTTGGCATTTTTTCCATCTCAGGAAAATGCTATGAAATCCATAAAAGACCATTTTCCTCGGAAACTGAAAGAGATACGGCAACAATGTATATAACTAATAAGTAGCATCCTTAAGAGATCTTTACTTTAAGTTCTTAGAAATTTTTTGTAGGTCTTATAGTTTTTGAGATATGGAATTAAAAGTGGTTTTCATATATTAGCCAATATCTCGAAACTGATAAAGCTTAGATAGAACCTCTTCAAATAAAAAAGTTGCCTTTTTCTATGGTCCAGATAAAAGGTTATATTGATTTCTATTCTAAAAGCGATAATAAGGGACGTATTGGCTCGGCACAATAATATTTCTACAAATTTATTAGCTGATAATTGATAGCTTCCATGTAAGAATAATTTTTTGCTTATGTTTTAATCGATTGAATACTTACATATTTTTATAGAGCAAATATGGAAAGTATATCCCACATTGCACAAAGGTGTGCGAGTTTAAAGAGCACCTATACGGCGCCGTCTCAGAAAACTACCTATCTATACGAGAAAACGGAAATTTTGCACCATTGTGTAGTTTTGGTCAGTTGTTATAATGACAATTTGGCGATATGTTTTCCCTTCACGTTCCGCAGGAAGGTGAGGCAAAAAAAGCAATAGTAAATAGAAAAAAAGAAAAGAAAAGTATTTTTTTATTGTAAATTTTTGTAAATCTTTTTAGTACTAATATTAGATGCACTCTCGGCTGACGATTAGCGATATGTACCCAGTCTAGTATTATATACGTCTCTTCCGCGCGGAATCTCGAAAACCCCGATCGGCTCTTGAACAATTTCGTCTATGTAAGACATTTTCACATTTGCGATTTTTTTTCTCGGAAACGGTTAGAGTGGGACGATTGAAACTTTTTGGGTTTAGAGATGAATAGTGGGGGTACGTTGTGTGAAAATTTCGAATATACAGGGTGTGCCGAAAAAAAGTTGTTAAACCCCAAAATCAAAAAATATCGGTTTCTCGTTGAAATTCGATACACGTCGTAAAAATAAGTTTTCTCGATTTAAATTTTTTCGACGCGTAGACGACCGTCGGCTACAGAAGCCTATTGTTTACCAACGTAATCGGATGTTGGGAAGTCAATTTTTTGATTTTTTTTAAATCAATGTAGGGACATGTTGGATCGTTAATAAATCGAATTGGGTGCGTCCCACATATTTTTGATTTGGAGATTCGTTTAGGTCATCTCAAATACTACTTTGGATCATAAAAAAAACTACAATAAAAAGTATTTTTTGGTTTCTTTATCTTTAATAAGGCAATAATATTCTATATTGTTTTTAAAGTGGTCGGTGGCCTAGTGGTATATATTAGATTACGACTTTTGGTCACGATGATCCCGGGTTCAATTCCAGGCGCGTCTTATTATTTTTTTAATATTTCGTTATTTAGGTAGGTAGGTACTGAAAGTCTTTTACATTTTGGATTCTTACAGCGACAATCCTCGGTACGAAAAAAATCAACTAGGTTTGTGAAGAAACTAAATTTATTTTTTATCACGAATTGAAATGTTTCAAAATTAGAGGTTGCTAACAAATGGTTTTGTCAAAAGTATAAAATGAAACGAACGAACTCCAACAGTGCCGTGCCCAAAGGGCTCGGCACAATAAAATTTTCACCAATTTATCAGCTATCTATGTAAGAATAGTTAATATCATATATTTCAGTAACGAAAAGTCGTAGCGAATCGAGCGAGACGGCATTGGGAATAGGACGTCGACCACTATACGATGCCGTCTTCAAAAACTACCTATCTATACGAGAAACCGGAAATTTTGCACCCGTTTTTTTATTTTTTAGTTTTTGTCAGTTGTTATAATGACAATTTGGCGATATGTTTCTCCTTCACGTTCCGCAGGAAGGTGAGGTATAAAAAGCAATAGTAAATAGAGAAAAGGAAAAGAAAATTATTTTTTTAGTACTAATATTAGATGCACTTTCGGCTGACGATTAGCGATATGTGCCCAGTCTAGTATTATATACGTCTCTTTCGCGCGGAATCTCGAAAACCCCGATCGGCTCTTGAACAATTTCGTCTATGTAAGACATTTTCACATTTGCGATTTCTTTTCTCGGAAACGGTAAGAGTGGGACGATTGAAACTTTTTCAGTTTAGAGAGGAATAGTGGGGGTACAATGTGTAAAAATTTTGAATATACAGGGTGTACGGGAAAAAAGTTATTAATTTTTAAAGTTGATAATTATCGGAGTCTCGTTGTCATTCGGTACAGGCCACAAAAATTAGTTTTTTCGATTTAAACTTTTTCGACGCGTAGACGACCGTAGGCTACAGACCCCTATTGTTTGTGAGCGCGATCGAAAGTTTGGAAATAATTTTTTAAATTTTTTCAAAGTTAAATATGGGACTAAACAGGTACCTATTGAATCGTTAATAAGTCGAATTGGGTCCATCCGATCGACATTCGGTTTGGATAATCCTTTAGGCAATTATTAAAGGTTGCTAACAAATGGTTTTGTCAAAAGAATGAAATGAAACGAACGAACTTGAACAGTGCCGTGCCCGAAGGGCTCGGCACAATAATATTTCCATAAATTTATTAGCTGATAATGTGATTATTATAATAAAATATGGAACGTATATATCCCACATTGCACAAAGGTGTGTGAGTTTAAAAAGCACCTATAAATGTCAATATCATAATATTAAATATCATATATTTCCGCAACGAAAAGTCGTAGCGAATCAAGCGGGGCGGTATTGGAAACGGGACGTTGAGCACTATACGATGCCGTCCAAATACTACCTATCTATATGAGAAAACGGAAATTTTGCTCCATTTCTTTTTATTTTCTAGTTATGGTCAGTTGTTATAATGACAAATTGGCGATATGTTTTCCCTTCACGTTCCGCAGGAAGGTGAGGCAAAAAAAGTAATAGTAAATAGAGAAAAAGAAAAGAAAAATTATTTTTTTATCGTAAATTTTTTTTAGTACTAATATGAGATGCACTCTCGGCTGACGATTAGCGATATGTACCCAGTCTAGTATTATATACGTCTCTTCCGCGCGGAATCTCGAAAACCCCGATCGGCTCTTGAACAATTTCGTCTATGTAAGACATTTTCACATTTGCGATTTCTTTTCTCGGAAACGGTAAGAGTGGGACGATTGAAACTTTTTCAGTTTAGAGAGGAATAGTGGGGGTACAATGTGTAAAAATTTTGAATATACAGGGTGTACGGGAAAAAAGTTATTAATTTTTAAAGTTGATAATTATCGGAGTCTCGTTGTCATTCGGTACAGGCCACAAAAATTAGTTTTTTCGATTTAAACTTTTTCGACGCGTAGACGACCGTAGGCTACAGACCCCTATTGTTTGTGAGCGCGATCGAAAGTTTGGAAATAATTTTTTAAATTTTTTCAAAGTTAAATATGGGACTAAACAGGTACCTATTGAATCGTTAATAAGTCGAATTGGGTCCATCCGATCGACATTCGGTTTGGATAATCCTTTAGGCAATTATTAAAGGTTGCTAACAAATGGTTTTGTAAAAAGTATGAAATAAAATAAACGAATTGGAACAGTGCCGTGCCGGAAGGGCTCGGCAAAATAAGCTTTTGAACTAATTTATCAGCTATCAATGTAAGAATAGTTTCTTTACTTATGTTTAAATTGATTGAATACATATTTTTATAGGACACACTTGGAAATTATATTCCACATTGATACGTTTGCTGTGCGATTTTAAAAAAAGCCGGTGCTGATGGGTTCAATGTTAATATCAATATCATAATATTAAATATCATATATTTCCGTAACGAAAAGTCGTAGCGAATCGAGCGAGACGGCATTGGAAACGGGACATCGAGCAGTATACGATGCCGTCTTCAAAGACTACCTATCTATACAAGAAATCGGAAATTTTGCACCCGTTATTTTTATTTTTTAGTTTTTGTCAGTTGTTATAATGACAATTTGGCGATATGTTTCCCCTTCACGTTCCGCAGGAAGGTGAGGCAAAAAAAGCAACAATGTATATAACTAATAAGTAGCATCTTTATGAGATCTTCACTTTAAGTTCTTAGAAATTTTTTGTAGGTCTTATAGTTTTTGAGATATGGAATTAAAAGTGGTTTTCATGTATTTGCCAATATCTCGAAACTGATAGAACTTAGATAGAAACTCTTTAAATAAAAAAGTTGCCTTTTTCTATTGTCCAGATAAAACGTTATATTAACTTTTGTTCCAAAGGCCGTAATAAGGGACGTATTGAGGAAACTGTGAAAACCGACCAAAAAATCCGAGTTTTCTGGATTTTTTTTTTTAATTCATAGAATTGTTATTTATCATATTTTCTTCGCTATTTTCGGGTTTTACGTTATTTTTGATGAAAATGTACCGAAAAATTTACTTATTTGCGAATTTTAAATTTTGGCATTTTTTCCATGTATATGCTCAGGAAAATGCTATGAAATCCATGAAAGACCATTTTCCTCGGAAACTGAAAGAGATACGGCAACAATGTATATAACTAATAAGTAGCATCCTTAAGAGATCTTTACTTTAAGTTCTTAGAAATTTTTTGTAGGTCTTATAGTTTTTGAGATATGGAATTAAAAGTGGTTTTCATATATTAGCCAATATCTCGAAACTGATAAAGCTTAGATAGAACCTCTTCAAATAAAAAAGTTGCCTTTTTCTATGGTCCAGATAAAAGGTTATATTGCTTTCTATTCTAAAAGCGATAATAAGGGACGTATTGGCTCGGCACAATAATATTTCTACAAATTTATTAGCTGATAATTGATAGCTTCCATGTAAGAATAATTTTTTGCTTATGTTTTAATCGATTGAATACTTACATATTTTTATAGAGCAAATATGGAAAGTATATCCCACATTGCACAAAGGTGTGCGAGTTTAAAGAGCACCTATACGGCGCCGTCTCAGAAAACTACCTATCTATACGAGAAAACGGAAATTTTGCACCATTGTGTAGTTTTGGTCAGTTGTTATAATGACAATTTGGCGATATGTTTTCCCTTCACGTTCCGCAGGAAGGTGAGGCAAAAAAAGCAATAGTAAATAGAAAAAAAGAAAAGTATTTTTTTATTGTAAATTTTTGTAAATCTTTTTAGTACTAATATTAGATGCACTCTCGGCTGACGATTAGCGATATGTACCCAGTCTAGTTACATATCGCGCTACACCGCGATATGTTATACGGCGCTTCGGTGAAAATAATGTATGTATGTTGTCGGCGTCGTCGTCGTCGTCGTCGTCGTCACTTTCGACATTTTCACATTTGCGATTTTTTTTCTCGGAAAGGGTTAGAGTGGGACGATTGAAACTGTTTGGGTTTACAGAGGAATAGTGGGGGTACGTTGTGTAAAAATTTGGAATATACAGGGTGTGCCGGAAAAAAGTTATTAAACGTCAAAGTCGAGAAATATCGGGATCTCGTTGAAATTCGATACAGGCCACAAAAATTAGTTTTTTCGATTTAAACTTTTTCGACGCGTAGGCGACCGTGGGCCACAGAACCCTATTGTTTGTGAGCGCGATCGAAAGTTTGGAAATAATTTTTTTTATTTTTTAAAAGTCAAAATTTGGTCCAAAATGGTACCTCTTGGATCGCTAATAAGTTGAATTGGGTGCATCCAATCGACATTTGGTTTGGATAATCGGTTAGGCCATCTCAAAATCTACCTTTTTCCAATATATCGTTCTATACCTAACTGGAATGGAAATTGCCGAAAATTGTAAGAAAGTGGAAATCATAAAGTTAGGCCTGATTTTTTCACTGTTTTTATTTTTTTTCGTACTGAAAACGACTTTTGATCAAAACGTTGTAAACTTTAGCGGATAGAGCTCGTCAAATTGTATTTAAGAGATATTTTTTCGTTTCTTTATCTTTAATACGGAAAAAACGGCAGCTTTTTTTTTACTATATCGACTGTAGCTTATTCAATTTTTAACAAAACCGTTTTATTTTTTTCTCAAAAAATGCGCTGATTACTTCGCAACACCTCTACATATTCAAAATCATTAAAATATATTTGCAAAATTGAGAAAAGTCGCTTTTTTGGGTGCAGAAACAGGCAATCTTTACAAATTCTAACACCATTCACTTTTGACTAAGAGTGCCTTGATATTGATGTATCTAAATTAATTATTAATTCTAAAAATCCGGCTGTCAAAAATGGCGAAAAATGGGTGTTTTCAGCGTGACTTGCTAGAATAATAAGAACATTTCCAGATTTTAAATCGGGTGGAATATCTACCTTGAACCTTCTTCTAATTTTACTGACCAAAATATTTGCCCAAAATGTTTCAGAAATGGTTGTAATCTCGATTTTAAAGATGGCGTTTCGACATTGATTATCCGTCGCCACGTGGTAGAAGGTTATTCGACATTTCGATATTCGCGAATTTTTTTTTCGGAAACGGTTAGAGCAAAACGATTCAAACTTTCTGGACGTAGAGAGGAATAGTCGGGGCACGTTCTGGGAACAATTTCAAATATACAGGGTGTACCGGAAAAAAGTTATTAAAGTCAAAGTTAAAAAATATGTTTTTTTTTCGTTGTAGGGCGATACAGGTGGCAAAAATCATTTTAATCGATTTAAACTTTTTCGACATGTAGACGACGTTGAGCTACAAAACACTGTTGTTTGCGAACGCGATCGAAAGTTGGGAAGTAATTTTTTTGATTTTTTTAAAATCAATGTAGGGTCATATTGGATCGTTAATAAATCGAATTGGGTGCGTCCGATATAATTTTGGTTTGGATATTCGTTTAGGTCATCTCAAATACTACTTTTTTCAAATATATTGTTCTATACCTAAACAGCATAGAAATGGTAGCAAATTATAAAAAATAAGAATTACTATTTAAGTATATATAATTTGACAGCTGTCGTATAGAACTTTGTTATTTTGGTACTGAAAATTTTTTAAATTTAGTTTTATTACAGCTTTAACCCTCGCTACGAAAAAAGTTAAAATAAATTGACACTTACCTGTCAAAATCTGACAGGTATCGTATAAAACTTTGTTATCTAGGTACTGAATTTTTTTTAAATTTGGGATTCTTACAGCTATAACCGTCGCTACGAAAAAGCTAAAAAAAAATTGACACTTACCTGTCAAAATCTGACAGCTGTTGTATAGAACTTTGTTATTTAGGTATTGAATTTTTTTAAAATTTCGAATTCTTACAGCTATAATCCTAGATACAAGAAAAACTTAAAAAAAACTTCCAATTTACCTGTCAAAATGACAGCTGTCGTATATAACTTTGTTATTTAGGAACTGAAAAATTTTTTATTTAGGATTCTTACAGCTACAAATCTCGCTACGAAAAATCTAAAAAAAAAATTTTAACTTACCTGTCAAAATTTGACAGCTGTCGTATAGAACTTTGTTATTTAACTACTGAATTTTTTTTAAATTTTGGATTCTTACAGCTTTAATCCTAGATACAAGAAAAGCTTAAAAAAAATTGACATTTACCTGTCAAAATGACAGCTGTCGTATAGAACTTTGTTATTTAGGATCTGAAAAATTTTTCACTTTAGGATTTTTACAGCGATAACCCTCGCTACGAAAAGGATAAAAAAAAACTGACTCCTACCTGTCAAAATTTGACAGCTATCGTATAAAACATGCTTATTTAGGTACCTGAAAATTTTTTAATTTCAAATTCTTACAGCTATAACCCTCGCTACGAAAAAGCTAAAAAAAATGACACTTACCTGTCAAAGTAACAGCTCTCGTATAATTAAACGAACGAACTAGAACAGTGCCGTGCCCGAAGGGCTCGGCACAATAACATTTCTACAAATTTATTAGCTGATAATTGATAGCTTCCATGTAAGAATAATTTTTTGCTTATGTTTTAATCGATTGAATACTTATATATTTTTATAGAGCAAATATGGAAAGTATATCCCACATTGCACAAAGGTGTGCGAGTTTAAAGAGCACCTATACGGCGCCGTCTTAGAAAACTACCTACCTATTCGAGAAAACGGAAATTTTGCACCATTGTGTAGTTTTAGTCAGTTGTTATAATGACAATTTGGCGATATGTTTTTCCTTCACGTTCCGCAGGAAGGTGAGGCAAAAAAAGCAATAGTAAATAGAAAAAAAGAAAAGAAAAGTATTTTTTTATTGTAAATTTTTGTAAATCTTTTTAGTACTAATATTAGATGCACTCTCGGCTGACGATTAGCGATATGTACCCAGTCTAGTTACATATCGCGCTACACCGCGATATGTTATACGGCGCTTCGGTGAAAAAAATGTATGTATGTTGTCGGCGTAATCGTCACTTTCGACATTTTCACATTTGCGATTTTTGTTCTCGGAAACTGTTAGAGTGGGACGATTGAAACTTTTTCAGTTTAAAGAGGAATAGTGGGGGTACGTTGTGTAAAAATTTGGAATATACAGGGTGTGCCGGAAAAAAGTTATTAAACGTCAAAGTCGAGAAATATCGGGATCTCGTTGAAATTCGATACAGGCCACAAAAATTAGTTTTTTCGATTTAAACTTTTTCGACGCGTAGGCGACCGTGGGCTACAGAACCCTATTGTTTGTGAGCGCGATCGAAAGTTTGGAAATAATTTTTTTTATTTTTTAAAAGTCAAAATTTGGTCCAAAATGGTACCTCTTGGATCGCTAATAAGTTGAATTGGGTGCATTCGATCGACATGCGGTTTGGATAATCGGTTAGGCCATCTCAAAAACTACCTTTTTCCAATATATCGTTCTATACCTAACTGGAATGGAAATTGCCGAAAATTGTAAGAAAGTGGAAATCATAAAGTTAGGCCTGATTTTTTCACGGTTTTTATTTTTTTTCGTACTGAAAACGACTTTTGATCGAAACGTTGTAAACTTTAGCGGATAGAGCTCGTCAAATTGTATTTAAGAGATATTTTTTCGTTTCTTTATCTTTAATACGGAAAAAACGGCCGCTTTTTTTTTACTATATCGACTGTAGCTTATTCAATTTTTAACAAAACCGTTTTATTTTTTTCTCAAAAAATGCGCTGATTACTTCGCAACACCTCTACATATTCAAAATCATTAAAATATATTCGCAAAATTGAGAAAAGTCGCTTTTTTGGGTGCGGAAACAGGCAATCTTTACAAATTCTAACATCATTCACTTTTGACTAAGAGTGCCTTGATATTGATGTATCTAAATTAAATTAATTCTAAAAATCCGGCTGTCAAAAATGGCGAAAAATGGGTGTTTTCAGCGTGACTTGCTAGAATAATAAGAACATTTCCAGATTTTAAATCGGGTGGAATATCTACCTTGAACCTTCTTCTAATTTTACTGACCAAAATATTTGCCCAAAATGTTTCAGAAATGGTTGTAATCTCGATTTTAAAGATGGCGTTTCGACATTGATTATCCGTCGCCACGTGGTAGAAGGTTATTCGACATTTCGATATTCGCGATTTTTTTTTTCGGAAACGGTTAGAGCAAAACAATTCAAACTTTCTGGACGTAGAGAGGAATAGTCGGGGCACGTTCTGGGAACAATTTCAAATATACAGGGTGTACCGGAAAAAAGTTATTAAAGTCAAAGTTAAAAAATATGTTTTTTTTTCGTTGTAGGGCGATACAGGTGGCAAAAATCATTTTAATCGATTTAAACTTTTTCGACATGTAGACGACGTTAGGCTACAAAACACTGTTGTTTGCGAACGCGATCGAAAGTTGGGAAGTAATTTTTTTGATTTTTTTAAAATCAATGTAGGGTCATATTGGATCGTTAATAAATCGAATTGGGTGCATCCAATCGACATGCGGTTTGGATAATCGGTTAGGCCATCTCAAAATCTACCTTTTTCCAATATATCGTTCTATACCTAACTGGAATGGAAATTGCCGAAAATGGTAAGAAACTGGAAACCACAGTGTAAGGCGTGATTTTTTTCTAAGTTTTTATTCCGTTTATTTTTTTTCGTACGGAAAACGATTTTTGATTGAAACGTTGTATACTTTAGCGGATAGAGCCGTCAAATTGTATTTAAGAGATATTTTTTCGTTTTTTTATCTTTAATACAGAAAAAACGGCAGCTTATGAACTTTTTCCCGTAATTTCTGTTGGCGTTGCACTGGTTTGCTTAAATAATTCTGCAAGTGTCTATAATATATAACATTTTGAAATTTTTCTTGGTACACTATATCAACGGATAAAGAAGCTTTAATTTGTATTATAAGCGATCTTTAGGAAAACATATTTTGTGGCTCAAAAAAATTAATTTATGATTTTTTTATAGGTTCCTTCACCAGAGGTTTTACTATATCGACTGTAGCTTATTCAATTTTTAACAAAACCGTTTTATTTTTTTCTCAAAATATGCGCTAATTACTTCTCAATATTCCTGCATGTCCAAACTTATCAAAATATATTCGCAAATTCTAGCTAAGTTGCTTTTTTGGGTGCGGAAACAGGCACAATTTTCAAATTCTAACACCATTCGATTTAGAAAAAGTTGGCCATGGTTTTACCACGTACGTTTTCCTGAACTTTAACTTTTATACCATCTGTCAAAAATAGGTGAAAAATGCGATTTCCAAATTGATTTTTTAGAGGAATAAGACCATTTAGATTACGTCTTTTGTGGGAAATACCTACCTTGAACCTTTATCTTTTTCGTTTGACCAAAAATAAGGGGGAAAATATCGCATTTATCCCGTACTTGTAATAATAAAAATGGCTTGCAGGAGGCATATTAACTTCAATTTTTTAGTTTTTATAATATTTGAGGAGTATTTAATGTATGAAACACCTGTCTTGGACCTTTTTCTTTGCGGTTGACCAAAAATAATTGAAAAAAGTGTATTATTTGTGTGTATCTTCAATACTCAACGTTCTATGTAATATCGAATACGTCATTAATATCCTATTTACCACAAATCACTCTCAAAGCTTCGATAGCGTAGTAGTAGAGGCTGTTGATTTTGGAGACGAAGGTCGTGGGTTCAAACCCCAGTGTTTTTTTTTCTTTTTTTTTCTTTTTTTTTTTAATGTCGTTATTTAGGTACGGAAAATTTTTTAAATTTTGGATTCTTACAGCTATAATAATCTATACGAAAAAGCTAAAAAAAAATTGACACTTACCTGTCAAAATTTGACAGCTATCGTATAAAACTGTGTCATTTAGGTACTGACAAATTTTTAAATTTAGGATTCTTACAGCTATAACCCTCGTTACAAAAAATCTAAAAAAAAATTGACACTTACCTGTCAAAATTTGACAGCTATCGTATAGAACTTTGTTATTTAGGGACCTGATAATTTTATAATTTCGGACTCTTACAGCTATAACTCTCGCTACGAAAAAGCTAAAAAAAAATTGACACTTAACTGTCAAAATTTGACAGCTATCGTATAGAACTTTGTTATTTAGGTACTGAAAATTTTTTCAATTTGGGATTCTTACAGCTATAATCCTCGTTACGAAAAAACTTTTAAAAAATTGACACTTACCTGTCAAAATTTGACAGCTGTCGTATGGAACTTTGTTATTTAATCACTGAAAAATTTTTAAATTTCGGATTTGTACAGCTATAATCCTCTATATGAAAAAAGATTTAAAAAATTTACACCCGCCTGTCATAATTTGACAGCTGTCGTATAGAACTTTGTTATTTTGGTACTGAAAAAATTTTTAATTTAGGAATATTACAGCTATAACCCTCGCTACAAAAAAGCTAAAAAATAATTGACAATTACCTTTCAAAATTTGACAGCTGTCGTATAAAACTTTGTTATTTACGTACTGAATTTTTTTTTAATTTAAGATTTTTACAGCTATAACCCTTGCTACGAAAAAGCTAAAAAAAAATGACACTTACCTGTCAAAGTAACAGCTGTCGTATTATTAAACGAACGAACTAGAACAGTGCCGTGCCCGAAGGGCTCGGCACAATATTATTTCTACAAATTTATTAGCTGATAATTGATAGCTTTAATGTATATTTTTATAGAGCAAATATGGAACGTATATCCCACATTGCACAAAGGTGTGTGAGTTTAAAAAGCACCTATAAATGTCAATATCATAATAATAAATATCATATATTTCCGCAACGAAAGGTCGTAGCGAATCGAGCGAGACGGCATTGGAAATAGGACGTCGGCCACTATACGATGCCGTCTCCAAAAACTACCTATCTATACGAAAAAATGGAAATTTTGCACCATTTTCTGGTTTTGGTCAGTTGTTATAATGACAATTTGGCGATATGTTTCTCCTTCACGTTCCGCAGGAAGGTGAGGCAAAAAAAGCAATAGTAAATAGAGAGAAAGAAAAGAAAAGTATTTTTTTATTGTAAATTTTTTTTTAGTACTAATATTAGATGCACTCTCGGCTGACGATTAGCGATATGTACCCAGTCTAGTATTATATACGTCTCTTCCGCGCGGAATCTCGAAAACCCCGATAGCCTCTTGAAAATTTTCGTCTATATAAGACATTTCACATTTGCGATTTTTTTTCTCGGAAACGGTTAGAGTGGGACAATTGAAACTTTTTGGGTTTAGACAGGAATAGTGGGGGTACGTTGTGTAAAAATTTCGAATATACAGGTTGTCCCGAAAAAAAGTTATTAAACCCCAAAGTCGAAAAATATCGGTTTCTCGTTGAAATTCGATACAGGTCGTAAAAATAAGTTTTCTTGATTTAAACTTTTTCGACGCGTAGACGACCGTCGGCTACAGAAGCCTATTGTTTGCCAAGGTGATCGGAAGTTGGAAAGTCAATTTTTTGATTTTTTTTTAAATCAATGTAGGGGCATCTTGGATCGTTAATAAATCGAATTGGGTGCGTTTCACATATTTTTGATTTGGAGATTCGTTTAGGTCATCTCAAATACTACTTTGGATCATAAAAAAAAACTACAATAAAAAGTATTTTTTTTTGTTTCTTTATCTTTAATAAGGCAATAATATTCTATATTATTTTTAAAGTGGTCGGTGGCCTAGTGGTATATATTAGATTACGACTTTTGGTCACGATGATCCCGGGTTCAATTCCAGGCGCGTCTTTTTATTTTTTTTAATATTTCGTTATTTAGGTAGGTACTGAAAGTTTTTTAAATTTCGGATTCTTACAGCGACAATCCTCGGTACGAAAAAAACCAACTTGGGTTGTAAAGAAACTAAATTTATTTTTTTATCACGAATTGAAATGTTTCAAAATTAGAGGTTGCTAACAAATGGTTTTGTCAAAAGTATAAAATGAAACAAACGAACTCCAACAGTGCCGTGCCCAAAGGACTCGGCATAATAAAATGTTCACCAATTTATAAGCTATTTATGTAAGAATAGTTAATATCATATATTTCGGTAACGAAAAGTCGTAGCGGATCGAGCGAGACGGCATTGAAAATAGGACGTCGACCACTATACGATGCCGTCTCCAAAAACTACCTATCGATCTATACGAAAAAATGGAAATTTTGCACCATTTTCTAGTTTTGGTCAGTTGTTATAATGACAATTTAGCGATATGTTTCCCCTTCACGTTCCGCAGGAAGGTGAAGCAAAAAAAGCAATAGTAAATGGAGAAAAAGAAAAGAATAGTATTTTTTTTTTTTGTAAATTTTTTTTAGTACTAATATTAGATGCACTCTCGGCTGACGATTAGCGATATGTACCCAGTCTAGTTACATATCGCGCTACACCGCGATATGTTATACGGCGCTTCGGTGAAAAAAATGTATGTATGTTGTCGCCGCCGCCGTCTCTTTCGACATTTTCACATTTGCGATTTTTTTTCTCGGAAACGGTTAAAGTGGGACGATTGAAACTTTTTGGGTTTACAGAGGAATAGTGGGGGTACGTTGTGTAAAAATTTCGAATATACAGGGTGTGCCGGAAAAAAGTTATTAAACGTCAAAGTCGAGAAATATCGGGATCTCGTTGAAATTCGATACAGGCCACAAAAATTAGTTTTTTCGATTTAAACTTTTTCGACGCGTAGGCGACCGTGGGCTACAGAACCCTATTGTTTGTGAGCGCGATCGAAAGTTTGGAAATAATTTTTTTTATTTTTTAAAAGTCAAAATTTGGTCCAAAATGGTACCTCTTGGATCGCTAATAAGTTGAATTGGGTGCATTCGATCGACATGCGGTTTGGATAATCGGTTAGGCCATCTCAAAAACTACCTTTTTCCAATATATCGTTCTATACCTAACTGGAATGGAAATTGCCGAAAATTGTAAGAAAGTGGAAATCATAAAGTTAGGCCTGATTTTTTCACGGTTTTTATTTTTTTTCGTACTGAAAACGACTTTTGATCGAAACGTTGTAAACTTTAGCGGATAGAGCTCGTCAAATTGTATTTAAGAGATATTTTTTCGTTTCTTTATCTTTAATACGGAAAAAACGGCCGCTTTTTTTTTACTATATCGACTGTAGCTTATTCAATTTTTAACAAAACCGTTTTATTTTTTTCTCAAAAAATGCGCTGATTACTTCGCAACACCTCTACATATTCAAAATCATTAAAATATATTCGCAAAATTGAGAAAAGTCGCTTTTTTGGGTGCGGAAACAGGCAATCTTTACAAATTCTAACATCATTCACTTTTGACTAAGAGTGCCTTGATATTGATGTATCTAAATTAAATTAATTCTAAAAATCCGGCTGTCAAAAATGGCGAAAAATGGGTGTTTTCAGCGTGACTTGCTAGAATAATAAGAACATTTCCAGATTTTAAATCGGGTGGAATATCTACCTTGAACCTTCTTCTAATTTTACTGACCAAAATATTTGCCCAAAATGTTTCAGAAATGGTTGTAATCTCGATTTTAAAGATGGCGTTTCGACATTGATTATCCGTCGCCACGTGGTAGAAGGTTATTCGACATTTCGATATTCGCGATTTTTTTTTTCGGAAACGGTTAGAGCAAAACAATTCAAACTTTCTGGACGTAGAGAGGAATAGTCGGGGCACGTTCTGGGAACAATTTCAAATATACAGGGTGTACCGGAAAAAAGTTATTAAAGTCAAAGTTAAAAAATATGTTTTTTTTTCGTTGTAGGGCGATACAGGTGGCAAAAATCATTTTAATCGATTTAAACTTTTTCGACATGTAGACGACGTTAGGCTACAAAACACTGTTGTTTGCGAACGCGATCGAAAGTTGGGAAGTAATTTTTTTGATTTTTTTAAAATCAATGTAGGGTCATATTGGATCGTTAATAAATCGAATTGGGTGCATCCAATCGACATGCGGTTTGGATAATCGGTTAGGCCATCTCAAAATCTACCTTTTTCCAATATATCGTTCTATACCTAACTGGAATGGAAATTGCCGAAAATGGTAAGAAACTGGAAACCACAGTGTAAGGCGTGATTTTTTTCTCCGTTTTTATTCCGTTTATTTTTTTTCGTACGGAAAACGATTTTTGATTGAAACGTTGTATACTTTAGCGGATAGAGCCGTCAAATTGTATTTAAGAGATATTTTTTCGTTTTTTTATCTTTAATACAGAAAAAACGGCAGCTTATGAACTTTTTCCCGTAATTTCTGTTGGCGTTGCACTGGTTTGCTTAAATAATTCTGCAAGTGTCTATAATATATAACATTTTGAAATTTTTCTTGGTACACTATATCAACGGATAAAGAAGCTTTAATTTGTATTATAAGCGATCTTTAGGAAAACATATTTTGTGGCTCAAAAAAATTAATTTATGATTTTTTTATAGGTTCCTTCACCAGAGGTTTTACTATATCGACTGTAGCTTATTCGATTTTTAACAAAACCGTTTTATTTTTTTCTCAAAATATGCGCTAATTACTTCTCAATATTCCTGCATGTCCAAACTTATCAAAATATATTCGCAAATTCTAGCAAAGTTGCTTTTTTGGGTGCGGAAACAGGCACAATTTTCAAATTCTAACACCATTCGATTTAGAAAAAGTTGGCCATGGTTTTACCACGTACGTTTTCCTGAACTTTAACTTTTATACCATCTGTCAAAAATAGGTGAAAAATGCGATTTCCAAATTGATTTTTTAGAGGAATAAGACCATTTAGATTACGTCTTTTGTGGGAAATACCTACCTTGAACCTTTATCTTTTTCGTTTGACCAAAAATAAGGGGGAAAATATCGCATTTATCCCGTACTTGTAATAATAAAAATGGCTTGCAGGAGGCATATTAACTTCAATTTTTTAGTTTTTATAATATTTGGGGAGTATTTAATGTATGAAACACCTGTCTTGGACCTTTTTCTTTGCGGTTGACCAAAAGTAATTGAAAAAAGTGTATTATTTGTGTGTATCTTCAATACTCAACGTTCTATGTAATATCGAATACGTCATTAATATCCTATTTACCACAAATCACTCTCAAAGCTTCGATAGCGTAGTAGTAGAGGCTGTTGATTTTGGAGACGAAGGTCGTGGGTTCAAACCGCAGTGTTTTTTTTTCTTTTTTTTTCTTTTTTTTTCTTTTTTTTTTAATGTCGTTATTTAGGTACGGAAAATTTTTTAAATTTTGGATTCTTACAGCTATAATAATCTATACGAAAAAGCTAAAAAAAAATTACACTTACCTGTCAAAATCTGACAGCTGTAGTAAAGAACTTTGTTATTTAGGTACTGAAATTTTTTTAAATTTCGGATTCTTACAGCTATAATCCTAGATACAAGAAAAGCTTAAAAAAAACTTGATATTTACCTGTCAAAATGACAGCTGTCGTATAGAACTTTGTTATTTAGGAACTGAGAAATTTTTTAATTTAGTATTCTTACAGCTATAACCCTCGTTACAAAAAATCTAAAAAAAAAATTGACACTTACCTGTCAAAATTTGACAGCTATCGTATAAAACTGTGTCATTTAGGTACTGACAAATTTTTAAATTTAGGATTCTTACAGCTATAACCCTCGTTACAAAAAATCTAAAAAAAAATTGACACTTACCTGTCAAAATTTGACAGCTATCGTATAGAACTTTGTTATTTAGGGACCTGATAATTTTATAATTTCGGACTCTTACAGCTATAACTCTCGCTACGAAAAAGCTAAAAAAAAATTGACACTTAACTGTCAAAATTTGACAGCTATCGTATAGAACTTTGTTATTTAGGTACTGAAAATTTTTTCAATTTGGGATTCTTACAGCTATAATCCTCGTTACGAAAAAACTTTTAAAAAATTGACATTTACCTGTCAAAATTTGACAGCTGTCGTATGGAACTTTGTTATTTAATCACTGAAAAATTTTTAAATTTCGGATTTGTACAGCTATAATCCTCTATATGAAAAAAGATTTAAAAAATTTACACCCGCCTGTCATAATTTGACAGCTGTCGTATAGAACTTTGTTATTTTGGTACTGAAAAAATTTTTAATTTAGGAATATTACAGCTATAACCCTCGCTACAAAAAAGCTAAAAAATAATTGACAATTACCTTTCAAAATTTGACAGCTGTCGTATAAAACTTTGTTATTTAGGTACTGAATTTTTTTTTAATTTAAGATTTTTACAGCTATAACCCTTGCTACGAAAAAGCTAAAAAAAAATGACACTTACCTGTCAAAGTAACAGCTGTCGTATTATTAAACGAACGAACTAGAACAGTGCCGTGCCCGAAGGGCTCGGCACAATATTATTTCTACAAATTTATTAGCTGATAATTGATAGCTTTAATGTATATTTTTATAGAGCAAATATGGAACGTATATCCCACATTGCACAAAGGTGTGTGAGTTTAAAAAGCACCTATAAATGTCAATATCATAATAATAAATATCATATATTTCCGCAACGAAAGGTCGTAGCGAATCGAGCGAGACGGCATTGGAAATAGGACGTCGGCCACTATACGATGCCGTCTCCAAAAACTACCTATCTATACGAAAAAATGGAAATTTTGCACCATTTTCTGGTTTTGGTCAGTTGTTATAATGACAATTTGGCGATATGTTTCTCCTTCACGTTCCGCAGGAAGGTGAGGCAAAAAAAGCAATAGTAAATAGAGAGAAAGAAAAGAAAAGTATTTTTTTATTGTAAATTTTTTTTTAGTACTAATATTAGATGCACTCTCGGCTGACGATTAGCGATATGTACCCAGTCTAGTTAACATATCGCTTTCCGCGATATGTTATTCGTCGCCTTCACGCGGAATCACGGCAACCCCGACTGCTTCCCGAAAATTTTGCACTATATCGTCTGCTTCATTTGAAATATGTGCGTATGTTGTCCGTGTCGGCGTCGGCGGCGTCGTCGTCAGTTTCGACATTTTCACATTTGCGATTTTTTTTCTCAGAAACGGTTAGAGTGGGACGATTGAAACTTTTTGGGTTTAGAGAGGAATAGTGGGGGTACGTTGTGTAAAAATTTCGAATATACAGGGTGTGCCGGAAAAAAGTTATTAATTTTTAAAGTCGAGAAATATCGGGATCTCGTTGGCATTCAATACAGGCCACAAAAATTAGTTTTTTCGATTTAAACTTTTTCGACGCGTAGACGACCGTGGGCTACAGAACCCTATTGTTTGTGAGCGCGATCGAAAGTTTGGAAGTAATTTTTTTGATTTTTTCAAAGTCAAAATTTGGTCGAAAATGGTACCTCTTGGATCGCTAATAAGTCGAATTGGGTGCATCCAATCGTCATGCGGTTTGGATAATCGGTTAGGCCATCTCAAAATCTACCTTTTTCCAATATATCGTTCTATACCTAACTGGAATGGAAATTGCCGAAAATGGTAAGAAACTGGAAACCACAGTGTAAGGCGTGATTTTTTTTCTCCGTTTTTATTCCGTTTATTTTTTTTCGTACGGAAAACGATTTTTGATTGAAACGTTGTATACTTTAGCGGATAGAGCCGTCAAATTGTATTTAAGAGATATTTTTTGGTTTTTTTATCTTTAATACGGAAAAAACGGCAGCTTATGAACTTTTTCCCGTAATTTCTGTTGGCGTTGCACTGGTTTGCTTAAATAATTCTGCAAGTGTCTATAATATATAACATTTTGAATTTTTTCTTGGTACACTATATCAACGGATAAAGAAGCTTTAATTTGTATTATAAGCGATCTTTGGGAAAACATATTTTGTGGCTCAAAAAAATTAATTTATGATTTTTTTATAGGTTCCTTCACCAGAGGTTTTACTATATCGACTGTAGCTTATTCAATTTTTAACAAAACCGTTTTATTTTTTTCTCAAAATATGCGCTGATTACTTCTCAATATTCCTGCATGTCCAAACTTATCAAAATATATTCGCAAATTTGAGCAAAGTTGCTTTTTTGGGTGCGGAAACAGGCACAATTTTCAAATTCTAACACCATTCGATTTAGAAAAAGTTGGCCATGGTTTTACCACGTGCGTCTTCCTGAACTTTAACTTTTATACCATCTGTCAAAAATAGGTGAAAAATGCGATTTCCAAATTGATTTTTTAGAGGAATAAGACCATTTAGACTACGTCTTTTGTGGGAAATACCTACCTTGAACCTTTATCTTTTTCGTTTGACCAAAAATAAGGGGGAAAATATCGCATTTATCCCGTACTTGTAATAATAAAAATGGCTTGCAGGAGGCATATTAACTTCAGTTTTTATAGTTTTTATAATATTTGGACAGTATTTAATGTATGAAACACCTGTCTTGGACCTTTTTCTTTGCGGTTGACCAAAAATAATTGAAAAAAGTGTATTATTTGTGTGTGTCTTCAATACTCAACGTTCTATGTAATATCGAATACGTCATTAATATCCTATTTACCACAAATCACTCTCTAAGCTTCGGTAGTGTAGTAGTAGAGGCTGTTGATTTTGGAGACGAAGGTCGAGGGTTCAAACCCCACTGTTTTTTTTTCTTTTTTTTTAAGTTTTTTTTTAATGTCGTTATTTAGGTACTGAAAATTTTTTAAATTTTGGATTCTTACAGCTATAATAATCTATACGAAAAAGCTAAAAAAAAATTACACTTACCTGTCAAAATCTGACAGCTGTAGTATAGAACTTTGTTATTTAGGTACTGAATTTTTTTTAAATTTCGGATTCTTACAGCTATAATCCTAGATACAAGAAAAGCTTAAAAAAAATTGATATTTACCTGTCAAAATGACAGCTGTCGTATAGAACTTTGTTATTTAGGAACTGAGAAATTTTTTAATTTAGGATTCTTACAGCTATAACCCTCGTTACAAAAAATCTAAAAAAAAATTGACACTTACCTGTCAAAATTTGACAGCTATCGTATAAAACTGTGTCATTTAGGTACTGACAAATTTTTAAATTTAGGATTCTTACAGCTATAACCCTCGTTACAAAAAATCTAAAAAAAAAATTGACACTTACCTGTCAAAATTTGACAGCTATCGTATAGAACTTTGTTATTTAGGGACCTGATAATTTTATAATTTCGGACTCTTACAGCTATAACTCTCGCTACGAAAAAGCTAAAAAAAAATTGACACTTAACTGTCAAAATTTGACAGCTGTCGTATGGAACTTTGTTATTTAATCACTGAAAAATTTTTAAATTTCGGATTTGTACAGCTATAATCCTCTATATGAAAAAAGATTAAAAAAATTTACACCCGCCTGTCATAATTTGACAGCTGTCGTATAGAACTTTGTTATTTGGGTACTGAAAATTTTTTTAAATTTAGGATTATTACAGCTATAACCCTCGCTACAAAAAAGCTAAAAAATAATTGACAATTACCTTTCAAAATTTGACAGCTGTCGTATAAAACTTTGTTATTTAGGTACTGAATTTTTTTTTAATTTAAGATTTTTACAGCTATAACCCTTGCTACGAAAAAGCTAAAAAAAAATGACACTTACCTGTCAAAGTAACAGCTGTCGTATTATTAAACGAACGAACTAGAACAGTGCCGTGCCCGAAGGGCTCGGCACAATAATATTTCTACAAATTTATTAGATGATAATTGATAGCTTTAATGTATATTTTTATAGAGCAAATATGGAAAGTATATCCCACATTGCGAGTTTAAAGAGCACATATCAATATCATAATATTAAATATCATATATCTCCGTAACGAAAAGTCGTAGCGAATCGAGCGAGGCGGCATTGGAAATGGAACTTTGAGCACTATACGGCGCCGTCTCCGAAAACTACCTATCTATACGAGAAAACGGAAATTTTGCATCATTGTCTAGTTTTGGTCAGTTGTTATAATGACAAATTGGCGCAGGAAGGTGAGGCAAAAAAAGCAACAATGTATATAACTAATAAGTAGCATCTTTATGAGATCTTCACTTTAAGTTCTTAGAAATTTTTTGTAGGTCTTATAGTTTTTGAGATATGGAATTAAAAGTGGTTTTCATGTATTTGCCAATATCTCGAAACTGATAGAACTTAGATAGAAACTCTTTAAATAAAAAATTTGCCTTTTTCTATTGTCCAGATAAAACGTTATATTAACTTTTGTTCCAAAGGCCGTAATAAGGGACGTATTGAGTTAACTGTGAAAACCGACCAAAAAATCCGAGTTTTCTGGATTTTTTTTTTAAATTCATAGAATTGTTATTTATCATATTTTCTTCGCTACTTTCGGGTTTTACGTTATTTTTGATGGAAATGTACCGAAAAATTGACTTATTTGCGAATTTTAAATTTTGGCATTTTTTCCATGTATGCTCAGGAAAATGCTATGGAATCCATAAAAGACCATTTTCCTGGGACACTAAAAGAGATACGGCAACAATGTATATAACTAATAAGTAGCATCCTTAAGAGATCTTTACTATAAGTTCTTAGAAATTTTTTGTACGTCTTATAGTTTTTGAGATATGGATTTAAAAGTGGTTTTCATGTATTTGCCAATATCTCGAAACTGATAGAACTTAGATAGAAACTCTTTAAATAAAAAATTTGCCTTTTTCTATTGTCCAGATAAAACGTTATATTAACTTTTGTTCGAAAGGCCGTAATAAGGGACGTATTGAGGAAACTTTGAAAACCGACAAAAAAATCCGAGTTTTCTGGATATTTTTTTAAAAATTCATAGAATTATTAATTATCATATTTTCTTCGCTATTTTTGGGTTTTACGTTATTTTTGATGGAAATGTACCGAAAAATTGACTTATTTGCGAATTTTAAATTTTGGCATTTTTTCCATGTATATGCTCAGGAAAATGCTATGAAATCCATAAAAGACCATTTTCCTCGGAAACTGAAAGAGATACGGCAACAATGTATATAACTAATAAGTAGCATCCTTAAGAGATCTTTACTTTAAGTTCGGTTTTCATATATTAGCCAATATCTCGAAACTAATAAAGCTCAGATAGAACCTCTTCAAATAAAAAAGTTGCCTTTTTCTATGGTCCAGATAAAAGGTTATATTGATTTCTATTCTAAAAGCGATAATAAGGGACGTATTGGCTCGGCACAATAATATTTCTACAAATTTATTAGCTGATAATTGATAGCTTCCATGTAAGAATAATTTTTTGCTTATGTTTTAATCGATTGAATACTTACATATTTTTATAGAGCAAATATGGAAAGTATATCCCACATTGCACAAAGGTGTGCGAGTTTAAAGAGCACCTAAACGGCGCCGTCTCAGAAAACTACCTATCTATACGAGAAAACGGAAATTTTGCACCATTGTGTAGTTTTGGTCAGTTGTTATAATGACAATTTGGCGATATGTTTTCCCTTCACGTTCCGCAGGAAGGTGAGGCAAAAAAAGCAATAGTAAATAGAAAAAAAGAAAAGAAAAGTATTTTTTTATTGTAAATTTTTGTAAATCTTTTTAGTACTAATATTAGATGCACTCTCGGCTGACGCTTAGCGATATGTACCCAGTCTAGTATTATATACGGCGGCTACATTTAAAATAAGTTGTCGTCGTCAGTTTTGACATTTTCACATTTGCGATTTCTTTTCTCGGAAACGGTAAGAGTGGGACGATTGAAACTTTTTCAGTTTAGAGAGGAATAGTGGGGGTACAATGTGTAAAAATTTTGAATATACAGGGTGTACGGGAAAAAAGGTATTAATTTTTAAAGTTGATAATTATCGGAGTCTCGTTGTCATTCGGTACAGGCCACAAAAATTAGTTTTTTCGATTTAAACTTTTTCGACGCGTAGACGATCGTAGGCTACAGACCCCTATTGTTTGTGAGCGCGATCGAAAGTTTGGAAATAATTTTTTTAATTTTTTCAAAGTTAAATATGGGACTAAACAGGTACCTATTGAATCGTTAATAAGTCGAATTGGGTCCATCCGATCGACATTCGGTTTGGATAATCCTTTAGGCAATTATTAAAGGTTGCTAACAAATGGTTTTGTAAAAAGTATGAAATAAAATAAACGAATTGGAACAGTGCCGTGCCGGAAGGGCTCGGCAAAATAAGCTTTTAAACTAATTTATCAGCTATCAATGTAAGAATAGTTTCTTTACTTATGTTTAAATCGATTGAATATATATGTTTATAGAACAAACTTGGAAAGTATATTCCACATTGATACGTTTGCTGTGCAATTTTAAAAAAAGCCGGTGCTGATGGGTTCAATGTTAATATCAATATCATAATATTAAATATCATATATTTTCGTAACGAAAAGTCGTAGCGAATCGAGCGAGACGGAATTGGAAACGGGACATCGAGCACTATACGATGCCGTCTTCAAAAACTACCTATCTATACAAGAAAACGGAAATTTTGCACCCGTTATTTTTATTTTTTAGTTTTTGTCAGTTGTTATAATGACAATTTGGCGATATGTTTCCCCTTCACGTTCCGCAGGAAGGTGAGGCAAAAAAAGCAACAATGTATATAACTAATAAGTAGCATCTTTATGAGATCTTCACTTTAAGTTCTTAGACATTTTTTGTAGGTCTTATAGTTTTTGAGATATGGAATTAAAAGTTGTTTTCATGTATTTGCCAATATCTCGAAACTGATAGAACCTAGATAGAAACTCTTTAAATAAAAAAGTTGCCTTTTTCTATTTTCCAGATAAAACGTTATATTAACTTTTGTTCCAAAGGCCGTAATAAGGGACGTATTGAGGAAACTGTGAAAACCGACCAAAAAATCCGAGTTTTCTGTTTTTTTTTTAAAAATTCATAGAATTGTTATTTATTATATTTTCTTCGCTATTTTCGGGTTTTACGTTATTTTTGATGGAAATGTACCGAAAAATTGACTTATTTGCGAATTTTAAATTTTGGCATTTTTTCCATGTATGCTCAGGAAAATGCTATGAAATCCATAAAAGACCATTTTCTTCGGAAACTGAAAGAGATACGGCAACAATGTATATAACTAATAAGTAGCATCCTTAAGAGATCTTTACTTTAAGTTCTGAGAAATTTTTTGTACGTCTTATAGTTTTTGAGATATGGAATTAAAAGTGGTTTTCATGTATTTGCCAATATCTCGAAACTGATAGAACTTAGATAGAAACTCTTCAAATAAAAAAGTTGCCTTTTTCTATTGTCCAGATAAAACGTTATATCAACTTTTGTTCCAAAGGCCGTAATAAGGGACGTATTGAGGAAACTGTGAAAACCGACAAAAAAATCCGAGTTTTCTGGATATTTTTTAAAAATTCATAGAATTGTTAATTATCATATTTTCTTCGCTATTTTCGGGTTTTACGTTATTCTTGATGGAAATGTACCGAAAAATTGACATATTTGCGAATTTTAAATTTTGGCATTTTTTCCATCTCAGGAAAATGCTATGAAATCCATAAAAGACCATTTTCCTCGGAAACTGAAAGAGATACGGCAACAATGTATATAACTAATAAGTAGCATCCTTAAGAGATCTTTACTTTAAGTTCTTAGAAATTTTTTGTAGGTCTTATAGTTTTTGAGATATGGAATTAAAAGTGGTTTTCATATATTAGCCAATATCTCGAAACTGATAAAGCTTAGATAGAACCTCTTCAAATAAAAAAGTTGCCTTTTTCTATGGTCCAGATAAAAGGTTATATTGATTTCTATTCTAAAAGCGATAATAAGGGACGTATTGGCTCGGCACAATAATATTTCTACAAATTTATTAGCTGATAATTGATAGCTTCCATGTAAGAATAATTTTTTGCTTATGTTTTAATCGATTGAATACTTACATATTTTTATAGAGCAAATATGGAAAGTATATCCCACATTGCACAAAGGTGTGCGAGTTTAAAGAGCACCTATACGGCGCCGTCTCAGAAAACTACCTATCTATACGAGAAAACGGAAATTTTGCACCATTGTGTAGTTTTGGTCAGTTGTTATAATGACAATTTGGCGATATGTTTTCCCTTCACGTTCCGCAGGAAGGTGAGGCAAAAAAAGCAATAGTAAATAGAAAAAAAGAAAAGAAAAGTATTTTTTTATTGTAAATTTTTGTAAATCTTTTTAGTACTAATATTAGATGCACTCTCGGCTGACGATTAGCGATATGTACCCAGTCTAGTATTATATACGTCTCTTCCGCGCGGAATCTCGAAAACCCCGATCGGCTCTTGAACAATTTCGTCTATGTAAGACATTTTCACATTTGCGATTTTTTTTCTCGGAAACGGTTAGAGTGGGACGATTGAAACTTTTTGGGTTTAGAGATGAATAGTGGGGGTACGTTGTGTGAAAATTTCGAATATACAGGGTGTGCCGAAAAAAAGTTGTTAAACCCCAAAATCAAAAAATATCGGTTTCTCGTTGAAATTCGATACACGTCGTAAAAATAAGTTTTCTCGATTTAAATTTTTTCGACGCGTAGACGACCGTCGGCTACAGAAGCCTATTGTTTACCAACGTAATCGGATGTTGGGAAGTCAATTTTTTGATTTTTTTTAAATCAATGTAGGGACATGTTGGATCGTTAATAAATCGAATTGGGTGCGTCCCACATATTTTTGATTTGGAGATTCGTTTAGGTCATCTCAAATACTACTTTGGATCATAAAAAAAACTACAATAAAAAGTATTTTTTGGTTTCTTTATCTTTAATAAGGCAATAATATTCTATATTGTTTTTAAAGTGGTCGGTGGCCTAGTGGTATATATTAGATTACGACTTTTGGTCACGATGATCCCGGGTTCAATTCCAGGCGCGTCTTATTATTTTTTTAATATTTCGTTATTTAGGTAGGTAGGTACTGAAAGTCTTTTACATTTTGGATTCTTACAGCGACAATCCTCGGTACGAAAAAAATCAACTAGGTTTGTGAAGAAACTAAATTTATTTTTTATCACGAATTGAAATGTTTCAAAATTAGAGGTTGCTAACAAATGGTTTTGTCAAAAGTATAAAATGAAACGAACGAACTCCAACAGTGCCGTGCCCAAAGGGCTCGGCACAATAAAATTTTCACCAATTTATCAGCTATCTATGTAAGAATAGTTAATATCATATATTTCAGTAACGAAAAGTCGTAGCGAATCGAGCGAGACGGCATTGGGAATAGGACGTCGACCACTATACGATGCCGTCTTCAAAAACTACCTATCTATACGAGAAACCGGAAATTTTGCACCCGTTTTTTTATTTTTTAGTTTTTGTCAGTTGTTATAATGACAATTTGGCGATATGTTTCTCCTTCACGTTCCGCAGGAAGGTGAGGTATAAAAAGCAATAGTAAATAGAGAAAAGGAAAAGAAAATTATTTTTTTAGTACTAATATTAGATGCACTTTCGGCTGACGATTAGCGATATGTGCCCAGTCTAGTATTATATACGTCTCTTTCGCGCGGAATCTCGAAAACCCCGATCGGCTCTTGAACAATTTCGTCTATGTAAGACATTTTCACATTTGCGATTTCTTTTCTCGGAAACGGTAAGAGTGGGACGATTGAAACTTTTTCAGTTTAGAGAGGAATAGTGGGGGTACAATGTGTAAAAATTTTGAATATACAGGGTGTACGGGAAAAAAGTTATTAATTTTTAAAGTTGATAATTATCGGAGTCTCGTTGTCATTCGGTACAGGCCACAAAAATTAGTTTTTTCGATTTAAACTTTTTCGACGCGTAGACGACCGTAGGCTACAGACCCCTATTGTTTGTGAGCGCGATCGAAAGTTTGGAAATAATTTTTTAAATTTTTTCAAAGTTAAATATGGGACTAAACAGGTACCTATTGAATCGTTAATAAGTCGAATTGGGTCCATCCGATCGACATTCGGTTTGGATAATCCTTTAGGCAATTATTAAAGGTTGCTAACAAATGGTTTTGTCAAAAGAATGAAATGAAACGAACGAACTTGAACAGTGCCGTGCCCGAAGGGCTCGGCACAATAATATTTCCATAAATTTATTAGCTGATAATGTGATTATTATAATAAAATATGGAACGTATATATCCCACATTGCACAAAGGTGTGTGAGTTTAAAAAGCACCTATAAATGTCAATATCATAATATTAAATATCATATATTTCCGCAACGAAAAGTCGTAGCGAATCAAGCGGGGCGGTATTGGAAACGGGACGTTGAGCACTATACGATGCCGTCCAAATACTACCTATCTATATGAGAAAACGGAAATTTTGCTCCATTTCTTTTTATTTTCTAGTTATGGTCAGTTGTTATAATGACAAATTGGCGATATGTTTTCCCTTCACGTTCCGCAGGAAGGTGAGGCAAAAAAAGTAATAGTAAATAGAGAAAAAGAAAAGAAAAATTATTTTTTTATCGTAAATTTTTTTTAGTACTAATATGAGATGCACTCTCGGCTGACGATTAGCGATATGTACCCAGTCTAGTATTATATACGTCTCTTCCGCGCGGAATCTCGAAAACCCCGATCGGCTCTTGAACAATTTCGTCTATGTAAGACATTTTCACATTTGCGATTTCTTTTCTCGGAAACGGTAAGAGTGGGACGATTGAAACTTTTTCAGTTTAGAGAGGAATAGTGGGGGTACAATGTGTAAAAATTTTGAATATACAGGGTGTACGGGAAAAAAGTTATTAATTTTTAAAGTTGATAATTATCGGAGTCTCGTTGTCATTCGGTACAGGCCACAAAAATTAGTTTTTTCGATTTAAACTTTTTCGACGCGTAGACGACCGTAGGCTACAGACCCCTATTGTTTGTGAGCGCGATCGAAAGTTTGGAAATAATTTTTTAAATTTTTTCAAAGTTAAATATGGGACTAAACAGGTACCTATTGAATCGTTAATAAGTCGAATTGGGTCCATCCGATCGACATTCGGTTTGGATAATCCTTTAGGCAATTATTAAAGGTTGCTAACAAATGGTTTTGTAAAAAGTATGAAATAAAATAAACGAATTGGAACAGTGCCGTGCCGGAAGGGCTCGGCAAAATAAGCTTTTGAACTAATTTATCAGCTATCAATGTAAGAATAGTTTCTTTACTTATGTTTAAATTGATTGAATACATATTTTTATAGGGCACACTTGGAAATTATATTCCACATTGATACGTTTGCTGTGCGATTTTAAAAAAAGCCGGTGCTGATGGGTTCAATGTTAATATCAATATCATAATATTAAATATCATATATTTCCGTAACGAAAAGTCGTAGCGAATCGAGCGAGACGGCATTGGAAACGGGACATCGAGCAGTATACGATGCCGTCTTCAAAGACTACCTATCTATACAAGAAAACGGAAATTTTGCACCCGTTATTTTTATTTTTTAGTTTTTGTCAGTTGTTATAATGACAATTTGGCGATATGTTTCCCCTTCACGTTCCGCAGGAAGGTGAGGCAAAAAAAGCAACAATGTATATAACTAATAAGTAGCATCTTTATGAGATCTTCACTTTAAGTTCTTAGAAATTTTTTGTAGGTCTTATAGTTTTTGAGATATGGAATTAAAAGTGGTTTTCATGTATTTGCCAATATCTCGAAACTGATAGAACTTAGATAGAAACTCTTTAAATAAAAAAGTTGCCTTTTTCTATTGTCCAGATAAAACGTTATATTAACTTTTGTTCCAAAGGCCGTAATAAGGGACGTATTGAGGAAACTGTGAAAACCGACCAAAAAATCCGAGTTTTCTGGATTTTTTTTTTTAATTCATAGAATTGTTATTTATCATATTTTCTTCGCTATTTTCGGGTTTTACGTTATTTTTGATGAAAATGTACCGAAAAATTTACTTATTTGCGAATTTTAAATTTTGGCATTTTTTCCATGTATATGCTCAGGAAAATGCTATGAAATCCATGAAAGACCATTTTCCTCGGAAACTGAAAGAGATACGGCAACAATGTATATAACTAATAAGTAGCATCCTTAAGAGATCTTTACTTTAAGTTCTTAGAAATTTTTTGTAGGTCTTATAGTTTTTGAGATATGGAATTAAAAGTGGTTTTCATATATTAGCCAATATCTCGAAACTGATAAAGCTTAGATAGAACCTCTTCAAATAAAAAAGTTGCCTTTTTCTATGGTCCAGATAAAAGGTTATATTGCTTTCTATTCTAAAAGCGATAATAAGGGACGTATTGGCTCGGCACAATAATATTTCTACAAATTTATTAGCTGATAATTGATAGCTTCCATGTAAGAATAATTTTTTGCTTATGTTTTAATCGATTGAATACTTACATATTTTTATAGAGCAAATATGGAAAGTATATCCCACATTGCACAAAGGTGTGCGAGTTTAAAGAGCACCTATACGGCGCCGTCTCAGAAAACTACCTATCTATACGAGAAAACGGAAATTTTGCACCATTGTGTAGTTTTGGTCAGTTGTTATAATGACAATTTGGCGATATGTTTTCCCTTCACGTTCCGCAGGAAGGTGAGGCAAAAAAAGCAATAGTAAATAGAAAAAAAGAAAAGTATTTTTTTATTGTAAATTTTTGTAAATCTTTTTAGTACTAATATTAGATGCACTCTCGGCTGACGATTAGCGATATGTACCCAGTCTAGTTACATATCGCGCTACACCGCGATATGTTATACGGCGCTTCGGTGAAAATAATGTATGTATGTTGTCGGCGTCGTCGTCGTCGTCGTCGTCGTCACTTTCGACATTTTCACATTTGCGATTTTTTTTCTCGGAAAGGGTTAGAGTGGGACGATTGAAACTGTTTGGGTTTACAGAGGAATAGTGGGGGTACGTTGTGTAAAAATTTGGAATATACAGGGTGTGCCGGAAAAAAGTTATTAAACGTCAAAGTCGAGAAATATCGGGATCTCGTTGAAATTCGATACAGGCCACAAAAATTAGTTTTTTCGATTTAAACTTTTTCGACGCGTAGGCGACCGTGGGCCACAGAACCCTATTGTTTGTGAGCGCGATCGAAAGTTTGGAAATAATTTTTTTTATTTTTTAAAAGTCAAAATTTGGTCCAAAATGGTACCTCTTGGATCGCTAATAAGTTGAATTGGGTGCATCCAATCGACATTTGGTTTGGATAATCGGTTAGGCCATCTCAAAATCTACCTTTTTCCAATATATCGTTCTATACCTAACTGGAATGGAAATTGCCGAAAATTGTAAGAAAGTGGAAATCATAAAGTTAGGCCTGATTTTTTCACTGTTTTTATTTTTTTTCGTACTGAAAACGACTTTTGATCAAAACGTTGTAAACTTTAGCGGATAGAGCTCGTCAAATTGTATTTAAGAGATATTTTTTCGTTTCTTTATCTTTAATACGGAAAAAACGGCAGCTTTTTTTTTACTATATCGACTGTAGCTTATTCAATTTTTAACAAAACCGTTTTATTTTTTTCTCAAAAAATGCGCTGATTACTTCGCAACACCTCTACATATTCAAAATCATTAAAATATATTTGCAAAATTGAGAAAAGTCGCTTTTTTGGGTGCAGAAACAGGCAATCTTTACAAATTCTAACACCATTCACTTTTGACTAAGAGTGCCTTGATATTGATGTATCTAAATTAATTATTAATTCTAAAAATCCGGCTGTCAAAAATGGCGAAAAATGGGTGTTTTCAGCGTGACTTGCTAGAATAATAAGAACATTTCCAGATTTTAAATCGGGTGGAATATCTACCTTGAACCTTCTTCTAATTTTACTGACCAAAATATTTGCCCAAAATGTTTCAGAAATGGTTGTAATCTCGATTTTAAAGATGGCGTTTCGACATTGATTATCCGTCGCCACGTGGTAGAAGGTTATTCGACATTTCGATATTCGCGAATTTTTTTTTCGGAAACGGTTAGAGCAAAACGATTCAAACTTTCTGGACGTAGAGAGGAATAGTCGGGGCACGTTCTGGGAACAATTTCAAATATACAGGGTGTACCGGAAAAAAGTTATTAGAGTCAAAGTTAAAAAATATGTTTTTTTTTCGTTGTAGGGCGATACAGGTGGCAAAAATCATTTTAATCGATTTAAACTTTTTCGACATGTAGACGACGTTGAGCTACAAAACACTGTTGTTTGCGAACGCGATCGAAAGTTGGGAAGTAATTTTTTTGATTTTTTAAAAATCAATGTAGGGTCATATTGGATCGTTAATAAATCGAATTGGGTGCGTCCGATATAATTTTGGTTTGGATATTCGTTTAGGTCATCTCAAATACTACTTTTTTCAAATATATTGTTCTATACCTAAACAGCATAGAAATGGTAGCAAATTATAAAAAATAAGAATTACTATTTAAGTATATATAATTTGACAGCTGTCGTATAGAACTTTGTTATTTTGGTACTGAAAATTTTTTAAATTTAGTTTTATTACAGCTTTAACCCTCGCTACGAAAAAAGTTAAAATAAATTGACACTTACCTGTCAAAATCTGACAGGTATCGTATAAAACTTTGTTATCTAGGTACTGAATTTTTTTTAAATTTGGGATTCTTACAGCTATAACCGTCGCTACGAAAAAGCTAAAAAAAAATTGACACTTACCTGTCAAAATCTGACAGCTGTTGTATAGAACTTTGTTATTTAGGTATTGAATTTTTTTAAAATTTCGAATTCTTACAGCTATAATCCTAGATACAAGAAAAACTTAAAAAAAACTTCCAATTTACCTGTCAAAATGACAGCTGTCGTATATAACTTTGTTATTTAGGAACTGAAAAATTTTTTATTTAGGATTCTTACAGCCACAAATCTCGCTACGAAAAATCTAAAAAAAAAATTTTAACTTACCTGTCAAAATTTGACAGCTGTCGTATAGAACTTTGTTATTTAACTACTGAATTTTTTTTAAATTTTGGATTCTTACAGCTTTAATCCTAGATACAAGAAAAGCTTAAAAAAAATTGACATTTACCTGTCAAAATGACAGCTGTCGTATAGAACTTTGTTATTTAGGATCTGAAAAATTTTTCACTTTAGGATTTTTACAGCGATAACCCTCGCTACGAAAAGGATAAAAAAAAACTGACTCCTACCTGTCAAAATTTGACAGCTATCGTATAAAACATGCTTATTTAGGTACCTGAAAATTTTTTAATTTCAAATTCTTACAGCTATAACCCTCGCTACGAAAAAGCTAAAAAAAATGACACTTACCTGTCAAAGTAACAGCTCTCGTATAATTAAACGAACGAACTAGAACAGTGCCGTGCCCGAAGGGCTCGGCACAATAACATTTCTACAAATTTATTAGCTGATAATTGATAGCTTCCATGTAAGAATAATTTTTTGCTTATGTTTTAATCGATTGAATACTTATATATTTTTATAGAGCAAATATGGAAAGTATATCCCACATTGCACAAAGGTGTGCGAGTTTAAAGAGCACCTATACGGCGCCGTCTTAGAAAACTACCTACCTATTCGAGAAAACGGAAATTTTGCACCATTGTGTAGTTTTAGTCAGTTGTTATAATGACAATTTGGCGATATGTTTTTCCTTCACGTTCCGCAGGAAGGTGAGGCAAAAAAAGCAATAGTAAATAGAAAAAAAGAAAAGAAAAGTATTTTTTTATTGTAAATTTTTGTAAATCTTTTTAGTACTAATATTAGATGCACTCTCGGCTGACGATTAGCGATATGTACCCAGTCTAGTTACATATCGCGCTACAACGCGATATGTTATACGGCGCTTCGGTGAAAATAATGTGCGTATGTTGTCGGCGTCGTCGTCGTCGTCGTCGTCGCCGCCGCCGTCAGTTTCGACATTTTCACATTTGCGATTTTTTTTCTCGGAAACGGTTAGAGTGGGACGATTGAAACTTTTTGGGTTTAGAGAGGAATAGTGGGGGTATGTTGTGTAAAAATTTCGAATATACAGGGTGTGCCGGAAAAAAGTTATTAATTTTTAAAGTCGAGAAATATCGGCATCTCGTTGGCATTCAATACAGGCCACAAAAATTAGTTTTTTCGATTTAAACTTTTTAGACGCGTAGACGACCGTGGGCTACAGAACCCTATTGTTTGTGAGCGCGATCGAAAGTTTGGAAGTAATTTTTTTGAATTTTTCAAAGTCAAAATTTGGTCGAAAATGGTACCTCTTGGATCGCTAATAAGTCGAATTGGGTGCATCCGATGTACATTCGGTTTGGATAATCGGTTAGGCCATCTCAAAAACTACCTTTTTCCAATATATCGTTCTATACCTAACTGGAATGGAAATTGCCGAAAATTGTAAGAAAGTGGAAATCATAAAGCTAGGCCTGATTTTTTGACGGTTTTTATTTTTTTTCGTACTGAAAACGGCTTTTGATCGAAACGTTGTAAACTTTAGCGAATAGAGCTTGTCAAATTGTATTTAAGAGATATTTTTTCGTTTATTTATCTTTAATACGGAAAAAACGGCAGCTTTTTTTTTACTATATCGACTGTAGCTTATTCAATTTTTAACAAAACCGTTTTATTTTTTTCTCAAAAAATGCGCTGATTACTTCTCAACACCTCTACATATCCAAAATTATTAAAATATATTCGCAAAATTGAGAAAAGTCGCTTTTTTGGGTGCGGAAACAGGCAATCTTTACAAATTTTTACAAATTCTAACAGCATTCACTTTTGACTAAGAGTGCCTTGATATTAATGTATCTAAATTAATTATTAATTCTAAAAATCCGGCTGTCAAAAATGGCGAAAAATGGGTGTTTTCAGCGTGACTTGCTAGAATAATAAGAACATTTCCAGATTTTAAATCGGGTGGAATATCTACCTTGAACCTTCTGCTAATTTTACTGACCAAAATATTTGCCCAAAATGTTTCAGAAATGGTTGTAATCTCGATTTTAAAGATGGCGTTTCGACATTGATAAATCCGTCGCCACGTGGTAGAGTCGATTCACTCAGTAAACCTGCAAGATGGCCGACATGTCATATGACAAAAGTCATATTCCAGCTAAATAAAATAAATTTTTGCATTTTCAATGACTTTTGTCATATGACATGTCGGCCATCTTGCAGGTTTACTGAGTGAATCGACTATAGAAGGTTATTCGACATTTCGATATTCGCGAATTTTTTTTTCGGAAACGGTTAGAGCAAAACGATTCAAACTTTCTGGACGTAGAGAGGAATAGTCGGGGCACGTTCTGGGAACAATTTCAAATATACAGGGTGTACCGGAAAAAAGTTATTAAAGTCAAAGTTAAAAAATATGTTTTTTTTTCGTTGTAGGGCGATACAGGTGGCAAAAATCATTTTAATCGATTTAAACTTTTTCGACATGTAGACGACGTTGGGCTACAAAACACTGTTGTTTGCGAAGGCGATCGAAAGTTGGGAAGTAATTTTTTTGATTTTTTTAAAATCAATGTAGGGTCATATTGGATCGTTAATAAATCGAATTGGGTGCGTCCGATATAATTTTGGTTTGGATATTCGTTTAGGTCATCTCAAATACTACTTTTTTCAAATATATTGTTCTATACCTAAACAGCATAGAAATGGTAGCAAATTATAAAAAATAAGAATTACTATTTAAGTATATATAATTTGACAGCTGTCGTATAGAACTTTGTTATTTTGGTACTGAAATTTTTTTTAATTTAGTTTTATTACAGCTTTAACCCTCGCTACGAAAAAAGTTAAAATAAATTTACACTTACCTGTCAAAATCTGACAGGTATCGTATAAAACTTTGTTATCTAGGTACTGAATTTTTTTTTAATTTGGGATTCTTACAGCTATAACCGTCGCTACGAAAAAGCTAAAAAAAAATTGACACTTACCTGTCAAAATCTGACAGCTGTCGTATAGAACTTTGTTATTTAGGTACTGAATTTTTTTAAATTTCGAATTCTTACAGCTATAATTCTAGATACAAGAAAAGCTTAAAAAAAACTTGCAATTTACCTGTCAAAATTACAGCTGTCGTATATAACTTTGTTATTTGGGAACTGAAAAATTTTTCATTTAGGATTCTTACAGCTATAAATCTCGCTACGAAAAATCTAAAAAAAAATTTAAACTTACCTGTCAAAATTTGACAGCTGTCGTATAGAACTTTGTTATTTAGGTACTGAATTTTTTTTAAATTTCGAATTCTTACAGCTATAATCCTAGATACAAGAAAAGCTTAAAAAAAACTTGCAATTTACCTGTCAAAATGACAGCTGTCGTATATAACTTTGTTATTTAGGAACTGAAAAATTTTTCATTTAGGATTCTTACAGCTATAAATCTCGCTACGAAAAATCTAAAAAAAAAATTTGAACTTATCTGTCAAAATTTGACAGCTGTCGTATAGAACTTTGTTATTTAACTACTGAATTTTTTTTAAATTTTGGATTCTTACAGCTTTAATCCTAGATACAAGAAAAGCTTTAAAAAAATTGACAGTTACCTGTCAAAATGACAGCTGTCGTATAGAACTTTGTTATTTAGGATCTGAAAAATTTTTCACTTTAGGATTTTTACAGCGATAACCCTCGCTACGAAAAGGATAAAAAATACTGACTCCTACCTGTCAAAATTTGACAGCTATCGTATAAAACATTCTTATTTAGATACCTGAAAATTTTTTAATTTCGAATTCTTACAGCTATAACCCTCGATACGAAAAAGCTAAAAAAAATGACACTTACCTGTCAAAGTGACAGCTCTCCTATAATTAAACGAACGAAGTAGAACAGTGCCGTGCCCGAAGGGCTCGGCACAATAATATTTCTACAAATTTATTAGCTGATAATTGATAGCTTCCATGTAAGAATAATTTTTTGCTTATGTTTTAATCGATTGAATACTTACATATTTTTATAGAGCAAATATGGAAAGTATATCCCACATTGCACAAAGGTGTGCGAGTTTAAAGAGCACCTATACGGCGCCGTCTCAGAAAACTACCTACCTATACGAGAAAACGGAAATTTTGCACCATTGTGTAGTTTTAGTCAGTTGTTATAATGACAATTTGGCGATATGTTTTCCCTTCACGTTCCGCAGGAAGGTGAGGCAAAAAAAGCAATAGTAAATAGAAAAAAAGAAAAGAAAATTATTTTTTTATTGTAAATTTTTGTAAATCTTTTTAGTACTAATATTAGATGCACTCTCGGCTGACGATTAGCGATATGTACCCAGTCTAGTATTATATACGGCGGCTACATTTAAAATAAGTTGTCGTCGTCAGTTTCGACATTTTCACATTTGCGATTTCTTTTCTCGGAAACGGTAAGAGTGGGACGATTGAAACTTTTTCAGTTTAGAGAGGAATAGTGGGGGTACAATGTGTAAAAATTTTGAATATACAGGGTGTACGGGAAAAAAGTTATTAATTTTTAAAGCTGATAATTATCGGAGTCTCGTTGTCATTCGGTACAGGCCACAAAAATTAGTTTTTTCGATTTAAACTTTTTCGACGCGTAGACGACCGTAGGCTACAGACCCCTATTGTTTGTGAGCGCGATCGAAAGTTTGGAAATAATTTTTTAAATTTTTTAAAAGTTAAATATGGGACTAAACAGGTACCTATTGAATCGTTAATAAGTCGAATTGGGTCCATCCGATCGACATTCGGTTTGGATAATCCTTTAGGCAATTATTAAAGGTTGCTAACAAATGGTTTTGTAAAAAGTATGAAATAAAATAAACGAATTGGAACAGTGCCGTGCCGGAAGGGCTCGGCAAAATAAGCTTTTAAACTAATTTATCAGCTATCAATGTAAGAATAGTTTCTTTACTTATGTTTAAATCGATTGAATACATATTTTTATAGAACAAACTTGGAAAGTATATTCCACATTGATACGTTTGCTGTGCAATTTTAAAAAAAGCCGGTGCTGATGGGTTCAATGTTAATATCAATATCATAATATTAAATATCATATATTTTCGTAACGAAAAGTCGTAGCGAATCGAGCGAGACGGAATTGGAAACGGGACATCGAGCACTATACGATGCCGTCTTCAAAAACTACCTATCTATATAAGAAAACGGAAATTTTGCACCCGTTATTTTTATTTTTTAGTTTTTGTCAGTTATAATGACAATTTGGCGATATGTTTCCCCTTCACGTTCCGCAGGAAGGTGAGGCAAAAAAAGCAACAATGTATATAACTAATAAGTAGCATCTTTATAAGATCTTCACTTTAAGTTCTTAGAAATTTTTTGTAGGTCTTATAGTTTTTGAGATATGGAATTAAAAGTGGTTTTCATGTATTTGCCAATATCTCGAAACTGATAGAACTTAGATAGAAACTCTTTAAATAAAAAAGTTGCCTTTTTCTATTGTCCAGATAAAACGTTATATTAACTTTTGTTCCAAAGGCCGTAATAAGGGACGTATTGAGGAAACTGTGAAAACCGACCAAAAAATCCGAGTTTTCTGGATTTTTTTTTAAAATTCATAGAATTGTTATTTATCATATTTTCTTCGCTATTTTCGGGTTTTACGTTATTTTTGATGGAAATGTACCGAAAAATTGACTTATTTGCGAATTTTAAATTTTGGCATTTTTTCCATGTATATGCTCAAGGAAAATGCTATGAAATCCATAAAAGACCATTTTCCTCGGAAACTGAAAGAGATACGGCAACAATGTATATAACTAATAAGTAGCATCCTTAAGAGATCTTTACTTTAAGTTCTTAGAAATTTTTTGTAGGTCTTATAGTTTTTGAGATATGGAATTAAAAGTGGTTTTCATATATTAGCCAATATCTCGAAACTGATAAAGCTTAGATAGAACCTCTTCAAATAAAAAAGTTGCCTTTTTCTATGGTCCAGATAAAAGGTTATATTGATTTCTATTCTAAAAGCGATAATAAGGGACGTATTGGCTCGGCACAATAATATTTCTACAAATTTATTAGCTGATAATTGATAGCTTCCATGTAAGAATAATTTTTTGCTTATGTTTTAATCGATTGAATACTTACATATTTTTATAGAGCAAATATGGAAAGTATATCCCACATTGCACAAAGGTGTGCGAGTTTAAAGAGCACCTATACGGCGCCGTCTCAGAAAACAACCTATCTATACGAGAAAACGGAAATTTTGCACCATTGTGTAGTTTTGGTCAGTTGTTATAATGACAATTTGGCGATATGTTTTCCCTTCACGTTCCGCAGGAAGGTGAGGCAAAAAAAGCAATAGTAAATAGAAAAAAAGAAAAGTATTTTTTTATTGTAAATTTTTGTAAATCTTTTTAGTACTAATATTAGATGCACTCTCGGCTGACGATTAGCGATATGTACCCAGTCTAGTTACATATCGCGCTACACCGCGATATGTTATACGGCGCTTCGGTGAAAATAATGTGCGTTTGTTGTCGTCGTCGCCGCCGTCAGTTTCGACATTTTCACATTTGCGATTTTTTTTCTCAGAAACGGTTAGAGTGGGACGATTGAAACTTTTTGGGTTTAGAGAGGAATAGTGGGGGTACGTTGTATAAAAATTTCGAATATACAGGGTGTGCCGGAAAAAAGTTATTAATTTTTAAAGTCGAGAAATATCGGGATCTCGTTGGCATTCGATACAGGCCACAAATATTAGTTTTTTCGATTTAAACTTTTTCGACGCGTAGACGACCGTGGGCTACAGAACCCTATTGTTTGTGAGCGCGATCGAAAGTTTGGAAGTAATTTTTTTGATTTTTTCAAAGTCAAAATTTGGTCGAAAATGGTACCTCTTGGATCGCTAATAAGTCGAATTGGGTGCATCCAATCGACATTCGGTTTGGATAATCGGTTAGGCCATCTCAAAATCTACCTTTTTCCAATATATCGTTCTATACCTAACTGGAATGGAAATTGCCGAAAATTGTAAGAAAGTGGAAATCATAAAGTTAGGCCTGATTTTTTCACGGTTTTAATTTTTTTTCGTACTGAAAACGACTTTTGATCGAAACGTTGTAAACTTAAGCGGATAGAGCTCGTCAAATTGTATTTAAGAGATATTTTTTCGTTTCTTTATCTTTAATACGGAAAAAACGGCAGCTTTTTTTTTACTATATCGACTGTAGCTTATTCAATTTTTAACAAAACCGTTTTATTTTTTTCTCAAAAAATGCGCTGATTACTTCGCAACACCTCTACATATTCAAAATCATTAAAATATATTCGCAAAATTGAGAAAAGTCGCTTTTTTGGGTGCGGAAACAGGCAATCTTTACAAATTTTTACAAATTCTAACAGCATTCACTTTTGACTAAGAGTGCCTTGATATTAATGTATCTAAATTAATTATTAATTCTAAAAATCCGGCTGTCAAAAATGGCGAAAAATGGGTGTTTTCAGCGTGACTTGCTAGAATAATAAGAACATTTCCAGATTTTAAATCGGGTGGAATATCTACCTTGAACCTTCTGCTAATTTTACTGACCAAAATATTTGCCCAAAATGTTTCAGAAATGGTTGTAATCTCGATTTTAAAGATGGCGTTTCGACATTGATCAATCCGTCGCCACGTGGTAGAAGGTTATTCGACATTTCGATATTCGCGAATTTTTTTTTCGGAAACGGTTAGAGCAAAACGATTCAAACTTTCTGGACGTAGAGAGGAATAGTCGGGGCACGTTCTGGGAACAATTTCAAATATACAGGGTGTACCGGAAAAAAGTTATTAAAGTCAAAGTTAAAAAATATGTTTTTTTTCGTTGTAGGGCGATACAGGTGGCAAAAATCATTTTAATCGATTAAAACTTTTTCGACATGTAGACGACGTTGGGCTACAAAACACTGTTGTTTGCGAAGGCGATCGAAAGTTGGGAAGTAATTTTTTTGATTTTTTTAAAATCAATGTAGGGTCATATTGGATCGTTAATAAATCGAATTGGGTGCGTCCGATATAATTTTGGTTTGGATATTCGTTTAGGTCATCTCAAATACTACTTTTTTCAAATATATTGTTCTATACCTAAACAGCATAGAAATGGTAGCAAATTATAAAAAATAAGAATTACTATTTAAGTATATATAATTTGACAGCTGTCGTATAGAACTTTGTTATTTTGGTACTGAAATTTTTTTTAATTTAGTTTTATTACAGCTTTAACCCTCGCTACGAAAAAAGTTAAAATAAATTTACACTTACCTGTCAAAATCTGACAGGTATCGTATAAAACTTTGTTATCTAGGTACTGAATTTTTTTTAAATTTGGGATTCTTACAGCTATAACCGTCGCTACGAAAAAGCTAAAAAAAAATTGACACTTACCTGTCAAAATCTGACAGCTGTCGTATAGAACTTTGTTATTTAGGTACTGAATTTTTTTAAATTTCGAATTCTTACAGCTATAATCCTAGATACAAGAAAAGCTTAAAAAAAACTTGCAATTTACCTGTCAAAATGACAGCTGTCGTATATAACTTTGTTATTTGGGAACTGAAAAATTTTTCATTTAGGATTCTTACAGCTATAAATCTCGCTACGAAAAATCTAAAAAAAAATTTAAACTTACCTGTCAAAATTTGACAGCTGTCGTATAGAACTTTGTTATTTAGGTACTGAATTTTTTTTAAATTTCGAATTCTTACAGCTATAATCCTAGATACAAGAAAAGCTTAAAAAAAACTTGCAATTTACCTGTCAAAATGACAGCTGTCGTATATAACTTTGTTATTTAGGAACTGACAAATTTTTTTATTTAGGATTCTTACAGCTATAAATCTCGCTACGAAAAATCTAAAAGAAAAATTTGAACTTACCTGTCAAAATTTGACAGCTGTCGTATAGAACTTTGTTATTTAACTACTGAATTTTTTTTAAATTTTGGATTCTTACAGCTTTAATCCCAGATACAAGAAAAGCTTTAAAAAAATTGACAGTTACCTGTCAAAATGACAGCTGTCGTATAGAACTTTGTTATTTAGGATCTGAAAAATTTTTCACTTTAGGATTTTTACAGCGATAACCCTCGCTACGAAAAGGATAAAAAATACTGACTCCTACCTGTCAAAATTTGACAGCTATCGTATAAAACATTCTTATTTACATACCTGAAAATTTTTTAATTTCGAATTCTTACAGCTATAACCCTCGATACGAAAAAGCTAAAAAAAATGACACTTACCTGTCAAAGTGACAGCTCTCGTATAATTAAACGAACGAAGTAGAACAGTGCCGTGCCCGAAGGGCTCGGCACAATAATATTTCTACAAATTTATTAGCTGATAATTGATAGCTTCCATGTAAGAATAATTTTTTGCTTATGTTTTAATCGATTGAATACTTACATATTTTTATAGAGCAAATATGGAAAGTATATCCCACATTGCACAAAGGTGTGCGAGTTTAAAGAGCACCTATACGGCGCCGTCTCAGAAAACTACCTACCTATACGAGAAAACGGAAATTTTGCACCATTGTGTAGTTTTAGTCAGTTGTTATAATGAGAATTTGGCGATATGTTTTCCCTTCACGTTCCGCAGGAAGGTGAGGCAAAAAAAGCAATAGTAAATAGAAAAAAAGAAAAGAAAATTATTTTTTTATTGTAAATTTTTGTAAATCTTTTTAGTACTAATATTAGATGCACTCTCGGCTGACGATTAGCGATATGTACCCAGTCTAGTATTATATACGGCGGCTACATTTAAAATAAGTTGTTCGTCGTCAGTTTCGACATTTTCACATTTGCGATTTCTTTTCTCGGAAACGGTAAGAGTGGGACGATTGAAACTTTTTCAGTTTAGAGAAGAATAGTGGGGGTACAATGTGTAAAAATTTTGAATATACAGGGTGTACGGAAAAAAAGTTATTAATTTTTAAAGTCGAGAAATATCGGGATCTCGTTGGCATTCGATACAGGCAACAAAAATTAGTTTTTTCGATTTAAACTTTTTCGACGCGTAGACGACCGTAGGCTACAGACCCCTATTGTTTGTGAGCGCGATCGAAAGTTTGGAAATAATTTTTTAAATTTTTTCAAAGTTAAATATGGGACTAAATAGGTACCTATTGAATCGTTAATAAGTCGAATTGGGTCCATCCGATCGACATTCGGTTTGGATAATTCTTTAGGCAATTATTAAAGATTGCTAACAAATGGTTTTGTAAAAAGTATGAAATAAAATAAACGAATTGGAACAGTGCCGTGCCGGAAGGGCTCGGCAAAATAAGCTTTTGAACTAATTTATCAGCTATCAATGTAAGAATAGTTTCTTTACTTATGTTTAAATTGATTGAATACATATTTTTATAGGACACACTTGGAAATTATATTCCACATTGATACGTTTGCTGTGCGATTTAAAAAAAAGCCGGTGCTGATGGGTTCAATGTTAATATCAATATCATAATATTAAATATCATATATTTCCGTAACGAAAAGTCGTAGCGAATCGAGCGAGACGGCATTGGAAACGGGACATCGAGCAGTATACGATGCCGTCTTCAAAGACTACCTATCTATACAAGAAAACGGAAATTTTGCAGCCGTTATTTTTATTTTTTAGTTTTTGTCAGTTGTTATAATGACAATTTGGCGATATGTTTCCCCTTCACGTTCCGCAGGAAGGTGAGGCAAAAAAAGCAATAGAAAACATAGAAAAAAGAAACTAAGAAAAATACTTTTTAAATACAAATTTTTAGTACTAATAATAGATGCACTCTCGGCTGACGATTAGCGATATGTACCCAGTCTAGTATTATATACGGCGGCTACATTTAAAATAAGTTGTTCGTCGTCAGTTTCGACATTTTCACATTTGCGATTTCTTTTCTCGGAAACGGTAAGAGTGGGACGATTGAAACTTTTTCAGTTTAGAGAGGAATAGTGGGGGTACAATGTGTAAAAATTTTGAATATACAGGGTGTACGGGAAAAAAGTTATTAATTTTTAAAGTCGAGAAATATCGGGATCTCGTTGGCATTCGATACAGGCCACAAAAATTAGTTTTTTCGATTTAAACTCGTTCGACGCGTAGACGACCGTAGGCTACAGACCCCTATTGTTTGTGAGCGCGATCGAAAGTTTGGAAATAATTTTTAAAATTTTTTCAAAGTTAAATATGGGACTAAACAGGTACCTATTGAATCGTAAATAAGTCGAATTGGGTCCATCCGATCGACATTCGGTTTGGATAATGGTTTTGTAAAATGCATGAAATAAAATAAACGAATTGGAACAGTGCCGTGCCGGAAGGGCTCGGCAAAATAAGCTTTTGAACTAATTTATCAGCTATCAATGTAAGAATAGTTTCTTTACTTATGTTTAAATTGATTGAATACATATTTTTATAGGACACACTTGGAAAGTATATTCCACATTGATACGTTTGCTGTGCGATTTTAAAAAAAGCCGGTGCTGATGGATTCAATGTTAATATCAATATCATAATATTAAATATCATATATTTCCGTAACGAAAAGTCGTAGCGAATCGAGCGAGACGGCACTGGAAACGGGACATCGAGCAGTATACGATGCCGTCTTCAAAAACTACCTATTTATACAAGAAAATGGAAATTTTGCACCCGTTATTTTTATTTTTTAGTTTTTGTCAGTTGTTATAATGACAATTTGGCGATATGTTTCCCCTTCACGTTCCGCAGGAAGGTGAGGCAAAAAAAGCAATAGAAAACATAGAAAAAAGAAACTAAGAAAAATACTTTTTAAATACAAATTTTTAGTACTAATAATAGATGCACTCTCGGCTGACGATTAGCGATATGTACCCAGTACGATTTTATGAATTTTTAAAAAAATACCAAAAATCTAATATTTCTGCCAGTTTTTACATTTTCCTCAATACGTCCCTTACTATCGCTCTTAGAATAGAAATCAATATAACTTTCTATATGGAGAATAGAAAAAGGCTAGTTTTTTATTTAAAAAGTTTTTATCTAAGTTTTATCAGTTCCGAGATATTGCCAAATATATGAAAACCACTTTTAATTCCATATCTCAAAAACTATAAGACCTACAAAAAATTACTAAGAACTTAAAGTGAAGATCTCGTAAGGATGCTACTTAATAGTTATATACATTGTTGCCATATCTCTTATACTTTCCGAGGAAAATGTTACCTTATTGATTTCATCAAATTTTCATGACTATATAGATGAAAAAATTTCAAAAATTTAAAATTCGAAAATATGACAACTTTTCTATAAATCTTCATCGAAAATAACGTAAAACTCACAAATAGCAAAGAAAATATACAAAATAACGTTTTTACGAATTTTTTAAAGAAAATCAAAAATTATACGTAATTGATAAGACCATCCTTGGTTGTGAAAAAACTATGCCTAATCTTTGGTTGTGAAAAAACTGTGCCTAAACTTTGGTTGTGAAAAAACTATGCCTAATCTTTGTTTGTTATAAAACTATGCCTAATCTTTGGTTGTGAAAAAACTATGCCTAAACTTTGGTTGTGAAAAAACTATGCCCAATCTTTGGTTGTGAAAAAACTATGCCATAATATTTGTTTGTCATAAGACTATGCCAAAATCTTTGTTTGTCATAAGACTATGCCATAATCTTTGTTTGTCAGAAGACTATGCCTTAAACTTTGTTTGTCATAAGACTATGCCGTAATCTTTGTTTGTCATAAGACTATGCCTTAAAATTTGTTTGTCATAAAAATATACATAATCTTTGGTTGTTATAAAAACTATGCCATAATATTTGTTTGTCATAAGACTATGCACTAATGTTTGTTTGTCATAAGACTATGCCAAAATCTTTGAATGTCATAAGACTATGCCATAATCTTTGTTTGTCATAAGACCATGCCTTAAAATTTGTTTGTCATAAAAATATACATAATCTTTGGTTGTTATAAAACTATGCCATAATATTTGTTTGTCATAAGACTATGCACTAATGTTTGTTTGTCATAAGACTATGCCAAAATCTTTGTTTGTCATAAGACTATGCCTTAAACTTTGTTTGTCATAAGACTATGCCTTAAAATTTGTTTGTCATAAAAATATACATAATCTTTGGTTGTTATAAAACTATGCCATAATATTTGTTTGTCATAAGACTATGCCAAAATCTTTGAATGTCATAAGACTATGCCATAATCTTTGTTTGTCAAAAGACTATGCCTTAAACTTTGTTTGTCATAAGACTATGCCGTAATCTTTGTTTGTCATAAGAATATGCCTTAAAATTTGTTTGTCATAAAAATATACATAATCTTTGGTTGTTATAAAACTATGCCATAATATTTGTTTGTCATAAGACTATGCACTAATGTTTGTTTGTCATAAGACTATGCCAAAATCTTTGTTTGTCATAAGACTATGCCTTAAACTTTGTTTGTCATAAGACTATGCCATAATCTTTGTTTGTCATAAGACTATGCCATAATATTTGTTTGTCATAAGACTATGCCGTAATCTTTGTTTGTCATAAGACTATGCCTTAAAATTTGTTTGTCATAAAAAATATGCCATATTCTTTGTTTGTCATAAGACTATGCCATAATCTTCACCGATCTTTGGTTGTGAAAAAACTATGCATAATCTTTGATTGTTAAAAAACTATGCATAATCTCTGTAGTAATAATGATAATATTGTGTGAAATAACTAAGTACGTCGTAAAACATATAACGTAACATGAAAATGTACTTTATACCGCCGTTAGGCGGTATGACCCCACAAATAAAACTATACATATAGGTGGACAAAGAGATTGCAATATGGCCGACAGACGAGCGAGGCGGCATTGGAAACGGGACGTTGAGCACTATACGGCACCGCCTCCGAAAACTACCTATCTATACGAGAAAATGGAAATTTTGCACCATTGTCTAGTTTTGGTCAGTTGTTATAATGACAATTTGGCGATATGTTTCCCCTTCACGTTCCGCAGGAAGGTGAGGCAAAAAAAGCAATAGTAAATAGAAAAAAAGAAAAGAAAAGTATTTTTTTATTGTAAATTTTTTTTTAGTACTAATATTAGATGCACTCTCGGCTGACGATTAGCGATATGTACCCAGTCTAGTATTATATACGGCGGCTACATTTAAAATAAGTTGTCGTCGTCAGTTTCGACATTTTCACATTTGCGATTTCTTTTCTCGAAAACGGTAAGAGTGGGACGATTGAAACTTTTTCAGTTTAAAGAGGAATAGTGGGGGTACAATGTGTAATAATTTTGAATATACAGGGTGTACGGGAAAAAAGTTATTAATTTTTAAAGTCGATAATTATCGGATTCTCGTTGGGATTCGATACAGTTCGTAAAAATGAGTTTTTTTGATTTAAACTTTTTCGACGCGTAGACGACCGTGGGCTACAGAACCCTATTGTTTGTGAGCGCGATCGAAAGTTTGAAAGTAATTTTTTTGATTTTTTTAAAGTTGAAAATTGATCAAAAATGGTATCTCTTGGATCGCTAATAAGTCGAATTGGGTGCATCCGATCAACATTCGGTTTTGATAATCGTTTAGGCCATCTCAAAAACTACCTTTTTCCAATATATCGTTCTATACCTAACTGGAATGGAAATGATCAAAAATTGTAAGAAACTGGAAGGCGTGATTTTTCGCAGTTTTTATTTTTTTTCGTACGGAAAACGACTTTTGATCGAAACGTTGTATACTTTAGCGGATAGAGCTCTTCAAATTGTATTTTAGAGATATTTTTCGTTTCTTTATCTTTATTACGGAAAAAACGACAGCCTATGAATTTTTTCCAGTAATTTCTGTTGGCGTCGCACTGGTTTGTTAAATACTTCTGCAGTGTCTATAAATATAACTTTTTAAATTTTTTCTTGATCCACCATATCAACCGATAAACAAGCTTAAGTTTGCATAGTAAACGCGCTCTGAAAAAACATCATTTGTGGCTCAAAAAAATTAATTTATGATTTATCAAGAGATATTTTTATCCGACGTTTTACTATATCGACTAGCTTATTCAATTTTTAACAAAACCGTTTTATTTTTTCCCAAAAGACGCGCTGATTTAGTCTCAACACCCCTACATATTCAAACTTATAAAAATATATTCGTAAGTTTAAGAAAAATCGAGTTTTTGAGTGCGGAAACAAGCAAAATTTGCAAATTCTAATATTCAATTTTGACTAGAGTGCTTTGACTGCTTTGGTTAATGTAAGTAAATTAATTCTAAAAACCGGCTGTCAAAAATGGCGAAAAATTGGTGTTTTGAGCTTGACTTGCTAGACTAATAAGAAGATTTCCAGATTTTAAATCGGATGGAATATCTACCTTGAACCTTCTTCTAATTTTATTGACCAAAATATTTGCCCAAAATGTTTCAGAAATAGTTGTAATCTCGATTTTAAAGATGACGTTCCGACATTGAAAATGCATCGCCACGTGGTGGGAGGCTGTTCGATATTACGATATTCGCGAATTTTTTTCTCGGAAACGGTTAGAGCAAAACGATAAAAAATTTCTGGACGTAGAGAGGAATAGTAGGGACACGTTCTGGGAACAATTTCCAATATACAGGGTGTACCAGAAAAAAGTTATTTAAGTCAAAGTTGAAAAATATGTTTTTTTTTCGTTGTAGCGCGATACAGGTGGCAAAAATAATTTTAATCGATTTAAACTTTTTTGGCATGTAGACGACGTTGGGCTTCAAAACACTGTTATTTGCGAACGCGATCGAAAGTTGGGAAGTCAATTTTTTGATTTTTTTAAAATCAATGTAGGGTCATATTGGATTGTTAATAAATCAAATTGGGTGCGTCTAACACACTTTTGGTTTAGAGATTAGTTTAGGTCATCTCAAATACTACTTTTTTCAATTATATTGTTCTATACCTACTGGTAATATAAAGGGTGCAAATTATAAAAAAGTAAGAATTACTATCTTTTAATCCTAAATTGAAAATTAACTGTCAAAATGACAGCTGTCGTATAGAACTTTGTTATTTAGGAACTGAAAAATTTTTCAATCTTGGAATCTTACAGCGACAATCCTTGGTACGAAAAAAATCAACTAGGTTTGTGAAGAAACTAAATTTATTTTTTATCATGAATTGAAATGTTTCAAAATTAGAGGTTGCTAACAAATGGTTTTGTCAAAAGTATAAAATGAAACGAACGAACTCCAACAGTGCCGTGCCCAAAGGGCTCGGCACAATAAAATTTTCACCAATTTATCAGCTATCTATGTAAGAATAGTTAATATCATATATTTTAGTAACGAAAAGTCGTAGCGAATCGAGCGAGACGGCATTGGAAATAGGACGTCGACCACTATACGATGCCGTCTCCAAAAACGACCTATCTATACGAGAAACCGGAAATTTTGCTCCCGTTTTTTATTTTTTAGTTTTTGTCAGTTGTTATAATGACAATTTGGCGATATGTTTCTCCTTCACGTTCCGCAGGAAGGTGAGGTATAAAAAGCAATAGTATTATATAAATAATTTTGTCAGTTGTTATAATGTCAATTTGGCGATATGTTTCCCCTTCACGTTCCGCAGGAAGGTGAGGCAAAAAAAGCAATAGAAAACATAGAAAAAAGAAGCTAAGAAAAATTTTTTTTAAATACAAATTTTTAGTACTAATAATAGATGCACTCTCGGCTAACGATTAGCGATATGTACCCAGTCTAGTTACATATCGCGCTACACCGCGATATGTTATACGGCGCTTCGGTGAAAATAATGTATGTATGTTGTCGCCGCCGTCGTGGCAGTCGTGGCCGTCGTGGCCGTCGTCTTTTTCGACATTTTCACATTTGCGATTTTTTTTCTCGGAAACGGTTAGAGTGGGACGATTGAAACTTTTTGGGTTTACAGAGGAATAGTGGGGGTATGTTGTGTAAAAATTTGGAATATACAGGGTGTGCCGGAAAAAAGTTATTAATTTTTAAAGTCGAATATTATCGGATTCTCGTTGAAATTCGATACAGTTCGTAAAAATGAGTTTTTTTGATTTAAACTTTTTCGACGCGTAGACGACCGTGGGCTACAGAACCCTATTGTTCGTAAGCGCGATCGAAAGTTTGGAAGTAATTTTTTTGATTTTTTTAAAGTCAAAATTTGGTCGAAAATGGTACCTCTTGGATCGCTAATAAGTCGAATTGGGTGCATCCAATCGACATGCGGTTTGGATAATCGGTTAGGCCATCTCAAAATCTACCTTTTTCCAATATATCGTTCTATACCTAACTGGAATGAAAATTGCCGAAAATTGTAAGAAAGTGGAAATCATAAAGTTAGGCCTGATTTTTTCACGGTTTTTATTTTTTTTCGTACTGAAAACGACTTTTGATCGAAACGTTGTAAACTTTAGCGGATAGAGCTCGTCAAATTGTATTTAAGAGATATTTTTTTGTTTCTTTATCTTTAATACGGAAAAAACGGCAGCTTTTTTTTTACTATATCGACTGTAGCTTATTCAATTTTTAACAAAACCGTTTTATTTTTTTCTCAAAAAATGCGCTGATTACTTCGCAACACCTCTACATATTCAAAATCATTAAAATATATTCGCAAAATTAAGAAAAGTCGCTTTTTTGGATGCGGAAACAGGCAATCTTTACAAATTCTAACACCATTCTCTTTTGACTAAGAGTGCTTTGATATTGATGTATCTAAATTAATTATTAATTCTAAAAATCCGGCTGTCAAAAATGGCGAAAAATGGGTGTTTTCAGCGTGACTTGCTAGACTAATAAGAACATTTCCAGATTTTAAATCGGGTGGAATATATACCTTGAACCTTCTTCTAATTTTATTTACCAAAATATTTGCCCAAAATGTTTCAGAAATACTTGTAATCTCGATTTTAAAGATGGCGTTCCGACATTGATAATCCGTCGCCACGTGGTGGGAGGCTGTTCCACATTTAGATATTCGCGAATTTTTTTCTCGGAAACGGTTAGAGCAAAACGATTAAAATTTTCTGGATGTAGAGAGGAATAGTAGGGGTACGTCTAAGAAAAATTTCCAATATACAGGGTGTACCGGAAAAAAGTTATTAAAGTCAAAGTTGAAAAATATGTTTTTTTTCGTTGTACGGCGATACAGGTGGCAAAAAGTATTTTAATCGATTTAAACTTTTTTGACGTGTAGACGACGTTGGGCTACAAAATACTGTTGTTTGCGCACGCGATCGAAATTTGGGAAGTAATTTTTTTGATTTTTTTAAAATCAATGTAGGGTCATATTGGATCGTTAATAAATCGAATTGGGTGCGTCCGATATACTTTTGGTTTGGATATTCGTTTAGGTCATCTCAAATACTACTTTTTTCAAATATATTGGTCTATACCTAAATAGCATAGAAATGGTAGCAAATTATAAAAAATAAGAATTACTATTTAAGTATATATAATTTGACAGCTGTCGTATAGAACTTTGTCATTTTGGTACTGAAAATTAGGATTATTACAGCTTTAACCCTCGCTACGAGAAAAGTTTAAATAAATTGACACTTACCTGTCAAAATTTGACAGCTGTCGTATAGAACTTTGTTATTTAGGTAATGAAAAATTTTTTAATTTAGGATTCTTACAGCAATAACCCTCGCTACGAAAAAGCTAAAAAATTATTGACACTTACCTGTCAACATTTGACAGCTGTCGTATAAAACTTTGTTATTTAGGTACTGAATTTTTTTTAAATTTCGGATTCTTACAGCAATAACCGTCGCTACGAAAAAGCTAAAAAAAAATTGACACGTACCTGTCAAAATCTGACAGCTGTCGTATAGAACTTTGTTATTTAGGTACTGAATTTTTTTTAAATTTCGAATTCTTACAGCTACAATCCTAGATACAAGAAAAGCTTAAAAAAAACTTGCAATTTACCTGTCAAAATGACAGCTGTCGTATATAACTTTGTTATTTAGGAACTGAAAAATTTTTCATTTAGGATTCTTACAGCTATAAATCTCGCTACGAAAAATAAAAAAAAATTTTTTTAACTTACCTGTCAAAATTTGACAGCTGTCGTATAGAACTTTGTTATTTAGGTACTGAATTTTTTTTAAATTTCGAATTATTACAGCTATAATCCTAGATACAAGAAAAGCTTAAAAAAAACTTGCAATTTACCTGTCAAAATGACAGCTGTCGTATATAACTTTGTTATTTAGGAACTGAAAAATTTTTCATTTAGGATTCTTACAGCTATAAATCTCGCTACGAAAAATCTAAAAAAAAATTTAAACTTACCTGTCAAAATTTGACAGCTGTCGTATAGAACTTTGTTATTTAACTACTGATTTTTTTTTAAATTTTGGATTCTTACAGCTTTAATCCTAGATACAAGAAAAGCTTAAAAAAATTGACATTTACCTGTCAAAATGACAGCTGTCGTATAGAACTTTGTTATTTAGGATCTAAAAAATTTTTCACTTTAAGATTTTTACAGCGATAACCTTCGCTACGAAAAGGATAAAAAAAAATGACTCCTACCTGTCAAAATTTGACAGCTATCGTATAAAACATTCTTATTTAGGTACCTGAAAATTTTTTAATTTCGAATTCTTGCAGCTATAACCCTCGCTACGAAAAAGCTAAAAAAAATTACACTTACCTGTCAAAGTGACAGCTCTCGTATAATTAAACGAACGAACTAGAACAGTGCCGTGCCCGAAGGGCTCGGCACAATAATATTTCTACAAATTTATTAGCTGATAATTGATAGCTTCCATGTAAGAATAATTTTTTGCTTATGTTTTAATCGATTGAATACTTACATATTTTTATAGAGCAAATATGGAAAGTATATCCCACATTGCACAAAGGTGTGCGAGTTTAAAGAGCACCTATACGGCGCCGTCTCAGAAAACTACCTATCTATACGAGAAAACGGAAATTTTGCACCATTGTGTAGTTTTAGCCAGTTGTTATAATGACAATTTGGCGATATGTTTTCCCTTCACGTTCCGCAGGAAGGTGAGGCAAAAAAAGCAATAGTAAATAGAAAAAAAGAAAAGAAAAGTATTTTTTTATTGTAAATTTTTGTAAATCTTTTTAGTACTAATATTAGATGCACTCTCGGCTGACGATTAGCGATATGTACCCAGTCTAGTATTATATACGTCTCTTCCGCGCGGAATCTCGAAAACCCCGATCGGCTCTTGAACAATTTCGTCTATGTAAGACATTTTCACAGTTGCGATTTTTTTTCTCGGAAACGGTTAGAGTGGGAAGATTGAAACTTTTAGGGTTTAGATAGGAATAGTGGGGGTACGTTGTGTGAAAATTTCGAATATACAGGGTGTGCCGAAAAAAAGTTATTAAACCCCAAACTCGAAAAATATCGGATTCTCGTTGAAATTCGATACAGGTCGTAAAAATAAGTTTTCTCGATTTAAACTTTTTCGGCGCGTAGACGACCGTCGGCTACAGAAGCCTATTGTTTGCCAAGGCGATCGGAAGTTGGGAAGTAAATTTTTTGATTTTTTTTAAATCAATGTAGGAGCATGTTGGATCGTTAATAAATCGAATTGCGTGCGTCCCCCATATTTTTGGTTTGAAGATTCGTTTAGGTCATCTCAAATACTACTTCTTTCAAATATATTGTTCTAATTGACACTTACCTGTCAAAATTTGACAGCTATGGTATAGAACTTTGTTATTTAGGAACTGAAAAATTTTTCAATTTAGGATTCTTACAGCAGTAACTCTCGCTACGAAAAAGCTAAAAAAAATTGAAACTTACCTGTCAAAATCTGACAGCTGTCATATAAAACTTTGTTATTTAGATAGTGAATTTTTTTTAAATTTCGGATCCTTACATCTATAATGCTAGATACAAGAAAAGCTTTAAAAAAAATTACATTAACCTGTCAAAATGACAGCTGTCGTATAAAACTTTGTTATTTAGGAATTCAAAAATTTTTTAATTTAGGATTCTTACAGCTATAATCCTAGATACAAGAAAAGGGTTAAAAAAAATTGACACTTACCTGTCAAAATTTGACAGCTGTTGTATTCAACTTTGTTATTTAGGTACTGAAAATTTTTTTAATTTTGGGATCTTACAGCTATAATCCTAGATACAAGAAACGCTTAAAATAAACTTGACATTTACCTGTCAAAATAACAGCTGTCGTATAGAACTTTGTTATTTACGTACTGAAAATTTTTGAATTTCAGATTCTTACAGCGTCAATCATCAGTACGAAAAAAACGAACTTGAGCAGTAAAAAATTACACATACTTATATTTTTATTGCGACCTGGGTTGTAAAGAAACTACACATACTTTTTTGAACACGAATCGAAGTGCTTAACAGTTAGGGCTTGCTAATAAATGGTTTTGTCAAAAGCAATGGCAATGGAAATAGGACGTCGACCACTATACGATGCCGTCTTCAAAAACTACCTATCTATACGAAAAACCGGAAATTTTGCACCCGTTTTTTTATTTTTTAGTTTTTGTCAGTTGTTATAATGACAATTTGGCGATATGTTTCCCCTTCACGTTCCGCAGGAAGGTGAGGTAAAAAAAGCAATAGTAAATAGAGAAAAGGAAAAGAAAATAATTTTTTTAGTACTAATATTAGATGCACTCTCTGCTGACGATTAGCGATATGTACCCAGTCTAGTATTATATACGTCTCTTCCGCGCGGAATCTCGAAAACCCCGATCAGCTCTTGAACAATTTCGTCTATGTAAGACATTTTCACAGTTGCAATTTTTTTTTCTCGGAAACGGTTAGAGTGGGACGATTGAAACTTTTAGGGTTTAGATAGGAATAGTAGGGGTACGTTGTGTAAAAATTTCGAATATACAGGGTGTGCCGAAAAAAAGTTATTAAACTCCAACCTCGAAAAATATCGGATTCTCGTTGAAATTCGACACAGGTCGTAAAAATAAGTTTTCTCGATTTAAATTTTTTCGACGCGTAGACGACCGTCGGCTACAGAAGCCTATTGTTTACCAAGGTAATCGGATGTTGGGAAGTCAATTTTTTGATTTTTTTTAAATCAATGTAGGGACATGTTGGATCGTTAATAAATCGAATTGGGTTCGTCCCACATATTTTTGATTCGGATATTCGTTTAGGTCATCTCAAATACTACTTTGGATCATAAAAAAAACTACAATAAAAAGTTTTTTTTGTTTCTTTATCTTTAATAAGGCAATAATATTCTATATTGTTTTCAAAGTGGTCGGTGGCCTAGTGGTATATATTAGATTACGACTTTTGGTCACGATGATCCCGGGTTCAATTCCAGGCGCGTCATTTTATTTTTTTAATATTTCGTTATTTAGATAGGTAGGTACTGAAAGTCTTTTAAATTTTGGATTCTTACAGCGACAATCCTCGGTACGAAAAAAATCAACTAGGTTTGTGAAGAAACTAAATTTATTTTTTAACACGAATTGAAATGTTTCAAAATTAGAGGTTGCTAACAATTAGAGGTTGCCAAAGGGCTCGGCACAATAAAATTTTCACCAATTTATCAGCTATCTATGTAAGAATAGTTAATATCATATATTTCAGTAACGAAAAGTCGTAGTGAATCGAGCGAGACGGCATTGGAAATAGGACGTCGACCACTATACGATGCCGTCTCCAAAAACGACCTATCTATACGAGAAACCGGAAATTTTGCACCCGTTTTTTTAATTTTTTAGTTTTTGTCAGTTGTTATAATGGCGATATGTTTCTCCTTCACGTTCCGCAGGAAGGTGAGGTATAAAAAGCAATAGTAAATAGAGAAAAGGAAAAGAAAATTATTTTTTTAGTACTAATATTAGATGCACTCTCGGCTGACGATTAGCGATATGTACCCAGTCTAGTATTATATACGGCGGCTACATTTAAAATAAGTTGTCGTCGTCAGTTTCGACATTTTCACATTTGCGATTTCTTTTCTCTGAAACGGTAAGAGTGGGACGATTGAAACTTTTTCAGTTTAGAGAGGAATAGTGGGGGTACAATGTGTAAAAATTTTGAATATACAGGGTGTACGGGAAAAAAGTTATTAATTTTTAAAGTCGATAATTATCGGAGTCTCGTTGGGATTCGATACAGGCGACAAAAATTAGTTTTTTCAATTTAAACTTTTTCGACGCGTAGACGACCGTAGGCTACAGACCCCTATTGTTTGTGAGCGCGATCGAAAGTTTGGAAATAATTTTTTAAATTTTTTCAAAGTTAAATATGGGACTAAACAGGTACCTATTGAATCGTTAATAAGTCGAATTGGGTCCATCCGATCGACATTCGGTTTGGATAATCCTTTAGGCAATTATTAAAGGTTGCTAACAAATGGTTTTGTAAAAAATATGAAATAAAATAAACGAATTGGAACAGTGCCGTGCCGGAAGGGCTAGGCAAAATAAGCTTTTAAACTAATTTATCAGCTATCAATGTAAGAATAGTTTCTTTACTTATGTTTAAATTGATTGAATACATATTTTTATAGGACAAACTTGGAAAGTATATTCCACATTAATACGTTTGCTGTGCGATTTTTAAAAAAGCCGGTGCTGATGGGTTCAATTAATATCAATATCATAATATTTAATATCATATATTTCCGTAACGAAAAGTCGTAGCGAATCGAGCGAGACGGCATTGGAAACGGGACATCGAGCACAACACGATGCCGTCTTTAAAAACTACCTATCTATAGAAGAAAACGGAAATTTTGCACCCGTTATTTTTATCTTTTAGTTTTGGTCAGTTGTTATAATGACAATTTGGCGATATATTTCCCCTTCACGTTCCGCAGGAAGGTGAGGCAAAAAAAGCAATAGAAAACATAGAAAAAAGAAACTAAGAAAAATACTTTTTAAATATAAATTTTCAGTACTAATAATAGATGCACTCTCGGCTGACGATTAGCGATATGTACCCAGTACGATTTTATGAATTTTTAAAAAAATACCAAAAATCTAATATTTCTGCCAGTTTTTACATTTTTCTCAATACGTCCCTTACTATCGCTTTTAGAATAGAAATCAATATAACTTTTTATATGGAGAATAGAAAAAGGCTACTTTTTTATTTAAAAAGTTTTTATCTAAGTTTTATCAGTTTCGAGATATTGCCAAATATATGAAAACCACTTTTAATTCCATATCTCAAAAACTATAAGACCTACAAAAAATTACTAAGAACTTAAAGTGAAGATCTCGTAAGGATGCTACCTAATAGTTATATACATTGTTGCCATATCTCTTATACTTTCCGAGGAAAATGTTACCTTATTGATTTCATCAAATTTTCATGACTATATACATGAAAAAATTTCAAAAATTTAAAATTCGAAAATATGACAACTATTCTATAAATCTCCATCGAAAATAACGTAAAACTCACAAATAGCAAAGAAAATATACAAAATAACGTTTTTATGAATTTTTTAAAGAAAATCAAAAATTATACGTAATTGATAAGACCATCCTTGGTTGTGAAAAAACTATGCCTAATCTTTGGTTGTGAAAAAACTATGACTAAACTTTGGTTGTGAAAAAACTATGCCTAATCTTTGTTTGTTATAAAACTATGCCTAATCTTTGGTTGTGAAAAAACTATGCCTAAACTTTGATTGTGAAAAAACTATGCCCAATCTTTGGTTATGAAAAAACTATGCCATTATATTTGTTTGTCATAAGACTATGCCAAAATCTTTGTTTGTCATAAGACTATGCCATAATCTTTGTTTGTCAGAAGACTATGCCTTAAACTTTGTTTGTCATAAGACTATGCCGTAATCTTTGTTTGTCATAAGACTATGCCTTAAAATTTGTTTGTCATAAAAATATACATAATCTTTGGTTGTTATAAAACTATGCCATAATATTTGTTTATCATAAGACTATGCACTAATGTTTGTTTGTCATAAGACTGTGCCAAAATCTTTGTATGTCATAAGACTATGTCATAATCTTTGTTTGTCATAAGACTATGCTATAATCTTTATTTGTCATAAGACTATGCCTTATACTTTTTTGTCATAAGACTATGCTATAATCTTTGTTTGTCATAAGACTATGCCATAATCTTTGTTTGTTATAAGACTATGCCGTAATCTTTGTTTGTCATAAGACTATGCCTTAAAATTTGTTTGTCATAAGACTATGCCGTAATCTTTGTTTGTCATAAGACCATGCCAAAATCTTTGAATGTCATAAGACTATGCCATAATCTTTGTTTGTCAGAAGACTATGCCTTAAACTTTGTTTGTCATAAGACTATGCCGTAATCTTTGTTTGTCATAAGAATATGCCTTAAAATTTGTTTGTCATAAAAATATACTTAATCTTTGGTTGTTATAAAACTATGCCATAATATTTGTTTGTCATAAGACTATGCACTAATGTTTGTTTGTCATAAGACTATGCCAAAATCTTTGTTTGTCATGAGACTATGCCTTAAACTTTGTTTGTCATAAGACTATGCCATAATCTTTATTTGTCATAAGACTATGTCATAATCTTCACCGATCTTTGGTTGTGAAAAAACTATGCATAATCTTTGATTGTTAAAAAACTATGCATAATCTCTGTAGTAATAATGATAATATTGTGTGAAATAACTATGTACGTCGTAAAACATATAACGTAACATGAAAATGTACTTTATACCGCCGTTAGGCGGTATGACCCCACAAATAAAACTATACATATAGGTGGACAAAGAGATTGCAATATGGCCGACAGACGAGCGAGGCGGCATTGGAAACGGGACGTCGAGCACTATACGGCGCCGCCCTCGAAAACTACCTATCTATACGAGAAAATGGAAATTTTGCACCATTGTCTAGTTTTGGTCAGTTGTTATAATGACAATTTGGCGATATGTTTCCCCTTCACGTTCCGCAGGAAGGTGAGGCAAAAAAAGCAATAGTAAATAGAAAAAAAGGAAAGAAAATTATTTTTTATTGTAATTTTTTTTTTAGTACTAATATTAGATGCACTCTCGGCTGACGATTAGCGATATGTACCCAGTCTAGTATTATATACGTCTCTTCCGCGCGGAATCTCGAAAACCCCGATCGGCTCTTGAACAATTTCGTCTATGTAAGACATTTTCACATTTGCGATTTTTTTTCTCGGAAACGGTTAGAGTGGGACGATTGAAACTTTTTGGGTTTAGAGAGGAATAGTGGGGGTACGTTGTGTGAAAATTTCGAATATACAGGGTGTGCCGAAAAAAAGTTGTTAAACCCCAAAGTCAAAAAATATCGGTTTCTCGTTGAAATTCGATACAGGTCGTAAAAATAAGTTTTCTCGATTTAAATTTTTTCGACGCGTAGACGACCGTCGGCTACAGAAGCCTATTGTTTACCAACGTAATCGGATGTTGGGAAGTCAATTTTTTGATTTTTTTAAAATCAATGTAGGGACATGTTGGATCGTTAATAAATCGAATTGGGTGCGTCCCACATATTTTTGATTTGGAGATTCGTTTAGGTCATCTCAAATACTACTTTGGATCATAAAAAAAAACTACAATAAAAAGTATTTTTTTTTGTTTCTTTATCTTTAATAAGGCAATAATATTCTATATTGTTTTTAAAGTGGTCGGTGGCCTAGTGGTATATATTAGATTACGACTTTTGGTCACGATGATCCCGGGTTCAATTCCAGGCGCGTCTTTTTATTTTTTTAATATTTCGTTATTTAGGTAGGTAGGTACTGAAAGTCTTTTAAATTTTGGATTCTTACAGCGACAATCCTCGGTACGAAAAAAATCAACTAGGTTTGTGAAGAAACTAAATTTATTTTTTATTACGAATTGAAATGTTTCAAAATTAGAGGTTGCTAACAAATGGTTTTGTCAAAAGTATAAAATGAAACGAACGAACTCCAACAGTGCCGTGCCCAAAGGGCTCGGCACAATAAAATTTTCACCAATTTATCAGCTATCTATGTAAGAATAGTTAATATCATATATTTCAGTAACGAAAAGTCGTAGCGAATCGAGCGAGACGGCATTGGAAATAGGACGTCGACCACTATACGATGCCGTCTCCAAAAACTACCTATCCCTACGAGAAACCGGAAATTTTGCACCGGTTTTTTTGTTTTTTAGTTTTTGTCAGTTGTTTTAATGACAATTTGGCGATATGTTTCTCCTTCACGTTCCGCAGGAAGGTGAGGTATAAAAGCAATAGTAAATAGAGAAAAGAAAAAGAAAATTATTTTTTTAGTACTAATATTAGATGCACTCTCGGCTGACGATTAGCGATATGTACCCAGTCTAGTATTATATACGTCTCTTCCGCGCGGAATCTCGAAAACCCCGATCGGCTCTTGAATAATTTCGTCTATGTAAGACATTTTCACGTTTGCGATTTTTTTTCTCGGAAACGGTTAGAGTGGGACGATTGAAACTTTTTGGGTTTAGAGAGGAATAGTGGGGGTATGTTGTGTGAAAATTTCGAATATACAGGGTGTTCCGAAAAAAAATTGTTAAACCCCAAAGTCAAAAAATATCGGTTTCTCGTTGAAATTCGATACAGGTCGTAAAAATAAGTTTTCTCGATTTAAATTTTTTCGACGCGTAGACGACCGTCGGCTACAGAAGCCTATTGTTTACCAACGTAATCGGATGTTGGGAAGTCAATTTTTTGATTTTTATTTAAATCAATGTAGGGACATGTTGGATCGTTAATAAATCGAATTGGGTGCGTCCCACATATTTTTGATTTGGAGATTCGTTTAGGTCATCTCAAATACTACTTTGGATCATAAAAAAACTACAATAAAAAGTATTTTTTGGTTTCTTTATCTTTAATAAGGCAATAATATTCTATATTGTTTTTAAAGTGGTCGGTGGCCTAGTGGTATATATTAGATTACGACTTTAGGTCACGATGATCCCGGGTTCAATTCCAGGAGCGTCTTTTTATTTTTTTAATATTTCGTTATTTAGGTAGGTAGGTACTGAAAGTCTTTTAAATTTTGGATTCTTACAGCGACAATCCTCGGTACGAAAAGAATCAACTAGGTTTGTGAAGAAACTAAATATATTTTTTATCACGAATTGAAATGTTTCAAAATTAGAGGTTGCTAACAAATGGTTTTGTCAAAAGTATAAAATGAAACGAACGAACTCCAACAGTGCCGTGCCCAAAGGGCTCGGCACAATAAAATTTTCACCAATTTATCAGCTATCTATGTAAGAATAGTTAATATCATATATTTCAGTAACGAAAAGTCGTAGCGAATCGAGCGAGACGGCATTGGAAATAGGACGTCGACCACTATACGATGCCGTCTCCAAAAACTACCTATCTATACGAGAAACCGGAAATTTTGCACCCGTTTTTTTATTTTTTAGTTTTTGTCAGTTGTTATAATGACAATTTGGCGATATGTTTCTCCTTCACGTTCCGCAGGAAGGTGAGGTATAAAAAGCAATAGTAAATAGAGAAAAGGAAAAGAAAATTAATTTTTTAGTACTAATATTAGATGCACTCTCGGCTGACGATTAGCGATATGTACCCAGTCTAGTATTATATACGTCTCTTCCGCGCAGAATCTCGAAAACCCCGATCAGCTCTTGAACAATTTCGTCTATGTAAGACATTTTCACAGTTGCGATTTTTTTTTCTCGGAAACGGTTAGAGTGGGACGATTGAAACTTTTAGGGTTTAGATAGGAATAGTGGGGGTACATTGTGTAAAAATTTCGAATATACAGGGTGTGCCGAAAAAAAGTTATTAATTTTTAAAGTGGAGAAATATCGGGATCTCGTTGGCATTCGACACAGGTCGTAAAAATGAGTTTTTTTGATTTAAACTTTTTCGGCGCATAGACGACCGTCGGCTACAGAAGCCTATTGTTTGCCAAGGCGATCGGAAGTTGGGAAGTCAATTTTCTGATTTTTTTTAAATCAATGTAGGGGCATGTTGGATCGATAATAAATCGAATTGCGTGCGTCCCACATATTTTTGGTTTGGAGATTCGCTTAGGTCATCTCAAATACTACTTTTTTCAAATATATTGTTCTAATTGACACTTACCTGTCAAAATTTGACAGCTATGGTATAAAACTTTGTTATTTAGGAACTGAAAAAATTTTCAATTTAGGATTCTTACAGTAGTAACTCTCGCTACGAAAAAGCTAAAAAAAAATTGAAACTTACCTGTCAAAATCTGACAGCTGTCGTATAAAACTTTGTTATTTAGATACTGAAATTTTTTTAAATTTCGGATTCTTACATCTATAATGCAAGATACAAGAAAAGCTTTAAAAAAAAATTACAGTTACCTGTCAAAATGACAGCTGTCGTATAAAACTTTTAAAGAGCACCTATATGGCGCCGTCTCAGAAAACTACCTATCTATACGAGAAAACGGAAATTTTGCATCATTGTGTAGTTTTGGTCAGTTGTTATAATGACAATTTGGCGATATGTTTCCCCTTCACGTTCCGCAGAAAGGTGAGGCAAAAAAAGCAATAGAAAACATAGAAAAAAGAAACTAAGAAAAATTCTTTTTAAATACAAATTTTTAGTACTAATAATAGATGCACTCTCGGCTGACGATTAGCGATATGTACCCAGTACGATTTTATGAATTTTTAAAAAAATACCAAAAATCTAATATTTCTGCCAGTTTTTACATTTTCCTCAATACGTCCCTTACTATCGCTTTTAGAATAGAAATTAATATAACTTTTTATATGGAGAATAGAAAAAGGCTACTTTTTTATTTAAAAAGTTTTTATCTAAGTTTTATCAGTTCCGAGATATTGCCAAATATATGAAAACCACTTTTAATTCCATATCTCAAAAACTATAAGACCTACAAAAAATTACTAAGAACTTAAAGTGAAGATCTCATAAGGATGCTACTTAATAGTTATATACATTGTTGCCATATCTCTTATACTTTCCGAGGAAAATGTTACCTTATTGATTTCATCAAATTTTCATGACTATATGGTACATGAAAAAATTTCAAAAATTTCAAATTCGAAAATATGACAACTTTTCTATAAATCTTCATCGAAAATAACGTAAAACTCACAAATAGCAAAGAAAATATACAAAATAACGTTTTTATGAATTTTTTAAAGAAAATCAAAAATTATACGTAATTGATAAGACCATCCTTGGTTGTAAAAAAACTATGCCTAATCTTTGGTTGTGAAAAAACTGTGCCTAAACTTTGGTTGTGAAAAAACTATGCCTAATCTTTGTTTGTTATAAAACTATGCCTAATCTTTGGTTGTGAAAAAACGATGCCTAAACTTTGGTTGTGAAAAAACTATGCCCAATCTTTGGTTGTGAAAAAACTATGCCATAATATTTGTTTGTCATAAGACTATGCCAAAATCTTTGTTTGTCATAAGACTATGCCATAATCTTTGTTTGTCAGAAGACTATGCCTTAAACTTTGTTTGTCATAAGACTATGCCGTAATCTTTGTTTGTCATAAGACTATGCCTTAAAATTTATTTGTCATAAAAATATACATAATCGTTGGTTGTTATAAAAACTATGCCATAATATTTGTTTGTCATAAGACTATGCACTAATGTTTGTTTGTCATAAGACTATGCCAAAATCTTTGAATGTCATAAGGCTATGCCATAATCTTTGTTTGTCATAAGACTATGCCTTAAACTTTTTTTTGTCATAAGACTACGCCATAATCTTTGTTTGTCATAAGACCATGCCTTAAAATTTGTTTGTCATAAAAATATACATAATCTTTGGTTGTTATAAAACTATGCCATAATATTTGTTTGTCATAAGACTATGCACTAATGTTTGTTTGTCATAAGACTATGCCAAAATCTTTGTTTGTCATAAGACTATGCCTTAAACTTTGTTTGTCATAAGACTATGCCTTAAAATTTGTTTGACATAAAAATATACATAATCTTTGGTTGTTATAAAACTATGCCATAATATTTGTTTGTCATAAGACTATGCCTTAAAACTTTGTTTGTCATAAGACTATGCCATAATCTTTGTTTGTCATAAGAATATGCCTTAAAATTTGTTTGTCATAAAAATATACATAATCTTTGGTTGTTATAAAACTATGCCATAATATTTGTTTGTCATAAGACTATGCACTAATGTTTGTTTGTCATAAGACTATGCCAAAATCTTTGTATGTCATAAGACTATGCCTTAAACTTTGTTTGTCATAAGACTATGCCATAATCTTTGTTTGTCATAAGACTATGCCATAATATTTGTTTGTCATAAGACTATGCCGTAATCTTTGTTTGTCATAAGACTATGCCTTAAAATTTGTTTGTCATAAAAAATATGCCATAATCTTTGTTTGTCATAAGACTATGCCATAATCTTCACCGATCTTTGGTTGTGAAAAAACTATGCATAATCTTTGATTGTTAAAAAACTATGCATAATCTCTGTAGTAATAATGATAATATTGTGTGAAATAACTAAGTACGTCGTAAAACATATAACGTAACATGAAAATGTACTTTATACCGCCGTTAGGCGGTATGACCCCACAAATAAAACTATACATATAGGTGGACAAAGAGATTGCAATATGGCCGACAGACGAGCGAGGCGGCATTGGAAACGGGACGTTGAGCACTATACGGCACCGCCTCCGAAAACTACCTATCTATACGAGAAAATGGAAATTTTGCACCATTGTCTAGTTTTGGTCAGTTGTTATAATGACAATTTGGCGATATGTTTCCCCTTCACGTTCCGCAGGAAGGTGAGGCAAAAAAAGCAATAGTAAATAGAGAGAAAGAAAAGAAAAGTATTTTTTTATTGTAAATTTTTTTTTAGTACTAATATTAGATGCACTCTCGGCTGACGATTAGCGATATGTACCCAGTCTAGTTATAATTATTACTGGTAGTTTCATTGAGGATGAATGAGAGTAATTATTTAATTTTCTTAAATTCTACGAATAATTTTTTCCAAATAACTTTTAATTTGCCTATTAGAAAGTAAGAAAATTTTGTGAGTCCATCAGCCAAAGACCTTAAAAAAAGTGTGATAAAATTTTGATGTAAAATTAATCAATGGGCCAATATTTGTGGTTACCCAAATATTCATAGGGTGTCCCATGGCCAGTCTGACGGTATGCCACCCGGTATACCAATTTCATAAATCCTTTTATAAGCATACCTCGTACCAAATATCAGACTTTTACTATTTTAAAATTAAAAAAATCTAGAGATTCTGTTCTTCCGTAAATAAGTTTTCACCTTGAATAAACTTTAGAAGCTTAATATTCGCAACTAATTTCATTGTCTACTAGACGCTAAATTGGCATCAGAGAAAACATAATGAAACTCTTAGCTTTTACGTATAACAGTCTCGATAAAAGCTCTTTGTAGGTTTCAATTTTTTCGTAAAGTAAACGTGAAAAGACAGTTTTTGCAACGTACAAGGAACAGCAGAAAGGTTTTTTTATTAAACAATTAAACAAAAGATAAGTTTTCCTTTTTTTTTCGTCAGATTCAATCCCAGATGCATTTCGCCATATCATGGCTCATAAGTGAGGCTATGAAAGTAAAACATCATCAGTGTCGCTCGGATCCGACGAATGGAAGGAAACGCAAAGTTCAAGTTAAATTATTTATTTATTTATTTATTTATTCACGGGCACTGCCCAATTTCACAAAAATATAAATAACCTTATTTCTAACGCAGAGTTAACATATTTTAATTTATTTATTAAGAAAAACGTAGCATTCAGCAATGTGATAAAATTAGAGAGATTTCACATTATAAACTGATCAACAAAAAGATCGTACCATTCAATTTTTAGACCTATTTTCAAATTGCTGTACCTTTTTTAAAAATTTACATTTTTGATTGTAGTTTCCAAATTTGGAAAGCGCGATTTTTCTACTTTAACCTGTATTTCATTTATTTTTGGTAGAATCAATATTATTATGATACACAGGGCGATCAATATGGGTTTTTACCAAGGTAGGATCAATATCTCTAGACTTTTTTGCCAGTTTTTGGATTGAGGACCTCTGGCTTTAGATAGGCCAATAAACGTCAAATTTTGGCAATCATTGCTTTAAAACGCTATAACTGGAAAACGGATTGATGGATTTTAACGAGTTTTTGACATTCAAAAGGCCCATTTCATGGAGATGTTCTATGACCTACGTATTTTACGAAAGGTAAGAATTTTATTAATATACGGGGTAATCAACAAAGTCATTAAAAAAGCGCGATCGAAAGTTTGGAAATAATTTTTTAAATTTTTTCAAAGTTAAATATGGGACTAAACAGGTACCTATTGAATCGTTAATAAGTCGAATTGGGTCCATCCGATCGACATTCGGTTTGGATAATCCTTTAGGCAATTATTAAAGGTTGCTAACAAATGGTTTTGTAAAAAATATGAAATAAAATAAACGAATTGGAACAGTGCCGTGCCGGAAGGGCTAGGCAAAATAAGCTTTTAAACTAATTTATCAGCTATCAATGTAAGAATAGTTTCTTTACTTATGTTTAAATTGATTGAATACATATTTTTATAGGACAAACTTGGAAAGTATATTCCACATTAATACGTTTGCTGTGCGATTTTTAAAAAAGCCGGTGCTGATGGGTTCAATTAATATCAATATCATAATATTTAATATCATATATTTCCGTAACGAAAAGTCGTAGCGAATCGAGCGAGACGGCATTGGAAACGGGACATCGAGCACAACACGATGCCGTCTTTAAAAACTACCTATCTATAGAAGAAAACGGAAATTTTGCACCCGTTATTTTTATCTTTTAGTTTTGGTCAGTTGTTATAATGACAATTTGGCGATATATTTCCCCTTCACGTTCCGCAGGAAGGTGAGGCAAAAAAAGCAATAGAAAACATAGAAAAAAGAAACTAAGAAAAATACTTTTTAAATATAAATTTTCAGTACTAATAATAGATGCACTCTCGGCTGACGATTAGCGATATGTACCCAGTACGATTTTATGAATTTTTAAAAAAATACCAAAAATCTAATATTTCTGCCAGTTTTTACATTTTTCTCAATACGTCCCTTACTATCGCTTTTAGAATAGAAATCAATATAACTTTTTATATGGAGAATAGAAAAAGGCTACTTTTTTATTTAAAAAGTTTTTATCTAAGTTTTATCAGTTTCGAGATATTGCCAAATATATGAAAACCACTTTTAATTCCATATCTCAAAAACTATAAGACCTACAAAAAATTACTAAGAACTTAAAGTGAAGATCTCGTAAGGATGCTACCTAATAGTTATATACATTGTTGCCATATCTCTTATACTTTCCGAGGAAAATGTTACCTTATTGATTTCATCAAATTTTCATGACTATATACATGAAAAAATTTCAAAAATTTAAAATTCGAAAATATGACAACTATTCTATAAATCTCCATCGAAAATAACGTAAAACTCACAAATAGCAAAGAAAATATACAAAATAACGTTTTTATGAATTTTTTAAAGAAAATCAAAAATTATACGTAATTGATAAGACCATCCTTGGTTGTGAAAAAACTATGCCTAATCTTTGGTTGTGAAAAAACTATGACTAAACTTTGGTTGTGAAAAAACTATGCCTAATCTTTGTTTGTTATAAAACTATGCCTAATCTTTGGTTGTGAAAAAACTATGCCTAAACTTTGATTGTGAAAAAACTATGCCCAATCTTTGGTTATGAAAAAACTATGCCATTATATTTGTTTGTCATAAGACTATGCCAAAATCTTTGTTTGTCATAAGACTATGCCATAATCTTTGTTTGTCAGAAGACTATGCCTTAAACTTTGTTTGTCATAAGACTATGCCGTAATCTTTGTTTGTCATAAGACTATGCCTTAAAATTTGTTTGTCATAAAAATATACATAATCTTTGGTTGTTATAAAACTATGCCATAATATTTGTTTATCATAAGACTATGCACTAATGTTTGTTTGTCATAAGACTGTGCCAAAATCTTTGTATGTCATAAGACTATGTCATAATCTTTGTTTGTCATAAGACTATGCTATAATCTTTATTTGTCATAAGACTATGCCTTATACTTTTTTGTCATAAGACTATGCTATAATCTTTGTTTGTCATAAGACTATGCCATAATCTTTGTTTGTTATAAGACTATGCCGTAATCTTTGTTTGTCATAAGACTATGCCTTAAAATTTGTTTGTCATAAGACTATGCCGTAATCTTTGTTTGTCATAAGACCATGCCAAAATCTTTGAATGTCATAAGACTATGCCATAATCTTTGTTTGTCAGAAGACTATGCCTTAAACTTTGTTTGTCATAAGACTATGCCGTAATCTTTGTTTGTCATAAGAATATGCCTTAAAATTTGTTTGTCATAAAAATATACTTAATCTTTGGTTGTTATAAAACTATGCCATAATATTTGTTTGTCATAAGACTATGCACTAATGTTTGTTTGTCATAAGACTATGCCAAAATCTTTGTTTGTCATGAGACTATGCCTTAAACTTTGTTTGTCATAAGACTATGCCATAATCTTTATTTGTCATAAGACTATGTCATAATCTTCACCGATCTTTGGTTGTGAAAAAACTATGCATAATCTTTGATTGTTAAAAAACTATGCATAATCTCTGTAGTAATAATGATAATATTGTGTGAAATAACTATGTACGTCGTAAAACATATAACGTAACATGAAAATGTACTTTATACCGCCGTTAGGCGGTATGACCCCACAAATAAAACTATACATATAGGTGGACAAAGAGATTGCAATATGGCCGACAGACGAGCGAGGCGGCATTGGAAACGGGACGTCGAGCACTATACGGCGCCGCCCTCGAAAACTACCTATCTATACGAGAAAATGGAAATTTTGCACCATTGTCTAGTTTTGGTCAGTTGTTATAATGACAATTTGGCGATATGTTTCCCCTTCACGTTCCGCAGGAAGGTGAGGCAAAAAAAGCAATAGTAAATAGAAAAAAAGGAAAGAAAATTATTTTTTATTGTAATTTTTTTTTTAGTACTAATATTAGATGCACTCTCGGCTGACGATTAGCGATATGTACCCAGTCTAGTATTATATACGTCTCTTCCGCGCGGAATCTCGAAAACCCCGATCGGCTCTTGAACAATTTCGTCTATGTAAGACATTTTCACATTTGCGATTTTTTTTCTCGGAAACGGTTAGAGTGGGACGATTGAAACTTTTTGGGTTTAGAGAGGAATAGTGGGGGTACGTTGTGTGAAAATTTCGAATATACAGGGTGTGCCGAAAAAAAGTTGTTAAACCCCAAAGTCAAAAAATATCGGTTTCTCGTTGAAATTCGATACAGGTCGTAAAAATAAGTTTTCTCGATTTAAATTTTTTCGACGCGTAGACGACCGTCGGCTACAGAAGCCTATTGTTTACCAACGTAATCGGATGTTGGGAAGTCAATTTTTTGATTTTTTTAAAATCAATGTAGGGACATGTTGGATCGTTAATAAATCGAATTGGGTGCGTCCCACATATTTTTGATTTGGAGATTCGTTTAGGTCATCTCAAATACTACTTTGGATCATAAAAAAAAACTACAATAAAAAGTATTTTTTTTTGTTTCTTTATCTTTAATAAGGCAATAATATTCTATATTGTTTTTAAAGTGGTCGGTGGCCTAGTGGTATATATTAGATTACGACTTTTGGTCACGATGATCCCGGGTTCAATTCCAGGCGCGTCTTTTTATTTTTTTAATATTTCGTTATTTAGGTAGGTAGGTACTGAAAGTCTTTTAAATTTTGGATTCTTACAGCGACAATCCTCGGTACGAAAAAAATCAACTAGGTTTGTGAAGAAACTAAATTTATTTTTTATTACGAATTGAAATGTTTCAAAATTAGAGGTTGCTAACAAATGGTTTTGTCAAAAGTATAAAATGAAACGAACGAACTCCAACAGTGCCGTGCCCAAAGGGCTCGGCACAATAAAATTTTCACCAATTTATCAGCTATCTATGTAAGAATAGTTAATATCATATATTTCAGTAACGAAAAGTCGTAGCGAATCGAGCGAGACGGCATTGGAAATAGGACGTCGACCACTATACGATGCCGTCTCCAAAAACTACCTATCCCTACGAGAAACCGGAAATTTTGCACCGGTTTTTTTGTTTTTTAGTTTTTGTCAGTTGTTTTAATGACAATTTGGCGATATGTTTCTCCTTCACGTTCCGCAGGAAGGTGAGGTATAAAAGCAATAGTAAATAGAGAAAAGAAAAAGAAAATTATTTTTTTAGTACTAATATTAGATGCACTCTCGGCTGACGATTAGCGATATGTACCCAGTCTAGTATTATATACGTCTCTTCCGCGCGGAATCTCGAAAACCCCGATCGGCTCTTGAATAATTTCGTCTATGTAAGACATTTTCACGTTTGCGATTTTTTTTCTCGGAAACGGTTAGAGTGGGACGATTGAAACTTTTTGGGTTTAGAGAGGAATAGTGGGGGTATGTTGTGTGAAAATTTCGAATATACAGGGTGTTCCGAAAAAAAATTGTTAAACCCCAAAGTCAAAAAATATCGGTTTCTCGTTGAAATTCGATACAGGTCGTAAAAATAAGTTTTCTCGATTTAAATTTTTTCGACGCGTAGACGACCGTCGGCTACAGAAGCCTATTGTTTACCAACGTAATCGGATGTTGGGAAGTCAATTTTTTGATTTTTATTTAAATCAATGTAGGGACATGTTGGATCGTTAATAAATCGAATTGGGTGCGTCCCACATATTTTTGATTTGGAGATTCGTTTAGGTCATCTCAAATACTACTTTGGATCATAAAAAAACTACAATAAAAAGTATTTTTTGGTTTCTTTATCTTTAATAAGGCAATAATATTCTATATTGTTTTTAAAGTGGTCGGTGGCCTAGTGGTATATATTAGATTACGACTTTAGGTCACGATGATCCCGGGTTCAATTCCAGGAGCGTCTTTTTATTTTTTTAATATTTCGTTATTTAGGTAGGTAGGTACTGAAAGTCTTTTAAATTTTGGATTCTTACAGCGACAATCCTCGGTACGAAAAGAATCAACTAGGTTTGTGAAGAAACTAAATATATTTTTTATCACGAATTGAAATGTTTCAAAATTAGAGGTTGCTAACAAATGGTTTTGTCAAAAGTATAAAATGAAACGAACGAACTCCAACAGTGCCGTGCCCAAAGGGCTCGGCACAATAAAATTTTCACCAATTTATCAGCTATCTATGTAAGAATAGTTAATATCATATATTTCAGTAACGAAAAGTCGTAGCGAATCGAGCGAGACGGCATTGGAAATAGGACGTCGACCACTATACGATGCCGTCTCCAAAAACTACCTATCTATACGAGAAACCGGAAATTTTGCACCCGTTTTTTTATTTTTTAGTTTTTGTCAGTTGTTATAATGACAATTTGGCGATATGTTTCTCCTTCACGTTCCGCAGGAAGGTGAGGTATAAAAAGCAATAGTAAATAGAGAAAAGGAAAAGAAAATTAATTTTTTAGTACTAATATTAGATGCACTCTCGGCTGACGATTAGCGATATGTACCCAGTCTAGTATTATATACGTCTCTTCCGCGCAGAATCTCGAAAACCCCGATCAGCTCTTGAACAATTTCGTCTATGTAAGACATTTTCACAGTTGCGATTTTTTTTTCTCGGAAACGGTTAGAGTGGGACGATTGAAACTTTTAGGGTTTAGATAGGAATAGTGGGGGTACATTGTGTAAAAATTTCGAATATACAGGGTGTGCCGAAAAAAAGTTATTAATTTTTAAAGTGGAGAAATATCGGGATCTCGTTGGCATTCGACACAGGTCGTAAAAATGAGTTTTTTTGATTTAAACTTTTTCGGCGCATAGACGACCGTCGGCTACAGAAGCCTATTGTTTGCCAAGGCGATCGGAAGTTGGGAAGTCAATTTTCTGATTTTTTTTAAATCAATGTAGGGGCATGTTGGATCGATAATAAATCGAATTGCGTGCGTCCCACATATTTTTGGTTTGGAGATTCGCTTAGGTCATCTCAAATACTACTTTTTTCAAATATATTGTTCTAATTGACACTTACCTGTCAAAATTTGACAGCTATGGTATAAAACTTTGTTATTTAGGAACTGAAAAAATTTTCAATTTAGGATTCTTACAGTAGTAACTCTCGCTACGAAAAAGCTAAAAAAAAATTGAAACTTACCTGTCAAAATCTGACAGCTGTCGTATAAAACTTTGTTATTTAGATACTGAAATTTTTTTAAATTTCGGATTCTTACATCTATAATGCAAGATACAAGAAAAGCTTTAAAAAAAAATTACAGTTACCTGTCAAAATGACAGCTGTCGTATAAAACTTTTAAAGAGCACCTATATGGCGCCGTCTCAGAAAACTACCTATCTATACGAGAAAACGGAAATTTTGCATCATTGTGTAGTTTTGGTCAGTTGTTATAATGACAATTTGGCGATATGTTTCCCCTTCACGTTCCGCAGAAAGGTGAGGCAAAAAAAGCAATAGAAAACATAGAAAAAAGAAACTAAGAAAAATTCTTTTTAAATACAAATTTTTAGTACTAATAATAGATGCACTCTCGGCTGACGATTAGCGATATGTACCCAGTACGATTTTATGAATTTTTAAAAAAATACCAAAAATCTAATATTTCTGCCAGTTTTTACATTTTCCTCAATACGTCCCTTACTATCGCTTTTAGAATAGAAATTAATATAACTTTTTATATGGAGAATAGAAAAAGGCTACTTTTTTATTTAAAAAGTTTTTATCTAAGTTTTATCAGTTCCGAGATATTGCCAAATATATGAAAACCACTTTTAATTCCATATCTCAAAAACTATAAGACCTACAAAAAATTACTAAGAACTTAAAGTGAAGATCTCATAAGGATGCTACTTAATAGTTATATACATTGTTGCCATATCTCTTATACTTTCCGAGGAAAATGTTACCTTATTGATTTCATCAAATTTTCATGACTATATGGTACATGAAAAAATTTCAAAAATTTCAAATTCGAAAATATGACAACTTTTCTATAAATCTTCATCGAAAATAACGTAAAACTCACAAATAGCAAAGAAAATATACAAAATAACGTTTTTATGAATTTTTTAAAGAAAATCAAAAATTATACGTAATTGATAAGACCATCCTTGGTTGTAAAAAAACTATGCCTAATCTTTGGTTGTGAAAAAACTGTGCCTAAACTTTGGTTGTGAAAAAACTATGCCTAATCTTTGTTTGTTATAAAACTATGCCTAATCTTTGGTTGTGAAAAAACGATGCCTAAACTTTGGTTGTGAAAAAACTATGCCCAATCTTTGGTTGTGAAAAAACTATGCCATAATATTTGTTTGTCATAAGACTATGCCAAAATCTTTGTTTGTCATAAGACTATGCCATAATCTTTGTTTGTCAGAAGACTATGCCTTAAACTTTGTTTGTCATAAGACTATGCCGTAATCTTTGTTTGTCATAAGACTATGCCTTAAAATTTATTTGTCATAAAAATATACATAATCGTTGGTTGTTATAAAAACTATGCCATAATATTTGTTTGTCATAAGACTATGCACTAATGTTTGTTTGTCATAAGACTATGCCAAAATCTTTGAATGTCATAAGGCTATGCCATAATCTTTGTTTGTCATAAGACTATGCCTTAAACTTTTTTTTGTCATAAGACTACGCCATAATCTTTGTTTGTCATAAGACCATGCCTTAAAATTTGTTTGTCATAAAAATATACATAATCTTTGGTTGTTATAAAACTATGCCATAATATTTGTTTGTCATAAGACTATGCACTAATGTTTGTTTGTCATAAGACTATGCCAAAATCTTTGTTTGTCATAAGACTATGCCTTAAACTTTGTTTGTCATAAGACTATGCCTTAAAATTTGTTTGACATAAAAATATACATAATCTTTGGTTGTTATAAAACTATGCCATAATATTTGTTTGTCATAAGACTATGCCTTAAAACTTTGTTTGTCATAAGACTATGCCATAATCTTTGTTTGTCATAAGAATATGCCTTAAAATTTGTTTGTCATAAAAATATACATAATCTTTGGTTGTTATAAAACTATGCCATAATATTTGTTTGTCATAAGACTATGCACTAATGTTTGTTTGTCATAAGACTATGCCAAAATCTTTGTATGTCATAAGACTATGCCTTAAACTTTGTTTGTCATAAGACTATGCCATAATCTTTGTTTGTCATAAGACTATGCCATAATATTTGTTTGTCATAAGACTATGCCGTAATCTTTGTTTGTCATAAGACTATGCCTTAAAATTTGTTTGTCATAAAAAATATGCCATAATCTTTGTTTGTCATAAGACTATGCCATAATCTTCACCGATCTTTGGTTGTGAAAAAACTATGCATAATCTTTGATTGTTAAAAAACTATGCATAATCTCTGTAGTAATAATGATAATATTGTGTGAAATAACTAAGTACGTCGTAAAACATATAACGTAACATGAAAATGTACTTTATACCGCCGTTAGGCGGTATGACCCCACAAATAAAACTATACATATAGGTGGACAAAGAGATTGCAATATGGCCGACAGACGAGCGAGGCGGCATTGGAAACGGGACGTTGAGCACTATACGGCACCGCCTCCGAAAACTACCTATCTATACGAGAAAATGGAAATTTTGCACCATTGTCTAGTTTTGGTCAGTTGTTATAATGACAATTTGGCGATATGTTTCCCCTTCACGTTCCGCAGGAAGGTGAGGCAAAAAAAGCAATAGTAAATAGAGAGAAAGAAAAGAAAAGTATTTTTTTATTGTAAATTTTTTTTTAGTACTAATATTAGATGCACTCTCGGCTGACGATTAGCGATATGTACCCAGTCTAGTTATAATTATTACTGGTAGTTTCATTGAGGATGAATGAGAGTAATTATTTAATTTTCTTAAATTCTACGAATAATTTTTTCCAAATAACTTTTAATTTGCCTATTAGAAAGTAAGAAAATTTTGTGAGTCCATCAGCCAAAGACCTTAAAAAAAGTGTGATAAAATTTTGATGTAAAATTAATCAATGGGCCAATATTTGTGGTTACCCAAATATTCATAGGGTGTCCCATGGCCAGTCTGACGGTATGCCACCCGGTATACCAATTTCATAAATCCTTTTATAAGCATACCTCGTACCAAATATCAGACTTTTACTATTTTAAAATTAAAAAAATCTAGAGATTCTGTTCTTCCGTAAATAAGTTTTCACCTTGAATAAACTTTAGAAGCTTAATATTCGCAACTAATTTCATTGTCTACTAGACGCTAAATTGGCATCAGAGAAAACATAATGAAACTCTTAGCTTTTACGTATAACAGTCTCGATAAAAGCTCTTTGTAGGTTTCAATTTTTTCGTAAAGTAAACGTGAAAAGACAGTTTTTGCAACGTACAAGGAACAGCAGAAAGGTTTTTTTATTAAACAATTAAACAAAAGATAAGTTTTCCTTTTTTTTTCGTCAGATTCAATCCCAGATGCATTTCGCCATATCATGGCTCATAAGTGAGGCTATGAAAGTAAAACATCATCAGTGTCGCTCGGATCCGACGAATGGAAGGAAACGCAAAGTTCAAGTTAAATTATTTATTTATTTATTTATTTATTCACGGGCACTGCCCAATTTCACAAAAATATAAATAACCTTATTTCTAACGCAGAGTTAACATATTTTAATTTATTTATTAAGAAAAACGTAGCATTCAGCAATGTGATAAAATTAGAGAGATTTCACATTATAAACTGATCAACAAAAAGATCGTACCATTCAATTTTTAGACCTATTTTCAAATTGCTGTACCTTTTTTAAAAATTTACATTTTTGATTGTAGTTTCCAAATTTGGAAAGCGCGATTTTTCTACTTTAACCTGTATTTCATTTATTTTTGGTAGAATCAATATTATTATGATACACAGGGCGATCAATATGGGTTTTTACCAAGGTAGGATCAATATCTCTAGACTTTTTTGCCAGTTTTTGGATTGAGGACCTCTGGCTTTAGATAGGCCAATAAACGTCAAATTTTGGCAATCATTGCTTTAAAACGCTATAACTGGAAAACGGATTGATGGATTTTAACGAGTTTTTGACATTCAAAAGGCCCATTTCATGGAGATGTTCTATGACCTACGTATTTTACGAAAGGTAAGAATTTTATTAATATACGGGGTAATCAACAAAGTCATTAAAAAAATTAAATGTTTATTTGCTCGCCATTTGGCCAGCAAAGTATTTCACATATAAACAATATTAACAATATTAATGGTAGCAAATAAAATTGATTAAATTTTAACAAAAATAAATAATAACAAATAAAATTAATAGTAAGTAGGTCCACCGTGAACCCTTAGAACTTCCATTACTCTTCTTGGCATGCTACTCACCAAGTTTGCAAGGAAGTACTGGGGAATAGCGTTCCATTCCTCTCTTATTGCATTTGCCAATTCGTTCAAGTTGTTAAAATTATGCTCTCCGTCATTCAATCATAGTTTCATCCAACTCCATACATGTTCTTTCCAAATGGCTTTCTTGATTACCCCGTATATTAATAAAATTCTCACGTTTCGTAAAATACGTAAGTCATAGAACATCTCCATGAAATGGGCTTTCTGAATGTGAAAAACTCGTCGAAATCCATCAATCCGTTTTCCAGTTATAGCGTTTTAAAGCAATATGATTACCAAAATTTGACGTTTATTGGCCTATCTAAAGTCAGAGGTCCTTAATCCAAAAACTGGCAAAAACGTCTAGAGATATAATATAGAAATATAAATAACAAACATTACTAGCAATATTGATCAATGTGTTAAACGCTATGTACCAGACTTTAAAGAAAACAAGAGAAAATCAAAACCTTGGGTAACTAAAGAAATAAAAAAGAAGATTAATAGAAAAAGAAAGCTCTGGCATAAATATCGCACTGCAAATACCGAAGAAAACCATAAAAATTATAGAGATATTACTAATAATGTAACCACTCAAATTAGAGTAGCAAAATCAAAATATGAAAATGACCTTGTGAACAGTAAAAGCAACAAGAACTTTTTTAGATACATAAAAAGTTGTCTAAACTCTAGAGTTAGTTCCCCAGTGCTTAAAAATGAAACCAACGAACTGATAAGCGATTCCATCCTAGTAGCAAATATATTTACTAAAGAATTTTATCGACCTCCTCCCGTTATGCAACCTACTACCCCAACTTTACAAAGGCGAGATACACCTAGGACACTTACGACAACAGAAATTACAGAAGATAGGCTAAGAAAAGTCAATAGCGAATTAAAACCAGAGAGCTGCCCAGGACCAGATAATATCCACCCTAACTTTATAAAAAATGCACCTTCCTTAATAAAACCTATATTACAGTTAATGAAAAGATCAATGGCTGAAGGCAAGGTACCCGAAGAATGGAAGAAGTCTATCATTATCCCAATTTACAAGAAGGGTGATAAATTTGATCCAAAAAACTACCGACAGGTAAGCTTAACCTCTGTACTCTGTAAACTCATGGAAAAACTTATTGCCGAGGATCTTACAAACTTCTTTATGCAAAATTCCATTATTCCACAATGTCAGCATGGTTTTCTCCCAGGACGCTCTACTTCGACTAATCTTCTCGAATGTGTAAACGCATGGACTAACTCGTTAGACAAGAAAGAACCTGTAGATATATTGTACCTAGATTTCAAAAGTGCTTTTGACCTCGTACCTCATGATAAATTAGTTCTGAAACTAAAACACTATGGCATTGGTGGAAATCTTTTAAGCTGGATCAAGGATTTTCTAACTAATAGAACAAGTGTTGTTAGAGTTGAGGGCGTGACATCACACAGGTTTAAGAACACCACAGGACTACCCCAAGGTTCAGTCTTAGCCCCAATATTATTTAATTTATATACCTGCGACCTACCAACCGGCGTCAATTCACCAATGTCCATGTTTGCCGACGACACCAAATTATATAATAACCCCTCCTTACACTATGAATCACTCAACAGAGACCTGACTAAAATAGACCAGTGGTGCACTAAGTGGAATTTACATTTAAATGAGAGCAAATGCTGTGTTCTTCACGTCGGCTTCAACAACCCTGAACGAACTTATACACTTAAGGGAAAAATATTAAAATCTGTAAAAAGTCAAAAAGACCTGGGGGTAACAATAACAAAAGACCTCAAATGGGCTGTCCACGTGGGAAACATCATTAAAAAAGCAAACTCCATCGCATACATGGTGTCACGAACTTTTAAAAACCTCTCTCCAGACCTGCTTGAAAAAATATACAAAAGCTACATAATACCTATCTTAGATTATGCAGCCCCAGTGTGGAATCCGTACTTTGCCAAAGATATTCACGCTCTGGAGCAAACACAGAGACGAATCACCAGGCTCTGTCCCACTATAACACATATGTCATATCCAGAAAGATTAAAAATACTCAACTTAACATCACTGGAACAAAGAAGACTTAGAGGTGATGCAATAGAAACTTTTAAAATACTTCATGGGCATTATTCGGTAGAATTAAACGTCTTTACTTTAAACACTGACCAAAGACTGAGAGGACATACTTGCAAGTTGGTTCGAGAACGCTTTAGAAAACTCTGCAGACAGTACTTCATATCCAACAAAGTTAACAGAGAATGGAATAATCTGCCCAATGATTGTGTGACTGCCGATACAATCAACCATTTTAAAAACCGCTATGATTCGTATAAAAACCAAAATATTTAATGCAAATTACTTAAAGTGTGGTGATAAATATCTGAAATGTACTCAGTAAATAATAGTTTTAACGGCATTGCCGCCTAACTGTAACCTAATAATATTGATCCTGCCTTGCTAAAAACCCATATTGTAACGACCAAAAAAATCACCACTGAAATGGCACACACTAAAATTTTGTGATTTTTTGCAGCGCTCTATTGATCGCCCTGTGTATCATAATAATATTGATTCTACCAAAAATAAATAAAATACAGGTTAAAGTAGAAAAATTGCGCTTTCCAAATTTGGAAACTATATTTAAAAATGTAAATTTTTAAAAAAGTTACAGCAATTTGAAAATAGGTCTAAAAATTGAATGGTACGATCTTTTTGTTGACCAGTTTATAATGTGAAATGTTGTTTTCGCATAAAATTAGATCTATTTAAAAAGAAATCAAGTGTGGGATGCTCGTTGGACAGTCTGCCTAAACTTGATATAAAACTATTTTGACCATAATTAGTTCTATGAGGAAATATCGCAAATATATTTCTTAGACGTGTTTCCCTTGAAGGTGCATGTAACCCTATTTTTTCAAGCAATAGAGGGCAATTATATTTATTGTGTAATATGTTATATAACATTTTAAGGTCTTTTAGATATCGGCGTTGAGAGAGTGATCTGATCTGAATATTAGATTCCAGCTAAGAATATGTTAGTTGTGGTGCATTAAGTTTAAAAGCTATATATTTGAAGAATTTATGTTGAACTCTTTCTAACTTCTGAATGTGTAAATTATAGCACGGATTCCAGACACAAGAAGAGTATTCGAGATGATTTCTTATTAATGGGCAATATAGTTGCTTAATAGTTTAGTATTCGTGAAGTCAGCGGTAACGCGCTGAATAAATCCGAGAAGTTGAAGAGATTTAGAGAGGGTGATCTGGATGTGAGGAATAAAAGTAAGCTTTGAATCCATAATCAAACCTACATCCTTTATTTCGTAACTATATTATTTTCAATTAAATAAGGCTGTTCAAACGCTGACCTAGTCTTATGAAAGATGATCTAGTGATACTTTGAAGCGTCGGACTGAAGTTTTAAGCAGTCATCGACCCCAGGTCGTTTATAAACAAATTAAATAAAAGGGGGCCCAGATGAGACCCCTGGGAAACCCCAGATCGAACATTTATACTTGTGGATTGGAAATTGTTAAATCGAACTATCTGGGTCTATCAAGTAACTACGTATTCAGGACAGCAACTGGCCACCAACACCCAGACTCTCCAGCTTAGATAATAGAACCGCATGATTGACCCTATCAAACGCCTTGGAGAAGTCGGTGTAAATTAAGTGTACCTGAATTTTCTCCAAGGCTTCCGAAATGAAATCAACGTAGGTTAGCAAGTTGAGTTCAGTATTCATTCCAGTCCGGAAGCCAAACTATCTGGAAACAATATAATGGCTTAATAAGGAGGTCAAATACTTAGTTAAGATATGTTCAAACACTTTTGGAATGGTACTCAGGATGCTAATTGGTCGATAATTCGTTATTATCAACTAAACAATAGGCTAATTATTTTTTGATAATTTTTCAACTACTTGAATACGACACCAATCTAGAATTTTTTTTTAAAGAATATTAAAAAAGTAAACTATCAATTATAAATCACAAACACATAAGTATTTTTATTAGAATTATTAAATTCTCGTGAAATTAACTTATTAAGATGGAGAGAGAAAAAATCGATATAAATTTCCAAATGCACATATTTTTGGTTATGGCATGTAAAACTTAGGAGAATGTTGCCTGTATTGGACCAGTTTTATTTTTTTTTTCGCTGTTTGTTCTAAACAACCTTATAGCCATTTTAAAATTACGTCTAAGATACTATGATGTGGTGCCCACTTACAGTGTTTTTGAGCACTTTATGTTAAAATTATTTTACGGTAGAAAAAAATTTGAAATTAATCACAAACATTTATTTATTCAATCAAAAAATAGAAATTGGTTGCTTAAATTGGACCAGTGGCTCCATTTATGAACCATTTATTTTTGTAGTAGATTAAAAAATAGAGGATATAAAAATTAAAATTAAACATACAAAATAAGACATAATGTTATTTTGGGAAAAAAACTAAATATAAACCAATAAAATAAAAAAAAGTTCTATTTGATTAAAAAGCTTAAAGCAGAAATCACAAATAAATTTTTTTCTTGATTCTCGTGGACATCCATTCCCGGTATTTGTAACATTTAATCATGCCGTCAATGGCACATTCATTAGAAGGTTTGCAATATCATTTTTAATATTCCTTTTTTTTATTGAACTGATAATAAAATAAAAAATGTAAGTTGCCTAAATTGGGCCAGTTTAATATGACAACCATATGCTGGTCCAATAGATACCACGGCTTGTTTTACAAAAACCAATTATTACCAAAAAGTAATAACTGGTAATTTGATGCTTTAATTAGCCAAATAAACAAAGCAACAGCTACTTTAACTCTTGATGGTTATCAACTAATTACTTATACTTTTACTTATACTTTCCTGTTCACTGGAAAATAGCTCAGATAATCCCCCTTTCGTTTAATAATCCAACTAAATATGCGCACTTGCGCTGCATAAGTATATTGCCCACTTTATCTAAAATACTAGAAAAAATAATTGAAAATCAAATTAGGCGTTTCCTTAACCAACATGATATTTTACCAAAACAACAGTCGGGCTTTAGGGCAAATCACAGCTGTGAAACTGCTCTGGCCCATATTACTGATGACATCCTTAGGGCATCTGATGATAACAAGGTAAGTATACTTATATCGCTTGATTTTAGCAAGGCATTCGATTTGCTCAATCACCGGATTCTTTACTTTATCCTTCACTATGTGGGTTTTAGCGAGGGTGCCCGAAACTTTATTCTCTCCTTTTTATCTGACCGTACCCAGCAAGTGGTTTACAATGGAGAGCATTCTGACTCTTTAAATGTAAACGTTGGCGTGCCACAGGGAAGTGTTTTGGGCCCACTCTTATATATGATATATACATCATGTTTCTATAAATATCTTAAATATCTTAACTCTCACTTTTACGCGGATGACACTCAGCTATGTTTCTCCTTTTTAGAGCAACAAGCAGCAGAGGCACAAAACTGTATAAACTCTGACTTACAACGATTTTATGAAGTAGCTTCGGATCATTTGCTTAAACTTAATCCCAACAAGTCAACCGTAATAATTTTTGGTAATCAAGCCCAGACCGACTTTGTTAAAAATAATGTTAAGATTAAACTCAACAATGACACTCTACCTTATTCCGACACCTGCAAAAGTCTAGGACTAATACTTGATTGTAAACTTCGTTTTAAGGAACATGTTACATCGAAACTAAGAGCTGCCTACGGAATTTTAAAATTAATTTATAGTAAAAAACACTACCTTTCTAAGGGGGTCAGAAAGCTCCTATGCGATGCTCTCGTCCTGTCTCAATTTAACCACTGTATTGGCGTATATTATCCTTGTCTTGACGCGACGGATCCATGCGGATTAGAAGTCACATTTACCTGCTCCCCTACCTCCTTCTCCCCTCCTTTTCCTCCCATAAAATCACAAATATCTTTAATTTTTTTTACCATGCTCCGCGCATTCGAAACATTAGATGTTTATTACAGCACCAAGATATTGTAAATGTTAAATAATGTAAGGCTTGAATAGTATCCGATCCTTGGATTGGATGTCTGCCCCACTAAGGCCCATTGTTTTACTCTCTGCCAACTAAATAACTAAATCTTTTTTGTAATTTACATTTGAGTAAACAATAAATGTATTATTTTTATTATTATTATTATTACTTATCAAAAATCACATTACACGTTGTACGTATTAAGCTTACGCGTCGACCATCACAACAAGATCCAGTGACCCAATTTAGAAGGCGGAGCAATATAGGCAAATTTCCCCTATATGTATAATAAAATTTTTAATTTATCTCGCAAGAAGGATTCCAAGTCACGGAACACTATCTGCGAATTCCAGTCAATTAAGTTTTTATAGGTTGGTATGACTTCCAGGACCGGATATAAAAATTTTACATTGATTTTAAAAATTTTGTTTTGTAAATATTATGTTTTAAGGGTAATAATAAACAAGTTTGTATATGGTATTAAGATAAAGGTAAAAACTATACATTCTAATTACTCTTACTTCAAAAATACTAATTAAATTAAACGCAATTTTAAATAGTATGTCATTCATATTTACAGCACGAAAGGCAGCTGTTTTTGTTTTATTCGTTTTGGTTATATGGGTAAAAAAATGCTTAAGTATTAAAGAAAACTAGTTGACTACTATTCCTTCTTCTTCTCTCTCCTATATGATTTGGTCGTATATTGATACAGAAACCTTTTTAAATTTGTGAGTATGCTAATAATGTTAAAAACCTCAATTCATCCAGGAATTTTTTCGTGAATGGAACCCCTACTTTAACAGTTTTTGACTTACGTAAGGACGTATCGTAACTACACCCAAAAGAGGTGTCTATAAAATTCGTTATCATACAATTTCTTGATACGGTTACCTTTTCCAGCTTGTATGTACGCTACTAGCTGACATAATAATTTAAAGTTGAATTTAGATAGGATTTTTATTTTTTTGTCTATGGATACCCTCCTTGAACAGTTTTTGCTCATACAATTAATGGACGTCGATGACGCAGCAGCATCGATGTTCGTGGTTGATGATTTGTTATAATTTTTGATAATCAAGCCCAGACTGATTTTGTTAAAAATAACGTTAAGATTAAACTCAACAATGACATTCTATTGTATTCCGATACCTGCACAATTCTAGAACTAATAGGGTAAAGTGCTCTAAGAGTGCGCAGGTGATAAGATTGCGCACGGGACGAATTTCCGAACACCCTTATGATGATAACCTAATTTTACTTTGTAACTACATATAACGAACAGTGTTTTTCTTAAACTTGTAAGTTTGGAGTGACAAAATCCGATAAAAATTAGAACTAAAGGTAAGTTTTAAATATTAATTGTACTTTAATAAAATATTTTGTTATTTTGGAAACCGTACTCAGCTGCTGTTTCTACAAATTTTGCCGATGTTCTTCGATACAACTCTAGTAAATCCTTTATGGAATTTGTTAGCATATAGTTATTACAATATTCTAACAGAGATGGCGACACTTGTTTTACTTTTAATAAGTGTGCCTGAATTATAAAAGTGTGCAGTCTAATTATTTGTAAGAATACGTGCACATTGTGCGCTCAATGGTGGCACGAAAAATGTACAGCGTATTCTGGAATTGGAGAATACAGTGTGGTTGTTTAACCCATTCAGTGCGGATGACGCCAATAGGCGTCAAATATAAACATTCCCATATGCGGTTGACGCCATAAGGCGTAATCGTCTGCTTTCTGTTATTCCGCAAGTGGTTAAAGTAAACGTGATTTGTACCGCACATAGTAAAAGGCTAAATAAGAGTGTAGTTTTTGTCGTTTCCAAATTTTGATATTTTTATTTGAGTTTTGAGTTTTTATCTAATATTTTAATAAAACGAAGATATTTGAATACGTAGTTTTTTTTTATTTGATAAATTTGCGTTTTACTTTATTATTTATTAAAAGTTTTGATGGTGTAATTAGGAAGACGCCATTTGGCGTCATCCGCATATTTTTAAAAAAATTTCAAAATATGCAGATGACGCCATTTGGCGTAAGCAAAAAAGTACATGTTTTATACACATTGTATGTAAAATATTAGAAAAACAACTCATAGAAACTCACTAAATGACATTTTGATCAAAAATACAAAAAAAAAGTCCGCACCACGCGATTGTAGAATATTTTTAATACGCAGCGAATGGGTTAAGTGTGCAACATATGGGCATTTTTTTTTATTACCGATTTCTCAGAAAATTTTATTCTTGATAAAAGTTGGTGCATGTTCGATAATCATATTAGGTGCACTTGGAATGGTTACAAGTCAAACGGCGTAATGGGTAGGCCAAAAAATATAAAACTTGTACAAGAATAAAGTTTTTGAATAAATATTTAAAATAAAAATTTTGCACTTTAAATGACAGTTTTTTAATTTGCATATTATCATGTTTTATCTTTTTAAAAAGAATTTTTAGGATATTTTAAAGTTCTGTTTAGTATCGTTGCAACAAACATGTAGTTTTTGATTCCTTAATAAATTAAAAATTCAAGTAAATTTAACAGTTATGCTTGAATTTGAACAAAGATATGTGAAATTGATTTGATTTTAATTAATTTATAAAGGTCTTTATGGTGATAATAAAAAAAAAATTTGGGAAATTATTGTTTTTTAAAAAAATATATTTTTTTATTTTAGAAGGTCATGTTTTTGAATTTATGCAAAACTTTTAATTTTAAACAACATTTTTTAATAACATTTTGCTGAATTTTTTGAAATAGGGATACTTTATTCTTATACAAGTTTTATAATTTTTGGTCTACCCTGTACGCCGTTTGACTTGCAACCATTCCAATTGCACCAAATATGATTATCGAACATGCACCAACTTTTATCAAGAATAAAATTTTCTGAAAAATCGGTAATAAAAAAAATGCCAATATGTTGCACACTTAAACAACCACACTGTATATCTGTGACCTTTCCATATAAAACTACATTTTTTTTCTCACAAAAATATAAGATATATAAGAAAAACTTTAATATTCTTGGTCGTTGGTAAATATATTGTTATATTATTGTAACTAAAACAAACACTTTTATACTTAAAATTCCACCTTTTTTAGAAATGTTATTAATATATACGGGGTGTACCGCTAAGATCGACCAGTGGCTGTATGTCCAAAAGTGTTGGTTATAAATTTTCGAGAAATTTTTTTATAGGTAAACGGGCAAAAAAACACTGGAAATTATTTTTAAAGTTGTACGTTACACGTTATTTTAAAAATAGCCTTATTATGGTACTACTTTGATAACGGGAAACAGTTTAATCATAACAATTTGTTTTTGTATCTCCAATAATAAGGGTGGGGGAAGCTGGTAAATAAGTTATTACCTACTAAAAGTACTGTATCTTTCACATCTTTTATGCAATATTAATTAAATTTGGGCTCATTTGAAAGATAATTTCATGCTTAAGGGAAGAGTATCCACGTGCTTTTCACCACACATCATGTGATCACAGACGTCATCGCAAAATAGTTTCATAAAAATTAATAAGACGACGCCACCGTGCCGATTTGCAATATATTTTTATTCGCCTAAAATATTGAATGGAGTTGTAAAAGATAGTAAAATTCTATGATCTCATTTAAGGCTACTTCTCCAATAGCAGTGCCTGTGTGATCTCCCTTTCAAAGCTAGGTTGTTGCCAATCCTTGCGCTTATTATGAATTTAATCAGCTGTTTGTAATACCATGGCACTGTACCGAGCCGCGAACGTAATTTATAATGGCAACATAGCCCTTTTTATGAACATAATGCAACAGCTAGTTGACAAATTATTCTTTACTCGCCGACGGTCACTTTTTGATATACTGTAATTTACTGGTCTATTGGAACCGAAGACAGTTCAAGATTTCGGAGAATTGTACTCCTAAAATAGAATGCCAATTTTGAAATAATATTTGATGATTTTATAGGTATTTTGCTATTTTTCTGTCTCCAGAAGCAGTGCAATGTTGCCATTTTAAATAAATATTCTCATATTTCCGTAATAATAATAATAGCACTGTTTTAAAATCTCTGAAATTGCCTGCAATAATTATTTCTTGTGTACCCAATTAAATACTATTTTTTTGATTTGATTCCTCATTTACTCAGCTAAAGCGTATTTTTTGTAAATATACAATTTATCTAGGTAACTGAATAATGATAAAATAATAAGTTGTGAATATTGTTTAAAATAAGGATTTTTGCATCCATACTTGCGAAATTAGGTAGGTACTTATTAACCAAATTTTAAAAAATAACCTCACGAATAAACCCACAAGAAAAGTACGAAAACGGTAGCAATCTCAATTTAAAAATTATTTGCATTCATTTATATAGATCCTTCTAAAAAATGTTCCTGGCATGTTATAACCATTATTTGTTTTTTGTAAATTATTATGACAAAAAAAATTGATTAGGTATAAAAAGTTTTCCTGAAAGTATAAACTGCCACTGCAGAACATTCTGGCAACAATGCACTTTGTAGGGTAAAATTTAAATTTGACTTCTTCCAGAATTCTTTTTACGATAGGTATTTGGTAAAAAGTTAAATGTGCTTTTTTTGTGAACGGTGACAAGCAGCCCGGTGAAACAAGATTAGCGGAATGGAGGCACATGTTGTGACGTCAGAGCCAGAGTTTTGTCGCTAAGACACCCTACGTTTACCGTCCTTATCATTTATGACTTAATATAACTCCTACGTCGTTATTTGTAAAAACTGAACGTCTTTACTAAGCAAGGAGACCTTTCTTCGTTCGAGCAATACTTGTCTCTCTTTATATGTAGCGAAGGTAACTTAATGCATACAGAGACAGATATATGCTACGAATGGCCTGAGCATTATTTTGCAACTGAAACGTTCAGTGTCTTCTTGGACTCGACCACAAACAAATGGAATCGCCCGGCCCAATCTCGCCAAAAATATAATGGCTGGCTGACAGAGCACGACGGGGATGAATGTGGGATTGGGCAACCCACAACATCTTGCCACCAGATATATCAGCCACCTGGCCATTTTTGAACGTATGTGCAAAAGCAATTGAAACGTACCTGCGATTAAAATTTGACATTGTTGACGTTTTGTTTTCGTAACCTTTCTTTTTTTTTAGACCGCCTTGTGGAAATGTTTTATTTTTTTGTGATTTTTATCGCACCGGCATTATTATTTATGTTAAAAATGTCACTGAAGTTCTTAGTATTTCTCTAAGTAAGTACTAAATATTGTAATATTATTATTAAGCCAAAAATATTGCAGCTGAGCATATTTCTTTTACTTCCAAATAATGTTTCTTGGAGCGATGATTTTTTATAACCTTTGAAATTGAAAGTCTGTAGCTGCCTGACTGCAAAACTTGCTAACTTGTATTCTAGCGACGTAACTAATTAGTATTTATTTGTTTCATTTAAAGAATATGATGAAAATACTAGACCTTATGCCAGTGACAAACTAGTTCGCTTACTCGATGTAATTCCACGAGAAATTGTATCGTTTCCTTAATAATAGTGCATTGCTCACTTAGAGGATACATTTTTAAATATTTATGGAAACGAATTTAAAAAATTTAACTTCTGTGAGCAACAAGACATATTATGTAATGAAATTATTAAATTATATATTCGATTAACAGTTTACAAATATTTAAGAGATAAAAAAAAAACCACCTGGCCATTTTTGAACGTATGTGCAAAAGCAATTGAAACGTACGTGCGATTAAAATTTGACATTGTTGACGTTTCGTTTTCGTAACCTTCCTTTTTTTTTATTCCGCCTTGTGAAAATGGTTTATTTTTTTGTGATTTTTATCGCACCGGCATTATTATTTATGTTAAAAATGTCACTGACGTTCTTAGTATTTCTCTGAGTAAGTACTAAATATTGTAATATTATTATTAAGCTAAAAATATTGCAGCTGAGCATATTCCTTTTACTTCCAAATAATGTTTCTTGAAGCGATGATTTTTTATAACCTTTGAAATTGAAAGTCTGTACCTGCCTGACTGCGAAACTTGCTAATTTGTATTCTAGCAACGTAACTAATCAGTATTTATTTGTTTCATTTAAAGAATATGATGAAAATACTAGACTTTATGCCAGTGACAAACTAGTTCGCTTACTCGATGTAATTCCACGAGAAATTGTATCGTTTCCTTAATAATAGTGCATTGCTCACTTAGAAGATAAATTTTTAAATATTTATGGAAATGAATTTCAAAAATTTAACTTCTGTGAGCAACACGACATATGTAATGAAATTATTAAATTATATGTTCGATTAACAGTTTACAAATATTTAAGAGATAAAATTAATCAAAATCAAACTTTAAGTGCTGGACACTATAAAAAGCATAACATTTTTAATAAAAGTAAAGTTAATGACCCCAGTAATAAAAGATTTAAAATCAATTAAACAATTTTCTCAGTTTCTATTTAAAAATAATTCTGATATTAAAACATTTTACTAATGTATGAGATTATTCTGCCCAATTTTTTTTTGTTTCATGTTAATGCATACCTACAAGACTAGTTCAATGTTGACCTCCACCGGATTAAGACTTGCCCGACATGAAGACCTAATTTTAATAATGACCAGCCCTATATTGCAAATTTGAAAGGCATAGACAAGGAAGCCGTTGAACGACACCACTTTGACTCTAAACTTGTACCTACTAAGAAGGGTGATAAAAGAATCACTGGTGGATACTTTAGATGCTTCCTTGGCTTATATTTTTTTACAGGCCCAGGAAGTTAGTCGACTCTGAATACCACCTTTAATCCCTTAGGAAATTTTATTTTTGATAGTAAAATGTTCCGTAACTAGTTCGTACCAGAAGTTCATATAGTTATCAGAAATTCGTCTTGTGTTAGACTCATTGGAAGTTATGCCTTCTGCATTAAGATATTTTTTGATGAATAAATTATAAACAAATTATGGTCGTTTTTTTTTTCTAGAAAATTCTTATTGTTTTTTATAGTAAATTAATTTTTTAATGTTGTTTGCTTTGCTGTTTTTAATCGTCTGGAATAAACATAGGTTTTCTCAGAAAATTAAGAAGCAAAGTAAACAAACAATAAAAAATTAATTTACTAACCTGCAATTAAAATTCAGCCTTCCCCTGCCTTCCTTACACCCTGCCACCTAAGATGGTGATCGGTTAAACGTCATTCCTGTTTCGTTCAATTAACATGCAAATAACGTTTCTCTTAGTTGGTGTTTTGTGTGACAGAGTTTGTCAAAGCGTTTGTTTATCTTTTTTATTAATATTGTTTATGAACAATGAACACGAGCCTTTTTACAGTTCGTTCTGCTAAAGGTAAGTTTGATAAATTTGATTAATTATTTTTATGGTTATACAAGAAGTCATCCCATATAACTCATTAATGTGCCAACACTTGTTTGATTATTTTCTCCCAAATTTTGGTAAATGTATAAATACGCATATATTTTAATTACTAAACCCTACGATACTAATTTAAATCTTGCTGATTCTTGCTTACTATGTATATTATACGATCTATTTTTTTGATCTTTTTAAACCTTGTCGATTCTCTGCCTACTAAACTCAAGTGGAAATAATTTTATTTTAACCCAATCTGAAGTGTTTTTTGCATTGTGGTATTTTTGTTTTAGATCAGCTGTTCGTTATGTAAAAGAATGAATTTTGGAGACAAGATTTTGTTATAATACACACATTGCTGAGAAAGCTTCAAGTAGAGAATGAATGAAAAACCAGTAAACGAGGCACTTGATCAGCAGATTACGAGGAATTATAATATATACCTATATTTTTCTAGGATCAGTTACAGTAACACATATCATTATAATATGCTGATGGTCTAAATACTCATACGACTGACAAAGGCACAACAAAATGGATGAGAGAATATTTAAAGAAGTATGAAGATAACATAACAAAAAATATGTCTAGTGTAATTATTATTGTAAAATAAAATATTAAAGTACACTTTTTACGCTATAGTTTTAATTTTTTTTAAAAATAAATTAGCTTATTTTCTAACTAAAACCGAGATAAACAAGCTTAGTGGTAAATGCATAGTAATCTACAAAAGAAACTCGTCCTAAAATAGAAATTTAAAATTGCGTTATTATGGTGTAAAGCCGACATAACGGATTTTTATGAATGAACTAATCGAATGGGACATAAAAAGTGCCGACACCTAGCGGAAACCCCTTAAACCGACTGAATGGTAGATTTGTGTAGATTTTATATTGGTTAAAACCAAATATCCCTAAATGTTACTAAAACAGCTGATCGCATCAAAGAAAAATAGGTTGTTAGCAAGTTTTTTTTACACAAATCAAAATTGTGCGAACATTTAACAAAAAAAATTGGTTTTTAGAGGAACAGAAAGTTGTAGTGAATATCAAGAAGTATGGTGAATTTGTGTTTTTTATGTGGTCTTCTGCATATAAGTGATTTTCTTGTCGAGGTCATGAAGCAAAAGTATGTGATTTTCAAGTGTAATTTCTTTATTATTTATACCTTTTTTCGAAAAGCGATTTACTTCCTGATAATCTACCAATCTTCTGTGACATCTCACCAAAATTTTAGGTATGTAAAACCCATAGTAAGAGAGTTGTGTAGAAAATCAAGTACCCCTGTTTTGCATGCTATTTTATACCCATTTTTCAATAGGGGCGGAGCCTGTTCTCTGGCCTTAAGTAATAAAAAAGTTTTTTGTTGAAAATCTCTAATTTGTATTTTGATTTGGGATTATGATTTCCTATGTTGGCCTATTGTTTTACTCTTTCCGTAAACAAAAATAAATTACTTCTTATGTAACTTACGTAATTGTAAACAATAATTGTATTTAACAAAGAAAAGGTTACTTTTCTAAGATGTTTTAGTAAAACTTAAAATTTTTTTTGAAAAATATTTTAAAACTATTAATTTTGCACAAAATGTGTATGTTTTGACTCCTGCCGGGGTAACTGGGCCGTAATAAGCCTGGTACCCCAACAGCATTTTACTTCAAGCTAAATGGTGCTTTGACTTTTACGAAAACAATTTTTCTTTTTTCTTTCCCTCCCATTTCACCACTTTTACATGTCCCCGACAAAGTTGAATGAAACTTAAGATTTTTCACTATTTTTACCTAAATTATTTTCACAAAGTTACTCTCTTCATTTTTCTGCCCAGGACAAGGCCTTTGCATTAGCCCTTGACTTTCCAATATGCCAAAGTCTTGTCGGTCTTCTGACTAGTAATTTTTTACACCTCGTGTATACCATTGAAAGCTCCATTACGGCTCAATCCCACTTATTATATTTTTCTCTATTGCTAACAACATCAGCATTGTACTATTTACTTTGTTTTCCTGATGATGAGTGTTTCAACACTCGAAATATGTTGAAGTATTATGAATTACTTTAGGTTCGCCTAGTTTTCTAATAAACTTGTGAAGAAAGACTTTGTGCTTTACCTTTTTCTATCAATAAATGTATTATTATTATTATTACCCCAACATATCAACTTATATAATTGCCATAAACTAGATCGTGTGCAACACCTAATTTCCTCAGATAATATTCTAGGAGGTGTTGCCGTTTGCCAAATACTTTCGAAAAGGAAAAGTTCCGTAAAATATGTTAATTTATTTAGCGTTAGTATTCCAATGATGTTCCAGTATGAATTACTTTTTTAAAATCTTGGCATTTGCATGGACAAGTAGCTCCTTTAAAATATATTAAATGAATGGAAAATTATGTAATGGCTTTGTAATTTTAAATTAAATTGTCAAATAAATTTTGCCGGTTTTTTAAAGAAATTAAACGCTAAAATTAAAAAAGATATGTAATTACAATATTGGCTTTAATTTTTTATTACCTTATCGCTTACTACTTTTGCTTTTTTATAGCCGGTAACCATAACTGATAGAACCGTGCGAGCAAAAATTATTTGCATCAAAGTGGGCTTGGATTAAAAAACGTGGGGCTTGGTTTAGATCACAATGATATGGGGACGATATATCTAACCAAATCTAGGTTAAAATTTTGTCAAATTTATATTATGACATGATATGCCAAAATAATGAGTAATAAAATAAGTAGACAAACACAAATAATTTATTTTTGTTGTTTACAAAATTAACAAAGTAAGAATATACAGAAATAAATAGAAAAATAATTACATAAATTGCTGAAATTGGCCACCGCCATGCTCCAAGCATAAATTCACACGTCTCTTCATATTTTCGAAAGTGTTGACCAGCATCTCTGGAGAAATGTTACCACATTCTTGGATAATCCTTTCTTGTAATTGTTCTAAATTTGTAACTGGTGTTTTAAAAATAATGTTCTTTAAATGAGGAAAAACGAAGTAATCCATAACCGTTAAACAAGTTGATCTAGGTGGGATTTCAAGGTCTGATCAAAAACTGACCAATTTGTCGTCGAAAAAATTGCGTAAGTAGTTAACAGTTTCCGCGGCTGTATGGGAGGTTACACCGTCCTGTTGACAATATCCAAAACGTAGTTCGTCGTCAAGTAATTGCTCCACAAATGGATTCAAAATATTGTATCTATACCGCTGTGCTGTAACTGTGCCATGGAAAAAAATAGGACCAACAATTTTTCTTCGGGAAACAGCTAACCAGACACCAATTTTTTAAGGATGCAATGTAGACTCTACAAAAATATGGGGATTTTCACTACTTCACATGCGACTCATGCGGCACATACTTTAAATGCGAAGGCCCACCAGGTTGCTCGCCACTTCCACAATAGTAGGGGAGCCCAATAGGGGATTTTGGGATTTACTCAAGCGCGGCAGATTAACATATGGGGATACCCAGTAGCGTGCCGTATAGGATAGGGGGCACGGGGAGCAGTTGCCCCCCCCCCCCGCCCTTAGCTCTAACCCGCCCTTTGCGCCCTAATGCAACCGCAAAATTCAACTTACATACAATCTGAGTCCTGGTCTTTACTCTTTTTATTATTTTTGCGTTTTCCTGACCAACATTTCTTTAAAGAGCGGTTGGCAACGCTGGTCCGTCCAATACAAGTCGCGCCGCGGCGTTTATCGTAAGACGTTTTACTTTTGAATAGTTTACTTTCAATCCTGTCTAAAAATGTTTTGGTTATTTTTTATTTTATACTAATCGTTGGGCGTCTCCAAAATAGCTCCCCCCTTCCCCGCCCCTTTACCCACGGCACGCTACTGTCTGCATTTCAATAATCTGACGATTTGAGCGTGACGTAATGGAGTGGGAGGGTCACAAACTTGCAAAAAAAAACGTCACATGGACATTCTCGAGCGCGGTCAATTTTTTTTATTTTGAAGGAAATTATTCAAGGATAACGGGAAATATATTATCTGCGGATTACCACAAGCCGAAGTAACAAAGATCGTCAATAAAGTTTATTAGCGCGTGCAGCTGCAGTGAAGCACTCCGCGCCTCAATGTCTCTTTCAATAGCTCTCACTCTCTCGCACCGTCCCCACACTACTTTCCGTCAGCCATCACGCCATCACAGGCTGATCACAGCATTTGTGGGATTATTATGTATAGGGTTATTATTTTACATTTTAGTTTGTCCCACTTTTAAAAGCCTGTAACTTTTTTGTTTTTTGAGTTAGCGCGTTCACTCAAAAAGTAGGATGTAGAACTTTTGGCCAATTATTTATGGGTTTTGTCAAAAATAACAGTTAGTAGGTGTCACATGTCACATTTAAAACCAAACCTTTTATATTTTTTAAATGAGACACTCTGTATATTGGAAGCGCATTAGATGGTTCCTTTTCTTCCGATTTTAAAAATATAACACACTTATGTATTCTTCTCTTAATTCTATCAAAAATATGTAAAAATAATATTATTAAAAAGCATCAAGATAGTTATGAAACCGTTTTGTTGCTATGGATTTTGTCTTTATTTATATCGCAGTCTATCACTCTTATTGTTATTACTCGTTCCGAATTTTGTACCGAAATATTTTTGTAAGTGAATTAAATTTTGTAAGATTTATATGAGAAAAAAAAATCATGAAATTTTTTTTTAAACGGTCAGATTAACAAAATCCCTCAAAATAATCGTCAGATTATGGATCAGCACGACCAGGACACCAAGCTGAACCATCTGTATGAAAACCTGACGCGCTCGAGTAAGTCAAAATAGTGACTGTTTTTTTTTACATTTTTGAAAGCCTGTAGTAACTCCCCTCACCGGTGAAAGGCAGTGGCGGCTCTTACAGTAGGGCCACAGTGCCATGGCCCTACCTACCCTACCTACCCTACCTACCCTACCTACCCTACCTACCCTACCTACCCTACCTACCCTACCTACCCTACCTACCCTACCTACCCTACCTACCCTACCTACCCTACCTACCCTACCTACCCTACCTACCCTACCTACCCTACCTACCCTACCTACCCTACCTACCCTACCTACCCTACCTACCCTACCTACCCTACCTACCCTACCTACCCTACCTACCCTACCTACCCTACCTACCCTACCTACCCTACCTACCCTACCTACCCTACCTACCCTACCTACCCTACCTACCCTACCTACCCTACCTACCCTACCTACCCTACCTACCCTACCTACCCTACCTACCCTACCTACCCTACCTACCCTACCTACCCTACCTACCCTACCTACCCTACCTACCCTACCTACCCTACCTACCCTACCTACCCTACCTACCCTACCTACCCTACCTACCCTACCTACCCTACCTACCCTACCTATACACCCTCTATTTATTTACACTCATAATTATTACTTAGTCTCTCTACGCTTCATTCTTTTTGTAAATGAGAATGTGAATAATTTAAAATGTAGGATATCTGATAACGTCTAACTCTGCAAATCCCTGAGACTGGGAAAATTCCCCGGAGATGGCCAGACAACACCTTGCTTACGAGAGAGATAATAAACATATCGCCTTATCTTATTGGCGCATATGCCTTCGTGGCGGGCCGGATCCTTAGATCAAGCCGCGATTGGTGGATTTACACGTGCTTTAGTTATCGAGAATGAAGAGTCGCAGTCGAATGGGCCTTGATTTGCTTCCACTACCAGATACCAGATGGCGGCTGTTTTTAATACGGTTTTCCCTGTCCAAATTTGAAGTTTAACAATTTTTTTAACAGCTTTTCGTTTTGACTATTTTTATGCTGTGACTTTTGTAGGTTAGGTTTAGAAGTTTTTTTTTTTTAAATCGCGATTTTCCTCTCTCATTAGAAGAGAAAATGCAAGTTAAGGAATTGGGTCGTCCATTGCCAGAGTTACTTATAACAAAAACCCAAAGTGGACAAAAATCGCGTGTTCGGAAATTTAATAACAGTATTTATTCAAAAAACAGTTGGTTGTGCGGGTGCGAGGAGACAAATAAAATGTTAAATGTTCTGTTTTGTGTGCGCTTTGTTAGATGGAACTTGGTCGCAAAAAGGAACTGATGATGTTGCTCATATTATATCGGAAAAAAATGAAATCCCACGAAAAATCCAAGGTACACATGGACAATATTTTTAGCTTTTGTATGTTGGGTAAATTAAATATAAAAAGTCAATTAAGTTCTGTTTATCGTCGGACACTCTTGTTAAACATAATAAAGAGTTTGACAAAAATAGATACGTTTTGAACCAAATAATAAAATGTATTCGATTTTGCGGGGCATTTTTAGATGCACCATTGAATTAATCGGTAATTTTTTTTTTGAGTTTTTTTATATTCTAATTAAGACCATTTTTTTTTAATATGGCCAAAACCATTTTTTATACTCTAATTTTTTAAAGTTTAGATATTAATATTTTTGTTATTTGCCTTACTTAACAAAGGTGTGAGGATAGATATTCGGGAATAAAATCAACAACTTTTTGTAAAACAAGGTCTCAAAATGCTATTTTGCTCAAAAAGGTCGATAATTTTGTCCATTCCGCACCTTAAAAACCAAGGCAATTTTTTATGCTAAAAAGTAAGAATAAATTATGCATTATATATTAACAAAACTTAAATTACAACTAGAAGTCTATTCTCGAAATAGGCGAATGATCATTTCAAGAGAAGTGATTACTTTTTCTCTTAAAAATGTTTAAACTGTATTCTTGAAACTTAAAATTACTATTCATTTCCATACGATGTGAGCATATGATGTGAATTGTCCCTTCTCGCGAGAGAGCGTTCACTTCTCTTAAATTGGAGAATAGACGTCCTGATCTTCAAAAAATATATCTTGTGTGAATAAAATCTTGAAAAAAACTAAGAGGAAAATTTATTGACCCAAATATAAAAATAATATTTTGGGATATATTTTTCATCGGTAAATGCCCCTGGAATATTTTAAGGAAATTTAAGAACGTTTCGAGTCTTTATAAAAAATAGACTAAAAATATTAATTGGGTGCCTCAACTTTTTTTCTTAACCGTTTTTACAAAAGGTGCGGACTTGACACTTAAGGTGCGGATTGGACATCGTATATGATTAAATTCGAATAAATCAATATAAAAAGGTAAAGAACTATTTATTAAAAACCAAAATGTAAATTTCAAATAAGTACTAAGAAAAGACAACATTACCATTAACCAACACCGATAAATACTTATTTATGTCAAATCCGCACCTAACTGTCCAATCCGCACCAACGTAAAACAGGCACGGAACGGACGGTGCCGAATGGACATTTTTTGACTTTTTAATTTATTCACAAATTCTGGCAACGCTGATTCGAATTATTCTTAGGTTATGTTTTGCCGACCCAAAAATGCACCATACCATAATATATTTTTCTAAAAGAAATACGTAACGTAAACGGAAACTGCGGTGCAGAGAGGACACGCAAGAAAGTGAGCATTTTTTACTTTCTTTTTTAATTAACTGTTTTGCCAATATATATCAAAAAACGGGTACTTACCAATATCTTTAAGCGGCGCACAACACTATAACAAAACCAGAAATGATAAAAACGCACTGATACCAAACTGACGCTGTCTTAATGTGTGGATTTCGTAGGTACGGAATGGACATTTTTCCGAGGTGACAGTCCTAGAAAGCTAATAGTGCAAAGACTATTGCGGGTTATCTCGGTTATGTCATTGAATATTTTAGTAGAAAGAATAACCAAATCTATGATGTATTGTTTTTATTATAATTGTATTTTGATCAAACAATTAAATTGTATCCAATTTAGCAGTTGCCACGTAGGACAGGTGCGGAAGTGGACAAGAAGGCTCTTTTTTTGAGAAAATTATCGGGTTATTTCTTTTATTTTGTACTCTAATTGTCCTTTTTATTGAAAACTAAATTAGTTTATTTATATAAATAATAGCTTGGGCTTTTATATAAATTCTCGACTTTTTGAACAAGAAAGGACAGTTGTATTTCCGTTTTGGCCATATTAAAAAAAAATCGCCTTAAATATTTTTATTTTGGTATTTTGGCCCCACCCGTTTCAACTATCACGAGCCGCCACTGATGAACACATGATATGACATTTCTTCCTTTCTACCATCCAATCTTCCAGATCCAATAGGTCCCCACGACGCTCAAGTAAATCCCCATTTAGCATCGTGGGCTCCCCTACTACAATGAAACCATGCGAAAATATACACCAATGTTTGATGCTGACTCAAAAATAATACGCTGTTGCCGAAGCATACCCTTTGGGTTTTATTTGAGCTTAATTATATAACTATTGAAAATTTATCAGTGCTATGGCGGCGCATAATGCCGATTTTAAGAAAAGCTCTTGGTTGGCAGCGATGCAAAAATTTAACGTAACACTCGGAACAGCATATTATTATAGGTAACTTATTTGGAAAATTACATAAATTTATTTTCATCTAATTAGAAGGCTCCTTTTTGTTTACGTTGCTTATAGCAACGGGAGATTATCGCGATAATTTACCTTACGTGTATAGAACCAATCAAAACGCTAATTTTCATAACAACCACCTCGGTAACGATCGTCTTACCCGATAAGACATTCCGCTAGCTCGATTAGACGCTAGTAGCTTTTTATATTATTTTATATTATTTTGCTATTTCAAAATAAATATATTAATAACGCCTAACGACCTTTATGTTCAGTAAATTATCCAATAAAATACACCTCTAGAGGCGGCTTCTTATCTTCATACCTTTGTTTTTCACTCAAAACTCGATTTTCTAAGAAAATTTTCACTCACTATAATTTTTACTTATAATCAAAAATAAGACCCTCGAGCTAAACCTCTCTGGATCATATCAGATTATAAGTTAAAAATACAATTCGTAAAAATTTATCAGAAAATCGATTTTTTGTAAAAAACTGCTTTATTACCGATAAGACGCCTACTCTATCGGTATATTACTGTTGATAATTTACCTTACGTGTATAGAACCAATCAAAATGCTAATTTTCATAGCAACCACCTTGGTAACGGTCGTCTTTCCCGATAAGACAATCCGCTAGGTCGATAAGACGCTAGTAGCTTTTTATATTATTTTGCTATTTCAAAATAAATATATTAATAACGCCTAACGACCTTTATGTTCAGTAAATTATCCAATAAAATACACCTCTAGAGGCGGCTTCTTATCTTCATACCTTTGTTTTTCACTCAAAACTCGATTTTCTAAGAAAATTTCACTCAACATGATTTTTACTTATAATCAAAAATAAGACCCTCGAGCTAAAGCTCTCGGGATCATATCAGATAATAAGTAAAAATTACATTTCGTAAAAACTTATCAGAAAATCGATTTTTCTAAAAAAACTTCGGTATTACCGATAAGACGCCTCCTCTATCGGTATATTACTGTTTATAATTTACCTCACGTGTATAAAACCAATCAAAATGCTAATTTTCATAGCAACCACCTTGGTAACGGTCGTCTTACCCGATAAGACATTCCGCTAGCTCGATAAGACGCTAGTAGCTTTTTATATTATTTTATATTATTTTGCTATTTCAAAATAAATATATTAATAACACCTAACGACCTTTAGGTTCAGTAAATTATCCAATAAAATACACCTCTATTTTATATGCAGCTTCTTATCTTCATACCTTTGTTTTTCACTCAAAACTCGATTTTCTAAGAAAATTTTCACTCAATATAATTTTTACTTATAATCAAAAATATGACCCTTGAGCTAAGTAAAAATTACATTTCGTAAAAATTTATCAGAAAATCGATCATTTGTAAAAAACTGCGGTATTACCGATAAGACGCCTCCTCTATCGGTATATTACCGTTGATAATTTTGTTTGCTCCTAATAACTTAATGAAATAAATAAGTCATAAATTTTCTGTCAAAAATGAAGTGCTTTATATCTATTAGCAAAAGTCACTCAGAATAAAACCAAAATACAATTTTTTGCTGACTTATAATTTTTATTGATACTAACCAATTTGCTTTACATCTCAACCACCGGGGCTAATAAAAGAGACACATCCAAAATTTAACTAAACTTATCGGAAATATGTTTTTTTAATTTCCATTTGAAACTATATAGACATGTAATTTTAGATGTTATGGTTGAAAACGAATTATTGTTTTTAATGTTCCTGAAATTTTAGTAATAAACCTTAGTTACTAAGAAGTAAAATTAACTTCTATTGTTATCAGTGCGTCATATTTAACAAAACTCATCGGAAATATGTTTTTTTAAGTTTCATTTAAAACTATGTAGACATGTTCAGATGTTATGGTTGAAAACGAATTAATGTTTTTAATGTTCCTGAAATTTTAGTAATAAACCTTAGTAATAAGTAAAATTAACTTCTATTGTAAAAATGCAGTGCGTCATATTAAACTAAACTCATCGGAAATATGTTTTTAAAGTTTTATTTGAATTTAACTATAAAGACATTGGATTTCAGATAACAAATTTGTTATTTAATGTTTCTCACATTTTAGTAATAAAAATGAGTTACTAACGGCTAAAACGAACTTCATTTCTAAAACTCTAATTAGCTACAATTAACTAAAGCCGCCGGAAACATGTTTTTGTAGCATTTTGGCAAAAAAATTACAATAAAAAAAAAACTCCAATTTATGAAATTTTCTTACCGAATCTCCCACGCATCAGAATTAATTCCCGATAATTCTGCTGCTAGGGAGATTATAAGTGAATATTCCACATTGGTGTAGTTTCGCAAAACGTTGCAACGTCTGACTCCTAGCGGTAGCAAGTGGAAATAAGAAAATTAAATATGAGAATTTTGGAATTGAATAGAAATTTTAAGTTATTGTGTAAAAAGTAATTTTATTTTTTTCGACAAAATTCAAGACATCTAAAATCGAAGTTTTACTTATTTTTCATCTGTCATATCATTCAAATTAGGTTATTGTCAGAATTATTTAAATTTGAAGCATGGTAACTTAATTTTTTGCTGCTATAGGAAAAAATTGATTTAATGATAATAAAATATGCCCAGCAAACAGTGTTATTAGGCAAGGTAAAGATTTGGTATTGGCAATGTTGGCTTCATGATGGCAAAATGTTGCCAATACATTATTCTTAAATTTGCAACAATGGCAAACATGCATAAATCCTCAATAAAAAATATGCATTGGTCCATCATTCCAAAAAAGGTAATCCTAACTTTTTTAACTTGCCAATGAATTTAAACTACATTTTTTTTACAGAAATGCCAATATTATTTAACATCAGGCAGCCCGGTAATGTCCCATTACATTTTCTTTGATAATGCATGTGTGAATGCGTTTAACTACTCTACGATTAAAAATTAAATGATAAATTATTTCTAACGTCTTAAATGTATTTATATTGTGCATTTCCGCCTATGAATTTCTGATAGCAGGCAACCAGTAAATGCCCATTTCCGATATCGCGACAAAGAATGAGTAAATGCATTTTGTTAGCCTAAATATGGCCTAAAAATGTTAATCATTTTCTTGATTTATAATTCCCGCGCTTTAACTGTGTGACATGATGATATCATTGGTCTCACGTTAATCTGCATTGGTAGATGATTGGTCGCGAAGCGTGATTATGGGAATGGGGTTAGAAATATCTTTAGTTTGTTTGTAGTACTCTTGTTTTCAGGTTCGACCGATTTCACGGTAAATTTTCTAATCATTATAGGTATTATTATAAGTTTTTCTCTCCGATTTCCTGCAACCTAAGTATACCTATACAATAAATAAAAAGCGAACTTTGAATTTAAACCAGATACAATATTAATATTATCATAAAGTATTTTACCAACACAGGCAGTTGAAGCTTTACCTATGGTTAAAACAACGTTAAAACTCAGACGCCATTTCTCGACGGGGGATTCAGCCCGTTTTGTGCTTTAGTTGCTTACTGCCTTTTTTTCTGCAGAAGAATGACGGATACGTGAGAGTGGAATAATAAATCGCCAAAGTAAGTATTTTTTTATACTTATTGGAAACAGTTATAATATGATATAGGTACTTTTATAATAATACACAAAACATATGTTTAAAACTACCAGTAAATCCACAAAAAAATTGTATGGCCGTGAAGCTTAAAATAATAATTCTACGATTTTTTTTTTAGGTAAATGTTCTGAAACTTCAGGGGGGCGAAGATTCCACAGACACAACTAGGAGGGTTATGACCAAGTTAAATGGACACGACTTTGCCTTGGTAATAAATTGATCGGGAAGAAATAATAAGCCGCCATTTTATTCCTTTATACATTGAATATCACTATTTTACCTACACATAAAAGATGTAATTTAACAGGTATTGCATATGTAAATATTTTTGAATACATATTATGTACAGAAACGCTGGTGCTTTATTTTTACCATTTAACATGTAAAGGCTAAATAATAATTTGCCGTGATTTGCCCAGCAAGGCAAAGTGCCTGGCGGCCTACTGACGGCCAGCGGGTCAAAAAGATACATTTGCGGTAATGGCTGCCAATACTGTGCCAATGAACAAGGAGGGCAATGCCAATGCTTTAAAAGCGTTTTGCCTGCATGGCATGTTTGCTGGGTGAATTCTAATTTGTGACTAAATCACGAAATTTATCCACTCTGTTTCTGATTTTTAAAGAAAAACATTAAATATTCATAAATATCGTACATGGTCATTATACAATTATTTTTAAAACTCCCCTTTAACTTTGCTTATAATCCATCTTACCCATAAGTCTCATTATCCGCTTTTGAGCCACAAAAATGTCTTGTGTCGTCGTGCTCTCCCCAAAATATAATTCCATATTTTAGTAACGATTCAAAATTGGCATTATACATTAACCTAACTGTTTCCCAAGTCGTATACTTATCAACGACCATAATTCCATAACAAACGGAGTTTAGTCTTTTTATTAAATTGTTCAAATGGACCAGTCAAAGCATTTATTCATATTGATACCTAAAAGTAATGACGAGGTTATCATGAACGCAAAGAAAATTTAAAAAAATTAAAAATAAAAAAATAATAGAAGAAGAACAATGGGACATAAAAAAGAGAATGATATTTTATATATGGGGAAAAAACACACAGTCGTCTCCACAAATAATTTATAAAAAGTCAGTTTATGCAGGTGGACATGTTTCGGCACTAGAAAGTGCCATCATCAGCACCGAAGGGCTAAAATAAATTAAGAATAGAAAAAGAATGACAAATCAGATCAATGTGTGTACTTACCCCAAGTGCCACTTACACGAATGAATGTAAACAAATTTTAAAAACATGAAAAGGACAAGAACATATTGTATAATTGGACGAAAACAAAGTTAAAATATTTAAAAAGTGTTAAAAAATTAAAAATCGATTTTAAAACACCGAAAGGAGTTTCCTCCTCTTTTATTTCCCGTACATAGCAAACAACTTGATTAGACGACGATGACAAGTCAAAAAGGAGGATAAGTAGTGACATCTGACAAAGTAGCGCAAAAGCAAAAAGTTCCCAATATAAACGGGAACTGGCGTGATAACGTGGTTCTCGGGGCAAGAAACGGACATCTAGTTGTACAGTGTGCAAAGTAACAAATAACAGTTATCGGCAAGAAGGCGAGTAACCCGCCGGGACAAAGGTAAGGCAAAAGCCCGCAAGATGGATGGTCATCTCGAATAAGTAAAGTAGGAAACCATCTAGTCATCTCAACATTCAGCAATAAAAGGAAGGAGAAGGAAGGTACACGTAAATATGGCCACCTAGTAGACAGTGTCAAAATCAGAGGTCGAAAGGAGGAAAGTAACGGTTGTTAGATAAGTACATGCGTCGGTGAAAAGTAAAAGCTTTATAGTGGTCATGGTAAATGGAGAATGAGTAAGGGTTGAATGAGGAGTAATTAATTACAAGCAAAAATTCAAAGATTCAAAAAACGGAATGCACGCGAAGTTAATTTGGTCGTTCACACAGGTAAGGTTACTATTAAGAAGAGCCTTATGGATTTCCATCATTTCGAGGAGATTTAGTGTGCCGCCCTTATTACAGGAATGAAGGAGTTTAGTGTCAGTCAAGGGGTCAAAGGTGTGATTATCACAGAGAACATGAGAAGCAAAATTAGATTTACAGTTGTGATTAGAGAAATCAGTGCCCTGGAATTTATTTATTTCTTTAAAATGCTCGTTGACTCGGGCTGAAAGTTTACGCCCTGTTTGGCCAATATAACAAACATTACAGCTCTGAGCCCCACAAGAAAGTTTATAAACCCCTGACTTATCTAGTAGGGAAGTTTTATCTTTAGAGTTTATCAAAAATTGACCAACATTGTGGTTGGTTTGGAAAGCAATAGAAATATTGAACTTATTTATAATATTTTATATTACAATTTGGAAGAAATTCAAACCTTGCTGCTGAAAAAAGAACTATCATCAAGCGACAAAGAATTATGGATTGAATCAGTCCCGATGATATTTCTTCAAAAGAATATGACAAAGATTCTAACTTCGAAGATATCGAACTCAGTACATACATAGAAGTCGATTACATTCCCGTTTCCCGGAAAAAAGGGGGAGTATTAATATGCTTGCATTATAAAAGGAATAATTAAAAATTGTAAAGCTAAAGTTCTTAGTTTTAATTATTCTGATGATAATAAAACGCAGTTTAAAACAAATGATGTAGACTTTAGTGTAATAAACTATAAGGAAATTTTAAAAAATTTGCTTGACCGGAAATAATTATTTCTAGAGGAAGGCTAAAATATTATTTTCCAGAACCGGCCGACGTCGGTCGGCTAACAATTACCTACAGTTTATTTAAGTTTAAAAAATGTAATTGATAAATTGGTAAAAGCAAAAAAATCAAATTTTGTCAAATTTGTCCATATTATTTTTCTGCTTTTGGTAACTAACAAATCCAACCTTTTTTTCTTATCGTAAATTATATATTAATTATAAAAGGTGTTTCATTAAAGGTGGCCACCGGCCATATCTCGGAAACTACTAAGCATAGAAAGTTAGGGGAAATAATTATGATTACAGTTGCCATAAGACAATTCTGGAAATTATTTTTAACTTCCTCATCTTGCCGTAATGGCGCACAATTGAAAATTATTTTTTTAAAAAACCTATGTGATTTTACTTAATTTAAGATTGTTTGGCAGAGAAAGGTAAGTACTTTTCATTGTCGTATCCACTGATACATGATTGTTTCTAAGAAAATAGCTAGAGGGCGCAATTTGTAATAATTACACCTCTTTTGATATTATCCCGAAAATTCAAATCATACGGTATAACTTATACCTATGACATCATAATTGGAAAGTAGATTAAATTTGCACAAAAAAAAATGTAAAAACCGGTGTTCAATATCGAATCACTGGATTGGAAGGGGTAGTTTATTTTCATGGTTACCTAGATTCCCGGTTTTAACTGTGTTAGATTTTTAGTTCTGGGGAATAATAAAAGACATTGTTTATAATATGCAACCAACCATACGAGACAATATGATTGAGAGAATTGGAAATCCTATAAATTCGATTTCACGAGCTAAAATTGAAGCATCTTTCTAGTTCTAGAAGACATAGACATAGACATAGACATAGACATAGACATATACATAGACATAGACATAGACATAGACATAGACATAGACATAGACATAGACATAGACATAGACATAGACATAGGCATAGACATAGACATAGACATAGACATAGACATAGACATAGACATAGACATATTTTATTTGACCACATTTTTGCAAAAAATACAAATTGAGGCAAGTCATAGGTACTATAGGAAATATAAAGCAATCCTTTACGGGTGAATTTAACTAAATTAACATAATATAATAAATTAAAACATAATAATTGTATAAACAAATATAATAATATAAACAAACTTGTAAACAGTAACTAACAAACAAAATTCAAAATATAAATGTTGTATTTTGTGACTTTACAACATTAAGGTATTCTACTGTCGAATAGAAAGCGTGGGATTTAAGAAATTTCGTAATCCCACTCTTAAATTTCTTTTCATTTAAGCTCTTTACCTTTGTAGGAAGCACATTATAAAGCTCAATTTTTAGAGAATTATTTATAGACTTACTAAGTCTGTACTTGTTTGGCCGAATAAAGTGAGCCGACCTCGTGCCATAGTGGTGAGTGTCGGAGTTAAGTTGAAAATGACTATTGTTTCTATGAATTTCAAGTAATTGGTGCAAAATAAATAATTATGGCAGCGTCAAAATCTTTAAACTAATAAAATGTGGCTTGCAGTGGTCACGCCCACCAACACCCGCAATAACTCTTACAGATTTTTTCTGCAGTCTAAAAATACGTAGGGAGTTAGATGAGTTTCCCCACAAAAGTACTCCGTAGGAAAGATGGACATGGAAGAGTGAGTAATAGACACTCATCACTGACTGGTGATCAAGAAGTGACCTTAATTTTCTTATCACGAAAATCGCCGAAGACAGTTTAGTCCGTAGTGACTCTATATGGGGAGTCCAGCTTAGGGTATCATCAACAGTTAAACCCAAAACATTTACACTTTGACCCTTCACAACGTCACGACGTGTTGAAATTACCAACTTTTGAGTTTTTTCGGTATTTAGTGTCAGACAGTTCTGTGTAAACCAGATGGCGGCCCTCTCAGCCAGATGTAAGCTAATTAAATTTAATTCGTTAATATTTTTATGATGACACAATAGAGTTGTATCATCTGCAAAACAAAAGCAACCGTAGAGCGCAAGAAATGAAAATAGGTCATTTATATATATGACAAAGAGAAGAGGCCCAAGAACTGATCCCTGGGGCACTCCATTCTCGATCAGTCCAAAATCCGACATAACATCATCAAGAGAGACACACTGTCTTCTCATAGACAGATATGATTTTAGCAGGCTCAAGGTCTCACCCCTGATCCCGTATCGATATAATTTCTCAACTAATAGCTTGTGCGAGACACAGTCGAAGGCCTTGCTGAGGTCGCATAGGGTCATGCTCACATGTTCTCCCTTTTCGAGACCCTCGACTATGTCATGCACAATCTGAACCACTGCCTGAACAGTAGAACGACCCTTCCTAAAGCCGTACTGAGAAGCATTTAAAAGACCGTTGGCCTCAAAATAATCACTGATGTTATTCTTCAAGATAACCTCAAAAACTTTCCCAAAGATTGGTATGATCGAAATCGGTCTGTAATCAGATACCGAGTCCACATTACCCCTCTTAAAAATTGGTATCACCTTGGCCAACTTTAGCGAATTAGGAAATACACCCTGTGCTACGCAAGCATTAAATAAAAATGTTAGGGGCTTAATAAGTTCCTCACACATATGCTTTAAAATTATGCTATTTATATTATAAATATCAGAAGAGGCAGAGTCTTTAAGAGACAGAATCGCAGTTCTGACATCCTCCGCAGAAATAGGCAAAAATGCAAATGACTTGGGTACCAACGGAATGGAATTTATAAGTTGTTTCTGTAAATCGTCTTTAATCGACAGCTGCTGAACCATTTCGGAGGCGACCCTCAGGAAATAATCATTAAAGTCACCAGCGCTCAACCTAGTCCCATTACTATAATTTTTTCGTGGATTATGATTTCGTTCCACATTTATAATTTTCCACGCGCTCCTCGACTTATTCCTCGAACTGACAATATAATCACTATATGCCTGTCTTTTTGCCCTTACAATAGAGTTTTTATAATCTTTACGCAAAAATTTATACAGATCTCCGAACGTTTCATTACCAGTTTGGTCTTTAATAAACTTCACTGTCGACATTTTTTCGCGCTTTTCTTTTAATTCATTATTAAACCAGCGGACTGGGGCCTGGTTACCTCTAATAGTTTTAAAAGGAAAACATTTATTGATAAGAATTTTACAATTTTCCGCTAACCATGTCGCCATACATTCAACATCATCTGAGCTATAAAAATCAATCCAATTCAGATTCATAAGATCTTGTTTTATGTGAGTAATAGAGTTACTAGTAATTTTTCTTACTTTAGAAATGTTAGGTTTAATTTTAACACCCAAGTTTAATTCGATAAATTGACCATAATGATCAGACAGGCACGGGTCCTTAACGCCGGCAGTATAAATATTTTCATTCAAATTGGTTATTATATTATCTATACATGTTGCTGTATTCTCGGTAACTCTTGTAAAAGCAGAAATACTTGCACTCATACCAAAACTATCCAGGACAGACACAAGGTCAGCAAGACTGGAAGAGGCACCCAAAAAATTTATGTTAAAATCGCCAAGAACAATTATTTGCTTATATTTATCACAATAGCTGTGAAGCAACTCATCCAGTGAACCCAAAAAAGTATCAACGCAACCAGTGCAAGACCTATACAATGTCAAAATTAAAATCTTACCATGACATATCTCCATGGCACAAAATTCGGCGTCAAGCTCCCTACAATGGCTCAGAACATTTATATACTTGAAATCAAGTCCACGTCTAACAAAAATACAAACACCACCGTGTATATGCTTAGATCTATTAAAGGAAGATACTAAATCATAGTTTTTCAAATAAACGCACTTTAGGATTTCTTCACTGCACCAGTGTTCACTAATACATAATACGTCATAATTGTGTACTTTTGCAAACTGCGCAAGTTCGTCGGTTTTATTAGTTAAGCCTTGAATATTTATATGAAATATACTTAAAAGGTCCTTTTTAGATTCCACAAAAGAAGTCGCTATTTGCCGGTTGAATTGGCCCTTTTCAAGTGAAAAAACTTGTTAATTTTTGTGCCCGGCGACCACAAATTTGACTCCATGATATTTGCTGCATGATTTTCAAACACCCCTACTTTAAATGATGAGTATTCAGTAGGATATTTTGAGTCCAGTTTATAACAAGATACTTCGGGAAACATGGTACATAAGTACGTTTTTAGATCTTGTTCTGTGCAAGACGGATCCAATCTAAATATATGAAAATAAACATAATTAGGCACAGCTTTCAATTGACAATTTGTGCCTGTACCAATAATTGTTTTGCGCTGATTTCGTTTTGATCGGGCAACTGACCATGAAGTATTATCCTTTCCTTCATTTGGTTTAGTTAAATCATTAAAAGTTTGATGTGATTTTACTTCCAATAATGCCCCAGCAACTTGCTGGGCAGTGATTTCATTTCGCACCGGCTCAGATTGGGCTATCGCTGCGCCGTGTTCAGCCTTATTCGTTTTTGAATGGTTTGCCGATCCAACTGTCCCTTGGGTCTGAGAACGGAGCAGTCTACTGCGAGTACGTGTAGAATAATTGTACTGCTGTGACTGTGTGGTACCGAGTGGTGGGGATACTTCTGAAAAACCTGCAGTTGATGAAGTCGTGCGCCGCCCCGCCGAAACAGCGTCAGCGGAGCCCGAGCCGCAAGTCGTGGCCACAGCATCGGCAGTTGCACCGGTTTGTTGTGATTCCGGGATCAATCGTTTAACCTCACTTCCCGATCTTTCTTGGAGAAGCGTTATGATCATGTTAAGTTGTTTTATTGACGTTTCTAGTTCTTGCACCAGTCTTGTCTGAGAATCTGCCCTCATATTTGCAACTTTAAGATCCGCTTTCATTGATATGCAGATTGTCCCATTACAAACACCAGGCTTATCGGACGTACCTTGATCAGCGTGAGTCTCATAGAACACATCCTGTTCAGAATTTCCTTCGAGGAACTTCACTGCACTTTCATTTAGAGCCGATGCACTTTCTGGCACTTTTTTAAGAACTATATAGTTAATTAGATCAAGTTTATTTAGTTTTTTAAGTTCGTTTATAATATGTGTCAGCTCGATCGACGCCATCTTTCGTCTAATGAAGAAGAATTAATAGTTGTATTTTGCAAAATAGAAGTCATTTTAAACATAATAATATATAAAGTCTTTCAATTGTTTCGTTAAAAAGTTTTCCATGATTGTTTTAATGCTGTTTTAATGGCTCGTTGGCCTTTAAACATGCTCTAAATTTTATGTTTTACATAGTTTGGACTTGTCCGAAGTCTAGATAAAAAAGTTTTAAAAGAACCTTTTTTAATAACATTTTACATACTACCTAAGTTATTTTCAAGACTATTTTGCAAAAAATACTTCTGAGCTGAGCTCGACAAATTTAATTGAATTTAAAATTAAGTTAGAAAATATGACCCCATTTGTTATAAACCCAAGCGATATTCGGAAAACGAAAAAATATTATTCGAGAAAAAGTCAAAGAATTATGTGATAGAGGAATAATTAGAGAATCTTATTCTAGTTACTCTAGACCTGCTATTCAGGTTAAAAAGAAAAAAATGGTGACCATAGGTTAGCCTTAGACTATAGGAAACTCTTAGGCGGCCATCACACCAGCGATACGCGACGACGACGATACCGCGACGATATTCAAATGCTAGCGACTTGTCCGCGACCAGTTCCTACAAGGACTTTACACCAAGGCTACGCTACCGCTACGCAATTTTACTAGTTTGTAAAACTAATCAACTTCAGTGTACAAGATGTCTTCGTCGTGGTGGCAATGTATTATTTAAGAAAAAAGAGAAGGCGCAGATTTTGGGTACATCCGTATATTACTAACAACGCACATCGAACAGCTTTCATTTGCGCAAGAGAATTATTACGCGACTAAAAAAAATTTCAGTCATTTTATCGAATGTCAAAAGAAACGTTTAGGTTACTAGTCACCACAACGGGTCCCACTATTCAGAAAATAGATACGCATTATAGGCGAAGTGTGAGTGTTGAAGAACGATTACTCATAACTTTGAGGTAAGTTTATTTATACGTACATTTTTTATAAAACTAAAGGAATACAATAATTCACTTTTAATAAGAAATAATCAAGGAGAGAAAGGATTGTAACGAAATTACTATATTTTTCCCGGGTTTTTAATATTTTTACTGAATTGTTTTATAAAGTTTAAAAGGTTAGTATGCGTGTCCGATATTATTTTCTTATTTTTCGTGCTACAACGTTCATTCTTGTACGTAAATAATTTATTTAATTTATACTGTTCGAATCTATTAAGTTTTCCGTCGCGAAACACCCGGAAAATACTTTTCACCATTTTCCGGCCACACTCGTTGATACTGTTGAGCGCGCCGCCAAGTCCAAGCACGTACAGTACCTCAAGATGCCTCCGCGCGAGATCGAAGCGCGAACGGTACCCCCGCTTCTCTGACGGCGTGACGTAGTTTCGCAGAGTCAATTTATACGGGAAACCGACCCATTTTAAATCAGAACTCGTGTTCTCACCGCTCCGACAGCTTGCCATCGTAGAACCGCTCCTGATCCGACCGCTGACCGACCGACTTCCGACGGTAAGAAACTACCATCCGAACCGACGCGTTTCTTGCGAATTTGATAACATGCGCATTATTCAAAACCGATATTGTTAGAATAGCCGGATCATTTAATTTTATTTCATTACGACCGATTTGTCGCGAGCATACACGCATACTCTTCCTTCTCTCTCTCTCATTCATATCTTTTCACCGCATATATTCTATCTCACTTAGACACATCGTAATGTACCAAGATTTAATTGATAATACAAGAAGTTATACCGAACCGATTGTTTTTATTTTCCTTCTCCGAAACTGTTTCTTTCAGGACGCTTAAAAATAGTCGCTAAATGCGTAGTTGAACGCCTGGTTTAATTTTCTCCACTGTAACAAGCTACCTGGTGCATCGTGGGCCCCTTACCACATTAATCCAAGGGGTGGCGCCCGAGATACCGTTGGAAACTCATTTTCCATCCGTCCACCGAAAGAACCGATATTTTATAAAGTTAGATTCGTCCTTTAAAAATTGAAAAGCACCATTACAAATGGCGCCCGAGCAGGGACCGTGCTGCGCATGCGCGAACTAAAATTTCTGTGAGTTTTAAGAAAACCGAAGGTAGGAGTTCATTGTTTGACATCCGCGTATTAGTTTTAGGATATACCATTGTTAGGGTCTGATCGATGTGAAGCGAGAAGACCGGGGAGAAGTTGAATTTAGGGGCTGATCGATGTGACGCGAGAAACCCAAATCTGTTAGGTTTAAGTTATTAGTTTTAGGGCGTTTATGTCGAATAATGATCCGCTGACACCGTTTTACCGAAGTCCGTTTTGCGCAACCGTCAAGCGTAGTCTTCTCTTCTGTCCCGTAAATTATCGTTAAATTTTTAATCGTAAGGCTTTTACTATTTAAAACAATCGCGCATTACGAAGCAAAAGAGAGAGGAGTATGCGTGCTTTCAATACGTGTATGCCCAAATCCGTCCATGACAGTTTAAAATTAGTCGTTTTATACTGTTCGAATCTATTAAGTTTTCCGTCGCGAAACACCCGGAAAATACTTTTTACCATTTTCCGGCCACACTCGTTGATACTGTTGAGCGCGCCGCCAAGTCCAAGCCCGTACAGTACCCCCAGATGCCTCCGCGCGAGATCGAAGCGCGAACGGTACCCCCGCTTCTCTGACGGCGTGACGTAGTTTCGCAGAGTCAATTTATACGGGAAACCGACCCATTTTAAATCAGAACTCGTGTTCTCACCCAGGGGGCTGTCACAAATATAGGAGCCTATGACAACAAACGAATTACCCGGCAGGACCAACGAAGCGGGGCAGGGGGGGACTACGTATCAACTAAGGAATTGTGTTTTTACAATAAAAGTTTAGTTTTATTAATAAATTCTCGTTGTTCATGCAACTTTTTGTAAAATTATTATTATTCGCGTTATTAGAAATTATAATTAATTCTTTTTAGCGAATTTACAAGATTTCTGTTGTAAATTTTATTAAAATCTCAACTTCTAAGTGACAAAGGTGTTGGTTGGTCACACTGTTTTTAGCATCGCCTTATCGATCGCCAATGCCATTTAACAACATTCCATTCAGCCATTTTCTTAGTTTGTTTATGTCCGCTGATCGCTTTTTTGTTGGAATAAGTAGACTGTTTTAAATGGAAGGAAGTGTTATGTTTTTACGTAAGTTAAGGTGACAATTTTTTTAAAATTACCTTATGGTAATTGAAGTTTATCTGTTGTAGTTCAATGGTAAATGGAATTTTTATGGGAGACGCTACGCCACGCCACGCCATCCTGGGTCTAGTTTTTGGTAGTTTGGATATTTTCTTGGGCAGGTAATGTAAGTATACCTTATATTTAATAATTTTTAAGGGTTTTCTTCACTACTCTTCCACAAAATGGCTTATTAAACCTTTAAGATCAGTGGGTCAAAGTTTCAAAATACATAACAGGAACAGGTATTCAGCCTTCTTTAACTACATAATATCACCATCACAATCTAATTAACAGTTTCTTAATAAAGTTTCCTTTACAATCTATAAATTATTCATACAATTTTTGACCGAAGGTACACTTGAGTACCAGATTATTCTCATAAGAATAGTAACTTCTGTATAGACATGGACAAACTGAGGTCTGATTTATCGATGGTATACATCATAGTAGTTCTTATTATTATTGCAATTTATACTCATATACATCAATTCATTTGCACAATAACAAGTAATTTGAAATTATTTTATTTAGTGTTTTTTATAATTCATTTGGGGCCACCAGTCAGACATGGCTATTAAAATGAAGACTGTATAGTATCAAAACTGCTGGGTTTATCAGTATAAATAAAAGAAAACTACGGACTTTATGGTTATAGCAATCTGTGCAGTAACTTTTTATTTCAATAATATTTTATTATCTTAATGCGAAAATCACATAATAATATTTATTATAATAATTACAAACAACAACAAATTAGTGCCTGGGTTGGGCTGTCCAACTGTACTTATGTTTTTAGTCATTATATTTTCTTGTGTTTGGCAGGAACATTGGAATTATTTACCAATGACCTTTATATACTTGGGTTTGTCACATTTACACTATGCAATTAAATATTTTACCTATATAAAAGGTGTGTGTGAGGGTGTATATGTATGTGTTCGTAGTATACAGTCTTACAATGTATTGTCTGGGACACCCCATTGTTGCCGTTGCATTAAATTGTATCGGTTTGAAAATAAATCAAATGTTGGATGTTCACTGACCATTCTGCCTGACCTTAATATAAAATTATTTTGGCCATAGTTAGTTCTTATAACATTTCAATACCTTTTATATTTATCCCGTCGTTGGCAAAGTGTTCTGATCTAAATGTTAGATTTCAGCTGAGAATAGAATAGGTCAGTTGTGGTGCATTAAGTATGAAAGCTATGTATTTTATGTATTTATGTTGTACCGTTTCTAAATTCTGAATGTGTTTACCCTTTTGTACTAAAACTTACGTATTCTTTCATTTTTATGTTACATTGTACATTTTTTAGCATGGTACCTGTGATCTCATTAAACTCTTGTTACATTTATAATAATCATTTTCTCACTGACTTTATAGATATGGTTGGGGATCTTGCATGGGTTGAAGCGGGATAGGTTGTATAGGAATAAGATATTTATGTACCTTTTAAGCAAAATCTTAAATAATCTGAATTAGCATTGATTTTGGTTTCATCAAACTTTTGCATTTACTTTCGGGCTGTGTTAACTTACATTTTGCATAAGAGGCACACAAATCTAAAATCAACACGGTTTTAAAATTATGGCGAAGGTAGGTAGAACCAGGTATTCGTGCACATTTCCAAATTGTCTGAGTAAGTATTATTATCCAATTTTTATCGAAAACTACGTTAATAAACATTTTTTTTCTTTCCCTGAATAAAATAAAGACCTGTGTAAAGCCTGGAAAGATATATGTAAAATTAATCATGATGTAAACTGTGCAAAGTGTTATGTTTGCGAACACCACTTTTTGCCATCTGATTTTTACAGCTCAACTAAAGTAAAGTTACTTTATGGTAAATTTCCAAAGCACATAACATCTGATTTACAGCCCCCATCCATTAGTGATCACAGTTACAGTGCTCCCCCAATTCAGACCATCACTAATGATCGAGCTAATGATCTTGAGAAAATTCCTGACCTTTTACCCTCTATTGACACTTCTTCTTTAAAAAGTTTGGGATCTTTAACATCGCCTAATAACTCAGATAGAGTTTTAATAGCTTCAGCTAGCTCTACAAATTCCCCAACATTTAATTTTCTTCAAGAAGAATGTCATGATAAGCAGGGTATCATGGGTCAGCCAGATATAGCGACCAAAAATATGACCAATTGAGAACAGCGTATGTATAGAGTACATCGTAATGTGTGTTCTAAACTTTCAAAATTAAAATCTAGCTTAACTAAAGAGCGTCATAAGGGTAGTCTTTTGAAGAACTTGTATGATGAGGGAAAATTTTTACTTATTAAAGAAATTCTTAATGAAGTCACTAAAATTTTTTAAATTCTCAATTACGTAATGTAGGTAAAGTACCTACAGGAAAAAGGTGGTCAACAGAAGATAAGGTCTTTGCTTTGTCAATGTACAAAAGAAGTCCACGATTATACAGATACCTACTTCACTTTTTTGAGCTACTATCTGTCAGAACCTTAAAAAGAGTTTTATCAAAGTTACCATTCAGTCCTGGTTTTAATGAGAAAATACTGGAACATTTAAAAGTGAAAATTAAGAAAATGGATGACAATGATAAGTATTGTGCACTCCTCTTTGATGAAATATTTTTAGACTCAGGTTTACAATATGATCCACATAAACAGTCTATTGTTGGTTATCAAGATTTAGGCCATCTTGGAAGATCTATTAAACCAGCAAATCATGCACTTGCCTATATGATCCGTGGCGTTCGTAAGCAGTGGAAGCAGGTGATTGCATATTATTTTACTGCATCAACTATCTCCACTGATTCTTTAGGAGTTTTACTACCTTATATAGTTAGTAAATTGCAAGACATTGGATTGCGTGTTGTCGCCACAGTTTGTGACCAAGGTGCTACTAACCAGGCTGCCCTGAGAAAACTTAGTTCCCTGAATGATAGTAATCCAACACCTTATACTTTCAGTGTAAATGGTGAGGAAATATGCATAATCTTTGATGTTTCCCATTTACTTAAAAATACCAGAAATGCTCTTCTACGAGGAGTTCTGGAGTTTGAGAAAGGGAAGTATGCAAAGTTTGAGCATATTGAATCAACATTTAATATTGACAAGAAAACGCGCAGTTTTACTCAGTTGCCCTATTTAAGGGAATAGCACTTCAATTTCAAATACACTTATGTAAAAATGAAAGTTAAAACTGCAGCGAGGCAACTAAGTCACTCAGTGGCAGCTTCCAATGAGACAAATGTGTCTGTGGGTAAGCTAGATGCAGAGGCCATATATACTGCAGAATTTGCTGAGCATATTGACAAGCTATTTGACCTTTTAAATTCCAATAGTCAATTTCCTATGAATGGTAAAAATCATAGATGTGCCTTTTCAGCAGAGTCCCCTCATTTAAAAATTTTTTCTGAGTTGCTTCCAAAACTTGCTAATTGGAAGTTGTACGAACCAGATACCAATGACCCGAAAAATCCAAAAAAGTTCAAAGACATAACAAATAAATAGCAGTTTATTACCGGGTGGCAAATAACAATAAGATCGATAATTCACTTATGGAATAAACTGAAAGACAAATTTATATATTTACCAATGAGATCCTTTAATCAAGATCCATTAGAGAATACCTTTGGTCAAGTTCGTCAACATGGAGTATGTAATACAAATCCTACCTGTAAACAATTCACCGCTGCACTAAAAACAACAGTGCTCAATGGCCTATCTGTACCAATCACTGGTGGAAATGTAGAGGTGGATTATTGTGAAAACATCTCCAATTTGTCATCCCTTATCTATACACCAACTGACTCTCAGGCTAACAATGAATTAGAAAATAATACCTTAGAAGAAGGGTCTGAAGAGCAAGATCAAGATTTTGACTTTGAAAAAGTTGAAGACAATTTTGGAACAGCTTACACAGCTGGTTATTTGATTTCTAAAGTTGTAATACCTGATTGTTCAAACTGTAAGGACAAAATTTTTGCTTCTTATGTTGCAACCGAACATTTATATGTGCAATTTAAGGAATATGATGATAGAAACCGTTTAAAATACGCCAATCCAGGTTTAATTGAAATGAGTGATAAAATTTTTCAAATGGTTGAATCATTTCTTAAAACTCGAGGGCATGAAAGCGATATAGGAATAAAGATAAAATCCTGTTACAGATCCGTTTTTCAATCATTTGTATTTTGCCAAGAACATGCACAAATTTACAATGGTATCATTAATAAATGCATTCGATTATCAATATTTAAATACTGTAAAGACAAGAAAAAAGCACCAAATTTTTCAAAAGGTCACGTTCAAAAAATGAGTAAATTTAAGAAGCAAAAATTATGTCTGGATACAAGTACACCGACTGTTAATAAGAGAGTACAGTTATCAGATTTTAACAATATACCTTATGTTGACCATATACCTGATTTTGACCATATATCTGATTCTGATATGGACCCTATAGTGGATAATTTTGGGACTACGTCTTTGGCTTTTGAGACGGCTATAATGTACATGCCAATACCTGATAGCGACATATTTTTACCCGATTCTGACTGCACTATATTACCTTATGAGACTACTTCCCCAGATTTTGAGACGACTATGATAAACATGCCAATACCTGATAGCGACATATTTTTACCCGATTCTGACTGCACCATATTACCTTATGAGACTACTTCCCCAGATTTTGAGACGACTATGATAAACATGCCAATACCTGATAGCGACATATTTTTACCCGATTCTGACTGCACTATATTACCTTATGAGACTACTTCCTCAGATTTTGAGACGACTATGATAAACATGCCAATACCTGATAGTCACATATTACCCGATTGTATTATATTACCTGATAATGTAGCCTCCTTTTATTTTGATATGTTAAAATAAATCTACTTATTATGTACCAACTGCTTCCTGTTAACTACCTGTACCCCTGTACCTAAATATGTGATTTTGTTTTCTGTATGTGATATTTGCACAGATATTTTGTGATATTGTTTTTTTTAGTTATGTTTTGTTTTAAAAAAAAAAACTATTTTTTAAGTTATTTAGTTTTGATAAAGTTTATGTTATGTTTCATTTGTTATTTATTTATTTTAGTTATGATTTTAGGGCTGTTTTAAGCTACATGTCCTCAGGGTATAAAAATTAACCTAGCACTGCCTCTACCTTGTATAAAATTATGGAGTTATTATGCTATCTGGCGCACCCATGACTTTTGACTGAGGAGTGAAAGTAAAATTAAGTTGCCTCTATAACAAACACAAAACTAACATTTGCATTTTTCTCAATTTTCTATAAATTTTGCCTATAAAGTCCTCGTTGCTCCCATTTTTCCAAAACTTCGTTTTCTTACAACAGCTGAACAATTTGTATTATTCTTGTATTTTTTGTGACAATGCCTTGAATAAAAAAACATTGCTTCCTGCACTTTGGAGAAACATGCTTTTATTATACCTCGCGAGCAAAAATTATTTGCATCAAAGAGGGCCTTGTATCTAAGGACATAATGCTTCGTGGTATCAATCAATCAGTTATTCCATTATTTTGACAGCCCTTACAAGTAAAGCCTAAACCAAGCCCTCTTTGATGCAAATAATTTTTGCTCGCACGGTACTTACAACACTTTTACAGTAAATTAATTTTATCTATTTCAAGCTTAAAGAGTTTTTCTTTAGTACTTTAACCGAATGCTTTGCCCCCTCCTTATCTTTACCAAGGTTATACTTTGGGTGCGTCATTACCCTTGTAAATATTTTGTATATATTCTACTATTCATTTTGCTATGTCCTATGATTACCCTTGTAAATATTTTGTATATATTCTACTATTCATTATGCTATGTCCTATGATTACCCTTGTAAATATTTTGTATATATTCTACTATGCATGATTAGCTTTCTTTAACCTATTTATAAGGTTATTTCTAGGGTGGTATCAAGTCGCTTTAGGACACCTTGAAGGCTTCCTTAGCTTGTCCTTTTATATAATGGACAAGACAATCCTTTAAGGCGTCCTGACAGGAATCTGCGTGCCAACTATAGAAAAAAATTAAAACAATATGATATCTTAAAGTTTGAACTTTTATAATAACTCCACATTTTAACGAATAGATACTGCTTTTGTTTTCCCTTTTTTTCAGGATACTTCCACTGCCCGGAGTGCCTGCCGCTGCTGCTGGCCAGAGGACCATTTGGTGTCTGGTGGCTGCTGCAGTCAACAGAAAGATCTGCATGGTTTTGGCAATTTTTGATCTCAGATTAGACTTTACTAATGGAATTTATAATATACATAGTAGTTGTTTTTAAAATTTTAATAAATGTTTTTTCTATATAATCCTTGTTTTGTTTAGGATGTTTGTAAATATATTTAAGTAAATTTATAGTCATAATAATGGGTAAAATAGGTTTTGTTTGTAATATCATAATTATTGCATTTTAGAAAATATTTCTTTACGTAATTGTTTCAAAATAAGAAATGGGCACGCCTATACATGTTTTAAAGAAGAAAAAAATTAAAATAACAATTTTTTATGTTTTATAAAGCATATTATGTAGTCTTGTCCGTAATTATTTTGAAACAATTACTTAAAGAAATATTTTTCAAAATGCAATGATTATGGTATTACAAACTAATCTTTTTAAATATTCCCGCCAGTATCATTCGATAAAAAAGCTATCTTTTTTACCGATACTGACACCTGCTAAGCCGGTAAAGTCACTTGCCATTGTACCGATGATACCGACCAAATTAATAATGCAGGTGGCTTATAGATGGCCTGTGATTCGACAAAATATCATTAAAGCGACATTTCTTAAACCGTTTAATTTTGTGTGTTCTTACCGCTCCGACAGCTTGCCATCTTAGAACCGCTCCTGATCCGACCGACGACCACCGAGGCTGACCGACCGACTTTCGACGGTAAGAAACTACCATCCGAACCGCCGTTTCCCCACGCCGCTTCCATTTTCGTAGACCGCTGCACGTTCTGGTTATAAGGTATGGTTCTCACTTTTACACACAGGTTTTAGGTACTATCTTACACTTTCTTACACACACACCGGGCCGTCTATATGTTTTCTTTGTTTCTTGGTATATAGGACAAGGCTGCACCAGGAGTAAGACCGGGTAGCTTTGTTTTATTTTAAAACACGCGGGCCGTTATATTAACTTTGTCATACACCCACGCGACCGAACTGCCCCTGGAGTAAGACCGGGTAGTTCTGTCGCGTTCTTAATTCTCTCTCACTCACTCTCACACACACACACCGATCAACAATTATTCTCACCTATAAGACCAGGCTGCCCCAGGAGTAAGACCAGGTAGCTTTGTCTTATTCTTAGCCTTCAGCTATTTTTGTCTTCTTTGCAACAATACGAAACCAGATTTCTGCAGGGATCCTGTCTCGTTCTAACTAACAGTTAAATTGATACGCTAAATAGGGGACCTTCTTTACCTTTTCAAATTTCTTCCCCTGAATACTATTCACTGCATTCTGGGTCAACATCTCTGGGCTACTCTAACCCATCTTCTATTTCATCTACCCACATACCTACGCCAGAATCTAACTTTTATGACCTAACTCCTATTTCTACCGCTTCACTATCTCAGCCTGGAACAAACACTTCCATCCAATCTGTTGACTTTCAGTCTTATCCTGTAATGGTGCTTTTCAATTTTTAAAGGAGGAATCTAACTATATAAAATATCGGTTCTTTCGGTGGACGGATGGAAAATGAGTTTCCAACGGTATCTCGGGCGCCACCCCTTGGATTAATGTGGTAAGGGGCCCACGATGCACCAGGTAGCTTGTTACAGTGGAGAAAATTAAACCAGGCGTTCAACTACGCATTTAGCGACTATTTTTAAGCGTCCTGAAAGAAACAGTTTCGGAGAAGGAAAATAAAAACAATCGGTTCGGTATAACTTCTTGTATTATCAATTAAATCTTGGTACATTACGATGTACCTAAGTGAGATAGAATAAATGCGGTGAAAATATATGAATGAGAGAGAGAGAAGGAAGAGTATGCGTGTATGCTCGCGACAAATCGGTCTTAATGAAATGAAATGAAATGATCCGGCTATTCTAACAATATCGGTTTTGAATAATGCGCATGTTATCAAATTCGCAAGAAACGCGGCGGTTGTCTCAGCGGTAGCGGTAAACGGTCGCGGTCATTAGCAGGCAACAAGTAAGGTTTGCGGTTAACTTTATCAGGTTCGGTCAGTGGAAAAAGGTAACGCGGTACGTGGACTTGTGGCTGTGCTTTAAAACGCTGTTTGTTTGTGCTATCTACGGACAGGTGTGCGGTATGTGGGTAGATAAAATAAAAGATGGGTTAGAGTAGCCCAGAGATGTTGACCCAGAATGCAGTGAATAGTGTTCAGGGGAAGAAATTTGAAAAGGTAAAGAAGGTCCCCTATTTAGCGTATCAATTAGCTCGAAGACTTTACGCTTAAACTGCCTGAATGTGGTTTCTGGCATCTTATCGACTTCTGGAACTAGGCTTTCCAAAAATTGTCTTCGCGGATTCGCTGGCGTTTCGGAAGCACTGGCCTTTTTCTTCTTTGCATCAAAAAACTCGATAATTGATTTGTCCACATCCTTTAATTGGTCGGTCTTTTGTCTTTTTCGCACCACTGGTTTAGAAGAAATAGTGGTAGTGGTAGATTCAGTATCTTGTTCGCTTTCGATTGAATTGTGTTCCTGTTCCGTCATGTCGTCGTTTTCCACAACCTGTTCAATGATAGTACCGCTTTCAGGTGGCGGTGACGGTACATTCCCATGCCCTGTAGTTTGAGTTTTAATGAAAGGAACAATGAATTCCATATATTTGTTTAAATAATATGGCTTTCCTTTTTTTCCTGATCCACTAGGAGGTAGTTTTCGCTTGCGGACAAAAACATATCTTAAGTTCTTCCATTTATCTTTCGCCAAGGACACTGAAAAAAAGTGTATCTACTAATGAAAATATATTGTGCATTTTGTGATTGTTAATATTTTTTTTACAGGTATCAAACGTGGCTCCTGTACCACGTTTGAGTTCCTTTCATTTTATTTTGCTAGAGGCCCAAGTACCATTTCTACGATCGTTTCTGAAACAACTGCAGCTATATGGAAGACATTGCAACCTGAATACATGAGTCTACCAAAAAAAGACCAATGGAAAAAAATTGCCGATCGCTTTTGGGAGGTTTGGAATCTCCCAAACTGCCTAGGGGCCTAAGATGGAAAGCACATAAAAATTCAAAAGCTTCCCAAGACAGGATCAGCTAATTTCAACTACAAAGGCTTTCACTCAATTATATTAATGGCCTGTAGCGATGCAGATGGAATATTTACTACAATAGAAACAGGATTTGCTGGACGAAACAGTGACGGTGGAATTTTTCGAGAATCCAGACTTGGAAAATGGCTAGAAAGGTTAGAAAGAAAAGGACTGAATCTACCAAAAGACAAAGTTTTACCACGTGACGAATCTAGACAAGAGTTTCCCCATTATTTCGTTGGCGATGAAGCTTTTCCCTGAAACGTTATCTGCTGCGGCCATATCCACAAAGGGTACTTAACAATTTAAAACGAATATTTAATTACAGACTGAGTAGAGGACGCAAAACGGTTGAGTGTACGTTTGGAATGATGTCCCATAAATTTCAGGTTCTTAAGAATGCAATTATTTGTACGAAACGGACAACTATAACAGATATTATCAAGTGTTGTTGTGTTTTACATAACTTTATACGTATTAGAGAAGGTCGTATGTACCAAAACCATATGCAAATAGAAACAGAGGAAAATATTTCTAATAGACCAAGAGGAATCGTACTAGAAAAATTATTGGAAATGCCAAGACGTTCCCCACAAAATTTACGAAATTATCTGGCAAATTTCTTTATCACAGGCATAGGAGCACTGCCATGGCAATGGCAATACTGCGTTTACGAACGCGACAATTAAATTAAAATAAATTGTAGAGAATAATAAATTATGAAACTTTAAATTTTTCGCTTTTTTCCCACCGCAAATAGTTTTAGAAATATCATGAGAATTAAATTATAAGCCCTTTTAATTTTTTTTTAATATCTCAGAAATCACTTAACATATGGCAATACAGCAAATACATTTTTAATGAGCTCCACAAAAGGCAACTTTTTTCTAATTTAATCTACGTTGTATCCAAGCCATTTCGGATATAGCAACAGTTGAGTATACGTACTTAAAAAATACACCCTGTATACATATTTCTTTATTTACCTGTGCTTTTTGTCTCTGCCGCAATTTCACTCCACGCCTTTTCTGTATTATCTCTTCTTGAATAATCAGATAAATTATAATCATATAAACAGGGATATTTTTCGATTATTTCAACAAATGTGATATTATTTTGTTCCTCACTCATGGTAATTGTATCTTCGCGGTCGCAAGGAGACTGAGCCAATCGGTCGCGGGCGACCGGTATCTTTCAGGTAGCGTCGTGATCGCGTCGCCGTTGCCTTGGTGAGCAGGTCTCCATTTGAAACTATGTGCCGCGACTGCAAAGCTACGTCGCGTAGCGGTATCGTCGTCGTCGCGTATTGCTGGTATGATGGCCGCCTTACAGTTCCAAACATAGATGGCCGCTACCGCATATCGAAGACCAAATCGGTCGTCTCAAAGGAAAAAAAAATGTACTTTAGATATGGGTCAGGGTTATTTTCAAATACCAATTTTGGAAAGTTCAGTTAATAAAACTGCATTGGTAATTCAAAACGGAGAGTATAAATTTCGCCGAATGCCTTTTAGTGTCACTATCGCTCCCGTTACATTTCAGAGATTACTAAACTACTTATTTTATACCTTATGTAGTTACAATCGTAGTCAGCATTTAGACGACATTTTTGACGAGGGCCTTAATTATCTAAAAGGGGTGTTTGATAAGCTGCATTCAGCACTTTAGCAGGTTTAAAATTAAATGTGAAAACATGTTTTTTCTTTGAGACCACCATTGATTATTATATATTATATTGACACAACCTCGACCAAACAAGGTTAACCAATATTTTTTCCTCCCCCTTGCCGCGTTTAATTACGCCCCTAATATATCTTACACGACTATATGTTAATTTATTCGCGAAGCGTTCCTTTAGCAACTCAGCTAAGCAAATATTTTTATATTCATAATATGCTATTTAAAAGAAGCAATAGGAATCCACCTTATACCTCTCTGTTTTAAAATATTGTCTTGTGGGCCAGAATCTAAATCAACAGGAGTTTAAATGGATAGGTGGAAAATGTTCCTGCAGTTGCTAACTTAAAGTAATAATAATATTAATAGTAATAATTATAATTAAATTCTTTATTCCAAATCACGAATTCAAAAAATATAAAATAAAATTACGTCACGAGCTTACGAAAATTATATTGTTGTCTTTAAACACCTAAGAGAAACATTTACATAAATTATAAGGTTCTATATCAATAAGTAGTTTTGTAATTTCTTTTTTGTTGTTATTTTGTTGAATATCCAATGAACCGGACCGGAACCGGAATTTCAAGAAAATTGGAACGACGTAATTCTGAAAATAAAAATCAACTTTTCATTTACCGTCATGTTAATTACTAGTATTATTACCTTAGTAGTATTTATTAACTTAATATTTTCTTATTTGAGTAGATTCATCCTTACATTCTAAAACAGTTTACCTCACGCGTACCTATTACACTCAATTCTCTTTTTACTTTTGCTCTCCGTTAATTCTTTGTCATTATCTGAAAAACGAATTTAAAATTTCCACAATTTTCAATTAATCTGCCTGTTTTATTAATTCACCGCGTATTCGAATTACTACGGAATTACGTCGTTAACCCTCGAGCTTTTAAGGATATAAGTGTAGCTTCATTATCGGGGGATTACTTTTGACAGGAATTGATTCATTCGAATTCGGTAAAATACAATTTTAAACGAATAAAATAAATTTAAGAAATGGGAAAGCTTGGTTTTCCTGAAAATAAGGAAAACAAAATAGCATATTTAAAAAAAAAATTACTTCGTTTAATTGAAATTTGTATCACAATATTTTGTAGTTGAAAAATACAAATTACAGGTCTAATTCTTATGTCTGATTGCACAAAGATGTTAAACAATATTACACGAACTGGCAGCATTGACTGTGAAATAATAGTTATTTACATTACTATACTCCAAACTCAAAAATATAGGCAGTGACGTAGCTATCATAACCATGGAAACCAATGCAAACCACCAATGACAATACAGTATTTTGGCCGTTTCCATGGTTATGACAGCTACGTCACTGCCAATATTTTTGGGTTTGGGGTATTAATGCGAAAGTTAATTTTTTGGTGTTAGGAGGTTTTTGAATTGCCGAGGCAAAGCCGAGGTGATTTAATACCTCCGACCACCAAAAAAGTCTTTCGCATCGTGTAATGTATTAAATTTTTTTTACTACTGTTCTCTGATCAATGTATTATTAAGTAATAAACTTTGATTTTATTCAAATTAAAATGATAAAATAAGATTTTTTTTCCACCTGTAAAATAATCCATGACAACTAGTTATTTGAGTATTGTTGACAACTAGTTATTTGAGTACTGATGTCAGAGTCTGTTCTGTCAGTTCGATTTTTTTGTCTTGGCACCGAAAGTAATACTAAACATAGCTAGCAACGCTACTTTACATAACTAGCAACGTATAATATTCAGGTAACTCGAATGTTTACTTTCGTTATTTGTCGTGTTGCTAGGGCCCGAAAGTTAACTTATCTATACAGTAGTAGAAAAAAGAGATTATATTGTTTTGGATTTTCTTGAAAGATGGACGCTAATATGTCAATTAAAAGTTGTTTAGAAAAAACTAGCGGTTTCTTAGCAGGTATCGACAAGAGTGGTTCCTAAAAAGGAGACAGCGTGTCCTCGATCCATTAATAGGGATTCTGACTTGGCATTGTCGGCTAAAGAAATATATCGAGGGCTAAACTACGGTACCTCGTATGTCGCATTTTTTCGGATTATGGTATTTTGGTATTATTATATATAGTATACGTAGGGCTACCTGTTGGCATACGCAATAAGTTATAATTAGATCTCTGTAAATTTTAAATTCAGATAATATATTTCCGACGAGGGCAGGAACTCATAACAGGAAGTAACCCCTTTACCACAATGAAAATTGCCGAACGTTTTGCTGGTCAAACGAAAAGAAAAAATAAAAATTGGTATTTAGAAAATAAATTCTACTTTAAATACCCCATCCAGAAAAGTAAGTGACGATCGAAAATATTCCCAAAATTTTTTTTAGAATTTTTTTTAATTTTTAGTAATTTTGTAATATCTTAAACAATTCTCTATTGGTCAAAAGCAAAATGACTTTCCCGGGTGTAGAATGTTGTACCAAGCAATTTTTCTTAAAGCCATTTTTCAATATCGGCCTTACTTTTTTCTCAAAAACGTTGGGCGCGTAAAGTGAATTTAAGCGTGTAAAGTGGATTTACTCGCCCAACGTTTTTGAGAAAAAAGTAAGGCCGATATTGAAAAATGGCTTTAAGAAAAATTGCTTGGTACAACATTCTACACCCGGGAAAGTCATTTTGCTTTTGACCAATAAAGAATTGTTTAAGATATTACAAAATTACTAAAACTAAAAAAAATTTCAAAAAAAAATTTTGGGAATATTTTCGATCGTCACTTACTTTTCTGGATGGGGTATTTAAAGTAGAATTTATTTTCTAAATACCAATTTTTATTTTTTCTTTTCGTTTGACCAGCAAAACGTTCGGAATTTTCATTGTGGTAAAAGGGGTTACTGCTCATAAGTGCTAAATCGCGGGACCTCGTATTTGCTGATTTGAATTGTTAAGGTGCGATAGCTTGTATCTGCTAAAGGCAGCCATTGTCGTTAACAGGTGATTCTTGCCTAATTTTTTATAGATTTTTCTAACCTTTTTTTAGAAAGGGTAATAGAAAATTTGTTCCTTGATAAACTATTTTGTTTGTTTCTAATTTGAAAGTTTTACATTATCTTACTAGGTAGTACCTCGTATGTAGCGTAATAAAAATAACAGGACCTTGTATTTTTCAAAATCTACTAAGAAAAACGTTTTTACATAATTTTGTCATTAAATATTGATTAAGAAAGTCATATTGTTGTCAAATATGAAATATCTTACTAAAATATACATTTTTGATGGTTGAATTTAGTTTTTTGTTCCTCCTGTAAAATTTACAATTCGAGACTTACGAGGTACATTAGTTTAGCCCTCGATATGACGCTGATTGGCGTAAAGGAGGACCCAATTTGTTCTTTGTATTAGGAACAGAAGAAGACACCGCTACACTTCCTGGGGTCGTGTGAGGCTCTGTAGAGACTAAGATATCTCGAAGGTTAGGCGAGAGGCAGGTTAGAGTAGTTGGGGGAAGGAAGATTTAGGGGTAGGCAAAAAGGATCGATTAAGTCTAGGTACTTGCCAGAATGCTAAGCCACCCCACAACTACTACTACTTTCGTGTCTACTACAGTGGTGTCCGGAAAAAAGCCCACAGGAAATAAACGCACACGAAATAACCGCATAGAAAAAAGCGCACAGTCACATAAGCGCACAAGAAATATCCTCGCCTGGAGAAATGCGCACAAGGAAAAAAACGCACATGGAAAAAAGCTCACCTGTATAAATGCGCACATAAAAAAAACGCACATCGTTTACTTTTTTGTTTTTTGTGTAGGTTTTTAAAATAAGACACACTCTACAACATTAAATCATAATAGGTATTTCCATAAATTTTCCTACTAATTATAAAATAAATTATAGTAAAAGAGGTAGGTATCTAAGTTATTTACAGTGACGTAGCAAGGGGGGGGGGCGAATAGGGCCACCGCCCGGGGTGCCATATTAACAGGGCGCCAAAATGGTCATTAGAAATACGGGAATTTAAAAATTTACTTATGCAATTACGGCTGGATTGCTTTTGACATTTGGCAACGCCGTCACTATGCTACGTGAGTTGTGAGTTGCCACGACATACCTAACTCACACAAGTCCAAACAAGAAATTTTTATTTTCACGAATGTTAAGTTCAAGTCTGTTAATCAGTGACGGTTTCTCTATAGGAGCACAGGAGCACGTGCACCCCCATACTCCATAAAGAATTACCCCATAAAGAAATAATAATGTTCATTTAAATGTATCTTCTTTATATTCCTACCGTAATATAAGTTAGAACCCTCCTATTTTAACGTAGGTACCGTCAAACAATCGAACGAAACGTGGTGTAATAGCTCTCGCCAAGCCGGTTGTCAAGAGCAACGGTATGGCGCGTAGGAATTCATAAGTCGCACACATGCGTTACGTTGGCGGGGTTTCTGCTGTTTCTCTATGCATCTTGTACTGGCAGGTGTGGTGGGGAAAAGCGCGATTCTAATAGGAAAACTCGCACAAATTAAATGTTCGCCGTTGAGTTCATTGCTGTATGAATTTATTATTAATTTGTAGTTTACCTTTATATTTTTGTTATTATTGTGGGGTAGTAAGACTTATTTTAATAAAAATGAACAGTTTTAATGCCAAAACGACTATGAATGTGAAATATTTGAGAAACAATACATTCCCGTTTGTTATTCCAAACTTTAATGAAGCTGTTATTGATAAGTTTGCTGCAAATAAAACAGAAGAAGTGACTTTACTTTTAAACAATGTACCCACTAATGAAAAATAAATTGGCCTTTTTTATTTTTTTTTTATCTTATTTAATATTCAATAAAATAAGGAGGTAATCATAAATTTTTAAAATATTTACTAAAAATTATTGACCAAATTTGCGGTCTTGAAAAATTTTTGCCTGCAGCGGGCTTTTAGTACACCCCCAAGTTTACAAATCACGAGTCGCCACAGCTGTTAATATATTTTTTTTAAACTAAAATTTATAGATGTATAATTTTGGTTTTAAGATTGTCTGGTAGGGCGCAGAACTACTATTCGCCCGGGGCGACAAAATTCCTAGCTACGTCCCTGGTTATTTATTGGGTGTTGGTAATTAATACTTTTTCTTAAATATCCATTTACTGTGGGGCATAGGTACAGGTTCAGCCTTTATTACATAATTATTTATACAATTTCGAAAAACTAATTATAACATTTCTTGGAGATAATTATTTGTGTAAATTGAAGTAGAACTGTTTATTACTTACGAGCAGGTAAGGGTGCTCTTATAAATAGGATACAGAATGTAAATTTCGTTAATTGTCTCAAAGTTTTAAATAAGTTACGTTGGTTTTTCTTAATATAAACTGAGTTTTTAATTCATTCGCAATTCATTTAATTCGCAATTTCGACTAGTCAGAAAGGCAAGCAAGTTCTCATTTACAGTGGTTTTGATTACCTACATTTTCACATGACAAATAGGATAGATACATGGAGGAGCAGTGAAAACCGACAAACTAAGTGCCATTCCTTAATAAAGACAAAAAAACAACTAGATTATACAAGAGCCAAGCAGTCACTGTTATGATTCATGTCCTCAGAAAGGTGAAGTAAACATCGCTAAATGCCGATTGAAAGCAGGCATGACAGCAATAAGTGCCACCTCCCGCAATGTTATTGGAGAGACATTGTCCGGAGTAAGTCAGGATACACTCGCTTACCTGCCAAAGCAATCATTCCTCACTAGAACTCTTCGAAATCACCGGACAGACAACCAATTGCCGAATCCATCCACGATAAATTTTGCAATTCCTGAGAAATACTCGGACTTAGTATTACATGACTCGTGATTTATTAGACGATCCAAATCGAATTTTAATTTTGGGAGATACAAACTTACTGGATCAATTAAGACAAGCCACACTATTCGGCGACGGAACGTTTGACAAAGCACTTACTATGTTTTATCAACTCTATACTTTCCATGCCAAAGTAGGAAATTCATATCCACCATGTGTACATACTGCTGACAAAGAAGAATGAAGCAACATACTTGGAGATGTTCAATATTTTAAAAACCATAGTTACAAATATGGCGCCTGGGAAGATACTTTTAGACTTCCAGAAGGCTTGCATGAATGCTGCAAGACGAACATTTCCAGAAGCAGAAATTAAAGGTTGCTATTTTCACTTGTACCAAAGCATCATAAGAAAAATTAATGCAGTAGGCTTAAAATCGGAACTTCAATCGAACGTCGACACAAAATTAAAGTTAAAGTCATTGGCAGCATTATCGTTTGTGCCGTTAGAAGACGTACAACATAATTTTAATAGCCTTGCGAGTACGTTTCCTGATGAAGAGAGATTTAACGACGTCCTGACCTATTTTTTTTCGACATATATCCAAGGTGCCGCAGGAAGAAGTCCACAGTTCCATCCAAGAACATGAAACCATTACGATGCAGCTCTTGATGAATCGCCAACAACAACTAATTGTTGCGAAGGGTTTCACAATGCCATTAGCTTTATATTTTATTGCAGTCATCCCATTATGTGGACTCTTTTCGATGGATTGAGAAGAGATTTAGCGTGTCACAAGCTAACATTAGTGAACTAACGAACCAACTGGGACCTACTAAAAAGAAATACAGGCAACTTTATGAGCTTGTAGCCACTTCAGTACAAAAATATCATAAAACAGAGGACAAGTTATCTTACTTAAGGAAAATAGCTAATCTAGAGTAGGTAATATTTCTGTTCGTTTGTTATACCGAATAGGTATTTTATATGTGTATATTGTATATTAGGTAAAAAACATAGTCTTATTTCTGTAACATATTATTATGTATCAATGTAATATTTTAATGTCTTAAAGATTTAAAAAATATATATTTGCATTATATAGTATGTGCGCATTTATTCACGTGAGCTTTTCTCCGTGTGCGTTTTTTTCCTTGTGCGCATTTTTCCAGGTGCGGATATTTCTTGTGCGCTTATGTGACTGTGCGGTTATGTCCTGTACCTTTATTTCCTGTGGGCTTTTTCCGGACACCAACGTAGTAGACACCAAAGTAGTAGTAGTAGTCCGGGATTCTACTGGAAGGTATCGTAAAACGAATTCTAAAATCGTGTTTCTTGCCCTCAAAAACATAACTACACCAATTTTGATTGATATCCGCTTAACCACTCTCAAATATCGCCAATTTTCTAAAATATTTTTTACTTGGATCACTCCTAATCTCTTTAACCTTGAATATTTTATGGTAAGAAATTAAGCATAAATGTCATATTTTCAACACTATTATCTCGTGTTGCCAGATGTCCTCTTGTTTATTGGATACCCTGTATTTTGGGCAAAATTTACTGCTAACCCCTCGCACTCAAACCAGTTCCTAAGTTCCTATTATTTCTTAGAAAACAAATAATATTTAAAAATATTTTAATAAAAAAAAAAATTTAACCGTCCCCCTCAGAAAAAAAAACTGCCCACATTAGTCTTACCTGAATATAATTTATTTTATTTAAAGAAAAAAGTTAAAAATCATTTAACTTTTAAATTCTTTTCTCGGCTCAAGTACGATAGAAAAAACTCGAGTAGATCAAAGGGCCAATTAAAATGATAAATCGCATTTTGGCAATAACCGTTTCTTGTGTAATTCGTTTTTGTCGAAATTAAGATCATTGTCAAAAATTGAATTTAAAATTAGATTTTAAATTTAGTAGATGAAAAGAAAGGTTAAAAGATTTAACTTGTTAACTACACAAAGTTTTCAAACAGTACGTTTGAAGACATACTCATTGAGTTAAAATAGGCTGATTTAAGTCAAGTAGTATTTTGATTAGGATAAATAGGTATAGTGGAAATGAGGGCAGGTGACGAAATGACTCAATTATACAGACTGTCCGCGGATAGGGTTTACAATAGCACAAATGGATGAAAAAATTTAAATTTCGGGAAAAAGCTTGAAAAAAAGTTTTGATTTTAAAAAAAAATGCAATTTACGAAGAGAAAATTTTGATTTTTTATACAGGGTTCGCAAAAATTTCAAAAACATAATTTTTCTCCAAGAGTAAACTACATTTATTTTTCACAGTAGTACATTTTTTTAGTTTCTTACCATGAAACTCTGAGAACCGTGACCAAATTGAGTTCTTGGATTTCTGTGTGTTAAGTGGAATATTTTCAGCTATCTTTTTTTTTTAATTTCTTGGATAGATTGGCACCCAAATCTTGCATTTTCGTTTAAATTGCTCATTTTGTTTTTATCAAACCAGGATGACATTTGTCAGACTAACAATAGTTTTTACCTGACATCTATCAAAATTATGCCGCTGAAAAACCTTCTTGTTGATTTTTTCCAGGTGTATATAATTAAGACTTTTTCCACTAGAAAACAGGCCGTTGCTATGATATTTTGCCAGTATAAAACACTCCAGGGAAACAGTAATAGTATATTATTTAACGAGCGTATAATGTAGGCTATATACACGAGATTTTAAAATACGAGCCAAAGGCTCGTGTTTTAAGAATCCGAGTGTAATATAGCCATTATACGCGAGTCAAATACTATAATTTATCAACGACTATTCAGTATTCAAAAAATTAGAAAATGCATTCAGAGCAACAAATTTTATTACAATAGGATATTTTTACATAACAAGGTAATATTGTTAATGGTATTTCTTAACTAAAAGATACAATTCAACAATGTTAACAATAATTAAACAAAATACAATTACTTATTTCTAATTTTTCATGAAATTGATTGTAACATTAGAGCAATTATGAAAATGAATGGGAGCAGGAATATTACTTATATTCATATCGTTTTTATTAGCGATGGAAAAAGTTTCGGAGCTAACATTATTTACAGTGGTAGGTTTACTTGTCAATCGCTTCGGTTCCTATGGTATTAATAACATACACGCCTGCTTAAACTAGATCTGGTGTGTTTTTACAGTAATTCCGGTAACTATGGTTTGTTGGGACCTTGGATTATGAAATCTCATAATCCACGGTTGTAGATTATGAGTAACTATGGTAATATGAACCACATTATATAATATGTACTAACAAACACATTATGCTTCTGTTATTAAATAGTCGTAGATAAATATTCTAATTTAGGATGTCAGAGCTAAATATGATAAATTCGGTTATAGTAAGAAAGCCCAATATGTTAGTTCCTACATTTTATACCGGGTGTTTCTCAAAAGACGTTCACCCCTATAACTTTTTTATATTTATAGATATTAAAATGAAATATTGAGATTATGCATAAGAGATGAGTCTGCATTTATTGGCATAATTTTCAACTTGTTAGCACTTCCGGTTTAACCGAAAGTGACCTTCACTTTGATATTTTAAATGGGACATCCTGTATATTTTTACTTATTTGGGTTCAGCATAACATTATGAGTGAAATGACCCCTCACTTGTCATTTTTTGATGTGTTATAACATTTTTATGTTTATTTTTTATTTTCAATCTAGAGTGCTACAAATTAATTAAATCTGTTCATTTATAGTCAAGTAGTATATGAAAATAAAAATTATGTCATTATAATTGACTTTCTAAGTTTCACAAGCGTTTAAAAAATTTAATTTTGTTTTCTTGACGTTTACTCCATTTTTCCAAATGAAACGATAGTAGTTCACTCGGATATTTAAAACGAGCATTTCTTTTCCAAAAATTTGATACCGTACACTTCTACGCTATTTGAAAATTGACACTTCAAAATTTGCCTTAAATCCCAATCGCAAATTTAAAAGCGTTCTGCATTATTGCCGCCCTTTCTTTTCTAAAGAAATATAAAGGCGGCTTTGAAAAACAATGGAAGGGTTTTGAAAAGCAATATGGCTTTAATTTAAAGTTGTTATGTCATTAGTTTATAAAACATATAATACATACAACCTTGCGGCTTCAGAAGAATTTTTCTGGTCTCTCCAAAAATTAGGAGCATATCAATTTGTTCATTTCTAGTAAAACTAACCATTTTATCTGATTTACAATGTAAGTTTAATAAACGAATGACGTTACAATTTTAATTTAAAACCATATTCGTTTTTAAAACCATTCCATTGTTTTTCAAAGCCGTCTTTATATTTCTTTAGAAAAGACAGAGGGCGGCAATAATACATTACGCTTTTAAATTTGCGATTGGGACTTAACGCAAATTTTTTCATGTCAATTTTAAAACAGCATAGGTGTGTATGGTATCAAATTATTGAAAAAAATGCTCGTTTTTAATATCCAAGTGAACCACCATCGTTCCATTTGAAAAATGGAGTAAACGTCAAGAAAACAAAATTTCATTTTCTAAACACTTGCGAAACTTAGAAAGTCAATTATTATGACATAATTTTAATTTTCATACACTACTACTAAATTAACAGATTTAATTAATTTGTAGCATTCTAGATTGAAAATAAAAAATAAACATAAAAATGTTATATCACGTCAAAAAATGACAAGTGAGGTGTCATTTTACTCGGAATGTTATGCTGAATCCAAATAGGTAAAAATATACAAGACGTCCCTTTTAAAATATCAAAGTCAAGGTCACTTCCGGTCAAACCGGAAGTGCTAACAAATTGAAAATTATGCCAATAAATGCAGACTTATCTCTTATGCATAATCTCAAAATTTCATTTTATTACCTATAAATACAGAAAAGTTATAGGGGTGAACGTCTCTTGAGAAACACTCGGTATAAAGATTGGGGAATCGATTCAACTAAATAGTTAATTTCAGATGGTCCATCATTGTATAATTTATACTGTTTAGAAACGTCTGAAATCTTTTAAAATTAAACCTTATTTACGGCATTAAAGTAAAATAAATTCCAGTCACGCCGTGCAATAGTCCTGTTGATGGATTTTGTTAGAGTAAATTTATTCAGACAAGAAACATCTAGCTAAATGGATGTAAATTCATGAGGTAGATAAAAGCTTTGAGCTCTGTTAAGAAATGTATTGTTGGTTCTTTTCGAAGAGGTGTGTGGAACAATAATAATTTCTTTACGTAACTAGATCTTAATCGCAATTTTGCATTATTTGAAATTCGTGTTTTTAAAATAAATTTAATTAAAACAAGCTTGCCTGCCTCGTTAAACATAGAATCATGAAATTCAGCAGCTTCGATTAATTTAATGGTAATAGTTTTCGAGTCATCCATTAGAGGCAAGAGGCTCGTGGCCACTTTCAGATCAAAAGCCGAGATATCCGAATCTATACTTTCCGCAATTTGTTTATTAAAGTTTATAATTTCCTGATATACTTTTTTAATTTTTTCTATAGTACTCTTGGAAAATGCAATGTCTGCCTTGTCTAATTCAGAATTTTGTATTTTTCGATTATTAGCAGATACCTCCTGAGCTAGTTTAGAGTAAACAGTCTGAGCTTCCCTAACTTTGGTTGAAACAATGGATGTTTTTCGTCTGTTGTAATTTAATTTTATTAGATCAGTTTTGACATCCGCTAGAGAACTTGAAATGTTATTTAGGTTATCTCCCATGAAGAATACCCAATTTATAATTTTTCAAGATTCAGTACTTGTTAAGTAGGTCACTATTTCAAATTCCTATTATAATACAATTTACTAACTTCTAAAACTTACAAGTAAAAATTTATAATTGCTTATTTGCTAATTTCACATTTCCCCGTTCCATATGTCCATATTCCATTATTTCTATTTCCATAATTATACTACTGTAAGGTAATATTTCCATTTCACCCTTTATAATTACCCTAAGAAAAAACTACAAAAAACTTTTTTTATACTTCTTACTCCGGCGTCAATTCGTCCCTTGATCTTCTTAACTTATTTTTGTTAATTTCTCGACGAATTGTTTTTTGTAATTCTTTTCGATAACGTAGAACCATATTATACAGGGTGTTCCGATGATCATGTTACAAAATTCTAGGGTAGATAAAACACACGAAAATAAGAAAAAAAGTTCATGTGAACATGGGTCCGGAAACGCTTCTTCAGGGAGCTAGGGCCCTTCGAAGATGACCTTCAAAAACTACTTTTCGTTTTATAGCTTCGGTACTACTGCAGCTATCGCAACCAATTTTGGGACATGAAATCTAGTTCGTAGGTTCATCAATTTGAGCCTTCCGGATTTTGTCACCTTTAACCAGGGGCGTACAAACCAAGGGGGTATTTGAGTAATAACGTAATAATTGGTTTAAGACCAATAATTTATTATTGATTGGATTTAGCCATTTTCGGAGGAAACTGTGACAGATAGCGATTTTTACTAAGAGTACCTTTTTTATGTAAAAGGCATTGGAGAATCATAATCAGATATAAAAATGGTAAGAAATTAAAGCCTAAGAGGAGTAGGGTCAAATTTACTCAAATACCCCCTTGGTTTGTACGCCCCTGGTTAAAGGTGACAAAATCCGGAAGGCTCAAATTGATGAACCTACGAACTAGATTTCATGCCCCAAAATTGGTTGCGATAGCTGCAGTAGTACCGAAGCTATAAAACGAAAAGTAGTTTTTGAAGGTCATCTTCGAAGGGCCCTAGCTCCCTGAAGAAGCGTTTCCGGACCCATGTTCACATAAACTTTTTTTCTTATTTTCGTGTGTTTTATCTACCCTAGAATTTTGTAACATGATCATCGGAACACCCTGTATATGCAAAAAGGAAAACCGCCACTACAAGTGTCATCAAAAGGTACTCTGATAGCGCTGTTTGACATCTCACTTTTTGCATCTCCATTTGAAGCCTGGTTTATAACTATTTCCTCTTTCGACTTGGCACTACCAATTTTATTCCATCTCACTTAACCCTTAAAGTTTAGGGGCTGGCAGGATCTCCATGTAATAACTTCAGGATTTGATGGCTAGCTTTCAGGAGGGTTCAAATAAAAGCATAGGTTCATCTTCTAGTATATACTATGTTCTATTTGTGTTAATTAGTCTCTGCATACAAAATGGTTGTTCCCCTTAAGAACTACTTAGTACACACAATTAATGATATCATTATTGTTATGATATATATTAATGAGTACCCTAACTAATAACAATATAATATGCTAATACAGGGTTTTACCTCCATATTACAATAGAATAAAAAAAATTGTTCTTGTCTATTGTTTCTTAACATTAGGAAATAATTATCGGAGTACCTAGTGTGTCTAAATCTATTAAATTTCCCCGGTGATAGGATTTTAACTCAATTTAAAGTAATCTATTGTTTGCAAAGTTTAAATGCAGATAGCCTTTAGCATAATAACTTGGCATATATTATATTAGCAGGTCCTAGAAATCAGATTACTGATGAATAATTGTAGCTAGCTTATGTATTACTCGCTTAAAGATCAGACATTTTTAAACTAGCGATCTTTCGTTTTGAAATACTGTATAAAAAAATTCTAGAGGATCATTGCTCCTGGGTCCCAATTCTCGAGCGTAAGAGAACGTGAACGATCACATCACGCAAAGGAGCATTCCCTTCCGCGGCAGTTCTCCTATGATCATAAGTTAGAAAAATTTGGTATTCTCGAACGTAGACGATATGTTCCGTGCAGGGAGGTGATAAGACAGTGTTGCCAACCATTTTCAAGGCAAAGGCCACCACGTTTTACAAAAATTTTAAAGAAATCTAAAGGTAAATTGAGGTGGAAATTATTAGTGCGGGTTTTTCTTTATTGTGAAAGGTAACAATATGAAACTTGTCAATGCCAAATATTATTTTTCGATGGCTGAAAATGAAAAGAAACGTGTGGGCCCCATCATTCAGCAGCAAAAAGACATGTTGGTAGAATTCATGCTAAATCACGGAGAATTGCTCGCTGGAAGATTTACCTCTATTTAAAAAATAGATAATAAAATAAAAACACTTTGACTTTGAAGTTTAAAAATTTAACGACGTAAATATAATAATGGGGTTAGAATTGCAAGGGGGTCGTTCCCACCAAAAATAGTATGAGAAGCGAGTTCTCCCGTAAATCGGTGATGTGAATGGTCCCATGTGATCAAGAATACCGTTTTATGCGTTGCGTGAGAACTCCGCCCACATTTCTCCTGAGAACAGTGTTCCCCAGTTTCAAGAATTAGGACCATGGTTGTTCAAAATTTACATTATGTATCGGGTGGTGTACCGCCATGGGAAATACCATGTATATTTTGCCACCCTCAATTATTAAAAGTTCTTGTATAAATGGACTCTCCCCAGTGGCGTATTTAGGGGGGGGGGGTCCGAGGGGTCTGGACCCCCCCCGTGGGCTCAACATTAAAAAAAACTCAGAACCGATCAGATGCCTTGTTGCATTTAATTTCTAATTTAAGTGAGTAAAATAATATATACATTGTGATTGATAATTCGATTAATTCCTCGCAGGAGGTAATTTGTGATTTTTTCTTAAATATGACCTATACCGAAAATGCTTGGTTTTCGAGTTATTTCAATTTTTTTCTTGTTTTTTTACCTGCGTGTCTAATTTATTCAATTTAAAAAAATTGAAATGATGCTCACTTAGTTTGTAATTTTTTTGCAAACTAGAACTTTTAGCAATACTTTGTTTTTATAAATAATTAAGTAACTGTGTCACAGATAACAAAACAACATGGCCAAACTTGGCAAAAAAAATGACAAAAATAACTTGAAAACCAATCATTTTCGGAATCGGTCATATTATGTAGAAATATATATTTTTTAACATAAATATTTAAAAATATATATATTCCCATTATTGCGTTTATACGTATTTAAACATTTCTTAATTTCTTCCTTTTTTGGGTTCAGCTATCAAAACATAGAAATTAGAAATTTTGATAGTTCAAAATAGGGCGTGGCACCGAAATTTTTTTCGCCTGCGGCGCTTTTTTAAAGAAAAAAAGATAAAACGAAAGGTATAGACCCCACCCGTGGCAATATTCTAAATACGCCACTGACTCTCCCACTTATTCTTGTTGAGATGCAAGAAACGGTATTCCATTTCTATTCTAGCTAGACCCTTTTTTTGTGGTTCATATCAGTTAACATGTTTAGTGGGTTGCCTGGCCTATTATCCTTTTTATTTATATATATTTTTATCATAAAAAATCCTAATGGTTTCCAGAAGTAACGAAAAAGAAGTTTTTTTTTTAATTTTCAGTAGGTAATGCCCTAGTGTACTTTACCCTACACAGCATCCCAATTCGATCCAAGGGTCCCGTAAGTTAATAATTTTTCAAACATTTTTTCTGTCATATTCGTCAGCAATCCGTTTTTTTTTTCAACACACGTTTCGAAATAGTATATTACATAACAAGTGTTGAAAGTTGTACTTTTTAAATTCTCCGAGTGTGAGAAAAATCACTTTCACACGAGTAATGTACACAATTTTTTCTACGACCATACAAAATAATCAAAAAGGGTTTGTTTTTAATAGTTTGTAGGTATCACCATTGTGTTAAACAATTTTTTTTTACACTAGAGTTAAAAAATGTATATAAACTATTCAACTCTAGAGTTGAAAAAAATAAAAACAATGCCCACTTACACATTTTAGCTTACGTACCTAGATTTAAATGAATAGAATAACTTTTTCTCCTATTTGCTTACGCACATCATACAATAAAACAATAATATACCTAATTATACATACAAAAACAACAATACACAAAACGAAAACATAACCTCAATATTATAGAGAGATAGAGATGGAGTTAACTATCGATAGCTTGTTAATTATAAAAGTTATATCTATATTCGATTTGTTTTGAATATTGCTAAAATAAATTTACTTAAAAAACATTCACTTGTCCCATCCTTAAACATTGTATGGATACTTTTATCCGATAGTAAAATTTTAAATCGGTATTTCCTAGGGTATTCTATTTCTGCTCTATAGCTGTCCCTTTTTTTCTGTGGTTCAACTCAGTTGGCAATGTTCGTTAACATGTTTGGTGGGTTGCCTGACATATTTTCCCTTTTTGATATATTATTATTTTTATCATAAATACTCTTAGGTTCCCAAAAATAGGGAAAAAAAAGAAATTTTTATACTTGCAGTAATGCCCTAGTGTACTTTACTCCACCCAGCACCACAATTCACTCCACGGGTCCCGTTAGTTTGTTATTTTTTTAGATAGTATTGCTGTCAAATTCGTCGGCCATCAGCTGTTTTATATTTCAACACACGTATTGAAAGAAAATATATCAACATGCGTGTGATATAATGAAGTTTCTAGCCAAGTTAGGCGTGCTTTATTTCTCATTTTTATAGGTGGTTAAAAAAAAAGTATTTTAACACGCGTGTGATATAAGGTACTTTCTAGCCTAGTTAACCGTGGTTTTTTTCTCATTTTTATAGGTGAACGTAGGGAAAAGTATATTACAACTTAACATTTAATTTATTATAACTAAAATATTTAATAACTACAACTAAAGTCACAGATTCAAGGTTGTATCTGTTTAATACATCGGATATGATCGACAGCATTGGGTGCGCATCATTGTTTTCGGTTCAGTGTTCGGTGTAGGGATGTTAAAAACCAGTATTTTTTGGTAATAGCTATGTTGTTCCTGTTGCAGATTCATACCTGTTCCAAATACCTGTTATTAAAAATACTGGATTAATAGTTATGAATATTTTTACTGCAGAGTGCGAATACGCCAAGCCGATAAGCACGAAAAATATTTACCTACTAGCGCCAGACGTGTATTTCAATTCCGAGAATGAGCTTGCAGATTGTTTGTATATTTTAGGAAATACTCGAGTCTAGTCAACAAATAGACACTACAAATTTTGTTAGACTCGTAGAATATACCTATCCTACAGATTATGATATGTAAGTACAAATAAACATACTCTTACTAGTTTAACCCGTTTTTGCGCAGTGTTCCATAATTGGACATCAGTTACTTGTTCCCAGTGTTCCGATAATGGAACATCACCTGATAGTTTCCCCCCACCACCAAAAACGCATCGAATCGTCCATCGGTCGTCAATATTAGTTTAGTACAGATTAGTGCTGGGAAGTTTAGTTCACTTTGCCGATTTCAATCTTTCGTTCTCGTTCAATAAAGTGAATAGTTCAAAAGACTAGTTCGTTTAGTTCATTTAGTTCACTGATTTATACTGGCATATCGCCGCATGCATCGGTCGGTCAGGTGACAAAACCTATAATCTCGGTCGTCTCGCTCTCGCTTGCGTAGTACATTCCGTTTAGACTTTAGTTCGCCTTGTTTCAATCTCTCAGTAATTACTGATTGAATCTTTTAGTTCAGTTGGCAGATTCGATCTTTTGAACTAGTTCGTTCGCGAACTACACAACTCTAGTACAGATGCATTCATCGAGCGAAACGCTTATTTCGCGTCCAAATATTTTTTTACGTATTTTGTTGCTTACTAGATCTTGCACGAATACGATTAAGGAAAATGGCTTCCAAGAAGTAAGTATTTATATATATTTCTTTTGTATATTATGAGAATATAATATGATCTTTACAGCGTACATATAATAACTAGTAACCATTTTATGCTATAAATATATTGAAATAAAAAAATGTTTTTGTTCTCCCACTCACCTATATACCGGGTGGCCCACTCTCAACGCAGGATTCCATAGCATCTAAACTGTTCAACTTTTTAATATTTTTTAAAAACAGAGTTATTGGGAGGCATTGGGTCTACAATTTAAAATTATTTCAAATTATACAGGGTATCTCAAATAGTCAGGGTATATCAAACATACTTTTTTTTAACTGGAACACCCTATATATTATGATATTTTTGGATTGGATGATCAATTCTAAGAATATTCTGTATAACACATAATATGTTTAAATTTAACAGTTTTTGAGTTATTACCGAGTTTTTAAAAATTTCGTGTTTGCAGCACGGAAAGAATATGCACCTGTCGGTAGTACAGACTGACAGAAATAAATGAAGTTTGGGTTATGGAATATGATTGCTCAGTAGCGTCTAAAGCATATTTTAAAAAACAAAAATATTTACCGAAGTCTTTTAAAATGCCTTTCTAAATGTAACAATTTTAAAAACGTAAAAATTCTTAAAAGTCTGTTATTTTAAATACATACCCTATTATTTTTTATGCCTAATCGAAAGACATTTTTAATACAATTCTAATTATACTAGGGTTTCCTATACCTACCTTTTATAGTTTTCTCTGAAATAGCTATTTCTTCCTTTACCATATAAACTCGGTGTTTATTTTCTCATAGAGTGCCTTGAATACCGCACCGTGTCCGTACGACGCTCTGTTTCTAGAGTGCCATGGACAACCAACTATTCATTTTATTAATGTTAAGTCATTTGAAGTTTTTCTTTAAAGGAAAAAATTAATGATATTGCTTAAACTTAAAAAAACAGAAATATTTTTTAAATTTACAAATACTGAAAAATGTCGCTTCAAATCACTTAAGAATACTTAAGATTAATAAAATGAATAGTTGGGTGTCCATGGCACTCTAGAAACAGAGCGTCGTACGGACACGGTGCGGTATTCAAGGCACTCTATGAGAAAATAAACACCGAGTTTATATGGTAAAGGAAGAAATAGCTATTTCAGAGAAAACTATAAAAGGTAGGTATAGGAAACCCTAGTATAATTAGAATTGTATTAAAAATTTCTTTCGATTAGGCATAAAAAATAATAGGGTATGTATTGAAAATAACAGCCTTTTAAGAATTTTTACGTTTTTAAAATTGTTACATTTAGAAAAAATTTTTAAAAGACTTCGGTAAATATTTTTGTTTTTTAAAATATGCTTTAGACGCTACTGAGCAATCATATTCCATAACCCAAATTTCATTTATTTCTGTCAGTCTGTACTACCGACAGGTGCAGTAGTTTATATGGTAAAGAAAGAAATAGCTATTTCAGAGAAAACTATAAAAGGTAGGTATAGGGAACCCTAGTATAATTAGAATTGTATTAAAAATGCCTTTCGATTAGGCATAAAAAATAATAGGGTATGTATTTAAAATAACATACTTTTAAGAATTTTTACGTTTTTAAAATTGTTACATTTAGAAAAGCATTTTAAAAGACTTCGGTAAATATTTTTGTTTTTTAAAATATGCTTTAGACGCTACTGAACAATCATATTCCATAACCCAAATTTCATTTATTTCTGTCAGTCTGTACTACCGACAGGTGCATATTCTTTACGTGCTGCAAACACGAAATTTTTGAACACTCGTTAATAACTCAAAAACTGTTAAATTTAAACATATTATATGTTATATAGAATATTCTTAGAATTGATCATCCAATCCAAAAATATCATAATATATAGGGTGTTCCGTTTAAAAAAAAGTATGTTTTATATACCCTGACTATTTGAGATACCCTGTACTTATAATTTAAAATAATTTTAAATTGTAGACCCAATGCCTCCCTATAACTCTGTTTTTAAAAAATATTAAAAAGTTGTACAGTTTAGATGCTATGAAATCCTGCGTTGAGAGTGGGCCACCCGGTATACGTATTCCAAAATTGGAACACTGGTAACGAATGGGGTCATTAATTCTGGCATATTTTTTTAGGTTTTATAGTACACAAGAACTTATCGATATGGTCGAAAATGAAGATTTTTGGGATGCGGATGTTTTCATAACCCCTCCAAATGATGGCTTAGATTCAGAGGAGGATTCAGACGACGAAGAAGCACCTACAACAAATATCAATCACCTCAGTGGACGACAACTGGTAGCAGAGGCAAGTGCAAAAATTCGTAAAGTAGATGGCACCATATTTCTAACCAAAGATTATGACGATGATTCTCAAGAGCCAAGTCAAATCGATGTTCATCATGATACTCGAAACCAAGATTGGGATAATGAAGACGAGATTCCTTTGGCACACACTCAGCTATGCATAATGCATGGCAAATTTACAGACGCCAGCCAAATTGTGAAAGAGTTGATTTTTTAAAATTCAGGAGGGAAATCACTCATGCTTATTTAAAAAAGTGTGCCCATCCTGTTACTGGTGGAGGACGACCAAAATCTTCAAAACCATTGATTAAAACAGTGCATGGAAATATACGTTATGATGGACTCAACCACTGGATGATACCAGCGCCAAAGCAAGGACGTTGCGCCATATGTCATAAGAATACGACAAACATTTCGCAAATGTAATGTCAAACTACATGAACAATGTTTTAAAGGCTTCCATATTGTTTCAAGTTAATTTTGTGTAAAAACTTTTAATAAAATACACCCTTTTGCTTTAAACATTTAATTTTTTTTTGTGAGTAGACGCCACCTTTCGTTCCCAGTGTTCCATTATTGGAACGCACATTTTTTAAAGAATCTTGAGTTAACTTTTATCTGTTTGGCCAAAAATAATGTAATTAAGCACAAATAAACCTTAAAATACAATATTAATAATATTTTAACATTTTAAAAAATTCGGGCATTAACGAACAAAATATAACCTAAAACTTTGGCAAAAACGGGTTTTAAATAATTTAAAAACCGTCGGTACCGGTAACTGATAGCAGAATAAATCCAATCCTCGTGAAATTAAATACTCGGTTGAAACAGTGTAACAGGTAAGTGTCAAATTATGTAACCGACCTGTTAATGACGGTTCCACACTCATATCAGTTACTAAATACCAGTGACTAAATACCTAAGACAGGTATTTAGTAACATCCCTAGTTCGTTTTTACTGCATGGCAAATGTTAGCGCTCTGCTTCTTTTTTTTTGTTTGCCTGTGAGAAAACGGCCTACAAATTAACTCTATGAGGTTTGTTTGCAGGCAGGCACGGTTTAAAAAATATTATATATTTTTATTTGTAGCGTTTACTTTTTAAACCGTTACGATATTAATTAATATAATAAATTCTGGTCAGGCACATGCGAACAGCGACCCAATGGAGCTAGAAGAATAAGAAGAATAGAAAAATCGATTGAGATAAACAATATTCCAATTTTTTGTTATAATTCTTTCCTTCACCCATTCTTGTTACAGTAATATCAATCAAGAAAGATAGTTACCTTTTATGTTAAAGGTGTAAAATGACAGAAGTAGTGCTTATTATGATATTTCTGTTATAACTAAAGTACTTTAATTAGTATAGCCATATATAACGTTAAACAATGACTATTAATACGGTTTATGTGTGGTAATTAAAATGCTTTAATGACTGTTGCTATCATATTTAATAAGGTATAATAGTGAATATGTCCCTTGTGTGTAAAAAATCCCATTAGAGTTGTACAATTTTCGAAAATCCTACGGTAATTGTACGCTAGCTATCGATAATTGCCCGGCAGGTGTCATTTTGTTTCATTACAATAAATATTGACATCATCTGCACATACAGGAATTTAGTTCTCTAGGAAAACTAAAATACGTTTTAAAAAATCCAGACATTCCAATACATTTAAAACGCAAAGTTTATGACATGTGCATTTTGCCGGTAGCAACATATGGCCTTGACACAATAGCAATCACAAAAGGCAGTGCAGACAAACTAAAGACAACACAAAGGGCAATGGAACGGGCAATGCTTGGAGTCTCCATAAGGGATCGGATCAGAAACGAGGAAGTAAGAGGACGAACAAAGGTGACCGACGTAATCTGCTACATGGCCGGGATGAAATGGAGGTGGGCGGGACATGTTGCAAGACATGACAATAGTAGATGGACCAACAAAGTGACCCACTGGCGCCCCAGTGAAACAAAAAGAAGTGGAGGAAGACCGCAAAAGCGCTGGCTGGATGATATCAGATAGGTCGCTGGTAGAAACTGGGCACAACTGGCTCAGAATCGACATGAATGGAAAAGACTCGGAGAAGCTTATGTCCAGGAGTCAGGAGTGGACTAGATAAGGCTGATAAAGAAGGTGCAAAACTAAAAAACCCTATAATACTATGAAAACGTATACAGGGTGTTTCATTAAAAACTCCTAGGCCAATTATTTCGAAAACTAAAAGTGACATGTGAATTCTATAAACGCCAGTTTGTAGCCTCTATGATTGACTTCACAACTGTGTAAAAAATGTGTTTAAATAATACAAGATGTAGGTGGCGCCACGGTGCAAAAATTTTTTTCGATGACACGAACTCTTAAATGTTGTGGTTCATAAAGAAAATTAATTTTTGATCAAATTATGTCCCATAAAAATTTTTGAGAAATCGAACATATTTGGGGTTTACGTTTTTTTTTAAGTAATTTTAATGAGTAAGTATTTTAATTATAAATATTTTTAATATCCTCTAGCAGATTTTAATTTAATTTTGGTGATGATAATTTCAGTGATAAAAAGCTCGTGAGCGCTAAATTATTATATCCAGTGACGACTGACGTCTCAGGAGGCGCCTTAAATAATAAGACGCCACTGAGTTTTTGGTAATTTTTATATTTTTTTCGGATTAAGCAACTAAAAATATCCTTTTCTTGTCTGATAAATTGTTTTCATATCTTGCTTCGTTTTCGAGAAATAAAAATAAAAACAATTTTTTTTGCATATCTCTGGAAAACGAAAATCATTAAATAATTAATAAGTTGTGTTTTTTTTGTTTAAAAGCAAAGATAAAACATTTAAGCATAACAAAATAAAATTAAAAGATGTTTTAAATTTTATGAAAGAACTGATGAGAAATTATATAATATTATAAATGAAAATTAAAACAATACCAAAAACTAACTAATGGGGTCCAATGAGGTGTTCAAAATTATTGCCGTTTTTATGCATACACATAGCAAATCGATTAATAATTCGGTTCTGCAAACTCTCAATAGTGAAGAAGTATTTGTTAACTGTGTATTTATTTGTAATTCTTGCCATATTTAATTTTTAAATATTATATTGTTGAGTTTTGATTTTTGTGTTTTTATTTTTATTAAGAAATATTAATTCAAAATTATCGGTCATTTTAATGCACTTAAGCTATTACCCCCAAAAATTTTGTGACAAGTCCAACAGTCAGTTAAATTTATTATTTTTTGTCGTGTCACACAAATCAACCAATCATATCAAAATTACTGCTTCTATGTACCATTACGACTAAATCAGTGATAAACTTTAACCGTGATTTATGATAAAAATCGCTATTACCCCCTATAATTAATGTACGTTAATAATTACAATAAAAGCTACTACTTTTACTATAGCAGATCAGGTTAAAATAGAAAGATGACTTTAGTTATAACAGGAAAGGGTATTAGCTGTTTCCCATTTAACTGCCATAATTTAGTTATGGTTATTAAAACTTTAAATATAGTCATTACATTTGAAAATAGGTACTCTTGTTTCATTGAGGTAGGATTCACCATTTTCCAGTAAAATCGATTTTAAAATTTTCGGTTTTTTGAAATCCGGTGAAAAGGCTAAGGTTTTTTTTTGCATATCTCAGCAAAGACTTAATATTAAAACATGAAATTTATTAGCAGCTCTACTAGCGACAAGGCATATGTATTAAAGGATGTTATTTTTTCTCTGTGTGATAATTAGTACTATAAATTTTAAAATATATTGTTTTGTATTGTGAAAGTTGATAATATACACAGTGATTCGCTAATCGTAAAAATTGGAATACCTCAGTACCGTCTTAGGACCAATTTGTGTGAAACTCAAGTGAAAGAGCTAATAAATAAAAATTAAGATCTGGCTTGATTTCTCTAAATTAACCTTGAATATTTCCAGAGCTAATTACATAGCATTATCTTTTACTTCTTCTAATCGTTCTAATTTTAACAATATAAAAATTGAATATCTTGAAGAAGGTGAGGTAAACTCATAAAGTATTTGGAAATTACTATTGATAAACATCTTAAATGGGGAGCATATATTAGTTATTTGATAAACAATATTAAACAGTTAAATCATAAATTCTATATTTTGAGGGGAAATTATTGACAGAAAACTAGTACTCTCCATATATACGACTTTAGTATAATCTCTAATAAGATACGGTATAACTGCGTGGGGTGGGATCTATCAAAACTCGCTAAAATCCAGGCTAGGATAACTTAAATGGTGAAGGTCGTCCCCTGTTCGTTTAATTTATCCCCCGGTCGCTAGTGGCGCTATTGTAGGAATTTTGTTTTATAAGGTTGTTCATCTCCTAACGTTGGTAGGAACAGAATATTCATTTAGAATGAGCATGGCCAACATTATGTACCTCTCTCTCTCTCTGTACCTGCATAATATGTGCGAGAAAGATAAAAATATGGCTTGTTGTGACAGATCCTGAAGTCTTACCTGCGACTGGTGAAAGATTGTCATTGTCATTTTATGATTGATTTGTAAAATATATAAAAAATAAAGTTATTATTAAATAATAATTAATATATAATTTATAAACTTAACATGGCGCAGTCGGTAGTTTGAGAATCGTAAATAGGTATATATTTAATATGTCGCGACCAAAGAAATCGGGAAGAAAAACCAAGGCAATTAACAAAAGCGTGGAACCTCCTGAAGACTTTATTAATGTCGCCTAACGATTGGAAAGTACAGCGAAAGCTATTAAAGATATAGAAAGAAACTTTACTTCACAACTTAATGAACTACAAGGTACAATAACTAGTTTATTAAATAAAAACTTTGAAAATAACACGGAATTGTTAGAAAAATCTACAGAAAATAATAATATAATAATGTAAGCTGTTTTTTTATGTAAACCATATTTATGTAAATATCTAATATTAATAAATCTTATCGCTATATCATTGCTATAATTTCCTTTCGTTCTCCCAAATTATTTTAACTTGAATCAGATGTTTCGCACTTCAAACTTTTCCGTTAAGTTGGAAGCGCGAAAATTTGAATTCAAAGTAATAATTAAATTTAAATTTTTGTGCTTGGCGCCTACCCCCACCACGACTATATTTAGTTTCGCCCCCGGTCGCATGTGGCGCTATCAGGGAACCAATTTAGTATGTTAAGTTGCCTATCTATCCTTGAGAGCGCGCAACTCGCTTGTCTATGCTAAAACCTCTAAATGTCGTTCAAAATTTATATCCTAAAAATAATGTTGTAGGTAGAGAATGTCATTCTATTAAAAGTATCCATGGCCACAACAAAATCTACCTACCAGGTTTTGAGATACAGGGTCTAAGTTCCATAATTGAATTTTTTCTACATAATATTTTCGTGCTTTATGATATTCATTCGTTTAATTTTTCTGGATTTTTGTTTACCGTGCCTTGGATAGAATAGAATACTGTAAAAATAATCTAAATTTTTTAATTATATACCAGGTGAAATTTATAGAATATTTTTTTTTAAGTTCGGCATTAAATTAAATATTAAAAAACTGAGACTGAAATATTAAATAAGCTTGGCAAGCTATCAGAATTTGTTTTTTGTATTAATACAGGGTGGCTCAAAAAAATTAATATTTTATTTTTACTAGTTTTTAAAGTGTAGATATTTTTTTATTGTCAACTCGTGGCTTTTTGTATGGTTTCAAATATATATAATTATCAATATTATACGGGACATTTCCGATGATACGCGATAGAAAAACTATAAAAATACATATATTTACATATCACTTCGTATATTAAAATTGGATCTGTTAAATATCGTTATTTTTTTAATATTTTTTGCTTGAAGTGTTTTACTTACATTTTTACTATTGATTTCACTTTTTCTATGACCAGTTCTGGAGATATACAGCATCGAACAAACTCAGAACACAAAAAATTAACATATAACATATAACAATACTTTTTCTTTACTTCATAAGTATGGAAAAGTTCATATTATGGTTGGTTGGTTGGTTGGTTGGTTAAAGGCGGGGGTCGGGTTCGACGTATGGCCCAAGCTTCTTACACTGCAGCCTTCTGGCTTATTGTGCGCCCCAGTCTTGTTAGAAAAGATTTGTTCCTTCTATGAGGTCCAGTAGTTTTCTTCCAAGTTTGTCGTGCGGGAGGTTATCGTCACGTCGAATGTTTCCGAAGATTTTAAATCTTTTTCGGTTTAGCGCTTCGCAGCTGTATATGATATGGGAGGCGGTTTCATCCTCTTCGCCGCAAAGTCTACATTCAATGGGTCCATTATAGACTCCCATTCGTTGAAGGTGCTTTCTTAAGTGACAATGGCCTGTTAGTAGGCCTGTCACTTGCTTTAGCTGGGTACGCGTCAAGAGCAGCATTCCAGCTGATAGCTTCTTCGAGGGCCTATCGATGACGGCCCGTGCGTGTGCCTGGCCAGGTGTACCATTCCATCGAGATAGATGTTGTTTTTGTGCCCATCTGTCTAATGTTGTTTTGGTTGCCTTTTTTGATATTCCAAGGGCGGGTTCTGGGCCCCTGAAATTTTGAGCAGATCCGGTTCTTGCCAGTTCATCTGCTTTTTCGTTGCCTTTTATCCCTGAATGGCCAGGAACCCATAGGAGTTCAACCCTGTTGTTTCTGGCTGCCAGGTCTTTTAGGTCGTTAAGGCACTCCATTGTGATTTTTGATGTAAATCGGAAGGAGTTCAGAGCCTTTAGGGCAGCTTGGCTGTCCGACAGGATATGTATCTTTTGGTTGTGGTAGCCCTTTTCGATATTCTTTTGTACGCATGCTTGTATCGCATGAACTTCAGCTTGGTATACTGTGGCGTAGTTTCCCAGAGGGATGCTGATTTCCATTCTGGGTCTTTCCCCAAATACACCTGCGCCTACTCCGTTGGCCGTTTTCGATCCATCAGTGTACCAAACTAGGCCATTGTCTAGTGACGGAGATCTTCCTTTGGACCACATATCAGGGTCGCACCTGACATTAAATGGTTTTGTAAAGTTATATCTCGCTTTCATGCGATCGGTTTGCATCTCCAAGAGCTCGTCGTTGATAAGGTCCGTGGCTCTTGTGTGCCCTATTTTCTCGGGGCGTTGTTTCCATTCCCCATTTGCTTTCATCCTAGAAGCGCTGCAGTTGGCCTCCATTTTGATGTGTATATCTAGTGGTGTTAGTCCTAGTATAACTTCCATTGCTGCGGTGGGGGTGCTTCTCATTGCACCGGTGATACACAAGCAGGCCAGCCTCTGTACACTGTTAAGTTTTGTGGCTGTCGTGATTTGCTGTGTTTTTGTCCACCAAACTACAGACCCATATGTCATCAGGAGTCTGATGACTGTGACGTATAACCACAGCACCATCTGCGGTTTGAGTCCCCAGGTTTTCCCAAACAGTCTTCTGCATCTCATTAGACACATTTTTGCCTTGTTTAGGTTATTGTTGATATGTCGGTTCCATGTCAGTTTCGCATCCAGGGTTAGTCCTAGATATTTGACTTCGCTGACTGTTTTTATCTGTTCACCAAAGATTTTTAGGTTGTTATAGTTCCCTGCCTGTCTTCGTTTGGTGAATGGCAATGTTGCAGTCTTAGCAGCGTTGACTTTGAGGTTTACCTTCTCACACCAGCGTTGCACGATGTTTAGTGCTCTTTGCATAAGCTCTGCTAATATAGTGGCATGTGTACCGATGATGAGTATTACCACATCGTCTGCATAGCCTTGGGCGTAGAAGCCCTCTGCGTTAAGACATGCTAGTAACTCATCTACCACCAAGTTCCATAGAAGAGGTGACAATACCCCTCCCTGCGGACAACCTTGCGTTACATCGGCCTTTAGAGTATCCCCATGTAGGCTAGTTTTGATTTGCCGGTATTGAAGCATGTTGTGGATCCATCTTCGTGTGGTATCGTCGACTCCATGTCTTTTTGCGGCAGACATCATTGCGAAACAGGAGGCGTTGTCGAAAGCCCCCTGTATGTCAATGAAAACGCCTAGGGCAATTTCTTTGTGATATAGCGCTGTTTCGACCCTTGTTATTAGGTTGTGTAAGGCAGTTTCACAAGATTTGCCTGGTTGATAAGCATGTTGATGTTCGTGAAGGGGTTCCTTCATGAGCGCCCCGTCTCTAATATGCCTGTCTATAAGTTTCTCCAGCGCTTTTAGTAAAAATGAGGAGAGACTTATGGGTCGATATGCCTTGGCTTCGGTGTATGTTGCACGTCCGGGCTTAGGGATGAAGGTGACATTTGCTGTTCTCCATGCCTCTGGAACATAGCCGATGGCTATGCAAGCTCGGTAGATTCTGCTTAGGTGTGGTAGTAAGTATTCGAGTCCTTCTTGCAGAAGAATGGGATAGATTCCATCCGGCCCTGGAGATTTATAGGGTTCGAATGTCTCTATGGCCCATTTGATTCTTTCATAGCTGACTGTTGTAACTGCAGTTTTCCAGTCTGCTTTCTTGGCTCTGTGCACAAGGTTCGTTTCATGATGTTGAGTTTCCGGTTGTATAACTTTCGACCCCGGAAAGTGCACTTGGAGAAGAGTTTCAAGGGTGTCTTTACCGCTTGTGGTATATTCGCCTGTTGGTTTCATTATTGTGCCAACTGAGTTTGACGTGTCTTTAGCGAGAATTCGATGGATGCGGGCCGTTTGGGAGGTTGTTTCCACCTCCCCGCAGAATTTCCTCCATGAATCTCGTTTGGCTTTTCTTAGGGCTTTGTTGTACTCAGTGAGAGACCGGGCGTATTTGTCCCAGTCGCCTGTGATTTTAGCTTTGTTGAAAAGTTTCCTGGTTTCTTTTCTCAGGTCTTGCAGGTGTTGATTCCACCATGGTACTTCCCTTTTTCTCCCCCGTACTTTTAGAGGGCAGTTTTCTTCATACGCTGTTGTAATGGCGTCCTGAAGTTGATCCACAGATAAGTCTATATCTACGGTACTTTGCAGATTGGTTTTAACAGAAGTCAGACCCTGTTTCAGTTGATCCCTGTATGATTCCCATTCGGTATTACGCGGATTGCGGTAGGGCGTTATTTCCCCGCTGCAATTCTGAAGTACAAACTCAATGTGTCTGTGATCGGACGCAGACGGTTCGTTCGATACTCGCCAGCCTTTAACCGCGTCTAATAAACGCGTACAACATATTATGGTTAAAAATAGATATATTTAATGGTATACAGGGTTTTCCGAATAATTAAAGTGTTCTAATACTGTATTTTGCAAATAAGAACTATAAGTATAAATAGAATAAACAAGCAAAGTTTTAATAAAAATAATGAATTCCATCCAAAAATAATAATTAGGACTGAAGAGAGAGAGAGAGAAAATAAAATAGTTGCCATTTACTGAAAAATGAAATAAGCAAAGTATTTAAAGTTGAAAAATCAGCAAACAAGTTTTGGACCCATTAACAAGGACTATTATGATAAAATACATTCAATCATTAGCTTCGCTGGTACAAGCAAGTGCTAACCGTATTCCAATTTTTCTCTGCGCATGAGTGATTTTTAACTGGTTGGAAAATTGTTGCTTTGCGTTTACGTTACAATTTGATTTCTGCGAGCCAGATTTTCTGCCAGCAGTTTGGAGTTTTTTTAAGGACCTCTATAATTTATAACTTAACTGGTCAAACAACGAATTATAACAATGATTTAGTTTCTTGGCTCCATCACTCTTCAATATTTACACCAATTACCAACCCATTTACCCTCATGCTGAACACTATGTTTATGCCGATGACCTTGGTATCGCGGTAAAAGGAAAAACGTTTGAAGAGATTGAGAGAAGACTGGAGGAAGCCTTAAACATAATGGGTAAATACTACAAAGAAAATTCCTTAAAACCAAATCCTGCCAAAACCCAAGTGTGTGCTTTCCATCTAAATACACACTTGGCTTGCAGAAAACTAAATGTATCCTGGGAGGGATAAAATCTGGATCATACTGAAAAGACGAAGTACCTGCGGGTTGTCCCGGACCGGACGCTAACATAGAAAGACCACTGCAAAGCCACCAGACAGAAGGTAACGACCCGAAACAACCTCCTAAGGAAACTAGCAGGAAGCAAATGGGGTGCCAACCCAAGCGTTCTAAGGACCACGGCGGAAGCTTTGTGTTTTTCGACAGCAGAATATGCATGCCCAGTGTGGAACAGATCTAAACACGCAAAAGAGGCCACACTCGCATTAAATGAGACATGCAGAATAGTTACCGGGTGCATGAAACCCACACCTATACCGTTATTGTACCAGGCTGCTGGTTTCACTTCCCCAGAAGACGGGCGCGAGGCGGCCCAGTACGTAGAAAAGTGCAAACAATCGTTTGACGATAGACACCTCCTCCACAATCTTGAGGAACCTCATGGAACTAGCCGTTTAAAATCTAGAAGAAGATTTATGAGGAGCACTACCATAGAGCCACCAGCAAACTTTCCACCACGGCAGGACCTGCCACAAGGGATAGAGCTGAAATGGAAGACACGGCGTACCCTCAATCGCATGCGGAGTGGTGATTCACCTGTCAAATCCAACCTGGCTAGATGGGGAATAAAGGCTGCCAACGACGTACTGTGCGAGTGAGGGGAGGCACAGAACATGGCCCACTTAAGGTCTTGTGTGCTCTGTCCATGAAAGTATACCCTCGACGATATATGGCTCGCTAAAGGCCAATGCACACTACCGGTTACGATCCTATTCCGATTCACGATTACGGTTACGATTGCGCATTCGTGAACTCACACTACAGTGACAATCGTTACGGTTCGTTTCACGATTGCACTAAATATAACCTATAAAATTACAGAGGCCTGCCTCGTACCTCGTGTATAAATGCTAATTCCGCATCAATAGTCCAGTTTTTGGACTTGGGTGGCATTTTTGGTGCTGGTTTATTATTATTATACACGCAACTGCACACGACTTTTTGGTCTGAAAACTGAAATGTTATGATTCGAACCACAGAAAAATAAAGGGTTTAATTCGAACATGAAGATGAGTAGCAGCAACAGATGATCGCGTGATCACGTGATTGCAAGCGGCATTGCTATTGGCTACGGTTGCCTACGATCCGATTAAAAATATAACTCAACCTAAACGTCCCAACCGAATCGTAATCGTGGACTGGTTCGCTCTGATTGGTCGATGGGTCCAACAGAATCGCAATGGTGAACCGTAATCGGATCGTATTCGGTAGTGTGCACTGGCCATTATACGGAAGGAAGCTCTAGACGTAGCCCGATACTGGGCTGAAAAGCTGTAGAAATTAGGAATCTTTATGGATGTGGACTAGAAAAAGTAGAAGTAAGTTTCTTTTTAATTAAGTTTTTTTATGACTTGATATTTAAAGTAACTTCATAAATTACCTGCCCTAATATAGTCGGGAAAAATATTTTATTTCAAATAATAAAAAATCTTTACCAAAAATCGTTTAAATATTATAACCTTTAAGTGGTACTAAATAATTCCAAAACTTTTCAGAAATGTGAGTGTTTATTACAAACTTAATTTAGGCCGGTGAATAAAACTTTTTAATTGCATACTTATAATAATTAAATTTGAATTCTTCTAAATATCTACCCAATTATATTTACCAATAAATTTATTTAGAGAATTTTCACTAATTACCTTACTATCCTAATTAATATCGTTAATTGTTTTGCAATTAGATAAAGGGCAATGATTGCATAAATAATAATCATCCAATAATTAAATTATAAATTATAAAAAAAAAAATGTCTATTTTAATATTTATTGTCCCGGAGAGGATGTTATTCAGAAATATAAACTCACTTATATCATACCATAAATAGATATTTATTTCCCTTTTTTTCGGGGCATTGTCAATATAAAGCGATATTAATTTGCATCAGGACGATTGCGCTAAAAATTGCGCCTTTTTTTTTATGATCGAGCACAAGCGCTATAGGAAAAATCCCTTAAGGCGCTCTGGGAGCGGTGCCAGTGCGAAGAAAGCGATTCACGTTTTTCTTGAATCGTTGGAGGTTATATTCGGTTGGAAACACGGTCTCAGAAAGGCCGTTCCACAAAGATGACGTCCTCCAAATGAAAGAGTTCTGAAACAATGCCTATGACACTATGCATTTTTCTAATCCAATTTTTTCTCCAATTTTATTAATTTTTCTTAAGATGAAAGTTAGAATTTTTTGTTTGTATACGAAAACTTTTAATTCCTCTCGCAAGATGGTTTCCAAGTCACGTGACACTCTGTCTAGGCATTATAATAGTTGACAAAAATTTAAAGTGGACAAATCACGTGTACAGTAACAGTTTGTGTGTGAAATGTACAAATTTTATGAACTAAAAAAATTTATGAATCAAAAGGTCCTTCTAACAATATACCTATAAAGCACTAGTTGAATCTATATTACAGCATGCTATAATTGTATGGGGTGGTCTGTATACTATGTATGCCTTAGACCCTCTTAGTGTGGTACAAACCTATACATATTTAAGGTTATAATGCAAAAAAAAATGCGTTATCGTACTATTCAACTCTATAATGTAAATATACTGAATATTAGAATGCTATACTTTTATAACAGCTGCTTATTCTTACATAATAATAAAAATTTACAAACAAAAATGCTTCACACACATCAAACTAGACAAATTACTAATCAGGATTTGGTTGTTACCTTTTACAGAAGGGATGGTAATCAAAGATTTACAAAAAGTCTAGCCCAAAAATATATAACTCTCTACCAACAAACTTAAAAAATATTGGTAATCATAAAAAGTTTGCTTAAATGTGTAGGTAAGCCAGTTATTTTTGCTAATTATCGAACATTCCTCGAACTACTCTAATAAGTTGCAACATTTTTACTTTCTTGTCTTCTTCGATCGAATTGTTCCGATTTTGACATTTTTCTCAAATTAAAATAAAATTGAAATATAATAAAAACATTTTATGATTTTTTGCACATACAGATTGCTCGTGACCTAGGTGCAATAATTAATATTTGTACTTTATAATATTTATTAGTAAATTGTATTTGTTAGTTGTTATGTTTCGTATGAATAAATTGAAATTGAATTAAAATTAAAATTGAAATTGAAATTGAAATTGAAATTGAAATTGAAATTGAAATTGAAATTGAAATTGAAATGGAAATTGAAATTGAAATTGAAATTGAAATTGAAATTGAAATTGAAATTGAAATTGAAATTGAAATTGAAATTGAAATTGAAATTGAAATTGAAATTGAAATTGAAATTGAAATTGAAATTGAAATTGAAATTGAAATTGAAATTGAAATTGAAATTGAAATTGAAATTGAAATTGAAATTGAAATTGAAATTGAAATTGAAATTGAAATTGAAATTGAAATTGAAATTGCTATGAATTCCAAGACCGGACTTGAAAATTATACATGTGATACCTATTAAAACAACTGATGTAATAGTCTCATCGGTTATAAGGCTTACTAATGCCAAACAATGATAATATATTAAATAATAATAATAACAATAACTTGTTTTGAAAATTTTGTTTTATAAATATGATATTTTAAAGGTAACATGAGTTTTTTTAACGATGGTTTAAAGAGAAAGTGTCAAAATAGAGTTAAAAACTATATTTCATATTATAATTACCCAAACCTCGAAAATACTAATTAACTGAAACGTAATTTTAAATACTCTGTCACTCATATTTACAAAAGAATTATTTTTGTTTTATTCATTTAGGTTATATCTTTAGGTTAAACAATATACCTACAGTTTAACATAAACTAATTGAATTCGGCCAGATAATCATTTGTTTGCTTATTCCTACACAGACACAGAGAGAGTGGTAATGCATGATTAAATATAAAAAAAATATGTCTTATTGTCTCTCGCCCAAAATTTCAATAATTTTATTCATTAATAATAACACTATATATTCACGGCCTAGGCTTTTTTAAATGCTCCTTTTAATCTTCAATTAAGTTAAAATTTATTAATACTTTAATGAAAATTTTTTTAATTATTACTTATTTATTGTATTAAAAATCTTTGCCACACCCTACGCCGCTGGAGTTAACTAACTGCTCCGAGTCCTTGAGCCATTACAATTCCACGCGTAGTCGGAAATTTAACGCTATCTCTATCTTCTGTCTTTGTTTCACACGTACGACACGTACGAATGTATGATGCAAACCAATGATCTGCTACCTATAGATGCCACACGCCATTCATAAACGCTGATCCCGTTAGAATTTTACCTCGTTACTATCCGCTATCACATGGTCACAGCGGCGTCTCGTTTCAGGGTTCACAATAAAATATAATTATCCAATCTAAATTGTAGAACAGTAAAGTTTAATGTATGATTAAAAAAAGGGTCAGCGGAGCAATAAAATTCAATGAAGTTAATTACTGTTTGTAATTTTTATTATAAGGAAAACTTTGGATAGCTATAAATTTAACATTATTTGGTGAACTAAACTGACCTAAAAAATAATTACACTATTTAAAACATTGTTCTTAAGGTTTTATTGAAATTTAAAAGAAAGAAGTTTACAAAATCCAAGTTTAGGTTAACTAGCGAAGCAAAGCACAACAAAAATGTTTCTTCCGCCTTGCCGCGGTCAAAGATGCCCCTCTCTATTTCCCATACGAACTATACGAAGTTGTTCGCGAAGTTCCTTTTTAACAACTTAGCTCAGCAAAGATATTGCTTAGCTGTTTAAAAGGAGCAAATGGAAAGTACCTATTGACTTGCAATGATTGACTATAGGTATGGCCCGAGAATAGTATTGATAACAAAAAAAAAGGTCAATTTCGGACCACGGTTTTCTGAAATGTGATCATTCAAGTGTCAAAATGCTAATTGGCATTAGAAGCCTGGTTACTGATTTCCCTGTTACTTGTCATTATGAACTTTTTTTGTTATGAATTTGTTTTCAAAATGGTAATTTATTATTTTTATGCAGAAAAACAATCCTAAAATATTGATAAGTAAGTGTATTAGCATTCCTGTAAATAATCAATCTATTAAAAATTAGAGGATACGTTTTCAACGATTTGTTAAAAATTTGTTAAAAATGGTCTAATAATAAAAGCTATAAAATTAGTATTTACACACTACCAATACGGTTATATATTCCTATAAAAGTAACACATAGAAATAAAACCAGCATATAAAAATAATAATAATAATAATCTTTATTCTCAAGTAACTAAGTATAGGGATTAGTAGTAGTAGTAGTAAAGGGGAGGCTTAGCGCCAAGCAAGTAGGCCAGTGCGACCCTTTTTGCCAACCCCATTTTACGTCTGGGTAATGTCAGCCAGACGGGACCTACAGTTTTACGTGGGTTCCGAACCACAATTTTACCGGCAGATGTTATTCTCGGCACAGTTTTTACGGTCCTGTTGTAACACCTCTTGTCCACCACAGACCTCGACGGGGGAAGCCTCTTACGTCTCCGTGGTGCGACTTGAAGGATGTTGCCGCAGAGCCCCCTAATCCGTCGGGATCCAGTATCACTCCACGGGACAACACCGTACACCGTCCGTATTACCAAATCCTCTGATTCGGGGCGTCCCCCAATCCGTCTGGATCGGTAACAGACATGCGTCCCTTTTGTGGGTCACTAGATCCATTACTTGGTTCAGGAGTAGCTCACTTCTCGACAACATGCCGAAGGAACACCCGAACGATACCGGAGGTAGCCCGAGAGCTCCACAGCTGTATCGTATCGAGGTCGCCCTTTACTGCAATGTTTATTTTTGCCATTGAGAATGCCAGTGTGTGTTGTACAATGCAACACTACGAAGTACGGTGGCCTGGTCAAGCAAACTAAATAAGTCCGCTAAACTTGCCTGGGATCGAACCAGGTACCTTCGGCATGCGATGCGAGAACGCTATCGCTGCGCTAGGCTGCCACCAAGTATAGGGATTAACTTACATATTATCCAAGTAAAGGATTTGCAGGAATGCTTACAATAAAAATATATATATATAATATATTTATATAATATATTTTTATTATAAGCATTCCTGCATAATTTTATAAAATATAGATTATTTTACACACGCAGAAAAGAAACATGGCCATGGAGAGAATTTGAAAATTGAAATTGTTTATGTAATTTATATATAGGTAGGTACCTACTTTAATAGTTAAGTGAAAGAATAGCGCTATGGCTACTACTTAAATAATACTAAACTTTGCTCTTATTATGGGTATCATGAAATATTATTTCTATTTTTGAAATTGTAGATTATTTGTTCTCAATAAAAGACGTTTAGTATTATTACTATCATTATTGTGTTAGTACCTACTTTTAAGAGCATACATTTGGCAAACAAAGTGAAGGGGCGCAATTGGGAACAAGAGCTACTTCAGAATGGAATACGATTTTGTCAATAGGTTCATTTGTTATTGCTTCATCAATAGGTAGCAGATCATTGGATGCAAACAAACTGGCTATGTTCAACAACGCATGAGATAAAATGACAAGTAAACTTCACTTTGCTGTGTAGAAGTAAATATTGACATGCGCCGCATAAGGTCTGATTTTAGGTGTCTCTTATTCGACTTATTAGATGATTGATAAAGAACAAAAAAGTATGTAGTGTTTCTCTCGTACGCTAACACTGAAATTAAAATGTTCCAAAAAAAAATTAATACCTATTCTACCAAATTCAAAATTATAATCTTTAAAATGCAAAATCAAGTAACTTACCTTATTTCTTTGTTGTTAGTTACATTTCAATATATAATGTTGTTTATTACGGAATAACTCGCTGTCAAAAATTTGTAAAAATCGTTATTTTGGGAATTTGTGCGATTTTTCATGGATAATCTGGAAGAAAACGATCCAAATGGAATTATAAAAGAAGCAGTTACCTTGGAGTTGTTGCCGAAAACGTACAATAAACAGTACAAAATTGCTTATGAATTTTTTTTTTTAGTTGTGCGATTTAAAAGGCGTTTCTCAAAAATACTATAAACATATACAGGGTGTCCCATAACTTATGGGCCGTAGAGTAACTGGAGATACTAGACATCAAACTAAGCCGATTAAGTCATATAAGTTTTTTCGGATTGTTACTCGTTCTAGAGATACAGGGTGTTGAAAGTAAAAGTTTATTCTAGAAAATAAGCCATAATTTGAAAACCGTTTAATGAATCGAATTGAAAGTTGGCAGTATTATATTTTTGTGAGCAAGAAATAAGAACTTGTAAAAATTTTTAAGTTTCACACTAGAGGGCGCTAGTTGCATACACTGGGCTTCATAAATCTATGATTTTTTTTTCTTACCTGTGATATTAGGTGTTTTTCAATTAAAGTTTCTTAAAGAAGGGCATTTTCTGAGTCAAAAAGGTATACCTGATTGATCTTAATATCTTTAACGGTTTTCGAGATATTTCCCTTCAAACATCTCAAAGCATAAAAAACCATGTACATAATTAAATTAATATTTTAATTATCACAACGCAATAAATTCGAAACAGTGGAACAAAAACAAGAAGCTCACTTTAGTAAATGTTGAAACTGACCACCGTTGACCTCAATACACTTTATTAAACTTTTAACTAAATAAATAATAATATTAATAATAATAATAATAAACTTTTACTTTCAACACCCTGTATCTCTAGAACGAGTAACAATCCAAAAAAACTTATATGACTTAATCGGCTTAGTTTGATGTCTAGTATATCTAGTTACTCTACGGCCCATAAGTTATGGGACACCCTGTATATCTACCACATTTCGAAGAGAAATCTAAGATATGGAAGTTTTCATATCTTTGTTCTCAATGATTAAAGCCGTGTTAAAACTAAATTGAGTATAGGTATTAGCAAACATTATTGACTTCAGCCACTTTACTGGCATAGACTTTGGTGTAAACCTAAAAACTTTCAAAATACACGATGGATGGAAGTCCTCAATAGTGGCAAAAGCATAGGTATACCTATTGAAAATTCACTGTAAAATAAGTACAGAATTGTCAAAATCCTTCTTACGCCGTCATCGTTTAGTTCAATTGTTCACTCCACAAGCATTAAAAATTATAAGAAAGTCTTGGTCACTGCAATTACAGAAGGAATTCATATTTCTGGTTGCTCTAATTGCACAATAAATGTTAAAAATATAAAAATTAAAAAGATCCTTGTATTTACTTTTAATAGTTGCGTTAAAAGTATTATTATACTACTAGTAGATCACTGTCATAAAATGAAGTTTTAGATATTGGCAGCAAGCGTTAAAATGTATGTTTTTTGATGACACATGAGATTGTTTCTACGACCATTAGGTCGAGACTAAAGCTGGAATTATAAACTCTGTTGTGTTCGCCTTGGCGTCACTTGAAGTTAAAACATTGAATTGTAATAGGTTTATAAAATAAGCTGGCATTCGCGCTGGCTCTGGCAGCCGTTCAACCCTAATCAACTTTAACTTTTTGGCGCTGGCGTTCATGGCAAATCCGTAGCAGTGACGTCAAGCTAATAATATTTCATTATTTGTATCGCGTGATAGTTGACAGTTACCAAGATTATTGTCAAAACTGCGAACTGAACGAGCACCAACTAAAGTTTATAATTGCCGATTACTAATGTCAACGACGACCGCTGATGCCAACATCAACCACAACGCTAAAGCTGAGTTTATATTGTAGATACTGAACTGTATTTTCAGCTTAAAAATTTAATCAAATATGCTATAAGAACACTTTTGCGCGCGAAATACAAACAGAATTTTTTGTGCAGCTGTTTGTTTTTAACTATTTTATTAATTATATGGATATTAGACTATTTTCATTACCTAACTATTTATCGTGTTTAGAACAAATTTTAAAATTAAAATTATTAGCTTTTATGGTATTTTTCTACATGGCGTAACATAAAGAAGGTCAAAACCATATCAGACAATATTTTGCTGTGTTATTTGAAGGAAAAATCTGACTCTTTCTAATTATAAAAAATGTTTTGGAAATTCATTTTTGAATTTATACGAAAACATCAATACATTTTTCTAGCCGTGAAAAAATAATATTTTTCACAGTGAAAGAAAATATTTTTACAGTGAGGAAAAGAGGCGTTATGTGCAACAAAAAAAACCCTTTTTTTTACAGTTGTATAAAAAATATAATAAATTTTTAAAAAATGTTAAAACAGCAATATTACTTATCATCGACAGTTATTCTCAATTATAATTATATTTCATATATTAATTATACTCAAAATAAGCTACACCTCTTTTTTCAACCCTTATGTGAATTTGGAAAAAAAAGTCGAAATATTATTTTACATACGAATTTTTAGGCCTCCAGTTTTAGGTTCTGAGATATAGAAATTTTCATAAAAATTTCAACCCCGTTAAGTGTTTGTTCAGGGATTAGGCTGAGCGTTGATAAATCAATCAGTTACTTTACAATTTTGTATAATAATATAGATTGCGACATAGGTGAAAGTTACATACATGAGAAAACGATGATTTAGACGATTCCCAGGCCAACCTTTTCGAGAAGCCTTATCTCTTGATGATGCTAGATTTTACAATAATGTTAATGTAATTTTTTAAATAAAGTATTCTTTGACTTGAGCTCGTTAAAGTCAGACGCTGTATTTTCCAAAGTAAAATAAAATTGTTTTTAAAAATAATTTTTTCTGTTTTTTAAACTTAACTCGAATAAAATGTATCTTTGAGTTTATACTGCATTTAACTGCATTAACATTTGCAGAATAAATCAACCAGAATCACATTGCTTATAATCTCCTTACGTAGGGTTTTTAATTTTTGCAGGAATGGGCGAACAGTTTTATGTCCATTTTAATAGCCCATCGTTAGGCGAAGGCTCCATTATGACGCAATCTTATGAGTTTACAGACCTTGCAAGCGATGTAACATTAAGACCTAGATAAGATACTACAAAAATGAAATAAAACTGTTAATTTAGTGAACCATATTCTGGCGATGGCAAATATCAAACGTTGTTACGCTGAGGAGAAAATCAAGATAAAAATGTTAGAAAATTAAAATTTAGTCACGTCAAATGCAACCAACATTACTAATGATTAACGTTAGCAAAGCTGTTTTGGCAACGAATCAATATCAATGATGTCCCGACAATTTTTTTCACGTTTTTTTGACGTTCTATTTGATGTTTTCTACGAGTTCTCAAATTTTGTAACAAATACCGTGCGAGCAAAAATTATTTACATCAAAGAGGGCCTTGCATCTGAGGACGTAATGCTTAGCCGCAGAATTTAATACTTGTTGGATGTCAGTAACTACCTGAATTAACAATCAATCAGTTATTCCGTCATCTTAGACAGTCGTTACAAACAATTTGATTCATAGCTAATTTTTCCAATTTCTTGAACAATTCAAACAATGGGCATTACGGAACAGCACAAAATAATCATGGTTGAAGCGTATTTTCGAAATGGGGTTAGAGTAAATGGTGAGTGGCAATACAATCCTGGTTTGTGCATGTACGATATTCACGAACATTTTCCTAACGTTGCTTTTATTGATGGGGATTTTTATCATTGCCTGAAAAGAACCGTGGCTATGTTTAGGGAAACAGGTTCCTTACAACACAAAAAAGGGACAGGAAGACCATCTGTAAAAACAGAAGAACTTGTTGCAAACGTTCGTGAAATAATGCAAAATACGCCAACAAATTGTATAAGACGCCTGTCCCAAGAAGTGGGAAGATCTTATGGAACATGTAGGACTATTCTTAAGAAGCAGCTAAATTTATTTCCTTATAAAGTGCAAGTATACTTTGTTAATTTTGTACACAACAAAAATAAATTTGTATTTGTCTACTTATTTTATTACTCAGTAGTTTGGCATATCATGTCATAATATGAATTTGACAAAATTTTAACCTAGATTTGGTTAGATATATCGTCCCCATATCATTGTGATCTAAACCAAGCCCTACGTTTTTTAATACAAGCCCTCTTTGATGCAAATAATTTTTGCTCGCACGGTACAATGCTCATTTATTAGGTATCTAATTAGTTTTTCGACTAACTCAAAAGTTTTGCAATTGTATATTTTACGGAGCGATTCGAGTACAGTTCCATATTGGTCGGGTAAAAGACGATATGACGCGACGGCCACGCTCTCGTCGATAGCTACTCTATCACCAATTTCTTCATTGTTTTTTTTACTTTTAAAAGCACGTATTTTTTCCCTCTTATATTCATTTATGTAGTTTTCTATTTCTATTTAAACCTATCAATAAATACGAGTCGAGTCCCGAGCAAGCACAGGAATTGGAACTTCGCTTCGCTTGGTTGGCTCGATTCTTTATCGGAGAGATTTGGCATGGATCTTAAACATGACTATTTTTCACAGTAAAATATTAGTTGGCACAAAAAGGTATGATTTTAATTAACAATTATTCAGTCTTCCAATCCGACCTAGGATAATTTTTTAATTACTTTTAAAAGGCCAATAGTTTAGTTTTTCTATATAGATTCTATATTGTTATATATTATTAAATTATGTTCATGTTGTGAGTAATTATTCCAAATTGAATTTTTTCATACAAATAATATGTTTTTTATAGTAGAAATTATTTTATGAATAAAATAATTTAAATGAAATTTATTGACATTACCTACGTTATTTTTTATAGGTTGTAGTAGTGTTGTAGAGTAACATGATTTTATTTTTGAAGGCTAGTGAAAAATCTTAGACAATTATTTTGTATATTTGTAACTTTTGTTTGTTTTTATAATTCATATTTTTATGATATTTATATAACATCACCATAATCTAAACCACTTAAAATAATAGAATTTACAAGCCTTAATTTTGTATCAATGTTTAAGTACAATTTAAAATTATTTAAAATTTTAAATTTATTTATAATAAACATTTTTTATTATGTTTCTTATATGATCTTTAAAGGTAAAATATTGATCAAAAATGATACCAAGATTTCTAGCGGGTGTTACCAGGGTATGGCATAATTATTTATACGGATTTTGATATTAGTGTTGAATATTATTTTTGAATTTGAAACCGATTAAAATTAAACTTCTTTTGTTTTCATTAAATTTTAAGCCATGATTCTTTATTTCTTAACCAATGAAATCCAATGCAGAAGGTTATTATTTTTTATTTTGTGATATATTTGTTTACCATCAGCAAAAGCTAATAGATTACCATATTTTATGGTAATATGGTACACCCTGTACATCATTGGTTCCTATTCAATGTATTGTTTGGCAATAAGCAAACTAGGTTATTATAAATATTGATTCTGCTGACTAGTTAGGTCGTCGACCAGCAGGCACCAATTAGAAACCAATTAAGCACATTTGAATGTAGATTCAACAGACAATAGATTACACCTAAGTAGAGAGATGGTGTTTTATTAGAAGTACCCAAATAATCTTTACATGGCGATCCTGCCATTTCGAACTAATGGCAAAAGAGGAAATTTGGCGGAAGAAAAATTAAAGCTGGAATAAAATAAAATATGGGCTCAAAGAATTCCAAAGAGGAGGTTATTATAGCACAAACAGCGAGTGGAGATGCAACAAGTAGTATAAAAAAGGGAATGACATTGTCAGACTGGCTACTCATAGTTCTGGTTATTATGGTTATTTTGGCAATAGTCTACATACCTCATTTCCACGAAATATAAAAAAGGTCTGAGAAGAACAATCCGAAGGGAAATTTACAAAAACGAGATTAGGAAATCACGTAATGACGTAACCGACGAAGAAGAAATATTGTGAATTTTAGGTTTTTCTTTTAGCAAGCACGAATAATGAATAATAAATAATGGATAATCAATAATGGATCATGGATATTATGGAAAAAATATTATAATGGAGCTATGGAAATGATTAAAATGGTTATATAAAATTTTAAATTAGATAAGAAAGTATATTTAGACGTTAACAGGTATTTTAGAAATAGTATTACTTTATGGCTACGTAGCGGTATTTATTATTATTGTAATGGCTAAACATTGACCCACTTGGTATCATTTAATTATTATTATTGTTAAATACTAACGGGAATAATTTATAATTTATGGGAGTTTCCGAACTAAATGACATTTTTCAAAAATTAACGCAAGTAAGGACGAATATTACTAAATTAAGTCACGAAAGACGGAAAACACCACAATTACAAACAAAGCTTGATAACGCAAAAACCATTTTTTCCGGGTTAAATATCGAAATAGCAAATTTTAATCAAAAAATTAAAGACTTCGAAGTAGAAGATTCAGAAATTTTATTAGTTAAAAATTTAGTAGAAAAAATTAGGATTTTATATAAAGAAATTTGCGATTTTGACAAAAAGAAGGAAAGTTCTGGAACAGAAATGGCCTCATTCGATCTTAAAGTTGCCGTATCTCTTCTACCTAACATGGATGGTACAGAGGAGACAACAAATAAATTAATAGATGCGATCGAATTGTATGAAGCAATGTTAAATGACGACGGTAAGCCTTTACTTATAAAATTTGTTCTCAAAACACGGGTTTCGAATAGCGCGAAATTACGTCTGAAAGCAAATTATGCCACAGTAAATGAGTTACTTAATGACATAAGGACTCACTTGCTGACGAGAAAATCAGACACTGCCATTCAGGCAAAAATGTTACGTACAAGGCAAGGCGATAAATCAGTTGAAGATTTCGGAAAAGAACTTGAAGAACTCTTTGTCAACCTGACGATTGCTCAAGCTAATGGTAACAATACAACGTACGACATTTTAAGACCCATTAACGAAAAAACAGCTATTAAGAGATTTGCCGACGGTCTCAGAAATCAAAAACTAAGTACCATAATTGCTTCACAAAAATTTGAATATTTAAAAGACGCGATTAGAGCAGCGCAAGACGAAGAAATTATAGCGCCCAATAATTCTTCGCAGGTTATGACGTTTTCAAGAAGAGGTCGAGGAAATTTTAATAGAAATTTTTCTCAGGGATCTTACTATAATAGGGGTAAAAATAATTATGCAAACAGAAATTTTAATAAATTTGAAAATAATAATAATCACCCACGTATAAACAACAATAACAATAATCAACGCGCTCAGCATTTTCAGAGAAATTTCAGAGGACGTTCGTTTAACCGAAGTAATAGTAACCGGAGAGGTTCACCTAGACATAATATGCATTTTGCTGATCGGGAAAATAACTCAGGTCAGGAACATGTAGTTGATTCATCAGAAACGTTTTTTCGTCCCTAAAAAGGAATACACGGCAAGTCAAATTTTTACGTGGACGAACAAATTCTCAAATTCAGTTAATTTTTCAGTAGCAAATAATAAATTAAGCTTTTTAGTAGATACAGGAGCCACACTATGTGCAATTAAGTCAGAGTTTTTAAATCCTTGGGATAAGTTATATAAAGAAAAAATTGAAATAAAAGGTATAGGTGGAAATTTACTTACGGAAGGGTATGTTTACCTAAACCTTACTGTAGGAGGCACTACTTTTCACGAAAAATTTTTTGTTTTTAATTCTTTATTTTGTCGTAATGATGGTATTATTGGTGAAAATTTTTTAAGAAAATATAACGGAATCATAAATTACGAAGAAAACACATTGTCATTGCATAATTCTGAAAAAACAATAAATTTAACCTTAAATGCTTACGACAATAATATTTTAGTAATACCACCAAGATGTGAGACTATTCATTATGTATATACAGGTATGACTGAAGAATGTGTTGTGTTACCAAATCAATTGTGTGCGGGAGTCTTTATGGCAGGCATTGTAGCAAAACCTAAAGAAGGAAAAATTCCAGTAAAAATTTTAAATACTCGAGAGAATGAAGTTAGCTTAACAAACTGCATTCCAAAAACACAAAAGTTAAGTGATTATGAATTTTGTAAATTTTCTAACAGTGACATATCGGTGGAGCGAGTCAAAAAATTACTAAATTTGTTAAAAATAAATTATTTAAACAACGAAGAACAAACTTCAATAGAAAACATTTGTGTAAAATTTGCTGACATATTTCACATGCCGGGTGATAAGCTATCTATCACAAATCTTTACAAAGAATCTATTCAATTAAAAGAAAATTCTACACCAACGTATGTCAAACCGTACAGACTTCCTCACTCACAAAAAGAGGAAATAAATAAACATATTGAAAAATTATATGAACAAGGTGTTATTGAGAGTGCGCAGAGTGAACATTCATCACCTATTTTACTCGTACCAAAAAAGATGGATGCGAGCGGCGAAAAACGCAGTAGACTTGTAGTAGACTACAGAATTTTAAATCAAAAGATTTTAGACCAAAAATGGCCACTGCCAAATATTACAGATATACTAGATTCTCTTGCAGGAGCAATATACTTTTCTCATCTGGATCTAAGTCAGGGTTATTATCAAGTAGGATTAAATGAAGACAGTAGGAAATATACTGCTTTTACTACAGATCGAGGTCAATGGCAAATGACGAGACTACCGATGGGCTTAAAAATTAGCCCTAATTCCTTTTCAAGGTTAATGACGGTAGCTATGTCAGGATTAAATTACGACAAATGTTTTGTTTATCTTGACGATCTTATAGTTTTCGGTAGAAACCTTGCTGAACACAATAAAAATCTTTGTAATGTTTTTTCAAGACTGCGTAAAGTAAATTTAAAATTAAATCCGTTAAAATGTCAATTTTTAAAAAAAGAAATTCTTTATTTAGGCCATACTATCACTGATAAAGGCATTTTACCAGACCCAGATAAAATACGAGCTTTGAAAGAGTACCCTGTTCCTAAAAACGCAGATGAAGTAAAAAGGTTTGTTGCTTTTGCAAATTATTATAGAAAATTCATACCGAACTTCGCGGAAAAAACTGTAGCACTAAACAAGTTATGCAGAAAATATGCCAAATTTGAATGGACGAATGAATGCGAAAAATCATTTAAATTTCTCAAAAATGCGTTAACCACAAATCCAGTATTAGATTATCCAGATTTTTCAGAAGCCAACGAATTTATTTTACAAACGGATGCTTCCAATATTGCGATTTCAGGAATTTTGTCAAATAAAAATAATAAACCAATTGCATATGCTAGTAGAAGTCTAAATAAAGCAGAAGTAAATTATCCCACTGTTCAAAAAGAATTATTAGCTATTTTTTGGTCAGTAAAACATTTTAGGCCATATTTGTATGGACGACACTTCAAAATTTTAACAGACCACAAACCCTTAATATATCTATTTAATTTAACCGACCCCTCCAGTCGTTTAACAAAATTTCGATTAGGTCTAGAAGAATATGATTTTCATGTTGAATATATAAAAGGAAGTGAAAATGTGACAGCTGATGCTTTATCTCGAATAGTAATCACGTCTGATGAGCTAAAAAGTATGAGTGAAAAAGTGATTTCGGTAATGACTAGGGCACAGTATAAACAAAAGGAAAATCAGGAACACGAATTAGGAAATGAGAGTGCTACAAATGTTTGGCCCGATCAACCGAATATAGTAGAAATTCTCAAAAAACCTAACAACTGTACTGAACTTTCTTTTATTTCAGTTGAAAAAATAAAGAAATTATCTAAAGAAATTACTGAAAAATCGGGAAGTTTTTATTATGTTCCATTACATTCTACCTTATATTTAAATCAAAATACTCGATCGACGTTGGCTCGAGAAGAAACGTTGAGAGATTTGGTTAATATAAGTAACAAATTAAATATAGGCGAATTAATTATTTTAAAAAATATTAATAATGAAGAAATTATTAAATGGCTAGCTAAGGAAATAAAAAACAACTCCAATTGGACCGGTCCCCGTATATGTATAGTACAAGGAGTTGAAAAGGTAATGGATAAAGATTCGCAAAGAATAATTTTAAATGACTTTCATTTACTTCCCTCAAGTGGACATGCAGGTATTAACCGTATGGTAAATAACATTAAAAAGCATTATTTTTGGCCAGGTATGGACAATGACGTGCGAGCGTTCGTTAAAAAGTGTGATAGTTGTCAAAAACAAAAACATTCAAATAGGTACATTAAGGAACCCATGGTGATTACTTCAACAGCGTCGGGTTCATTTCAAAAAATATACTTAGATATAGTTGGGCCACTTCCAACAGATATTAATGACTTCTCTTATATCCTGACACTTCAGTGTGAATTAACTAAATTTGTTGAGGCATATCCTCTGAAGAACAAAGACTCAGTATCAGTTGCAAAATGTTTGGTGGAAGGTTTTATCTTAAGATATGGTATCCCCCAGGTTATTGCTACTGACAGGGGGTCTGAGTTCATTTCAAGTACTATCAAAGAAGTATGTAATATTTTACAAATACAACAAATTCAATCTACAGCTTTTCATCATGAAAGTATAGGTGCTTTAGAGAATTCACATAAAGTGCTAGGTGCTTATCTAAGAATGCAAACTCAAAATCATGACGCTGCGTGGAGCACATGGCTTTCTTTCTGGTGCTTTACGTACAATACAACCGTACACACAGAGACTAAGTACACGCCCTTCGAACTTGTTTTTGGCAGGAAATGTCAAATTCCTAGTAATCTTACTCATATAGTAGAGCCAATAAACAATTTCGACAGTTACCCATTGGAGTTGAAGTACAGACTACAAAGGGCAAACGAAGACGCACGAACAAACTTAATACAGTCAAAAATAAAAAGAAAAGAGACATATGACAGAACAAAAAATCCCATAACTTATAGTAAAGGAGACAAAGTCTTATTGAAAAATGAAACTGGAAATAAAATAGACAGCCCTTGCTTCGTGGGTCCATATTTAGTTATTGAGGATTTAGCACCAAATGTAAAAATTTTAATAAATAAAAAAGAAGTCTTAGTTCATAAGAATAGAACTAAACCATATAACTCTTAAAAGATAGATATTAGTGGTAAGAATTAAGGGCCTTAATTCATATTTATCCCCCCCCCCCCTCCCAATTACTAATAACTCCCTCTACCCTATCCCTATTTGTTATTACGTTACATGGTATTCAAGTATAAGTTTATATATTATTATTTAAAAATTTGTATTATTTTTACATACATTTTATATATCTGTATTGTTATTATATAATATATTGATTTCTCTATTAACCACTTTGCTTTGCTATTTAATACATTGATATAAAAAGAAATAATTTACATTTCAATAAAACGTAAATTCTTTTAAAAATATCCGGGGAGGTGTAATATGGTACACCCTGTACATCATTGGTTCCTATTCAATGTATTGTTTGGCAATAAGCAAACTAGGTTATTATAAATATTGATTCTGCTGACTAGTTAGGTCGTCGACCAGCAGGCACCAATTAGAAACCAATTAAGCACATTTGAATGTAGATTCAACAGACAATAGATTACACCTAAGTAGAGAGATGGTGTTTTATTAGAAGTACCCAAATAATCTTTACAATATGTATAAACTATAAATTATAAAGGACCCAGTACAGATCCTTGAGGAACTCCTTTTAATACCTTCGATAAATTTAAAACATCATAAAAATTTGTTTGAAGTTCTTGTAATTTAAGATCTGTTTGATAAATAATTTGAAAACCATTAGAAGTGTGTTTGCTAAATCCTTTATACAGGGTGTCCCGAAATTAGCTGACAATATTTTAAGGAGATAAAGTACATCCAAAAATAAGACTAATACCCTCTATTAATATACCTTCAAAAACGCTTTGTTATGGGGCTAGAGCCCCCTGAATTGGAACCATGATAAGCAGTTTTTTCACAATATCTCAAAAACCGATTAGGGTATCGAAACAAAATTTGATACATGTTTTACCCATGACAAGACGCAATAAACGATTCAATTAGCTTAACTTTATTTCTTCCAGTGTAGTCCCATTGGGTAGGTAGTTGAGAGAATATTGCCCTAAGTTTTTTATTTTTAGGATTTTTTAACTTTAGGTGAGATTTTTAGAAGCCTTTAAGTCTTTTGTTGAAAAAAGGTACTCTTGCTTCATTGCGCTAGGCTTCACCGTTTTCCAGTAAAATCGATTTTAAAATCTTCGGTTTTTTGAAATCCGGTGAAAAGGCTAAGGTTTTTTTTTGCATATCTCAGCAAACACTTAGTATTAAAACATAAAATTTATTAGAACTTCTACTAGCGACAAGGCATATTTTATTACATGATGTTACTTTAAAATATTTTTCCAGTGACGTCGCACGGGGTGGAGCCTTAAGTAAATATTACTATTATTTTTTTCTTAATTTCATAGTTTTAATGTATTTTTTTTTTAATTTTAAATTTTTTGTTAATAAAACCTTCCATTATTGTAATTTGATACAATGTAACGTTTTTAAATTAAATATATTTTTAGATTTCTTTGTTTTTTAAATATTTATTTTCGTGAAGATTTTAAGAGAGATTTAAAATAAAACAAAAAATAATAACAAATTGCAAATTAAATTTGATTGTGAACCACACGGGAAACTAATTCTTAAGCATGTACCAGTCATGTGTCCCCAAAAATAATAATTAAGGGGATTTAAATCAAGTGATCTTGGTGGCGAGGCTATGGCTACCAATCCACCTGGTAATTTTCTTCAAGCCAATTCCTCACTTGACGTCCGTAGTGAGCTGGTGCCCCATCATGTTGAAAGAAGTACCCTAAACGTAAATCCAGTGGCACATTATCTAATAAATCCCCAAGTTGATTATGTATTTTAATTATTATTATTTGTCGCTAGTAGAACTTTTAATAAATGTCATGTTTTAATATTAAGTGTTTGCTGAGATATTCCAAAAAAAACCTTAGCCTTTTCACCGGATTTCAAAAAACCGAAAATTTTAAAATCGATTTTACTGGAAAATGGTTAATCCTAGCGCAATGAAGCAAGAGTACCTTTTTTCAACAAAAGACTTCAAGGCTTCTGAAAACTTTACCTAAAGTTAAAAAATTCTACAAATAAAAAACTTAGGGCAATATTCTGCCAACTACCTACCCAGTGGGACGCCACTGGAAGAAATACAGTTAAGCTAATTCAACCATTTATTGCGTCTAGCTATGGGTAAAACATTTATCAAATTTTGTTTTGATACCCTAATCGGTTTCTGAGATATTGTAAAAAAACTGCTTGTCATAGCTCCAACTCGGGAGGCTCTAGCCCCATAACGAAGCGTTTTTGAAGCTATATTAATAGAGGATGTTAGTCTTATTTTTGAATGTAGTTTATCCCCTTAAAATATTGTCAGCTAATTTCGGGACACCCTGTATATCAGTTTTGCAAGCAGTAATTTATGATTTACGGAATCAATCATTTACCAAATGACCTAATGGACCTAATGGTATCTGCCGTATGACAAGTTTCTGTTTGTGCAGCCAGATTTTGATCGGTATAATTATATAATTATATGAAGTTGTTTGCTATCCTACCTTTTACATAACAAGGGGTTGGTTTATTTCCTAGTGGGTTTAGGGATCCGTTAAAAATAAAACCACGTTTTGAAATAGCCAATGTTTCGCAATATTTTATTGCATCTGCAGGGCCCTAGGGTAACAAGAAAAAGATTGTTTTAATGGTATAACTTAACCTATCTTAACTATTTTTTTGGTTTCTGAAGGTTCATTTTCAAAATTTAAAGTAACTAATATGTATGTAAACAAAGTTACCACTGTGATACATTATATATATATATAGATCTTTATATCAAAACTAAGCCATTTGGAAATTCGTACAATCCTGATCCAGCCATTATTTTTATATATAAATTAAAAGGATTGGAATATGTCGGTTTATGTATTTTCATGTTTGCCAAATTTGAAATATATATACAGAAAAAATATCGGTTAATATTTTTTTAAATTCATATATATATTTTCTAAATTCCGTACCGTTTCAAGCCATCTGCAAGTTTCTACCATTCCCAAGCCAAAGTATACAAGAATCTGCTCACCTACGGTAAATACTAAGCCAGTACAACGTTGCCAATATAGGAAAAGTAAACTTCAACTATTCTGATTTAAATAATAAATAACGGTGTAATTAAAGCCAAATATTTAACAACAAAAAATTATGACATAATATAATATATCTTATAAGATTGATATCGAATTGCACGAAGATTTTAAACAATAATTAACTAATCAGCAAGTTTAATTGTGACATTTCTGACTTTGGCAGAAAGGATTTTCTCACAATCAAAAAGTGGCCTGGTTTCCATAATTTTTAATTTACTAATCGGGCAACTTTAATAGGGAACTTTAAATTTTTTTTTTTTCAACAATATGATTTAGTTATGCCTGAAAGAAGTATTCCCCAATTATTACTCCTTAAAAATCAAAAATAACTTGGTAAAAATTCTTTAAAGTTTCGCGCGTGTCGAAAGCATTTCAAACGATCTCTAAAGCGCGCGAAGCCCGATGACGTCAGGGGGTATGACTTTTGGTCATCCGTCATCCTGACACTCCTGACAGGTGCCGAGCGACCCAATTTGCATTTGGATTGCCGTGTGTTATTGTTATTGTATTGTTGTTTTAAGATCGTGTCGCTTGACGCGTGGATGTCAAATCTGACAAATCATCAAATTTATTGAAAACCTATAACCTATTTCGTGGATGTCACACACAAATCTGACAAATAATTTGAAATTTTGGTTCCCAGTGCCAACATTACATCTGAACGAGCTACTCGACAAGGTTTAGGACAAGTAGAAAATATTCTGGATTTAGTAGAATAAATTCCAACGACCGGCTCACGAAGAATTGGTACTCAATTGGGGATTCCACAAAAAAAGAGTATTAAACACACTCCACGAGCAAGGCTTATATCCATACCATGTACAGCACCTAAAACCGGAAGATTATGCTAAACGTATTGAATTTTGTCGGTGGATAAATAATCATCGTGTTGTATCGCGTATACTTTTTACAGATAAAGCAACACATTCACCGTGACGATATTAATAATACTCGTAACTCTCATGTATGGTCAATCGAAAATCCCCACGCAACAGTTGAAAGTAATTTTCAACATAAGTTTTCGGTTAACGTGTGGTGTGGTATGCTCGATAGCTATTTAATTGGCCCTTTCATTTTGGAGAATCGCCTCACATGAGACAACTACCAAAATGGTTTAAAACATGAGTTACAAGAACTACTAGAGGATGTTTCTGTTAATATCAGAAGGTAAATGTATTACCAGCACGATGGAGCTTCTGCACATTTGCTCGTCAGGTCAAGCAACATTTAGACGAAACATTTCCAGGGCGTTGGATTGGTCGCAGTGGTCCTATTAATTGGCCTCCAAGATCTCCAGACCTCACAGCACTAGATTATTGTTTATGGGGCTGGTTTAAAAATGAAGTGTACAAATTAAAAGTGGACACTCGGGATGCACTAATTCGACGTATTAGAAATACTGCAGCCAATTTTAAAGAAGAAAGACATAAAGCAATTAGAAGAGCAACGGGGGCCATCTTCGTAGACGAAGCGGAAAATGTTTAGAAGTCAATGGCGGTATTTTTAAACATTTATTAAAAAAACACTATAAGGAAACCGTTAATATATGAACTTTTCTTTATTTGGTATTACGCTATAACTTGAAAACAAATGATTATCGAATAAGAACATATGGGTTTTTTCAAATTGTTTTTGCGTATCCCTATATTACGCTCCTAAAGTTTGGTCCGTTCCTCCCGACTCACCCTGTATATATTGTGTATTGATAAAAAATTAATTAATAATGTACATGGCAAAATGTCTCTTGTCAATGCATGGATTCATGATAATTTAAGTTTTACGTTTTACTATTATTTGGCTTTTTTCTATTATTTTAATAAACAAATAGCGATTCCAAACTTTGAAAGACAGTTCTTGTTGTGCTTATTATTAGGTAAGGTAAAAGACGAAGCTCCCACAGTGAAAATGGTACCCCACATAGAAATGAAAATGGTTGCATGTAAAAAGCATGTTACGCCCGGTAAGACAAGTAGTAAAGTAAGTTATGAACGTCGCTAAAAAAATTATTTTACTTTTCAAAACACCTGAAATTTACATAATTTGTGGTAAATAATAAACCATTTTTTTCATGAAAGTGCACTTCATAACAACTCTTTTATTTTTGTTTTAAAATGAAGTTTAAGATTGCTTTTATGCATCAAAATTGGTCTGCTAGCGAAAAAATGCTATTACTACGGCAGACTCCATTTTTTAAATGCCGCAACCACATCATTTTTAAATCCAAAAATATGGTATGGCCGTTGCTAACTAAACAGAATTTTTCATTTCAGTTCTAAGTAAATGTTCTAGATCCTGATCCTAGATTATGTATTAAAATACGTTTTTTACTGAACAGATGCATTAAAAGATCTTAAACATTATTTTAAAACAAGAATCAAAGAGGTGTTATGAAGTGTACTTTCATGAAAAAAATTATTTGTAACAAATTAGGTCTGATAAATTTATTAACAAAAATTTTCAGTCAGACAATTTTTTTCGAAAATGTTTCATTATTTACCACAAATTATGTAAATTTCAAGCAGGTATTCTGAAAAGTAAAATATTTTTTTTAGCTAAATTCAAAAATTTGTAAGCAAATACCAGTTAACAAATTTTTACTTGTCTGCCAGAAGCAGCATGATTTTTACATGACTGTTTGAAGGTTGGAGACAATGCTGTTTCTTAAATAATGAAAGAGTTTTGGACTTCCATTGTCTTTATTTGTTTTAAATCACAACGTTTCAACTGGTAAGTATCTCCAGCGTCTTCAGGTGAATACTAAATAAGTAACATAACTACAAGACTATTTATACTAGCTAGGTGCACTGAAGCATAACTGAGGTGGGTGCAGTCATGCGTTCAGTTGGCACGCGATCTTATCCTAAGATTACATCTATCTAACTAACAAAGGTTTCCAGATATTTCTTATGTCTAATGATGGTTTACTAAAGCAGCCTGGGTTCTGGTGAATAGCAGCAGCTTCCTTAAACTCTCTTTTCCTCCAGTGTGGTTCCCTATGTAGGATTTCAGCTTCTGACCACAAGATATGGTGACCATGTTTCCAGGCATGGTCAGCTGCACCTGACTTGTCGGTCTCTTTGGTAGACGCAGTTCTTCCTATCTTTTTAACTTGTAGGCATTGTCTTCGTCAGGTGGCTTCTTAGGGTATCCCTCGAGTTGAATAAGGTGTTGATGTTATATCGTTGTCCTAGTCTTCTTATTTTCTCAGAAACTCCTTCGACATACAGAAAGAATATTGAGTGTTGATTGTGCCTCTCTGTTTGCTTCTTGCGCGTTAGGTCGATTCTTACGATTTTCTAATATTGTGTCAACTAATTTTGTGGGGTAGCCATTTTTGTTGAGGTCGGTCTTGATGTGGTGAGCTTCTTTTTTAAATGCTTCTTCCTAGTTACAGATTGCAATTGCTCTATCCAAGAGGGTCTTAACTATGCCACGTTTCGTGTTGTTTGAGTGATTTAATGTAAAATTGAGATGCTGACTTGTATGCGTAGGTTTTCTGTATACTGAAGTTTGGATGCTGTTGCCAGAAGCTGAAATCCTACATAAGGAACCATACTGGATGAAAAGAAAGTTTAAGGAAGCTGCTGCTATTTACCAGAACCCAGCAGGCTGCTTTAGTAAACTACCATTAGACATAAGAAATATCTGGAAACCTTTGTTAGAAACATGTAATCTTAGGATAAGATCGCGTACCAACTGAACGCATGACTGCACCCACCTCAGTTATGCTTCAGTACACCTAGCTAGTATAAATAGTCTTGTAGTTACTTTACTTATTTAGTATTCGCCTGAAGACGACTGGAGATACTTACCAGTTGAAACGTTGTGATTTAAAACAAATAAAGACAATGGAAGACCAAAACTCTTTCATCATTCATAATTTTTACATGTTTTGCCACCTTTTCACATTTTAATTTTTAGTCGATGGGATACCATTTTCGCAGTGGGAGCTTAAACTATAAGGAAATTTTGCGATATTTTAAAGTTGAGTTAAATATTATTGCAACAAACATGAATTGTAAATTTAACTTTCGATTTGAATTTTATTGAAATATTTAACGGCTTAAACATCATTATCTGTAATATCATTTTAATACTAAATCCTAAAAATAATTATGGGGAAAAACTCACAGTCATCTCCACAAAAATATTTTGTAAGTCAGTTTATTGGGTGTATGTACATGTTTCGGTTCTAATGATCGTATTTTCTAGTACCGAAACATGTACACCCTAATAAACTGACTTACTATATATTTTTGACTGTGATTTTTTCCCATATCTCAACAGCTCCACTCTGAGATAATGGACTACTTTCGTAAAACTAAAAATAATTAATATTTAGCCCTTGCAATTATTATTGGTTGGCCGAAATGGTAAAAAAATGATAATAAGAATGAAGTACTGATGTGTCATTTGATGACAAAACGTTAAAATTTTAAAAACATTTGAATTGTTTATGGTATTGAATTCTTAGAATACAATACACCGTTCTATTTGGGTATATCTTTCTAAAAAATTCTAAACAATTTTTCGTTATATCCGTTTTCCGTATTTTTAAAAATAGTGAGTAAATTTTGTATTTTCTCCGGGGTATGTTGTTTAACTTAAAGCCGTTCTAGATATCTCCATTTAATATGGTTATTAAACATGCACCTTTGACCAAATTTATATTTAAATTGTGCAACTAACAAAAAAATCATATTGGTTGGCTTATGTTTAGGTAAAACACCATTTATGCATTAATTTATAATTTTAATATTAGTAAACTGTATTATATAGGAAACTGTATTATAAAACAAATATTTATTTGCTTATCTTTAGTAGCACTTTCCTTTCCCAGAAATGCATTTTTTTTACTTCTTTGGGACATGGCGCGCGCACTCACAGATAAGCGCTTAAGTAATTTAAATATCAGCGAACTTGTCGTCGCCGTATAAAGACTAATTGAATTTTTTTAACATTGTTGTCACTTGTTACTGGATTATATTTGTTTGTTTGCAGATATATACTCGTATATTATTGACGGCGACATTTGCGCCCCTATCGCATTATTAAGGAACTATATTTTTAAGATTCATACAAACCTAAACCAGTATAAAATTAACTCCATAGACCGCCCAAAAATCAAAATAACGGTTTTTTCTCTGTCAGACTATTCGTAATACCAAACGCCATTAAAAAAAAACTCAAACGGTTTTTTTCAAGGCGGCATTAAAAATTAACAGGGAAAACAATCCTGAGCCATATATATGGCTTGGGATTGTAAAAGTGGATCAGGAATGTACGTTCAAGTTGCTATGTCTGGCTTAGTTTTACACCATTACCGTAAATATATATATATATATGGTGTATGTAAACAAATATAAAATCAATATAGACAATAACCGTACGTAAGACTTAAAATGTTAAAATGTAAACATAATAGACGAATTGCTTACATTACAAAGTGATTTTCTTTGTCACAAGAAAGACATGCACAAATAAAATTTCCACAAAGCACATCGAGCAACTAAACAGTAATTAAAAAATTACGATAAGATCTATAAAATGAACAGATCTATACACACAAGTAGTGGTCAACCAACTAACTGACTGTAAGGATAAAAATATAAATGGTTGTAAAAGTAAAAAAAAGAGAGAAAATGCAAAAAAGGGTCAACAATAATAGCGTTCATGTTTTGTCTCTTTCTATAAGATTGTAATATGATGTACTGATGTTTCCAATGTCTGTTTTTTTGTTGACTGAATTTGTGTGTTTTTTAATGCAGATCATTTCATTGAAAATTCGTTTCCTATATATATTTTGTTGCCCAATAATACTAGTTTTGCCGAAATCAAACCTGTGACCTGTATTCATTCTATGTTCAGCTAAAGCAGTGGGGTTCTTTTTAAGAGCTATATAATTATATATTAATAATTTAATATTGATCACTCTTGTCATATCTCATCTGATTGGTAATTTTATCAAATCATCAGGGTAAAAAATCGACCCTAACTTAGGTAAACCCTGCCTAAAACAACTTGTCCTTTTCTGTCTTGTCCTAGGATATTTATCAGGAAATATGAGGAATAATTTGCCCTAATTAAGTTAATTCCTTAGTAAACAGGTAACTGTGGCAACATTGCCCATTATCTATAGTGAACGTTGTCAACGTCAGTTAAAGTAAATCCGGGATGCAACCCTCAAAAGGGCTTTTATAGTTTGGAAATAGAACGTTCTCTTGGGTAAATGGGGAGTTTTACAACGGAGATCTTTAAAATTTACACAGAAAAAATAATAATTTTTTTTTCAGATAGATGATTTAATTTTTAAAGAAAAAGTATATTTTTAGGAATTACAAAGGTGTTTTATCCTCTAATCTTTAAGGAGCTTAGCAAAAATGGGGTACAACCAAAGACTTCTAATAAATAAGGAGACAAAACATTTCATTCATAAAACGCGATTTGTTTACAATCATACATCCTTGGGCAAAATGGCAACGCTGTATGCTTTAGACAATTAGGATATATTAATCCGGTGTTAGAATAATCCAGTTTTTTACACACCACTCACTGGCGATCCAGTATTGTGAGCTAATAAATAACACTCAATAGTTATATTTTCACAAAAATACACTATGTTACATAGAAAAATATTTATAAACCAACAGCCTACCTACACCGCGCGGTTCGAAAATGAATGAACCCCGCCATGATGGCTGCTACAAGGCCGCCGCGTAGTAAAAATATGCGTAAAATGGAGTAAAGCGGCCATACATTGTTGTCATATGATCTCCCTAAAACATTATAATTTGATGTAATTTGGAAATAAATAATTTTACGAGTAGTAAATTTAAAAGAAAACGCACACATATAATATATTATTTTAACTTAATAGGTACGCATCGCAAATGGATCTAACATAATCAATATAACAATACAGGTGGTAGATATAGGGAAATCAGCTTAATTTTGTCATCATTGATTTATGCTAAAACGTTTTCTGATCGGGACCAAACTTAAACACTGGGGTCTCCTTGTATTAGAAGTCCTTGGGTACAACTAAAAACGAATGCCGGCTATATCTGGTACAATTAAAAAGCCTGTATTTAGAAGGCTGCATCTTGCATATCGTTTCCCGTACAACTTGCGGAAACCTACATATATTACAAAAGTGACCAATAGAAATTGCTGGAAACTATTTTTAAGTTTATATGTTGGCCGCTAGGGGTGTAACTATAATGGCCAATCAACAAGCGAGATTTTCTCAAAAATCCGCATAGTAAAGATGTATCAAAGGTAGCATAATATATCCAATCGAACGGAAGTCCTGTAAAACTTTCATTTTAAATGAGAAGTAGAGGGGTGTCGTTCGCGAACGATTCGTTCAAAACGAACAAATCACTTTACTGAATTGAAAGAATTAATTCATCGTTCCAAAAAGATTCGATTTTTTTTTGATTCACCAATTCAGGAATGATTTCAAGACATGGCTTAGCATTTCGTTCAATCATTCATTTCGCTCACTCGTTCGTTTCGTTTACTCGTTTACAGTACAGTAAATGACTTGTTCGCAAACGCTCAATCAGGTGTTGCTGGTATTGGTGGACAGCAGGGTGCACGAATGCGTTCAGGAGTCAAGTGCCGGCTGCGACTTACACGATGTATTAGAATAGGTAGAGACGGAGACAACAGTTTAATAAGGTACAACGGAGTTAAAAAAAAAACAGTACACGGAGTATACAGATATAGGATAAAAAATATGATTTTACAATACGGACAGAGACGGATTAAACATCAATTCCTTAATTAACATAGTACGATCTTTTACATTGTGTTCATTCATGCGTCGATGTTTAGATAGTATATCGATCGATTCAGTATTTTCGATTTATTTTAAAAGGAAAAAAATCATTTAAGAACGAATCTTTTAACTGAGTGAATCAAAAGAATTGATTCATCAAAAAGAATCGAAGTTTCCACCTCTAATGATAAGAGCATTGTTTCCTTTCGTTCCGTCAGAACCATCTCCAGGCGCGTTACGCTATATGATGACTCATCAGTGAGGCTAGGATCTGACGAAAGAAAGGAAATGCTGGTAGGGGTGTTACAGTGGAACTGGACCTGTTCTTTTGGAATAGGTATCATCTGCCTATTCCGCGTACCTATTACCTATTACCAGGTACCTATTCCAGGTCCGTTGGCACTGTCACATGTTTGATTCTCTGGTTTCATTGTTATTCCTTTTTCAAGTTGTCAGGTACAGGTACGATATAGGGAATGGAACGGCTACAGGTTTTGCTTTAAATTCATATAATACGTTTATAATATGGCGAATTTGCAGTTGAGAATTTTAAACGTTGTCGTTACAAGCACATTGCAATAATTAAAATAATCTCACTAAATAAAGATAAAGGGAAATAGTGATAAATAATAAATATTTCTAAAAATATTGTAATAATTTATTGGGCAACAAAATATAGCGTATTTAATGTAGGATATGCAACCAGCAATGAGGAATTAATTAAAAAGGCAACATATATGGTGGATGTACCTATGCCTATTCTTCATGTTTCTTTAAATAATAGGCCTCCGTTACAATCAAATGTTCCAAAAAAGTCTGGTGCGAAAAATATTAATCTGTTACAAAAATTTATAACGAAATTAAATTATAACAATCGGAAACTGCTGGCCACGCTGGAGTTCTAGCGGCCTTCTTTAAAAACTTGTGTCGGCCATGCATCCGGAATAGCGCCAATCGGCGAACCGGCGTTTAAGTTTGACCTGGAATAGTTTGGACCTGTAATAGGTATTTGGAATAGGTTCGGGTTTGGAATAGGTACAGGTCCAACTAGGTACGAGAAAAAGCTATTCCGTAACATCCCTACACTGAGGAAATGGCCTGTTCAACTTAAACCTATTTTGACTAATACCAGAAAGAGAATATAGCGAGTAGCGACATCTAGTGTTGTTGTTGGACACTTCCCAAGCATACCAGCACCACTAAACAACTTTTATAAATAAGTTTACGATTAACAGGAAATGTTTATAAGTTTTTGCTTAACCTTTCTGTTAGGTAGGAAGGAACTAATATTACTATAAAAAAATATTGATATCTTGAGTTTGGTTTATCAGAATTGAAGAAACTTAAACTCGCTAAATGGGATCAAATCGAGTCAATAAAAACTTTTAATTTTTAATGCAACGATAAATCCTTTCACCATAGACAATAAGAAGAATAAATATGACCAATATCTGTAAAAAAAAATTTTAAACCGGAAAATATAATATAAGCATGAGCTACATAAAAATAAACTTTTTTTAATACAGTATTTGAAGTTAAGAAGTTACAAATATTAGAGCATTGTCTCTTCTACAAATCCTTACTCATATACACTTAAAAAAAATTCGAAATCAAAATGATCTCAGTACTGATTAAATTCAGGTCCACACCAGATTGATTTAAAAAACTAACTTTGCCAACTGATTACATCAAAGAGTCGGTACTTAATCTTATTCAAAACTGATTAATGAAAGAATAATTACTGATTATATTTTAATTAATTTATATTAAATATTTTAATCAATGATGAAATTCGCTACTTCTTATGTGTAATAGTTTAATCATTTTTTATTTAATCTTATATCTTTTTTGAATAAATCTAAGAAGCTTATGGACAATAATCGGAGATATTTTAAGATGCCCCCAAACGGTTTCCTAAAGTATTGGTACTTTTGTATAGGCTGAACTAGCATAAGCTAGTTTTAAAAGCGTTATCTGACAAATTCAAAGAAACTTACTTGCATAGCACACAAAATAGCTTCCCACCAAAATGCCTGATTAGGGTGTCAGTTTTGATGAACGCTAGGAAGAGAACAACATTATAAGAAATAGGAATGTCTGTGTTTTGTTGATGGGCTGTAGAAAAGGGAAACTTTACCCTCATGGATTATTTTTTTATTAACTTCGTTTTATTAAAAAAAATGTGTAAGCGGGTAGTTTTAAAAACCTCGGAATGCAAGTGCACATAAGCATACCAATTTGAGATGAAAATCCGAATTCTGCAGAAGCAGTACTTTAAAACTCGCCTTTAGTGTTTTTACAACCACCCACTTGCTTATATTGAGACAAAATGAACCGGCACCGTTTAAACGACACGTAACGTTAAAAGCCAACGACTCACTGCCACCTGTTCATGCACCATAGGAAAGTTGTGGGGTGGTACTCCCGACTGAGTAACTGGTTGACTGTTATGCCTGCGTCAAATCCCTCAATTCAAATATGATTTAAAAGGTTGGCATATACATACATATGTATTTTTATATGATTATTTTATGTAAATAACAGTATCAATCATACAACTGATTTACAAATTAACGTAAATTTAAATCGAAAAATATAATTAAATAAATTAAATCATGCCTTCCTGTTAATCAATTGACTTTTTTACTGTGTAACAACATTTATTAAATTAACTGTAAAATGTCTTTACTTATTACAACAAAAATTACATATGATATGGTTGAATTATTGGACAAATTGCCGTAAATTTTATGCCGGGTGTGAAACAGAAAAATGCAAAAAGGCTTAAAATACGAAATAGCAAATGTCAGGTTTAGTTGGTTAAATTTGGATTATTTTTTTTTAAACTTGTGCAGACCTTAAACGAGGCCTTGACATGCTTAAAATTTATTTTGAATGTTTAAAAAATGCGATTATTTAAGCAATAATTTATAGCTAAGGCCACTGGCACACTATGCTATTTATCGTTTGCGACAAAACGGAACAATATCACTAAAACATAAAATTCAAAGCTTTAAAAATGCAGTTGTAGAAACAAAAAAAATACTAAAAAATTAAAGTTATACAGATTTTTCATTAGGTTACAAAAAGGCCGCCTTTGTTACACCTAAACACTGACGATTATTGAGAAAATTTCGTTTTTTGATCAGTCACTGTAGCTATGCCTCTTAGCGGCCAATCTAGAAACTCATAAAAGTTTTCAGCACTTTCTGTTAGTCACTTTTGAAATAAATATTTTCTTTCGCAAGCCGTACTGTAAACGGTTTCAAAGAGACAGCCGCCGTTCCTTTTTAGTTGTACACCCAGTATATGTCCTTATATTTCCTGGTATTTACGAAAATAAACACGCCAAACTTCCACAAGTAGAATCTCAATTTCTTTTTATATTCAGATTATTTCTGTTCACACTAGAATAGGTAGCTGATCAGTTTAATGTCTCGTTTAAGTAAAATATACAATTGCCGGACGTAAATTTAAATTATCTAATTTACGATACACTTGACACAGCCGCAGCATGTTGAGCCAAAAACTACCCTTTTATGCTAAACAATACTTAAATTTAACACAGAAAAAGAAGAAAAATGTTTGTACAGTACTAACGACAAATGACTTAATCCGGTTCTATCAAGCGTCAAGGCATTTCTGCAAGAGATGTGTTGTTTAGACGACCTTAACAACGTGCTTGAACGCTCCTAACTACTTTTTAATTGTTGTAAAAAACCATAACAACGAATGACAGCAAAAAATCTCTGACAAGACGAAAGAAGAAAAAACGACTCTTAAAGTGTAAATTATTCTAAAATATATATTACATTATAACTTTAATAATAAATCATACAAAACATAAATCCTCAGTATTTGTACTACGTATAGACCGAAACATATGGTCCATTGAGCCGGATAACTCAAGAAAAAGCTGATTATAGACTTTCAAAACTTCACAATTTGTCCGGTTTTCTACAAAGGCAATTTGATAATTCCGATAGTGGATAGACAAGCAATAAAACTTGGAATCAAGGTCAGTGCGTTTCAATCACTTCTTTTTCCCGAGTTCTATCCTTATTCCTAATATATTTTTCTAATTTCAACTGGCTTCAAACGTTTTGTTTAAATATGATTTATCTTTAAATTGAAACCCTTTTTCATTAAAAATTTATTTTTATCTGATAAAATTAAAAATAAACCAAAGCAATGTCTGATCAGGAAATTGCAACTATAAATATTCTTAAAAATGAAAAAAATAATCTCAAAGCTAGATTAACGCGGTTTAAAAACGTGATACAGGTTAGCTCGGACCGAAAAGATCAACAGCTGAAAGATCTTGAAATGCGTATTTCAGTTATAGAGCCTTGCTTAGATAAATTTTATGAAATTCAAAATAATATTCAAAATCTTAACACCGACATAGCTGATGACGGATTTAAAGCGGAAATTAATGAATTCGAAGATACTTATTTTAATTACATGTCTAAGGCAAAAACGGCTCTAGAGGACAAAGCTTTAACGTCGCCAGAATTGAAGCGAATTCCTGGGGATGATTTTGATAATCAAACCTTGGCTTCAAGCTCTCATAAAGGTCAAAAGATACAATCTGGACCTCACGTGAAGTTTCCTCCCATACCTTTACCTAATTTTGATGGTGCCTATGACCAATGGTTATTTTTTAAAGACACTTTTCATTCTCTTATACATGATAATGACTCAATACCCGAGGTTCAAAAATTTCATTACCTTCGCTTAACTTTAAAAGGTCCTGCTGCAGACTTATTAAAATCTTTGGAAAGCTCTGCTGCTAATTACGCTATAGCCTGGAATTTACTGATTAAAAGATATGAAAATACACAAATTTTAATCAGAAATCATATTAAAACGCTTTTTGATCTTGATTATGTAAAAGCCGAGTGTCATACTAGTTTACGGAACCCTTTGGATGGCCTTAATCGTCATCTTAGAGCTCTGCATGTACTTAAGCTACCAGTAGATTCCTGGGATGCACTGATTATACATATGATATCCTTAAAGTTGGATAATTCTACTCGTAGAAAGTGGGAAAGTGAATATTGCAAGCGTGATTCGGTTACGCTTAAAATATTTACAGACTTTTTACGTGAAAAATGTAGAGTGTTAGAAACTTTGCAAATAAATAATAATCAAAAAGGTAATCAAAGGCATACTTTCTCAGCAACACACACACACATATACACCGATATGTTCTTTGGGTAGCAAAGATCACACTGTTTATAATTGTAGGACTTTTCTTAATTTCGATGTTAATAAAAGAATACCTAAAGCTAAAAAACGAAAATGGTTTTTAAACTGCTTAAGAAATAACCCTACTGAACAGTGCCGTTCTCAACCGTGCAGAAAATGTTCAAAAAGGCATAATACTTTATTGTATATTAATTTTACCCCTAATAGACAATCTGAGGGTAATAATAGTCAAAATAATCATGCTGTCAATGACAACTTGCAAAATCCTGAGCCTACTATGCCGCATGCAGGTCAAATTAAACAAAATGCTTTAAATTCTCAGGATAGTATTAATTCTTACCATTCTTCAAATAGTGTGTCAAAGGTATTATTATCAACCGACATGGTGAATGTTCTTGATAAGGACAGTAATAGTCATACGTGTAGAATTATGTTGGACAGTGTCAGTGAATTTAGTTTTATTACACAACGAATGTGTGACAAGCTGGGTTTAGCTATTACTAGCACTAATATTTCTGTGACAGGTATAGGGCAAACTAATTCTAAAGTCTTAAAGTAAACTAATATTACAATGCAAGCACGTCAAAGCTCTTATGAAATAAACTTAAAATGTTTAATTTTACCAAAAATAACTAACAAAATACCATGTATTGCCATAGACGTTTCTCATCTTAAAATTTCCACTAATATTATACTAGCTGATCCCAGTTTTTATGAACCTGGTCCCATCGACATTTTGATCGGTTGTGACAAATTTTGAAATTTGCTTACCACGGGTCAAATTAGACTAGATGATAACTTACCAATTATTCAGAAAACTCAGCTAGGATGGATAATTTCTGGAATCATAGATACAAATCAAACTAATTCTCAAACAACATGTAATTTAAGCATAAATCAAACTCTTGAAAACAGTTTGACTAAATTTTGGGAAATTGAGGAAAACAATATTCAAAAAGCTTTATTGATTGAAGATCAATTGTGTGAAAACCTTTTTCAATCTACTACTAAACAAAACTTGGAAGGTCACTTTGTAGTGTCTTTACCTTTAAGGCAACCTACTTCAGTATTACGCGAGTCTAGAGAAATAGCTAAAAGGCGGTTTTTAAATCTAGAGAAAAAACTTGACAAAAATAATCATCTTAAAATTGAATATAGTAGGTTTCTTGAGGAATATGAGGCTCTTGGGCATATGTCTCAAATTAATACGGATATACTTAAAAATATTGATTCCTTTTATCTCCCACATCATTGCGTATTAAATAATTCCAGTACAACTACAAAGTTGCGCGTTGTATTTGACGGATCAAGTAAATCTTCCAGTGGCTACTCATTAAATGATATTCTTCTTGTAGGGCCCACAGTACAAGAAGACCTATTTTCCATTGTTTTACGAGCAAGACAACATAATATTCTTCTCACAGGCGACATTGCCAAGATGTATCGGCAAGTTTTTGTAGACAAAACTCAGCGCAGTCTTCAGCTGATATTATGGCGCTCTGATCCTTCCTGTGAAATAAAAACTTATCAGTTAAACACTCTTACTTATGGCACTGGTCCAGCGGCATACTTGGCTACAAGGTGTCTTAAGGAACTTTCTGTGCAATGTAAGCAATCTAATCCTGTAATAAGTCAAATAATTGCTAAAGATTTTTATGTTGACGATCTTTGTACTGGAGGCAGTACTATCGATTAGGTCAAAAATATTAAAATACAAATTACTCAAATCCTTTTGTCAGGAGGATTTGATCTACGTAAATTCCATTCAAATGAGCCAGCAGTTTTATCAAGTGATCAATGTTCTAAAAATACGTCCGTTCATTTTTGTGACTCTGCTGAAAATAAAACTTTAGGTCTTTATTGGGACACAAAGAATGATACTTTTAACTATTCAATTCAAATGATCATGCAAGGCCCAGCAACTAAAAGAAATATTTTGTCATGTATAGCACAAATCTTTGATCCTTTAGGGCTTATTGCTCCTGTGGTGATCACAGCAAAAATTATTATTTAAAGGCTCTGGCAGCTTAAGTTGTCTTGGGACGAATCTGCACCTCTGGAGGTATTAACCAAGTGGAGAACACTATACAACCAGTTGGTTGACTTGAATGATTTAAAGGTTCCCAGGACTATTCTTATAAAAAACCCTATTTCTATTGAACTTCATGGTTTCTCAGATGCTAGTGAGGTAGCATACGGGGCTTGTATTTATATCCGCTCCATTGACAGTGCAGGAGACTGTCATGTTAGTATACTTTGTGCTAAAACACGAGTAGCTCCACTAAAAGTTGTAACTATTCCGCGGCTTAAACTATGTGGTGCTCTTCTTCTGGCTGAGCTGGCTAATAAAGTAAAAAACTCCTATTATCCTAAATATTTCATTTCAAAAAACATATTACTGTTGTGATTCTACAATTGCATTAGCATAGATTAAATCTCAATCTCAAGATTTTAAAATATTTGTTGCAAATAGGATTACCCAGATACAGTCTCTTACTAAACCTGATGAGTGGAATTATGTAAGGACTAATGAAAATTCTGCTGATCACTTATCTCGAGGTCTCAGTCCAGGCAGACTTATTTTTAATGATCTTTGGTGGCATGGTCCCCATTGGCTTTCTATGTCTAATAAGTTATGGCCAATAACTGCAGTGAAAGTTGACTACCTGAAGTGCGAACAAGTCAACTACTCTGATATCTACCATAAATAAGTGTGATATTTTTAATAAATTCTCCTCTCTAAGTAAATTGCAAAGGGTTATGGCATATTGTCTTAGGTTTTGTAAACAACTGTAAGGTATCTAAACGCATGAGACAAAGTGGTTTTCTTTCTTGTAATGAATTAAATAATAGTTTATTGCAGCTTATGAAAATGGCTCAACATCAGGAATTTAAAGAAGATATACGCAGTTTGTCTAAAACAAATAAAGTTTTAAACAAAAGTTCAATAATAAGGCTGAATCCATTCATGGACGGTTAGGGAATTTTGAGAGTAGGAGGTAGGCTAACGCATTCTGAATTTGTAGAACATAAAAAACATCCTGCCATCCTGCCGGCAAAACATAAGTTAACATTGTTAATTGCCCAATATGAGCATGTTACACTACTACATTCTAGTTCTCCAAATCTCCTAGCTTCTATAAGAGATCATTATTGGCCCCTTGCTGCCAGAAACTTAGTAAAAAAGGTGGTTAGATCTTGCACCAAATGCGTTTTAATGCTTCTGGTATTTAACATATTATGGGCAATTTACCAAAACACCGCGTAACACCTAGTAGACCTTTTTTATTTACTGGTATTGATTTTATGGGTCCGGTGTTCTTAAAGGATAGACTAACACGGAATTTGAAATCAGTAAAGGCATGGGTCTGTTTTTTTGTATGCTTATCAACGAGAGCTATACATCTCGAGCTTGTTGGAGACTTGTCCACCAATGCTTTTTTTGCTGCGTTAAAACGATTTTTTTCTAGACGCGGAATAAGTTCTGATATATACTCAGATCACGGAACCAATTTGGTTGGAGCAAAAAATGAAATTGAAAGGCTTTTGCTTAAAAATCAAGATGAAATTCATTCGCGACTTAGTTGTGATGGTGTTAAATGGCACTTGATTCCACCTAGAGCTCCACATTTTGGAGGCCTCTGGAAAGCTGAAGTAACATCCACAAAATTTTACTTAAAAAGAGTAATAGGTACAAATTCACTTACCTTTGAAGAATTTTTTACAGTCCTCTCACAAATTGAAGCTATTTTAAATTCGAGACCTATATCTCCTTTATCCAATAATCCTTCAGATCCTCATCCTTTAACCCCCGCACACTTCTTGATTGGGCAACGACTTACCACTATCCCGGACGATGACTTACATCCAAATTCCTGAGAATCGACTTTCAAGGTTCCAACGGCTGCAAAAAATGGTTCAACATTTTTGGGCACGTTGGTCCAAAGAATACATTTCTTAATTGCAACAACGAACTAAATGGAAGCAACACTTCCCCAGTCTACTAAAACCTGGTTGTGTTGTACTAGTAAAAGAAGATGGGCTACCACCACTGAAGTGGCAATTGGGTGTTGTAAACGAAGTTCATCCTGGCATTGATGGTGTGGCTAGGGCTGCTACCATTAAAACTGCAACCTCCATCTTCAAGCGACCTGTTGTCAAGCTGTGCATCTTACCAATTAATGATCAATGAAAATTTGAAACAGTATGGATTTCAAGGCGGGCAGTATGTTTAGACGACCTTAACCCTCCGGCGGGCGCGCCCGCGGCAAATTTGCCGCATTTTTTAGATTTTTCTTTGTAAATACTGAGCATTAAAACTGACGCCGCCGTCCTTCCAGGTATTCGTACGCGATACATTTGTCCCCCACTTCTATATCGAACATACCCTATTTCGGTCGGCATTGGTTGCAGTGTGGCGTTTAGTTAGAGTGTGTAATTTTTGCGGCTGATTTACCGCGGCGCGCCTGATCATCTAATTATAATAATAATGTTCAAAAGCTGTTCTTAAGCTGTACAATGCTGTTCGAAGCTATTCAAGAGCTCTTCAAAGCTGTTCAGGAGCTCTTTAAAGCTGTTCAAAAGCAGTTCAAAAGCAGTTCAAAAGCAGTTCAAAGCTGTTCATTAGTGGTTTATAGCCGTTCTAGAACGGCTATATTGAACAGCTTTGAACAACACTAATGAACAGCTTTGAACAGAAAGAGAATAAAATGCTAATCTGAATTATTGTGCAATAAAACATTATTTTATTTTTGTTTAAGTAAGAAGATTTTTTTTTGTGTTTTTCATTTTATTAACATTTTTATTGTAATAAGATTTTTTATGTTTTTTTTTTTATTTTGTTAGCATTTTTTCAAGTATTATTTGTAGAATTACATTTATTTTTGGTTATTTGTTTTAGCTTCGCTTATTAATAACATCTCATGGTATTAAATTACGTTTTTTAAAAGAAAAAAAAATTGCGTTGCAATAGCTGCGGCGCGCCTGTTCATGAGCGCCGGAGGGTTAACAACGTGTTTGAACGCTCCTAACTACTTTTTAATTAATTTAAAAGAGTTTTGTCTGTTTCCTTCTGCCAAACCCATCCCCAGACGCGTTTCGCCGTTATTACGGCTCATTTGTGAGGCTCAGTTTGGCAGAAGGAAACAGGGCTCAAAGACAAATCACTTGTCAGGATCGATTATCGACGGGAATTAAAGAATTATACTTTTTAATTGCTGTAAAAAAACCATGACAACGAATGACAGCAAAAAATCTCTGACAAGACGAAAGAAGAAAAAAAGACTCTTAAAGTGTAAATTATTCTAAAATACATATTACATTATAACTTTAATAATAAATCATACAAAACATATATCCTCAGTGTTTGTACTACGTATAGACCGAAACAGGTGTCTCAAAAAGAACTTTATAAAAAGTACGTTCTGAATACTCGAACGCAACTTAAAGACTTTGTCTAAGTAACACAAAACGACAAAGATAAATTATACTAATTTTCAGAATTCCCCGATTGTTTTTTTGAAAAGTTGTTTACCTAGTACAACTGAGCGAATAATGTTAATTATTTGTTCTTCAAAGATTGTAATCCAACATCGTATACTACTTGCTAAAAGATCTTTGGGGTATACAAAACGGCACGAATTTGAGCGTTTTCCGACAGATGACATCAGGAATTGTTCATCGATCAGCTGATATTGGAACACAATAATATCTCCACATTGACCCAGATTAGTAGTGGACCGTAATAAGCCCACACACCGAGTTATGAATTGCACTTTTTGTGCTTGTTGTGACATTTAGTTACGTTTTAAAAATATTTAAAGGTTTTGTGACCAGAAAGTACCTACAACCATTAATTATCCATTTGATAAAAAATTTACAGCTCAAAAATTATTATTATTATTGTTTACCTGGCGTTAGTTGTCATCGATAAGTAATAAGTTTAATTTCATTTTTGTCGGAATTTTTTCGAAATTTTTCTTCTTAAAATGTCTGTTCGCAAAGGTTACGATTAAATCTCTGGCTGAATTGAAGTTTTTAACTTTATGTCTTATCCCACATACAAGTTTAGAAAGGTAACGGTATTAATGAATTGTATCATAACCCACAATAGATATAGTGTTTCTTAGGCCAATTTAATGACATAAAACAGTATGAAACTCCTAACCATAGGCGTCCCAAACAAATAATTAAAATGCGTAGGGTATTGTTTCAATTTTTTAATATGATAATAATATTATAAATAAAGTAACTTTAATACGTAACACGTTTTAAACAAACATTATTGATTCAAAATGCAGTGACAATTTAATTGCTTTTTTTTTCCTTTTATTTCCTTTCTTTACAAAATTAAATAACAGCAAATTAAACCACCTACTACACTGTCCTATTCCCTTTACAAGCTGTCGCACCAGTGCAGTGGCTTAATTATGTGTTAGCAGGTAAAAAAAATTCATTCGCCTTTCTTGCCTAGGACATATAAATTTGCAACTACCTTTGTCTAGACCGGCCGTTTGCGCCCGTACCAGCGCTTGTCTTCCATGGCAATGCCAACAAATTATATGATGTTGCCAATTCTTCCAAATTTTCGGATTTGTAAATGCAATATGTAAGTAAAGGTGAAACAAGGGTTTGTTAATTAGTTGTTTTTAAACACTAAAAACACTTTTTATCTTGATATCAGTTATATTGTTTCTTAAGGACTAAAGAATGTATTATTATAACAATGAATGGCTTGTTATTTTTTTCTGTCACACTCAAAACTCCTCGGTTTAAATTATATTTGCAAACTAGCTTTCAAAGAAAGTTACTGACTAACAATTGAATACTGATATAAATGAAATATTTTTAATAAAAATACTTAAAGAATTGAAGAAAAAAGATCTGACAACCCTATTCTTCTTTGCAATCGTTTACCGCCGTTGTAATGTCCTCAAACTGAGTTTGGAAAAAGTTTATAACTCAAAAATTCTATACACAAAAATATAATCAGAAAAATAAACCTGACACGGCACGACGACACTGATCTGAAAATGCTTTAATTTTTTTACCAGAACTCCATTCTCCGATCTAGTCACCATAATTCATAACCATGTATATTTTATCTCCGTCTTTTCCACGCCATCCACGCTCACTGGCCTATCTCTGTCTAACAAGATCGTTGAACGGGCCGGAGACTGCCTCTGTTATACCAGCCGCAGGTAGCTTCTGCTACCAGTACCGATCAATATATATTTTGATATTTTATTTCAATTCGTCATGCGGTATTTTGTGGTATTTTGAGCGGACCACATAATGTCACGCCGTTTTAATGTCATCACATTGACTTTGGATAAATTATACCATATTTGGGTCCTACGTGCCTACGCAAATCAAATTATTATTGTAATTATTAAGCTTGCTTGTATGACAATAAAATAAAGTATTTAACAATATATTAACCTACTACATATAAGTTTAGAGAAGTAACCGTATCATCAACATTGCATGCATGACGAACAACTTCTATATAAGCACCATTTTTGGGTCTACGTACCTCACGTAAGTCAAAAACTGTTAAAGTAGGGGTTCCATTGACAGAAAAATTAAATCCCTGGCTGATTTGAACAATTTGTTAGCCTATTTTGGTTAGAAAGGTAATAGTATCAATGTAAACCAAATCCAATAGTTGGTATAGTCTATCTTTTGGGTATGTATAGGAATTAGCCAAAAACTGATAATATGGGGATTTCCTTGACAGTAAATTTAATATCTCACTGAATCCAATTACTTGATTTATGTTGAACTGTAGGTATATTGTTTAACCTAAACGAATAAAACAAAAATAACTCTGCTGGAAGTATGAGTGACATGAGTATTTAAAATTGTTTTTCAGTTAATTAGTATTTTCGAGATTTTGGTAATTATAATATAATATACATATAGTTTTTAACTCTATTTCGAAACTTTTTAATTCTTTCCTTATCTTTAATTCATAGAAAAACTCATGTTTATTATTAGGTACTATTATAATAATTATTTATAACACAAAATTTTCAAAATAAATTATTATTATTATTATTATTATTATTATTATTATTATTATTATTATTATTATTATTATTATTATTATTATTATTTGGCAATAATAAGCGGTACAACCGATGAGACTATTGCATCAATTTTTTTAGATGGTATCACATGTATAATTTTTAAGTCCGGTCCTGGAATTCATATCAACTCATAAAAATTCAATGGACCAGAATTAACAGAGTGTCATAAGACTTTGAATCTATTTTGCGAAAGGAATTAAAATTTTTACTATAAAACTATCTTGGGATGTTTATTTTGTTTATGCCAAGTTATTAACTGTTAAATAAAAATATATTATAACAATAATTATTGTTCTACGTGGTCAGCAGGAAAATAACGTCTGTTGAAGTTTATCCATTTTAATTGAGAAAAATAACTACATTAATCAATATTTCGGGTGGGTATATTTATTTTTATTAAACACAAGACACCTAAAACCTTTAAATAATAAATATTATAAAATAAAATTGTGTATGTACCGACTTAATCTTTTAAACATGCTATTAATCATTATCTATATATAATATAATCATATCATTATGTTGCATACAAAAATTTGTAATTTCTACAGCCTAAAATCAAGTCGGAACTTACCAGCCTTAATTTTTTGTATAAATTACAATTGATTATGACCGTATGCACCAAGGCCAGTTAATCATGATTAGCTTATAATCATGATTAAATATCTCGATTAAGAAAATTTTCAATGCGCCAGTACTGCTCAGGAACTTAATCACAATTAAAGTTAACCAGCCAATTTTGATGGGTTATATATTTAAATATAATTAAAATGTTATATTCGTGTTTTGTTTAGGAATTCGTATTAATTTTTCTCGAATTTTTAACAATAAAATTGAAATGGAAGACGAAATCATCATGGATGTTATTAATGATGGCTTTCCGAGAGCTAGATCTCAGAGATAAAATTATTTTGCTTCGATAGATGAATTGGGCTTGTTCGGGTTTGATCAGATAACACAAAGTTTGAAGTTCTTTCTTTTTCGCATCTAGTCTAGTATATTATTTTCTTCTTCACCAGATTCAAACTCCATGACCCTAGATGCCGAAGTGTGAAATTGGGGATTTAATGCGCAAAACAGCCAAACTGGAAAAAGTCCGCGGAAAAGTTAAAAAAAACAACAAAAAAAACCTAACCACAACTGTCAATCTGTTGGCGTTTCTGGTTGCCGGCACGAATTTTTGCATCTGAGCTACGTTGCCAAATCGAGTTTCTAATTTTACCCTGATTACAAAACCCACATATCCTTTTAGTTGGTGCATAGGCTGTTTTATTTAATCACGGTTACCTGGTTAATCACGATCACCTAATCATGCCTAATCGGTAAAATGGTGCATACGGTCATTAGACTTAAACAAGATTAATAAAGCCAGACAAGAAAAACAAAAGTTCTTTTCATGATATGCTGATGTAATCATGGCAAATTTGACATCGATTTGTCGGGCCTAAATAATATAGGAATGGAGTTGATACACAGACTAAAATACCTATTCTGGGGATCATTCATTATAAATCTGGTAATTGCCAGCGATAAAAATCGATAAGTTAAATGAAAGTTACAATTAAAAATAATACGGTTCAATTATTATTAACAGGAATTAGCTATTTTAGCAAGGATATTTTCTTTAAAAAAGTAATTATGAGAGACACTGAAATAAAGTATTCTTCCTAATAATAAATCAGATATTTTTTTTAAAACTTTACAGCTGGACTGGTATCTTCCATGGACCTTATTTTTTCAAATGTATACGAATTTTTCCCGATCCTTGCCAACGATAAAATGGCGCGTGTTAATATGCTACTCTGTAGATGGCTTGGGTCAACCCCAGGGAAAGACCAAAATTACAAAATGTAAAGTATATCGTCCATTCCATGAAAGTGACATTTTTAAATTAGAAGTATTTAGAAGACTTTGAACGTAAAAACAAAACACCTTGGAGTAAAAATTTGAGTAAGTATTTTCACAACAGAGAGAAGTTTGCAATTTCTATAATTTCAATGTAAAAGTCAAATTATCTTGAAAATTTCATAAATTTATTTTCAACCAATTAGAAAGCTCCTTTTTGTTTACGTTGCTTAAAGCAACGGGAGACTATCTCGAAAATTTCATAAATTTATTTTTAAGCAATTAGAAGGCTCCTTTTTGCTTGCGTTGCTTATAGCGACGGGAGACTATCGCGATAGTCTATAAACCTAATAAAATTAATAAGTAATAATTTTTCTGTCAAAAATGAAGTGCTTTATATCTATTGACAAACGTCACTCAGAATAAAATCAAAATACATTTTCTTGCTAACTTATAATTTTTATTGAGAATAGGTCGTCGGTCTCATCATATGAAAATAAACTCCAATTTATGAAATTTTCTTACCGAATCTCCCACGCAGCAGAATTAATTCCCGATTATTTTTTTCTCGGTTTCACTCATGTTTTTGTTGATAGAAAATTTTCCTCGTCTTCGACTCAGAATAATTTTCTATCAACAAAAGCATTCGTGACCTTGAAAAAAATTATCGGTAATAATTCTGCTGCTAGGGAGATTATAAGTGATAGTCTATAGCCTATTAACCTAATGAAATTAATAAGTGATAATTTTTCTTAGGTATACTACTACGACTTAATTTTAATTTAAATGTCAAGTCATTTCGAAGTGACAGGTGAGACAAACCAGCAAGTAACAATCAGTTTTTTAGTCCCCGTGATATTTATTGTTACAATAATATTGTGTAAAAAATTATGCGTTTTGGTAATGAATCAGCAAATTTGATTGCTAGAGAAATTGAGCAGTTAGTAACTCATTTTTATTACTAAAATGTGAAAAACATTAAATAACAAATTTGTTATCTGAAATCCAATGTCTTTACAGTTTTAAATTCAAATATTATAACTTTAAAAACCATATTTCCGATGAGTTTAGTTTAATATTATGACGCACTGTATTTTTACAATAGAAGTTAATTTTACTTGTAAGTAACTAAGGTTTATTACTAAAATTTAAGGAACATTAAAATAAACTCCAATTTATGAAATTTTCTTACCGAATCTCCCACGCAGCAGAATTAATTCCCGATAATTTTTTTTTCGGTTTCACTCATGTTTTTGTTGATTGAAAATTTCCCTCGTCTTCGTGACCTTAAAAAAAAATATCGGTAATAATTCTGCTGCTAGGGAGATTATAAGTGAAAACAATAACATTTTCGTATATTAAACTCATAATGAAAAAGATATGAAATGGCACGTACTATTTAAAAATTCACTCAAATATAGTGTCCCTGTATAAATCAAAACATTTTTCAATTGTACATCTACAAAAGTTAGTTACTTTATTTTTTGAAATCAACACATCGAAGGTAATTTTATAATAATTATTGATTTACTAAATATTGATTAAAATATAATCAGTTATAATTCTTACATTAATCAGTTTCTAATAAGATTCTTAATCAAGTAATCTTTGATCTTATTAGTAGAGCGTTGATTTTTTTAATTAATCTGGTGTGGACCTGAATTCAATCAATACTGATTTTGTGTTGATTTAAAATTTATTATTTTTTTTAAATTCTATAGTTGAGTTATTTTGATTGGTTACAGTGAGTAGTTTTACCGTGCGAGCAAAAATTATTTGCATCAAAGAGACTGATGTGAAGTTAGCGGCCAAAAGTTAGCGGCCGAAATCCCGAAAATTGCCGAATGGACAGTGGCGTCGGGATATTTTTTTAAAGAAAAAATTTAAATATATACAAGATTTGTACAAGGTTCTCTGATCTACTTACAGTAACCGTCTTAATTAATTTTTCTAATTTTTCGTGCAGTGGCGTATAATTGCAAGCCGTTTCAAATATCTACCATTTTATTTTGGCTGCTAACCCTTTTGTCAATTTCTCGAAAACTAGAAGCGATAACAGTTACCCAGTAACAGGGTACGTAAGGGGCAACTAGTACTACAGTTTGTGTCCAGTGGTGTCTCATTGCAAGCTGTTTCAAATTTCACTATATTTTGGCCGCTAACTTATTTTTGTCGATTTCTCGAAAACTAGAAGCGATAACAGGTACACAATAACAGGGTACTTAAAGGGCAACTAGAAATACAGTTTGCACCCAGTGGCTTCTCCTTGCAAGCCGTTTTAAACTCCACTATATTTTGGCTGCTAACTTATTTTTCTCGATTTCTCGAAAACTAGAAGCGATAACAGGTACACATTAACAGGGTACTTAAGGGGCAACTAGTACTACAGTTTGCATCCAGTGGCGTCTCCTTGCAAGCCGTTTCAAATTCCACTATATTTTGGCTGCTAAGTCAATTTTATCAATTTCTCGAAAACTAGAAGCGATAACAGGTACACACTAATAGGGTACTTAAGGGGCAACTAGTACTACAGTTTGCATCCAGTGGCGTCTCCTTGCAAGCCGTTTCAAACTCCACTATATTTTGGCTGCTAAGTCAATTTTATCAATTTCTCGAAAACTAGAAGCGATAACAGGTACACACTAACAGGGTACTTAAAGGGCAACTAGTACTACAGTTTGCATCCAGTGGCGTCTCCTTGCAAGCCGTTTCAAATTCCACTATATTTTGGCTGCTAAGTCAATTTTATCAATTTCTCGAAAACTAGAAGCGATAACAGGTACACACTAATAGGGTACTTAAGGGGCAACTAGTACTACAGTTTGCTTCTAGTTGCGTCTCCTTGCAAGCCGTTTCAAATTCCACTATATTTTGGCCGCTAACTTATTTTTCTCGATTTCTCGAAAACTAGAAGCGATAACAGGTACACATTAACAGGGTACTTAAGGGGCAACTAGTACTACAGTTTGCATCCAGTGGCGTCTCCTTGCAAGCCGTTTCAAATTCCACTATATTTTGGCTGCTAAGTCAATTTTATCAATTTCTCGAAAACTAGAAGCGATAACAGGTACACACTAATAGGGTACTTAAGGGGCAACTAGTACTACAGTTTGCATCTAGTGGCGTCTCCTTGCAAGCCGTTTCAAATTCCACTATATTTTGGCCGCTAACATATTTTTGTCGATTTCTCGAAAACTAGAAGCGATAACAGGTACACACTAATAGGGTACTTAAGGGGCAACTAGTACTACAGTTTGCATCCAGTGGCGTCTCCTTGCAAGCCGTTTCAAACTCCACTATATTTTGGCTGCTAAGTCAATTTTATCAATTTCTCGAAAACTAGAAGCGATAACAGGTACACACTAACAGGGTACTTAAGGAGCAACTAGTACTACAGTTTGCATCCAGTGGCGTCTCCTTGCAAGCCGTTTCAAATTCCACTATATTTTGGCCGCTAACATATTTGTGTCGATTTCTCGAAAACTAGAACCGATAACAGGTACACACTAACAGGGTACTTAAGAAGCAACAAGTACAACAGTTTTTATCCAGTGGCGTCTCCTTGCAAGCCGTTTCAAATTCCACTATATTTTGACCGCTAACTTATTTTTGTCGATTTCTCGAAAACTAGAAGTGATAACAGGTACACACTAACAGGGTTCTTAAGAAGCAACTAGTACTACAGTTTGCATCCAGTGGCGTCTCCTTGCAAGCCGTTTCAAATTCCACTATATTTTGACCGCTAACTTATTTTTGTCGATTTCTCGAAAACTAGAAGCGATAAAAGGTACACAATAACAGGGTACTTAAGGGGTAACTAGTACTACAGTTTGCATCCAGTGGCGTCTCCTTGCAAGCCGTTTCAAATTCTACTATATTTTGGCTGCTAAGACAATTTTATCAATTTCTCGAAAACTAGAAGCGATAACAGGTACACACTAACAGGGTACTTAAGGGGCAACCAGTACTACAGTTTGCATCCAGTGGCGTCTCCTTGCAAGCCGTTTCAAATTCCACTATATTTTGGCTGCTAAGTCAATTTTATCAATTTCTCGAAAACTAGAAGCGATAACAGGTACACACTAACAGGGTACTTAAGGAGCAACTAGTACTACAGTTTGCATCCAGTGGCGTCTCCTTGCAAGCCGTTTCAAATTCCACTATATTTTGGCCGCTAACATATTTGTGTCGATTTCTCGAAAACTAGAACCGATAACAGGTACACACTAACAGGGTACTTAAGAAGCAACAAGTACAACAGTTTTTATCCAGTGGCGTCTCCTTGCAAGCCGTTTCAAATTCCACTATATTTTGACCGCTAACTTATTTTTGTCGATTTCTCGAAAACTAGAAGTGATAACAGGTACACACTAACAGGGTTTTTAAGAAGCAACTAGTACTACAGTTTGCATCCAGTGGCGTCTCCTTGCAAGCCGTTTCAAATTCCACTATATTTTGACCGCTAACTTATTTTTGTCGATTTCTCTAAAACTAGAAGCGATAACAGGTACACAATAACAGGGTACTTAAGGGGTAACTAGTACTACAGTTTGCATCCAGTGGCGTCTCCTTGCAAGCCGTTTCAAATTCTACTATATTTTGGCTGCTAAGACAATTTTATCAATTTCTCGAAAACTAGAAGCGATAACAGGTACACACTAACAGGGTACTTAAGGGGCAACTAGTACTACAGTTTGCATCCAGTGGCGTCTCCTTGCAAGCCGTTTCAAATTCCACTATATTTTGGCCGCTAACTTATTTTTCTCGATTTCTCGAAAACTAGAAGCGATAACAGGTACACATTAACAGGGTACTTATGGGGCAACTAGTACTATAGTTTGCGCCTAGTGGCGTCTCCTTGCAAGCAGTTTCAAATTCCACTATATTTTGGCTGCTAAAGAAAGAATAAGGTTCACTCAAATGTATCTTATATTATACGGTATAATAACGGCTTGCAAGGAGACGCCACTGGATGCAAACTGTATTACTAGTTGCCCCTTAAGTACCCTGTTAGTGTGTACCTGTTATCGCTTCTAGTTTTCGAGAAATTGATAAAATTGACTTAGCAGCCAAAATATATTGGAATTTGATACGGCTTGCAAGGAGACGCCACTGGGTGCAAACTGTTATATTTGTTGCTCCTTAAGTACCCTGTTAGTGTGTACCTGTTATCGGTTCTAGTTTTCGAGAAATCGACAAAAATATGTTAGCGGCCAAAATATAGTGGAATTTGAAACGGCTTGCAAGGAGACGCCACTGGATGCAAACTGTAGTACTAGTTGCTCCTTAAGTACCCTGTTAGTGTGTACCTGTTATCGCTTCTAGTTTTCGAGAAATTGATAAAATTGACTTAGCAGCCAAAATATAGTGGAATTTGAAACGGCTTGCAAGGAGACACCACTGGATGCAAACTGTAGTACTAGTTGCCCCTTAAGTACCCTATCAGTGTGTACCTGTTATCGCTTCTAGTTTTCGAGAAATTGATAAAATTGACTTAGCAGCCAAAATATAGTGGAATTTGAAACGGCTTGCAAGGAGACGCCACTGGATGCAAACTGTAGTACTAGTTGCTCCTTAAGTACCCTGTTAATGTGTACCTGTTATCGCTTCTTGTTTTCGAGAAATCGACAAAAATAAGTTAGCGGTCAAAATATAGTAGAATTTGAAACGGCTTGCAAGGAGACGCCACTAGGCGCAAACTATAGTACTAGTTGCCCCATAAGTACCCTGTTAGTGTGTACCTGTTATCGCTTCTAGTTTTCGAGAAATCGACAAAAATATGTTAGCGGCCAAAATAAAGTGAAATTTGAAACGGCTTGCAAGGAGACGCCACTGGATGCAAACTGTAGTACTAGTTGCTCCTTAAGTACCCTGTTAGTGTGTACCTGTTATCGCTTCTAGTTTTCGAGAAATCGAGAAAAATAAGTTAGCGGCCCAAATATAGTGGAATTTGAAACGGCTTGCAAGGAGACGCCACTAGGCGCAAACTATAGTACTAGTTGCCCCATAAGTACCCTGTTAATGTGTACCTGTTATCGCTTCTAGTTTTCGAGAAATTGAGAAAATTGACTTAGCAGCCAAAATATAGTGGAATTTGAAACGGCTTGCAAGGAGACGCCACTAGGCACAAACTGTAGTACTAGTTGCCCCTTAAGTACCCTGCTAGTGTGTACCTGTTATCGCTTCTAGTTTTCGAGAAATTGAGAAAAATAAGTTAGCGGCCAAAATATAGTGGAATTTGAAACGGCTTGCAAGGAGACGCCACTAGGCGCAAACTATAGTACTAGTTGCCCCTTAAGTACCCTGCTAATGTGTACCTGTTATCGCTTCTAGTTTTCGAGAAATCGAGAAAAATAAGTTAGCAGCCAAAATATAGTGGAATTTAAAACGGCTTGCAAGGAGAAGCCACTGGGTGCAAACTGTATTTCTAGTTGCCCTTTAAGTACCCTGTTATTGTGTACCTGTTATCGCTTCTAGTTTTCGAGAAATCGACAAAAATAAGTTAGCGGCCAAAATATAGTGAAATTTGAAACAGCTTGCAAGGAGACACCACTGGACACAAACTGTAGGACTAGTTGCCCCTTACGTACCCTGTTACTGGGTAACTGTTATCGCTTCTAGTTTTCGAGAAATTGACAAAAGGGTTAGCAGCCAAAATAAAATGGTAGATATTTGAAACGGCTTGCAAGGATACGCCACTGCACGAAAAATTAGAAAAATTAATTAAGACGGTTACTGTAAGTAGATCAGAGAACCTTGTACAAATCTTGTATATATTTAAATTTTTTCTTTAAAAAAATATCCCGACGCCACTGTCCATTCGGCAATTTTTGGGATTTCGGCCGCTAACTTTTGGCCGCTAACTTCACATCAGTATCAAATAGGGCCTTGCATCTAAGGACGTACCTAATGCTTAGCCGTAGATCGTAATACCTATTGGCACTGTTGCCATTACTGGGGAAATTTCCCTAAATCTGGGGAAAATCTGCAATCAGTAGGGAAAAAGGGAAATTTTCTATAATTTAGGGAATTTTTATTCTTTTTTGATTTTGTGATATTTGTAAAAAATATATTAATTAATCACTTAAAACATTATTATTAATCGATTGACCCATGGCAAAAACGCAATCTTTTCTAAGTCCGATTTACTACTAGCAACTCAGAATCTTAGGCAGGTCGAATTTACTAGAAACCTTACTCTGAAGATATAAACAACAAGAAAGTCGGTAAATCCCAGGCCTTCACGCATTTTTTGAAACGAGCCGCATGGCATTCATAAATGACCAACCAGTCATTGCGGCTACACAAACTAGTTGCTTTACGGAACTGGCCGACCTTTTTTTTTTTTTTTTTTTTAGAAGCGTAAAAGCGTAAAAAATATTGAAGTGGATAAAAAAAAAACGGGTTTTTCACTACTTTGCAGAATTTTTTACTGGAATACTCGGAAGTCCATTATTAAAATAACCCGATTTTTCCCATCACTACTTTTTTCTTCAAATTAAAAGATCTGGGGAAAATCTGGGAAATCTGGGGAATTTTTAAGAAATTATCTAGGGAAAAAAAATTTTTGGACCTGGCAACACTGCCTATTATGTGTCAGTAACTACCTGGATTAACAATCAATTAGTTATTCCGTCATCTTTGACAGTCGTTACAAGTAATTTGATTCATCGCTAATTTTTCCAATTTCTTGAACAATTCCTACAATGGGCTTTACGGAACAGCATAAAACATTCATGGTTGAAGCGTATTTTCGAAACGAGGTTAGAGTAAATGGTGAGTGGCAATACAATCCGGGTTTGTGCATGGACGATTTTCACGAACATTTTCCTAACGTTGCTTTTATTGCTGGGGATTTTAATCATTGCCTAAAAAGAACCGTGGCTGTGTTTACGAAAACAGGTTTTATACAATACAAAAAAGGAGCAGAAAGACCATCTGTAAGATCAGAAGAACTTGTTGCAAACGTTGCTGGTCTACACTTTCGAAAATATGAAGAGACGTGTGAATTTATGCTTGGAGCATAAATATAAAAAATTATAGCCATGGTGGCCAATTTTAGCAATTTATTTAATTATTTTTTTTTCTTTCTGTATATTTTTACTTTGTTAATTTTGTAAACGACAAAAATAAATTTGTATTTGTCTACTTATTTTATTACTCATAAGTTTGTGTTTGTGTCATAATATGAATTTGACAAAATTTTAACCTATAGATTTGGTTAGATATATCGTCCCCATATCATTGTGATCTAAACCAAGCTCTACGTTTTTTAATCCAAGCCCTCTTTTTTGCTCGCTCGGTATAAGTAGTCAATTGATAACCACAGTATCGTTAATTTTATCAGGCATATTTATGTTAATTAATGCAATGTTCCAGAGCGGGAAATCGACCTGAATTTTAAATACATAAATAAATAAATAATAATCATTAAAACGATTTTTTTTTGTCAAAGTTACCTGAATACACAAATTCCGTTGTAAAATCGACCACGAATTCCCACTGGTAAACTTATGTGTTGCCAAAAGTCTCAAAATCACAGCTCTGTACGCTTATTACACGTGACGTACAAAGGGAGAACGACTTTATAATTACTATTGCCTAAGAGCCTAGTCAAACCTGTGTTTATAATTCGAATACAATAGTCCCTTTATCAACCTTATTAACAGACAATACGGCTGTGGTATAAATAGGGTTCAACGGCTTTTAGGCTAACATGCTTTGTGCAATAAAATTTTTCAGTTGATTAATGGTAGGAATTTGAAACAGCAAGTAGAATATTAGTATGCTTTAATAAGAATGGGCTTTTCACTATAATCGAATTTAAATTATTCAGCACTGGCATCCTAAATTAGAAAATTAAAAATATAAACTTAAATCAAAAGAATTTCCGTTACACGTCATCAATCAGCTGATAATTGAAAATCGATCAGGAAACATAAGAAAATTAAATTTGGGCAAAAAATATATAAATTTCATGCGATATTGAATGTTAAAGAAACTTAATGCATTCTTCTTTAATACTAAGCCGCTTAAAGGAGATGTTTTTTAAATTTAACATTTTAAAAATTAATATCATTTGAATTTTTTGGGCTGACAGTTGGCAACAGAAGTGTCAACGCATCGGTGATGCCAGTTTATTTCTTGACGAATTTTGATTGACGTTTATTGTTTTCATTTCGTGTTTTCGTGAGTTTATTTAAGTCGTTTTTAACTAAAACTGCAAATCCTTTTATAAATAGGATTAAAAACTGATCTTTTAAGAACAACAAAGAGATTCATACACATTTCTGTTGATTACGTTGTTTACCTTTATTGAAAAATGCCGAAGCATTTCCTTACTGGGGTATTTTGATTACAAACTGGCAACATTGCTGATACTCGAAGGTATGATGTGCAACGGAAATTCTTTTAATTTAACTATATCTCAATAGTAAATACCGTGCGAGCAAGAATTATATGCATCAAAGAGGGATTGGATTAAAAAACGTAGGGTTTGGTTGAGATCACAATGATATTGGGACGATATATTATCTAACCAAATCTAGGTTAAAATTTTGTCAATTTCATATTATTATACATACAGTGTGTGTATAAAGTCTGGAAACGGCTTAATACCATCACAATTTACTGGCCGATTTAAACCAAATTTGGTTCAGTTGTGTAAGAGGATCTAACGCACCGAATGACGATATTGGCGTTGTTGCCAGCTTTTTAGTTTGTCTGAAATTCGAACGAATTTTATATTTTTAAATATAACACCCAGTATATTTTTACATTTTTAAATTCCACATAAAATTATAATTATTTTTTATTAAATGCATTATTAGTCTATACTTCATAGTTTCCGAGATATTGACTCTCGAAAAGTGACATTTTTGAACTTTGACAGCTTATAACTTTCTAACAGTACGTCTTAGAGCAAAACGGCTTACATGTCCCTATCTTCAATTTTTATTATCTTCCCAAAAAAAATAAACTTCCAGTTAAACCGGAACAACTATATTTCCTGCTTTCGAGTTACATCCGGTTTAACCGGAAGTTGATTTTTTTGGGAAGATAATAAAAATTGAAGATAGGGACATGTAAGCCGTTTTGCTCTAAGACGTACTGTTAGAAAGTTATAAGCTGTCAAAGTTCAAAAATGTCACTTTTCGAGAGTCAATATCTCGGAAACTATGAAGTATCGACTAATAATGCATTTAATAAAAAATAATTATAATTTTATGTGGAATTTAAAAATGTAAAAATATACTGGGTGTTATATTTAAAAATATAAAATTCGTTCGAATTCCAGACAAACTAAAAAGCTGGCAACAACGCCAATATCGTCATTCGGTGCGTTAGATCCTCTTACACAACTGTACCAAATTTGGTTTAAATCGGCCAGTAAATTGTGATGTTATTAAGCCCTTTCCAGACTTTATACACACACTGTATATGCCAAACTAGTGAGTAATAAAATAAGTAGACAAATACAAATTTATTTTTGTTGTTTACAAAATTAACAAATTAAGAATATACAGAAAAAAAAGACAAATTATTACATAAATTGCTGAAATTGGCCACCGCCATGCTCCAAGCATAAATTCTCAAGTCTCGAATCTTCATATTTTCGACAGTGTTGACCAGCATCTCTGTAGAAATGTTACCACATTCTTGGATAATCCTTTCTTGTAATTGTACTAAATTTGCAACTAGTGTTTTAAAAATAATGTTATTTAAATGAGGAAAAACGATATAATCCATAACCGTTAAACAAGGTGATCTAGGTGGAAATTCAATATCTGATCGAAAACTGATCAGTCTGTCGTCGAAAAAATTGCGTAAGTAGTTAATAGTTTCGTTTACTTAAATCCCAAAGACTACAGAAGATTATCCCACAGAGAACAACCTATTGAGTTATCTCGTAGGGAATTTATTAATAATATAAAATGAGTAGCCTATTATGGGGAACCCTGTATAATATACCTTTTGTTGGCACGCAGATAAAATGAAGTCGGACAGGTAATACAATGATGCAAGCATTTGGGTCATTTTTTACTGACAACAAATGTACTCGATTTCTTAAAGATATATTAGGGGATAAAAGAATCTTCAGGGACCGTTAAACTTCATCTGGCCAGCGGAAGTTTATTTTTACTGCCAACGTTTATTTTTATTACAGAAAACGTCTTGTAAAAAAGACATAATGGAACGGAAAAGATACAAAGAGTGTTTAAATAAATCACTATTCATTTTATAAATGATTTTTGTTAGATTAAAAAAACATTGATCAACGTTAAAAAGATAGTATTTTTACACTTTTTTTTTTTAATCAAGTTGTTCATGATGTGAGTGTCAACAATGTAATTTTATTTTATGAGAAGGAAACCCTTAGAAATTTTTAAAAATTTACTCTTTATTTTAGCACAAATAAATATCTTTATTATTATGTTAGTTGATTTATCGTCCTTAATCATTTAATTATTTCAAAGTGTTAGTGGGGAAGAGGACTTCAATTAAAAACACTTTTCTACTCTTTACTCATTCCCAACTTTTCGGTTTTTATTTAAACCTTTATCAAGGGCTAAAAAATAACGACACAAATTACATGTGTCTGTAGATGTAATTTGTGTCGTTATTTTTTTAGCCCTTGATAAAGGTTTAAATAAAAACCGAAAAGTTGAGAATGAGTAAAGAGTAGAAAAGTGTTTTTAATTGAAGTCCTCTTCCCCACTAACACTTTAAAATAATCTTTATTATTATTATTATTTTTATTATACTATTTTTATTATTACTATTATTATTATTAAACCATACACAATAAAAAAGTTAATAGCTGGTCTACTAAATTCAAAATTAAAGAAATAAAAATGCAAAATTAAAAAAACGCGCTGTTAATAACTTGTAAAAGGCATTATTTTTGAGTTGTACGATGGATGAGCTGAAAAAAATCATCAAAATGTAGACATATATTAATAGGATAGTAAAACTACGTTTAAGTTGTTGCCAAAAAAATTGCAAAGACCACTACACAATTGCTTATGGAAAATTTCCGCACGATTTGAAAATCGTTTCTCGAATTACAAGGAAAGTATGTTTCTCGCATATGTCGAAGAGAACTTCATCTCTTTGACCTCACTACTCATACTCAATGACTAAAGCCATGTTAAAATTAGATTGCAATATAGATAATAGCAAATATTATAAACTTCTCGTTTTTTTGAAACGACTATTCTATAATGTTTATGATTTTTACTAGAGACCAAAATGAGCAGTTCCTAAGAAATTCAGTAGACGATAAATACGATGAAAATAGCCACATTGGCATTATTTGGTGCTTGTAGCAGATAAAAGCTGTACTATTTAACAGTCGTTAATATGGAGAATTTGGAAAATACATTCCAGGTACAAAAACTAAGGTTCCGCGATCTTTCACTTTGTTTAAGACATTTTATTTGAATTTATTCATAAAATAGAAAGCTCGTTGGTTAGCAGATATAGGACTTCGTCAAATTTTTATCAAATATGTGAATAACAAATGTGCTAGAAATCCAGTTGGTATTAATAAATTCGATGAAATGCTGTAATAGCAGATTTCTTGAAGCTACTAGATTTGAAGCTTTACAGTGGCGACTTTTTTCGCCGTTCTTTAGCGATTTTGCTGGTTGCCAGTAGCCGAGTCTTATTAAGTTACTTTTAAATAGCATAGCAAAGCCAACGGTTAAGTTGAGCGTTCCTTTCAAAAATTGAAGCACAGCAAAGATTTTTTTCCTCCCCCCTTGCCGACGGTAAGTATGTTCCTCTCTATTTCACATGCGAACTATATAAAGTTGTTTAACATTTTAGCTAAGCAAAAATGTATTCTTTGTTTTGCTGTTTAAAAGAAGCAAATGTTACTAACCCGAGAACTATCAATGTGGATGGAATTCCCCGACAGTGGCAGTTAAATATTGAATTAAAGCATCATTGCTAAAGCACTGGAGTTTTATTTATGGGTTAAAAATTCGTGATCGACATTCATTATTATGAATTTGTAATAGCAGTGGCAGAAGGATATATTGAAAACTCACTGAATTGCCAGAAGCTTTCTTATGATGTCGTCATCCCGTACTATTGTTCTCATTCCCTCCACAAGCATACAAATTGACAATAAGTGGAACTGCAGAGGGAATTCATATTTCTGTTTCTGAAATTGTACAATAAATGTCAATATTAAAAGTTGTATTTATTTTAACACGAGTGTCGAAAGTAATCTACTTTTAACATTATTGTCATAAAATGACATCTTCGACATTGACAACAAGCGCTAATAAAATAAATGTATTTTTCTACGATCGTCCAAAAAATGTCATTTTGTGTATGAATTTCTAATGACAAAAGTAGGCCTTTATTGCATACTATGCAATAAGGATCTTTTTGCCCTTGTGCAATAAAGTAAATTACCTAGGAAACGACCAATTTGTTTATAATATGTGTACTGTGTGTTGCACACCGTCGATACCCTATCGAAATAGAATTCACGTTGACATGGCGCCATAATTTTATTATGTTGAAGTCAAAGGTATCTATGATCCATTGTCAAATTTGAATTACAACTTTTGCACATAAAGGAGAGGTAATTCAGAGCGATTTTAAACTTTTTTGGTAAATAAAAAACGATCGTAGAAAAAATAGTGTATGTAACATGTGCAAAAAGTGTGTTTATTGCACATGGCATATTATTTACCTCGACTACGTCTAGGTGAATAACTTCTATGCCGTGTGCAATAAACATACACTCTTTACACTAGTTGCATAAATAACTATTTTAATAGTGTTTCTAGATAAAGATGTTAAAGAACTTATGTTTGTTAGTTTTAAAAGCAACAAGTAAAAAAAATCATCATTTTCGTCTAATCTGTTCCTGTTACGTAAAAAATAGGCCGAAAACTAAATCCAAATTGAAAATCAAACTTTACCTAAAAGATAAGGTCGAGGATAAGTATAAATGGGTAAAAATATCGTTTTCCGGGGTGCTGAATTAACCCCTGTGAGGGCCAGTAGGTAATTGAAGTCTCCCGAGTGCCTTGGAGAATTTTCTCCTATTCGTTGTCCGTGTGACTAGTTAAAATTCTTAAGAAAGCCACTTTAATAAACCAACCAATTAAAAAAATTAAAATAAAAAATGCAATTGTTACAAATTGCTTATATACTAAATAGCACCAATGATATTTAAAAAAATTGCATAGAATAAAATTTATAGTCTAGATATAAATTTGTAAGTAATTTATATAACAAAGGGACATTATATATTATGTTGCGTTAATCGAGATCTGGCGAAATGACAATGATAAAGTGAACTGATAAACTTACAGGTTTAATTTCCATAGTAATTTAAACTGATCCACCTTTCAAACCTTTTGTTAAATCTGAAGGTGACCTAACCCTGCCTGGAAAATGCCCAATACGAAAACAGTAAAACATCCTGAAGCTTATAATGTAAAAGCCACAAATTAGAATTGATGAGGAATAATAGTAAAAGAAAAACTAAAAAATATCTACCTACAAAACTGTTCATTGCCTAGTAACAATAAGCCATATTTAATTATAATTATTCATTTATTAGTTGTGCATGATGTATTATAAAGTTGTCTGTAACAGAAAGTGAGTTGGATAAAATTGAATCTTCAAAATTTAAACGATAAAACAGAATAGGCCAAAAAATATTCTTGAACGAATTATAGCAATATATGGAAAAATGTATTTTATTTATTTATTTATTTTACACCATTTCACAGTTACAGTGAACCAATTAACAAATGGGTATATAGGCTACCTAAAACAAAATAGGTAATAATATAACAATAATTCAAAATTTTTGAGATAACAAGAAATTTAGACTTAAATTATTATATTGAAACGGAATAATTATGCCTAAAAAGACACTAACACGCTAATTTAGATTTATACTGGATAAACCACAGCTAAAAATGCCAAATCTATTTTGGTGCAGATTGTATGTGTTGCACAATCGATAAATAGGGGAGTATTTACAGATATTGGTACGCGCGGTTGGTACATAAAAAGTGTGGGAATGACGTGTTCTAGGAACGAGAAATTGCAGGTTTTCTAATATATTACTGCATTCAATTCTATTATGCAAGATATTATAAAGAAATTTAAGTTGAGAAACTGTACGTCGATTTTCTAAGGAGCAAAACGAGTGCCTTTGCAATAGAGCTTCTTCTAGAATACCGATTTCAGGAAACTGACCATCAATTTTAAAACTTAGATATTTTAGAAAACGTCGTTGGACCCTTTCAATGCGATTAAGGTCCACTTGATAATATGGTGACCATACAACCGAAGCGAACTCTAATTTAGATCTTACAAAAAGTATTTTTAGCGTATCACAATTTAAAAAATCACAAGAATGTCTTATTATAAATCCAAGTGATCTATGACAGGAGGCAACAAGGTCATTTATGTGGGTAACAAGAGATAGTTTACTGTCAAATAATACACCCAAATCGCGAAAAGTGTCATCTCTGTCCACTGTAATTTTACATATTGTATAGTAAAATATTGCTCAAATGAGTTTCGGTTGAGATGTGAATCCACTAAATATAATAACTCAGAAACTAGAAGGTCTTCAGCTGCAACCAATTCTAAAGTTTGCAGGACAGTGTATGTGCTTTTAAAGATCGCCGTTCGTCAACTATTGCTTTAAAAACCATTTCTAGAAGTAATAGTAAATAAGGGCAGGTTCCGAAACCTGACAAGTAGATCAACGGCAATCCATTTTGTCTACCCCAGTGTCTTCCCCTCAAATACCTTAAATCACCTTGGCCCTGGCCAGTTTGTTCCGACCCACTTATGAAGGCCGCTACAGGCTATGGTCGTAATTTCTTTCTTTTGGAGAACCGTCGATCCTATCACCTAATGCCTGAGTCCCTCCAAGGCATCCGCACATTCGCGGATGAGGTTGGTTGCGCTCTTGGTTTACCAATAGCTTGTGATTCAGCTGAGCTATCAGAGCAGACATATACAGTACGCTTGTCGCAGTCTCAGACCTTTGTCATGCTGGTCGTAATTAGGATGGCAAATATCTGTGCTTGGACTGTTCTCTCGGGTATCTCTATTTTCAATGTATACTCTGATATGTTGCCCACTTACAGTTTTTTAAGTAGTTTATGATACCACCTTTTTACTATAAAAATAAAATAAACACCCAAGTGCTTCAATATAAGAAACGGATTGTTTAAATTGGACCAGTGGCTTATCCTTTATTACTAGTGCTCAATAGAGTATACATTAAAGCTCTATTGCGATTATATACCGGCCACTGCAGATTGCGATACCATATTATGTATCAAAATGGATTAGCGCAAGATTAAGAATGCCGGCTCTACATGGAAGATGCAGAAACCACGGAAAACGTACTGTGCGCCTGCCCCTTAGCCAGCATGAATCAGATTCACCCAATTCGGCGAAGTGGCACTGCTACCGGAAGACATGAAGATAGATCTATTGGGATATATATAATATAAAGAAGGTACGAGTTACAATGTAGCCCACCACTCACATTCAATCTATTCTAACCCAGCCTGTCCATTATTAGTCATTGAAATTAAAAAAGAACTGATATTAAATTAAAGAAATAAAATAACAGATATTTTTATTGGGGGGAAAGAACTAAATACAAAACAAATAAAATAATTAAAAGGTGTAACAAGTAATGAGTAAATTTTTCTCTTGACCCATTCTTGGCATTTGAAAGATTAAATCATGCATTACCAAGTTTTTAATAATATTCCTTATCATCAGTTTTTTTTTATTTATTAGAACTGCCTGAATCCAATGTAATCGGCTTAACACTCTTTTTCGTTTGATGGCTGTTTAGTTTGAAGGTTATCATTTTTATATACATACTAGATTTGATTTATTCAGTACATCACTCTGTACATATAGATTGCTTGATACCTTCGTCATTTTTTTGGTAGAAATAACCTTAATTATTTCGAATAATAGGCAATTTGGATTTCAAAAAAAGAAATCTACTACTGATGCGATTGTATTTTTAACAAACAAGGTCTATGAAAGTTTGGATACTAGCCGTCCTTGTGCTGCTGTCTTCACAGATTTGGCAAAGGCATTTGACACTGTGGATCATCGGGTTGTTCTGAAAAACCTTGAAGTAGTGGCATTCGAGGGCCAGCACTGTCGCTTTTACGTAGTTACCTCGATAAGCGCTTATATAAACGGTACAAATTGGAAATAATTTTAGTACCTACTTAAAATATAGAATACGGTGTACCTAAGTGAACGGTCTTAAACCCCATCTTATTTAATGTAAATATAAATAATTTACTATTTCACCCTGTACAGGGTGATTCATTAAGGGTGGCCACCGGCCATATCTCGGAAACTACTAGGCATAGAAACTTGGAGAAAAAAAAATTATGATTAAAGCGGTCATGGGAAAATTCTGGAAATTACCTTTAAGTTCCTCATTTCGCCGCAAGGGGGCACAATTAATTTTTTTTTTTAATTCTAAATTTCTCCGAATTTTCCCATATTAAGGTATAACTCTGATTACATCATCGAAAATCTTAGGCAATTCTGCATCATTTTGGTTTAAGGCTTATTGGCGTACCGACCAGAGTGTGGGAAGCTATTGAATGTGTAAACATTAAAATCGCTGTAACTTGTAAACGACTTATCCGATTTTACTAAATTTAAGCTTATTTGGAAGGGAAAGGTTAGTATCTTCAATCACCGTATCCAACAGTACGCGATAGTGTTTAATAAAATTGCTAGCGGGCGCAATTTGTAATAATAACAGTTTTTTCGATTTTATCCCGGAAATTCAAATCATACGGTATAGCTATGACATCATAATCGAAAAGTAGATGAAATTTGCAAGAAGAGATGTGAAGACCGCAGTTCGATATCTTTGTTAGTTTCGGAGTTATTGCCAAAACCATAATTTTTAATACAAATTGCGCCCTCTAGCAATTTTATTAGAAACTATCTTGTACCATTGGATACGAAAATTGAATGTACTTACCTTTCTCTTCCAAACAAGCTTAAATTTAGTAAAATCGGTTAATTCGTTTAGAAGTTACAGCGATTTTAATGTTTACACTTTCACTTGATACGAGTATGGGAGAAGCTATTGAAGGTGTAAACATTAAAATTGCTGTAACTTCTAAACGACTTATCCGATTTTACTATATTTAAGCTTGTTTGGAAGAACCTTCAATTGTCGTATATAATGGTACAAGATAGTAATAAATTATTCTTTTGGCAATAACTCTGAAACGAACAAAAATATCGAACTGCCGTCTTCACGTGTCTTCTTGCAAATTTCATCTACTTTTCGATTATGATGTCATAGTTATACCGTATGATTTGAATTTCCGGGATAAAATCAAAAAAACTGTTATTATTACAAATTGCGCCTTCTAGCAATTTTATTAAACACTATCGTGTACTGTTGGATACGGCGATTGAAGATACTTCCATATAAGCTTAAATTTAGTAAAATCGGATAAGTCGTTTAGAAGTTACAGCGATTTTAATGTTTACACATTCAAAAGCTTCCCCCACTCTTATCAAGGTCGGTACGCCAATGAGCCTTAAACCAAAATGATGCAGAATTGTCTAAGCTTCTCGATGATGTAATCAGAGTTATACCTTAATATGGGAAATTTCGGAGAAATTTAGAATTTAAAAAAAAAAAATTTAATTGTGCCCCCTTAATTTTCTCATGACCGCTTTAATCATAATTTTTTTTCTCTCCAAGTTTCTATGCCTAGTAGTTTCCGAGATATCGCCGGTGGCCACCCTTAATGAATCACCCTGTACAAAAGGCATATTGGATTTAAACAATTAACGCATTTTATAATTTGCTCTAGTCTAGTCTCATTTGTTATAAAAATACATTAAATCTTTAGAAATTATTTAATAACGCGTCTTAAAAATAATTTTCTCTTTGAATATACCTTTCCTCACCGATCAGCTCTTTCAATATGCGAATCTGTTAAGTGTTAGAAATCTTTATTATAGGGTATCTCTATAACAAATAAAAAATAATACACTTTTATTTATTTATTTTATTTATTTTATTTATTTTATTTATTTTATTTATTTTATTTATTTTATTTATTTTATTTATTTTATTTATTTTATTTATTTTATTTATTTTATTTATTTTATTTATTTTATTTATTTTATTTATTTTATTTATTTTATTTATTTTATTTATTTTATTTATTTTATTTATTTTATTTATTTTATTTATTTTATTTATTTTATTTATTTTATTTATTTTATTTATTTTATTTATTTTATTTATTTTATTTATTTTATTTATTTTATTTATTTTATTTATTTTATTTATTTTATTTATTTTATTTATTTTATTTATTTTATTTATTTTATTTATTTTATTTATTTTATTTATTTTATTTATTTTATTTATTTTATTTATTTTATTTATTTTATTTATTTTATTTATTTTATTTATTTTATTTATTTTATTTATTTTATTTATTTTATTTATTTTATTTATTTTATTTATTTTATTTATTTTATTTATTTTCTTTCTTTGGGGTACACACAGGATACGCTCCCATAAAGGTACCCGCCGTTTACAATTATAATTAAGTCATACATAATCATATACAATACTATCTAATCTACGATCTAAAATAAGATAAAAAAAAATGAAAACAATAGCATAATTAACTTACTTTATACACTACTGGCTAAGCGTTTGAAAGTAATCTTTTGACTTTATTTTTAAAAATTAAAAAAAAACACTTGGTAACATTATCAACCCAATTTATCAAACACGTTTTCAAGTAGATGACAACATTGTATTACCCAGGGTTGCAAAAAGCAATAGGCCAACGAGCTCATATCTATATGGGTAATAAAATGTATAATGCAATTTATCTATTAAAAAAAATAAACTAAAAACCAGAAACTTTAATGGAATAGCTTATGGCGGAGGCTCCTGTACTTGTAGAAAAAAAATTAATGAATGTTTATTTCTTGTGTTTAATTGAAACTGTGATGCCTTGATTGTATTTATTATATTTTCTTTTCTTCCAACATGATATTTTCATTTATTTAATTTTTGTTAAAAGCCTCCGACTTTTTTTTTCTTTTTTTCTCTCTTTCTGTTTATATGGAAGGTTAAAAACAAATACTGTTCCTTTGATTTGATTCTATGTTTTAATTTTTTCTTGGGGAGAAGTATAACAGTTTTCTGGGATAGCGTATATCACACGAAGCAGTAATTTAAACTGCAATACAATCCAGATTTTTAATTTAGCAGACAAGCTGTTAGCTTTGAAGGCTTGAACAATCTAGTCTATTTTTCGTCCTTTTTTTACTGAATTGATTGTTGCTACAACAAAATCCTGAATACAAGAAGGAGCTTAACCCTCCGGCGGGCGCGCCTTTTATATTCTCATGAACAGGCACCGCTAATTTTTTTTCTTAAAAAAAACGTAATTTAATACTTTTAAATGTTTTTAATAAGTAAAACTAAAACAAATAACCAAAAATAAATGTAATTCAACAAATAATACTTGAAAAAATGCTAACAAAATAAAAAAAAACTTGAAAAATCTTCTTACAATAAAAATGTTAACAAAATGAAAAAAACAAAAAAAAATCTTCTTATTTAAACAAAAAATTAAAAAAAAAAAACTTTTATTGCACAAATATTCAGATTAGCATTTTATTCTACTTCTGTTCAAAGCTGTTCATTAGTCCTTTAAAGCTGATCAATACAGCCGTTCTAGAACGGCTATAAACCACTAATGAACAGCTTTGAACTGCGTTTGAACAGCTTTTGAACGGCTTTTGAACAGCTTTTGAACAGCTTTGAAGAGCTCCTGAACAGCTTTGAAGAGCTCTTGAATAGCTTCGAACAGCTTTTGAACATATTATTATATTTACATGATCAGGCGCGCCGCGGTAAATTAGCCGCAAAAATTGCACACTCTAAACTAAACGCCACACTGCAACTAATACCGACCGAAATAGGGTCTGTTCGATAAAGGAATAGGGGGAGAAATGTATCGCGTACGAATACCTGGAAGGACGGCGGCGTCAGTTTTAATGCCCAGTATTTACAAAGAAAAATCTAAAAAATGCGGCATTAAGGGTTAATAGTATATTTATTATATTGGATAAGGATTTATTATTACTTGTTTTTAAAAAAAATATACCGGGTGTTTCTCAAAAGACGTTCACCCCTATAACTTTTCTGTATTTATAGATATTAAAATGAAATTTTGGGATTATGCATAAGAGATAAGTCTGCTTTTATTGGCATAATTTTTAATTTTTTAGAACTTCCGGTTTGACCGGAAATTACCTTGACTTTGGTGTTTTAAATGGGACATCTTGTATATTTTTACTTTTTGTGATTCAGAATGACATTCTGAGTAAAATGATACCTCACTTGTCATTTTTTGACGTGTTAAAAATTTTTTATGTTTATTTTTTATTTTCAATCTAGTGTGCTACAAATTAATTAAATCTGTTAATTTATAGTCAAGTAGTAGGTATATGAAAATTAAAAGTATGTCATAATAATTGACTTTCTAAGTTTCACAAGCGTTTAAAAAATGAAATTTTGTTTTCTTGACGTTTATTCCATTTTTCCAAATGGAACGATGGTAGTTCACTAGGATATTTAAAACGAGCATTTTTTTCCATTAATTTTCATAGCATACACTCCTATGTTATTTTAAAATGAACCCGAACAAATTTGCCTTAAGCCCCATTCGCAAATTTAAAAGCGTTATGCATTATCGCCGCCCTATTTTTTCTAAACAAATATAAAGGCGGCTTTGAAAAACAATGAAATCTTAAAATTTAATTTTAATATCTATAAATATAAAAAAGTTATACGGGTAAACGTCTTCTGAGAAACACCCGTTATATATTTTTTTAATGATTTCTTTGATCTTTACGACAAATTCTATGGTATTGACTAAAGGAGTCCCATAAAATGTGCCAATGGCTCCATCGGTGCTTTGGTTTAGGGATTGCCACGTTGCGTTGATCCGATTTAGTAGGTCTTTCAATATAGCCAACTATAAATTTGGTAATACTAAATAGGTAAAAACTCAAACGTCGTTGGTCTATATTTAATTTAACCCTAGAACCACAACGTGGGGTCGCCTGTGACCCAGCCGTTTGGTTTTTCCCGAATACGAATGCGCGCGTTTTAGTCTACAAGCTGTGGGTCCATGTAGCTTCAGTACTTCTTGATAGCTTGTGATGTGCATATGTGTTTTTCGGCCAAAATTTTATTATCGCCGGCTATAAGCTATTCCGTGTGTTTTGACCCCACGTTGTGCCCAAGATCTCGGGACCGAAAAGGACGTCATATTGTCATATTTGCGTCCATTGTAAAAAAAATATGTGCGCAGAACACCAATTTAGCATTTGTAAAGACTGTAAATTGTAATCTTGCCTGATCTTCTATTTTTTATTAAGAATTTGTTTTTAAGTTTCTTTATGTATCAAGTATGTTTATTTTATCGTTTATTTGTTTATCATAGTTTTTCATAGTTATATATCACTTATATCACACTAGATATATAATAAATTATTTAAAAATCAAAATATAACGCATATCATTAGAAGCAATTTTAAAAAGGGTCACCGGCGACCCCACGTTGTGGTTCTAGAGTTAAGACTTGATTTTTACAATTTAAATCCTAATCAAAATTTTAACTCATTAGTTTATATTTACATTAACGAGAAAGAAATTTAAATCTAACAATCCACAATTTGGAGAAATTCGTTGACCTAGAATGGCACAATAGGTGTTTATTTCGCACGGCTTCGGCCGCCTCGACGCCGACGGTGTAAAGACAATTTGTATTTTACACGTTCGTGCACACCTGGCAAATTTGCTCACGCTTTTAGTAAAATACCACATTACTGAAAATATTAATAACGAGTTTTATTTCCTGCGTAGTATGGTATATAATATATTATAATCTACAATATCCTTTTATTTTATTTGCAATTAACCTCAGCACTATAGGATTACGACTATTTCATACTATATAAAAATCAGTGGACAAACTTTAAAATTAAATTTATTTTATGGAGCTAAAGGTTAACCTACAGTCCCGATAATTTAATGTTTTACTATCCGATAAAGTTATTGGGTTTTCCTTTGTGGTAGTTCAGTAAAAAACTGTTTTCCAAGGAACAAAAAAGGATAGTTTTAGTTTATCTATTTCGACTAATTATTCGTTTCTACCTGGGGTTTGGGTTATTAATAGGGCTATAAAGTACATCCTTGTTTTGAAAACCATTAAAATATTATACAGTGTGACCAGTAAAGTCCGCATCATATGGGGTTTTTTTTATTAATAACTTTATTCGAAATTTGACTCCTTCATCAAGTTCTGCTTCGATCGAAATAAAAATTAAGCAAAAAATAGTAGTCATGTGATTCACATTATCTGTCAAATTTTAATTTTTTCCAAAAAATAATTCAAAAGTAGGGTTATTTTTGAAAGTATCGAAAAAAGTTTTTTTAAATGCAGTTTTTAGCCCACATGCAAAATTTTAGCTGCATAAGATAATTTTGATTTTTTACCCATATTTTGTAAATAGTACCACTTTTGCAAAATAAGACTCAACGCAACCTCCAAAAAACTTCTTAGTTTTGACAATACTTTATTTCAGATACATTTTCTTTAAAGTAGCGCCATATTAAATGTCTGTTTTTCTACAAAATCAAATTTGGGCTATTAAAATTTGGTCGCATGTGATTTGCCAGTTAAAAATAAATGGATTCTATAGTCTATTTTAACTGAATCGAATTGATAAAAATAGCTTTCCAATAATGTTGTGATTATTAATATAAACAAAAAAAATTTATATTTTCGTTTGTATACGTAGTATCTCAGTTTCACTAGTATGCCCACTAGTATATCCATTTATACAAAAAATACCAAACATAAAACAAAATATTATGAAAGTATAGGGTGTTAATTAATGTCATGCAGATATTTCAGAAGGTGATAGTACTTGTCAAAATAGGAAAAAAATGCAAATATATGCATGGTCTAAAACGCGTTATTTTCGTTATACAGTGTGGCAAAATTTTAATTTTCTTTTCTCGTATTTTGCGTTTTCTCTCTTATATTCTGCGATAATTGTTTCAAATTTAGAACATCAACCCTTTTTTTAAATCTCTATAATAAAGTATCAAAATTGTCGGTCGCAGTATACAGGGTGTTACATTTTCTTGAATTGGCTACAATTTTATCTTTCAGAACTTTTTTTTTTGGCTCCCTGTATGAATTCCGGTATGAAATTTGAACTCTCTGTTCCTTTGTTTAGCGTTCTGGTTTCTTGCACTATTCTCGTATCTGTGACCGTTTTTGATTTATTTGCAAAAATAGCCATCGATGGAAATTAAGTGTAGGCGATATAACGCAGAGTAAAAAGCTGTGTATCAAAACAATTTATTAGTTAATCAAATAAAAATAAAACAAAATTATAAAAACTGTTGAAAATGGCCTCCTCTTGCTAAAATGCACGAATCAAGTCTTCGCCTCATGGACTGACAGACACTCTATTTTTTTTTTATATTCATTATTGCGTTATTTCGCCTACACTTAATTTTCATCGATGGATATTTTTGCAAATAAATTGAAAACGGTCACAGATACGAAAATAGTGCAAGAGACCAGAACGCTAAACAAAGGAACAGAGAGTTCAAATTTCATACCGGAATTCATACAAGGAGCCAAAAAAAAAAGTTCTGAAAGATAAAATTGTAGCCGATTCAAGAAAATATAACACCCTGTATACTGCGGCCGGCAATTTTGATACTTTATTGTAGATATTTTAAAAAGGGGTTAATGTTCCAAATTTGAAACAATTATCGCAGAATATAAGAGAGAAAACGCATTTTTTTCTTATTTTGACGAGTACTATCATCCTCTGAAATATCTGCATGACATTAATTAACACCCTGTATAGGCAAAAAAAAATGTTTTAAAGTATAAAGTGTTTTGTTTTACATTATAGGGTAGATATATTTTTATGTAAAATATTATCGTGCTGGTGAATACTTTAACCACAAATATATAACAAAAGAGATATAATTATCATTATAATACATTTTGTCCCGATCAAACATCGTTTTTAACGGAAATCAATTATGTCAAATTTCTTCCCTAGATCTACCGCTTGTGTTTGAAAACGATAATAATAATAATATGTATTACATTATCCTGAAAATAAATTTCTACATGATTTATATTATACAGGGTGTTATTTAATAAGTGTCCGATATTATACAGGACGATTCCCCAGTTATTTATAAGGTGAAAAGTTCATATAAGCATGGGTTCGCAAGGCCTTCATTTTTAAGATACAGGGTGTTAAAAATTTTATTTTATTTTTGTTATTCGTAAATAATTTTTGAAATAATGTTGATATTTGGTAGAAAATTAGTATTTGTGGATTTTTTACTATGAGAAATTTAAATTTGATCTTAGTTTGGCCAACAAGCATAGCCTTTTCGAATAAAAATTATAGAAAAATTGGTTTTTCATATAAAAAATGTGATACATACACGCACAAGAAATTTGTAACTCCCAAAAAGAGAAATAGGCCTGTGGGTGGCGCCCCATACAATTAAGGGCCAAACTAAGATCAAATTTGAATTTCTTATAGTAAAAAATCTACAAATACTAATTTTCTTCCAAATATCGACATTACTTCAAAAATTATTTACGAATAACAAAAATAAAATTAAATTTTTAACACCCTGTATCTTAAAAATGAAGGTCTTGCGAACCCATGCTTATATGACCTTTTCACCTTATAAAGAACTGGGGAATCGTCCTGTATAATATCGGACACTTATTAAATAACACCCTGTATATATAAACGTTTTTATAGTCTTATAGGATTTTTAGTTTTGCACCTAGAGAACTAAATCCCTATATGTGCAAAATTTAATTTAAAATAATAATACGGTAATCTTAATGTTATTTAATAAGTATCTACTATAAAGGTTTAATTAAAAGCTAGTATATACTATTATATCTTAAATATAAGTGTTTCATAGAGTATAATAATATAAGAATAAGAGTAATGTCAAGTAGTACTTGCACTTTGGTGCCTTATTATCAAAATACGCAAGAAGGATTAATTTTTAAAATAATACACTAAATTTATTAAAATTGCTGCCTATAAAATTCTCCATTTTTTCAAAATTTTTTGTTGTTTGGAATATTTTCTATTTCTAGTAGAAAAGCATTATAATTTTTTGATCTAAAAATTTTAAATTTACATTTTTACTACTGGCAGGAATTATCAACTACTGTCCGTTTATATGATTGCGGGTCTGATATGGGTGATTAATATAATTTCTTAATATTGAGGTTTTATGTGTAGCAGTTGATAATTAATTTATACAGTGAGCGAACCTTTAGGATTTCTGAATTGTAGAGTAAATGTGTGGAGTAGAGTTTGTTTTTTTATAGATTAATTTTAGGATATAATTTTGAACGACATTTAAAAGGTTTAAGCGAGTTTTTGTAGGTCGTATATAAAATTGCCGTTGGAGGGCCGCATCATAAAACACATCTTATTCATCTTAATTAGTAATTTGTATAATTATTTTCGTTTATTCCAAAAAAGTACAAATACAAAAAAAAATAGTGGGTAGATGTTGGATTTTGTGTATCAATATTAACATAAATATTTGGTGTTGACAACCAAAGCAACTGAGCAGTAATTTACTAAGTTCAGACAAGAAACACCTATATTTTGACTCTATTAATTACATGATCGAAAAGCTGTGTTCGCAAAAAGCAGTGAGCCCCGTTATAAGGCCTAAGCTTTGCAAATTGGTTTAACGATTTCCTGGGAGTAGCTTTTAAAAAGTTTACTTCTATTTCGGTTCTTCTCTTGTAAAAAGGAACTGACTGAAAATCTCACAATTCCCGTTGAAGGCATGCTCTGCTTACGTTCTAAACAGGAATAGTAAGTAGCTGAGTAAAAACTCTAAATCGGTTTCTGCAATTGGGAATCAGGAACCTCCAACCACACCAGAAAACATGCAGCAAAGAACCCTAAATGCATTTCACCACTTTAATATCCGACCTATTACGATTAGTAAAAAGTTAATTTTTTTCCTACTCTTCTTAGGTTTTGTCTCTAAGAGAACGAAAGGCATATCGAACATATATTCTAGTAGGTTATTTTAAAGATGTTTATTTACGTTAATTTTGAATTTATTTTATTAATTTAAATGTACATTAAATTGTCTTTTAAAATCACGTTCCATATTTATTCATTACAATGGCTACTGAAATAGTTGAATAAATGAATTTTCTGCAAATAAGTCTTCATGAGTTAGAATTTGCGGTTGTAATAAGGGAAATACACAACATATATAGCTATATATTCTGTGGGAAAAGTATGAGTTTTAATTTAGCATCGAGTGACATGAGAATATACATTGGTTCCAATTTGAAATAAGAAAAATAAAGTTTTCAGAGTTTTACACTAAAATTTGGACACCCTGTACAATTTGTATTAATAAAATTTGGTTAACCAGGCGTTCTTTTTATTTTTTGTTTAATTTTAAGACCAGTGGTGAAAAAAATTTTAATTAGTTTTTTTTTCGCCTATATTAGGTACTTTATTCCGAATTTTATTGTACCGATTTCAATAAAATTTAAGGGCATAAGAGGCATCTCCAAATAAGTAACAAAATATTTTCGAAAAGGCGCCCTAGGATACACGTAAAGTCTGCAAAATATCAAATTAATAAGTGAATGAAGATGGGAGATGTGTTGCGGGACCCTGTATATTAAAACTGTTTAAAATATTATGCAAAAAAGAGCATTTTAAGTAAACAGGAAAATAAAGCATGGCCCTTTATAAAAGAATCGTACAAATAAAAAGTCTGCCAGAGTTGTTGGGTGTTATGAGAATTTATTTTGCCTCATTATAAGCAGAAAAGCAAAAAGTGTATTAATAAAATGAGATACAATATTTCATTTTAACAGATTGTCCAAATAAAGCAAAAATTGTTTTGTTTCCAGAAAATTAATTTAATTTGCCAAAATGGTAAAACTTTTATTGCATTGCTTTAAGTTCGCGTTTGGTCGAAATTAAACTTGAGGAAGTTTAACTGGTAATTTTTTTTAAATGTGAATTTAAAAGTAGGATATTTCGAATAAGTAGGTATGTAAATAAAAATCAATGTTCTCTTTCTTTCCTTCTTTCCTTGTATTCTTTCTTTCTTAGATTATTGGCTTTAGGTTCGTGTTTTGTTAAATCAAAATATAAACTTTGACTTTTCGTCTTTTTTTTCCAACGCATTTTTCAAAATTATTAATTTTGGTTAAAAGTTTTGATAATGACTCAAGAATCAACTTGGCCGACATTTAATATAGGATCCTCTTGAAACATTATACTGTCACAACGGTATTTGTTGCGACTGAGACTTCGTTTTGGTAGAAGTCTCTGAGATCGACTTTAGAGGGAAAGTAAATTTAAAGAAAGTAATTTATAAAAATAAAATTTATTAAACAAAATATAAAATAAGGTTTGGCTTAGGATTTTTGAGTATTTTTAATTGAATGGTTTAGGACTTACTTATTATCTGGAGGACTCATCTCCAGACCAGCGAGCGCATGTCGTACTGCCTATGTCTTTTTGTTATTCAATGATTAATGCTACATCTTAGGTCAGCACAATTTTGCTCACTCAATAAGTTAAACAAATTATGTTGACTACTAATTATAATACGAGTTTTCCGGTTTAAAGAAATATGGTTTTATAATGAACTGAATAAAACACCAAATTTTTCAAGTAAGTAAATTACCAAATTTCGCATCGTGACAATACCACTATTGCATAGGAGGTGTTCCCTGAATCTTATTTAATATTATTTATCTGATAGATACCAGTTTGTAAAGATTAAAAATGTCAGATTAAATTCAGCATAATATGCCAAATATGGAGTGCTACAGATATCAGCCCTTGGACCCCTTATAATTATATATATGATACTATTTTTATTACTTCTGCTTTTAGTCTGGAGCATTTGAATGTGGCATCACAACTGCTGGTGGGTGATGCAGAAAACTGCAGTTTAATTAATGTAAGAATAAAAACAATAAATGTATGTTACTGGTTATCACTCTGGATAGTTCCTTAGCCTGGCAGGCCCACATAACGGAATTAGGATGAAAGCTGTCAAGAATTATATAGTTTTTAGAAATTTACGTAGGTTTGTGACTTTTGAAGTTTTATAGTCACTTTACTTCGGTATTTTTTTATCCCATATTGCATATGGGGCTATACACTGTGCAAATTCACTACATTTTATCGACTACAAAAAGAGCTGTTAGACTGTAGCTAACGCAGGATGTAGCATTCACTGTCCGCCTATATTAAAAAAAAATTGGCATAATGTCGCTACGTTATGTTTACATTTTTCAAAAGAATTGGAGCTACACTGTCGCAGAGATAAACGCACTAGGCATTCAGGTATTTACAGCTCCACCACTCGAGGCTCCGACAGGAGGAGGTGGCAGCCATTCGGACTAGCTCAATCTAAAAAGAACTCTCTTAACTATAAGGAATTTGATAAGATCCTAGGACGGTACCGAGCCAGCAATGATGTCCTAATTTTATTTTAGGGGTTTGTAAAAAGTTGTTCTAACCTCCTGAGACCTGGCGTCCATTTAAATGGACATTCCCTTTTTATTTATTATTTTGGTAACAGCCGCAATTACAGCGTGAAGTCCCACGGTCCACCGTGGTGCACATACATATTAACGCCTCAACACCGCGACAGCTTCATTCCAAGAATATTTTAAGGCGTCTACTGCTGTTGTAAACAGGTGATAAAATGGCTTCATTTCGCAGAGAAACAATTGATGGTAAGTAGCTAGTAATATTGAGTTATAATTGCATTTTTTTTATTAAACTTGTTGTTTAGGATATAGTGAATAGAGACAAGCAGTATTAAGGTTTTGGCAAAATATTATCTATTTTTTTTTGCCTAAAACTACTACGTCCATTTTAGTGGACGTAGGGTCGTTTAGCATACAAAAATTATACTAATATTTTTTTTTGTTTTAGCTATCTTTGGTAAGAAAACCTATTTAAAGCCTGGAAAGGATGACGAAAAGCTTCTAGAATGCTTAAAAAACTCTGACTTGTCCGATTGTGGAAATTTTTCAACATTTTCCACTTATTTGACATGGCGATTGCAAATTTTTGGATATTTTACAGAGATGATCGAAAGCAACTTGGGTATACCAACAAATCCGTTATGAAATTTTTGGAAATTAAAATAGGTGTGTCTGAGTGGTTACTCAAAGATACCAATAATGAAAATTCTTTGGACTTTACCAATACTCTCCCTTTGGTCACAAGAAGCACTTCAAGTACAAGACGATTACCTGAAACCCGTTCGTCAAAAACAAGTATTCAACACTTTCCTGCAATGGCTTCTGACTTAAAGAACTCTGTTAGATGTAAAAATCCTGGGTGCAAGCAAAAAACTAAAGTTTATTGTGAAGTATGTGATGTATTTTTATGTTTTACAGGAAACAAAAAGAATTTCACATAAAATAATTTGTAACGATACCGCCCTAATGTCCATTCAAATGGACTTAATTTTTTTTCAATAATGGAACAAAAAAAAATTTGAAAAAATTCACATTTTTTGACCATAATTAATATAAATACTAAACTTTTATCAAAAAATTTGAAAAACTAAAGGCTCGGGTCTCAGGAGGCTAATATAAGAAATTATTGGTATGCATGTCTTTATATTATTATTAATTATTATTATATTTACTTATACCGGGTGTAACAGGATCATGGTACACCCCCCGTATCTCCGTTAGTTTTAAAGGTAATTGATTGAAATTTGGGATATCCCAGATATATAATAAGCGGCACTTTTTTACCTACAAATGATTCATTTTTACTTCCGGTTTCGCCGGAAGTGACACCAACTTTCGATTTTTAAATGGAACACCCTGTATATTATTAAATTTTTGAATTCTGTATAATTTTCTGAATACAATGATACCACAAAAGTGACATTTCAAGCGTAAAAAATATTTATTATTTAATTTTTAATTTTCCATTTAAGTAAAAGAAAATACAATTATTTTGTTCTAATTTAAGGCTAATTGGTTACTAATAATAAATAAAAAAATAATAAATAATAATACACAATAAAAACACCGATAAACCACCGAATACTTATTTGACAATCTGATTAATTTCATTGTTTTCAAAGCCACCTTAGTAACTTCTTAGCATTAAATTAGAACAAAATAATTGTATTTTCTTTTAGCTGTAATTTTGATTGTATTTTTTTTTATCGCACATGTTATTACCAGGTATGAATAAATTCCTTAATAATAGTACTAAGAAATGGTACCACGGTACCAATACGGTTCCATTTGAAAAAATTGAGTTTTACCCCAAAAACGATTACGATGAATTTTATTTACTCATAAAAAACGCAATTTAGTATTTTTGACGGGACTTCGATTTTTCGAGCATTAGACGGATCAATTGAAATTAATCGAAACCGTCATGGCACACTTAAATGGAAAATTAAAAATTAAATAATAAATATTTTTTACGCTTGAAATGTCACTTTTATGGTATCATTGGATTCAGAAAATTATGCAAAATTTAAAAATGTAATAATATACAGGGTGTTCCATTTAAAAATCGAAAAAAAATCATTTTTAGGTCAAAAAGTGCCGCTTACTATGTATATGGGATATTCCAAATTTCAATCAATTACCTTTAAAACTAACGGAGATACGGGGGGTGTACCATAATTCTGTTACACCCGGTATTCTCTGTTACGTCCTATAAAGGTTTATGTAAGAAGCAAATAAAAACTTGTATTTTAACTTTCACGTGGATGTATCACCCACCGTTAACGGTAATAAAGTATAAAGATATTATTATTATAATGAGAAGTAGGTACACAGCCAAAAACAAATTTGCCAAAAAGAAAAAGTTGTGATGGATTTATCACCAACGTTTTTATGTTTGTTTGTTATGTTAAAATCAATTTTAAATAAAGGTGTTTTAAAGTGCTCTCGCCCGGTAACAAAAATTTTCTTACAATACCAAAGTTTTTAGCTTTAATTGAGCTCGGTCCTTGAAAGTTCAACAAAAGCTTAGCCAAATCAAAAGGATTCGAAGTTGATGCAACTCAAAGGGAGTTGTAAACGTCCCGCCTGTCGGCCTTCATGCATATTTATCGATTGTCACTGACAATAGCTAGAACTTTTCATTACTTTGATATTTTTCGTAAGTAAAGTGATTTTTTTCAATTATTTGTTTGTTTTTAATTTGATAAGTATTGTTTTTAAAACATAGCTGTTAAAAATTTAAAATTGTAATCATAATAATAATTTTCTTTATAACATTTTTTCGAATTTTCTAGAAATAACACTTTTCTGGGGGATAGAATAAGTTTCTTGTAAATTTTCAAGACATACTTAATTTTATGAAACTTAAATTATGTCACAAATTAGTTTTTAGTTTACGTGCTAGAAGCTTTATTTTGCAGATAACATCATATTATGATACCACTGGTATTGTGGTATTGTGGTACCATACCAGTTTTTAATATGTATTTGTCTAAGCACTCAAAATGTCCTCGTCTCATTTATGGTTTTTAGTTTTTAATTTTTAATAGTATATTAAAGTACATGTTTCATAAGAAGCGATTTTAGCGTACGCGTCTATTTTAAAAAACGAGCCACAAAGTGGCACTAAAACGCCTTATGAAACATGTGCTTTAGACATTTTTTTTATTTCACCTTTTATAATCAAGAAAAATACATTTTAAAAAGAAAATAGTTCCTTCAAATTTTGTAAATTTTTATGTCTTAATTTTATGTTGGTAATACTATTTTTTATGATAGTAGCCTCTGGACAACAAAAATTATTTTGCGAACTGTCATTTTTTGATTTATTGACCCATTTTCACCACGAGATTCTATAGTTATTTTAGCGATATGAGATTTGAAATTGGACGGAATACGTTGTGTAATCCTTGTACATTCGGTACACAGAGCGTTCGGAAATTCGGGCGATTTTACTACTTTTTTTCGAATTTCAAAAGACGTGATTTTACGTCACGGCATTGCAATTTAGTATAGGGAAGATGGAAAATTCAAATAAAGTTGAAGTTAAGATCGACTTTGGAAGGTTAGTAAATTGAATTTTGGATAGGATTTGGCAGAAAATAATAGCTTGAAGCATCTACAAAAGATTGATTTATAGATCTATGCAACCAACATACATGACTGTTATCCACACAGAATAAAAAAGTAAGTTATCAAGCTATTTTTCCTCTGTGAAAAATGGGTTTTCTCGTAAATCACAAAGGCCGCGCAAGTCAATGAAATAAAACATTTAAATGTTACCAACATCAAATAAAGAAAAAACGCGTATCGAAATAGCTTCATTACGATACTCAAATGCGTATCGTACTGAGCTTATTATGAACGTGAAATAGAAAAAAATCTTTTACATTCCTAGTATTAGTGGCACTTGGGGTAAGTACGCCAATCTAAATTGACCTTCCTCTTTCTATTCGTTCTAAATTTATTTTAGCCCTTCGGTGCTGATGATGGTACTCTCTAGTACCGGAACATGTACACCACATTAATTTGACCTTTTTGAATATATTTGTGGAGACGACTGTGGGTTTTTTTCCCTATAACAAAAAAAGTTAAAAGGGTGCGACCGTTCCTTCTGAAACACCCCGTATATAATTTGTGAAAAAAAAACAATATTTTGTCGTAATAATCGTATAAATGAACAGTTATTTACCGAAAAGGTCAATAACTGATTCCGTGTGTATAACTACCAAATATTTATGATAAAATAAATATTCAAAAAAAAGGTTTGAATTGTTTGAAAAAACTTATTACTTATCGATGACATCAACTGACGAGCAAGGCACACAATAATAATTACCTTAAGGTAGGAGTATATTAAATGAATAAAAAGGAATTACATTAATTATTTTAGGAGAATTGTATCGAGAAAAATATCCGGCCAGATCTTTTTTAACATTATAATGTCATTGTTCTTTCACTATACAATTCTCCCAAAATTAACAATGAAATAAATTTTGTATTTTTGTAATATGTCAGATATTATCCAAATAATGTGCCGACGATAAATTGATTTTACTTAAATGTTGGTTAATTAAATAATAAACTAAAAAAAAACAGTTAAAATAGATTATAGGTTGGCAATAGATTGAATGACGTTGAGAATTTCACCTCAAGGTGGAAGTATTAACATGCTTGCCAACCTATTATGTTTCGCGTAAATGTATGAATTTTTTAGCTTTCACTCAAAATGTAAGGAAAATCAACGTCGACCCCAGATTCTATTGGTAATAATTGACATATTAAATAAATATCAAGAAATTTCATTAATTATTTTAGAAGAATTGTATAATGAAAAATATCTGGTAAGATTTTTATCAAGTTATCATGTCATTGTTCCTTCGCTATATAATTTTTCCAAAATTAACAATAAAATAAGTTATATTTTTGTAAGATGTTACCAAATTATGTGCGGACGATATTGATTTTATTTAAATGTTAGTTAATAAAAAAAAAACTAAAATAAACAAAGCGAAATAGGTTATAGGTGGGCAATAGATTGAATGATGTTGATAATTCCATCTTAAACTATAATCATTTAACGTGTTTAATTTTAAAATGTTAAGTTTTTGTCTAATGACTCTAATGCGTAGGTACTTAGGTACTGTTCAAACAAAAGTAATTAAAATCAATCAAAGTCGTGTTTGCAGATTCGTTGATTTTACTATACTAAGATTAGAGATACCAAATAGGTCTTATTAAAAAAAAAAGTGAACTGTTGAGAACAATATCAGCACACTTATAATTTTAAAATATTTCAAATAGATTAATAGTTAAGAAAAAATTGTAAATGCTTAATTTCGTCAACAGTTTCGTCTTTTTTATTCTACTTAATGCTGACACACTTTGGGAATTTGAAAGCAGCTAATGGAGCTAACTTTTTAAACCAAGTGATTTTTGGCAATAGTGTTAATAGTAAAATGCCTAAAAGGTATTACAAAAAACCGGCAAAAGGAAAATAAAAATTATATTTTTTTAAATGCAAATCATATACTGAGAAGTATTGAGACTTCAATAAGTAAATGTATGTCGTAGTTTATAATATTAAATATGCAAATAAAGGGACATCAAAATAATATCGACATTAAATCTAGTAGTTACCCAAGAAGCATTTTTTGGCACATTTAGTAAATGTATTTTTTTCCAACCCAAAATGGAAACTGTTGTCTAAAAATTTGAAAACATTTTTAAAACGTACACATTTTAAATGGCACTATTACACGTATTTACGTGTGATTGGTACTAGTATAATCGAAACTTTTATGTTTAGTCTTTATCTTGGAGGGCGCTGTTTGAAGATATCAAAATGAACACAATAAGGGAACAAATAATTCGAATTACCTGCAGGTTGCTAAATACAAAAAGAGCAATATAAAAACGAATAAATTTTGCTATAATTCATTTGTCCCAAGTGTATTTTCTATAAGTCATGATTTTTTTTTACTTAATTATTGCAAAAAAATGGACGAAATAAATTTTATCATATAATTAAGTAATTTAGCTTCATATTTTTAACATGCTCTCAATCTATTTGCATTTACAAAAATAATAATATTTTGCAAAAAATAAAACGGAAATTTATTTTGTAAAATTTTACATATTTTTTTTTAACTAAATTTGCTAGCAAAATGAAAGTGACAACTTAACGACTTTTGAAATTAAAATCAATTTAAACAAGATAAAAAGTCATTTGTCAAAATGGCTTCTAGATGGCGAGATATTATTCTGGTTCAAAATGAAGTCCAGACACAATTTTAAATATTGGGTTTCTATAATATTTTGTATATTATGTAACTAAAATTAATAGATACATTATCGAAACAGTATTTCTGTTTTTCGATAATATATCGAAAATGCAAAACAAGCGTAGCTAAAGTAAAACCAACTTACATAACTTAAAAGAAGAAGAACCCTCAGAAATGTCGGATATAAGTTACAACAAATAATGTAAAATGGTTGATAAGGTGATTCAAAATAAATAAAATCAAAAATACTCAAAACCCCAAACTGAAAACAATTTAAAAATTATAATTATAATAATAAAAATAAGAAAAACGGTCCTGTATTCCTTCTTAATTATTATAGTTTTTGGTTATCCTTCTAATCTTTTCTGAAATTCCCTTGACATAAGGTATTGTAAGAAATGCTTGCTCCTCTCTCGCTTCGGTATTAGTTTTTACTTCGCGATTTTTAAGTTTTGAGATGGTATTAGTTACAAAAGATTCAGGGTAACAATTTTATTTTAAATCTTTTTTGATGTTTGAAATTTTAATATTTAGGTCTTCCGGTCTTCCTTTTTGATATTACTTCATTGCCTACCACCTTCAAACAATATACAGAGTGTTTTAAAAAATATATACTTATGGTCACCTTTTCAAGTAAACAAATTAAATGTATTTTTAAATCAACCTGTATATCGCAACTAAGATTTGGGCGTAGGGTTAAAAGGCCCCCTGGTATTATTTCACTGTCCATCAAATTTCAGGGTCTTAACATTTCAGAGTTACAAAATATCAACAATTTTTAAGTTAACGTTTTTTGCCAAAAAAAATTGAATTTAATTATTATCTTCCAAACGGTAAGAGATAGGTATAGGATAATGTTTAAAAAACTTGTTAGGAAATTAATAGGTGCTTCGAATACAAAATAAAGTATAAGATAGGTATTCTATTCAAAATATCAAATTTGCTACTATTTTATTGTAGAATTGGCAACACTGTATCATCATAAATATTTTAGATAAATAGAACATATTATGCGTTTATGTAAATAACCAGATTTTCAGCATGATTCGTTAGCTGGTTCGTCATTATACAGTGTGACCAGTAAAGTCCGCATCATATTGTATTTTTTTTTATTAATAACTTTATTCGAAATTCGACTTTGGCATCAAGTTCTGCTTTGATCGAGATGAAAATTAAGCAAAAAATAGTAGTCACGTGATTTGCATTATCTGTCAAATTTTAATTTTTTCCAAAAAAATAATTCAAAAGTAAGGGTTATTTCTGAAAGTATCGAAAAAAGTTATAAGAAAAAGTTTTTTTAAATGCCGTTTCTAGCCCACATGCAAAATTTTAGCTGCATAAGATAATTTAGATTTTTTACCCATATTTTGTAAATTGCACCACTTTTGCAAAATAACACTCAACGGAACCTACATAAAATTTCTCAGTTTTTACAAGGCTTTATTTCAGATACATTTTCTTTAAAGTGGCGCCATATTAAATGTGTATTTTTCTACAAAATCAAAATTGGACTATTAAAATTTGGTCGCATGTGATGCAAAGTTTGTTTGTTTTTGACCCTGTATAAGGTAACTTCATAAAATAAGTATTTTTGAAAACGTAGTTTGTGTCTGAAAGTAATACACCTTAATTTTAAGACAAAAAGAACACAGTGTCATCAGTAAAGTGTTCATTAAGGGGAAAATAAATTTTAGTGGTGGGTAAAAAAACAACATTATCTTAATGCAGCTGAACTTTTGCATGTGGGCTAGAAACTGCATTTAAAAAAACTTTTTCTAATAACTTTTTTAATATTTTCAGAAATCCCCCACTTTTGAATTATTTTTTGGAAAAAACTAGAATTTGACAGATAATGCGAATCACGTGACTACTATTTTTTTGCTTAATTTTCATTTCGATCGAAGCAGAACTTGATGCCAAAGTCAAATTTCGAATAAAGTTATTAATAAGAAAAAATCTCATATGATGCGGACTTTACTGGTCACACTGTACGTCTAACGTACCATGCTCGTAAATTACCCTGTATAGTAAAGAGATGGTGAATTTTTAAAAGTTTTTATTTAACAAAAATATTTAATAATCTATAAACCTCAAGTCCGAATATCTATGTAAAATAAAACTCTACCTATTTTAAATCCATACATTATTAAAAAATAAATATAAAATGCTGAATTGTATTTCGCCAGCACCCAAAAAGCTGTTTTTCTTCTTTGTCTTATTCTTAACATCAAACCCTTTTATACATAATGATGTAACTTCACCCTTGACCTTAACTTTATCTCAAGTAAGTGTCTCCTATCCCTGAACGACCTACCATTTTGATAATAATTCAATTACCTTTTTACTCACTTACATCAATTAATTGTCATTATTTATTACCTCTTAGAAGAATTAATTAAATTATTATTACATACTAACAATGATTCCTTTTTCTTTAATTAAAAAGTAAGAATATAGTACCGTGCGAGTAAAAATTATTTGCATCAAAGAGGGCCTTGCATCTAAGGACGTAATGCTTAGCCATAGAGCTTAATACCTGTTAATGCAAATACGCCAATAAATTATATAAGACGCCTGTCCCAAGAACTGGAAAGATCTTATGGAACATGGACTATTCTTAAGAAGCAGCTAAATTTATTTCTTTATAAAGTGCAAGTATTCCAAGAAATACAAGCCGCGGATTTTTAAAGACGCAGGAATCACTCTCAATGGTTTACCCAAAATTTATTGGAGAGAAATGATTTATTAGACTTGACATTTTTTTCGGATGAAGCCTGGTTCCACCTCTCCGGTTATGTGTATTCTCAGAATTCGCGCATGTAGAGTAGTGAAAATTCCCATTTTTTTGTAGAGTCCACATTGCACCCACAAAAAATTGTTGTCTGGTTAGCTGTTTTCCGAAGAAGAATTGTTGGTCCTATTTTTTTCCATGACACAGTTACAGCACAGCGGTATAGACAATATTTTGAATCCTTTTGTGGAACATTTACTTGATGACGAACAACGTTTTGGATATTTTCAACAGGACTGTGCAACCACCCATACAGCCGCCGGAACTATTAACTACTTACGCAATTTTTTCGACGAAAGATTGATCAGTTTTCGATCAGACATTGAATTCCCACCTAGATTACCTTGTTTTACGGTTATGGATTACTTCGTTTTTCCTCATTTAAAGAACACTATTTTTAAAACACCAGTTGCAAATTGGGAACAATTACAAGAAAGCATTATCTAAGAATGTGGTAACATTTCTCCAGAGATGCTGGTCAACACTTTCGAAAATATGAAGAGACGTGTGAATTTATGCTTGGAGCATGGCGGTGGCCAATTTCAGCAATTTATGTAATTATTTTTCTTTTTCTTTCTATATATTCTTACTTTGTTAATTTTGTAAACAACAAAAATAAATTTGTATTTGTCTACTTATTATTACTCATTAGTTTGGCATATCATGTCATAATATGAATTTGACAAAATGTTAACCTAGATTTGGTTAGATATATCGTCCCCCCATCATTGTGATATAAACCAAGCCCTACGTTGTTTAATCGAAGCCCTCTTTGATGCAAATAATTTTTGCTCGCAAGGTTCTTATAATACGTTTATCAATAATAAAAAAATAAAATTAATAATTATTATTAATTTATTTATTAATAATTATTCTATTACTTTGCAAAGGTTCAAAAAGAGTATTTTAAAAATTATGTCTATTTGAATCGTGATGATTTAAGATATCGATGTTTTTATCTCCAACATCGATGTATTTACCATAGATGTTTATTGTTAACATCGGAGCATCGAAATAAATTGAAGACAAGATAGTGAGCTCGATCAGGATGTGTATTCGAATTCGCAATTATAATGCTTCGATCAGGGAGTGTATTCGTATTATATTGCCCCATTATTTGTTGACCTATTTGGGAATATTGACGATTTCCTACAAATCATCTATTTTTTTCAATAGTTACTGATGTTTTTGATATTCACCGATGTTTTTCTAAAATTGATGTTGCCCTCGATGTTTTCGTTCGACGTACCCATCCCTATGCGAGTCTAACTCCAAACATTAATCGTTGAACAGTATTGTCATGCAGGGAGTTCTCTCTTCCACGCACTACTGATTTTCAATAAAATTTCAAACAATAACGGTTTAGAATTTCGGGCATTTTATGAATGAAATACTGGACCTATAGTTTATAAAGTCTTTGGGTTGATCAACGGTTAAGTGAGTAAAAAAGTAATATTATTAAATTGTAATTAAATGATGTCTTTCATCTAATGTTATAATAATATATTGTGTTCATTTGCGCAGTAATAAAAATTAATACAGCAGTTTAATAGTTATTTATATAACAAGGGATGTAAGTAACATTTATTAGTCGAGAACGATCGCTTGGGCTGGCAATAAAGTTCGAGACTAGTAAATATACTTACATTCCGTGAAGTATATAACATTTTTTCTTCTCCCGGCAAAATTTATTCTTGGATTTTTATTAATTTAATTCGATACTTTTCGTATGAAATTATCGACAGCTTTGACCGGTTTCTATAGCATCATAAGCATTGTTATTTTAACAACAACGTCAAGTTGATATTTTATTATTAAAAATTGAGAGAAATTGAAATTATTGATTTGTATACCAGCCAAATGGATATAGAAGAATCAGCAAATATCGCTTGTCTGTCGCTGCTGCCAGAAAAATCGAGTAAGAGGTATGAAGCAACGTATCAATACTTCAAGAAATGGTGCCAAACAAAGATGGTTACTGCAGTTTCAGAAACCGTGCTTTTGGCGTACTTTTACGAAAAATCTGCTGTATTAAAGTTCCCATCAAGCTTATGGTGTGAATATTCCATGCTGAAGTCCACCATTTTCATAGAGGAAAACATAGATATTTCCAAGTATCCTAAACTTCGAGCATTTTTAAAAAGAAAAAATTACGGATATAAACCCGAAAAACATAATCTGTTTGACAGGGAAGATGTAAATAAATTCCTGTTTGAAGCCCCCCATGATATTTATTTAATGATGAAGGTTACAATGATAATGGGAATTGCTGGAACGTGCCGTTCTAGTGAACTCTGTGCAATGAAAATGGACAATGTTAAATTAAGGCGTAAAGTCATATTTGTTACTATTCCTGATTATAGAAATGGAATGGCAAGTAAATTTATAGTGACTAAAACTGACGATGAGAAGGTTTATTATTTCAAAATAGTTCGAAACTGATTGATATAAGATCCCACATGACGAATTTTAATCCACGCTTCTTCATGCGATATCAAAATGGAAACTGCTTAAACCAGCCTGTCGGGAAAAACTCGATTTCTTCTGTTCCAAGTAAAACTGCTAAATTTCTGAACTTTAAGGAGTATACTGGACACTCCCTTAGAAGAAAGCCGGTGATGTCTTAGATCTCCAGCGACATGGCGGATGGAAGTCTGCAACTATTGCGAAAAGTCATGTAGCGGAGAGCGTCAACAATAAAAAGGAAGTTGCAAATAAAATGTTATACAATATAACGAAGCCCGAAGTCTCCTGCAGTATTTCAAGAGTAACAGAAAACTTGGTTAGAGATGAAGACATTATGGAGTCAGAACATTTCATACAAATTGAGAAAAAACGAGAAAACATTTATCCAAATCGAGTTCCGTTGTGATTCGCGAAAGGCGTGCTTTAAATCGTTCCCGTTAAATTGCTGTTTTTACGCTTAAAATTGACATTAAAAATTCGCTTTTTTTCGCGGGTGATACAACTAAATACCAGTGCTTAAACATAGATAACATGTTTCCCAAGAAATAATTTTCTTTTAAAAAAATTATCTTTTCATTATATTATAATATATCTAAATATACCAAAATTCATTTACCAACGGAAAAAAAGTCTACCAAAATAAATCTTATCTCTATTAAAAAAGTGTGTTTATAAACCAAACTATTAACTGATTATCTTGTTTATCGATATAAAACTGAAATACTGCAGGTATACCTACAAGTATCGGCAAAATAACTTGCAACTCTTAAAATGAGGCAGCACAACTGCTACAAGTGTAAGTCTGTGTGTCAGTTTAAGGAAGAAAAAGGAAAACTTTTCGGTTTTCCATGTGATTTTTGTAAGCTGGTAGTATGGAGTGATGGCGTCAAATTGCAAGCCCAAGAGATTCGCTGCGTCCCTAGTCAATCAAGAGCTATGTTATTTCTCTGTTCAGATTGTATTAAGGCGATTCCAAAAATGAAACAGGACCTCACTAAAGCTCAACAGGAAATAAGAACTATAAAAGAAGACTTATCTAAATCATAAGCGAATTCAAGAATAACCTCTAAAATCACAATGGAGTTAAGAACTGATATAAAATCATATAAAATCTCTTTGGACGCCTAAATGAAAGAACAAGTAAAAACCTCTACCCGATTTAAAGAAGATTTAGCTATAATAAGCAAAGATATCGTAGAAATTAAAGAACAACTACCCAAAAAAAATTACGCTGAAGTTCTTAAGAATTTAGAGGAAAAGGTTGAAATCAGTTCTACACCAAATCACGCAAATCCTATTACGGAACGTATGTTGGAACCTACTTTAATGGAATTAAAAAATAGGAAAAGCAGAGCTAGAAATATTTTAGTATTTGGAGTAGAGGAATCTAAGAAAATAGAATTGCAAGGTAGAAAAGATGAAGATAAAGAAAATATCCTAAAGATCTTTGAAAAAATGGAGCTAGATTTGCCAAGAGATTCTGAAATAATGAGATTAGGACGCTATGTTGACGGCAAAATGCGTCCCATTAAAGTAATTTTCCTATCCAAAGAAGAAGCTTTAACAGTCTTAAAGAATAGAAGAGCAGTGGAAGAAAACGGTATGTACATAAAAAGCGATCAAACAGTTCTACAGCGAAAATACCTTAAAGAAGTCATTGAGAAATTAGAAGAAGAAAAAAGAAAGGGTAATCAAAATTTGAAAATTTAATATATAAGGGGAGTTCCTACTATTATAACAGAAAAACCAAAAAACTAAATTTATATAAAACAGATGAGGTGGTTGAAATTTTATTTTGGTATACTAATACGTGTTCACTAGTTAATAAGGTAGATTAGTTTAAGATAGACGTTCAAAAATCAAACCCAACTGTCATAATGTTAATCGAAACATGGTTACATAATAATATAAACAACAGCTTAATTAATCTAGATGGATATACTCTTTTTCGGAGTGAATAAAGTAGACAACATCAACATATTTGCTTCTAATATATCACAAAAATATAATAATAATATATAATTGAACTGCCAGTTAATTATCTGTGGATAGAAGTCCGAATTAATGATGCCAATATACATTTAACATGCATATATAGACCGAATCAAACCTCAGAAGCTATTAATTTGCAAATGATTAACCAAATTAAAGAAGCTTTTTCTACCCCAGTACCCACTTTCATCATGGGCGATTTTAACTACCCCAATATAAACTGGAATAACAGCTCTTTAGAAATTGCTGATAAGAAGTCCCAGGACTTCCTCGAAATGTATCACGAAATCAACGCATATCAATTAATATCATTTCCAACAAAATTTAAAAACAACAATAATTCCTCTCTTTTTGACCTCTTTTTGTGCAATTCAAAAAACTTTGTCTACGATATACAAAATAAACCACCAATCGGAAAAAGTGATCATTTAGTAATTACTGCCAAATCGCAAATAAAAACTATTATTAAACCGACTCAAAATACACTCAGGCGTAACTTTTGGAATGCAAACTACGTTGGTATTAATAATCACTTGCAAGAACAGTTTCAAAATGTCACACCAACTATAATGCCCTCCAACACTACTTACAATGATATTGAAAATATTTTAAATTCTATAATAGATAAGTTCATACCAAACTTTTCCGTAAGAGTTAATTCTCAAAACCCATGGATGAATAGGCATATTTTAAAAGAAACTAATAAAAAAATACGGCTTTGGGATAAATATGTCAACAGAAGAACGATAGAAAACTATCAGAATTATAGGATTCAAAGTAATAAACTAATACAAAAAATTGCAGAAGCACGACAAAAATACGAATATGGAATAGCAACAAATGGCACATCAAAGCAATTTTTTAAATATGTAACAAAAAGCCTTAACTGTAAAGTATTATCTATATCGATAAAAGACGATAACAATGCATTAATAACTGATCCTAAAGATATGGGGGAACAATTCGCCGTACAATTTAATAAAGTGTTTAGTCCAAACCAGAACGTCACAACTACTTTACCAAACGCGTCAAGAGTAACTAATACTTTAGACAGCATAGAATTTACAGAAGAGAAAGTAATCAAAGCTCTAAGTGAAATGAAATCTGACTCCAGTCCAGGTCCGGATGGTTTTTCAACAATATTTCTACAAAAGTGCAAAGGCTCTATTAGCAAACACTTTTCGCTATTATTTCAGGAGTGTATGAATTCAGGAAAAAATCCAGAAATCTGGAAACAAGCAGTAGTTACTCCACTTTACAAAAAGGGTGACAGATATATTGCAGAAAATTAGAGACCCATCAGCTTGACCTGCAATCCTTGCAAATGTCTAGAAAAAATCGTAGCTACAGAATTGACTGACTTCTTACATAACAACAAAGTTCTACCAGATTCACAACACGGTTTCATATCTAAGCGCTCAACAATTACTAACCTTTTAAGCTGCGTTAATAAATGGAACAAAGCTCTCGATGAAATGCAACCTACCGATGTAATATACCTGGATTTCGAGAAAGCATTTGATAAAGTACCACATTCATTGTTGCTCTACAAGCTTGAACATTTTGGTATAAGAGGCAAGCTTCTTAGTCTAATCAATGACTTTCTCACCCACAGCTTTCATCAAGTAAGGGTCAATGGTATACTATCCAATAAACATCCAGTTATAAGTGGGGTCCCTCAAAGATCTGTTTTAGGACCATTACTGATTCTGGTTTACATTAGCGATTTGTCATGGAATATTGAGACATTCATCATTTTTTTTGCTGACGATACTAAGTTATTCTGAAATCCATTGTTGCAAAAGCAATGCTTAGACAGAGTTCTGAGGCGTATTGAGTCATGGACAAGCCAGTGGTGCATAAAGCTTAATGTATCAAAATGTACAGTATTGCATATTGGCTCAAACAACCCTTGTGAAGCATATTTGCTAAATAATCTTTAACTTATTAGTGTTACAGAACAAATAGATAGGGGTTAGTGATTTCTTCTAATTTAAAATGGGAAGCACATATTATCAAAATGGTAAAGAAAACCAATAGTTTTATTTTCATGGTACAAAAGACTTTCAAAGATCACTCTCTACAGATTGTGAAGAAATTGTACACGTCCTATATTAGACCAAAAATTGAATATGGATACAATATTTGGAACTCCTACTACCTACATCAAAGATATTGAAATTATAGAAAGGGTCCAAAGGCGGGTTACCAGAATTCCATTTGAATTGAGAGGATTATCTTATACCGAAAGACTTAAAAGATTTGGGCTAACTACTCTGAAGCAAAGAAGAACTAGGGGTGATATAATAGAAACTTTTTAAATACTAACAGACTACTCGCACCTTTAGAAGTAAAGTGACACAACTCAAAAATTGTATATTTCTAGGTTTAGTCATAAAATGGCACTAACTACCGCCCTCTATCAGCTGCCGCTGGACCTAATACCAAATCGCTTCTCCCAGATTACAGGAACCTATTTATGCCTTTTTCATATTAACGGTATTCGCGCGTCTTTTTAGGAGCAAAGAGCATAATTTCGGTATGTTGTCGCATGTGACGGTGAAGAGTTGTGTGAATCTCTAATTGTGTCATTTTAAAAGAAACTTTAAGGTAAATATTGAATTGTATTTCAATAAAAGAAAGGCATATTTTACTTTATGTTAAATTTTCATATAAAACTATACGACCAATTTCGAAATAAGTCAATTTATTTTTGTAATGAACGAAAAGTTGGCCGATAGTTATCAGACTTAAGCCACTATTTTATTAAATTTGTATAAATATTTGGTTTTATTGATGGTCTATTTTAAGTTATTGCATTTTATGACTAGAAGTTAAGAAAAAATATAGAGATTATTTCAATATGGGTCGTATTATTATTAAAAATTCTTTTACATTTTAAAATTTTCCTAGGTTTTAGAACTGAATATGGGAGAGAGCCGGGCAAGAAATATTTTAAATATGCTACAGAACTCAGAAACACGGAACGAATGCACTGTCGAATCTATAAAAGAGTACGGGAATGACATATTACCATCTCACGAGGTATGTACTTATTATAACTCTTAACACATTTTACTTTTTAATATTTTATACTTTCTAATAGGTTACTCTATAAGCGTTTTGTCTCCTTTAGGGATGTTTTAAGGGTACCGTGCAATATTTTTGTAAGGGTTATTTTAAAAAAGCTGTAAGTCATTGTATTTTTTTTTATTATTATCGTATTTTTAGAGATTTTATAAAATAGAAAATTAAAATCTCGTTTTATTTTAGGTACTTTTATTTCTGGAACAACCATCAACAAGTCAGGAGGGTTCTACGGAAAATTTAACGGTAAGTAGCATAGAGTAGGTACAACAATATATGAGATAAAATCTCAAGTTTGATGGTTATTTCAGTATATTTAACAAAATCTATTTTGAAGAGAGAAAACATTTGTGTGTTGTGTATTATGATCTACATCTAAACTATTTTGTTTCAGCCAACTTACCAAGAATTATTACCTGCACGCTTTGATATTAACCCTTGAGCGCCCAGCCTACTAAAAGCAACGTAAATGCCCAACCGGGGTCCCCAAGGGACCCCATAGTAAATAAACATATGGATATGCATTAAAGTGTATTTTAATTATCAAACACAAGCTTAAGGTTATAGTGTTCAAAATATTTATTAAATATTTAAAAATTAACTTACAACACCTTCTGAAGAATATTAACAAAAGCAAAACAAATACTAATATGTAGGTATTATACTATTATCTCTGAGGGACCCCACCTCCTAATAGCGTTATAACCTGGCACTGTCGCGGCGTCGGCGGCTCAAACCAAACTAACACGTGCTAACACTATTTTCAAGCACATACCTAAAGGCGCAGTTGCCAGATTTTTTTTATTCCAGAAATACTAAGGAAAATACTGTACTGGGGTCCCGCAAGGACCCCGCTTAGGCATTCAAGGGTTAACAAAGAAGAGTTTGTCGTTGAAAGAAACAAAAATGACCCAATTACAATCCGCATAAAACGAAATACCACAGACTTACCGATTTATCATATTTCTCCGATTCACTCAAACGAAAGCGATTTAGATCACACTGATAGCGATCCCACTTATGAGTCTAAAAATAATAGAGAAAGTTAGTTTGATTTGCTAAAAACTCTTGCTGGAAATCGGCATTTCAGTAGCTCTTCTTCAACCTCTACAAGTTCATCTTCCAGTGAGTCAGAAGGTACAACTCAAGAATATACTAAAATAGGAAAAAAACGCACTAAGAATCCTGACAGATGGAAGCAAAACATTGCCAAAAAATGTCGAAATTCTAGAAAAGCATATAAAACCATGTCTAAATCAAACAAACAATTCCCCGCACGCAGCATGAAATCAACTTGTCCTGAAACGTGTAGACTAAAATGCGTCGAAAATATTGACACAGAATGTAGATTGTCATTATTTACCAATTTTTGGAAACTTGCAGATCTAAGCAGACAACGAACGATTCATGCATGCATAAAAAACGTAATACAAAATACAAATACACAAACGCCGAAAGACCTAGGAATGCCAACAAGGCTTACTATTTTACAATTAAAGAAAAACCAATTAGGGTATGCAAGAAATTTTTAAAAAATACGTTGGATATCACAGATAGAATGATTCGTACTGTTGCTACAAAGCTTGATAACAATGGGTTTTTACAAGTAGATAACCGAGGAAAACACGATGGTCACCTCCAACTTGATGAGAACCTGGTGCAAGAAATTAACCTTATACCTGCTTTCTATGCTGATTTTTATAAAAACATTTTAAGTAGAATTTTGTAATATTGTGTCATGTTTTGCCAATAGAAATATATTTTTGTATTTTAAAAAAAAATTCTCACTTTTAATTTAGTTAAAAATTGACACTGCTTAAAGTGTAAACTGACTTAATTCCAAACATTTTACAAAAAAATAACTGGTCTTTATAAAAAAAGGACATTATTCTAAAACGACTCACTGAATACAACGACAATTTTAATTTTAAAATGGCATAATTCCAGATAATTCGTTCGTTGTTAAAAAAATTTGGCAATAAAAAGACCTAACTTTGATTTTATTTTTTTTTAGAAAAAAATACGGTTAAGGGTAGATTTTAATATCAAATTTAAATAATTGTCTTCTAGTAAAACCATTTAGCTAATGTTTCCACCAATTTAGCAATTAATTTAATTTATTACTTGGGCTTAGGAGACAAAAGTGTAGTAGGGTCCAATATATTTTACAGTTTTTCCTGTTTTCTACAAAACTCTATTTTTTGGATTGTGTCACTTTACTTTTAAAGGTGCGTACTGTTCGTGTAACTTGAGAAATTTGTTTCATTTAAAACAGAATCAACAGCTTCGGGGACATTCAAAAAAATTAAGCAAAGAAAAATCCGCGACATTTCCGAGAAAGTACTTCCTCATCAATCGGGTGGTGTACACATGGAACTCGCTTGAAGAAAGTACAGTCTGCGCAAATAGTGTAAACTCCTTTAAAAACCAAGTTGATCGTAATTTCAAGCAGTTAACTCAAAACATTGTGCATTGCGGTGCTTGATGACATTCGTTTTTAAATATTTAATGATATTTGTGCGTCCAAAATACTTCCCTACCCGTGTTTTTGTCTTTCGCGTAAGAATTTAACAAGTAATTTAAACTAGCCAACAGACTTTTAGACATTTTAAATCACGATAAACAATTTAAGAAAAAAAAACAAATCAAAGAGACTAAAACAATAGCTTCATCGGACTTTCCGCTTGCTATTGATAAAATAATAATAATAATAATAAATTTTGTAAATAATGTTCATAGTTGTAATAATTATTATACTACTAATATTCATATCACTTAACATTATTCAAATTTTATAAATCATTGTTTTTATATGGCATAACGACGGTAAAATTTCAGTATGTCGTAACTCTGAATTCATGCAAAATGAGATTTTCCACTTAAACTGTTAATGTAATCATAACACGTGGCTATGAAAATTCTTATTGGCTTTCGTTTAGCAGAAAGGGCCAATAAGAGACAAAAACAATATGTCGTAAATCAAACGGGGTTGCAATTTGTCGTAAGTCGTTAAGTACAGACACGATTGTCAAATGTGTTTTAACAGCAGGTGTGATATTATTATAGTTTTGGTCGAACTAATGAATATTATTCAAATTTTATAAATCATTGTTTTTATATGGCATAACGACGGTAACATTTCAGTATGTCGTAACTCTGAATTCATGCAAAATGAGATTTCCCACTTAAACTGTTAATGTAATCATAACACGTGGCTATGAAAATTCTTATTGGCTTTCGTTTAGCAGAAAGGGCCAATAAGAGACAAAAACAATATGTCGTAAATCAAACGGGGTTGCAATTTGTCGTAAGTCGTTAAGTACAGACACGATTGTCAAAGGTGTTTAAACAGCAGGTGTGATATTATTATAGTTTTGGTCGAACTAACGAATATTAATCAAATTTTATAAATCATTGTTTTTATATGGCATAACGACGGTAACATTTCAGTATGTCGTAACTCTGAATTCATGCAAAATGAGATTTTCCACTTAAACTGTTAATGTAATCATAACACGTGGCTATGAAAATTCTTATTGGCTTTCGTTTAGCAGAAAGGGCCAATAAGAGACAAAAACAATATGTCGTAAATCAAACGGGGTTGCAATTTGTCGTAAGTCGTTAAGTACAGACACGATTGTCAAAGGTGTTTTAACAGCAGGTGTGATATTATTATAGTTTTGGTCGAACTAATGAATATTATTCAAATTTTATAAATCATTGTTTTTATATGGCATAACGACGGTAAAATTTCAGTATGTCGTAACTCTGAATTCATGCAAAATGAGATTTTCCACTTAAACTGTTAATGTAATCATAACACGTGGCTATGAAAATTCTTATTGGCTTTCGTTTAGCAGAAAGGGCCAATAAGAGACAAAAAACAATATGTCGTAAATCAAACGGGGTTGCAATTTGTCGTAAGTCGTTAAGTACAGACACGATTGTCAAAGGTGTTTTAACAGCAGGTGTGATATTATTATAGTTTTGGTCGAACTAATGAATATTATTCAAATTTTATAAATCATTGTTTTTATATGGCATAACGACGGTAACATTTCAGTATGTCGTAACTCTGAATTCATGCAAAATGAGATTTTCCACTTAAACTGTTAATGTAATCATAACACGTGGCTATGAAAATTCTTATTGGCTTTCGTTTAGCAGAAAGGGCCAATAAGAGACAAAAACAATATGTCGTAAATCAAACGGGGTTGCAATTTGTCGTAAGTCGTTAAGTACAGACACGATTGTCAAAGGTGTTTTAACAGCAGGTGTGATATTAATATAGTTTTGGTCGAACTAATGAATATTATTTAAATTTTATAAATCATTGTTTTTATATGGCATAACGACGGTAACATTTCAGTATGTCGTAACTCTGAATTCATGCAAAATGAGATTTTCCACTTAAACTGTTAATGTAATCATAACACGTGGCTATGAAAATTCTTATTGGCTTTCGTTTAGCAGAAAGGGCCAATAAGAGACAAAAACAATATGTCGTAAATCAAACGGGGTTGCAATTTGTCGTAAGTCGTTAAGTACAGACACGATTGTCAAAGGTGTTTTAACAGCAGGTGTGATATTATTATAGTTTTGGTCGAACTAATGAATATTATTCAAATTTTATAAATCATTGTTTTTATATGGCATAACGACGGTAACATTTCAGTATGTCGTAACTCTGAATTCATGCAAAATGAGATTTTCCACTTAAACTGTTAATGTAATCATAACACGTGGCTATGAAAATTCTTATTGGCTTTCGTTTAGCAGAAAGGGCCAATAAGAGACAAAAACAATATGTCGTAAATCAAACGGGGTTGCAATTTGTCGTAAGTCGTTAAGTACAGACACGATTGTCAAAGGTGTTTTAACAGCAGGTGTGATATTATTATAGTTTTGGTCGAACTAATGAATATTATTCAAATTTTATAAATCATTGTTTTTATATGGCATAACGACGGTAACATTTCAGTATGTCGTAACTCTGAATTCATGCAAAATGAGATTTTCCACTTAAACTGTTAATGTAATCATAACACGTGGCTATGAAAATTCTTATTGGCTTTCGTTTAGCAGAAAGGGCCAATAAGAGACAAAAACAATATGTCGTAAATCAAACGGGGTTGCAATTTGTCGTAAGTCGTTAAGTACAGACACGATTGTCAAAGGTGTTTTAACAGCAGGTGTGATATTATTATAGTTTTGGTCCAACTAATGCATGTATTTTATATAATTGTATTGATAAAAATATAACTAAGTGATTTATTTCTGGTTTTTAGTTAACTAGGTATACATATTAAGTTAATTTTCATTAATAAAAACATGGTCTGGTATGAACGTTGAGTTAGGCGTTATTGAACCCACATTACTAAGTTGTGATATACGACATATTTATTTTACAGTTTTTATCGTTTCCTGAAAAATGGACATTTTGAGCTACGACATATTGAATTGTTACCGTCGATAAATTATTACCACCCAAGGGTGGTAAGTTAACTTACAACCCGTCGTCAAGGACAATTGATACCTTTTTGGTAATTGTTACTTACGTCCTTCATGTGTTGTTTACAATATAAGTAGGAGAAAAAAAAGAACCACAATATTAATAAATATTATTTCATTAAAATTTTAGAAAAAAAAAATGTTTCTTAAAAGCTGACTAGTTGATCTTATTGCCTTTGGCAAGATTACGATGCGCTTCAAATATTACCACCATTCTTGGTTCATTGCTGGAATATCTAGTAAATTAGTTTTCCATTAACATTCAAGGAAAGTAATACTGGATCCAATTTTCTGATAATCAATCACGAATAGTATCAAAATATTTCACATATATAGGTGAAAGGCAAGAATGATAAATGTATATCAAATACATTTTACACAACATAAATCACCTAGACATTTATTATGTATGTATGTAAGTGATATTTATTTCTCCTTATGGAGTTTTTACGCCCTCCGTATTTTGCATTGAATGGAATGGAATAGGACGTACTATAAATGTTTTTTAGGAATAAATAACACATGGTTGCTGATGATACGACACTACGACGGCAGAGTGAATATTATATTGAATTAGTTAATATAATTAAAGAAGATTTAATAAAGATTAATAAGTGGCGTGACTCCAATCTACTTTCTTTTAATTTCACTAAAACGAACTTTTCAATCTTAATAATGTTTTTGGCAATCTAATAATAATTACCAACCCAAAATTATTTATAAAATTTTTTAGGCATTTACATTAATCGAAACCATCCCTTTAATAAACATATAGAAAAGTTATGTAGAAAATTAGCTTTAGGTTGTTATGCTTTGAAAATAATTTCTCATGAAGTAAACGATTCAATTCTTCAAAATGTTTATTTTGCTTTGATAAAATATCTTCTAAGTATGGAGTTTGTTTCAGGGAAAATTCATGTCAATATCATCTTTATTCTATTTTCCTTTTACCAAAAAAGAGCTATCAGGTAGGGTTCGCTACATTAGCCCCCCCCCCCCCCCGGTGCCAATAACTGGGAAAAATTTTAGCACCATATAGACCATACCTAGCACCCAAATTATATAGCTAGCACCACATAGTCGTTACGGAGTTATTAAGCACTTTACCGGGGGGGGCTAATGTAACGCTAGCCCCCCCCCCCCGGTGCCCCCCATAACTCCGTAAAATTTTAGCACCATATAGACCATACCTAGCACCCAAATTATAGAGCTAGCACCATAGTCGTTACTGAGTTATTAAGCACTTTTACCGGGGGGGGGGCTAATGTAACGCTAGCCCCCCAATGCCCATAACTACGTAAAATTTTAGCACCATATAGACCATACCTAGCACTACCTAGCACCCAAATTATAGAGCTAGCACCACAGTCGTTACGGAGTTATTAACCTAATTTAAGAATGGCATCGATAACGTTGCCGCTAAGCAATTTGCAAAATGAATTGGAAGAACTTCAGATAGCGTTAGCTGCGTGCGCAACCGAAATGTCGCCAACGTACCAAATGCGACGTTGTCACGTTGAGTAGGGTAGAAAATAATGGTTTTTTTGCCATAAGTGTGGCGGATTACTGTCGTAAATACTTTTAGAATAACTGCTTGCGTAGTAAACGGCACGAACTTTCTCGTTTTAAAACAGATGACAGCAGATATTTGTCATCGATCAGCTGATATATGGAAATCAAAACTTCCCAGATTCATAGTGAGCCGTAATTGGCCCGCAAGTCACGTTCTGAATTGTGTTTTTAAGTGTTTTTGTTGCTTTTTATTACTTTTTAAAAGTATTTAGTGGTTTTAGTGGATTTTATTTTGAGTTTAATTGACATGTATTAACGTTTGTGTTTGCGGTAAAGCCCATTTAAGTACAATAATTCACCAAACAAAAAATTTGTAGGTTAAAATTTTATTATTCTTTTCTCAGACGATAAATTAAGATGTATCATAATTATTACACTGCACCCGTGCCCAGCACGTCAGTTAATGCCATTGAGGCAGAAAAACCGTCCTTTTTATTAATTATTTTAAGTATAGTAAATATTTGGTACTTCTATTGAACCTCACGATACCCGAAACAAACAAAAATACTCACGGAACATTATCGGCTGATGATTTGAGGGATGCTGTGTGCTTGCAAATCAGCAATGTATACAATATTATGTACTCTTCTTGTAAGTTTTAATAATAGTACCTACTAAAATGTATTTATTCCTATATTTTATCTGACAATATTAATAGTATAAAAAAATTTTAGTGGTAGAAGTGCAGATTTAATATAATATAGAATTTTTTTCTTATATTGATTTACCTAATATATCCTGTGATCAAAAAATAAAAAGGTGAATGCGCAACTAACTTTTCCTAGCATGAAAGTGCTAAAAATTGATAGAGTGCCACGTGACTTTACCTCCATCTTGCGAGATTATTCAAAATATTTACTATATTAACCAAATGGTTAAAAAAAGGTGTTGTATACCGGGTGGCCCTTTAGTGTGGCAAAGTACAATAGCTCCGTTACTATTTCAAATACATTAAAAATATTAATACAAAAGTTAAAGGGCAGTAAGTGACTTATAACGTAAAATTATTTTTAACTCTATAGGGTGGCTCAAAAAAGCGGAACAATAAAAAATGTACGTTTTTCAAATGGAACACCCTGTATATTTTTTCATTTTTAAATTCCACATAAAATTATTATAATTTTTTATTAAATACATTATTAGTCTATACTTATAGTTTCCGAGATATTGACTCTTGAAAAGTGACATTTTTGAACTTTGACAGCTTATAACTTTCTAACAGTCCGTCTTAGAGCAAAACGGCTTACATGTCCCTATCTTCAATTTTTATTATCTTCCCAAAAAAAATCAACTTCCGGTTAAACCGGATGTTACTCGAAAGCAGGAAATATAGTTGTTCCGGTTTAACTGGAAGTTGATTTTTTTGGGAAGATAATAAAAATTGAAGATAGGGACATGTAAGCCGTTTTGCTCTAAGACGTACTGTTAGAAAGTTAGAAGCTGTCAAAGTTCAAAAATGTCACTTTTCGAGAGTCAATATCTCGGAAACTATAAAGTATAGACTAATAATGTATTTAATAAAAAATAATTGTAATTTTATGTGGATTTTAAAAATGTAAAAATATACAGGGTGTTCCATTTGAAAAAAGTACATTTTTTCTTGTTCCGCTTTTTTGAGCCACCCTGTAGAGTTAAAAATAATTTTACGTTATAAGTCACTTACTGTCCTTCAATTTTTGTATTAATATTTTTAATGTATTTGAAATAGTAACGGAGCTATTGTACTTTGCCACACTAAAGGGCCACCCTGTATGTGTACTGTTTTATAGATAACAATAATTGTTATATAATTTAGTGCAGGTCGGCAACATCGCGTTGAGATCATAGCCATATTACTACAACAGTGCGTAAATTCTTGTACTGTAAATATAAAAGTGTTTTTAGGGCCAAATGTAAATAGCTTTGTCTATGGTAATTGGTCTGAGGCGGCAACGTTGTCGATACCATTCTTAAATTGGGGTAATAACTCCGCAACGACTATTGTGCTAGCTCTATAATTTTGGTGCTAGGTAGTGTTAGGTATGGTCTATATGGTGCTAAAATTTTACGCAGTTATGGGCACCGGGTGGGGCTAGCGTTACATTGCCCCCCGCCCCCCCCCCCCCCCCCCGGTAAAAGTCCTTAATAACTCCGTAACGACTATGGTGCTACCTCTATAATTTGAGTGCTAGGTAGTGCTAGGGCAGTTATGAGCACCGGGGAGGGGGGGCTAGCGTTATATTGCCCCCCCCCCCCCTGTAAAAGTGCTTAATAACTCCGTAACGACTATGGTGCTAGCTCTATAATTTGCGTGCTAGGTAGTGCTAGGTATGGTCTATATGGTGCTTAAATTTTACGCAGTTATGGGGGGCACCAGGGGGGGGCTAGCGTTACATTCCCCCCCCCCCCCCCGGTAAAAGTGCTTAATAACTCCGTAACGACTATGGTGCTAGCTCTATTATTTGGGTGCTAGGTAGTGCCAGGTATAGTCTATATGGTGCTAAAATTTTACGCATGTATGAGCACCGGGGGGGGGGGGGGGGCTAATGTAACGGACCCCTATCGGGTATTTGCGCAAAGCAAGATCTAGAGATTCTTGTAAACCTTTGTTTATCTGAAAATTTTTTTTACACTCATTTCAATTTTAATATTGGAAACACTTTGTTTGACTCATAAAACAAACATAGAATTAATAATAATTTACCTACATACAGTGTCACCAGTAAAGTCCGCATCATATGGGATTTTTTTTTATTAATAGCTTTATTCAAAATTTGACTTTGGCATCAAGTTCTGCTTCGATCGAGATGAAAATTAGGCAAAAAAATATTAGTCACGTGATTCGCATTATCTGTCAAATTTTAATTTTTTCCAAAAAATAATTCAAAAGTGGGGTTATTTCTGAAAATATCGAAAAAAGTTATTAGAAAAAGTTGTTTTAAATGCACTTTCTAGCCCACATGCAAAAATTTCAGCTGCATAAGATAATTTTGATTTTTTACCTATATTTTGTAAATTACATCACTTTTGCAAAATAGGACTCAACGAAACCTACATAAAACTTCTTAGTTTTGACAATGCTTTATTTCAGATACATTTTCTTTAAAGTAGCGCCATATTAAATCTGTGTTTTTCTACAAAATCAAAATTGGATTATTAAAATTTGGTCGCATTGTTTTTGACCCTGTATAAGGTAACTTCATAAAATAAGTATTTTTGAAAACGTAGTTTGTGTCTGAAAGTAATACACCTTAATATTAAGGCAAGAAAGAAGACAGTGTCATCAGTAAATTGTTCATTAAGTGGAAAATAAATTTTAGTTTAACTTAACGTAAAGTTTACCTATTTTTAACGATTTAATTTTAAACTCCTTTACTTTATTTTTTATTTTTTTACTTTCAGACACAAACTACGTTTTCAAAAATACTTATTTTATGAAGTTACCTTATACAGGGTCAAAAACAAATACACTTTGCATCACATGCGACCAAATTTTAATAGCCCAATTTTGATTTTGTAGAAAAACACACATTTAATATGGCGCTACCTTAAAGAAAATGTATCTGAAATAAAACATTGTCAAAACTAAGAAGTATTATGTAGCTTGCATTGAGTCTTATTTTGCAAAAGTGGTGCAATTTACAAAATATGGGTAAAAAATCAAAATTATCTTATGCAGCTGAAATTTTGCAAGTAGGCTGGAAACTGCATTTAAAACAACTTTTTCTAATAACTTTTTTCGATATTTTCAGAAATAATCCCACTTTTGAATTATTTTTTGGAAAAAATTAAAATTTGACAGATAATGCAAATCACGTGACTACTATTTTTTTGCCTTATTTTTATCTCGATCGAAGCAGAACTTGATGCCAATGTCAAATTTTGAATAAAGCTATTAATAAAAAAAATTCCCATATGATGCGGACTTTACTGGTGACACTGTATAGGGTGTTAATTAAGTACTTGTATAATATTATACTGCCATGGTATGGTGCAATCAGCATATTATTATGTTTCATTTCTACGTCTGTATACCCGCTCACGACCATCAGGCGACCTTAAACAAACCCTGGACTCATCTGTAAATAGTATGTTTCCCCACTGTTCTAGAGTCCAGTCAGAATGCGATCTTGCAAACCTCAGTCGGTGTTATCGATGCCGAGGAAGTAATCGTGGACATATTTTTGGCCTTCGTGAATGAACCCCCATCTTCTGCCAATCCTTTACGTATCGTCCTTTCACTTACATTTACTCGAAGAAATGTATGCAATACCTCTGTTTTGCATGCTATTTTATAATATAAAATGTTAATGTTCGTTCTCACGCATTTTTCCAACAAAAAACTGTAATGGCTTTACAGAATGTATTCCAAGTCACACAATGTATCATTAATAAATATTCTGATGATCATTTGTCATAAATATCTGCATTTTTTATTCTAATGTTTCAAATATTACAATGTTATATTTTAGTCTTATTGTTGCCTAAAAGCTTTGTTGATTTCATATATACTTTAAGACAATAACAGCACATTTTGACTTTGACTTTGGCAATATCTAAAAAATGAAGTTGAATAAACTAAGTAGCTCGGAATAGCAAAAGGTTCAATCGTTGTTTGCCATGTAATAGATTTTTAATTTAGCTACTTTAATTTTTTTTAAAAGTATGTTCCTTAATAATACAAAGTTGTTTGCTGCTCACGCGAGTCACGTCAAGATTGTTTGAAAAAAACATATTTGGGTGAATATTGAAAAAACGTACAAAATAATTAGATTAATTTTTTTTTATCAAATACAAAAGTTGTTATTTTTTATTTATTGTAGGTATTTATAGGATTACCACAAATTTAATAAGTGGGCCGGTCAAGATGAAAACACGAATTTTGATTGTTTTCTTACAATTTAAAAAAGTCATGTCCACGGAAAAGACAACAGGGACCACGAAAGTGACATTTTTATTTAATAAGTTAAAGTCATATTTTTGTGAAATATAAATTATTATTTTGATCTTGACCTTGATCTAATTCTGTTTTTTATTGTAATTATAGTTTATCGATTAGTGTAAACTTTTGGGAGGAAATTACCTGCTTAAGAGTTCCACCGAAGGGGCATGCGTGACCACAGAAGTGATCAGGAAAAGAAATAATAATTTATGAAAACTGAACATTATGTATTTGGTAACAAAATATTAACACCTATGTATAGTTTATGGAATATATAGGAATACATTATGTATTTGGTAACGAAATAATAACACATACTTTTAGGAATGGAAGTAGGTACACTAAATTGCTAATATAAATCACTTCGGTGGACATGTGTCACTTCCGTAGACAATTGATGTCCACGGAAGTGATGTCCACAGAATGAAGATTACCCACGTGTTTTTTTCTATAGGTTAGATTTTATAAAGTATCGTAATAAGAACATGGGGCTATCTACTGTACTACAAAACAATAAAAATAAATATAATAATTAATCATTTTTACAAATTATTTACGTTTTAAATGCAACCACAGATGTGACCATGTGATCTTGTCGAACACGTGCAGCACACAGTATTTGTTTGGTAAATTCGTTTAAATGCACCCTCTTACTCAAACAAATCATCAACAACTGACGCCCGGAAGTAAGAAATAAAATGACAGACACCCGTTTTAACAGTATTGCCAGATTTGGTATTTTTTTCTTATTTTATATTGTCCACGGAAAAGAAATGGTATGCTAGATACAAAGTTTACCATCACCATCAAGTAACATTTCTTGTAAAAATTGTGTTTTTGATTGTTCTTGTCCTATAAACTTTACTGTTTTTATATTAGAGATTACTAAAAATAGAGGGTTAAAGAAATACAAGGTGTTTTATATTAAGAAACATGTTGGGTTACGTTCACGGAAGTGACTTTTCGGTAATAAATAATACCGTAAAAATGTGAAAAATGAATTATTTAATTTAAAACAATATTCATTGGATTAAATTGTATTCTATTCTAGAATTTATAAACTGCCGATACAGCTGATTGTACGTTTTTTCAATATTCACCCATTTGCTACATTTTATTGTTACGCTGTATATTATAATCTACTAGAGTTAATATTTACTGGTGTGTATATAACGCTGAGATTTCTTTGACTACGCTTGTATCGAATACGCTCGATACAATCGTGTAATCCTTTAAGACGAAATCTAAAAGATATACAGACTCGGTGTAACGAAAAAAGACAGGCACCCTAATCTTATAGAACGTGCCATTTTGTCTTTTGTAAAGAAAATATCGGAAATGAACGAAACCAGATAGAAAAATTTGGATCTCTTGGATTTATATATATTATTGAATAGCTGAAATTCTACCTACTTCCGTACCAAGCGGTCAGAAAGTTTATCACGAAAGAAATCTTTTCAATTAAATTTGTCTGCATATTTTAAGTACTTGCCGAATAAGTATACATGGGTTCGTTGAAGGTACAGTTAGTTTCATAAAAAAACCGTCTTATAATTAATTTTTATATTATTTAAGCCATTTGGAACAGGTTTCTGTCGGATTAAATGTTTGCCTATTCCACGTCTGGCAATAATTGACCATTACGTAATGACGTCACTGACAATGATCTATATTTTAATTAAAAGCTGTCAAAATTTATGTTTAGCTTTATTTGTTTCAACATTACTGAATTTTCTTCTAGGTGTGTTTTTACATAATAAATTAACTTTATATTTCATAGCTCAAAAACGGCTAGAGATAGATGTATAGATTATTATTAACAAAGTTACTTAGGTTTTAATTAGGTATAGAAAAATACTAAAATATACAGGGTATTCTATTTAAAATACCTTATACCATAACTTAACGTATCAATTTAAAAAATATGTAACTTATATATCGTCGGTTGAAAGGTAAAAGTCACTAAGTAAAAAAATTTTGTTTATGAGCTAACAGCGATTTTATACAAAAATTGCGATAGAAAAAAGAAAAGCCGTTATTATCAATTTTTTTTCATGTGATCGAAAGTAATTGTTTTCTTTAACAGTTGTCTTTATTAGACAACTGAAAAATATCAGGAATAACAATTTTCGTACTTAGTGAATTTTACCTTTAAACCGACGATATTTATACGTTTCAAAGATCGTCTAATAGGCAACTCAATGAATCACCCTATATTACATATATACCCCGTACCGGGTTATATAACAATAATAGTCTGTGTTGTTCATTATTAAAATAGTGAACAACACAGTTTTGGTGAAAATTTTGAAACTTTACATTTAGAAAATAAAACAAAACTTAATTTATTAGAAAGTATGGAAATTAGCAAACGCAAAAGATCAAATAATGTTCTATTAAATGACCAGATAGACCTGAGCAATTCTCCTCTGTTTGTTAAATTTAAATTTAATCTGTTAATAAAATTTGTATAATGACCTATTCTTCAGGACTATTTTTCAATATGCTATAGAAAAATTTAACCAACAGTAGTCAACAGTACTCCTGTCACTTGACATAAAACAAGCCTTTGATAGCGTTTGGTACAACGGGCTGGTTTATAAATTAATTAAAACACACAATTTTCCACTTTATTTAATAACCCTTCTTTATTCTCATATAACAAATCGTACAATAAAAGTCAAAGTAAATGGCGATCTCTCTGATCCGGTAGCACTACATGCAGGCCTATAACAAGGCACTGTATTGGCAGCTCCCCTGTTCAACTTATATACATCTGACATACCGTTCTTCCCAAACTCGAATCTTGCCATTTTTGTGGACGATGTTTTACTGTATGCTAGTTCTTACTATGCAAACGCCGCAAGGCAACTAATTACAAATCATCTACGCATTTTACTGCCCTGGTATAATAAATGGAAACTTGAAATAAACGAAAACAAATGTGAAAGCATAATATTAACCAGAAAATTCTCAAACAACACAATAAATCAAAATATTAAAATAAACGAAAAAGAAATTATACCAGGGCAGAAACTAAAATATTTAGGGGTAGTTTTCGACAAAACTCTTCGCTTTAAACAACACACAAATTTAATTTCTTCAAAATTCATTATAACAAATCTTACATTAAATAAATTATTAAACAAAAATTCACCTTTATCTCCTTACAACAAACTAACAATGTACAATCAAATTATAAAACCGACTTTGACTTATGCAGCACCAGTCTGGTGTAGCATGGCGGAGTGTCACTTTAAGAAAATTTAAAGACTTCAAAATAAAATATTAAGACAAGTAGATACTTAAGGTAGGAGTATCAACATGCTTGCCAACCTATAACCTATTTCGCGTAGATTTATTTATGTTTTCTAGCTTTTATACAAAATTTAAAGAAAATCAGTATCGACTTGATATTTTCTAGGTAATAATTGACATATTTAATAAATATCAAGGAATTTCATAACTTACTTTAGGAGAATTGTATAGCGAAAAATAACGGGTAAGATTTTTTTTAACATTATTATGTCATTGTCACTCATTGTTCTTTCACTATACAATTCTCCCAAAATTAGCAATGAAATAAATTGATATTTTTGTAATATTTCAGATACTACCTAAATAATGTACCGACGATATTGATTTTCTTTAAATATTAGTTATTAAAATAATAAACACAAAAAATCAACGCAAAATAGGTTATAGGTTGGCAATAAATTGAATGACGTTGAGAATTCAACCTTAAAGAAAGAAGTTACGCACCAATCCGCCACCTACACCAGGCTACACAAACTCCTTACATCTTCGACTATATTCAAGAAATATCAACTAAGATTTATATGACGCAACCTCAACAAACAAACATGACACAAAATTTGACAATAATAAGACACAATAACAATGTTATACACAAACCAATTTATTCGAAACTACCCTTATATTTCCAATAAAAAGCAGCAAATTGCATAGCATAGACAAAATGCTACGTCCACTGAAATGGCATAGAAACTAAGCTCCGCCCACAGTCAACAGACACACCTACCTACTTTCAAGCCGCAAGGCAACACTCTCCGCGCTACAGTACCTCCGCGCTACAGTACCTGTTTGAAAGTTAAGCTGGTTTTTTCAAAGTGCTTTTCCAGCAAACAATAATACAAAAATTTTCTCATTACTCTCATTCAAAGCAAAACATTTTTAAGTTCAATGAACAAAATTAAATTCCCTCATGGCGGTAAAGAACCACGAAACCGTCCGATCCGAATGCATCAAGTAAATCAAGGAAAATTGATTAAGGGCTAACATCAACCCCTGTGGCGTCGCCAGTGCCGTGTCCTAGGTAGTGACAGTTGCACAAAACTGACCTAACCAACGGACGACCAACGCTACATAAACAGTGTTTATATTATACATATTATATTGTATTATGTAAGAATCAATAACCTGATATGTACAATACTATTATAAACAAATAAAGATCTTTTTACTACTACTACTACTACTACTATTTTTCTATAGAAACAGATAGTTTGGGTTATTTGGTATTTCCAAGTGTTAATAAAATAGGTAAATATTTAGAGTAAATTTTATAGTTTCAGATAATTTAAATCATTCATTCATTTGTAACCATCTGACGAAGACACTGGTGTCGAAACAATTGTTATGGTATAACAATAAAATTTAGTGAAGATTTATACACGAAATATTTTTTATAGTTGTTATAATGGATCTTCATCAAGTAACGGCTACTTCTATACGATTTAAAATTTTTTAGAAAACAAAAAAAGGCCATAGCAAATATGTTTGTTAACTGTGGTAGTTAGGAGGAAAAAAAACTTGAATACTCACCATTATAATAATCGCAATCCAAGAAACTTTGGTTAGAATTTGTTAACTTAAAACCAAATAAAAATAGTGACATACTCAATCACATTGCTGAGTCCATCAATAACAACTTTGTAGATTATGTATTTAAATTACCAATTGATCCCGAAATAGTGTATTTACCCTGATAGCACAAAAGGTCCGATGGACGTTTGCTTTAGGTCCATAAATGGTCCGTACGTCCAAGGACTTAAAACGAACGTTTTATGGATGTGCAGGGCTGTTCATTGCTACACTGATTACAGGTTAGTGACAGAATTAACCTTTCACCTTAGGCACAGCGCTTCAGAGGTGTCGGAACTTCATTATACCTGAAACATTTTTGTTAGAAACTCTAATTAATGGAATTGCAAATTTAAATTAATATTTTCGGGTCACGCTGTATACATATCAAGTTTAAATAGTTTATTATTGTTTAACCAAAAAGAATATTTTACACTGAATAACTTCTAACAAAGTAATACTAAAAATTAAAGTTTTTCATGTGCTGCCAACTTGTAGACACACTGTATAAAAACTAAAAATTGTTACAAAAGGTGTCAGTTACATTTTTACCAGAATTGACCTGTAATCTATTATTTTTAGGCGCTGCTTTCAAACTAGTGCCTGAATGTACTGACAAAAAAATTGAGGACAGTTTTAAAAATTATTTAAAATGAGCCCCAGAAAGAGTGAAAACCGAAAAAAAGACCTAAAAGTCAATTGTTTATGATAGCCTGAAGAAAGTTTTGTAATTTAAATAATTAACATTTGTTTCGATTCTAGTCCATGTTTTTGGTTTTAAGACATCAATAAAACATTATTTGTACTTTTAACCAAAGTATTTTCCACCTGATATAGGTAAATAGGGGGACATTATTAAAACGTTCGTCTAGCACCTCCATATAACGTTCTTTGAACGTTTACCGAATATTTTTGCACCTGATATAGGTAGAGAAGGGGGCATTATTAAAACGATCGCCTACCACGTCCATAAAACGTTCTTTTAACGTTTAAGGAATGTATTTTCCACCTGGTATAGGTAAATAAGGGGACATTATTAAAACGTTCGTCTAGCACGTCCATAAAACGTTCTGTTAACGTTTAAGGAATGTATTTTTCACCTGATATAGGTAAATAAAGGGACATTATTAAAACGTTCGTCTAGCACGTTCATAAAACGTTCTTTGTACGTTTAATGAATGTTCTTCACTTGATTTACGTTTGTCTAATACGTCTATAAAACGCTTTTTGTACGATTATCAAATGTATTTTCCACCTAATAATAGGTAAAATGGGGCATTCTTAAAACGTTCGTTCAGGTCGTTTTAATGTTGTCCATGTTTGTGACATTTGTACGTTTGCCAAACGTCCTTCAAACGAACTGTGTACTATAACCGTATGTTTTTCGGACGTCGGTACGTCCGGCGACGGTCATTTTTTTTACGTTCGTCTCACGTCCTTGTGCTATCAGGGTATATTCACAAAATAAATTTTCCAACTCTGTCTTTGACTCATACTGTAAATGTTATAGACGTAATAAAGGCAATTTCTAGTATCAAAACAACGGCTACTGGTGTAGATGGTATGTCGTTCTTTACTGAGGAAAGCACTCAAGCAGTGTCTGCTATCAACTTTGATTTGTCCTTTTTTTTTCGCCACAGCAAAAACTATTAATCTTTTGGGAAAGAAAGAAAAAACTAAAAGTCTTCCTCGAAAAAATTTAATAAAATAAAAATTCTTTAGTTTAGGGGTCTCTACATGTTTCGAACGTAAAGACGTTTATCATCAGAAGACAGCAAATTTATTTAATGCTGATGGTTGTAGCAGAAGAGAAAATGGTATAGAACATTAACCCTAGAACCACAACTTGGGGTCGCCCGTGACCCAGCCGTTTGGTTTTTCCCGAATACGATTGCGCGCGTTTTAGTCTCCGAGCTGTGGGTCCATGTAGCTTCAGTACTTCTTGATAGCTTGTGATGTGCATATGTGTTTTTCGGCCAAAATTTTATTATCGCCGGCTATAAGCTATTCCGTGTGTTTTGACCCCACGTTGTGCCCAAGATCTTCGGACCAAAAAGGAGGTCATATTTGCGTTCAATGTAAAAAAAATATGTGCGCAGAACACCAATTTAGCATTTGTGAAGACTGTAAATTGTAATCTTACTTGATCTTCTATTTTTTATTAAGAATTTGTTTTTAAGTTTCTTTATGTATCAAATATGTTTATTTTATCGTTTATTTGTTTATCGTAGTTTTTCATAGTTATATATCACTTATATCCTATAGTCACACTAGATATATAATAAATTATTTAAAAATCAAAATATAACGCATTAGAAGCAATTTCAAAAAAGATCACCGGCGACCCCACGTTGTGGTTATTGTTTCAGTTACGTTACGTTGTGGTTCTAGGGTTAATGAAACTTTTATGGAATTAAAAAATTGATGTGTAGAAGTGAAATAACAGGAAGAAAATTGAGAAAAGTTTAAACATATTGAGTATGTGTAAAAGTCAGTAAACCAACCAAATAAACTGGGGAAGAAGAAAAAACCTTTCTAAAATAAAGGGTTATTTAAAATTTTTATAAAACTTTTTAAGTATGTCTGTAAGACATTATAAGGATAAAATTAGTCATAGTATTATGAAGATATCACAATAAAAAACTATTCAAAATGTGTTTTGTGTTGTGTGTTCTGAGGGTTAAAGCCCAGTAACCCGACAAGCGGTTAATTTAAAACCAATGAAATTAATTAACAAATCACACATTTAAAAAAAATAAAGGTCAACACATCAATTTTTTAATTCCGTAAAAGCTCCATTAAGGTTCTACACCATTTTCTCTTCTGCTAAAACCATTAGCATTAAATAAATTTTCTGTCTCCTGATGATGAACGTTTCTACGTTCGAAACATGCAGAGACCCCTAAAGAATTTTTATTCTATTAAATTTTATGGAGGAAGATTTTTGGGTTTTTTTTTTCCTTCCCATACTTTTAACTCCACTTTGGGCATGGACTATTTTTTCAAATTATAATCTTTTGCTTAATTCAGAAAAGTCTGTTGTCCAACTAGTTGGTAGAAGTGGCGATAAACAAAAATTTTTAAATAATTTTCCTGGTCCAATAAAGATAAATAATTACCCACTGCGAATTATAACTACAGTAAATAATCTGGGTCATTTTATGGATCAAGAGTTAAGGTTTGCCGATCATATAAATAAATGTCTACAGAATCATATAGTAAATTTCACCTTAGTATTTAATGGCCGCCGCTGACACATGTCATTTATAACATTTCTTTTTACAGAACTTAAGGATTGGCCAGGGCCGGACTTAAAAATTATGTGTGAACATGGGTCAATTTATTTGTAGTTGTAATTATGCAATAGATTTACTAACTTTTGCTTAAAAAGAAACACTTCACAAATACACACAGTCTGACAGTTTAAAACTAAAAAGTCTAATACGCACAAAACATAAGCAAAATGCTGTCTGAAAAATACCAAAAACAATAACAACACGAACGATCAAGAATTAACAGCAGAATGCACGCGGTGCGCGGTGTGTCCCAATGCGGCTCTGTGATATTTAAAGAACGCGACGAGACAATCGAATTAATGAAGTACGAAAAGAGATATGCGAGGGCAAATGCGTAAGATAAAGATACACATACTAACGGCATATACGAGCGATGCTGTGCTTTTGACGAGTTTGAGCTCATTGAAGGGCAACGTATTGAACTGTGTAGTGTGCATCTTCGTCATGTACATGTAACTATACGGTCAGTTATATATCCATCTTTTGTTAATCTAGCCAATGCTCGTACCTGAAAGCCGTTTATAGAATTAGGGATTTTAAAATCACATGTTGGCTAATATGTTTGACAAGAGATACGTCAAAGCATTTTGACTAAGGTGAAATTTACTATATATAAATTTAAAACTTTTATATCAACATCGTCACGTTCTGAACAGAAGCCTTAAGTCAATGTTGTGTAATGCACTTGTAATATCACATTTCAATTTTTGTGACGTGGTATACAGACCATTTGTATTATAGCCCGAATTGCGGATAAAATCCAAAAAATCCAAAAATCCTAAATTCGTGAATTTGAAACTATGGCAGAGATAGTCAAGCTTATTGACGATTGGCTAACAATAAGTAACCGTTGCCATCTCCATTTGTTTAGTCTATATTACAAAATACTGATAAATAAATATAACTAGTAAAATACGTTTTCGAACCGATATTCACAACATAAATATCAGATCTAAGAGAAAGCTTACTATTCCAAGCCATAATACTGCATTATATTTATTTATTTATTTAATACACTATTGTACATTTTATCTTATTACATATACATATTCATCAATAGATAAATAAAATTGTGTATGATCTAAGCCTAAGTAAGTTAACAATAATTAGAGAGTCTAGCGATTATTGAAATTTTATAGAAATTTTAATGTGCCAGAAACAGAAAAAAGTAGTTTGCATGGAATGTACCGAAATTTACAAAGCCAAAGGCTTGACTGCATATAGTAAATAATTTATTCTAGATAAGTGAAAGATATTATCATAACAGACTTAGATTAAACAATTGGTATGTTCGACAAGTCGAGAAAAAAGCAAAATAACAACAAAAAGTGAACAAGAAAGAGACAACAGAAGAATTTTCGATTTTCAAACCCGAGGATCCATCTGAAATCTTTAGGTAAATTTTCTCTTTTATTTTAAATTTTATTATAAATATCTAAGTATAGATTATATTTTTTATTATGTGGCTTACAATGATGTCCTCAACACAAATTTATAAAATTTTAGGTGAATATTCGATCAGCCATTGAGACATTATCTTTTTAAATTTTTTGTTGTTTTTCAGATGTTGAGGCAGTAAATTATAAATTTTTTGTCCTAAACACAGAAAGCTGCGTTGCCCGATCGCTCTTTTTGGACGAGGTAAAATTAAGTTCTGATTTTCTCTATATCTTGTATGGTAAGTAATTACGTCGTTATCTGTTAGTGCTTCATATTTTATTGACTGCAATGTAGCATCTTTGTAATAAAGATTTCTGACACTGAAAAAGTTGCAGTGTTTAAATAATAAATTTGAAGGGTAGCGGATATTTAATTTGTAAATAAGTTTGATGATTCTTTTTTATGCTACTATCAAAGGATTTAACACATTATCATAAGCTGCGCCCCATCCTATAATACCGTAAGATAAAAGAGACTGGACAAGGGCGAAATAGATTTTACGAAGGTTTTGTAAGTCAATTATTTTTCTGATTTGTTTAAAAATATGCAATAGTGATCTTATCCTTTTTGTTAGCATTTAGATTTGATAGTCCCATTTGAGGTGATTATCCAGAATTATGCCCAAATATTCCGCTTGGTCAGTACGTTGGAGAGACCAAGTTTTATTTTTTCTGAAGGGTAGGAAAATTTCGATTGTTGGATCTCTCGGGAGACGAGTTTTACTATTTGAAAATGGCAAATATTTAGTTTTATTTAAGTTTATAGTTAAAAGATTCTTATCAAATCATTTCGTTATTGTAGTTAAATCCGAGGAAATATTTTCTTGAACTTCAGTCCAAAAGTTACCCTCCACAACCAATACCGTATTATCGTCCGCAAAGAAGATCACCGAGCCCCTATATTTTTGAATTAGCAATTGATTTAGATATAGGACAAATAAGATAGGTCCCAATACAGTCCCCTGGGGACACCGTACTTAATTTGCTTTTCCAGGCCCATCTTTTGATTTATTTGGACCTTTTATACCCGTGTCTGGAGATAGCTCTTGGTTAACTGCAGTGCCGGTCCTCGAATACCAACATCTTCCAGTTTAGAGAACAGAATTTTGTGACTTACCGTGTCGAATGCTTTGGCCAAATCTATGAAAATCGCAGCACAAGGTCGACTTGAATCAAGACTGTTGGTAATTTTATTTAGTAATAGTGAAATGGCGTCGTTTGTTGACTTGCCATTTTGAAATCCAAATTGATTTTTTGAAAGAATTTTAGTTTTCACTAAAAAATCCACAAGTCTGGTTTTTAGGGCTTTCTCGAAAATTTTGCAAACATTGGAAATGAGACTTATGGGCCTGTAGTTTTCAACTTCAGTTTTTTTTCCCCTTTTTAAAGATAGGTTATACTATGGCTATTTTAAATGTTGTGGGACATATGCCTTGCGAAAATATTAGATTAATTAAAAAACATAAAGGTTTGGCCAGGACATCGTTATTGTGCTTTAAGATTTTATTAGTTATTCCGTCAAAGCCTGGGCATGAATCATCCTTAAGGGAATGAATTATATTCTTAATCTCTACTTCACAGACCGGTCTTAAAAAAATTGAGGTATTATTGATTGGATCTTTCAAGAGTTCCTGTTGTTTGATATAGCTATTATCTAGGTTATTTTTAATGTCGTTGGCCAATCTTTCTCCCAATGTACTATAATGGGTGTTAAAAGTTCACTTGCCTTGGTTGGGTCTTCTTCAATTACATTTTCTTCATTCAGAAACGATCGTTTTCATATCTCATAGCAAAACATTAAATAGCTTCATGGACAATCCTATCGGAATACCAAATATGAAATTTAGGAAACATGTTCTTCGGTCTTTTACGATGCGTAATCAATAGATCGCAGGATTGCCTTTATTTTCGTTTATTTTGTGCATTTAATTTACCGACATCATTTACATTAATCAACTGAGCAAAATGACATTTCGCTAGTTCAATAATAATAATTTTCTAATGTAATTAAAAGTAGGTATATTGCATATTACCGTAATATAAATTAGTAAAATTATTTAGATAATAAACAGGAATTTAAGTACACATATTATTATAAATATAGAACATAAAACTAGATGCTAATTTACATATTATTAGTTTCTGACTATCAGGAAGTTATATGAGGAGTAGGTATTATATACATATATATTATATGATAGGGTAGTCGTTGCTGACTAGTTAGGAATAAAGTAGGAAAATATATTATATACAGGGTGATTCATTAAGGGTGGCGACCGGCCATATCTCGGAAACTACTAGGCATAGAAACTTGGAGAAAAAAAAATTATGATGGTCATGAGAAAATTCTGGAAATTACTTTTAAGTTCCTCATTTCGCCGCAAGGGGGCACAATTAAATTTTTTTTTTTAATTCTAAATTTCTTCGAAATTTCCCATATTAAGGTATAACTCTGATTACATCATCGAAAAGCTTAGACAATTCTGCATCATTTTGGTTTAAGGCTCATTGGCGTACCGGCCTTGATAAGAGTGGGGGAAGCTATTGAATGTGCAAACATTAAAATCGCTGTAACTTGTAAACGACTTATCCGATTTTACTAAATGTAAGCTTGTTTGGAAGGGAAAGGTAAGTATCTTCAATCGCCGTATCCAATAGTACACGATAGTGTTTAATAAAATTGCTAGAGGGCGCAATTTGTAATAATAACAGTTTTTTCGATTTTATCCCGGAAATTCAAATCATACGGTATAACTATGACATAATAATCGAAAAGTAGATGAAATTTGCAAGAAAAGATGTGAAGACCGCAGTTCGATATCTTTGTTCGTTTCAGAGTTATTGCCAAAACAATAATTTTTAATACAAATTGCGCCCTCTAGCAATTTTATTAGAAATTATCTTGTACCATTGGATACGACAATTGAAGGTACTTACCTTTCTCTTCCAAACAAGCTTAAATTTAGTAAAATCGGTTAAGTCGTTTAGAAGTTACAGCGATTTAAATGTTTACAGTTTCACTTGATAAGAGTATTGAAAGTGTAAACATTAAAATCGCTGTAACTTCTAAACGAGTTATCCGATTTTACTAAATTTAAGCTTGTTTGGAAGAACCTTCAATTGTCGTATCTAATGGTACAATATAGTTTCTAATAAAGTTGCTAGAGGGCGCAATTTGAATTAAAAATTATTGTTTTGGCAATAACTCTGAAACGAACAAAGATATCGAACTGAGGTCTTCACATCTTTGTTTGCAAATTTCATCTACTTTTCGATTATGATGTTATAGTTATACCGTATAATTTGAATTTCCGGGATAAAATCAAAAAAACCGTTATTATTACAAATTGCGAACTCTACCAATATTATTAAACACTGTCGTGTACTGTTGGATACGGCGATTGAAGATACTTACCTTTCTCTTCCAAACAAGCCTAAATTTAGTAAAATCGGATAAGTCGTTTAGAAGTTACAGCGATTTTAATGTTTACACATTTAATAGCTTCCCCCACTCTTATCAAGGTCGGTACGCCAATGAGTCTTAAACCAAAATGATGCAGAATTGTCTAAGCTCTTTGATGATGTAATCAGAGTTATACCTTAATATGGGAAATTTCGGAGAAATTTAGAATTAAAAAAAAAAATTTTAATTGTGCCCCCTTGCGGCGAAATGAGGAACTTAAAAGTAATTTCCAGAATTTTCTCATGACCGCTTTAATCATAATTTTTTTTTCTCCAAGTTTCTATGCCTAGTAGTTTCCGAGATATGGTCGGTCGCCACCCTTAATGAATCACCCTGTATAGATTTATAAACAATATATTCTAAAAGTAGTAGTATTAATAATTATTATCATTATTATTACTACTACTACTACTACTTGGGTTAGTTGAACAGATGCCAGACATTTGTGTCTTACGTCGATGAACCATGAAAGTGCGTCCCTGTGAAGTGGGCGGGACCTCTAGTATATTATCAATAATTGTAAAGTAAGTATTCGTAAAATTAATTTAATTTTATTGAGATTAATAAAAATATCAAAAGAATGTTTCAACTTTATATCAACGCACAAGCACAATTCAGTTCATTTATAAAACTTTACCTAAAATCTCAAATATTCCGTCAGGATCATTATTGAATTTTTCAACGCCATGACTGGAGAAGTCAAGATGGGTACGGGGATTGACAGATAAAAGGTAAAGGAGCCGATTTGAGTTACGTTTTTAGTCGAATCGATAATGTTACGAAATTACGAATTTAACTGGCTGAATTATTAAAGGCTCATTTCCACTGTTGGGTAAGTTTTCAGTAGCGTGCATTTATTTATAAAGTTAATATAGGTACTAAAACACTATCAAATTTATTTTAAAAATTATGCTTGTTAAGATATACAAAAGTAATATTATTGGTACATTTGACTTTTCTACATTTAACGCGGAGGAAGAAAGATGTTTCAAAAATACTTGCGTGTTAGGCTGTAATATGATATCACCAGACTTTAATTAAACAAACAAGAAATGAAGGAAATTTTGTTAACCATTATTATTTGTTAGAAGTGACATTTTAATATTCTTAGCCATTTCATTTTCCTATCAATGTTTCGTTTATTTTTCGTTTTACTTAAAAATCGGCCAAGTTTCGGCAGTTTTAAAGACATAATAGAGTAAGCCATTCATACTTGAATAGCCTGTTTGTTTGCATCAAACATTCGTACGTGTGAAACAAAGACAGAAGAGAGGGATAGCGTTAAATTTCAGGCTCAGAGGGATTAGTTCGCACCAGTGGCGTAGGATGTGGCAAGGATTTATAATACAATAAATAATACAGTTAAAGTTTTAATAAATTTTTAGTCTTAAAAGTGTAAATTTAAAAAGCCTTTGAAAAAAGCCTAGCTTGTAAATGTATAGTGTTATTATTAATGAATGAAATTAATGAAATTTTAGGCGAGAGATAATAAGAAATATTTTTTTTTTATATTTAATCATATTTATTTGTACATATTATGCTCCATTGCAGTAATAGGTAAAAGTACTTAAATTGTTGAAAAAGAAATATTTTTTATTGACATGCAGGGATAAATAGAAGCATATTTTTTTGCTTCTTGCTTATACTGTATGTTATTTTATATTTACACACTGTTTCAAATTTCATAGGAAATTAGTAAAATATATGCATATAAGGTCCAAATTATTATTGTCCTGCTTAAACCCACATTACTATACCTAACTACCATTACAACAATAATTATTGATCCAATAATGGTAGAAGTTATCTCACAAATAAAAAAGTTAACAGAAATTATTTTAATTTACTCTTTTCCTGATTACTACACCACTAAATGGATTAATAATATAGCCCACCTGTGAAAAAATAATTCCGGATCAAAATAATCTAATTTCCAAAAATTTGATACTGACTCACCTAAAATAAAAAATGCTTTACAAAAAACCAAAAAAAAACACGTTACTTCACAAAAACAAATACTACGATTACTTACAGAAAAATAGAAGGGTTTGTTCGTTTACTACACTTGTTTTTGTTGCTACCCGTGAACGGCCGACGCGTGAAAAAGGCAAGCGAGGTTGCCGCTATCATTCTAAATTTTATCACCATGAAACTTAAACAGGTAGGTACATACAAAGACTTAAAATAATCAAATTTATTTTATTTAAACCAACAAAACAAAAACTTCTTCTACCTATAGTATTTTATTAACGTGTGAAATTTATTTGAATTATACTTGTAAAACGTGTATTTTAATAATTTTACCAATCTAATATGTAACTTAACAGCGTCAAAACAGCGCTTCTATTGATGCACGGCTATCCAGACAAATTGTTAACGTTGAAATCTTTGATTTCTTTAACCCGTAAACAATGTAGTCTATTCTATGAGTTTAAAGTTAAAAAATATGATTGATAAAAACAAAATTTTATGAATTTTGTCTATATTTTTTTTCCTGCTTCTATTAATTTATAAATTCAACCTTTCTAACGTAAAATTGTAGGTAATTGTACCCCAAAGAGGGGTATTTTTGGCCAATTTTTGAATAGAATGAAGAAAGTAACGAATTATTTACCAAAAAACGAAATGGCGATTGCGTGACTATTGTTTGCTCTTATGAATATATTTTTATTTTAAAGACGTCTTGCTACACAGAAAGCTTCGACAAGATCTTCTCTCCCCGTCCACTTATTTTATCCGTTAGTCTTTTCATAGAGCTGTTTTTATTAGGTTTCACCTTACTAAAGAATTATTTGAATAATTGTGCTTTGGTTGGCTTAACATAGAAAACCCCATGCAAAATTTAAGGTGGTCTTCTTTATTTCTTCCTTATTTTAGATTAAAGTGTATATTGCACAGGAAGTGAAAATAGCTACCTACTTGTTATGTTTCACAAATTTATTCAGTTTTCTGACACGTGTTTCGGCCCTTGCGGGTCATTTTAAAAACAGTACAAGAACATGCTGTGTATACTGGAGACTGGAGTATACTGGATTTATATCTTTTAGTCTCCTATATGACGTTACCGCTTTAATTTGATTTTTTTACAATAAACTGGTTTTACCCATCAACAATAATTTCATCTGGATGTAAATAGTATAGTAAACAGTAAAGTAGCCTTAAGACTACGTACTTATTAAAAGCTTTGTAGAAGAGCGGAACGGCGTGCTGCACGTAGTGCTTGTCGACGAACGAAATGACGATGCCAGACTGCAGTTGTGTTCACTAGTTCAACAAAAAACTATATATTTTTATTTATAAATATTTATATGTAGTGGTGGCAATATTAGCCAAAAAATCAAAAAAAGAAAAGGATAAAGTGAGTGGCTTTTAAAGAGAAATCAGTTTTCCGAACATTCATTTTAAAACTTCCTTATTGTTCATGAAATAGTAATAACGTGTGAATTTACATATAATTTCAGTTGACTCTTGGTAAAGTGACGAAAGAAACGTACGAGACAATCCGGCGGGTCGATGTTTGCCCTAGGTAAGTTAGCTTAGAGTCCACGGCTATGAGGGGATTACTTTTGCTTGAACTGGAACTATTTATTTTTGTAGAATTTAATTTTTAATGTTTAACATTGGGGTTTACTGGAAAACGGGCGAAACTCCAGCTTGATTTGTTTCAGGTACAGAGTAGCTTTGCCAAGTTATTGGCTTTAACAATTTATTTTGGCCAATTTAGTATGTTGGCATTTTTAAGTAGTGGGGTTGCCTTTAGAACACGTGGATTTTAATTTTCAAAACCGCAGTTTTTCAGTTTTAAGGATTTTGGAAAAATATTGAGTATGACACTAACTCAGTTTTTCCATATTGACCTGTTAAACGATCTGAAACTGGACCCGAAAGATTTAAGTTTTGATAAACATGGAAGACGGCGATACGTTTCTATAAAATCTAATAAATACTTTCAGCTCATCTGGCAATCACCCGTCGTGTTTAAATAATTCGTTGGGGAATACAAACTACTCAAAACTTGTTCCCCGAGTCTGTCTCGAATCTTGAAGTTAGCTAGGATTTGATAGACAGCTTTGGAAAAATTTGTTTTTTTTTTAATTCCGTCTTAATTTAAACTAAACGTGCTGGCAAAATTGATGTATTTCGTTTTCATATCATGTTCTTTTAACGTATTTAATTTAAAATTTTTATGTAATAGATGTTTTTTTGAGACCTTAAGTTTCTATTTTGACAAAAAAAAAACAGATAATAGGTACCTATGTTAGTTGAATTAGCGTCCTTAATAATTTAATTCTTTAAAAGTGGGGAAGAGGACTTCAATTAAAACACTTTTCACTTTTTAATCATTCTAAGCCTTTCGGTTTAATATTTAAACCCTTTTCAAGGGTCTGAAAAATTGTAGAAAGTGTATAGGTATAAACTTAATGACCTGACATGGAATTATGCATTTTCTTTAATATTTATTTAACTTATTATTACATAAAAAACATGGTTAACCAACTGAAAACCCACAAGGAAAACATTAAATGTTATTGTTGATTATAATATTAATATAATTATAATATTGAATATAATTAATTAATAATAAACAGGGTGCCGCAATGTAGGAAACGTCTTTTAGAACAATTTAGCCAGGATAGCTCAGTCTATCAGACACAGATGCCCGCCCCTTAAAATCAAATATATAACGCACGCAGCAGTTTTGCATTTTTGCAGACGTCGGTGGGTATACTGCATTAGATAAGGTTCATAGATAACGTCTCCATAATTAAGGTGTAAAAATGCAAGGGATTCACATAAGATTAGCTTGCTTGTTCAGGATATCACGATGATTATAAAGTACTCTTAGACTAGAAAATCCCTTTTATTGATTTCCAATAGCTGTCTGCCAAAGCACAGGTCCGGATCAAGAAACCGACCAAGATCGCGAGCCGAGTCAGTCAAGAGCAGTGACTAATAAAATTATTAAGCTGCACATTGATTATATTTTTGACCCTTACTCGAGCCTGCATCGGCCCGAAATGCATAATCTGGGACTTGGACGGGTTGAGGGACAAACAATATTTATTAGATATATCGATTAGTGATTGCAGATTATAGTTTAACAAAATTACTGAGTTGATAAGGTTCGATTCAGGAGAAGAAATATAAGGTTTCGTATCATCTGCATAAAAGTGACTATTGCAGTATTTAATAAATGTTTGAAAAGATGAAACGTAGATAGAAAAAAGAAGTGGGCCCAAGATGGCACCTTGAGTTACCCCATTGCGGAAATATTTGTCCACCTTAAATTTTGCATGGAAACAAGAAGTTTTTTCCTATCCCTAATATAAGTTATAAATATTCATCAATTATCGTCCCATTTAATTATATTGCAATAACGTTTTCTGAATTGTGTGTTGCATATTGAAAACATTTTTAATTTTCCGGAAAAATTCAATAAAAGCCAGGAAAATGATGGTTTTTAAAGCTCAGTTCCGGGAGAGTTCTTAAAAACTGGAAGAGATGACTCAGGTGTCAGCCCTATTTGTCGGAAAACAAGTTCTAACATAGTTCTAACATAACTTATTTGTTTTTTTTATGTGACCACCACTGGCAGAAAAACCGTAATCGTTTTCCTCGCTTCATTTTAGCTGCGCTTGTTCCTGTAACAATCATACTCCTTCATTTAAATCAATTAGTATAATCTTAACAAGCAACATACAGTGTGTCCGCGGATGGGGTGCTCAAGGGGGAAAAATCTTTATTATTCATTTACGACCAAAAGTCATTCTTTATAAAAAGTTCTGCTTGTTGAGAAAATTAATTCACGATAAAAAAAAACGTTAGATCAGATGTACAGGGTGTTAATAAGTTAGGAAAATATGAAAATGCTTCAAGAGAAAAGTACCTACCATTATTTATTATTTTTAACAAAAATTTTATAAAACAAAGTTGTTTATAAACTAGCATAAAGACTATATAAAAGTTTCAAAATAAAAATTCGAATATTTAAAAAAAAAATAATATCTAATAATTATTAATAAACAATGGAAGTCCAAAACTTTTTCATCATTCAAGAAACATCATTGTCTCCAACCTTCAAACATTAATAATTATTGTTTTCATTTAATTATTTGCATTTTACAAAAAAATCAAGATAGCCGATTTTGTTACGTTCATGTTTATGTTAACATTTTATTTACATCTGTCAGTATTCTGTTTTCGTAAAGGAATTTTCGAAAGTGTTAACCAATGAAGAACGCATTTTATTTAATACAATGTTACGGTATTGGAAATGATTCTTCAATACACTATATAGTGAATTTCACCTTAGTTTTTAATGGCCGCCGCTGACACATGTCATTTATAACATTTCTTTTTACATAACTTAAGGATTGGCCAGGGCCGGACTTAAAAATTATGTGTGAACATGGGGCATTTTATTTGTAGTTGTAATTATGGATGGAAACGAGAATTACCTAAGCAATTTTTAAGATTTTTGAAAAAAGAAAACACTGAAGGGGAATGGAAATAGGATAGAATATCAGAAAAACAAATTTATTTCATTTTTATTCATAATATAATAAAGTGCTGTTATTTTGGTAAAAACGCACACTTAATTTAGTACAATAAAAAATATACAGGGGGCAGTCGTGAATCTAGTATCATCAATAATTAACTACGTTTTTTATTAAAGAATTATTTTGTTTTTTAATTTGATTTTAGACCATGCAGTGTTAAGTTGAAAAAATCTATATATTATATTTAATAGCTTATTGTTTACTTTTTTATTTTCTTATTTACGGGTAGATATTTTTTTCTTTAGGCTAGGTTCTAAAGAGTTTGAAGTTTACAATAGGTCTAACTTTTCGTTGGTTTATAATAAAACAACAAAAGTTTGTAATGTTATCGAATATTTTTTTTAATGAATAAAGAAAACATAATGTAAGTAGATACTACAAAAAAAGATTTTTGTCCCTGCGTTTGCAGAACAGATACCTCAAGCACTCTTCAATACAACTGTATGTAAAACTTATTTTAGCATAATGGTTCACTGTGGTTTTCAAATTTAATTTTGTTGCAAGTTCCCTATTATTTTTGGTCTTCATCTGACAAGCTGTCGATATCGTCGTCACCGTCCGAGACATTAATTAGTTATTTACATTACTAGATGCAAAAGTTAATTTTTTGGTGTGAGGAGGTTTTTGAATTGCCGAGGCAAAGCCGGGGTGATTTAATACCTCCGACCACCAAAAAAGGCTTTCGAATCGTGTAATGTATTAAATTTTTTCTACTACTGTTCTCTGATCAATATATTATTAAGTAATAAACTTTGATTTTATTCAAATTAAAATGATAAAATAATTTTTCTTTTCACCTATAAAATAATCCATGACAACTAGTTATTTGAGTATTGTTGAAAACTAGTTATTTGAGTACTGTCAGAGTCTGTTAGTTCGATTTTTTTGTCCTGGCACCGAAAGTATTACTTTCGTAGCTAGCAACCTACTTTCGTAGCTAGCAACGGATAATATTCAGGTAACTGTAACATTTACTTTCGTTTTCTTTCGTGTTGCTAGGGCCCGAAAGTTAATTTATTTATACAGTAGTAGAAAATAATTATTTACCTACTTTTGCATAAAAAGAAACACGTCACAGATACACACAGTCCGACAGTTTAAAACCAAAAAGTCTAATACGCACAAAATATAAGCAAAATGCTGTCTGAAAAATACCAAAAACAATAACACGAACGATCAAGAATCAACAGCACAATGCACGCGGTGCGCGGTGTGTCCTAATGCGGCTCTGTGATATTTAAAGAACGCGACGAGACAATCGAATTAATGAAGTACGAAAAGAGATATGCTAGAGCAAATGCGTAAGACAAAGATGCACATACTAACGGCATATACGAGCGATGCTGTGCTTTTGACGAGTTTGAGCTCATTGAAGGGCAACGTATTGAACTGTGTAGTGTGCATCTTCGTCATGTACATGTAACTATACGGTCAGTTATATATCCATCTCTTGTTAATCTAGCCAATGCCCGTGCCTAAAAGCCGTTTATAGAATTAGGGATTTTAAAATCACATGTTGGCTAATATGTTTGACAAGAGAGACGTCAAAGCATTAAAAACTAAGGTGAAATCTACTATAGATATTTTTCATGAAAAATTTCCTAATATGCCTGTGCCAAAAAGAGGATTGCGAAAATTTAAAATTTTAAAAAAATAATGAAACTGGGTCTGTGATGAATGTAAAGAAATCAAAGAAAAAATATGATAAAAATGACCCAGCTACATTATTAGCAATAGGGTCAGTTTTAGATAACCGGAAATTATCGTTAAGGAAGCGTGCACAAACAGTGGATTTAAGCAAAAGTGAATTACACACAATTTTTAAGGAAAACAAATTTTACCGTTTAAGCCAAAGATGCGGCATACACTTGAACCTGGAGATGAAGAGAGACGTTTGGAGTTTTGTTTATGGATAGGTGAAAAGTTCCTCGAAAACCGAAGATTTCATATCTTTTTTTTACCGATATCTTCACAAAATAGTCGTCATTGGGCTTACGAGAATCCTAATTATGTAATAAACAAACGAAGTCAACGTTACAAAAAAGTTAATGTATAGTGTGGAATTTTTTTGGATCGGATCATTGGCCCATATTTTATAGAAGAAAATTTAAACCAACACGTGTATTTGAACATTTGGAAAATTTTGTTTTACCATTTCTTACTACTTTAGAGCCAGAAGTACGTAATAATATATTTTGGCAATAAGACGGCTGTCGTGATCATGGCACAGCCTTCGTTAGACAATGGTTATATAATCATATTGGCGCAAGGTGGATAGGGAGGTTTGGCCCAATTCATTATCCAGCTGAGCGCCTGACCTTACATTATTAGATTTATTTTTGTGAGGTGCCTTAAAACAAAAGGTTTACTCACACGATAGGGAAATATTAAAAGAGCGCATAGAAGAAGCAATCCATGAACTGAATATGACGCAAATCATTCGTAAAGTGTACGGTAAATTTATTAATTTAGCGGAAAAGTGTGTCAAGGTGGGAGGTAGCTATATAGAATAATTTTAAAATATTCTAATTTTTATTTTGAATCTTATATTTAGTCTTTATGCTAGTTTATAAACAACTTTGTTTCATAAAATTTTTGTTAAAAATACTAAATAATGGTACTTCTGTCTTAAAGCATTTTCATATTTTCCTAATTTATTAACTGATCTAACATTTTTTATCGTGAATTTATTTTCTCAACAAGCAGAACTTTTTATAAAGAATGATTTTTGGTCGTAAAATGAATAATAAAGATTGTTTTCCCCTTGGGGACTCCATCCGCGGACACACTGTATAACCATTTCTCTCTCATTCGTCTCTTCAGAGCCGAGAAGAGCTAACTGTATAGAATCTCACGCTCTAAAGTTGACAGCGATTACTATTGATTAAAAGAACCCACGCGCTCGGTAAAATGTCGTAGGTTCGTGCAGCAGTTCTTGGGGACAATTATTATCTTCTGTGGCGTTGGTTGGTTAAGATCATTAAGGCTTTGAGAGGCAAAATTCATGCCGATCGATGGAGTAGAAGTATTTTTCGTTTTTCTTATTATTCTCCGAGTATTTCTTCTGGTATAGTCTGCCCCCCTTTTCCTGTGAAATTGTGCCAAGTTGTTCTTTAGCATAATCGGTCGCCATTAAACGATTTAAAGTTCGCGTAAAAAATTGTGTTTTTAATCTTTCTTTGGAACAGTCCGCTCGTCGTTTTATTTCCAATGCTACAGCGAATAAAAATCATCTCTAATTAATTACTGTTTGCTAACCAAGGTGTTCCACATTCAGGTAGGATGTAACCTTATAATTGTTATGTTCATGAACAAATCATTGTGCAGATACCGGTAGTAAATAAAAAGAATTTCTAATTATTGTCAGGCAACTCAGTAACTAAACAGAAGCAGGTGGCAAAAAGCAACGACTCTCTTTTTGGAAACAATGTGTTTTATATTTGCTATCTACATTACCGAAACTACTCAATGTACTTTCACAGAAAGCAAACTTTCAAAATAACAATTTAAGCGTGTTTGTATTTGCGACGCATTTATACAACAAACTTATTAATTAAATTCAAGCGTACAAGTTTGAGTGTTTTGTCATAATTTTCAACGCAGTTTTACTACAAATTTAATCTGTAAAACATAACAGTGAATCAGTGATTGTGTTTTTTGTTCACTTTTCATTAATTTGTTTTTATCTATATTTGTATTTCAGCTACTTTTTACTCCTTTGCGCTTTAATATTAAACTTAATTTGCGAGCTAAAGAGTTTTACCACCTTTATATAACATTCCCAAGGCTGAGGTTGCAAGGTGAGTCAGTGGAGATTCAAACGGAAATAAGTACAATCTTTTTTGAGAATAATATTGTAGCTTTAGGTCATTATATAAAAAAAATTCAGTTTTTGTGTAATTGGCATACACTGTCTGCAAAATTTTACTACCCTGTTTAAACTTAGCAATAAAACCTGACTTACGTTTGAATTCAAAATTGTTGTTTTAATTTTGGAACCAAGCTGTGGATTATTACTCTCTCATTTTTTTGGACCATCATTAATTACATTGGTCACCCTTTTGGTATTATTGAAGAGATTTTACAGTTTCCCCACACCTAGTTGTTGCTAACTAATTTATTTGGATTTTGTGTAATTTAGTAACTTGAATTTTATTGATCCTATTTTAAATTAACTGAAGAAAAATAAAGTTCTACCGTCTTTACTATAATAAAATTATTAAAAAATGATAACTTGGATTACAACCAAATTATTTATAATTACTTTGTATAACTAAACCTCGTAAAATTTGGCACTACACATCAGCTAGTTGGGAAGACCTAAGGGACCATTTTCGCACTTTTCCTTGGCTGGAAGTATGCTTCTCTTCAGATGATCCATCCGCTTGTGCTCAAGAGGTCTCCGATGTCATTCTTACTGGCATGGAAGCCTTTATTTCTTTCTCCAAGAAGCGCCCTTCAAATGGCAAGCCCTGGTTTAGCAAGAACTGCGAGCGTGCTGTCAGAGCTAAAAATCTAGCTTACCGACAATGGCGTAAAAATCCTACCGATGTGAATCGCACCATCTTTGTTACCGCTCGAAACCAGTGCAAGCAAACGATAGATCAAAACAAAGAGGCTCACAACATGAGGATCAAAAATAAACTTCTCGCCAGTCCTAACGGATCTAGGTCCTTTTGGTCAGTCGCTAAGGCCGTCAGTCAAAATTTTACCAAATCAAATATTCCACCGCTAACACGTTCTGACGGCACAATAGCAACCACGGCTGAAGATAAAGCGAACTTACTCGCAGAACTCTTTGCTTCACACTCCACGGTAGACTTTCAGGGAAAAACACCCCCGAACATTCCAGCAGTTCGATCGGAAATGACTGATATCGTATTCCGTCAGCGTCCTGTCAAACGAATTCTGAAGGGGCTCGATGCCAAAAAAGCTTCTGGTCCAGATGAAATTCCTATTATAGTGCTCAAGAAATGCGCCGATGAACTCACACCAGTATTTTGTAGACTTTTTAACTTATCCTACAAAAAAGGAATATTTCCATCTTGCTGGAAAAAGGCGCGAGTCCAGCCTATACCAAAGAAAGGCAAGAAAACCCTGCCAAACAACTATCGACCAGTCGCATTGCTTTCAGTTATATCAAAGGTGATGGAGAAAGCTATTAACCAACAACTTATAAAATACCTGAAAGGCCTTAAAATTATCAGCGACCATCAGTATGGTTTTCGTAAGTCCAGATCAACAGGAGACCTGCTAGCCTATGTCACTCATCTTTGGAGCAACGCAATCGAACAGCATGGGGAGTCCCGGGCTATTGCACTGGACATCTCTAAAGCCTTTGACCGTGTCTGGCACGAGGGGCTCCTAAGCAAACTGCGTTCTTATGGTATGCCCGGTCGATTTTGTTCATGGTTGTCTAGCTTCCTCAAGGACCGCTCTCTGCAAGTGGCGATTGACGGGTTTCTCTCAGACACCTTCACCATCAATGCTGGTGTTCCTCAAGGGTCCATATTATCTCCCACTCTCTTCTTACTGTACATTAACGACCTTCTAGCGAAAACAGAAAATCCATTATATTGCTTTGCTGACGACAGCACACTTATCTCATCTTTTACTTTGAAACCTCAAACATCGGCTACTGACGCACATCTTCGCAGACAACATGAGGTATCACGCCTCAATAAAGACCTGGAAGAAATTTTGTCTTGGGGTGACAGTAACCAAGTCGAATTTAACGCTCAAAAAACCCAGGCTGCAGTTTTCTCTAAGAAGGTCAAGATTGCAGAACCCGATATCGTTATGGCAGGACACGCAATTCCACTGACTTCGTCTATTAATTTGCTGGGTGTCAACCTGGGAGGAAATATGTCTTGGCATAATCACGTAGTGGCAATCGCCAGGGCAGCTTCTCAGAAGCTCGGTATACTTTTCCGTACCAAACAGTTGTATACACCTCAACAACTTTTGACACTTTATAAAGCCCAGATTCGACCATCACTGGAATACTGCTCTCATATCTGGAGTTCTACACCGAAGCATACCCTTCGGTTGTTGGATTCCATCCAAAGGAGAGCCGTTCGTCTAATCGGCGACCACGAGCTGACTAAGAACCTCGACAGCTTAGAACATCGAAGACAGGTTGGTGATTTGACTCTCTTCTACAGATATTTTCATGGCAAGTGTTCGACAGATATTGCCCGCTCGATTCCACCTAGAGTAATGCATAGCAGAAACACACGACGAACCACTGCCGCCCATCCCTATGTGGTTCAACTTAGTACACCCCGAACATCATTGTTTCAGAACTCTTTCATTTGGAGGACATCATCTTTGTGGAACGGCCTTTCTGAGACCGTGTTTCCAACCGAATATAACCTCCAACGATTCAAGAAAAACGTGAATCGCTTTCTTCGCACACGCACCGCTCCCAGAGCGCCTTAAAGGATTTTCCTATAGTGCTTGTGCTCGATCATAAAAAAAAAAAAAAAAAAAAAAAAAAAAACTAAACTAAAATAGTAATTTGTAAATTGATAGAATATTAAATTAATATACAATAATAAAATTAATTACATAAAATATCTCAAACAATAAGCAAATTTGACTGACTATACCGGAATAAAAAATATAAATATGGAAGATGTGGTATAAATGTTTAAAAGAAATTATCGTTTACCCGAAAAATTTTTCGGAAATTAAGCATTAGTGATATAATAATAGAATTGAAAAAAAACGTCACCAAAAAATAAAAAATTGGATCACTAATGGTCTTATAGTCGGCTATATCGGTGCATAGTTCCATTAGGCTTAAGAGCAGTAACCCCTTTTACCACAATGAAAATTGCCGAACGTTTTGCTGGTCAAACGAAAAGAAAAAATAACAATTGGTATTTAGAAAATAAATTCTACTTTAAATACCCCATCCAGAAAAGTAAATGACGATCGAAAATATTCCCAAAATTTTTTTTAGAAATTTTTTTTATTTTTAGTAATTTTGTAATATCTTTAACAATTCTTTATTGATCAAAAGCAAAATGACTTTCCCGGGTGTAGAATGTTGTACCAAACAATTTTTCTTAAAGCCATTTTTCAATATCGGCCTTACTTTTTTCTCAAAAACGTTGGGCGCGTAATAGGGTTGCCAACCCTCCCGATTTAGGCGGGAGACTCCCGATTTTTCAATAAATCTCCCGCCTCCCGACTAACATATTAAAACTCCCGCTTTTCCTTTTTTTATACTTCTAGCTCAGAAAAATAGATATTAAAGTCAGAAAAATAATTACATGTCTATCTTTGGAAAAAATAGACCTTGGTACAAAACAAAATCCTACTTATTAATGGAGCAAAAAATATTTACCAATTTGAAACAATAATTATTTTTATGATATGGCGAAAGCGCTACAATTATATCGGCACCTCCCGCTTTTTGTTTTCTGAAATCTGGCAACCCTACCGCGTAAAGTGAATTTAAGCGTGTAAAGTGGATTTATGCGCCCAGCGTTTTTGAGAAAAAAGTAAAGCCGATATTGAAAAATGGCTTTAAGAAAAATTGTTTGGTACAACATTCTACACCCGGGAAAGTCATTTTGCTTTTGACCAATAAAGAATTGTTTAAGATATTACAAAATTACTAAAAATAAAAAAAAATTCTAAAAAAAATTTTGGGAATATTTTCGATCGTCATTTACTTTTCTGGATGGGGTATTTAAAGTACAATTTATTTTCTAAATACCAATTTTTATTTTTTCTTTTCGTTTGACCAGCAAAACTTTCGGCAATTTTCATTGTGGAAAAGGGGTTACTTCCTCTTAAGTAAGGTTAAGTGTAAGATCATCCTTTACTATAGTAAAGGATGAACTTCGCCTTTTCGGAGGTTGGATTATATTCCATTTTTTTATATTTTATTACAAATTATCACTGATGTAACTTCTGAATAAAGATTTATTTATTTATTTATTTATTTTATTTATTTATAATGTCAATTAAACATAGGGACAAATTAAAAAGAAATTTAATAAAAAATTATAGTCTATCACTAGAAAATCAGTAAAAACCTCGGTACAAACAATATAGGAACACTTTGAAAAACCAATCTCCAAGCAAATAAATTATTTTTCTCGCGCTGAAATCACAAAAGAAAAAAACAAGAATAAAAAATGTATGAAATCATAAAAAAAGCCACGTGCGAAAGCGTTAATAAAAAAAACTAATAAAATTGAGAGAGACATTGAATGATAATGGACAACCTTTTAAATAATAATCATGAAATGAGTAACTTCATTAACAATTATTACTTTATTAACATTTGAATTGAAATGGATAAGAAAATTTCTAGGCCCAGTAAGCTATGTCTTTTAAAAAATTTACTATCACAATTTATGTATCTACGACCAGTATGCCATAATGAAATAATGAAACATATTTCATCATTAAAAAATAATAGTCCTCCTTGATCGGGTCTCGGCAAGTATAATCAAAACACACCAACACATTCTAATCACTTTTTAATTTGGCTTTTTGGAGGGATCTAGTACTGGAGATGCTGTGTAAGCATTTACATCGGAGGTAACAATGAGTTTAAACCTAGGTATAAAATGCCTGGAGATATTCATTGATCTTGCTAAGGCGTTTGATACCGTGCCACACAACTAACTTTTTAACTGTGTTGTCACACTTCGGCGTGAGAGGAACTGTACTAAATTTAATAAAAAATTATGTATAAGAAAGACAACAAATTTAATGGTTAAAATCAATAATACATTGAGTGAGAGGCAGGTGATCAGAATTGGTGTTCCTCGGGGAACCGTTTTGGGTCTGATCCTCTTCATTACATATCGTAATGTTCTTTTATCAGAATATAAATATAGGAGGTACAGTTATATCTTACGCTAACGACACGGCTTTAATATTTACTGATAAAGATTGGGAAGAAGTTAAAAATAAGACAATAGGAGGTTGTATATTGATGTTAAGTGTTGGCGGTGCTTATGATACAGTACTTAATAAGTTAAATATAAAACAAGAATATATTCTTAAAGTTATATTATTTTAAAAAAATAATGGATTTTCAAAAAATGTATTGTTTCGGAGGATACTGTAAATATTAGAACTTTATATGTTTATTGTATATTATGTAACTTTGTGTATCGATGTAAGTCCAAGCTAAACTATGTAGATCACACTATTGAAACAAAAACTAAATTTAATAACAAATTTAAATCGCCTTATAATTTATCAACTGCAAATAAAAAGTTTATAGATTACTTAGCACCAAAATGATTTAATTTACTTCCGAATAATATAAAATCAATAAAAAATATAAGAGCTTTTAGTAAAAAGTGAAATCAGTATGTTTACCAAAATACAGAAAATTTTTCAACATTGTTTATTTAGGAAATTAAATCTTACAATAATATAAGCGTGTTTTAGTATTGTGTGTCACACATAGACAATTTACCTTTAGATAAGTAAACAATAATCACGAAAGTGGCAGTTTTATGGCCTCGCGCATGTGAACAAAGCTGGATACTATTATTGGCCATGCGCACTGCAACATTGTCGTTTGACGAATGGGAAAATAGACAGGTTCCGGCTTTAAAATTTAAATTCTTGCCAAAAAATTGGAATTTCCTCTCATTTTTTGATCAACTTGGAAAAAAAGGTAGTGATTTCTGGCATTTTTAGTAGTAGCAAACATATCAGATTTTAAGTATAGAAAAATTTTTTTAAGGTTTTGTTTTTACAATTTGTTTAAAATTGATTCGTCGTCGTGTTTTTAGTTCAAAAAGGAAGAGAACAATAACAAGTGAATTAAACTAGTCTTATAAAATCGAATATAAAAACAAACAAAACCAGCAAAATAACCAATCTACGGTGTTATCGCGTACCTAACCTCAAGTCAAATAGTTGGTATATAACTTGTATTGATTTTTACAATTTGGTAAAAACTTGTTTTGTTCAAGAATTTGAAAAAGTGTTTGCTCGAGAACTTGACTCATGGAATACTTTCACCCTTGGATTAATATAAAAATACCTAGGTATTTACTTTTTCTTTGCATGCATCGGGATAATCTGTCTTGGTGTGTGTTTGTCATTATTTTCATACCTTATTTTTGTAGCCTAGGCCTAGTTAGATGTGTTTAAATTGTTCATAATAAAATAAGGTTATATATCAAGATACATCAATCACTACTCCATACTTACTAAAAATATGAAATACCCAATATTTTACCCCTATTTCGGCATAACAAAATAATACAACGGCTGTTACTGTCATTGTTTATATTCCAATTGGAGTCACTAAAAGCACAAACACAATTTACTAAACTACAAAAAAACTAGAAATCCGTAAATATTAAACACCCACAATTCACGATAGCTAAGAAAACTACAAGGAATCCACAGAGAAACCTTAAAACACAACAACAAAAATGGCGGCCGAGCCGGTTCTAGAGAGTATACATCTTGCAACCTTGATCATGTCGATTATTGTCGATAAAGTAGGCAGGCCGATAACACGAGGTTTGTGCGCATGCACGAAGGTGTCCAGAAGGAAGGCAGCTGACTGGCGAGTCATGCGCTCGGACGTATTTTTTCACCCATAAAACGTAACTTTTGTTTGCGCAGGAGATAAGCTGTACATATCTAAAGGTGAATTGTCTATGGTGTCACTTGGTACAAAAATATATAAAATAATATACATGCATATAAGTCTACTTTTAGAATTTAACACATACAGGTGTTTCACACCTAAGTGTTTATTATTAAGTTTTACTATTGATTATACCAAGCTAATAATATACAGGGTGTTTTATTAAGGGTGGTCACCGGCCATATCTCGGAAACTACTAAGCGTTGAAACTTGGGAAAAAAAAATTTATGATTAAAGTGGTCATGAGAAAATTCTGAAAATTATTTTTAAGTTCCGCATTTTGCCACAAGGGGGCACAATTGAAAATTAATTTTTAAAACATCATATTATGCCTAAATTAGAAGTTTTCCATGATTATGTCATTAATTCTAAATTGTTTTGGGGCCATTGGAATAATGAGTAACAAAACCTACACATAAAAGAATCATAAAATTTAAAAATATTTTTTGTCGTGGACGTCATGGTCACGAAGCTATAAAAACAATAATTTCTTCGATAAAAGTGTTAAAAATTATTGTTTTGGTAATAACTCTGAAACCAACAAAGATATCGAGCTGCGGTTTTGATATTTTTTCTTTCAAATTTAATCTAGTTTCCGATTATGTTGTCATAGTTATACATATACCGTATGATTTGAATTTTCGGGTTAAAATCGAAAAAACTGTTATTATTACAATTTGCGCCCTCTAGCAATTTTATTAGAAACTATCGTGTACCGTTGAATACGACAATTGAAAGTACTTACCTTTCTCTTCCAAACAAGCTTAAATTTATTAAAATCGGATAAGTCATTTCGAAGTTACAGCGATTTTAATGATTACGTTTTTAATAGCTTTCGCCACTCTTATCAATGTCGGTACGTCAATAAGCCTCAGACCAAAATGATGCAGAATTGTCTAGTATTTCTAATAATGTAACCAGAGGTATACCATAATATAGGAATTTTCGGAGAAATTTAGAATTTAAAAAAATTATTTTTAATTGTGCCCCCTTGTGGCCAAATGCGGAACTTAAAAATAATTTCCAGAATTTTCTCATGACCACTTTATGGCAGGACACGCAATTCCACTGACTTCGTCTATTAATTTGCTAGGTGTCAACCTGGGAGGAAATATGTCTTGGCATAATCACGTAGTGGCAATCGCCAGGGCAGCTTCTCAGAAGCTCGGTATACTTTTCCGTACCAAAAAGTTGTATACACCTCAACAACTTTTGACACTTTATAAAGCCCAGATTCGACCATCACTGGAATACTGCTCTCATATCTGGAGTTCTGCACCGAAGCATACCCTTCGGTTGTTGGATTCCATCCAAAGGAGAGCCGTTCGTCTAATCGGCGACCACGAGCTGACTAAGAACCTCGACAGCTTAGAACATCGAAGACAGGTTGGTGATTTGACTCTCTTCTACAGATATTTTCATGGCAAGTGTTCGACAGATATTGCCCGCTCGATTCCACCTAGAGTAATGCATAGCAGAAACACACGACGAACCACTGCCGCCCATCCCTATGTGGTTCAACTTAGTACACCCCGAACATCATTGTTTCAGAACTCTTTCATTTGGAGGACGTCATCTTTGTGGAACGGCCTTTCTGAGACCGTGTTTCCAACCGAATATAACCTCCAACGATTCAAGAAAAACGTGAATCGCTTTCTTCGCACACGCACCGCTCCCAGAGCGCCTTAAAGGATTTTCCTATAGTGCTTGTGCTCGATCATAAAAAAAAAAAAAAAAAATCATAAAAATTGTTGCCCTAAATTTAATTGCTCAGTAGTTTCCGAGATATGGCCGGTGGCCACCCTTATTGAAACACCCTGTTTAATATGTATAGTACTTACTGATAAAATATGTAGGTACATGTAAATATATAAATAAATAAATAAGTAAAATAGCAAGTTAAAAATGTTTCCAACTGAAAAAAATTCAAAAAACCACAAAATTAATTTATATTTAGTGTAAATCATTCTTGATATTATGTGCCCTATTGACTTTTACCTCGACCACCGAATTTTCTCACCCAACTCAACCTCGTCCTTGCCAACTTTTGTAACGAGGGTGTTTCTGTCAGTCCTAAGGAAATAACGGGAGATCTCGACTTTGTCAGGGCAGGTGGTGTTTTTTAAATTGGATTTGATTGGTCTCGTTCGACAGGGTTAGAATTTTATGTAAAAGCACGACTTCATTTTTTCTACATGATTAGGGGGAAACTTGTTTTTTACAGATCGCTTTGGAGCTATTTACATAAATTAAAAATTAGGGTATTTGCTGTAAGGTTCTTTTGATTGGCGGAACGCAAATATATCTTGTTATTATACTAGGGCCAATAGAAATGTATTGTCTCTTTATATTCGAGCTATCGATATAAGGAAAATTTATTTGACTTAAAAGTTTTTACTATTTACTTATGAAACCTTCTTGTTGGCATATCATTCTATTTAAACGTAAACTCGCATATAGAAAAGTAGATGCCTTTATTAGTGTTGCCGTGAGACGAGATAAGACGAGAGAAGGCCCTCTATCGTCTCGTCTCGTCAGACGAGATAAAATGGGTCTCTCGTCTCGGCGAGAGAGGGCGAGACGAGACGAGAGACGACCTTTTCTCGTCTCGTCTCGCTTCTCTCGTGATTTAAACCAAATATAGTAAAAACCAAGCAAAATTTTAACGCGTTTAGGTTAGGTTCTATCATATTTGACATAAATTGTGTGCAATATATGTCAAATATGACAGAACCTAACCAAAATGCGTTAAAATGTTGCTTGGTATTTACTACTGGGTGGCCCATTAGTGCGACAAAGGTCAATATCTCCTTTTCCACTAAGATAGCGGAAAACTTTTGACGAAGCTTATTACAGGTTAAGAGGTGCCTCTTATAAAATTATTTTTGTCAATACAGGGTGCTCCAAACCACCAGCACGGTAAGAAATTTCCATTTCCAAGATACTGACTTTTAAAAAATGTAATTTTTGAGTTTCGACAGATCTAACAGTACGTCTTAGAGCAAAACGGCTCACATGTCCCTATTTTCCATTTTTATTATCTTCCCAAAAAAATCACCTTCCGGTTAAACCGGAAGAACTATATTTCCTGCTTTCGAGTTACATCCGGTTTAGTTGGAAGTTTGATTGATTTGGGAAGATAGTGAAAATGAAAGAAATAGACATATGCGCCCTTTTGATCTAAGATGTACTGTTAGAAAGCTATTTACTGTCGAAACTCAAAAATATTATTTTTCAAAAGTCAATATCTTGGAAACTATTAACTATAGACTAATAATGCATTTAATAAAAGTAAAAGTAAAAACCTGTACAAGAATAAAGTACCCCTTTTTCAGAAAAATTAGCAAAATGTTTAAAAGAAAATTTGTTTAAAATTAGAAGTTATGCATAGATTCGAGAACGTGATCTCCTAAAATAAAAAGAATTAATTTTTTTAAAAACATAAATATAATTACTCACAAACATTTTTTCCTTTATATTCATCCTAAAGTTCTTCATAAATTAATCAAATTAATTTTACATATCTTTGTTCAAATTCAATCATATGTATTTGTAAAATTAACTTAGCTTTTTTTTTAGTTTATTGAGGTACAAAAACTTCATGTTTGTTGCAAGGACATTAAACACAACTTTAAAATAATATTCTAAAAATTCTTTTTAACAAGATAAAGCATTAGTAATGATAATATAACTCTCATTTAAAGTGCAAAATTTTTATTTTAAATGTATGTATAAATGTATTAAAAAACTGTACAAATTAATCGTCAAACATGAAATCCTAATAAAATAATCGTAGATACCTCCGCAGTTTCATTAAAAAGAACAATAGTTAATTTTACAAATAGGTATGCTTGAATTTGAACAAAGATATGTAAATGAAAAACATATTTCATCTATGTAAAATCTCTCTAGGTACCTAGATAACTTCTATTAAATATTAATATAAAATGGAGTATCGTACTGGGTTTTTCCTTATAATTTGCCACCCCTTTACAGACTTTATTTCACGAGATACAGCAAAACAGTTAATATAAAAGGTTTTCGGGCTTTACACAAACATTATTATTGTGCTAATTTCAAAACTGTATTTCTGTCACAGTGAGTGTCACATAATCAGCAAATTAAAAAAAAATTTTTGGGACACCCTGTCTATTATGAGATTTTAAAAATTATCTTAAATTCCTCTTATCAAAAATATATTAATGTCCATATTTGGACCGACGGTTTTCGAGTTATTTGACTGCAAATAATTTTATCCAGCGATAAAACGTCATAATAATATGTTATTCTGAATGGCCAGGCACGGCTAACTAGAACTAGATGAAACTATTTGCAGTTAAATAACTCGAAAACCGCTGGTCCAAATATAGACATTATGTATATTTTTGCAAAGAGGAATTTAAGAAGATTTAAAAAAGCTCAAAAAAGTAACGTTTTTTTGCTCGAGAGAGACGAGAATTTCTCGACGAGAGCGGGTACTTCTCTCGTCTCGTCTCGGAGCTTTATTCGAGAGAAAATATCTCTCTCGTCTCGTCGAGAGAAGGCCAGACGAGACGAGAGACGAGAATCTCTCGTCTCGGCGGCAACACTAGCCTTTATTTAAAATCCTTAACTACTTTTTACCTGATATGACTTTTTAATTTATTTTTACATGGTTAGTAGGCTCATATACCGGGTGTCCACGGAAGGTGGCTCGCCCCTCTAACTTTTTTGTTTTTCAAGATAATAAAATAAAATTTGGGGAATTTGTATACGACATAAAACTGCATTCTTTGACAGGTGACTCAACAATATGGAACTTCCAGTTTAACCGAAAGTGGCATAAACTTTCGATTTTTAAATGGGACACCTGGTATATTTTTCCTTTTTTTGACTCCATATAAAATTCTAAATATAATGATGTGGCACTTGTCACTTTTTGTCACCAAGAAAATATTTTTTTTCCAAATTTATTGTTTTATCTAGAGGGCTATAAATACCTTAAAATCACTTATTTCAGTTCTTTAATCTTGGGAATACAATTTTACTATTTTTGGTCCAATGCCATGTGCTGTGTAAAATTTAATCTTTAAAGTTGTATAACTCGTTTTTTTTAAACGGCAACATGGTGGTTCGTCAAGGCATAGACCCGCGTGCCAATAGCCAGAGAAGAAAGCATCAACCCACATTATTGCACATTCTTGTAACTAAATTTTAGGGTTTAACTAGGGCTCAGACATTCGCTTGAATTATCGATGTTTGTAACCACTGATATCGTTGGCCAAAGATCAAACATTAGCAACAAAAAAGTTCTACATAAATGTTATTTATTATACCCCTAACATTAACAATAGAAACTTACATACTCAGATTTAATGTTGATACAAATAAAAGGCGTTTAAACGCGGTACCGCAGAAAGCTAGTGAAGTAATTTGTGATAACTGCATTTTTTGGATATTTTTATATAAATATAAAAATGTCCAAAACAGTAATAGTTATTTAGTTATTATAATGATATGTACCTACTGAATTTTGGTACGTACTATTTTATACACTTAGTTCCAAAAAAAGTGACGCACCTAATTTTTGATGCAACTTTGTAACTTTGTCATTTCTGAACGAATGGACCGATTTTTATTTTCTTTCCATATTGGTAGGTAATTCCTTTACCTTTATTTTTTTCAAAGCCCCCTGGATGATAGTGGAAAAACTCAAGCAATGTTATTTTCTTAATTTTTGAATCTCTTGTGTGTTAATCAAGTAAATGTATAGAAAGCGCCTACACTCTATATGAAAGTCGCTTCGAGCATTTTGATTTTTTGTTCATTAATTTATCTCTAAAATTGTCCAAATTACAGGTTTTTTGCTGAAAAATTACGTTTATTCCACAAATTAATGTAATTCATTGTAGGATCACATTGCCAAAAAAAACAATTATTGCCCTTGCCATAGCAATTAATTCATATTATTTGACCTTTTGTCGTTGTGTCATTAAAAAAGTCAATGTCATTATAAAAGTTGTAGTGGCTAAAATTACATAAAATGCCTCAAATAAGTTCAGAACAAATAGCAGCATTAGTTACTTTAGTTTACAATGGGCGTAGTAAACGTTACGCCGCTCGTGCAGTGGGTGTCAATGAAGCAACTGCTCGTAGAGCAATCCACAAGTATGAACAAACAGAAAGCACTGCTCAAAGGGTTGGTTCTAGTCGCCCTCGAAAACTTTTCCGATAGATGATCGCTTCTTGAGATTGAGGATATTACGGGATCGATCAAATACTGCAGTAAATGTTCAGCAAGATCTTCGCCAAATTCGGGGTGTTACGATAAGTAAGCAAACGGTATGTCGACGTCTAAACGAAGTTAATTTGAAAGCTAGGAGACCTGCAAAAGGTCTCAAATTATTGCCACAACATCGTGCTGCTAGAAGAACCATCGTTGAAAATTATGGACAATGGAATATTCGTGAATGGTCGAATGTCTTGTTTACGGATGAATCACGGTTTTGCCTTAACAAGGTGGATGGAAGGAAAAGAGTATGGAGAAGGACTGGTGAAAGATTAATTAGAATTTAATAACAGAATGTGAAAGTTATAGTGGTGGGTCATTTATGGTGTGAGGAGGGATTTCAATGAATGAAAAGATACCCCTCCATGTTTTTCCATTGAGGCAGTTGATGACAGCGCTAATCTATATTGACATTTTACAGCAGTATGTCTTACCTCGTGCAGAGTTAGTGGGCAATAATTTTATATTGATGCAGGATAATGCCCGACCACACACCGCAGCAATTGTTCGAAACTTCTTAGAAGCTACGGATATCACCACATTACAGTGGCCTGCCAGAAGCCCCGATATGAACCCTATAGAACATATTTGTGGGATGAACTAAGGAGAAGGGTGCGTTCTTGCCAGAGGCCTGCTGAAAATCTCGCAGAATTAGCATATGCATTAGTGGAAGAATGGAATCGTACACCAATGGAAACGATAAGAAACCTAATTTCTAGTATGCCGCGTAGATTAGAAGCTCTTAGAGTGGCTGGGGAAGGCAATACACGGTATTAAGCAGTTATCCTAGGTTATAATTTTGTGTTTAATAAAAATGTTTTTAAAATTCGTATCTGTTAAAAACTGTTTCTCGGTAAATTCATAAAGTTGATAATATGCAAGGTTTTAGCAAAAAAGTTGTGATTTGGACAACTTTAGAGAGAAAGTAATGAACAAAAAATCAAAATGCTCGTAAAAGAAGCGACTTTCATATAAAGTGTAGGCGCTTTCTATACATTTACTTGATTAACGACCAGGGTGAATCAAAACTAAGAAAATAACATGGCTTGAGTTTTTCCACTATCATCCAGGGGGCTTTAAAAAAAATTCTACGAGTTTATTTTTTTCTTAAAGGTAAAGGAATTACCTACCAATAAATGGAAAGAAAATAAAAATCGGTCCATTCGTTCAGAATTGACAAAGCTTCAAAGTTGCAACAAAAATTAGGTGCGTCACTTTTTTTGGAACTAAGTGTATTTTAAATCAAATTCTTGCATTGTCTTCGCCGCCCACTTAAAATTTTACTGCAATTTGTTTTATTAATGCATTATTCTCTATTTTTAGTGTTGTAATAACTTAAATTTACAGAACTTTAATTTAAAGAGCTGTTACTGTTGTTATGATTATGACGTGTGTGTATACAACGTCTTGCCTACAAATACCGTATTAAAATGTCAGTTTGTTCTTATGGAGCTTATTTTTATATTATATTTTCATCATCTCCGATTTAAAGAAAGTTATCGACTTACGGTTTTCACAGAATCGTGATTTGTTAAATGGGCAGTCAGGGAGAATAAGTTTTTCGTCGCAATTTTGTTAAATCGGTACGAATCACTGACCATGATACTATTACTAAAGAAGATAAACCCACGCACATTGGATAAGACCGTCTCTCTCACTCGTCTGATGTCATCGGGAACAAATTTTCCCAGCAACAGTCCATTTTATATGAGATTTAACGGTTTTGGTGTGTGTTTTATGTGTTAAATAGTTTGTTTGCAGATAAATGTGCGTAAAGTTTTAATACATTATTATTAAAAACATTGAGTATGGTCACAAAATATATAGTTATACAAAGCTAGCTGTACTATGCAGTGGTGGGTTGTTTAAACAACAACTACACGCGATTTATTAAAACAAAACCCGGAGTTTCTAACTAAATGTAATGAATTTGACCACATTTTTAACAATTTTAATATATGGCGTGTTATATTAAGTTTATGCAGGTGGTCTTAAGTTGAGTAAAAGGCGCTTTATGCTTAATAAGCAGATCGAGTTTAAATAAACAAATACATAATCTCAACGTTATTGATAGGTTGTTTTCTTAGTCATTGGCCTATGTGTAAAAACAATGATGTCATGTCGGAAAAAGGCCAAGTGGTTCTTAGGTGAAGTTTTGGGAGTTAGTTAAGAGTAAGAGCTTGTCTTGTACGAATTATAACAGAACGAGATTCGATTAATAAATTTAAAGTTAAATAAAAGCGTATTTTCTTACAAAGCAGCGGTGGGATATTGATCCTATTCTCGTCTTCGGGTGTGTTAATTTGCAGAGAATAAAACATGGGCAAATCGGAAACGGAAAAACGTGCTAATAAAAAAAGTGCCAAACGTAGGAAAAATAGGAAACGTTCGGTGTCCGTTTCTGCTACTAGTTGTTCGAGTAGAAGTTCGTCGGGTAGTGAAACTGAAAATACACGGCAAAAATTAAATCGGCTGAAACGAGAACTAAAAGAACTAAAACGAGCGACTAGTTCTGCCGTTCGGGCGGGTGATGAATTTCTAGTGCCGATATTTGATCCGGCTCGTGATGATGTGATTGTTGAGAATTGGGTAATAAAAATCGACAGTTTGGCGGGTCGCTATAAGTGGGATGATGACACAATTATTCGTTTAATTTCTGGACGACTTAGGGGAAATGCTCGCCAGTGGTATGACGAAAATATGAAATATGACATCAGTTGGAATGAAATGAAAAATGCTATAATTCAACAGTTCCGTAAGTCCGTTCCATTTTGTAATTTACTTAAAGAAGCTGCCAATTATGAGGCTAAACCTGGACAAAATCTTGGAGATTATTGTTTTCAAAAATTATCTAAATTAAGAGCTTTAAACCTTGATATACCCGATCCATATTTAGTGGATGCAGTTATTGGTGGCATTTCAGATGAATCTCTAGCCCGTACTGTAAAATCGGCTCAACATACGCAAGCCAATATTTTATATGCGTATTTAAATACCATGGGTGCAATGCCCCCACATAGTACAAGTTTTTCTTATAGTCAACCATTTCAGTCGAATTATAAAAGCAATTTTTTGAAAAGAAATGCCAATAAAAGTTTCACACCATATAAGTGTTTTAACTGTGGAATGTCAGGCCATGTATTTAAAAACTGTAAGCGGCCCCGAATCGAGTGCTTTAACTGTAAAAGAATTGGTCATCTGAAAGATAAATGCCCATTTTTAAAAAAAGAAGTTCAACAAATTGATTCTGCGGTAAAGAGATCCCGAGGGGAATCCTCAAATATTTTTTGACAAATAGCGAAAATTAATGGCAAGAAAGTAAATTGTTTAATTGACTCCGGCAGTTCAAATACCCTCATAAAAATGTCTGTTGTCAAAGCACTCGAACTTCCATGTACTGTTTCAGATAGTGTAACTTTAAGAAGTTTTATGGGTACCGATTTAAGCAGTAGAACATTTTCTCAAATACGTGTCTATTTACAGGGTGTATCCGCTTTGGTAGATGCTATAGTTATTCCAGATGAATATCTTAAATATGATCTAATAGTAGGAAGAGATTTTATTAACCAAGAGCATGTCATGTTAATTAAAAGAGAAAATAGGTTGACTTTCCATTATTTGCCTGTCACCGGCCAGTGTGACGTAAACTTGATAGACGTTTATGATAGTAATATTAATATACAATCTTTACATTTTGGTAATGTACCTGAAAAGGATAAACAAAAATGTTTTGCATTACTTTGCGAATTCTCAGATTGTATATCTTCATCATTGGGAAAATTAGGCAAAACAAACACTGTAGAAATGGAAATTAAATGTGTAACTGATACCCCAATAGTACGTCACCCTTATCGAATGCCAGATGTAGAAAAAAAGGTTCTCAGAAACATTATTCAAGATTTATTAGATAACAAAATTATTCGAGATTCTAGTTCGCCATATGCTAGTCCTATTATTTTGGTTAAGAAGAAAAATGGGGAATACAGAATGTGTTGTGACTACCGGCAGATTAATATGATAAGTATTAAAAATCAGACACCTATTCCAAATGTGGATGATCAAATCGATAGACTCGGCGGATTTAAATATTTTACTTCTTTGGATCTTGCTTCGGGATTTTACCAAGTTCCTATGGCGGCTAATTCTATTGAAAAGACAGCATTTGTCACCCCCGATGGCCACTATGAATTTTTACGCATGCCTTTTGGCCTCGCTAATTCTCCTGCTGTCTTTCAATCTCTGATAAACAAAGTTCTTGCGCCCCTAAAAGAGTTTGCCTATTCCTATATAGATGATATTATTATTTCCTCAAAAACTATTGAAGAAGGAATACAATATTTAAAGAAAGTATTAATTCAATTTCGAGAACATAACCTTACCGTCAAGCTGAGTAAATGTGTATTTTTGGAAACTACAATAGAATACCTAGGAAAAGAAATAAGTGCTGAAGGTGTTAGACCGGGCAAAAGAAAAATAAACGCTATTTTAGATATGTCTCCACCGTGCAATGTCAAACAAGTGCGTCAGTTTGTCGGTTTAGCCAGTTATTTCCGAAAGTTTATTAAGGGGTTTGCAATGATAGTTGAACCACTAACTAAATTAACCCGAAAAGGAGTCGTATGGTCTTGGAATCAACCCCAAATTCAAGCTTTTCATAAAATTCAACAAGAACTAACTTCAAGTCCAATTATTGCCATATTTAATTCAAATTTACGAACAGAACTACATACAGATGCATGTTCAATTGGTGTGGGTGCCATTTTACTACAATTTGATGCTAAGGGCGAATCACACGTGGTTTCTTACTTTAGTAAACAGAATACGTCAGAACAAAAACAATATCATTCCTATGAATTAGAGACTATGGCCGTAGTGTATGCCTTAAAATATTTTCGAGTTTATCTTTTGGGTATAAATTTTAAAGTGGTCACAGATTGTAATGCGCTGAAAATGACATTATCTAAAAAGGATTTAATACCTCGCATTGGTCGATGGTGGTTGGAGATACAGGAGTACACTTTTGAAATAGAATATAGGGCCGGCACCAAAATGAAACATGTAGACGCACTCAGTAGAAATCCAGTATACAACGATCGGATAGACCTTGAAGTTTTCCAGGTAGATTTAACAGAAGGTGATTGGATAACAGCAGCACAATTACAAGATGAACAAATTACGAAAATTAGAAATATTTTGTTAAAGAAAAACAAAGACAATGATACGAAACGCTATTTCATCGAATACAAATTACAAGGACAAAAATTATATAGGAAATTGGAAAACGAAACGAGATGGGTTGTACCGAAAGCGGCACGAATGCAACTTTGTCGCTTATGTCACGATGAATCGGGACACCTCGGAGTGGAGAAAACTTTAGAGCGCATGCGAGCGAATTACTGGTTTGCGAAAATGAGAAAGTTTGTAACCAAATATGTTAACGCCTGTCTAAATTGCATGTATTATAAACATACTTCAAGCAAACGACAATGTAAATTGAACCCAATAGAAAAACAGCCAATACCGTTTCATACATTACATATAGATCATGTAGGCCCGTTTGAAACAAGTAAACGTAAAAATAAATTTTTGTTTGTTATTATTGACGGATTTACGAAATTTGCTATTATAGAGCCAGTACGGAATCAAAAAGCCAAGCATGTAATCAAAGCTCTCACAGATTTAATATGTTTATTTGGCGTGCCGACAAGAATTATTAGCGACAGAGGAACAGCTTTTACATCACAGTCATTTAAGATGTTCTGCAATGCTTATGGAATAAAACACATTTTGAATGCTGTCGCCACGCCAAGAAGTAATGGCCAATGTGAACGTTACAATAAGACAATAGTTAGTGCCTTGTCGGCCACAGTTGCTGGAAAAAACGAAAGAGAATGGGATAATTATGTCAAACAAATTCAAAGTGCTTTAAATACAAGTTTTAATAAAGGTATTAATACAACACCAATGAAGGCACTAATCGGTTACAACTCAAAGCATGCGGCTGAAGCAATTATTCTTAATGAAATACAAGATAAAATAAATAGATATGATTTAGATGAATTAAGGAGTAATATTTCTATTCATATACAAAAAGATCAACAGAAACAAAAAGAAAGATATGATAAAGCTCGACGTGAAGCTACACAATTTAATGATGGAGAATTGATAATGGTACAAATAACAAGTATGCCCGCAACAGGTAGCAGTCATAAATTATGTGCAAAGTATAAAGGTCCTTTCCGCATTACCAAAAAATTATATAATGATAGATATGAAGTGGAAGATTTGCGAGAAGGTTATAAGAGCAGGCGTACTGTGGTAGCAGCAGATCGTATTAAAAAGTGGATAACTATACAATATGATGAAAAATAAAATGTGATAAAGTGAACGTAGTTATCTTCCTTATATAAACTTCGTGAACAAAAGTTGTCCTTGCAATAAATTAAAATATAAGTTTTAGTGGCGAAAGTCGCCTAAGTTATATAAGTTTGAGTGGCGAAAGTCGCCTATGTTAAATAAGTTTTAGTGGCGAAAGTCGCCTAAGTTATATAAGTTTGAGTGGCTAAAGTCGCCTATGTTAAATAAGTTTTAGTGGCGAAAGTCGCCTAAGTTATATAAGTTTGAGTGGCGAAAGTCGCCTATGTTAAATAAGTTTTAGTGGCGAAAGTCGCCTAAGGTTACTGGTGAAAGTCACCTATTTTATGAAAGTTTTGAGTAGCCATTAATCTAAAGTAGCTACAGACATTCTTGACACTTTTAAGTAAAGTTTTTGTATTTAAGGTTTATAAATGTCAAAAATTAATTACAATTTTGTGTAATTTTAGATACTTGCAATTTAAGAAATTAGCATTATATAATTACTTTAAGGATACAGTAGTTTTCTAAATATTAAATCAGTTACTTAATACTTAAATTTTGGCAATCTGGTAAAAGTTTATCTTTTATTGAATTGTTGGTGTACTGGTTGGCTTGTACACATGACTACTGTATTCTTAAAATAAAGGTCTGAGGACAGACCGATGGTCAGGTTGGCCGAGTGTTATATTAAGTTTATGCAGGTGGTCTTAAGTTGAGTAAAAGGCGCTTTATGCTTAATAAGCAGATCGAGTTTAAATAAACAAATACATAATCTCAACGTTATTGATAGGTTGTTTTCTTAGTCATTGGCCTATGTGTAAAAACAATGATGTCATGTCGGAAAAAGGCCAAGTGGTTCTTAGGTGAAGTTTTGGGAGTTAGTTAAGAGTAAGAGCTTGTCTTGTACGAATTATAACAGAACGAGATTCGATTAATAAATTTAAAGTTAAATAAAAGCGTATTTTCTTACAGGCGTATCATTAAAATTGACCAAAAATTATTTATAACAGTAACGAATTTAGTTGAATGTGTTAAAATTTAGGTGAAGTAGTAGTAGTAGTAGTAGTAATTGAGGGGATATCCGAAACCTGGCAAGTAGACCAACAGCGAGCCTTTTTGCCTCCCCCAGATTCTTCTCCCAGTCACACTAACCACCTTGGCCCCCGCCAAAGCGTCTGGACTTCTTTATGAAGTTAAGTATGTCGCTCTAGGCCAGGGCCGTAATTTTTTCCATTTGGAGAGCCGCCGATCCCAGCACCTAAAGCCTGAGTCTTCCCAGGGCCTCACAGATGCCCAGAAAATGCAGTAGGGTATCTTCCTCCTCCAGGTATTTGGCACAGATTGGGTCCTCTTCAACACCAATCAGTGTTAGGTGCTTCCTCAGTCTGCAGTGTCCTGTCAGCAACCTAATCAAGGGATTTAGGACACATCGTCTTCTGATTAAAATCCATTCTAGCTTAGCTTTACTCAGCCAAGCTATAAAGTCCTTAGCTTGTCTGCACCCTTGGATCGTCCGCCATTGCTCATTAGAGCGACGTTCAGCCCAATCGTTTAGTGCAGATCCTACCTGCTTAAATTTAAGTGAAAAGATCAAACATCTTTTTTTAATCGATTTAAAAATATTAAACAACATATCCTTTAACTATATTTCCCATGAAGCAGATTTTCCAATTATCCTTTCGTTTTTAAAATATACTATAATTTATGTTAAGCTAACTTTAAAAATAATTTTCTTTCAAAAAGTACCGAAAAAATAACCGTAAATCCTTACGTCACTTACGAAAATAAATTTTACTCTTATTAGGTACTTGCTTAATTGATATTTCAAAATTTACCAATGCCTAATTTTTTCATTTGTCATGGCCACCTTATTTCATAGCGTTAGTCCCGTTAGTGTAATAAAAATAAGCGTAAAAATAAAAAAAATTAAATTTTCTTGCAAATTATTAAAAATAGGTATATGACATACTTAATGAAAGTTGAAGAGTCTTTTGTAAAATCTACCAGAAAAAATAATAATATACAGGGTAATTACATGTTTTTTTTGTCATTATAATAGAACGTTTGTAGCAAATATGAGTATTCCACCTTCGGAAACAATGACGGAATTGACAATTTTTTATAAGAGTAAAAACTAATATTGTTCCAAAAAAATTAAAATTAACACATTAGAATTACTAGGTTTAGGTATATAACATTAGTAACAAAAAAGTTATAGAATGTCATGTAGAATCTAAAAATAAGTTAAAAAATGGGATATTCGGTATACTGTAATAATAATGATAGAAAATATAATATATCAATATGTTTTTAAATAATAAGAAAATGTATACTAAACATTAATAAAAACTAAAACATTTCCCGTTTGGGATAGACACGTGCTGGTCGCAGCGAACTTCTTCTTAAGATGTTCATGAAAAACGAATAAAAAAATTTCTAAACAGTTTTTTTTTTTTAATTTTCTCTGAAAATGTCGTAAACTTTTTTATTTCGATTCTAAATCATATGTGTCAGTTTTGACTCCTGCTGGGGTAACTGGGCCGTAACAAGCGTGGTGCCCCAACAGCATTTTACTTCAAGCTAAATGAAAGCATCTACACTACTTTAATATAAAAAACACATTTTTTCTTTCTCTCCACCTCATATCTAACATCTTTCACACCTTTTCGACATAGCTGAATCAAACTAAAATGTTTTTATCACACAAACTTGAACTGTTTTCTACAAAGTCCTTCATTTGATATGTCCTGTTTTTCTCTTCATTTCCCGCCCACAGTGGCTTTTTACTGGTCCCTGACCTTTCAGCGTGCTGATATATTTTCCGCCTTTTGACTGCAAAAGTTTTTCACTCCCCATGCGTGCCTTTGAAAGCTCCATTGTGGATTAGTTTCACCTTTAATTTTATTATGTTTTCTCTTTTGCTAACAACATCAGCTGTTAATTATTTTTGCTTCAATTTCCTGATGATGAGTGTTTCTACACTCTAAACATGTCGATTCTAGCCTAGCTACTGAATTAAAATTGTGGAGAAAGACCTTATGCTTTTCTTTTCCCTATATTAATAAAAACTACTCTAAAACAACGCTGTTCCATATTGACCAGTAGTATTTTTGTCTCGTACGGGACTAGATCGCCAAGTGGTTTTTATCTTCTGTAGCAATAGTATCTTGGTCACTGACTGATGTCTTTTTAACAAACTCCAAATTTTTTGTGATCCCATAACAGCCTTGTTAATGCAAGGACCGACGCCGTTTTAACAAAAAAACGATGGTTCGATTAATGTAGGGTCCGAGAAACTCAAAAACTCATAATGGCTAGATTGGTGACTGATACTCATTTAACAAATCACAATCCTAATATTCTTCTTATTTATTTTCCTTTTTGCTTAAGTTAAAAAAGATATACCGTTGCAACCATAGAATTTAAAGTAATCAAAGTTTCCAATGTGCACAATTTGCCTGGTTAGCTGTATAGTCCAGTATACTTAACACGTGCATCAAAAGAAGCGCTGTTATCAAACTTAGTGTTAAGTCGCATATTAGATTCGTAAAATTAAAAAAATAAACGTTTTACAAAGTATAGTTCTTATAAATTACAAAACTTAATAAGATACTATAAATAGAACAAGTTTGTGATGCTTTTTTTTGTAAACTAAACTAAACGAAATTATACCTATAAAGAAAATTTATAAGTGATGGTAAATAAATCAAAGTCGTTACGTACTAATTAGTTGCCGCCAGCCTTTAATCAGTGGAGAAAGGCTGGCTCCAAACAACAACTATCAGAAGAAGAAGAAGGCGCCACATGGTTTAAAACCAACAGTAGGTACCATTCATTTTCGAATAAAACCATGAAATCGAATTTATTTTATTTATAGATATTAAAATAATTTATTTTCTTTTCTTTCCAATGAAAATACTTCAAACACAGTTTCTCTAAAGGAAAAACCCAATAATTGATTATTTAATTACAGACATAACAATGATGGGTTAATGAAATTTTAGATATTCAATTTAAAACAAATACCAGCTATATTTATTAAATTTAGGAAACTGTACAGTGGAGAAATGAATACCTTTGGCACAATCAATATAGAAAATGGTTCAAGTCATTGCTAAACCTATAAATATATTCACAAAACCAAAATCATATGTCATTTAAAAAGATAGAGCACCTATAAAAGCATCTAAAATTCAAAATATTCCCAAAAATATTAACCCTATTAGTTAGAACGTATTGTACCACAGCCGCAGCTTACGTAAGCATAGAGGTGGGGGTTAGAATCGTAGAAATAACTATTAAATTTCACCGTACTTTTCCGCGTCGCTTTCACGCTAGGCTATTTTATACAAATATTATTAATATTGAAAACCTAATTGTCTTAATAATTATTTAAGTATAGTTAATTATGAAATTAATTACTGTCCGTTACGGTAGTATCATTTAACAATAAAAGTACCCTTAAATTACAAAGTCTAAATTAAATTTCCTGTAAGCGGTCGCTGTTAATTTTGTAAATCGGTCCGGAAAATAGGTTTGGATTGTTAAATTCTATGTCATTCCGTCCATAGCAGGAAATTACACAGCAAAACGGAAGAAAAAAAGGGAGAAGGAAATAAAAATCCTAAAAGAAATAATAACCCAATAAGTAAAATGAAACGAACTTACATAATAATTTTAGGTCAAACCTCCTTAGATTAGTTGAGGGTCCTAAGCTCGCTCACGCTCATTCATAACGGCACATCTCCAATAAAAAAAAGGAAGAAAAATGATGCTGTCTTAGTGATTCAAAATCAATACCAAAATAACCCTTAAAATTAGAAAGGAAACGAAATAAACTTCAGGAAATCTACCGAACATGTCTACATACACGTTCTAACATAAAAGTACGAATCGAATTGTGTGAATTGAAATGTGTGAATAATTCTTGCTCCACCATGGAGTGACGCCTTGGATCAAAATGGCGACTGACTGTCGAGATGAGTTTCAAATCCCCTCAAAGGATAGCGTTATTACTTAAATACTCAATCCATAATCACAACGGAACTTAAGAAAACACTAAATAGAAACTATGACTCTAAATCCCGCAATGGCGGCCGACGAAAATCGTAACAGGTCATAGATTCAGGTCAACTCGCTTTTTTCAAAAAGAAAAAGGACACAGCTCCTGCAGTCTGGGTAGGTTCTCCTCAGTTGAGATCTATACAAGACTTTCAGAAAAACGCAGTTTGAAGAACACCGTACCGTTAACGTTATTTACACTAACTAGCCTGTTTGACCATTTTAGAGGCAAAACTCCTAGTAAAATTCAGTTTTCACTAAATTTGGATAGCGTTTCTTTAATAAAATAATAACAGGTACGTCCTCACCAATATTGGCTTGATTAAATGTAAATTAACTTTGCGGAATTGGTCCATTATCTCAGAATGGAGCTGTTGAGATATGGGGAAAAACTCACAGTATACACACACAAATATATTTGTGGAGACGACTGTGAGTTTCTTTTTCTCAAAGATGTAAATTAATTGTAATCCAATTACGATAAGATAAATCGTTATACAGGGTGAGGATTTTAAAGTGTTACAACGCAATATGTGAAAAACGGCTAGAAATATTTTAGTCAAATTTTGGGACGTGGATAGAGAGGTTGGGGGACAAATTTTAAAATATTTTTGACATTTACCCCCCCCCCCCCCCCCCCCTCCAGATTTTATGTGGCTAGTGACAAATTTGAAATGTCAAATGGAAAGGTATTTATTTTTTTCGATAATTCGATTCCTCGTCAATAATTACGTAAGTGAGCAGAAAATTGTTACATTTACTCTACTGGTTGCTTGGTTACGAATTTTTCAATAAATAAAACTGGAATACTTAAAACTACACATTTTAAATCATGACACCTACCTCCTAAGATTATTGTTTATCCAAACCTTTAATTATGTTGTATTCTAGGAAACCACTTTTGACTTTGACAAGTAGTAATAATCTGATTCTGATTCAAACGTATTTTCTGTTGATAAAGTTCATTATTCAGTGCAATTATGGAACAATCTTATGACAATTAACAAGACATGTCTATTTCAATGTCATAAGATTGTTCCATAATTGCATTGAATAATGAACTTTATCAACAGAAAATACGTTTGAATCAGAATCAGATTATTACTACTTGTCAAAGTCAAAAGTGGTTTCCTAGAATACAACATAATTAAAGGTTTGGATCAACAATAATCATAGGAGGTAGGTGTCATGATTTAAAATGTGTAGTTTTAAGTATTCCAATTTTATTTATTGAAAAATTCGTAACCAAGCAACCAGTAGAGTAAATGTAACAATTTTCTGCTCACTTACGTAATTATTGACGAGGAATCGAATTATCGAAAAAAATAAATACCTTTCCATTTGACATTTCAAATTTGTCACTAGCCACATAAAATCTGGAGGGGGGGTAAATGTCAAAAATATTTTAAAATTTGTCCCCCAACCTCTCTATCCACGTCCCAAAATTTGACTAAAATATTTCTAGCCGTTTTTCACATATTGCGTTGTAACACTTTAAAATCCTCACCCTGTATAACGATTTATCTTATCGTAATTGGATTACAATTAATTTACATCTATGAGAAAAAGAAACTCACAGTCGTCTCCACAAATATATTTGTGTGTGTATACTGTGAGTTTTTCCCCATATCTCAACAGCTCCATTCTGAGATAATGGACCAATTCCGCAAAAGTAATTTACATTTAATCAAGCCAATATTGGTGAGGACGTACCTGTTATTATTTTATTAAAGAAACGCTATCCAAATTTAGTGAAAACTGAATTTTACTAGGAGTTTTGCCTCTAAAATGGTCAAACAGGCTAGTTAGTGTAAATAACGTTAACGGTACGGTGTTCTTCAAACTGCGTTTTTCTGAAAGTCTTGTATATATCTCAACTGAGGAGAACCTACCCAGACTGCAGGAGCTGTGTCCTTTTTCTTTTTGAAAAAAGCGAGTTGACCTGAATCTACGACCTGTTACGATTTTCGTCGGCCGCCATTGCGGGATTTAGAGTCATAGTTTCTATTTAGTGTTTTCTTAAGTTCCGTTGTGATTATGGATTGAGTATTTAAGTAATAACGCTATCCTTTGAGGGGATTTGAAACTCATCTCGACAGTCAGTCGCCATTTTGATCCAAGGCGTCACTCCATGGTGGAGCAAGAATTATTCACACATTTCAATTCACACAATTCGATTCGTACTTTTATGTTAGAACGTGTATGTAGACATGTTCGGTAGATTTCCTGAAGTTTATTTCGTTTCCTTTCTAATTTTAAGGGTTATTTTGCTATTGATTTTGAATCACTAAGTTTACCGAACTTGCTTTTGCTTAATACCGCCACGCTTTAATCATTTTCATTTGCCTGTATGCATGATTATAGTTGATCGATAATTACCACTGTATTCCCCAGTAGTTAGTACCGCCGCCTAACAACCATTTGCACACCGCCCGCTTTTCTAATTTTCCGTCTTCTTAAAGTTATTATAAGTCGATTCACTCAGTAAACCTGCAAGATGGCCGACATGTCATATGACAAAAGTAATTGAAAATGCAAAAATTTATTTTATTTAGCTGGAATATGACTTTTGTCATATGACATGTCGGCCATCTTGCAGGTTTACTGAGTGAATCGACTCTACCAGACTTTGTCTTATTTAACACCGCCGCCTACAACACACACTAATACCGCTTGCGTAAAATTTGTTCCGCCAAAAAGCTTAATTGTATATTACCGCCAATTTGCCGAGAAATTTTTATTTTTTTTATTTATAGGGTAGTATTTGTAAAGTGATATTTTAACCTATACATTTGCTTTAATTTTCGTTGGTCAAAAATAAAACCTTTTTATTTATCCCGACTTAGGTGTGTTTTATTTCCCGGAAGAACTCCGAGACGTAAATGACTTACATCTATACGCGCCATTAGAACCCTTTTCTTTAACTGTTTAAAAGCTACCTAGAGGGCTCCGGGGTTTCTGATTTTCCCGATAAAAACAAAATTAGTGGCGCTCGAGATTAAAACCGTTAACTTCTTTTCTTTTGTATTATAAATACCGACTTCAGATCGCCTTGGAGGTTATTCAATTCAATCCTGACCGAAACTTACCGCCGAATTACCGATCGCCGAATACCAGCAATTAAATAACTTCCGCGTCTGAGGTGTAAAATTGTAAATTAAAATTCGTTTGATTGAAAATTAAAAGAATTAATATTTGAAATAGAAAAGACGTAAATTTAAAACCGAAGAGTAGCCAAAACATAAGTAACGAAAAACGAAATCCTTTACAAAATAACAAAACAATTTTGGCAATAGGTATCCTTATCAGTGACCCTTTTGTGTCTAACTTTTGCGAAAAGGAACTGCGCCGCAGGCGAAATTCTTTTGGGTGCCACGCCCTTTTTTGGGTAAAATAACCGTAAAGCTTAATCTGCGGCAATATGCCAGACTTTAAAACACTCTTTTAATTTAAAAGAAATTCGAAATTTGAAAGGTCGGTCGACAAAATAAACTAGGTATTTATTTTACTAATAAACATGTCTCTTATATTAAGTCATAATTATATCTAAGTATATTAATTATTATAATAAATTATATTATGTTATAATAAGATCAAAAACAAAATAAGAATAAAAACGAAAAATAAACAATAAGAACTAAGAAAATATCTGAAGTACCTACTTACTTTGTACTTAATTACAAAATCAAGTTTCCTGTTCGTAGAAGAGAAAGTCTCATTAATACTTAAAAGTCTAAAATAAGGGGGTTACAACCCCCCTACCCCTCCCCCTGGCTACGGCCCTGCTTACTTGTATTTGCAATGTCGTGGTAAGTCGTCGGAATACTCGTATTTGTACTTTTTTTTTGAAGTTTTGTGTATTTTATATAATTTTTGGTAAAGGATTTTTAATTTTATTGTTGTACTTAACAAAATAGTGCGTTAGTGTCCAATTTGTGGAAAATTAGATTCTTTTAATTCGGAATTATCTTTTTACAGGTAAGGTTATAATCGGTATTATTTGCCTATTTAGTGGTATACTTCATACGAAGTTAATTGAGACAACGTAAATATTGGGGGTACGATCAATTTACTGCATCACACATTGAAACTACAATACAAATATAACAAAATTTGTATTGATCTCTCCCTATACAGATGTTCGAAGATAGTCCACGTGGTCAGTCATAAAAAAATTTTTTAGTTTTTTTGTCTGTCTCAACTAAGATCGTATACACTTTATAGTAATCAGAAAAAGAGTAAATAAAAATAGTTCTTGTTAACATTTTTATCTGTGAGATAACTTCTAAGGATACCATTATTGATTGGAACAATTATTGTTGTTATGGTAGTTATGTGGGTTCAAGAAGGAAATTAATAATTTGGACCTTATGCATATATTTCACACATTTTCGGGAATTTAAAACCTTTAAGTGTAAAATAAGATAAACCTAAAGGTCTCTGGTAAAGGCAGGAAGCAAAAAATGACACTTCTATTTATATGCTGGTATGCCAAAAAAAATATTTATCTTTCAACAATTAAAGTACATTTTTCAGTATTGCTCTACACTACTTTTTATACTCATATTGTTTATAAATATCAGAAAAATTGTTATAATAGGAAGGAACGAGTTGGTTAAATTTATATAAGTTATAATTTGTATTATTTGGAAGGAATTATATTTATTTAAAAATTGCAAATATAAACAATGGTTTTGTTAAAAATTGTGTGCATAGCATTGTGCTATCATGAAAAAAAAGTAAAACGTCACATTGGCTATTGGCACAGAATAAATAGCTAATATATAGGTAATATGTGATATTAGGTAACTCACGAACCAAAATACTACAACCTATAATGTTTCGATATTTTATAGGTATGATTAACCATTTTGTTAGCATAAATACTGTGGTATTGTCGAATCTTCTGGCAATGTTTATTACAGATGCCGAGTATTTAGTGTATGATGTCGTAATTGCGATTGATTACCTAAAGCAATGCCATATTATTATAATGTTGACGAAATATTAAAAAGTTATTCAGAGTAAGAAAATCAATCATGATGACGTTGAATCTGTCGAAAGACTTAAACCTAATACATATGAAAACAGGATATGAGATACTATTTAATTTAGTGAAGCATATTTAAGTAAATGAACTAGTAGGTTAAAGAAGTTTCATTCTCATATGTAAATGTTTGTGTTATGTTATATTTTTATTCTCTTAAACGAAATGGTTGAGCAAAAACTTAAATATATAATTTGAAGAAATAGTCCATGCTTAAAGTGGAGTTGAAAGTATGAAAAGGAAAGAAAAAACTTAAAGTCTTCCTCCACAAAATTTAATAGAATAAAAATTTGTTCAGAGGTCTCTACATGTTTCGAACGTAGAAACATTTATCATCAGGAGACAGAAAAATGTATTACTGATGGTTTTAGCGGAAGAGAAAATGATAAAAGGTATAAAACCTTAATGGAGCTTTTATGTAATCAAAAAATTGGTGTGTTGAAATAACATAATGTGAAGAAAAATAGAAATAAGTTAAAAGATACTGAGTATGTGAAAAAGTCAGTTAAAAGCAGAAAAACCACTTCTAAAAAGAAGATTTCAAAAAGGTTTTTTTATATATAAATATGTAATATGTAAGTATGTCTGTAAGACATTGTAAATCATAAAACTTGTTATGTATAGAAAATTAGGTATTAAGAAAGTATCATGTATTTAAAATTTGTAAGAATAAAAAAGGAGATTAAAATCAAAATTTTTTTTTAAAGTGAATGAAAAATGAATTGATTGACTGTTAGCAAGACAGATATTATAGCGGTGACTTTAAATTAACTAAATGAACAAGAGAAAATTATTCGCCATACTGTCTGTCTGGTTAACTGTCGATCAATTTATTTTTCAACACAGACATCATTGAATATCAAACTATAAGAAGGCCATATGAGCCGATTTCCTAAATCTGCTACGTCAAATTCATAGATGGCACAATGTGTTCACCAATAATAAAGCGACTAACCTTTTCACTGCTAAATTAAAACATTGTTGCCGCCTGTCTGTTTGACTTGCTGCATGAGTTTTTTAAATTTATTTTTATAGCTTATCGTAAAACTTGATTTCACATAAGTACCTACACCTATCCACGTCTAGACCTAAAAATGTACCTATTTTTAATTGCTTTGTAGCATATAATATTTTCAACCTTTTGACGTCCCAACGTTAATTACATGAAAACATATTGACCGCCATGTATTCTATTTCTAACAGAACTAAATGACGACTCTCACTATTTAATACCTACCTAGGCTACAACGTATATGTTGGGTAAAATATGAATGATGTGCGGTTTGTATAACTTGGTTTTTATTTGCAATTATTACTACTTTTCAAAATGGTTAAAATAAGTAGGTTTTACTTTCTTACTTAACCCTTTCAGTACGGCTGACCTATATATCTGTCATATCGAAATTTGGCACATAGACGGCTGTCAGATATATATGACATCGAGTTGTTCATGCTACATGAACTAATGTCATATATTTCGGTCAACTTTCAAAAATCAATTTGCAGTACTAGTCCCCAGTACAAGGACCCTTAATTTTAATGACACATACAAATGTCAAACGGCGTGAGTGCCTTCTTTGGGACGAGTCCGACAAACTTTCTTATGCGAAAACTTTCGGCGCTGCTGCGTTTTCGAATGCCCGATTCCCAGAAGTGTCGATATGACGTCATTATGACTCCTCGTACATACAAGCTTGATTTTTTAAAAATTGTTTAATAAAATTAATTTAAAAATTGTAATCAACTTGTCCTACAAAAATCATGCTGCGTGTGGAGTGTCCACCACCCCCAATATGTCGATATGACGTCATTATGACTCCACGTATATACAAGTTTGATTTTTTGACAATTGTTTAATAAAATTGAGTTAAAAATTGTGGTCAACTTGTCCGATAAAAATCATGCTGCGTATGGAGTGTCCACCACGCCGAAAATGTCACTATGACGTCATTATGTCTCTCCGTACATACAACTTTTCATTTAATATTTTTTGATTTAAGATAAAGTACTAATTGTAAAAAAATATGTGTCCTACACATATAGTACTCCAATCTATTTAAAAATTAAAAAATTGATAAATTATTTAATATTTCTTTATAATAATTTGTCTTCGATATATTATTATAAGTTATAAACTAATTAATTTTTTATAATTAATAAATGTATGTACGGAAAATGATTTTCCTAAAAATATTCTTATATTTTATTTGAATTTACGCTGCATACCTTCACACGAACCAGGAAACACTTTTAAACATCAAAAACAAAAAAACAATATGACGCGACCTGACGTAATTGTAATTTTGCGGATCAATGGGAACTGATATTTTGAAGTAATTTTGCTTCCAAATTATTCCACAGGGTGTTTTGACACTAAGCAAAAACAACAACTTTTCGTTTATCCTTGTATAATATGTGAGAAAAACAAATTCTCTTAAAATTTATAAATTTTATGTAAATTTAGTTAAGATCAATAATATATCTGAACATTTAAGTTTAATCAGTCAGAATTTGACAAAAAGAGTCGTGTGCCATGGGTAATAGTTTTTTTTTCATTTTCTTGTCGGACTGACTATATAACTTAATATATTTGTCGGACAAATTGATATTTGCATTTAAAATACTATTATCTACCACATTTTAATTTTTGTCCGACATGTATGTATGGGAAGACATAATGACGTCATATTGACATTCTCGGCGGCGACAAAAATCATGCTGCGGACAAGTTGACTACAATTTTTAACTCAATTTTATTAAACAATTGTCAAAAAATCAAACTTGTATATACGTGGAGTCATAGTGACGTCATATCGACATTTTGGGGGTGGTGGACACTCCACACGCAGCATGATTTTTGTGGGACAAGTTGATCACAATTTTTAAATTAATTTTATTAAACAATTTTTTTAAAATCAAGCTTGTATGTACGGGGAGTCATAATGACGTCATATCGACACTTCTGGGAATCGGGCGTTCGAAAACGCAGCAGCGCCGAAAGTTTTCGCATAAGAAAGTTTGTCGGACTAATCCCAAAGAAGGCACTCACGCAGTTTGACATTTGTATGTGTCATTAAAATTAAGGGTCCTTGTACTGGGGACTATACAGACGACTGACCGAATAATCGTGAGCACATATCCGTGCTATACCGACGAACGACCGATATATCTGCCCAAAATCTGCCGGTGGCGGAAATCAGTCGTCGAGGTGGCAAATTTAGTGGCCTATGTAGTATCGCACTCGAGACCAAAAGTACTTCAAGAAGGTGAATTGTCTGTTCCCAGACAAACCTAGGTGAAAAGAAGATAAGGGTGTCTAGATATATGTGCAAAGAATGCGGTGTGGGATTATGCGTGGTTCCATGTTTCCAAGAATTTCACACTAAAGCTAAATTTTAAATTATAGACCAATAACAGTAATATCTTCGATAGCAAAAGTATTCGAAAAAGTTTTAAAATTAAGAATCGAAAATTATTTGGAAAAAATAAATTTTATTTCTAATAAATAATTTGGGTTTCAAAAAAATAAATCAACACAAAATGCTATTTGCTGTCTAACAGAACAAATATATGATGCACTAGATAATAAAAAACCTTGTATTAGTATTTTTCTAGATTTAGCAAAAGCCTTTGATACAGTTAGCCATAATTTACTGTTAAAAAAGTTTGAAAATATTGGATTCAGAGGAAAGCAATTAGAATTAATTAAAAATTATCTGAAAAATAGACCAACTTATGTTCAAATAGATAAAGAAAAAAGCTATCCAAAGGTATTTAAGTATGGTGTTCCCTAAGGAACAATTTAAGGACCATTATTTTTTAATATTTATATTAAAGACTTATTTAGTATAAATTGCGATGGACAAATTCATAGTTTTGCAGATGATATTACAATTTTTTATACCGATACAAATTGTGAAAACTTAAATAATAAAAATAAAAAAGATTTTAAAATTATAAAAAATTGGTTTGATAACAATTTGTTAACAATTAATTTTAATAAAACAAATTATATTCCTTTTACTTTAAACCTAAAAATAACCTACCACAAAATATGAATAGTATTCAAACAAATGAAGACATTCAAATTTTTAAAGTTAATAAAATAAAATATTTGGGAATTATTTTTGACAGTAAATTAAATTGGAATTTTCACATAGAATACTTAATTAAAAAATTAAGAAGTTTACTACCGATTTTTAAAAACAATAAAAAATTTTTAAATTTAAGACATATGGAAATATTATATTACGCGTTAGTTAAAACTCATTTAAATTACGGAATTTTAGGTTGGGGAGGAATAAATAGAACTTTAGTTAAAAAATTAGAAATATTACAAAAAAGGTTTCTTAAAATTATATACAATAAAGATTATCTTTATCCTTCAAAAGAATTATATTCAGAAACAAAAAAGTTGAACATTAGACAACTTTACATTTATAACATCTTAATATATATATTTAAAAATAAAAACCCTATACAATTTAAAAACCATAATCATAATACACGTCATAAAAATGATATAACCATAAAACCTAAAATAAATAAGTCCATAGGACAAAAAAATTTCAAATATTTATGTTTTTATTTAAACGATTATTTACCAACAAAAATTAAAAAATTGATTTCATTAAAAAAATTTAAAGTCGAAATAAAAACATGGATATTAAAAACAGACAATTTGAAAATATTTTTAGAAATGCTTTAATTAATTAATTAATATTGTTCTGAATAACTTATATAAGTAATATTTTTTACTTAAAAATTATAAATTAATAATTTTATTATAGGTAATATATTTTTTCAAAAAAGCTGCGTTTATACTATAAATTAACATTTTTACTTTAAAAAAATTGATTTTTAATGCATATTTATGATTTATGATTTTACATACTAAAACTAAAAATAAGATTTGCCCCTAACAAGCTCAGCTTCAGGGGATTGAAGAAAACATAACATGTCATGTTCTACGTTTGTAATATGTAGATACCTTTGAACAAATTTTTGTTTTATTAAATTTTGTAAAGGAAGACTTTTAGTTTTTTCTTTCCTTTAAATACATTAGTTATTCAGAATTTTCATTAGATTGAAAAATTGCTACTTTTGATACAACTTTACTATGAGGCTTTTTGAGAAAATCCCGCTTTTTGATTGGTCACTATAGTTACGCACCCTAGCGGCTAACCTGGCTAACAATAGTTTCCAACAATTTCTCTTCGTCACTTTTGTCATAAATATTTTTTTTCCGCAAGCCGTACGGCAAACAGTTTGAAAGATAAATCCGGTGTCCCTTTTTAGTTGTACACCCGTTATATTATTAGTATGAAGATATCCATAAAGTCGAAAACAATAAAGTTATACAGAAACAAGCACCAGTTCTTCGAAAATGAACGATTTCGGAATAAGCATCCCCGCCTACGCCCCTGACTTAATTAACACAAAGACCCTTAGTTTCTTAGCAAAAATTTATAATTAACTATGCTGACAGTATCTCTGGAAATGATCTGTATTTCAGCTTTCCTTTTGTAGTATTATACTCCAAAGTTATATTGAGTAATATACAAATAATAATTATAGGAGGATTAATGGAAGGTATAAAATACACTGTTAAATAAACAAAACTACCGTAATTTCTTTGATACTTAATAATTACAAACAATTTACAGTCACAAACAGGTAAAACATTTCGAAATGGCATTAAAATTATCAAGTACAGCCGGTATTCAAACTATTTTCGGACGTTTTCTAGAGTTTCAGGTGAAATAGCTTTACACTCCTGTACAATTCTTTGTTGTAATTGTTCAATGGAATCTGGTTGAGTTTTAATTACAACGAATTTCAAGTGACCTTATAAGAAAAAATCCAACGGTGTCAGATCTGGTGACCTAGGTGGCCATTCTATGGGTCCCCTCCTACCAATCCACGGCTCTGGGTAATGATTATCCAACCAGTCTCTTACTGGGCGTACATAATGTGGAGGCGCTCTGTCTCTGTCCTGTTGGAAGTGCAGCAAATGTTCATCTAGAGCAAGATTTCCTTGGCGTTCCTTTGATTTTCCACCTCACGAATTATAAGAGGTTCTATAGCTGTGTCTAACATTTCTGCATAAATTTCACCATTTAGATTTCCCTTGATAAAGAGGGGACCGATGATACTATTGCCTAATATACCCGCCCAAACATTTGTTTTTTGAGGGTATTGCGTATGCCACTCTTTAATAATGTGAGGATTGAGGTCGCTCCAATAACGACAGTTTTGTTTGTTGACCTTGCCAGTTAAGTAAAAAGTACATTCGTCACTGAAACAGATATTCTTTATTAACCTGGGCTGAGTAATAATCTTATCCGTCATAATTTCGCAAAACTCAATACGTCTGTCCGGGTCATCGTCCCCTATTTCTTGAGTAATTAGGAGTTTGTTTGGATGAAATTTGTAAAGCTTCAATACTTTCCTGACTGACTCACGCGACAGTCCAGTTTGATCTGCAACTTTACGAAGGGACGTAGTGGGAGCCATAGCAACTTCACCAAGAACCTCAATCTGAGCGGCATTATTGAGGAGTCTTGGCTCATTCCTTTTCTTATTGCAAACGGATCCTGTTTCTTCAAATTTAGCTACTAACTCACGGATGTACTTGTGTCCAACATTTCTTTCACGATGTATTTCGTTGAATACGGCCGCCGTTCTTGCAAAGCAACGATTTTCAGCTCCGTAAATGAAAATCATTTCAACGCGTTTAGCAATAGTGTAAACCATTTTAAGAAACGACACTAATAATTAAAAACTATTGAAATGTTTATGAAATGAACTTTCACAGCTTATTTCACTGATTCTAGAAAAACATGAAATAAATAATGAACACCAGGAGTCGGAAATAAGGTACCTACTAACTACAAAACGAGAATCATGTTTTGTCGAAAACGGCAAAAAAATTCAATTATTTTATGTTTTCTAGTGGCGATATCGAAGACGAGATGTAAATAAATAAAAGAATTTGGAATGTAAGTATCGGTAGGTACAAACAGTTTTAAACGAAGTGCTATGAGGCGGTGAATGCAATCCGTTTTATAATTCGATATTAAATACATTTAATTAATTTGTGAGGTTAATAATCACAATTTTGAAAAAAAATTATACACTATATGTAGAATTTTATAAGGAACCCAAAAATGGCAAAAGAAATAGGGGTTGCCATTTAAAATTTTAGGGGTAGGTGCCCTGGGGTCAGGGGGTTGAAAGTAACATGACAACAAATGCCTTACAAAGTTCCCCCTTGATATACCAATTGACGTGTTTCGCCAAATTTTCATACTATCATTGGTAGAGGCAATATTAAATGCTGTTCGTTTTCAAATTGTTACTCTGTATACATATTACATCTTATATTTTATTTTCGAATCCACAATAATTAATTCTCTAACACTTTTATTTAACATTATCCTATATCTATCTCTTACCGTTTCTACAATATAATAATTAAATTTCATTTTTTTTTTGCGGAAAACGTTAACTTGAAAAAAAATTGATATTTTTTAACTCTGAAATATTAAGACTCTGAAATTTGGTGGACAGTTAACTAATACCAGGGAGCTTTTAACCCTATACCTAAATCTTAATTGTGATATACAGGATAGTTTAAAAATACCGTTAATTTAGGTACTTGAAAAGGGGACCATAAGTATATTTGTTTAAATGTAACACCCTGTATATTCTGCACATCTTACTGTTTTCGTGTAGCACCCTGTATTGTCAGTTCTCTCTTGCTCTCCATCTGTCTCTTTACTCATCGTTAGTAAAATTCTTAGAGAAAAATTTCATTAACTGCATAAAAGAACTCCAGAACTTGAAAAATTTTCTACCAGAGCTGCTGAGGAAACGACCTTTCTAAAATGATACAGAATATTAGGTCTAGTTTATTTCGTAGAAGATTTTTTGATACTAAAATAGTTTAGCAATATTTATTTTACCATTAACCCCATGTTAAGTCTTGTATATTTTGCACAGTTAATCAGTTTAATTTAACTTCTATTCTGTTGGTCAGACAAATGTTTGCTTAAACTACAGCATACGGTTTAAGTTTAAGATACTAATCTTACGTACCTAAATAAATACATTGCAATATCCTAGCCTGCAAGCTACAGAAGCAAATGCTATCTATATATATGTATTTCTCATAAACTCTAAAGCAACATATATATTGCTTTAAACTCTTGGTATATAGACCTAGAGTTGTAAATAAGTTGCCGCATATAGGGAACAAAAGCTTTAAATTTTCGGAAGTAAATAACATTACGCCAGTGTTTGTTTGTTGCCATTCACATTAGTGCAGCATTCTTAGTAGATTTACAATAAAAAAATACTTTAATGAACAATGTAGGTGCACATAATTTGTTAACTATTAGCATGGATGTCAAACCACACTTATGATCTACACATACGAAGGTTGTCTTGTGCAATGCTGACCTACCTTAACTCCTCGCGATAGCGCTACGTCATACGGCGTACAGAGCTCTTATCACGATATCATCGGTCTCTCTTCTAAGCACGATAATTTGCCATAAGGCGCCTTTTTTTTTGGAATATCATCAGTCTGGTAGCTTTTAAAATAAATGTTATTTTCTTTATTAATATTAACTACCTATGATGAAAATTGAAAATTACTGTTATTCTACACGGCGATGTAATAAAGTATTTTTCCCATTTTTGCCTAATATAAACTCGAAAAAGGTTAAGAAGTAAGGACACGTATTTCTAAGGGCGACGCGATACCTCTACTTAAAGCTTACCTCGTTGAGACCTTTGCTTATCACTGGTTAAGTCCGTGGTTAGACCTGAAAGTCGGTCAACACGATGAGTTTAAACTCGTCACGACAAAAACCAGGAGGTAAATCGCGACCGCAGTATGTCTTGTTGTGCCTGGTCCACTCCCATCGCGAGTAGAGACTTAGAACCTACTTTTAGGTGACTTTACATCTCGAATCAGAAAACCATTGGTTAGACCTCGCGCAACATCCGCAGCACTAGACAAAGGGGCACTGTACGGTCTTCGTCACTTAGAACTCAAGTGGCCGAAGCTACCCTAACTTTGCGCCAGAAGTCCATAAGGAGCGTAAATGGACACATCTACCTCGGAGAGTTAAACCACGGAGGCTATAAATATTTTAAAAATTTTAAAAACATAATAATTGATGTATCTTTCCGATTTTTAATATTATTTAGGGGCGGCGAGATATAATGGTTGGGAAGTTTTAAAATTGACAACCTGTATAATTTGTTGCATATTATATACAAATTAAATTATTCACAAACTGCAATATGGTGCCTATGAAATTAATCCCAATTTTTTTGAATTCCAGCCCCAAAAATACCATACCATATCCTGGAAAGAACAGTTAAAAAACTCAGTGTGGTTCAAGATCTATAAACTATATTAGGTTGTCTCATAGGCATTCAGGTGACGGGTCCGTGTGGGTGAGGCGGATGTGATGTAACGTCAATTGGCGTATGAGCCGGTTTTCAAGTGTTTCATCGGCATCGTTATCTCGTTGTTTTTGTTGCAATATTGAGTGTGGTTTGTTATTTTTATGCTTTTTACTAGTTTTTTTAAATTGCTTATTTTAAAAAAAATACTTTCTAGTTGTATAGATGATTTTAAAAATAAGTAATCAGTAATATTAATTACGATATCGCTAGTTGTTGGGTAAGTAGTAGTGACTTCGTTTGATGTGGACGGTACGAGTTATTTCACATCCATTGCTGGTTGGTGGTTATGTGAGGGTGTATCTGCTCCGCTGGTATTTTTATATATATTTATTGGTTGTAAAATTTGAGAGTTCCCTTTCTCAGTTGCCCAGACGCCTTTTTGGATGGTAAAATAGCTGGAGCCGCTTGCTTCCGAGCGCCTAGATTGCTCCTGGCGATCTCGAGATAATCGGTGTACTCCGGTTTTTCTCGTGTATGATGGACTTAATCTGTACTAAGCCCAAACGCAGCGACCATGTGTTTACGCACATACCACTTCGAGTAAAAATCCTCAAATTCCAAAATTCGTCTTCGTCGAATCTTCGTCTTAGGACGCAATTTGACTCCCGTAAAGGAGCCAAACCGCTCGTTGCAATACGCACATTGCCCCCCGTTACGGCAAGTTCGTGCCAAGGAGGGCTGGGCAAGCTTACTGTCACTTGCACACCTCACCGCACACATCACATTTAAGGTTTTAAGTAGTTTGAGCACAAGGAATTGATTTCGCTGGCTCGTTGGTAGGGCTGGCCCTACGTAGAAAGGGTGCTGTTGAGGCCAAGGAAGTATTATAGGCTAAAGTATACATAGATACAGATTAGATTTTACATAAAAAAAAAATGTTATTAATTTATGTCATACAACAAAAAAGAAAAAAAAATCAATGTAGTGAGAGAGAGACGAAGCAGGATAAGATAGTAGTAGGAGAAAGATATAAAGTGATGACTATTATACAGGGTGATTCACGTTGAGTGGCCTATTAGAAGATCTCGGAAAAAAGTAAAGTACCGGAAGTTATGGCCAACATTGGTATTTCAAATGGAATACCCTGTATATTTTAGCATTTTTGGATACCTTATTAAACCCTAAGTAACTTTTATTAACAATGATCTATACTTATCTCTAACCGTTTTTGAGATATGAATAATTATAAAATGAATTTTTTATGTAAAAACATTACCGAGAGTTCAGTAATTTTGAAATTAATAATGCTAAACATTTAAAATTTAGTAAAATTTTAACAACATAGATCTTTAGACTACATTACTTAAGTTTCATGTTTTGTGGCCATTTAGATAAATGTGCATAAGTAAATTTTTGCAAACGGAACACCATATTTTTTATTTTAGTAGCGTGTAGAGAATCAAGTTTCCCATCTAAATGTTTAATATGTCAGTATCAATATTTTTGGTCGTGGAATTATGAGCAATTTAGAAACAAATATCTTAAAATATGTGTTTGTGTTAAGTTCACAGAACATCATTTTTCTAAAGAAAGCTTTGACTTCGATTTTTCTTTGACTTTGAGCTTTGTTACCAATTTGACAAAATATGCTTTAATGGCATAATTTTGTTAATATACGTTATTGGTTGCTTAACTATGTCTGCTTATTTCTTAAATAAAATTATCATAATATTTGATGATAGCATTACCTAAGTAACGTGACAAAATATTCTTAAAGTTTTTATACAGGAAAACTAAAACAAATATAATAAAACGGCAATTTATTATATTTTTTTTTCAACAAGAACTATGAAAAAGTTATTTTAATAATTATTTTGTTTAAAATGACCATTTGCTCTTAAGCAGTATCCAATGGAGTGCATGACGTTGGAAATTGTTGCCCTTTGAATTTCACTACCATCCAATTCTCGGAATGCAAGTCTAACTCGGTTTTCTAAATCCTGTTTCGTTTCTACCGGTGTTTTATAAACTCTCTCCTTTATGACACCCCATAAATACGCATCAAGCGGTGTGAGATCTGGTGATCGCGGGGGCCAGCCCCACGGACCTAAAGTCTTATCCATCGGTATTCAAACATATTAGTAAGTTCTTCACTAACTGGATGGGTACAATGAGGTGGAGCACCGTCCAACAATTCCGATATAGTTCCAGTGGTAAAGTCTCCAGAAACTCAGTAACATTTGTTCTTAAAATTTCCAAATATTTCTCCGAATTCAAATTTTCCTCATTAATACAAAAAGCAAACTGATTGTTCAATAATAAACAAAAAACATTAAAACTAAATTTCTGTTGAAATCCTCTTTCTCTAACCATTTTTGGGTTTTCGGATGCCCAAAAATGAGAATTCCTTCTACTAAAAATTCCCCCCCGCGAAAATTTGGATTTGTCAATCCAAATTACCTTTTTTAAAAAATCAGCGTCTTCTTGCGTTCGAACTAACATCATTTCGCAATATTCCACTCGCTTTGCATAATCCTGAGGCAAAAGAGCTTGAAGGGTAATCCATTTATAACAATGCAATTTATGTTTTTGTATGATTCTTTGAATTGAAGAATACGTTATACCCAGATTATTTTCCGCACATCGAATAGACGCATCTGGATAGGCATGAAAATATCCTAAAACAGTAATTTGCTTTTCTTCAGAGTTCAGAACAGGCATCGAAAATGTCCATTTGGTTTTTGCATGACCAAACTTGGCCTCAATTCTTCTAAATTGTTTATCGCTAATTGGTAGTAAATGTGGATATCGTTTATATATATATATATATACGTATGGTTGTTAAGTTGTCACCTCAGGGTCGTCGGGAAGGCGGACTCACCTCACCATTAACGAAGCACTTTTTTGCATATATAAATTCATATATAGGTTAAGGGGAACCCCCTTAGTAGGTTTTCCATGAGAGGGGAAATGATTTTTATGATAAATTTTTATAAAATAAAGTTGATAAGTTAAATGAGTTGTCACCTCAGTTGTATATGAAGCATGCTTATTTAAACCATACGTTGCCACCTCAAGCAATGTTGCCACTAATTTGAGGTGACTACGTGCACAGTAGTTAACTGAAAATATATAAAGGATTTATTTTAAAGACTAAATCAAATTCCAACGTTCTCATCGGGTCAAGCGCTTAGCATATTTTTTAAGTAATTAATCTATCTATTTTATTCTAATGTATAAAATATTGTACAGTATTGTAAACTGACTGACTGATTCATCATCGCCGAATGGAAATTTTATAAATATAAAATTTCGTCAGTGGCTTAATTTTATAATGTAGAGGCTAACTAAGAATTTTTTTTTCAAAATTCAACCCTTAAAGGGTCACAAGGAAGTTGAAAGTTTTAGCACAAATAAAACTACAAATGATAAATTACGTATTTATTTTTTTCAGTCAACTAAAGGGGTGAAAAAAAAGACGACGTACATGGTTTCTATGGGAAAACATATTTTTGTTCAGATTTTTTCAAAACTTTATACTACGTATACTTACAAGTTTAAATAGGAAAAAAAAATTTTTAACGGATTTTTTTTTTCTGATAAGGTGTTTATGAATGAAAAGTCTATGGAATGGTTCTGTAAGCGTACCTAATATGTATTAATGATCTGCTGAAATAAGACTTGCTATGCTCCATAACCCGAAAAAGCACACTTTTTTGAATATTGCAATCAAAATATACAACTAGCTTTTACCCGCGACTTTGTCTGCGTGGAATGAGTAGTAAGTATACTATGTAGATGAACAAATTGTAACGCATACAGGGTGAGTTGGGAGGAATGGGCCAAACTCCAAGGGTGTAACCCATGCATCAAAATAATAACAAAAAACTCAAATGTTGTTATCCAATATTCATTTGTTTTCAAAGTGCTTAAATGCAACTTCGATTTTGTTAACAATGAGTTTTTGGATATTGATCAGAAATTCAGAATGCTAAATGATGTGTTTACAAATTCCATAAATATCGCTTTTCCAGAAAAATCAAAACTAATCAATGAAAAAAATTCTAATAGTCAATTGGTTCAATAACGACTTAAAGAAATGCATAGCAGACTTCAATTTTTAGTAACGTTAAATAAGACAGATTCCATGGCCATGTCTGAGAATACCATACTTGAATATAGGAAGAGCTACAGAAAATCCATCAAGCTTGCAAAAATTAAAGCCAATTTTAAATTCATAAAAAATTCTAGTAAACCCCAGCAGGCTATGTGGAAACGTATTAATATTAAAAGCAAAAATAATGCTCCATGCTCTAATCTAAATCTAAATTAATGCGAAAATGTGTTAAATAAACTTGATAGTTCTCCGCGGCCTTTCGAAGACTACCTACAATCCATACCAGTGGCAAACACCCCATCATTTAATTTTCAGTCAGTATGTCCTGATGATGTCAATGTGGCTTTATTTGAGATAAAAAAAAATAGTAATAGTAGATGGAATCAACAGAAAAATTATTAAAAAAATAAAAAACATATTAGTTCTGCTTCTAACAATATTAATTAATCAATATATGGCTTGCAATACTTTTTCGAAAGTATTCATAACTGCAAAGGTAGTACCTCTTTTTAAGAATAAAGGTTCTATCAACGACTGTAACAATTATCGCCCCATGTCTTTACTTCCAATATTGTCAAAAGTTTATGAACGTATCTTAAAGTATCAAATAAACGAGTACTTTGATTCTAACAAACTATTTGCCATTAACCAATTTGGATTCCGGAAAAACAAAACCACAACTCTAGCCATTGACCATTTTTCTAGTAACATTTTAGAAGGGTTTGAAAAGCATCTTGACACTATCGCATTATTTCTGGATCTCACTAAGGCTTTCGATTGTATCACATACAGCATTATTTTTAAAAAATTACCCTACTACAAGTTTTAGGATGACGCTGTTCAACTCCTCGACTCATACCTCTCGGACCGTACTCAATATGTTCACTTCAACCAATGTGACTCAAAAAACAATTCCTGAAGCATGGCGTGCCTCAAGGGTCTGTATTAGGCCCCATTTTATTCCTTATCTCCATAAACGACGTCGCATACTCTCAGGGAGAGGGAGTCAACACTGTCTTGTTTGCAGATGGCACGACCTTTTACATTAGCTATCACTCCTCAGAAATTGAAAATCTTGGTTATCACACTTCAGAAAAAAAATTATTTCAATGGTTTCTACCTAATCGTCTATACCTGAACAACTCTAAATCACAATGTATTAATTTTACTATAAGGCATAGCACTAATGTTGTACACCCTTCTTATTTGCCCCATTGTGCAGTAGAAGCCAGGTTCCTTGGAGTACACTTGGATGCGGGTTTACCTGGGAACAATATCTTGTTGATCTTTCGAAAAAACCATCCCAACAACTTTTCATGTTCAGGAATCTTGTACAAGTGACTTCCAGGGAGACTTTACTGATAGCGTACCATAGCAACTTTCACTTTCGTCTAACTTATGCTATTCTCTCCTGGGGACATAAGTGTCATTTTAATAGAGCATTTGGGCAACAGAGAAAGTGTGTACGTATTATTTCTGGTCCCGGTTATAGAGAGGATTGTGGAAATTCTTTTAGGGTTCTAAAGATTTTGACATAACCGTGTGTGTACATTATGCAGTGTTTGTTTTACGTTAAACACAATTTTGATCTGTTCAGATCACATGAAGATTTTCACAACTACCCAACAAGAATCAACAACAATCTGGTACCTGATTTTTGTCATCTTAAGAGATCCAGAAACGATTCTACACATTTAGCAATAAAGTTTTATAACTGCCTACCGGCTAGTATCAAGGCTCTTAACTTCAATCGTTACAAGAAACAAATTAAGAACTACCTTGTGCTGAATGCTTTTTTTTTCATTTGAAGAGTACTTCAGTTCTAATTTTAATCTGTAGCGTCTATGTAACTGTTTTAAAATAATAATATTGTTAAACTAAAAAATGCAACATTAACATTGTTTTAAATAAATCATTGGTTTAGTAAATTTTCAAATATATAGGTACCGCCATTAAGTTCCAAACATTTTCTGCTTCGTTAACGCCGAAGGGCGCGCGTGTTTCTTCTAATTGATTCGTGCCTTTCTTTAATATTGAGTGCAGCATTTCTAATGCGTCTAGTTAATGCATCCCTAGTATCTGCTTTTACTTTGTATACCTTATTTTTTTAACCAACCCCATAAACTATAGTCCAACGGTGTGACGTCTGACGATCTAGGAGGCCAACTAATAGGACTATCGCGACCAGTTCAAACCTCTGGAAACCAAAATAATAAAAAAAACTCAAATGTTGTTATCCAATATTCCTTGTTGTTAAATTATAACGCAAAAACAAAATATTGCATTAATTTAGCTTTTCTGTAATAAATGGTATTATTGTCAGCTTTTGATTGTTGTGCTGTCACTATCCTGTTAGTGTCAGTATAAATAGTGTCAGTATAAAATTTTACATTGATTCACCGTTAACTTTCGGATTTGTATCATTTAAATTTTATAAAATGCCATACATTTATCACATCTTGAATACGCCAATATGGTTTTTATTTATGGTTTGTGTAATGGGAATGCTACAGCGGCTGCTGAATAATATGTCAACAATTTCCACATCAAAGAACACCGAATAGAAAGGCCTTAATCAGAGTTTTCAACAAGCTGTGCGAAACCAGAACCCTTCCAAGTGCTAATGTAACATCCGAACGAGCCATTCGACAGGATTTAGAAGAAATAGAAAATGTTCTAGCTTTAGTAGAAGAAGATGCAACGACCAGCTCACGAAAAATTGAAACTCAGTTTGGGATTCCCCAAAACAGAGTGATCAATACGTTTCACGAGCAAGGCTTATACCCGTACCATGTACAGAATTTTCAACCTGGAGACTACACAAAGCGTATGCAATTTTGTGAGTGGATAATTAATAATCGTCATCTTGTACCGCACATACTTTTTACTGACGAAGCTACATTCATCCGTGACGGCATTAACAATAATCAAAACTCCCATGTATGGTCGGACGAAAATCTACACTCAATTATTGTCGAAAATGATTTTCAACACAGGTTTTCAGTAAACGTGTGGTTTGATCGATAATAATTTAATTGGTCCTTTTCCTTTAAAAAATCGCCTTACAAGGGATCACTACTTAAGTTTTTTACAAAATGTAATGTAATGTGACTACTGAAGGAGATTCCTTTAAACATTTTAATTAAAATGTATTATCAACACGACGTTGCGCCTCCCCATTTCGATCGTCGGGTCAAGCAATATTTGGACCAAAAGTTTCCAGAGGTTTGGATTGGTCGCGGTGGTCCTAAGTTGGCCTCCTAGATCACCAGACCTCACACCGTTGGACTATAATTTATGGGGTTGGTTAAAAAATGAGGTATACAAAGTAAAAGTAGATACTGCTGATGGGGATGCATTAGAAATGCTGCACTCAATATTAAAGAAAGGCACGAATCAATTAGAAGAGCCACGCGCGCCCTTTGTAAAACGAAGCGGAAAATGTTTGAAAGTCAATGGCGGCATTTTTCAAAATTTACCAAACCAATGCTTTATTTAAAACAATGTTAATGTTGTATATTTTGGTTTAACAATATTAATATTTTATTTAACGCTGTAATTTGAAAACAAATTAATATTGGGTAACAACATTTGGGTTTTTTCTTATTATTTTTATGAATAGATTACATCCTTAGAGTTTGTCCCATTCCTCCCGACTCACCCTGTATATGAATTTCAATGTAATGATACTGTATTTTATTGTCACCGTTTATATGTCAAGTTAAGGGGTTTAATAACAAAAATAAGGAAAACTTTGACCTTGTTTTTCTCCCCATTAGAGGCTTAATTTTTAAAATAGGTAAAGTAGGTACGTATTTTAGCATTTGTGTCAGTTAGAAACCCTGTCTGTCAATGTATCCCAATTACTACTGGATATTGTAGTTACTTTTTCTAATAGAGAAAAAATCCAAAAATATCAAAAATTTACCCTCAAGTGCCGAGGTGGTAAAAAATTTTTAGAAAACATTTTAGAAACCAGAAAGTCAGTATACTTATAAAATTTAAGATGCTAATAAATACCTAACTAAAAATTAAAATGTCACAAAATTTACCTCCAAATCCCCGGCGTTTATCCCCGAGGGTTTAGGGGTAAACTTTCCTCATATAGTGAATTGTAATTATTTTTTTATTAAATGCAGCAACAATAGATCGGTAATGGTAACAAATGTACATTTTTGTATAATTTATTAAACAAAACTAGAAGATAAAAGACATCTTATTAGAAGAGCACCAATGTAATTTTTTTACCTTCTTGCTTTGGTCATGAAAATAATATGGGTAAGTATAACAGTTTGTATTGAATAGTATGTATGGTATGTAAGTATTTATGAGACTTTGCTCGCATAACGAATAAATAACAACTAAATTGCGGCAGCGAAGCCGCGAGTACCCGCTAGCTAGCTTTCTATATTATATTATTTTACAAATACGAATTATTATAAAATCAGTAAAAAGAACTAGTTAATGCTGAGATTTTCTTCATAAGACATCACTAGGTCGTAAAAAATAGAAACAAGTAAGTAGATAAATTAAAAGGTACTTTATTGTTAAAAAGTTGAACTTAACAGCAAGTTGTAATGTGCAATTAATCTCAACAAGATGTATTATTTATTTTACAAAAAATATACCTTGGCCAATTTTAATAATAGTTTTGTTCTTGCCGACATTTTCCATGTAATTACCACACAATCCGATAAAATTTGCAGAGCGCTAAATAATTGCAATGTTGCCAATATTCTGAGGTGACAAAGCATGGCTTCTATACCGCATATATGTCGAGAGTGGTGTGAGGTGACATCGAACGTACTGTCTCCTTAAAGTTAAACGCGAAAGCGACACTAGCGCCAATTATATATGCCCGAACTAAGAGGACAAGGTTACAGATACTGGAGCAACGTTGTCACCTCACAGCGATTTTTTGTGAAATGAAAGATATGACGACAGAGAACCCAATAAAATTAAAATGCACGCAAAACGTTGTCACCTCGAAAATCTGAGGTGACAGCGTTATATATGAGGTGACACCGTATGTTGTGTATCTATTTTCGAGGTGACAACGTACCCTTTATACATATATATATATATATATATATATATCCCGCTATCAATTCGACGACCATACATTGTCATTTTACATTCAATTTGACGGCCAGGTGCACTTGACGGCCATATATGGCCGTCAAATAGCAAACCATGTAAAATTGATGCTGATGACGTCATTTGACGAATGCCAAATTTTTGGTCGGCCGTCATTTAGTCGGTCGTATGAAAGTTTCGTATAGTTTTAGTTACGCGTCATTTCCCGCGAGAAGAGGTCGCTGCAAGCGCCGTATATTTTAACGTATATTTGTCTTTTATATCATCGCTTAATTAACGGCCTATGTATAGGCAACATCGCAATGTGTATATAAAACTTGTGTCCTTTTAGATAGCCGATTATTTGACGACCTCTTGATGGGGGTTAATATTATAATTATTGCGCTTTTTAAGATTGTGATGGTTTCTGTGGCTTGGTGCAAGAAGGGCCAATGTCAAAATTGATCGTTTTAAAATAAAGAGTTTTTAAATTTTTTGTATGAAGTTGATCTCAAAAACTATTTGTTGACAGCATTTTACAAGTTCTTCTTTAAACGTGATACTCTTTAAAATCGTTTATATTATTAAGGAAAAAAAAAATTTTTTAACAAAATTTACAAGAAAAATACCACATACCACTCTCTAAATTGACTAAGTTTTGACTTTGGCCCTTTAAATGAAACAAAACGACATGATTGTAACTATTTTTTTTTTTTTTTAACATAAAAACACATTTTGTTTTAACTATTAATTTTCTTCGTCTCCTTCTTCCACGGACAGCGTGTCATCAATATTTGGAGCAGAATTTAAAACATATAGGAATTGTTCATAATACATTTGGATTGATTTGCTTATAAGTGGTAACAGTGACTTCAGGTTTTGGTTTAAGGGTTGCAGAATAAAAGTTTCAAAAAAATTACACTTACCTGTCAAAATTTGACAGCTGTCGTATAAAACTGTGTTATTTAGGTACTGACAAATTATTAAATTTACAATTCTTACAGCTATAACCCTCGTTACAAAAAATCTAAAAAAAAATTGACACTTACCTGTCAAAATTTGACAGCTATCGTATAGAACTTTGTTATTTAGGAACCTGATAATTTTATAATTTCGGACTCTTACAGCTATAACTCTCGCTACAAAAAAACTAAAAAAAAAATTGATACTTAACTGTCAAAATTTGACAGCGCTCGTATAGAACTTTGTCATTTAGGTACTGAAAAATTTCTAAATTTCGGATTCTTACAGCTATAAACCTCTATATAAAAAAAGCTAAAAAACATTTAAACTTACCTGTCAAAATATGACAGCTCTGGTATAGAACTTAGTTATTTAGGTACTGAAAAATTTTTCACTTTAGGATTCTTACAGCTATAATCCTCTAGATGAAAAAAGCAAAAAAATTTTACACTTACCTGTCAAAATTTGACAGATGTCATATAGAACTTTGTTATTTAGGTACTGAAAATTTCTTTAAGTTAGTATTCTTACAGCTATAATCCTCTATACGAAAAAAACCTAAAAAGAATAGATACTTACCTGTCAAAATCTGACAGTTGTCGTATAGAACTTTGTTATTTAGGTACTGAAAAATTTTTCAATTTAGGATTCTTACAGCTATAATCGTCACTACGAAAAAGCTAAAAAAAAATTGTCACTTACCTGTTAAAATTTGACAGCTATCGTATAGAACTTTGTTATTTAGGTACTGAAAAAATTTTCACTTTAGGATTCTTACAGCTATAACTCTTGCTTCTTTCATTGTTATTTCCTTGCGAATTTGCGGCGGCTTACTTTTTAAGTCTTTCGTCTTAACCTTTCAACCTGCTTACTAATTTCCTCAATTAAACAATTTAGGAATTGATTTTGACCTTCGAATGAAAACTCAAAATACCTCTTGAACATATTTTTCCGTGCATCTAAACCAAACTTTTCGTAACACTTTCTTTTACATTTACAAGGCTCTAGTAATTTTTTAGCTTCAATAACTTTTCCTGAAGTAGAAATGTACTGTTTTCTTCCAATTTTTGCCTTCTTTATCAATGATCTCGTCCATTGACTGGGTTCACCAGGTCAAACCATAGACAATTTACCTTTAGATACCTACAGCTTATCTCCTGCGCAAACAAAAGTTACGTTTTATGGGTGAAAAAATACGTCCGAGCGCATGACTCGTCGGTCAGCTGTCTTCATTCGGGGAACCTTCGTGCATGCGCACAAACCTCGTGTTATCGGCCGTCCTACTTTATCGACAATAATCGACGCACTCAAGAATACTCTCCAGAACCGGCTCGGCCGCCATTTTTGTTGTTGTGTTTTAAGGTTTCTCTGTGGATTCCTTGTAGTTTTCTTTGCTATCGTGGTTTCTGGGTGTTTAATATTTACGGATTTCTAGTTTTTGTGCAGTTTAGTGAATTGTATTTGTTCTTTTAGTGACTAGGATTGGAATATAAACAATGACTAGTAACAGCCGTTGTATGATTTTATTATGCCCAAATAGGGGTAAAATTTCTGGTATTTCGTATTTTCAGTAATTATGAAATAGTGAATAGTGATGTATCTTGATATATAACTTTATTTTATTATGATCAATTTAAACACATCAAACTAGGCCTAGGTTACACAAACAAGGTATGAAAATAAAGGGAAACCCACACCAAGACAGATTATCGCGATGCATGTTTTAGTATATTTTATTTGCAGCCCTGCAATCTTCAAAAAGTTAAAAAAAAACTTTTCTCTATACTTATATTATATAAAAGAAAAAAATTAAATACCTAGGTAGTTCGTTAGTCGACGAATCATTTTTAAACAAATTTTAAAAACAAAACCTGAAAAACAATTTTCTATCGTTAAAATCTGATAGGTTTGCTACTACTAAAAATGCCAGAAATCACTACCTTTTTTCCCAACTTGATAAAAAATTGAGAAGAAATTACAATTTTTTGGCAAGAATTTAAATTTTAAAGCCCGGACCTGTCTATTTTCCCATTCGTCAAACGATAATGTTGCAGTGCGCATGTCTAATAGTTCCCAGTTTTGTTTACATGCGCGAGGCCATAAAACTGCCACATTCGTGATTATTGTTTGCTTATCTAAAGGTAAATTGTCTATGGGTCAAACGTTTAAACTGAATAATGTTTGAGATAATATTAGCATTTAAAAAAATGACTTTGACAGGCTGTAGCAACTTAACAGTTCATCCTAGGAAAAAAATTCTATTTCTACTTAAAAACATAACTTCCGCTTAACATTCGGTTGTTAAATTAACCCGGAATTTAACCGTAGAAGCATTTTTTAAGTAGAAAATAAAACTGTAAGATAGGAACGTGAAAGCAGTTTTTTTCTTTGAGGCACCATTAAGTTGTTATAGCCGGTCAAAGAGCCAAAAATCAGTGCTGGACTTACCAGTAGGCTGAGTAGGCTGGAGCCTAGGGCGGCAGATTTTAGGGGGCGGCAAATTTGGGTCAAAAATTTTTTTTTTATCTTACAGAAATAAATGGCACAATCTTTAATTATGGTTGACGGGTAGTATTTTTTTAAATAAACTTTGCCGTGTCTGTTAATGGGGATAAAAAAAGGTAGTTGGAACGTTACTGACTGACTGCAGAAAGAAATTTCATTTTCAATAAAATAAGTAGGTAATCATAAATTTTTAAAATATTTAATAAAAATTATTGACTAAATTTGGACGTGGTCTTAAAAAATTTTCGCCTGCAGCGGCTTTTTCTTTTCCGAACGCTTCACCTGTTTCACAACTCACGAGCCGTCACTGCTACTAGCGGCAAATTTATAAATCCGCCACTGCCAAAAATGTCATTTTTTAAATGCTTAAATCTCAAAAACAATTTAGTTTAGAGCTTTGAACTGTTATACAAAAAAAGTTTAGAATTTTTAATAACCAAGTTGACTGCTACTTTTGGTATAAGCAAAAGTGATTGGAAGACGACAATATTTCAATTTAAGAGGGTACTTACATCTAAAAAATATAAAATCCCTAAGTTTTAAATAAATATTTTCAGTAGTTCTCACCCTGTATATGCTTTATTTCTTGCCTAATATTGGTATTATTTTTATCAAAAGTTAAAAATAAAATAGGTTATAAGTTAATTTTAAGGATAAATATTTAATAAAAAAAATAAGTTACCTAGTAGTTTCTATGAATTACTAATTCTTTTACTTCTGCTGCTGTTTTCTACTACTACTATTATTATTTTTGATGCTCCTACTAAGATGTTATACCACATTAAGGTATTTAGGCAAGAAAACTTTTTATCCATAATTAGGTAAAAAACTTTTTATCCCCCCTTACCTTATTTACCTGATTTGGACTATATTTTACTATTAAAATTGTTTTCTAATAACACTTAGAACTAAGCACTATTACTGAAAATTTTTGATTTGATTGGGTCTAATAAAATATATAGGTACTTATTGCATTGGCATAATTAAGCTAAAAAACTGTTTTTGCCAGTTAGCAGAATGAAAGTTAAATATACAAATTGACGAAATAAAGATTAAATGATAGAGTTGATTGCTTGAAGTAAAACTGACAACACTGTCGGTCGTCTTGTTAGCGTTGCTGTGTAATATACGGCCGTACAAATAATACGAGAGTAAAAAATACATATATTTCGACCGTCAAATTCACTGATTGTAAAAGGTCTTTCTATTGATAGTAATGTAAAAAATCAACAAAAAAAAAAGTTTTAATTTGAGGTCAGTTTGCTGTTTACAACTGCTAAATTGGTTAGTATACGCAGTCAAAACCTATATATATCCATTGGTTCTAGTGGATGCCATATTACGCTTCTGTGAAAGGTTGTCAAATTGATAGCGTGATGTAAATATATATATATATATATAGAAACTAGTCAGCAACGACTACCCTATCACTATATATATATATATATATCCCGCTATCAATTCGACGACCATACATTGTCATTTTACATTCAATTTGACGGCCAGGTGCACTTGACGGCCATATATGGCCGTCAAATAGCAAACCATGTAAAATTGATGCTGATGACGTCATTTGACAAATGCCAAATTTTTGGTCGGCCGTCATTTAGTCGGTCGTATGAAAGTTTCGTATAGTTTTAGTTACGCGTCATTTCCCGCGAGAAGAGGTCGCTGCAAGCGCCGTATATTTTAACGTATATTTGTCTTTTATATCATCGCTTAATTAACGGCCTATGTATAGGCAACATCGCAATGTGTATATAAAGCTTGTGTCCTTTTAGATAGCCGATTATTTGACGACCTCTTGATGGGGGTTAATATTATAATTATTGCGCTTTTTAAGATTGTGATGGTTTCTGTGGCTTGGTGCAAGAAGGGCCAATGTCAAAATTGATCGTTTTAAAATAAAGAGTTTTTAAATTTTTTGTATGAAGTTGATCTCAAAAACTATTTGTTGACAGCATTTTACAAGTTCTTCTTTAAACGTGATACTCTTTAAAATCGTTTATATTATTAAGGAAAAAAATTTTTTTTAACAAAATTTACAAGAAAAATACCACATACCACTCTCAAAATTAACTAAGTTTTGACTTTGGCCCTTTAAATGAAACAAAACGACATGATTGTAACTATTTTATTTTTTTTTTATTTTAACATAAAAACACATTTTGTTTTAACTATTAATTTTCTTCGTCTCCTTCTTCCACGGACAGCGTGTCATCAATATTTGGAGCAGAATTTAAAACATATAGGAATTGTTCAAAATACATTTGGATTGATTTGCTTATAAGTGGTAACAGTGACTTCAGGTTTTGGTTTAAGGGTTGCAGAATAAAAGTTTCAAAAAAATGACACTTACCTGTCAAAATTTGACAGCTGTCGTATAAAACTGTGTTATTTAGGTACTGACAAATTATTAAATTTACAATTCTTACAGCTATAACCCTCGTTACAAAAAATCTAAAAAAAAAATTGACACTTACCTGTCAAAATTTGACAGCTATCGTATAGAACTTTGTTATTTAGGGACCTGATAATTTTATAATTTCGGACTCTTACAGCTATAACTCTCGCTACAAAAAAACTAAAAAAAAATTGATATTTAACTGTCAAAATTTGACAGCGCTCGTATAGAACTTTGTTATTTAGGTACTGAAAAATTTCTAAATTTCGGATTCTTACAGCTATAAACCTCTATATAAAAAAAGCTAAAAAACATTTAAACTTACCTGTCAAAATATGACAGCTCTCGTATAGAACTTAGTTATTTAGGTACTGAAAAATTTTTCACTTTAGGATTCTTACAGCTATAATCCTCTAGATAAAAAAAAGCAAAAAAATTTTACACTTACCTGTCAAAATCTGACAGTTGTCGTATAGAACTTTGTTATTTAGGTACTGAAAAATTTTTCAATTTAGGATTCTTACAGCTATAATCGTCACTACGAAAAAGCTAAGAAAAAATTGTCACTTACCTGTTAAAATTTGACAGCTATCGTATAGAACTTTGTTATTTAGGGACCTGAAAATTTTATAATTTCGTATTCTTACAGCTATAACTCTTGCTACGAAAAAGCTAAAAAAAATTGACACTTAACTGTCAAAATTTGACAGCGCTCGTATAGGACTTTGTTACTTAGGTACTGAAAATTTTTTAAATTTCGGATTCCTACAGCTATAAACCTCTATATGAAAAAAGCTAAAAAAAAATGTAAACTTACCTGTAAAAATTTGACAGCTAACTTAGGGACCTCAAAATTTTATAATTTCTAAATTCTTAAAGCTATAACTTTCACTACGAAAAAGCTAAAAAAAAAATTGACACTTAACTGTCAAAATTTGACAGCGCTCGTACAGAACTTTGTTATTTAGGTACTGAAAAATTTTTAAATTTCGGATTCTTATAGCTATAAACCCTTATATGAAAATAGGTAAAAAAATGTAAACTTACCTGTCAAAATTTGACAGCTGTCGTATAAAACTTTGTTATTTAGGAACCTGAAAATTTTATAATTTCGGATTCTTATAGCTATAACTCTCGCTACGAAAAAGCTAAAAAAAATTGACACTTAACTGTCAAAATTTGACAGCGCTCGTATAGAACTTTGTTATTTAGGTACTGAAATTTTTTTTAAATTTCGGATTCTTACAGCTATAAACCCTTATATGAAAAAAGCTAAAAAAAATGTTAACTTACCTGTCAAAATTTAACAGCTGCCGTATAGAACTTTGTTATTTAGGGATTTGAAAATTTTATAATTTTGGATTCTTACAGCTATAACTCTCGCTACAAAAAAGTTAAGAAAAAATTTACACTTAACTGTCAAAATTTGACAGCGCTCGTACAGAACTTTGTTATTTAGGTACTGAAAAATTTTTAAATTTCGGATTCTTACAGCTATAAACCCTTATATGAAAAAAGCTAAAAAAAATGTAAACTTACCTGTCAAAATTTGACAGCTATCGTATAGAACTTTGTTATTTAGGGACCTGAAAATTTTATAATTTCGGATTCTTACAGCTATAACTCTCGCTACGAAAAAGATAAAAAAAAATTTACACTTAACTGTCAAAATTTGACAGCGCTCGTATAGAACTTTGTTATTTAGGTACTGAACATTTTTTAAATTTCGGATTCTTACAGCTATAAACCCTTATATGAAAAAAGCTAAAAAAAAAATGTAAACTTACCTGTCAAAATTTGACAGCTGTCGTATAGAACTTTGTTATTTAGGGACCTGAAAATTTTATAATTTCGGATTCTTACAGCTTTAACTCGCTACGAAAAAGATAAAAAAAAATTGACACTTAACTGTCAAAATTTGACAGCGCTCGTATAGAACTTTGTTATTTAGGTACTGAAATTTTTTTAAATTTCGGATTCTTACAGCTATAAACACCTCTATATGAAAAAAGCTAAAAAAAAATTAAACTTACCTGTCAAAATTTGACAGCTGTCGTATAGAACTTAGTTATTTAGGTACTGAAAAAATTTTCACTTTAGGATTCTTACAGCTATAATCCTCCAGACAAAAGAAGCTGAAAAAAATTGACACTTACCTGTCAAAATTTGACAGATATCATAAAGAACTTTGTAATTTAGGTACTGAAATCTTTTTTAAGTTAGTATTCTTACAGCTATAATCCTCTGTACGAAAAAACCTAAGAAGAATTGACACTTACCTGTCAAAATCTGACAGTTGTCGTATAGAACTTTGTTATTTAGGTAACGAAAATTTTTCAAATTTCGGATTCTTACAGCTATAAGTCTCGCTACAAAAAAGCTAAGAAAAATTGACACTTACCTGTCAAAATTTGACAGCTATCGTATAAAACTTTGTTATTTAGGGACCTAAAAATTTTATAATTTCGGATTCTTGCAGCTATAACTCTCGCTACGAAAAAGATAAAAAAAAATTGACACTTGACTGTCAAAATTTTACAGCGTTCGTATAGAACTTTGTTATTAAGGTACTAAAAAAATTTTAAATTTAGGATGCTTACAGCTATAAACCCTTATATCCAAAAGCTAAAAAAAATGTAAACTTACCCGTCAAAATTTGACAGCTGTCGTATAGAACTTTGTTATTTAGGTCCTGAAATTTTTTTAAATTTCGGATTCTTACAGCTATAAACCTCTATATGAAAAAAGCTAAGAAAAATGTAAACTTACCTGTCAAAATTTGACAGATGTCATATAGAACTTTGTTATTTAGGTACTGAAAAATGTTTTAAGTTAGGATTCTTACAGCTATAATCCTCTAGAAAAAAAAGCCGAAAAAAATTGACACTTACCGGTCAAAATCTGACAGTTGTCGTATAGAACTTTGTTATTTAGGTAACGAAAATTTTTCAAATTTCGGATTCTTACAGCTATAAGTCTCGCTACAAAAAAGCTAAGAAAAATTGACACTTACCTGTCAAAATTTGACAACTATGGTACAGAACTTTGTTATTTTGGAACTGAAACATTTTTCAAGTTAGGATTCTTACAGGTATAACCCTCGCTACAAAAAAGCTAAAAAAGAATTGACACTTACCTGTCAAAATTTGACAGCTGTCGTATAAAACTTTGTTATTTACGTACTGAAAAATGTTTCAATTAAGGATTTTTACAGCTATAACCCTCGCTAAGAAAAAGCTAAAAAAAATTGACACTTACCTCTCAAAATTTGACAGCTATCGTATAAAACTTTCTTATTTAGGTACCTGATATTTTTTAAATTTCGGATTCTTACAGCTATAACCCTCGCTATGAAAAGGCAAAAAAAATTGACACTTACCTGCCAAAATTTGACAGCTATCGTATAGAACTTTGTTATTTAGGTACTGAAAAACTTTTTAATTTAGGATTTTTACAGCTATAACCCTCGCTACGAAAAGGATTAAAAATTTACACTTTCCTGTCAAAATTTGACAGCTATCGTATAAAACATTCTTATTTAGGTACCTGAAAAGTTTTTAATTTCGAATTCTTACAGCTATAACATTTTTGTAAATCAAAGGATAAAGTGACAACTTCTGAATTCTCAAGGCATAACATTCTATCATTTCGTTTAGCCTTATAGGAAGACTCTGCCAAATTTAGATGTTTATTTTCCTTCCTCAACTGTTTGGGCTTCGACCTAATTATTGACAGATTTAAGTCTCATTTCCAGACAGACATATTTCGCTTTCTGAGTTGCGTCTTTTTTCAACAATAACGCGTATTTTCTTCAAAGATACTTCCAAAGTGTTCATAAACATGACTTGACAAACTTCAACCTTTCTTTCATTGTTATTTCCTTGCGAATTTGCGGCGGCTTACTTTTTAAGTCTTTCGTCTTAACCTTTCAACCTGCTTACTAATTTCCTCAATTGAACAATTTAGGAATTGATTTTGACCTTCGAATGAAAACTCAAAATACCTCTTGAACATATTTTTCCGTGCATCTAAACCAAACTTTTCGTAACACTTTCTTTTACATTTACAAGGCTCTAGTAATTTTTTAGCTTCAATAACTTTTCCTGAAGTAGAAATGTACTGTTTTCCTCCAATTTTTGCCTTCTTTATCAATGATCTCGTCCATTGACTGGGTTCACCAGGTCAAACTATAGACAATTTACCTTTAGATACCTACAGCTTATCTCCTGCGCAAACAAAAGTTACGTTTTATGGGTGAAAAAATACGTCCGAGCGCATGACTCGTCGGTCAGCTGTCTTCATTCGGGGAACCTTCGTGCATGCGCACAAACCTCGTGTTATCGGCCGTCCTACTTTATCGACAATAATCGACGCGCTTCTTCTACTTAAAAACATAACTTCCGCTTAACATTCGGTTGTTAAATTAACCCGGAATTTAAGCGTAGAAGCATTTTTTAAGTAGAAAATAAAACTGTAAGATAGGAACGTGAAAGCAGTTTTTTTCTTTGAGGCACCATTAAGTTGTTATAGCCGGTCAAAGAGCCAAAAATCAGTGCTGGACTTACCAGTAGGCTGGAGCCTAGGGCGGCAGATTTTAGGGGGCGGCAAATTTGGCTCAAAATTTTTTTTTTATCTTACAGAAATAAATGGTACAATCTTTATTCATGGTTGACGAGTAGTATTTTTTTAAATAAACTTTATTGTTGGCCGTGTCTGTTAATGGGGATAAAAAAAGGTAGTTGGAACTTTACTGACTTTGCAGAAAGAAATTTCATTTTCAATAAAATAAGTAGGTAATCATAAATTTTTAAAATATTTAATAAAAATTATTGACTAAATTTGGGCGTGGTCTTAAAAAATTTTCGCTTGCGGGGCTTTTTCTTTTCCGAACGCTTCACCTGTTTCACAACTCACGAGCCGTCACTGGTAGGGGCGGAAAAAATTGAATAGCCTACTAGCGGCAAATTTATAAATCCGCCACTGCCAAAAATGTCATTTTTTAAATGCTTAAATCTCAAAAACAATTTAGTTTAGACCTTTGAACTGTTATACAAAAAAAGTTTAGAATTTTTAATAACCAAGTTGACAGCTACTTTTGGTATAAGCAAAAGTGATTGGAAGACGACAATATTTCAATTTAAGAGGGTACTTACATCTAAAAAATATAAAATCCCTAAGTTTTAAATAAATATTTTCAGTAGTTCTCACCCTGTATATGCTTTATTTCTTGCCTAATATTGGTATTATTTTTATCAAAAGTTAAAAATAAAATAGGTTATAAGTTAATTTTAAGGATAAATATTTAATAAAAAAAATAAGTTACCTAGTAGTTTCTATGAATTACTAATTCTTTTACTTCTGCTGCTGTTTACTACTACTACTATTATTATTTTTGATGCTCCTACTAAGATGTTATACCACATTAAGGTATTTAGGCAAGAAAACTTTTTATCCATAATTAGGTAAAAAACTTTTTATCCCCCCTTACCTTATTTACCTGATTTGGACTATATTTTACTATTAAAATTGTTTTCTAATAACACTTAGAACTCAGCACTATTACTGAAAATTTTTGATTTGATTGGGTCTAATAAAATATATAGGTACTTATTGCATTGGCATAATTAAGCTAAAAAACTGTTTTTGCCAGTTAGCAGAATGAAATTTAAATATACAAATTGACGAAATAAAGATTAAATGATAGAGTTGATTGCTTGAAGTAAAACTGACAACACTGTCGGTCGTCTTGTTAGCGTTGCTGTGTAATATACGGCCGTACAAATAATACGAGAGTAAAAAATACATATATTTCGACCGTCAAATTCACTGATTGTAAAAGGTCTTTCTATTGATAGTAATGTAAAAAATCAACAAAAAAAAAAGTTTTAATTTGAGGTCAGTTTGCTGTTTACAACTGCTAAATTGGTTAGTATACGCAGTCAAAACCTATATATATCCATTGGTTCTAGTGGATGCCATATTACGCTTCTGTGAAAGGTTGTCAAATTGATAGCGTGATGTAAATATATATATATACTCTGCATGTTCTGCTTATGATTCGTAGGCACTCTCCATGAATATAAAATTAATTAAAAAAAAAAAATCAAAGAAAAATCGGAGTAAAAGCCTTCTTTACAAAAGTGATGTCTTATGAACTTAACACAAACACATATTTTAAGATATTTTTTTTTAAAATTGCTCATAATTCCAAAACGACTAAAAATATTGATACTGATATATTAAACATTTAGATGGGAAATTTGATTCCCTACACGTTACTAAAATAAAAAATATGGTGTTCCATTTGCAAAAATTGACTTATGCACATTTATCTAAATTGCCACATTGGCACACTTTTAAAAACCCCCTGTATGCAAAACATGAAACTTAAGTAATATAGTCTAAAGATCTATGTTTTAGTTAAAAGTCTACTAAATTTTAAATGTTTAGCTTTATTAATTTCAAAATTACTGAACTTTCTTCTCGGTAAGGTTTTTACATAAAAAAGGCATTTTATAATTTATATCTCAAAAACGGTTAGAGATAGGTATAGATCATTATTAATAAAAGTTACTTAGGTTTCAATAAGGTATCCAAAAATGCTAAAATATATAGGGTATTCCATTTGAAATACCAAAGTTGGCCATAACTTCCGGTATAACCGGAGGTGATACAAACGTCAAAATATAATATTTTAAAAGTTCAAAGCCAATCATGCGTACTACCAAATTTTTAGAAATATAACTTTACTCGTTTTCGAGATCTTCTAATAGGCCACTCAACGTGAATCACCCTATGTCAAATTAAGCAAGCCAATCATGTAGCAGTTTAGATTTAGTTTTTCTTCAGAATAAATTTAGATGAGAGAGAAAATTCTGATAATAAAGAGACTGGGAACATCGGATGCTCAGCTATTATAACAGACCGATCGAAGGTAAAATTGTTCACTTTTGTAAAGGTTCTATATTTTTTTGTTGAATTTTTTCATATAGACTTCCGAGTATTATGTCTAATTTTACTTACCGTCGTCTTAGCTTCAGCAACTAGTATATACAACATACCGACGAAAAACTAAACTCGGTAACAATAAAAAAATATACAAGTCGTACAAAAAGAATGCCATCTCCATCAGAACTATCATAGATGTCAGAAAACGAATCTAAAACCTTATATCAAACGGTATTTTTTAAAACATTATTGTGCTTCCAACTTAACCATTTTCTGGAACCGCGCTTGGTCGTAGCTTTTTTCAGTTAAAGATCTTTGTAGCGCTGTATAAAAATTTGAGCGAGTTGAAACGAGTAGCGGAAACACCTTGGTCCTCAAACAAAATATTCGGTTCTCTGAAAATAAATGTTTTTCGTCTAAATAAAAATTATATTTTGACAAAATTGCATTTATGGTAATCGAGATTAGTACTTTGACAAATCATATGTTGCAAAAGCTGTTTATGTGCATAAGATACTCTACCACATAAAATATAGGCGTGTATTGCGGATTCCCTCAACATTCTATACCGGCAATACTTCAATATCTAAGTATACTCTGTTATTGCAGCATCATGCTAAAAGCGATACAAAACAAACTTAACAATTGAATAATTATTACTCTCTTGTTTAAAATTTAACGATGGGCATGGTAATTTAGGATCTTTTATTCTCAAACTTTCATCGTTTATAAACAAGAATAAAGTTTAATTTTACAAAGTTTATAAATTCTTTCTTTTCTTTATCCCTAATGATTCAAGAATTATTATGTACAACGTTTATAAATATTACCGTCTCTAATGGACCCGCAGAAACTCTCTTAAGTAATCCCACAACCTTCTTTATGGCGGCAAGAAGTTTGTAGTAATCCCCTTGTTCGGTAAAACAGATAAAATATCTTGATGTAACATAGCAGGAATAACAAACACAAACAAACAAAAGATTGGCGTTTATGCAACTGCCGTTTGTAAATAAAGAGGTTACAATATTTTTCGAAGCCTATTTGTAAGAATTCAGTATTTGCTGGATGGTTGTGCCGACTTCAAGGCTTCCAGTTAAATAAACCTAAAGTCCATTGTCATTGTTGTGAATAACAAGTATCATTGCATCTTTAAATTTTCAAGTCTCTACAAGGAACACATTTATATTACTAGCACCGACGTAGCTAGGGGTGGGGGGGAGGGCACAGGGGTGCCAAGGGTAATAAATATTATCAAAAATATAGAAAATAGCTAATCACCACATTCTGTTGTTAATATGTTACTTGACATAACCATTTTTGTTGTTGTGTTTTAAGTTTTATTTGTAAATATCTTGATGCGTGTGAAGTTGGCAACGATGAAGCAATGACATTTTTTTAGGGTACGTGTCAATTTCGCCTGTAGCGTTTATAAACGAATTTTAATTTCTTCATTGGCGAAAATTGAATTTCTACCATATGGATTCGTCGTCTTTAGTATACCCCAAAGCGGTAAGTTACCTGCTAGAGTTGACTTTCTGTAACTGTACTTAACCGCTTAACGTAAAATATACGCGATGAGCGTTACGAACTTCACACATATAAGTTCTTGTTGTTTTCTTTGCTATTGTGTATTGTGGGTGTTTAATATTTATTATATGGATTTCTTCTTTTTGGGTAGTTTAGTGAATTGTGTTTGTGTCTTTAGTGATACGGATACAACCACTAGTAAAGACCATTGTATGATCTTATTATGCCCAAATAGGGGTACCTGGTATTTCGTATTTTCAATAAGTATGAAGTAGTGATAGTTCTTGATATATAATTTTACTTTATTTTGTTCAATTTTAACACATCTAACTAGGCCCAAGTTACACAAACAAGATGTTTAAGCCCGAACCCATTTTCCTATTCATTAAACGATCAATTAGCAGTGCGCATGCCTATTCCTGTGTGGTTTTGTTTACATGCGCGAGGCCATACATTTGCCACTTTCGTAATTATTGTTTGCTTATCTAAAGGTAAATGTCTATGCGGTCTATACGGTTATACCGTATCTACGAATGGAACATTATATTGTTAAGGAGCTTTTGCAAATATTTCGATTGCTTTGAAATGTTGTCATTTAAACCCAAAAATTTACTGAACTTTGCAACGACCTACCATAGATGGACGGATAAGTTCATTCATAAAAATGACTCCGCCTCCCGACGAATAAATAGGTATCTCATAAGGCTATTTAAATAATAAAAGAGACCCACCAAGAGTGTCAACACTGCGGAGGATCCGAGCGTGTGACACTGAATGCCTTTTGTTTGTAGGTGTTAATATATTGTTCTAAATATTGTATAGACCATGCGACAGACCACTCTGGTGTAATTGCAAAGCTCAACACTAATTAATAAATATTTCGTTATTTTTATCAAAAATCCAAAGAAATATGGGCAAATTTGACCAAATTTCGTTTTTGCTCTTATTAATTTAAGCAATTCTTTATTTTTAATATAAAACTGCTACTCAAAGAGTATTTGATCGCTTTTTGAAGAAAACAAAAAATAAAGGAAATATTGATAAGAAAATGAAATGGCGAATAAGATAAAACACTTTATTTAAGCGGTTCAAAAAAAACTATTTTAATTATTGTGGTTATTTTTTTTTTCTATAAGGAATAAAGTTATAATTCAATAAAATTAAATTATTGACCAAACTTAACAAAATTTGGGCGCGGTCCAAAAAACTCCTCCCTCCTCCCAAGATAAAATCCTAGCTACGCCAGTGCTTACTACAACATATTATTATGGTCAAAAATAAGATAGATATGAAAACGTTTATTAAAAAAATACATTACATTAAGATAAAATGGAAATAGTTAAAAATAGATGGGGCTGCCAAAATCATAAATAAAAACCATCTATTTTAATTTGAGAGTATAATATAATAATAATTAAAAAATAAATTCTACATTCACTGGTATCTTATATAAGTAAAGCTATGTTAATAACCAAAGCCTATTTGAAATAATATAAGTGGACGTACGTTTACCAACATGACGTTTTTTTTAACGAACTTGACAATTCTACACGTATCTTATCTTTGATGAACCTAATCACTTTAATTTACTAGAATATAGTCCGCTGAATTTTTTTTTATCAGCAGTCGGTATGGGAGCAGTTTTGTATAGAACGCTAGAAAATTAAAACTAGTATTAGAATTCATACTGCGTACGGGTTTAAAATAAAGTAATTTAACACAATTTATTCCCAAGTGTATGTTACTAATAAGCTCCATAGACGAGGAATATATTTTCATATTTATTGAGGGTTGTGAGATGGATTATAAATTTTTTGCCTTTCTATTATGATAGTTCCAATCTTAATTTATTAGCCGTTTTCTTTAATATGTCTGTCATTGTCTGTACCTATATTATAATATTCTAAATATCTAAAATATTGTATAATAAATTATTCAGTAATTTTTGATTCTCTAATTTTTTTTTAAATATCTTACGGTACGTAGTAATCTAATGAACAACTAAAAAGACGCCGGTCGTATCTTGGAAACACTTTATTGCATGGCTTGCCTAAAAAATATTTATTATAAAAGTTACCAAGAGAAATTGCTAAAAAATATTTTTAAGTCTAGGTTAACCGGTAGGGGGTGTAACTATAGTGGCTAAATAAAAAGCAGGATGTTCTCTAAAATCCATAAAAACATGTATCAAAGGTAACATTTTTTCAATCCAATCAAAATTCGGGATAACTTTTATTTTTGAGTTTTTGCGCTACATTTTTGTTTAGCGTAAAATATTGCTGTGCAAAAATATTCACAACTTTGGTTTGGCTTATCGGAATTTGACAAATTTGAATTGGCTAAATAAGGATTCTTTTAATTTAATAAAAAAACATCGTTTTGAATTCGTTGCGACAGCTAGCGGGCGCTATTTTGCAGAATCAACAATTTCTTTGTTTTTCTCAAAAATTTTAAATGCAATAATATATATTTTCCGCCTTAAAAAAAGAAGAAGAAATAAGAAGAATACCTAATATTTATTCTGAGGTGTAGACTAGTCGCAAAAGTACGTTGGGAATAAAATAATTTGTTTAGGTATACTTGATAGACGTCGGCTAGGCCACCATGCTGCAATATAGTCAGGCACGTAGATTATGTAATACAGTGTGTGTATAAAGTCTGGAAACGGCTTAATAACATCACAGTTTACTGGCCGATTTAAACCAAATTTGGTACAGTTGTGTAAGAGGATCTAACGCACCGAATGACGATATTGGCGTTGTTGCCAGCTTTTTAGTTTGTCTGGAATTCGAACGAATTTTATATTTTTAAATATAACACCCAGTATGTTTTTACATTTTTAAATTCCACATAAAATTATAATTATTTTTTATTAAATGCATTATTAGTCTATACTTCATAGTTTCCGAGATATTGACTCTCGAAAAGTGACATTTTTGAACTTTGACAGCTTATAACTTTCTAACAGTACGTCTTAGAGCAAAACGGCTTACATGTCCCTATCTTCAATTTTTATTATATTCCCAAAAAAATCAACTTCCAGATAAACCGGAACAACTATATTTCCTGCTTTCGAGTTACATCCGGTTTAACCGGGGTATTAAAAATCTTCCTTTTTTAAATCGGCCCTTTTTAGGGCCACAACTTACATAATAGAAAGAATTCCAGAAAAATATAGTTACAATAAAATAAAAATTTAAAGGATTTTCGTATAAAATTTTCTATTGCCGATATTTTGGGTTATAGGAACAAGATATCGAGATGCGGTTTTCGCTAGTTTAGGCTTCATTTAGCTACTTTTTCATAAAAAAAAATCATACCAATGCATTTTATTTTGTTGAGAAAATTAACCATTTCTGTTGGAATGTCGAAAAAAGCCCTCTAGCGGCGATATGTGAAACTTACAAAACTTCAAATATAATGATGAATGATGATTATAGCCCAAGAATAGCTCCTTTTAACGAGCCTAAGTTTGTTCAAATCAGCTTAGCCGTTTCGAAGATAGAGGAAGTTATTCACAGAAACGTTTGAATACCCCCCACCACTTTATTTTTAGAAATACTGCAAAAAGTATCAAACGAAAAAGGTTCAGATTATCCTCGACTTTAAAGATCAGGATTTTTTTTATTAGGTTAATATAGTGGAATTTACAGAAACATCATTTTTTAGAATCAAGATTGCAGTTACGCCCCCTAGCGGCCATTTCAGAAACTTGAAAATTTTTTCCAGGTTTTTCTCTTGGTCGTTTTAGTAATAATTTTTTTGCCGCAAGTCTCTACGATGGATAGTTTCCCAGATACAGTACCTAGCATTCTTAGTTGGCCACCCTGTACATTTGATACACCCTTCGGCAGGTATCAATTTTTAGGGCTAGCTTTTGGAATTTGCTTTTCTCCAGAGGTATTCCAATATATCGGCAAATTTATTCCAAATTTGTCAAAAGTCACTGCACCTTTAAGGTTTTTAACTAGCAAGGATACAGACTGGCATTGGTTCGCTGAGCATGAGACAACAATGCAGAAAATAAAGCTTCTTTTAACTAATTCTCCAGTTTTGAAATTCTTTAATCCAAAAAAACCTATAGAAATTGAGACAGATAGCTCAAAAGATGGATTAGGTGCTTGTTTATTACAGGAAGGACATCCGGTAGTTTTTGCTTCTCGCGCGTTGTCAAAAACATAAGAAAAATATGCACAAATTGAGATGGAAGCACTCAATCCTTTTTGCAATACAAAAGTTTCATTTATTTATTGATGGACTAGATATTAAAGTTTTTTTGGATCATAAACCATTGGAGTCAATTTAAAAAAAAAGATATTCATTCCATCTCACCAAGGCTTCAAAGAATTCGCCTAAAACTTTTCAACTATAATTTTAATTTAACCTATAGACCTGGAAAACACATGTATATTTCTGATGCATTATCTACATGTTTCCTTGCTGATGACAAAGGCTTAAAATCGAATGTTGATATTGACTTTGTCGTACATTCGTTGTCAAAGTATCAACCCATATCAGAAACAAGAAAAACTTAATTTAAAAGCGTAAAATTGTAAAATTTATAAAAAATTCGTGGCCAAACAAATCAAAATTCCAAAAAATTTAAGACAATATCATAAACTTAAAGATCAGCTTGTTTTATCAGATGGATTGATATTTTTTTTAAATAAACTTGTTGGTCAATCATCATTAAAATTTGAAATGCTCAGTTTATTACACGAAAGTCATTTTGGTATTGAAAAGACTAAGTCACAAGCTAGAAATACGTTTTATTGGCCTGGGATATCAGTTGATGTTAAAAATTTTGTGAAGTCTTGTAAAACATGTGAAAAATATAGTCGAAAAAATACAAAAGAAATCTTGATGCCTTTACCATTGCTTAATAAAGAGTGGGAGCGTTTGGGAATAGATTTGTTTACTTATGGTAATAAATCATATGTAGTAATGTTTGTTACCTATTCGATTTCGAATTCTAACCAATTGGTTAGAGTTAATACCAAGTAAAAAGAAATTCGCTAGGTCTGTCATTGAACAAGAAAAGCCAGTATTCGCTCGTTTTGGATCACCAGATATTCTAGTTACAGATAATGTTCCCTTTAATAGCCTGGAATTTAGAAAATTTGCCGAAGAGTGGCAATTTCAAATTTAATTTCGCAGCCCAAATTTTCCTCGTTGTAATGGTTTGGCTGAAAAGGCTGTATCAATTTCAAAAAACATAATAAAAAATCGTTAGAAGGAGGAAAAGACATTAAAGTAGCTTTACTAAATTATAAAAATATGCCATTGAAACATACCTATGGATTATTCTTCTTCTCAGGTTTTAAATAGTCTAGGGTTAAAACTAAATTACCTACCTCTTTAGAACTGCTTGAACCAAGGTTATGCCAAAATGTAAAAGGAAAAATTATTTCTAAAATGAATTTAAATCAAAGTTATTTTGATAAAACTGCTAAAGATTTAATTCCATTGAAGGCAGGAGACACTGTTGTCATATATAACCACAGAACTAAATCTTGGGACTCAGCAAAAATTGTTAATATCCATGAAGCAGCTAGGTCTTACATTGTCAAAGTTTGTCAGGACAAATATTTAGGCGAAATAGACAAGACATAAAATGTTCTCCAAGTTCTCCAAGTGATTTATTATTTATGAATTATTTATTTATTTGTTATTTTTTTAATTCAGTGTTTCCAGTGTTAGAACTTTCAGCTTCCACTTAATAGCTCCCCATACACCAACATATATTTGGTCTGCGAGCTAGGCTCGGCACGACCAAAACTCGTGATTTTTGGGCAGCCGAATTTGGCTCGCCGACTTAATAACCCGATCAGATTTGCCTGATTAAATCTTCTCGTTAATGGGACAAAACTCCACGTTTTATAACAGTTTTGGCTTGGCTCGCGATCTTTTGGAATTCTTGAAAGGTTTAACCAGTGGTTTTGGATCGACTCGGATTTATTTGTACTCGGTGAGTTTTAAAAATGAATACCAATCGTAGAAGACGCGCTATACCTTGTGCCATAGCGTATGTATTTATTGCCAATAAACAAAAATCAAAAAAATCGAAGCAAGTGGGTAAAAAATGGATTTCTCGTAGAGATGAACTGAGTCATATGTTACTCTTGACAGAACTTCAACAAGACGAGCCAAATTATTTCCGTAACAATTTTAAGGATGGATAATGATACTTTCAGACATTTGTTAAGTATGGTGGAAGTACATTTGAAAATAAATTCTTTTGACAAGTTACGTGAATCGGCAGACATTATTTGTTATTATTATTATTTTAATTTAACCTTAAACCAAGTTGGACGACTTGATACGCGTCCCAAATTAACCTAGCAAATCTACTGACGGGTTAAAACCGACTAATTTCATCCGTGGTAGATATTACACGGTCCGATAAAGCTCGGCTCGCAACATACATGTAAAGTTTTATCGGCGATTTGGCTCGTGTCATATCAAATTCGTTAAGTTATCCGCTGGTGTATGGGGGGCTAATTATTGGAGAAAAGAAAGATGTAATATAATATATTTAAATAGTAACCTAGAATTAGTTGTTTAGGTACCAGTTGTTGAAAAATAGCGATTGTTAGTTGTCATCTTGATACGACAAGAACATCATTTTTAATAAACATCTTAAGAAGATAAAGTTAGTATTTATCAAGAACTATTACAAATTATAGCCGGTTTGTGTTATCAATTAATTCTTAAATTAATCTCATTATCACTGTTAACTTTTTAAATGCTTTATAAAAAATAATAGCACTTTTTGTGAAGGAGCACCGGTGAGCTAGGGGATAATCACCCATTGACCTTTTACATAGATGCTTAATAGTTTTGCTTTTATTCATTTTATCAAATACTTTTTTTTAACTAAAAAGTGTAGGTAATTAGTACTCAAGGAGTATTTGGCCGCTTTTTCAAGAAAATAAAAAACAAACGAATAATTGATAAAAAAAACCATAGCAAATGCTTCACTAATCTTATCTCTTAAATAAATGGGTCAAAAAAATTATAATATGGGGTACATAAGTGATAAAGTAATAATTCGTTAAAATTAAATTATTTACCAATTTCTACACAATTTTAGCGTGTTCCAAAAATGTTTTCCCCTACGATGGGCTTTACACCTCTATGGTACCTATCTAACACCCCCCCCCCTTCCCGAAAAAAATTCTAGTTACACCAGTGTGTGGAAGTAAACCCCCAGAAAGAAAAGCTATCTACGAGCCTGAATAGAGTAATTGTGGATGTATTCTTACAGAAAACCTGTGCAGTTTCAATCCCAGCATTAAAATTTTCGGGTCTATGTATAGCTCCTTTTAAAACCAAAAGTTGATATTTAAGTAAGTACAGATTTTCCAAAAGGTCAGTAAACAAACTAAACCACACGGGGCATTAAAATTCGTCCCGCGTCTAAAATTAAAATAACGTAATTTAGCATCGGTTTTTCCCAGCTGTACGGTTGCCTTTTCGTTTTAATTAGCTTCATAAATGAGAAACTCTTTTAAATTGAGATGGATTACGATTTGTTTCATCTTTTTTACGTCGGAGGGGCAAGACGCACCAACGCACTAATTTGCCATTTTGCAAATAGTCGGGTGAAATATTGCTAAACAACACCATTTTTTGATGATACGGGCAAGCCACTTGGCACAGGTATTAGGAACGATATTTTAATTTGAAGAAATAGTTCATGCTTAAAGTGGAGTTGAAAGTATGAAAAGGAAAGGAAAAAACTGAAAGTCTTCCTCCACAAAATTTAATAGAACAAAAATTTGTTCAGAGGTCTCTATATGTTTCGAACGTAGAAACGTTCATAATCAGGAGACAGAAAAATGTATTGCTGATGGTTTTAGCAGAAGACAAAATGATAAGTGGTATAAAACCTTAATGGAGCTTTTCTGGAATTAAAAATTGGTGTGTCGAAATTACATAATGTAAAGAAAAATAGAAATAAGTTAAAACATACTGAGTAGGTATGTAAAAAAGTCAATAAAAAGGGTATAAAACAACCAAATAAACCGGGGAAGAGAAAAAAATCACTTCTAAAAAGAAGATGTCAATGATATTTGTATATAAGTATGTCTGGAAGACATTGTAAAAATTTAAAATATAGAAACAGTCATCAAGGACTACTATTTTTTGCTTAATTTTCATCTCGATTGAAGCAGAACTTAATGCCATGTCAAATTTTGAATAAAGCTATTAATAAAAAAAACCCATATGATGCGGACTTTACTGGTCGCACTGCCAACTAATTTAAAAACTTTTTTTTCAACTATTTAGGAGAAAATTAAATTCGTGGATTATTCAAATTTCTATCAGGGTAAGCCAACTTCTAAATAGTTAATAATAATATTTGAATAGTGGTTTATTTCTTTTGTTAAATATTTTTCCTTATTTATAAAATATTTTTGAATTACTTATATTTTTAAATATATTATTAATAGATTTTAAAAAAAATTATTACAAAATCGAACAGGTTATAAATCTACAATTTCATAATGATGCTAATGATTAGACTTATTTTTATTAAAAACTAACAACTTCATTAATCTTTTATATTATTATAAAAAATTTTAAATAAATTTTTAAAAAATTAGTCTCATTTTATTTTTAATATTCTCTTATCTCTAAAAAACCTACTTAGTATTTGATAAGGTAGGTTACAAAAATTTTATAATTCTTGTACTTTGTAAATTCGAGTTGGTTTTTGTAGATTTTTGAAAATAAAGAAGGTTATTATTAGTAGTATTTATTATAAATTATTGAAGAAATTTGGGCGTAATCCTGCAAACATTTTGGCGGTCACCCCCAGTTAAAAAGTCACTTGCCGGCACTTGGTTTAACCAGAGTTATTCTAATGGATTTTGGAATTTTTGCATGCATGCCCTTCATTTATGCTGGCAGAAAAAGATAAATTTTCTGTAGAGAGCAAAAATGTTGCAATGGGCTCATTAACTCAAAATAATTTTAACATTTAAATTTAAAAGTCTAATCAACTTTAGAATAAGTATGTAATTTAATATTATTTATTCTCGGGTATACGTTTCCTTTTTTATTATAACTTACCTTATAAATGACGAAGTTCTATATTAAATTAGGAAATAAGTAATGTTTAATTTAATATACAGTGTCGTGAAGTAATTAGGAAAGATTTGGTGTTAATAGTTTCTAACTTTTCTAGCAAAACGTGGGGGAGCACTGTCTAGTTGAAACTAAATATGTTGTCTTACCACTAGAGGCAAATCATCAAGTAAATCGGGCAGTGGGTTTTGAAGAAATAGCATATTATATTCCTCTTGTGGGGTGTAGAGTTAGTTCGCCTCCACGTGGTGCACCCTGGGTAACGCTAAATGAACTAACACAAAGAGGCGTCAGACAATCCCTAGAGTATCTTTGGATCTTCTGGCAAGAGAATCACAAGCGCAACAACAACAACAAAAGATGACACCATCAATGAACTGTTCTTCTGAGGACCAACTGACAAAGGAGCTCGGACCTAGCATACGAGTTTGCCACCTAAATATACTTACCTGTGATGTAGCCATACGCTAAATAAATAAATATTCCTCTTGTAATTTTTGCGATATTTGATTTTTTTTTTAATTAGTTTGTTAATAGTTACAGTTGCCAAAAGTAAAAGTTTTTAAAATGTTTAAAAATTCCCACCAGTTCCTTCTTTATTTTGTTATAATGGACAATATTTTATTTTGGTCAGCTCTTAATATGCAAGGTAATTATTACTCAATTGGAAAACAGCTATGTACAGTTACCGTAACAAAAATCCGGGCAATAATCTGACAGCTAACACTTTTTTCCTGAATTTTGGTAATTCAGGCTTTTACCTTTGCTACCATACATTGGAAGGTAAAAGTAGTGGTAAAGAGATTTTGGTTACGTAAAGTAGACAATAATAACTTGTTATTCAATACAGAAATAGCTTAAAAGAAAGTAAAGTAATTCTACTACTACAAAACTATGGCAATATAAATAAACTGAGGAGGAAATAAAACCGATAGTATTTAATATTTTATTGCCCTTCCATTACTTTGAATAACTGAAGCTAATCTATTAGGCATTGAAGCCACCAGACCATTACAGGATTCTTGCGTTAGTTGGTTCCAAGTCTCTTGTATTTTCAGCCACAATAATTGTTCTCTATTTTCTGGACGAAAATCGTTATATTTGTTAATTCTCTTGAGCATGTAACCCCAAACAGTTTCCATCAGATTTAAATCTGGACTCCTAGAAGGCAAGGATAATATTTCAATGTCTCTTTGTTGCATCCAATCAGATACTGCATGGGCAGTATGAACCGGGCAGTTATCATGTTGGTAAATTTAATTAGTATTGGGAAACCGATGGCAACATTACGTTCTCCATTATTTGTATGTAATTTTGTGCATTAAATTTACCTTCTATGTGCGTAGAAACTCCTATATCCTGTGCACTCATCCACCCTCAAACTTTGACAAAAAAACGGTTACTTGTTGAAATATTCTGGCTGTAGCGTCCATCAAACCGGGTATTTTAATACATTTTTTAAAAACATATTTTAATGAAATATCTATTCAACTATTGGATATTATAAATTCTAGTTTGAAATTTGGTATTGTCCCTGAAATTTTAAAAATAACTACAATAACGCCAATAAGAAAGGTTAAAAATACATCAAAACCAGAAGAATTTACACCAATAAATACACTTGTAGCTTTCGAAAAAATTTTAGAACGAATAGTCTATTATCAGTTATTAGATTTTGTAGAGGAAAATAAAATATTATCAAAATTTCAATCAGGATTTAGGAAGAAATATAGTTGTGAAACTGCTGTACAATATGTTTTAAATGATTGGAAACTTAAAATTAATAAGGGTGATATGGTGGCCGTTATTTTTTTAGATTTGAAACGTGCATTTGAAACAATTGATAGAAAAAAATTATTAGAAAAATTACGACATTACGGAATTGGTGGACAGGCACATAAATGGTTACATTACTATTTAATGAATAGATGGCAGGTAATTAAATGTAACGAGTATGTGTCAAATAAAAAAGGTATAAATGTTGGTGTACCTCAAGGCAGTATACTTGGTACTTTATTATTCATAATTTATATTAATGATTTGGCCTACAATCTAGACATTTGTAAATATAATTTTTTTGCTGATGATACAGTAATTTATATTTCAGATTGTAATTTAATATCTCTTACAAATATTATGAACAATATACTAGAACATATATATAAATGGATGTGTGAAAATAAATTAAAAATAAATATTGATAAAACAAAATGTTTGTTACTAAGGTCTGATAAACAGTATAATGAGTTTCAAAATCAAAATCTTTCTTTTAAAATAAATAACGAAGCTATTGAAATTGTTACTAAAGTTAAATATTTAGGAGTTATTATCGACAAAAATTTAAAATTTCATGATCATATGGATTATATTTGTAAAAAAATTTCAAAAAATAGGAGTACTAAATAGATTAAGCGGATACTTAAGCATTTATAGTAAAAAAATTATTTTCAATTGTATTATTTTACCTCATTTTGTTTTTTGTAGTTCAATTTTAATATATGTTTACAACAAGATAAAAACAGATTACAGATTTTACAAAATAGAGCAATGAGAATAATATTGTGATGTAATAAATACACTAAAATAACGGAAATGCTAAATTGTTTACAATGGATGAATATAGAAAAATTTTTATTTTTTCGTATTTTGATTTTTATTCATAAAATAAATTTAAATATAACAGCACCATATTATGAAAATTTCTTGACAAAATTTAATGAAGTTCATATTCATGAAACAAGAGGAAAAAATAACTTTATTTTGGATCATACAAATTTGAAATCGACTCAAAAATCAATATTTTTTAGTGGTGCTATATATAGAATATAACAAGTTAGGAAATGAAATTAAAAGGTGTAATTTAAAACTATTTGTAAAAAAATTAAAGAATCAAATTTTATGTAAAAAGTCTAATAAAATAGTCTTTCTAGATTGTAATTACCTATCTATCAAGAGAGAAGAAAAAATTTTAAATTTGAAATGTAATTAAATAGTTCAATGAACTAATAAAAATTTGTTATTATTATTATTATTATTATTATTATTATTATTATTATTATTATTATTATTATTATTATTATTTTCGACTTTTCACATAAGATCTTTCTTATGGCAAGGTGAGTGTGAAGTTCACCGGGTGCACACCGTGCACCTAGGGTAAGCTCTCCATCGGCGATGACATTATTGTAACACTTTACGTACAATGTGGGCAGTTTTCAGAAGAACAGTTTTCTGTATGCTGAGTAGGTGATGTTTTCCCGGGATCTCTTTAATGATCGATTGTGTATAATGCGATATGAGCCCTGTTGCTCCTATGACCACCGGGATAACTTTTGTCTTCATGCCCCACATTCTCTCGATTTCTATTAGTAGGCTCTGATATTTTAGTCTCTTATTTGCCTCTTTCTTGGTGATATTGTAGTCGGAAGGAATGGAAACATCTATGATTAGGCACTGCTTTTGTACTTTGTCCTTTACTACAAGATCTGGTTTGATGGCCGTTATAGATCGATCAGTTTGAATTTTGAGATCCCATATCAGTGTGACCTTATTTGTATCTACCACCGGGTCAGGTTTATGGTCGTACCATTTTTCGGTTACTTTGATTCCATATTTTTTACATATGTTCCAGTGGATGTGGGCGGCGACTGCGTTGTGACGTTCAAGATATTCGTTTTTGGCAAGGATCGAGCAACCTGTGACAATGTGGTGTATGGTCTCGCTTTCTGCCCGGCACAGTCTACACTTTTGGTCTGTGCCAGTTTTCAGAATTTTGGTTTTAAGATAGTTGATTGCGATCGCTTGCTCTTGACATGCAGTAATAAGTGCTTCCGTCTCCACTTTCAGTTCTCCATGGTTAAGCCACATCCAGGTTTTTGCTTTATTAACGGTTTCTTTCTCTGTTTCTTTGAGTATCTGTCCGTGCATAGTTTTTCCTCTCCATCGGTTAATCGTTTCCTGATTCTTTTTCTCTTTGATTTCAGCTTTGATCTTCTTTACTTCTTTCGTTCCAGTTGTTCTAGGGGTGTTTGCCGTTCTTGATGTATCAGTTGGGATCTGGTTGACGTGTCCTTTTTCTTTCCTCGCTTCGCGTCTATAAATCATCCCCAGATATTTGTCATGTTGTTTTAATTCCAGGTATTTTGCGAGTCCTTGAGTTACAATCTCGTGGCTGGTTTCTATGTTAGTGAGTCCTCTGCCTCCATCTTTTCTTGGAACATAGAGTCTGTCTACATCAGATCTTGGATGTAATGCGCCATGGATAGTCATCTGCTTTCTGGTTTTTCTGTCTATTGCTCTGATTTCTGCCAACGTCCACTTTATTATTCCGAAGCTGTATTGCACCACCGGGACTGCTAATGTTGTGATGGCTGACAGCTTATTTTTGGCAGTGAGCTCAGTTTTGAGGATTCCTCTTACCCTTCTCATGTATTCTTGGGTAAGTTTCTTTTTCATCCGTTTGTGACTGATGTTTTCATTTTCTTCTACTCCCAGGTATTTATAGATTTCATGCTCTTCAAGGGATCGGATGACTGTTCTTTCGTCTAGTTTTATATTCGTTTTTTTGAATATTTTACCCTTTTTAATTGTTATTTTGGCACACTTTTCAATTCCAAATTCCATACATATATCGTTGCTAAATTCTTTTACTATGCCCAGTTGCGTTTTCAACTCACTGTCATCTTTGGCTATCAGCTTCAAGTCATCGATGTATACAAGATGATTGATTTTGGTTTTTTCTTTCTTGCACTGGTATCCGGTGTGCGATTTGTGTAACAGACCGCTGAGTGGGGTCAGTGCAAGTATAAAGAGTAGCGGGGACAGCGAATCTCCTTGGTATATCCCACAATTAATTTTAATGTTCTTGACACTAATAGCTTCAGAGTTTGTGGTCAGATGGAGGTCAATTTTCCATTGTGTCATCAGTTTTTTAATGTAGGATATCATTGTCTCTGATGTTTTGTTTATTTTTAGCGACTCCAATAGCCAGCTATGGGGTAGGCTGTCGAATGCCTTACGGTAGTCTATCCAAGCAATGGAGAGGTTTTTGTGACATTCTCTACAATCTTCGGCAATCATCTTGCTTACTAAGAGGTGGTCCTTACAGCCATATGTATCTCTTATGCAGCCTTTTTGTTCTGTTGGTAGTAAATTGTTTTCATGTGGATGCGTGTAAAGTCTTTCTTTTATAATGCTAGTCATTATTTTGTACACAGTGTTGAGGCAGGTGATGGGCCTGTAGTTGTTCGCTAGCTGCGTTTTCTCATTTTTTGGGATGAGATACGTCTTTCCCTTCGCTAACCAGTCAGGAGTTTCCTTTGCTTCTCTGATCATGTCATCATAGCAGGATAGGAGCTTCTTATGAGTTGATTTAAGTCTTTTTAACCAGAAATTGGTTACGCCATCGTTTCCAGCCGCCTTTGTCAACGCTGCTTCTTTGCTTATTATTATTATTATTATTATTATTATTATTATTATTATTATTATTATTATTATTATTATTATTATATATATCCTTACTCTCCCGCTGTAACCTGATTGGAAAATCTTTTCGTCTGTGAAAATTACATTTTCTCAAGAATTTATATTACCTCCGTAATATTGTAATGCTTTGCTCTTTGTTGGTTACCGTTAGGAAAGGTTTTTTAGCTGCAGGGTGAATGCGAAGATTTAAACCATCTCTTATTCTTCGTTGTGCGGTTCTAACGGAACCAGGAAAACCATTTACATTGTGAGCTAAAACAGCCGTTTTAAAAGGATTTTCCCTTAGGTATTGAGAAATTGTCATGTTCTTTTATTGATGCCATTTTCCTGTTCCTGTTCCTTCACTGAAAAAAAAGAGTCTAAGAAATCAAATAAATGATTTATTTGATTAATATTTATTGGTCCAAGATAAATACTTTTTGGTTCATACAAATCTTGTTTGTATTAAATAAACTAAGGTATTTGAAATATTTTCTATATTTATTTGGTTTCTTAATTAGTTAGGTGCAATAAATAGTGTTTGCTACAAACACTTTTTAAGCTTTAAATTAAATTTGTAATGGCCAACAATGCATTATTTCAAACAAATAATGTTTATTTAAATTTCATGAAATTATTGTCGCTAAGCAAGTTCCGCGCTTCTTGGCGCTCTTTTAGTTGACATTAGTTAGTGACAGGTGTTGGTTGGTTATTGTTGTGCAATGGAGCAATGGTTACTGGATAAAGGCTTGGGGCATCTTCAGCCTGTATTTGAAGGTAATATATTATGGGTTATAATTATTTTTATATTTTATAAAGCAAATTTTTTCACGCAGCAGGCATTAGAATAAGTTATTATATTATTCTTAATTTTGATATAAAAAATTATATATGCATGTGTTATTGTGTAGAGGCTATAAGGACTATATTCTTATGCTGCTTAAGAGTACCCATCAACATCTTTGTTTAGAACGCAGTGCTTTAATATTTTCATTTGGAGCGTAATGAAACAAACAATGGCGTCGTAGGTACGTTTCTGTTATTGTCCCATCATACTTTGCGTTCTGTAAATAAACTCAAATAAATATTAGTTCTTGTAAATAAAAAGATATTTGGGGAAATTTATAAATTATTTGCAGTAAAAATATATATTTTTATAAAAAGGATTAATTTATTTAAACTATGTATATTATCGACGGTTTATACCTAGGTATCTAAATACATATTTTTTTGAGGGAAAAAATATTTATTTAAAAAAATTTACTTAGGACATGTAGGATACCTATATTATTTAAAGATACAAGATGTGTTTCCATCAAAAGTGTTTCCATCAAAACTTTCACTTTCACTGGCAATTTAACACTTTATTTAAAATATAGTATTTTGTACTTAATGAAATAACAAAAATTGTCAAACTTAGACTTTATTCTTCATTGAATTAAATAAAAAAAAACAACACAACACACTGAAAAAACAAATAATTCAAAGAAAAATGGAGTTCGCCGAAACAATTATTTATTTCCTCTAAGCAGAACAACTATTTATTTAATAAAGTGACGACATTTATTTGGATTCTGGATTGACTTTAAATAATATTTGTTTGGCATCAATAAATCTCCTTGCCAGAATCCAAATAAATGTCGTCACTTTATTAAATAAATATTTGTTCCGCTAATAGAAAATAAATAATTGTTTCGGCGAACTCCATTTTTCTTTGAATCAAATTATTTGTTTTTTTAGTGTTCTATTCTTTCCAGCGAATGTGTTTCCATCCATTTTATTTTGATATCATGAACTGTACTTTTTGGCGTTTGAAATCTTTGAGCCACCCATCTGTCTGACCATCCTTCTTCTAGCAGTGTCACAATTTTGACCTTTTGCGCAGCATTTAAATGACGGGGCATATTTGTAAATTTATTTCACTAGCCGTAAATAAATTTCAGTTTGATAATTTTTATCAATGTCATTAAAACAGGTAATTTTTAGGTATTCAAGATGTATGAAGGTCGGCTCACAACAGAAAAAACTGCTGCCCGGATTTTTGTGACGGTAACTGTATTGATTAGTATGTAAAGTTTTTATGACAAATTTAACTTATTTTGCAAGAATTTCTTCAAGAACTAAGTTAAGATTTGGCAACGCGAAGTTCCAGGTTTCAGTTATTTTGCCAGAATCGGCCTTATGGAAGTTTAATACACGTGCTTCTTCTATTCTAGTTCTGAATTCGTTTATTGTACCTAAACTGCTGCACATAATTATCGTTAAAAGAGCATTTTTTAGTCAAATTTGATACCGTGTAATTCCTGATATACTGAACGCATTTCAAAAAGCTGGTCACATTTCGAAAGGTATTTTCATCTTCTATTGAATCATTCGTAACAACTTTTTAGATTTTGACCGGGGGCTATAATATAGGGTAAAACAAAATGTCGTGCATTTTGAAAAAAATTTCACTTGCTCCCCATTTTGCAGTAAGACCATGCTGATATTTTTTGAACCTAAAATTTCATGGATATTGATCATACCTCGAGACCTTTTTGGGATTTTGCGAATATCTACTGTCGTTTTCGAAAAAAACAAATTTTTTCTAAATTTTTTTTTTTTTTTAATTTTATGTTTCTACACCAATTTGCTCGATTTTGTAAAGTGCATCATTAATCAAGTTATCTTTGCTAACTTCTATCCCTATTCTCCTCAAATAAAGAACTCACCCTGCGAATATAAACCTACAAGAGTTTTATTTAGTAACTTAAATCAAGAATAAAATCAGTTCTTTGTTCATTATAATGATTCATGTAAAAAAAATTATCTGGAGTGCTTCAAACAAAAATATTCGGCGGATGAACATTTAAAACCTTGTTGGACCGCCTCTATTTAGAAGGACGTCCCTTACTCTCTCGGGCATAGAATCCACTAATACTGTAATCATGTTTTGGGGAATAGCTTCCCATTCACGCAAAATCGCATTCACCAATTCTTGCAAATTTTGAAATTCATACCCATTCTTCTGAATATAACAAAGTATCAACGATACTGTCAATTTGCCACTAACAAACATGGAACCGTTAAAAGGCAACATGACGTTTATATCAAAGCTTTTTTAACTGGCATTCTTGATTTTAATATGATAAATATGGAAACTTATACCAATATACGGGTAACCTGAATTTACTGCGAGAACAAAAGCATTGTACATATTCGCAGTGTGAGTTCTTTATTTGATGAGGATAGGGATAAAAGTTAGCATAGATAACTTGATTAATGATGCACTTTACAAAATCGAGCAAATTGGTGTAGAAACATAAAATTAGAAAAAACAAATTAATTTTTCGAAAAAATTGTTTTTTTCGAAAACGACAGTAGATATTCGCAAAATCCCAAAAAGGTCTCGAGGTATGATCAATATTGAATGTTAGGTTAAAAAAATATCAGCATGGTCTTCCTGCAAAAGGGGGAGCAAGTAAAATTTTTTGTTTTACCCTATATTATAGCTCCCGGTCAAAATCTAAGAAGTTGTTACGAATAATTCAATAGAGGATGAAAATACCTTTCGAAATGTGACTAGCTTTTTGAAATGCGTTCAGTATATCAGGAATTACGCGGTATCAAATTTGACAAAAAAATGCTCTTTTAACGATAATTATGTGCAGCAGTTTATATAAATGTGCTTAAATTTTAATTTTTTTAAACATTTCGATGTAATGATTAAGTACGAAAGTTGGTGAAGACTCTCTCAGATCTTATTCCAATATGGTATTTACAACTTTTTCTTTATTAACAATATTAATGGGCTTATCCTAAAAAATTTAATAGGCTTTTGGAGGTTGATGGATGATTGTCAGAATAAATTTTAAAGAAACTTTGTCATAATTTAGCAAAGACAAATTTTTAAGGACGGTTTTGTAAAATTCCTTCTTGCTTATTTTTCTAAAATGTTTTTATTATTATGAAAAGACACGTTCGGCAAAATATTATCATTATTGTACAGGGTCTTCCAACGAGGACTGAATAGGGGCTCATTTTTGAGCTTCCTTGTATTTAAAGAAAAATCCAAAATAGCCAATCAATGTACTTTTTCTTGCAGAATTCAAAAATTAAACCAAAAATTTATTTGAACCAGAAACAAAAGAGTTACGATATGGATAAGGTGTTTTTTAAATGGAACATAGCTTTTTTTATACGATTTTTGGAACGAGTGATATTTTTTTGTCCGTTCTGATTAAAATATTTATTATTGTGACAGCTATTTTTATAAAATTTTAAAGTTTTATCCAGTATAATTTAACTTTAACCTGTTTGAAACATAGACTAGGTAATAAAGGTATTTGAATCTTTGAATCCTTCAAAGTCAAAAAATTTTACAAATTTACTATAATATTGCCGAAATGACTTTGAAGGATTCAAAGGTGATTATACCTTTATTACCTAGTGTATGTTTCAAACAGGTTAAAGTTAAATTACACTGGATAAAACATTAAAATTTAATAAAAATAGCTGTCACAATATTAAATATTTTAATCAGAACGGACAAAAAAAAATCACTCGTTCCAAAAATCGTATAAAAAAAGCTATGTTGCATTTAAAAAACACCTTATCCATAGCGTAACTCTTTTGTTTCTGGTTCAAATAAATTTTTGGTTTCATTTTTGAATTCTGCAGGAAAAAGTACATCGATTGGCTATTTTGGATTTTCCTTTAAATACAAGGAAGCTCAAAAATAAGCCCCTGTTCAGTCCTCGTTGGAAGACCCTGTACATAAACTCCATTAATAAAGATATTGTTTTCTTTTTGTTTTAGATCCTTTGCCGCTTTCGTTAGCCAAAAATCGAGACATAGAAAAGCTCTCTAAATTTTGCGGACATAAAGATCAAAACTACCTACGAAGCAGTATGTCCAATGTTTGATAATAAATGACCCTTAAAAATAAAAAGGAACAATATTGACGAAAGACTAATTTTTTTTCGTAGAATTTATTGACACTGCCAAGAGTTTTTGTTAATTAAAATTACGTCTTTAACTTCATTATATATATTGTCTAAGAATGTATTTATAATGTTATGAATTTTGCACACGAAACTAGTGGGTTTCTAATATAAAATTTGTGTTTTCCCGAAATTATTTTTCATGGACTATTATCGTTTTTCCCCCTGACTTCATGACACATTGTGTTTTCAATTTCCTCATAAAATGGGACAAAAAATAGATGAAAGGTCCGCCGACGGGTCGGTCTTATGTTTACCACAAATTCCAAACAACGCGTCATGCTCGTTTAAGATGGTAAATTGCTGGGCGATTTGTGTCAGTGGCGGGACCACGGGGATATAGGGAATATTTTATCCCTCACCCCTAGATAATGATAAATAGCATTTTTAAAAGACTGAGTCGGTTCATGAAATATTATATGTATACCGGGTGTTTCTCAAAAGATATTCACCCCAATAACTTTTTTGTATTTATAGATATTAAAATGAAATTGTGAGATTATGCATAAGAGATTAGTCTGCATTTATTGGCATAATTTTCAATTTGTTAGCACTTTCGGTTTGACCGAAAGTTATCTTGACTTTGATATTTTAAATGTAATCTTGTATATTTTTTACTTATTTGGGTTCAGCATGACATTATGAGTAAAATGACACCTCACTTGTGATTTTTTGACGTGTTATAACATATTTATGTTTATTTTTTATTATCAATCTAGAGTGCTACAAATTAATTAAATCTGTTAATTTATAGTCAAGTAGTATATAAAAATTAAAATTATGTCATAATAATTGATTTTCTAAGTTTAACAAGCGTTTAAAATATGACAATTTGTTTTCTTGGCGTTTACTTCATTTTTTCAAATGGAACGATGGTAGTTTAATAGGATATTTAAAACGAGCATTTTTTTCCAACAATTTGTTATTATACACTCCTATGCTATTTTATTATTGACAAAAAAATTTGCCTTATCGCAAATTTAATATTAATAGCGTTATTCATTATTGCCGTCCTGTCTTTTCTAAAGAAATATAAAGGCGGTTTTAAAAAACAATGAAATGGTTTTGAAAACCAATATGGTTTTAAATTAAAATTGTAATGCCATTCGTTTATTAAACTTACATTGTAAATCGGATAAAATGGTTAGTTTTACTAGAAATGAACAAATGATATGCCCCTAATTTTTGGTATGAACAGGAAAATTCTTCTTAAGCCGCAAGATTGTAGGTATTGTATGTTATATAGAAAAGTTATAGGGGTGAACTTCTTTTGAGAAACACCCGGTATATTATATTAATAACTATTATATTTTTGTAAGTCTTGTGTTTAATTATAAATAATTATATGCATCTCTACCATCAGTTGATGTAGAATAGTAGATTCTGTAACGAGGTTGGAATGAAAATTCGATCCGAGTGGAAGATTCCGAACGCGAGCGTAGCGAGCGTGAGGAACCACGAGTATTGAATTTTCATTCTAGCCGAGTAGCAGACTATATTTTCTCCACGATCATCCAGTTCCATATCTGATTCATCCGATTTTTCACTCATTTTTTGACTTGCACTAAAATTTGTCTGAAAATAATTATTACAACGCGGCCATTTTTATCTGACACTAACAGTTTCGTAATTCATGGCAACCTATGTCGTTTATATCAATTACAGAATATTCATTCCGTATCTTGTTATGGAATGAAAATACACGCAAAACGCATAAGAAGCAAGTGTTTCAGAATAAATATTCGAACTCAAGAGCGAGAATTTTTACATTCTCAAAAATTATTTTGGAATTATTGCATTCAGTAATGGTCGTGGAGAACTGTATTTTATACAATTAAAATGGATATACCCGTCGTTCTTTTACTGGTGAAGACCGGGAACAATTGTTCGTAGTATATTTTTATTTAGGTTAACAACAGTTAACTTGGCGTGAACGTTCTATGTTATTTTAGTATTTGAGGTTTCGCTAGCATAGATTATTTTGAAATACTGGCCCCTATGCCAGTTAGCGATCCACGCTATACAATAAATACGCGCAACAAGGTATCTACTCAGGTCATGGACAAACGTCATTATCAACAAATGTCTGCTCTCTATAAAAATAATAGCAAAAATACACTCGGCGAAAAAAATATAACCTTAAATAAACCACTTACGATGATCCCACGCCATTGGTTGCAATATGAGTCACCTGATATTTTCAAAAAATTACCTCCAACAATACTAACCAATACCTACTTAAAATTTTCATAAAGACACTACTATACTAATCTTTAATGATTTCATTCAATTTTCTAGCTTTTAACTGTCAATTCGATTTGTATAACTATTGGTTCGTAGATGGCGCGCAAATGTCAAAACGCAAATATTTTAGTTTTAGCGTAAAACATTTCTTTCGTGTGTAAAATTGTCGAGCTTTCCCAGAACAAGCGGGTAGAATTATAAAAATGCAGCAAAGTACAACTTCGAAGTATTATATACTATTCTGTTTTTAATCTTTTAGTTTTATTACTCTTACAGATTTCAGCAAGACCATAATTATGCCCGACTATTTGTTTTAAAGGAATATTAAAAAAAAAATTCATGTTTCACTTATTCTTTTTGACTCCTTTTTGAAAAAATCTTCTTTGTTAAAGTTTTATCTTACTTCCCTTCCATATAGTTGGTTTTACTTACAATTATGTTCTAATTTTTTTTTCATAAATTTTTTTTAAGTACTTGGTACGATTTTGAAAAAATTAACCATTTTTTTGACCATTCATTTGATACCCCAACACATTTTTTATTTCATGAAACTTCCATTAAGGTTGTGTACCTTCTACCATTTTTTTTCTTCTGCTAACACCATCAGCTAAGCTTTTTCTGTTTCGTTATGATGAATGTTTCAACGTTCGAAATATGTAGAGACCTCGACTGAATATTTTTGTTCTAATAAACTTCTAGAGGAAGACATTTAGTGTTTTTTTTTCTATACTTTTAACTCCACTTTTAGCATGGGCATGTCTTCTAATACTTTAAAGTTTATTTTTATATTGTATCTAGATACTAATAATTAAAAAAAAAAAACACTGCGAAAACACAATATTTAAGGGTCCGTAGCTCCGTATGGAAAAATATGTAACTATGAACTTTTTTTCATATAATTTTATGTAAAGTAATTTCTTAAAATTTTTCATAGTCACTTCCGGGCGGCTTGCTATAAATGAACAAGGCGCTCACTTGTGTCCTGGAAAGACGTCATTGTCATTTAAATTCCTCGCTTTGATAATAAGTCCGCTACTATTTTTCCTGCCGTCCGAAATTAAAAGGCGGCAAGTGACAATTTGTGGTAATAAGTGGTAATTTGAGATTTTTAAATTTCTCTATTAATTAGATAGCCCTCTATCTATAAAACTGTTTTTTTTTTCAAAAAAAAATTCCTTTTCGAAAAAAAAAATATTTGTATAGCCGCAAGTGTAAATTCGTCACTCTTTAAGAGATAAAAAGGCGGCCATATTAAATTTCTAAATTAAAAGGCGGCATAATTATGAATATCCCCTTTTATTTTAAAAATTCTATAGTTCTATAATATATTTTAGAGATTAAAAGGCGGCCAATTTTACCTTATCCTATTTATTACTTAGACATTATTTACCAGCATGCAATTAGTGTTGAAGTTAAAAAGCGCCAAAGTATTTAAATTTCTTGAAAGTTAATGCATTAAAAAATGGTATCTCTCTACCAGAACCGCATAAAGAAACAAGAGGTACCTATACCAAATGAAAAAAAGGCATCTATTTTAAAACACTTGTGCCCTTTAATGAATGAGAACTGGCGTTTATTTTGGAAAAATCTGAAGCCAGCAAAAGTAAACGATCGTAATGAATCGTTCGATTAATACATTGTTTTTTTTATAATATCTCTGTATATTTTTTATAATATTTACCCGTAACCCGCATGGAGCCACTTTTGGGACATGAGTCGTACAGTAGGGTCTGTGAGACACCTAGCTATATCTATATATTTTTATAAGCGTGTGAAAGTGGTCAGGCTATAAAATATATATATATTAGTAGTTAGCATATGTAAACATTTCATAAAATAAAGTCAAATTTACACAAAAGTATTTATTGAAAAGAAAAAATTATTACATTTTTAAAATTTACATGTTTTTTTTTAAATGTAAAATAAACATACCAAACGATTTTTATCTATAAATATCCTAAATAAATAACAGTAAAATGAAAAAATATTCTTAAATTTCGATCAGAATTTACCGGAATTTACAAAAATAACAAGATTTATTTTAGATGCACAGACAAGTTTTGAACTTTAACCCGAAATAATATACGCGTAGGTTCACCTATATTGCTCAAAAACTCCAAGCACCCTGCTGTCTACCCAACTTAAAAGTAGATGTAAAGGCACAATAATATAAGAGAAAGTGGGGGCGCGGCTGCGCCTTATTTGTTCTGTGTCTCCCAGACCCAATGATACCGGTTAGGGGTTTATTGGTCAAAACCGGAATATGTACTAAAAAAAATCATTTTTGGCCCCAAAATATTTTATGTTAAAAAAATATTAACTGATTTCCATTGCTAATACCAAAAAATCGTCATTTCATAACATTAAAAATAATTATTGGATTATGCTGTAAAGTCAATCTATGGGCATAAACGGATAACATTTGTAATTTATAGAATAAGAGTTCAAAAGTAAAGCAGAATATAAATGGTAGTTTAAGGTTTTAATGCGTTATAAACAACTTCTTTAAAAAAAGAGAGAAAATTAATTTCTGCACTTAATTTTCCTGACATTTACCTTTTCTAGTTTGAATGATAGCCAAATAGCTGATTTTAATGCAAATTCTTAATTTTATTCTATGTTATTCTAAAATTTTGAAACAATAAATTATTTACAATATATATTTTTATTTACCTAACAAGCACTAAAACGTGCATGTAAAATATGTACTTCTAAATATACCCCTAAAAAGATTATTGTATATTACTGAACTATAAAATACTCCAATTTTGTAAATACCATTTATTTTAATTAAAACAATCACATCCTAATCAAAAAATATTAAAAAGAACATAACATTTTTTATACTAATTAAAACTTTAAAAGTTTTATAGTGTTGTAAATAGCGACACGGGAAGTAAAAAGGCGGCATGTGCTTCGATATTTATGTTACTGGCCGCCTTTTATTTTCCATTTTTTACTTTAATTAAATGAATACTTTGAAACAAGAAAGAATTTACCAACAAATTCTTTAAAAAATACGAATATTTTTTATGGAATACATAAAAATAATGTTCTTTAAAATATTACTAAGCAATATTTTTTATTTTGGTTACTGGAATAGTGATGGACAATATCGAAAAGTTTTTGCCATCTATCTCGAAACTGTGGTTTTGTCACTTGCCGCCTTTTAACTTCGAACGGCTCTTGCAAAAGATATTGAGAAACAAGAAGCCATCAACATGATTTTTTTAAATGTTTTTATAAAGCAGCCTTTACCTTCATATATTTAATACCATTTAAGTTAAATGTCCTTAAAGTTTTAATTTTTTTTATTTTAACAAGTAAAATTTCTCTTTTGCATGAAGTTAGACCAACTGAAACCACTCCGTTCAAAACGGTTGGCCATGGGATACTAACTAACCCACAAATCTCGTTCTAGAGTTCTCGATGACTACCGCCTTAACCACGGGGCTAGCGAGCCCGGTAAAACGAAGATATTTCATTAAAATTGTCATTGTGGATATAAATATACGAATCGACAAGCACAAAAGCTTTAAATTTTGTTAATTAATAGGATTAGTGATTTTAGATCCTCTTCAGAAAAGGCTGATATTATTCTTATTTATAACAAAATCTCAAAAAAGGAATAATACAAGGTCTTTAAATTAAATCATTAAACTCATTTTCTCGTATACTTTCTATTTAGCTTTCTTAATAATGATATTCAAAAAATTAGAACATTTTATATCTTGGTAAATTTTTTATTTTTATTTAAAAACAATATACTGATTCTACTAGATTTAAATCGAACAAAGCATTTAATAAAATTTTCTTGGTGGGTTTTAAAAATTAGTTTGATTTTAATAAAACCGAATCATATTTTCTGAAATTGGTTTAACTTCTAACAAAGTAATACATCAGCTCTTGCAACACATTATTACTTCATTTTTGGGAATAAAAAATAGATCAGATGTAATTAGAAGTGCAGTTTAAAATTATTTAAGTATCAGAGGAAGAAAATGTAAAGAAGTTAATGGAGAGCATTTTGAAATATTCTCAATTTTTTTTTTGATTTTTTGTGTTGTTATGGTCGTCATAAAAATAAATATTTTTTTGTATGTTTTTCAATATCTAAAGATTAGCTATTTATTGTGGTTGAGCGGTAAGTGCGGCAACTTTGGTAAGTATGTCATTAGTATCAGTTTTTTATATTGTTTTTAAGTAAAAAAATAAAATTTTCAAAAATATGACATACAAGGGTTGAATTTTAAAAACTTTTTAAGTCCGCACCTGAATTTCAAACCTTTTCATATGGCATCTTGGCAAATAGCATATTGCGACCAGTATACAAAATATTTTCACCGAGTTTGAACATTTTATACCAGGTGCTAAAAAAAAGATGACAAAAACAAAAAGAGACAAATCTTATAAAACACCTTGTATCTAACTAACGAGTGATAATATACTTACTAAAGAATTATTAAGAACCCTCTAAGGTGTCCACTATCTCCTGGTGATGATATATGGTTTAGAAGCTCATACAATCTGATAAGTAACACATTTAAAAATATTTGGAAATAAGTAAAGTAAATGTATCTTTCTTATGGCATTATTTAATGAAGGCATGTAATAAAAGGAAGTAAAAAATAGCTATTCGAGCTAACATTTTTTAAGCAAGTTTTTGTATAACTTGTCGAATTTTAAAAAAGAAAATACCTAAATTTTCTGTTTCTTATTTGTAGTCAGTTGGTACTCTTAACAAGTTAGATAACCTATTAGGTCTCAATTCTTTCTTACAACTATATACCAAAAATTTAGCAGTAATCAATACTATCTTAGTGTTATACGTAGTATATTGCGTACATTCATAATTACTTAGATTAAGAATTTGTGCCTTCCTGCAAGTAATCAACTTTTTTCGTGTAACTGTTTAATTTTGGTGAATAATACGAAAGTAAATTACTGTTTATCCACGATGTAAGGTTAGGAGGCGAGAAACAGAGATAGGGTAATTCCTCCTCCCCAAAATGCCAGAACAGTAATTAATTACAGCTCACTAGACACACTTTTTTTATTCAGTTTGCACTCATCTATTATTTGTTTTATTATAGGAAAGTTAATCTTTTGTTTTTACTTTGTCATATAGCATTTTATAACAACTGATATGGTTTTCTTGTAGAAACCGAAAGTTATTTTTCGATTAAAAAGTCACAACTTGCACTTTCATAATGAATCTTAATACTTTAATACAAAAAATAAATGCTGATTTTTGCAATAATAACCTGTAGGAATAGGACTTTGGGAAATAATTTTAGTTTCGTAATCTACACGCCAACTTTCATCATTCCTAAAAAATCATCACTTTTGGTATAATAATTAGCAAAAACCTAGTTAAACTAATTAAATTAGTATGATTAGGAACGAACATAGTTACACAACATGAACCTATGAATATTAAAAAGATAATGAACAACAGTTTTGCCAGGTTATTACTGGTATCCCCATTATAGCAATTACTCAAGCATTATCATCTTTTTCACAATCCTGTTTAAAAATGGTTACGCCGATTTTATAACGGTTGGCCTAGTTTGAAAAATAATTTTTCACAGACTAGTAGCGTCACATCCTTTTAATGTAAGTGATGTAACCAAAGTAATTTAAACCTTCATAGCATCAATAAACGAATAACCTTAAGATATATTTATATCGGACATTTCGAATTATGTATGTAGAAAAACTGTGTGGTATTTCCAATAATATGACAGATATGGGTAAACTATTTAGTAAAAGTAAAGTAAATATTAAAACATCACAAATCACAGACCCAGTCATGGGTAACGTGAATATTGCCGCAAGCCGCATGTTGTGGCTTGCAGCCGATTGATTTCTGGTGTTACTATGGTTATTTTATACCTTTACTGGTTTCTTGTTGAATAAATACCGTAATCAACTGGCACCTTGGCAGAACTGGATTCGCTGCTTCACGTCACATTACTGAATTATTACACGAGGATATTTATTCTGTAAAAAACACATAACAAGGAACTGCCTCACCTATCACCTGTTTGGTAAAGACGACCCATAAAACGCCCTCCAGTAAATGTGATTGGCAACAAAAAACGGTGTGGCGGCGGCATCAAACGTCCAAATGTTATACAAATGGCCTGGCTGAGATCAGTTTTCTAGGAAAAGCGTCTAGAAACAAGATAGCGGGACGAAGTAAGAGGAGGGGGGCAGTGACCATAGGCGCGCCAAAATTATTATTATAGGGATTTAAAATATTAGAAAAAAGAAATATTTTACCCGGGTTGAGGCTAGTTTCCCAACAATATATTAGTTAATTGCAAAAACTGCAATATTTAAATATATTAAATAATAAACAAATTTAAACCAGATCTTAGAAAGGATTAAATCCTGTTTTGCCTCAAAATATAAAGCGCTTACCATAAATATAATTTACTTTAATATAATATACTTTAATTCCTTCTAGAACAATTTATAGTATAAAATAAAGAATTTAGAAACGTATAAAGGACAACATTTTAGCCCTGTTTATTAAAGCTCTCGTCTTTTCGAAATTCGTATGGCATCGGAAAAGTTCATCAGATTTAGACATAAAATGGCAAAAAATCAGATCGTAAATCTATTTCAGCTTAGAAACCTCTACGAAATTTGAGGCCTTTTGTTATCATTTATTAAATGTGGTTTTTGGGGATTTTTATGGACTTCTTTTTATTATTGAATTGTTATAACACAAAATATAGATTAATATCGTGCTTTGGACAAATTGGCCACTCTTGATATTAAATAATAATATTTATTCCCAAATTTATTATAAGGTTAAAAGTAAGTATAAATGGGGAATTTTAACTGGAATAAATTCAGTATTAAGTCGCCTTTATTGCTGAAAAAATACAGAACTACGACTGTAATTGTTTTCAGTTTTGCATATTCTTTTCATGTCTTCATGAAATTTACTCCTCTTTTGGGGTAGAAACCGCCTTAACTTAAGGTTTTTAAATGTAAATTTATATAATATTATGCTCTTTGGAAAGGGAATAGAACCTTTTGCATTTCGGTAATCTAGAACTACTAATCTACTTTATTTTCGGTTTAGAAGAAGTAAATACTGATCTATTGTAGTGCCTTAATAATCCTCAAGATTATTTCCTTTGGGGTCACCTAAAAACCAAAGTTTACGTAACAAAACCAGAAAATTTTTCTATTCTTTGTTATTCACTAAGAGAAAAGGTTCTTCTTGGTTCGTCCTCGAATCAAGTTTCTCTTCTCAAGCTTCTTTGGTAAAGGTGGCAATCGCTAGCCACTTCTCGACATCTATAATCCCCCGGTCGAAAGAGTTTGGCCCAACTATATTATCAACTTCAAACTACCTGCTCCTATTGGCCAGCGAATCGGTCATTAAGTTATAATTATGTTTATCATATTTTGACAGTACAAACTGTCAGTAAATATTCGTGTTTTCTAGAATATTTTGCAGTTAAAATCAAATAATACTTTTTTATTTTTAAAATGAATCGTTTTAAAAATCATGCTGTAGGTATACAATTTATGTAAAAAACTGTCCGATGTCCGATTGCGGTTACTATTTCAAGAAAAAAAATTTGTGTCGAATTGTTCAGGAACATTTTCTTCTAAATTATTCAAAATTGATACTATTAAATGGAAGAATGGTATTTATTTTATGTCATTTTAGTTTACCAGATATAAAAATTGGATTAAATAATTATTAGATAAATTAATTAATTTAATGAGTAAAGAGCCGGGCGATCAATAAGTAGAAGGATGTGTATACTAATAAAACAAATTATTCAGATTAAGAAAAGGTGTATCATAATTTTAGCAGTTGTGTCATCAATTTAACAAAGAAATGCTTATCATAATATAATAAATTCTGTAAAAGACATTAATGCATATCATATTATCAAAAATTTTGTTAAAAGGTAAAATAGCGTTAAAAAAAATAAGTACACTCGTATCTAAAGTCAGTTATTTATATAATTAACCTTTTATAAACGATATTCATTACTGAGTTTGTTAAATACTTAACATTAAAGGCGCTCTACAGAGTGTACCAGCCAAATGGAATAAATTCGATATAAATACATGGGGGCGTGTCCGAAAAAACGCTCGGACACGCTGATTGGTATTTCTAGTTGCGCATTTTTTCAATAAATTTTTTTTATACAGGGTGTAGTGTATTGTGATGGAAACTTTTGACACATCCTGTATTTTTAATTTATTCATAAAGCCGGTCATTACAAAAGTATCCAACTCAGCATTTCCCCATAAGTTTATATTTTAAGTTAATTCTTAATTAATAATAGATAAGCAATATTATATTTGTGCTGACCAACGGGGGCAATCCAGGTCAGAATCGGTTTTTGATATAATTAATGTACAATAGATAGAGAATAAAAAACACTAAAAACAAGAAACACCGTTTTCCTATTTCCCCTCATGTAACATGAGTTCGAGCCACCCTTACGAGGCTACGGCTATCACAGTATCATGTAGTGGTGGCCAATACCAACTTTCTTATTTTAAATGCAAGTTTTGAATTCTTTAGAAAATTTTAAACATACCATTATTTTATGTCACCGATCTTCAACTGTTTCGGAAATTAAAAATTTTTCAGATTTATTGCATTTCAGCGTTTCTTTTTAATGATATGAAATAAAAAAAGGTATAAATAGGTGTGTTTACTTTTGTTTAAAACTCCTGACCTTAGCAAATTGTTGTTTGTGTAAAGTAATACCTACTCATGAGCTCATGGAAGACGATTTTGATAGGAGAACGCATTTTTTTGAATGCAATGTTAGATAACAATGCGATCCAATTAGAACATGTTTTGTTTTCTGATGAGTGCATCTGTACACTTCCCGGTCATGCTAATCGTCAGAATTGCCGCTACTGACTGGTCTACGGAAAATCCTCATTGAATTAGAGAAGAACATACGCAATATCCTGAAAAGGTTAATGTTTGGGCAGGAATAGTTGGAGATCATATCATAGGTCGCTTTTTCATTAATGGCAATTTTAATGGCGATAATTATTTAGCACTGCTCCAAAATAATGTCTTGCCAACTTTGACAAACTTATATCCTGATCCAGAAAACGTACAATTTCCAGCGAATGAGCTTGGCTGCAGCGCTCCACAATTTAGATGCGGCGTTGCCATTTATGTCTGTCTTTTTATAGGTTTTTATACGAACAGTAGTTACAATAATTATCAGGTATTTAGGAATCAACAAATTTATTTTTTTAGGAAAAAAAAATTAGGTACAGATATGTTATGTATTGACTACTGAAAACTGAAATCTATTTTAAAATCAAATAAACAACTCAAACTCAAAAAGTACTTTATTGTCTGAAGAACAATATTTTTATTGGCACAGTAGTCATTATTTGCTAATACAATCAAAATCAACACAACATAATCCTATATACGGTCTTAAACAAATGTGAATAAATAAAAATTAAACAAAACATGTAAATACCTACATGGTATACCAAGGCCCTGTTATGTAATTATAATATGGAGGTAAGGAACAGATCATCAAACAAATCATTAAAAAATGTATGTAGTAAGCGCCCTTAATTAGTATACTAACCAAGAAATTTATATTTAGGTCCCCAGTCTAAATTATAGAGGCATAACAGATATTTCAGACCATAATATTTCTAATTTTTGGAAATATTTTTTATATTAGAGGAGGGCGAACGATAAGTCCCCAAAATGTATGTATTTAATTTGGAACAGATAACAATAGAAAACTCATAGGCTTATTTTTCCTCCAACAAATAATCAAACCTACGAACACAGCCAAAATTAAAATTTGCCATCAAGCCATTTCGTACCAAAATCAGGGTACCGCCATTGATACACTGAACGCGAGAGTATTTTGAAATCAGGACATAATTAGGCAATTCAATAAATTCCAATGGTCTTAAACCAATGCTCAACAAGAACAACGTACAATGCTAGGGAAATTCAATGATGAGCTGTACTAAGTACTAAGTTATACATAATATAAATTTAAAAGAAACAAAATCACAGAATATAATAATATGGCATAAACAACATTTTATTTTATAAGGACGTGACAAGTAAAGATAGCGCAAAACACACAAATGGCAATGCCGCATCTAAATTGTGGAGCGCTGCAGCCAAGCCCATGGTCGACAGTACCTCAACCGACTGTTTCCAAATTAGTTGATAGGGAGGCGAGGATCGATGGAATGTCCAGCACGATCCCCTGATCTGACGCCATTAGACTTCTTCTTATGGGGTTATGTCCAAAATATTGTAAACCCCTCAACTTATCTAATTTAAGAAGACGAATAGCTTGAGATTGGATCTGTCACGCCTGAGATGTTCAGTAACATTAGAAGAAATTTCTATTTAAGATTAGGATGTTGTCAAGACGTTCGCGGCGAGCATTTTCAACATCTTCTACATAAATGTTTTTTTTCCTTCTTACATTGTAAAGAAATAAATAGTATTAGGTACTTATTAGTTTTTGAGTGTGTTGTTAATTTTTGCAATAAATCTGTAAACACTTAATATTTCCGAAACAGTTGAAGATAGGTATAAGATATTGCACATAATAATAATAAAATAATAATAATAATAATAATAATAATAATAATAATAATAATAATAATAATAATAATAATAATAATAATATTAATAATAATAATAATAATAATAATAATAATAATAATAATAATAATAAGTTTATTTAAAATTTAATATTATAATAAATGTGACTGAAAAATAATAATCGGCGTGCAGACAAAGTTTTTAAAATTGAAAAAAGTTTTACACCTCCGCTGGGATTCGAACCCAGAACCTCTCAATTACCAGTCGAACGCTCTAACCAATTGCGCTACGGAGACACTGAGATTCTCTCACCAACTTCGGCAATATAACTTTATTCAATTTTAATGTTAGTATATTATACAGTTTGAAATGACCTGTGATTTCCAACCGGGGAGGGGGTTATTAAGGGAAAGGAACTCACTCATGACCACTGATCATTATGATCTGTTTTATCGTTCATCCCGTGTCGTCGACATTCGCAACTTCTACAGGAATCCGATATTAGACCCCTGAACAGTGATATCCAAATAGCCGCAAATTTATAAAAATGGTAGTTTTTTTATCGTCTGTATTAAATATAACTAAAAAATAATAATCGTCGTGCAGACAAAGTTTTTAAAATTGAAAAAAGTTTTACACCTCCGCTGGGATTCGAACCCAGAACCTCTCGATTACCAGTCGAACGCTCTAACCAATTGCGCTACGGAGACACTGAGATTCTCTCACCAATTTCGGCAATATAGTGTCAGTGTCTCCGTAGCGCAATTGGTTAGAGCGTTCCACTGGTAATCGAGAGGTTCTGGGTTCGAATCCCAACGAAGGTGTAAAACTTTTTTCACTTTTAAAAACTTTGTCTGCACGCCGATAATTATTTTTCAGTTATATTTAATACAGACGATAAAAAACTACCATTGATAATAAATGTGTTTATGTTGTCTTCGATAAAGTTATTCTTCATTCCCCTGAAGCTGAGCTTGTTAGGGCACATGAAATATATTTAAAATTTTCTGAAGAATCCAAAAATTGGATAATAAACAGGGTGTTGCATTTAAAAGAAGAAAGTTTTTTTGACCACTGTTACATAACATAAAATGTATTAAAAGTTTTTATTGAGAAAAATGCGCAACTAAAAATACCAATCGACGTTTCCGAGCGTGTTTTCGGACACGCAACCATGTATTTATTATCGAATTTATTCCATTTGGCTGATACACACTGTATAATATGCATTTTCTGCATATTTTGTCAATGTTACATATTTTTCATAAATTATTATTTTAAGAGCATTTTTTTATGTTTTCGGCTTTATCAAAAACTTTAAAACGTTAAAGGTTTAATGTCCATTTTGGTTATACAAAAGGTATTTATTAGGGGTTTTCGGGGTTTGTAGGTATATTATTAGGGGTTGGTTATTGTCAGTTAATAATGCGTTATTATTACCTGCTTAGCAAACAGTATTTATATCGATTTGTAATAAATACTTCTGTTTTAGTTTGTCGAAAGATTTCAGTTTTTTCAGTGTGAAACTGGTAATTTCAAATTTGTGTTCAGAATGTCCAAGGTGGCGAAAACGTCTTAGTGGATTAAAAATTTCTTAGAGTTAGAGTTTAGTGGAGAAAAAGTCTTCTAGGTATAAAGCTTGTACAAAAAATTATTGTTTGTGAAAAGAAGTTTCAAATCGATCAACATTTGAAAACACCGCTTCATAGGTCAAAGTTACGAAAAATTAAATATGAGCTACTTCAGCTGAGTATAACAAATGCATTTCGAAATGTTGAAGAAAAATCGCAATCTGGAAAGGAAGTTTTTCAAGAAGACTTATGCAAGGCTTTGGTCGCAACAAACATACCTTTAAAAAAATTACCATCCGCAATTTATTCCCGGTAAAGTAGGACGTCAAGTAAGGAACAAATTGGATGTAACTGTAAAAAAGAATGAAGGATTTATATAGTTTACTGCATTAAAAAGCATTTATGAGGGTAAACCATCCAACGAAGTGATACCTTGTCCTTATATTTTGCTACCTAATTTGCAGTATTGTTTGATTACATCAGTAGATGTTAAAAGAAGCTTCTCTTTGTATAAGCATATTTTTACTAATAAAAAACAATCCTTTTTAGTTGAAAATTTAAAAAAATATTAATTAATAAATGCCTCTTATACTATTTTAGGTTAAAAAATTGTTTACTTTTATTTTTTTTTGTTTTTTTTTTGTATTTTAAATAAACATATTTTTTAGAACCCAATGTGTTTTTTTACCTCATTTTACTCTAATAAATTAATAAATATTGCATACCAGTATGCATATTTGCTAAGAAAAATGCAAATAACTGCATATTTTAAAGACAAACAAGACATATTATGTGTATATTTTGGCTGAATTTAAGTGCATATAATCCGCCCTTTACTTATAATATAATTACTTAACAGCAAACAGTAGTCGATGAGTCAACACGAACAAACAGTGCGTTTCCACTACATCAAGCGTATGGTACCGATTAACAACTATTTGTTTTTTTTATACAAAATATAAAAACAAATTTCGCAGGAATTAAGCGGCTCGGCGTTAGTGTAGATTTTGAAGATAATATCGGGGCATCGTTGTTAATTTTAACTCATTTGGTTTCAAAAAAGGCAGTTATTTAAAACCAAAAATTGTATTATTTTTATTTTAATGTAATATCTAAAGGTGCCACTTTACACAATGATTTTTAACTTTTTTTTATTACTAACCCAAATAAAAATATCTATTGAAAAACTTTATTGGTGCATTAGCGCACCACTGCTATAATAGATGAAGTTTAAAAATGTTTTGACTCGCAGAGATATGTTTGCTTGGTTGGCAGAAACTCGATAAAATGTATTAGTTTCAAGTTACTTGTAGTACAGAAAGGTTGTTATAAAGTTGCTTTGGAAAAAAATGTTGGTCATCACTGCCCACTAAAACCCTCAAAAGATGTAAATAAACTAGTCCGAGGATCATATATACGATTCTGCGTATGATTATCACACAAAAGTATCTTTTGTATGCTGGAACGATAATGCCATTGTGACTGTTGGTAGCAACATATTTAATGTCCAACCTGTATATAGCATAAAACGATATGACCGAAAAGAGCAAAAAAAATTCAGATACCTAAACCCAATGCTATTACCCAATATAATAAATTCATGGGTGGAGTTGATTTGCACGAAAATGGAATTGCCAATTGAATTAAAATTTTTAAATATTAAACGTTTTAAAATAATAACTAAGAAAATACTTGAAAAAGGGGAAGCTAAATTTTAAACTAAAAAATATTTAGCACTTATTTTATTATTAATTATTTTTTTCAAAATTAGATAGATAATATTGGCTATGTTATTTTATTAAAATAAATAATAATTGAATAATTCTATATATATTTAAATATTTTCATTATTTTATTGAATATTATCATTTTACGTATTATTTTGATTTACCTTGTATTTTAATTAGTTATATTTAACAATTATAATTTTAAATGGTATTTAAGAGATTGAGAGATAATATTTAATGGTATTTACGGTGGTGCGTATACGAACCATCTATTTTTTGTATAGTTAAAGAGAAAGTAAATTTGTAGAACCATAAAATAAATTCTTAGACGTAAAATATACCATGTTTTATAAAAAAAAAATACTATTTAATATTTGTATCGATGGTTGGTACTAAATGGGTTAATGGAAAATAAGAAATTAACATTAACATTTTTTTTTTTAATTTTTATGTTCTGCATGCGGATGATATAATTTAAACTTATAACTTTAAAATTAAAACAAGAATTTTAATTTTTTTGCCAAAAAAATTATAGTTAGGTATCATCCGTTAAACTGGACGTAAATTTTCACTAGTAATACCACAAGGGGTTAACTTATTTCCGGAAATTTATTCGAGCTCATGAATAATTTGAAAATTATCCCGAGTCTCAGACGATATTGTTTTTAAACATAAAATAATTTAAAAAATATATTTTTTTAAATACAATTTGGTGTCGAATTTGTTATTATACTATCTATACGACTTCTACTAATTGTAGTTAAACGAAAATACAATTTTATGTCTTAGTAAATATAGTAAAATATATTTTAACCTAATTTTGGTTTACTAGATTTAGTAGGAAATTTTTTTTTTATTTTTCTAAAGTGCCACTAAACACATTGTCATGCTATAATAATAAGTTAAAATTGAGAACCATATTTTATTTAATATCGATTGTAGTTGTGCAAAAATAGTATTTTAATATTTAACATAACTCATTATTTCATATTATGTAAGATTTATATTACTATAATTAGAAGAAAATTAAAATTTGATTGGTTTTCCATATAGGTAGGTATATAAAGAGATTTAGTTTGCTCCGCAGCTTCGATTAGCTTTCGGTAGCAATTTTACTTAATCTAGTTATTTATAATGTAATACGATGGTAAGACTTAACCTAGTATATTCTCTAATTTTATATAAATTTTGAGTTACTACAAGTGGTAGTAAATTGCTTTTTTAAGTTTTTATTTAATTTTTTTATACGTACATGTTGTACATTAGGGTGGAGCGAAAAATTGATTTTGAAAATTTTGATATTGGCTAGGAGCCAAAATGTTCTATCTATAAACACTATTTCCTGCGCAAAATTTTAACTTCCTACTCATTTGTTTTGAGGGGTCACACAATCCTCAAAGTTATAGCAATTTAGGTATATTATTTTTTTTTGATATCGGTTAAATTATTTAGGACTTTCGCTAGTTCATGGTATATTTTAAAAGAAAAAAATGCAATGAACTACCCAGAACTCACCACGTGGAGGTATCCGACCTCCGAGAGAATTTAACTGATTTGCGAATATAAGGGTGGGAGGGGGGAGGGACTCTAGGTCGGATACCTCCACGTGGTGAGTTCTGGGTAGTTCATTGCATATTTCTTTTAAAATATACCATGAACTAGCGAAAGTCCGACATAATTTAACCGATATCAAAAAAAAATAATATACCTAAATTGCTATAACTTTGAGGATTGTGTGACCCCTCAAAACAAATGAGTAGGAAGTTAAAACTTTGCACAGGAAATAGTGTTTATCGATAGAACATTTTAGCTCCTAGCCAATATCAAAATTTTGAAAAAAAAGAAAAAATTAATTTTTCGCTCCACTCTAATGTACATTTTATGGCTTGCATAATCAGCGGCAGCGAACCGGTCATAGAAGGCTATGCTCATCATATTTTGACAGTACAAACTCTTAGTAAAAAATTCGTGTTTTATAGTAAACAGAATATTTTATAGTACCTACAAAGTAAGCAATACTTTTTTATTTTTGAAATAAATCGTTTTGAAAATCCTGCTGTATGCAATTAATGCAAAAAATTGTCCAACGTTACGATCAATCATCGTATTACCTATATCATATTTGGCCAAACTAATAGAAGATTGAGGTTACCATTTGAAAAAATAAACATTTTTTCCAATTGTTCAGGAATATTTGCTTCTAAATTATTCAAAATTGAAACTATTAAATGGAAAAACTGTAAATAAAATTGTGTCTAAATATTATATATTTTATCAGACATTAATATTTAATTAATTAATCGATATGTTTGATTCCAAGTTAGACTTTTTCGCCTTTAAGAAGAAAGGAGGTGGCAGAAGCATACCAAAAATATCTTAAATATGTAAGGGAAATGTATAAAATATTTAATTTATGAAAAATTAGGACCTAATAATTTTGTTCAACTGCGTTTTTGCAAAGTGTAAACACGTTTAAATAAAAAAATTGAAATTAACTTACGTCAAACAAAATTTCTCTGTGAATATGTCAAAAAATGTTCATTATAATTCGCTGTTACATATACAGGGCGTTTCAATAAAAACTCCCAGGCCAATTATTTCGATGACTAAAAGTGACATGTAAATTATGTAAACGCCAGTTTTTAGCCTCTATGATTGGCTTCACAACTGTGTAAAAAATGTGTTTGAATAAGACAAGATGTAGGTGACGCCACGGTGCTAAGAATTTTTTCGATGACAGGAACTTTTAAATGTTGTTGATCTTAAAGATAATTAATTTTTGATCAAATTATGTTACATAAAAATTTTTGATAAATCCAATATGAACGGAGATATTTGGGGGTAATTTTTTTTTTTAATAATTTTAACGAGTATTTTAATTATGAATATTTTTAATATCCTTTGGCAGATTTTAATTTATTTTGGTAATGATAATTTTAGTGATAAAACGCTCATGTAGCGCTAAATTATTACGTTCAGTGACGTCTCAGGGGGGCCTTAACAAATAATATTGGCAAAAAATAAGACGCCACTGAATTTTTGGTAATTTTTATTTTTTTTTCGGATTAAGCAACTAAAAATATCCTTTTCTTGTCTGTTAAGTTGTTTTCATATCTTGCTTCCTTTTAAAGAAAATAGAAATTAGAAGAAATTAATCGAAATACACTATGGAGAGTTTGCAGAACCGAATTATTATATCGATTTGCTATATGTGTGTATAAAAACGGCACCCCATTCGACACAATTAGTTAGTTTTTAGTATCGTTCTAATTTTCATTATTAATTTTGAATCATTTCTCATCAGTTCTTTTATAAAATTTAAAACATCTTTTAGTTTTGTTCTATTAAGCTTTAATGTTTTGCATTTAAATAACCAAAAATACAACGTATTAATTAAATATTTTATATTTTATTAATATAAAACTCAGTGGCGTCTTATTTTTTGCCAATATTATTTGTTAAGGCGCCCCCTGAGACGTCACTGGACGTAATAATTTAGCGCTACACGAGCGTTTTATCACTAAAATTATCATTACCAAAATTCAATTAAAGTCTGCTAAAGGATATTAAAAATATTTATAATTAAAACTCGTTAAAATTATTTAAATAAAAACACTTTACCCCAAATATCTCCGTTCATGTTGGATTTATCAAAATTTTTTATGCGACCTAATTTGATCAAAAATTAATTATCTTTAAGAATCACAACGTTTAAAACTTTTTGTCATTAAAAAATATCTTTACACCGTGGCGCCACCTACATCTTGTATTATTCAAAGAAATTTTTTACACAGTTGTGAAGCCAATCCTAGAAGCCAAAAACTGACGTCTACAGAATTTACATGTCGCTTTTACTTTTCGAAATAATTGGCCTGGGAGTTTTTATTGAAACACCCTGTATACACAGCGAAAAAAAGCGATGCCACGTTTCCTGCTGGTATGGAATGTTCTTAAAGCGAAATATTGTAAAATGTATGAAAACTTACCTATATTGTGTGACCGGCGCCACAGGCCATGATCGTCTTGACCTCAAGATCAGAGCAGTCCTTAAACCCCCCGCATTGCTACTTCCCATCTGGGGCGCCGAAGTCCGTTTTTTTGTTTTTTTCGCACCGCCCCAGAGGTGTTGAGTAACCGCTATGGGATGAGGACCTAAGGAAAATTTTTCTTGAAATATTATATTGCTCGTTATCTATAATATTGTTTGTTAGAATGGCAAACAAATGCTTCAGATACTCTTTCCCTTATTATTAACTTAAACGAATCTGATGATGATGATCTTTGCGGAGATAATTTATTTTAATTATTAAAAAACTCTATTTTGTTGTGTTGTCATAATTTTATTATATTTTCTTTTTTATGATTTTATAAATAAGATGAAATATACGATTCAATTTTAAATTTTATAATTGAGTTTTATTTATTTTTCAGTAAATTTAAATTGATTAAAAATTACACACTGATTTTTAAAAACAAAATGTTTTATCCCATGATACCTGGTACCCTAAATAAACTACTTTTTTTTTTCTTACTGACTTCGTTAATAATATACAAATAATAATTAGAAATGTGGAAAAACGCGCTTGTATTTGACTTGTTCACATGCGTCCGTCCTTATGTAGATCAAGCCCAAGAAAAATCATAACATTTACTACCGGTGAGTCAAATTGACTGAATTAATTTAAAACGTATCTATCTCAATAACGATCAGCGGTTATTGAACAGACTTCACTTGCTATCAACTGCCTTCGATTAATTGAATTACCAAACACAATTAAATTTCTGATCTTATCACCTTACATGTACACTGCCAAAAGTGAAAACTCTCATTTTCTCATTTCCTATATTTTATATCACTTAATTAAAGATCTTTTATATGAGTATATTACGAGTTGGTAATGCAGAACTAGGTTTTTGACAATTTGTAAAAAACTACATTTTAAGTATGTCGTATACATTAATGCATTGTCTATAGCATACTTAAGAAAACTAAATGCAAAAGTCGGTCTTTTATAGAATAAAATACATTCAAAAGCATAACGTAGATGCAAAACTCAGTTTTTGTTTAGACCTGTCAGATGCAAAACTCGGTATTTCCCGTTGATTATACCTGGTGCCTTATAGGTCAGATTATTATTCTGATGGTATAGTAAAAAGAGGAAACAACTTTCAGGACTAAACCCTAAAAAAGTTATAATGGGAAACTCTTTGAGGGGACACAAATCGTCAATTGCTAGTCTTTTGCAGAAGCACTATGGCCCTGACTGGAGAGAAATTCCAGAACTAGAGTTCTACAAAATTGTCGATTCTCCAGGAGAGCCGAGTAGCCACTTAAGTGTAGATTTAAAGGACACAACGCCCGAAACGTAATTTTTTAGAGTTTAGGAAGTTAAACTTTGTTGACGTGATTTTATTAAACGGTTTTAGCATTACTGCCCGATGGCGAGAAGAATGGGAGAACAACGCTCCACTGGCCTACCATAACATGCCCTGCATATCCGGAAAGCCCAATGGATTCGACCTTCCCCGCAAAACATGGTCAGCCCTGAATAGAATTAGAACCAAATGTGGGAGATGCGCTGACTCACTTTTTAAATGGGGTAAAAGCCTTTCCCCCAGGTGTGACTGCGGAGATGACATGCAGACAATCCGCCACATTGTTGAAGAATGCACACTGAGGCCCTACAACGGCGACCCATATGACTTCCAGATAGCGACTAAGGATGCAATTGAATAAATACGTGCCTTAGATGTCTGTTCGTGAATTTAATTTCATGTGTCTTTTATGCTTTTATATAATTGTTTGTTATGTTGATTTTGTGATGTAAATGAGCCATACGCTAAATAATATATATATTAAACATTGTAAGTAATGAAGCAATTATTTTTATTATTCCGCTAGTATTTTGCATTTCTTAGTTGCTAAACTTGTTTTTTGATCGAGAAAGATGCAAAACTTTGTTTTTGAATAATTTGATTTGAATCATTTACTAAATTAGTTAATTCTAAAGGATTTTTTTTACTTTTTTGGATAAAAATAACTAATAACGTACTTATATAAAATTTTGGCAATTTTTTTTTTAATTAACTTATCAGCGGTTTTTCACGTTTCTCTTAAAACAACTTATCCTACAAAAACCGAGTTTTGCATATAATGTACTCATATATTATGTTAAAATATTATCACCAAAAGTTTTATTTCACGTTCTTCAATAGCTTTCAGGAACATTTTTTGTATAAAATTTATGGACAACGTGATCGCTATTTTTCTGTCAGCGCAGTTACATTTCTTAGATTACAGTTACTTTTGTTTAAATGTAAAAATAACAATCATAACGGTTTAGATTTAAAGAAAAAGATAATTCTTAGTAATTAATTTAAAAAATAATAAAACGCTGAATTATGTAGGACGTATTTCTTTATGAAATTAAAATATATATTAATAATTTTTTTTTTCATTTACACCATGAGAGAGTTATTCTACTTTGTTGCATTATTGGGATGCCCTATACAAATAAACCCAAACAAAACCCAGCAAAAAAATTTAACCCGAAATTTAATTTAGCGAAAAAAAATGTTATCTACATTCAGATGCTTGCTCAAGTTAAAATCCAGGAGAGGGGCCTGGAGTTGGTATGCCTGTATGAACAAGAATTTATAATTAATTGTAATATAGATAATATGATAGCGTCGATCTAAAATATTGGGAATTTACGTATAAGGCATGGTATATTAAAAAACCTCCTGTCACTTGTAACCTATGGTCATTGAATATCAAACTATAAGAAGGCCATATAAGCAGATTTTCTTAATCTGCTACGTTAAATTCATAGATAACACCAACGTGTCATCAAAAATAAAGCGTGTTGATGCAGCCACTAACGACAAGCCTTTTCACTGCTAAATTAAAACATTGTTACCGCCTGTCTGTTTGACTTGCTGCATGAGTTTTTTAAATTTATCGTAAAACTTGATTTCACCTAAGTATCTACACCTATCCTAGATTTAAGTAGTTTACCTTTATTTTCCTACCTATAGTATAGTCTAGAGTCTAGAGTCTAGACCTAAAATGTCCCTATTTTTAATTGCTTAGTAGAATATAATATTTTCAACCTTTTGACGTTCCAACGATAATTACATGAAAACATATTGACTGCCATGTTTTCTATTTCTAACAGAATTAATTGACGACTCTCACTATTCAATACATACCTAGGATACAACGTATATGTTGGGTAAAATATGAATGATGTGCGGTTTGTATAACTTGGTTTTTATTTGCAATTATAACTACTTTTCAAAATGGTTAAAATAAGTAGGTTTTACTTTCTTACTTAAGAAACATCCAGTTTATTTTTATTAGTGTATTACGTATTTTGCTATTTTTTGACGAAATAAAAATTATTTTAGTTATACTTGCTGTCGCTTTTTATCTACTTTTATTTGTTTGACATTTAACACCTAATGCAATGGTAAAATCATTGTGAAACTCGGTCCAATTACCCCGGAGTAATCAGCATAGGTACATATTATTATCAAAAACTAACATTCGGCTGGAATTAAGAACCTCTTATTTTATTGTCTGTTAAAAATGCTTATAACATTAAAAATTCTAATAAAATACGATATGCGACAACACCACGACAGCACATCAGTAAATTTGAGACATCTGTTGCCGAGGCGCTGCATTATAACGACAGATTTAAAGTTAGAGTTACGATCAACTCCACAATGGCGGCCAAACCACCTCCAATATTTCTAAAACTGGGTTGTCAACTTTTCTCGGACATCCGCCATTCTTATAGTATGTTATTTAATGCTATGGTATACAAGATAAGGTGATGTTACCTTGTTCTGATCGTGATCTGTCCCCTCTAACACATAACATATGACTTTTTCTAGTTGGCGAACATGTCCTTGACGTCATTGTTGACACTATATCGTCTTGTTCGAGTCTGGCCGCTAATTCACGGTGAACTTCTAAAGTTGTTGGTGACGTCATTTTTGAAAGCACCTGGAAAAAAATTATTTTAGATAAACAGAATTATGTCAAACTATAAATAAATAATAGTTTATTGTAAAGAATCATGCAAAAATTCAGAATTTAAACGTCCATTTTGGGTTGCTTCGCTTTAGAGACATTTCTTCTCAAGGTGGGAGTATCAACAGGCCTGCCAACCTATAACATATTTCGCATAGATTTATTTATTTTTTCTAGCTTTTACACAAAATTTAACGGAAATTAATATCGACTGCATATGAGGCGTCTAGTTTCAAAACCGGACAGATCCGCTTTAAGTGGAGATGTGTTAAGTCTAAAAAACTGTCATTTCTCAAAAAAGAAGCGGAATGGTCTACTTTTTTTTATGATAATTGGGAAAATATGATAGCTATCAATTTGTAAAATTTTATTCTTAAATTTTAATAAACAAACCTTATTTTGAAAAAAATCGCATGGATTTGTCCTGTTTTGAAATTTACCAACAAGGATCTATCCGGTTTTGACAGTTATTAACAACTGAGGAGAGTTCATACAACACAAGACCGATCCACTTTTTGCATAAAATGAGATATATATAGATTTAGGGTATTTTTTCAAGATTTTATCTATTTGTTTCATAAAAATCGTTCTAAATCAGACCAAAACCATTTAAATTTGCATGTAAAAGTTCAGCGTTCAGTCAAAATTAGACAAATCCAAAATTAAAATGATTTTTAGCGAACTGGTCAAAACTAGACATATCCAATCATACTTTGATACTGTATCTACAAGAAATAGAACAAACCAAGACATATCCATACACAAAAATTTTCATAGAAAGCTTGTATTATTTTTTGTATAATAAAAATGTTTAAAAAATATTTTGTCGGATGTATTATTGACAAATTAATAATATTACTTCTTTACAATAAAAGTATGTTTTTTAAAGAAAACGATGAATAACATAAGAAATCATACCGTGATAACGCAAAACGAGACATATCCAGCTTGCGTTCAGACAAAATCAGACATCTCCATTAAATTTTTTTTTAGTTTTCTACACTTACATATATTTTTTTTAAATATGAGTATGTGCAAAACACTTATCATCCGATGCTCTATAATATTTATTAATTTAGAAAATTTTCCTTTAAAGGCTCTAAAAGCTAAAAGTTTTTCGCTTTTTTTCGAAATTAGTTTATGAGGAAATGTCTTGTTTTGTATGAACGCTCCTCAACTAATTATTAATCATTTTATAGAATAAACTGTATTTATTTCTTTATTTCTGTAACATGTTTTTTAAAAAATAAAAAGTACCTATAAAGTTGTAAAACCTTTAAAAACTACGTTATTTATGTTTTTTTAAGCTTAAAATTAATTTTTTGGCTGCTTAATACGTTTTTTGCTTGCACTCGGAGGGGTTTCGACAGGGTTGTTCATTTTTAGAGCATTTGTTTTTGCAGTACCGTCTTTACTACTCAAGATCCCAAGCGCTAATGAATAACAAAAGGACAACAAACGCCGTATTAAAACGTTGAACGGATTTGTCCGGTTATGAAATTAATCGCCTAATAATCACCCAAGGATTTGTCCGCTTCTGGTCACAACTGGATCTTTCCTGTTATGTTATGAATTGTCATCAGGATTTGTCCGGTTTTGAAACTCACCTAAAATTTTAGGGTATATTTTTAATGGGATTTGTCCATTTATGTTGAACAAACCGCGAAATTTCAAAAATTGGATCTGTCCGGTTTTGAAACTAGACGCCTCATATTAGATAGGTAATAATTGATGTATTAAATAAATATCATAGACATGTTTTTATTTGACCACATTTTTGTAAATTACAAATTGAAGCAAGTCAGATAAAATATAAACCAATCCTGGACGCATGTATTTAACTAATTAAAAATATATATTAAAACATAATTGTATAGGAGCATAATATACAAAAACGTTATAAACAAACAGTAAAACAAAAAAAAAGTTAGAATTTGATTGCTGATATTCGCGAATTAACAACATCATAGTATGTTACCACTGAGCAGAAAGTACGGGATTCAAGAAATTTCTTAATTGCATCTTATTTTTTTTTCGTTTCAGCTTTTAACCGTTGTAGGAAGCACATTATAAAGCTCAATTTTAAGCGAATTATTTATAGATTTACTAAGTATGTACCTGTTTGGCCCAATAAAGTGAGCCGACCTAAAGCCATAGTTGAGAATGTCGGAGTAATGTTGAAAGTTATTATTATTTTTATGGAGTCTACTTTTCCTATATTTAGAAAGTGAGAAATTTATTTATATATTTGTTTTCAGTTCAAAAACTTTCATAATCTTATTCTTTTGAAAGTTTGCTAGTGATTTTAAGTTTTAATTGTGTTTGCTAAAGGTGTTTTTAACTAAACTTTATTTTAAACCTTAAAACTATTTGACGGATTAACTTTAAAAATAAGTTAAAAAATAATAAAATTCGACTTTAAATGATGGATTCGATAATTAAATTAAATAAAAATTTGCTTTGTTTGTTTATACAGCGTTCAGATATACAGGGTTAGTTGAAATAACCGGAACGGCTAATTTTCTTCAAAACTACCAAGACTAAATCAATGAATTTTGGTACAGGTGGATAACTTAAAAAATTTAATTGAAAATTGACAATTGCGACGTTGCCAGATTTTTAGATTTTTCTGTAACTCAAAAAATGTTTTTTTTTTCACACTACTCTTTTTTTTATTGAATTTCATTCCTCCCATCAACATTATCATTTTCTGATAGTATCAAATTTTTATCTCAAATTGTTTTATGGGAAAAAAAGTTAATTAGTTATAACTCTAACTCTAAAAAATCCAATCGATTTCCATTTACAAACGTTTCAAATATTGTGAAAAGGAAGGTTGGTAGACATAATGTACCTAATATTATCGATAACGATAATAACCACAAACAACTACTAACAATAAGCTTGTAAAAATTACTTATACATTATAGTATACTCCATTAATTTGATTATGAAACCGATAATATGATATAGAAATATAAAATACTGAAACTTAATCAAGAAACGCTCGGCCCTATATCAAATAAATTTTTTTGAGATGCGCTCTTTTTAAAGAAAAAATATATTTTACAAGCTGGATCATCAATATTATGTTACTTGTATTAACTTTAATTTTTTAACGGAACATATTGTACATTTTTCCATTCTACAATCGATTCCAGACTAATAAATCTTCATTCGTTTACGAAATATTTCACACTTTAAAGCTATATACACTATTGATGTTTCTCGACTTAACAACGTTCGGAACTGAAGTAACAATCTCTAAGGTATCAAGCGGATCTAGGATGCAAAAAATAAGCAATTAGAACGGTAATAACAATATTTTTTTTTGTAAAATTTAATAATAAAATAAAAACGAAATTGTTAAGGTTACAAAATACGAAACCAAAACAAAAATGGAACGAAAAACATTGTGAGATGTTCTTATTTTTCCTATTATTAGTTATGAAAAGTTTTGATTTTGTTTTGAAAATTTTTATAAACTTAGGGGAGGCACGTGCATCCTGCCCCCCCCTCCCCCCAGATCTGCCACTGACGTGTTGCTATTTAAGTTTGATACGTTAAAAAAGTCAGTTAAGATAATCGCATAGAAATTTCGAATAGGTAGGTACGTTATGTCGGGGAGATAAAAGTAGAAGTCATGTCAATATCAATCCTTGATATTTATTATGTTTAAGAAAACATACCGAAATCGCCCCCCTATTAGCAAATCAGCAAGTCGAGAAGGCCTAGGGTAGTATTTAAGTAAAGAACTTCTCGTACTGTTAAAAATAGTGTTAAAAGTGGTCAACCTGGTATATCTGAGCAGAAAAAAATAAACATATTATTATCTCTACAGGTAGATTCTCATAGCTTAAGCAAGCACAAAACCACCGTATGTAAATTTTAAAATAAAATGTTTCATTCGTACAAACCAGTATTGTAAAAAGTTATTGGATAATGATTTTGATAGAAGAGAGAAATTTTGTGAAATAAAGATTGAGCTAGCAGATGATCACGCACGAATTATGCAAAAAATGTGTTTTTCAGATGAAGCTACATTTTCTATTAATGGTCAGGTATAGACAAAACTATACAGATAAATCCTCACATCACAACATCCTATATTTTATTTTATTTTCGAACTTCCCATTAATTTCCTAACAACTTTTTTAAATATTATCCTATATCTATCTCTTGTCGTTTCTGAAATAATAATAATTAAATTCCATTTTTTTTTAACGGACAACGTAAGCTTAAAAAAATGTTGATACTTTTTTACCCTGAAAATTCTGCTTCGATCGAGATGAAAATTAAGCAAAAAAATAGTAGTCACGTGATTCGCATTATCTGTCAAATTTAAATTTTTTCCATAAAATAATTCAAAAGTGGGGTTATTTCCGAAAGTATCGAAAAAAGTTATTAAAGAAAGTTTTTAGCCCTCGTGCAAAATTTTAGCTGCCTAAGATAATTTTGATTTTTTACCCATATTTTGTAAATTGCACCACTTTTGCAAAATAAGACTCGACGCAACCTACATAAAACTTCTTAGTTTTGAGAGTACTTTATTTCAAATACATTTTCTTTAAAGTAGCGCAATATTAAATGTGTGTTTTTCTACAAAATCAAAATTGGGCTATTAAATAAAAATAAGTATTTCTGAAAACGTAGTTTGTGTCTAAAAGTAATACACCTTAATATTAAGACAAAAAGAACACAGTGTCATTAGTAAAGTGTGGAAAATAAATTTTGGTGGTGGGTAAAAAATCAAAATTATCTTATGCAGCTGAAATTTTGCATGTGGGCTAGAAACTGCATTTAAAAAAACTTTTTCCAATAACAAGAAAAAATCCCATATAATGCGGACTTTACTGGTCACACTGTAGAATAATGTTAAAAAATTATTGGGAATTAATATGGGGTTCAGAAATAAAGTAAAATACAGGGTGTTTATTTAAATTATCGAAGTTGCTACTAGTCTTTGTTAGAAGTCGCAACACTGTATAGTCAAAAATAGTTTAGATAAATAGAACATGTCCGTTTATGTAAGTGACCAAATTATCAAGTAGATTCGTCTAACGTACCATCCATCGTGAATCACCCTGTATAGGTAGTATCGCTACTTCGCTACAACCAACAGAGGGATATCGCCCCCCTTCGTTCCCTCTCCACCACTTTTTATATGAAAAATAACTGGAGAAAATACACGAGCCTCTATAATCACTAAAGGATAAAAAGCTCATAAGAGTTATGTACTGTTATGTTTTCATGTAGGTATATTTAACTTTTTTTAAATCTTACTAATTACTTCAGTCCCTTTCGTAAATTCTGTAATTTATACATAAAGTTTTTCGAGCTAATTTAAATGAGTGCAGCTGTTAGAAAATCGCTGGATGAAATACACAGTTAATTTAGGTTGTTGCGGACTATATTTTATATTTCGAAGAAAGTTTCAAAAATTTATGCGTTTGTATATTTGTAACAAAAATTGATTACGTAAAAAGCCACAAAGTCTCGCTCTTAAATATGTGTAATATACAGGGTGTTTCGAAATTGCATTATTAAGATTTAGACCTACATTGAGGGAAAACTCTGATTACAGTTAACCAACGGATTTATTTGGGCAAGATTCCTTTGGAACAAAATTCATAAATTAATATCTAATATTAATATATGCATATAAAGATTTCGATTTTTATTCTTAAATAAAATATTTGATTACAAGATGTATTTTAATAGTTAAGAAATAAGTATAATATTTATAAAGCCGCCACTTAAATAATAATTTAAGCATTTAAGATAAAATTATTCTTTTTAATATTAAAAAAATTGTAGTTGCGTAATAGTTGTCGTTGGTGGTCGCGTCGTGTCGTGCTTAAAAACAAGAAGGCTGTGACTGTCAGGTGAGTTATTAGTTTAGTATTTTTTATGTAATAAAATTAGGAAAAATTCTCTTTTGACCCGTCCTATAGTACTGCTAAGGCAATAAATACTTCTGTCTACAAAAATATTATCTTTGCAGATAGGATGCTTTATTTCAGCATGCATAATAGTAACGTAATCTAATAACTCATAATTATATAAAACTTTTGCAAGCTTGAGTTCTAAAGTAAACCATTTCACTATATTTTGTTTATTTAATATCCCAGTGCTTATTTTGATCAAACTTGTTCAACCAGCACTGTAAAAAATATTGTGTTGTTTTCTCCAGCAGTTTCAGCCGCCATGTTGGATCTTCTGAGCCAATTAAAACTAATGTGTTCTAAATATATTCTGGTTTGGGATAAGAAATTTTAACACATGATTTTCGTTAAAATATAACAAATTATTAAAGTTTTAATAATATTACTTCAATTGTCAAATGCATATATTTTCAGTAACATTTTGAACCACTATGCATAGGTAAACATATTTAATAATGTGTAGTTGTTCCGTTCTTTATCAAATTGTTTTTGAAACTATTTTTACATTTAGCTGAAACAATATATTATTGGCATTTAGTTTAATAAACTATTTATTTTAATAAGTTAAAGATTTTTATTTTTAAACCTTCCTCCTTTTTAATTAAATTATTTTCATAACATTAAAAAAATATTTCTTTACTTTTATATCGGCTTTTAACCCTAAGAGATAACAAATTTATTGTTAACTATGATTTATTTATTACTAATTTCGTACGCCTGTTGGATATTCATATTTTTTATTAGTTAAAGTGCGATATATTAATCATAAAGTGATATAAATTGAACGCCAGTTGAATATATTTATATGAAATGTACGTGTCTCAACAATTAATAAACAACTGATTTATCTAAACTTTTTCATTATAACAGTACTATAGCAATATATATTACCAAATAATAAATCTTATTACTAATTAATTAATGCTCTATATGACTGTTACCTCTATTTTAGGATAGTAAACACTTTTTTTTATTAGAGTCATATTTATTTACCAATCCATAACAAATCATTGCTTAGGAATAAAGTAATAGAGAAAAATGAATCTTGCCCAAATAAATCTGTTTGCTGTAGCTAGACTTTTCCCTCAGTGTGTGCACAATTGATGTTCGATTACTTATTGATTCGGATTGAAAGCGTAAATAATGACTAATACTGAAACCAAAATTTTATGATTTTATTTTGCCCAAATATAGGTAAAATACCGGGCATTTCATATTTGCACAAAGTATGGAGTATAGTGATAGTCCTTGATATGTAGTTTTATTTGAATATGACCAATTTAAATACGCCTAATGCCTAATAGGCCACATGAAGCAAGATGAGTGAAACACCAATATTCTTGAATGATGAAAGACTTCCATTGTCTTTATTTGTTTTAAATCACAACGTTTCAACTGGTCAGTATCAACAGTCGTCTTCAGGTGAATACTAAATAAGAAAGTAACTACTATTTATACTAGCTAGGTGCACTGAAGCATAAATGAGGTGGGTGCAGTCATGCGTTCAGTTGGCACGCGATCTTATCCTAAGATTACATCTATCTAACAAAGGTTTCCAGATATTTCTCATGTCTAATGATGGTTTACTAAAGCAGCCTGGGTTCTGGTGAATAGCGGCACCTTCCTTAAACTTTCTTTTCCTCCAGTGTGGTTTCTTATGTAGGATTTCAGCTTCTGACCACACTTAATTCGTATAGGAGCAATAAATGCCTGACGCACTTTTGCAGAACCCTGTATAGTTAAAGAACAATATGAATGTTAAAAAAATATCACCCGATATTTTGTGCTATACATTTCTAATAATATAATTTATGAAATTCCTTAAGTATTATTTAATATATTAATTATTAACTATAAAAAACACTAGGTGAAATAGGTTTTAGATTGGCAAGCATGTTCCCGCCTTAAATGCCTACATTGAACTATTAGGATAGTTTTCAATAGTAGCCATCAATTAAGAAATTTACTTACTCAGTTGAATAACCGTTATTTTTGTTTATATCCAACAAGTAAATAGTAATTATGGGTACATTGACATGAGTATAAACCTATTTAACCTAATGTAGCTATACACAGTTCCTAAAAGCAACGACAATTTCTTTACAATTATTGTCTCTAAAATAGTCCCTCAGCACGTAGACATTTCCTTTCAGCTGGGGTAAGCTGACAATAGTGACGTGACAATAGCCCTTATGCGGTCAAAGACCGACATGATATATGAAATTTTCAGTGCAATCAATACCTGAAATTTTATAAAAAAAATAATGACTTAAGTAAGCTCTAATACAGTGATGACCAGAAAGGATGTAGCATAAAGAAAAAAAAAATATTTTTGAATGATAAAAATAAATTTATTTTAATTCGAAATATATTATCGTCAAACCAAAATAGTCTTCAAATTCGGTAAAAGTTTACTAGAATTCGAGGAAGAGTAAAAAAATCGAAATTGCTTTAAGAGTAAGGTACCCCCATTTTTTACTTTGGAAGAAAATGTTAATAATGTCTAAAGTTGGCTGACTTGCGACAAGAAATTGGACTTGAATCGTTTTTGTGAACTACCCTATATAAAAACCAGGTCACAATCATACAGTACGCACATCCTGATTTTTGTAGACTTTATTGAAGACAACCGTAGACTTATTATAGAATAGACTACATTATTAACGTTTTAAAGAAATCAAAGATTCCAGCGTTCACAACTTGTCTGGTTAGCTATATGATCCACGCATGATACACTATACGTAACACGTGCATCAAAAGAAGCGCTGTTATCAAACTTACTGTTAAATCACATATCAGATATATAAAATTAATAAAATGCATGTTTTATAAGTATGATTTAGATAAATTACAAACGTTAGTAGGTAGAACATGTATTTGTTTTGTTGGTTTCTAGGTGTTCGTATTTAGTACCAACTTATTTTAGTTCCATGGGGACACAATCTAGATAGCGGCAACCTCGCTTTCCTTTTTCACGCGTCGGCCTTCCACGGGTGGCAACAAAAATAGCTGTGGTAATTGAACAAACCCTTCTTTTTTGCTGTGAGTAATTGTAGTATTGGTTTTGACGATGTCGTAGTTAGTCGTCGGAATAGTCGTATTTGTATTTAAAAAAACAAATTGATACAAAATTTATAATTAGATAGAGCAAGGCGAAGTTTAGTAGAGACCAGGGAAATCTTGCTATTCTTACACTTAACCTTTAAAAACGAAATAATAATAATAATAATAATAATAATACCTAAAAAATGTATATAACAACTATAGAATCATAATGTGTTATGTACACTGTTAGAAGCGCACATATACGTACAATCATATAAAATCCTAATGTGTAAGTAAATACAATAATTTAAAAAAAAAAACAAGATTTAATCGAAGTTACTTAAAGTTGAGACTGAGTAAGCAGTAATTCACATTAATTTCCTTTTAAATAATACAACACTTAAATTGTTTGGAAAAATGAGCTTATTATAGAGTCTCGCGTAACCATAGGATAAGCATCTCTGAAACAAAGTAGTTCTATATCTAGGAATATAAAACGAATAGCTAGATCTAACGTTAACAGAGTTGGAATGCTGTCGTCTAGAAAGTCTACTAATAAGATAAGGTAAACTATTTGACTTTATTATTTAGTGTACAGACGTTAAGAAAAGCAGTTTCCTTCTATTCTCCTTATTAAGCCAATTAAGTTGTGCTAAGAACGGCGAAACATGATCAAATTTCCTAAGGCCAAAAATATATCTACAGCAAGCATTCTGAACTTTTTGTATATGATACTACTTAATTAAAGCGTTTAAATAGTTGCCATATACAACAGCACAATAATTGAATAAGAAGAACACCATAGTATTACACAACAATTTTCTGAGCTTTACATCGAAACAATGTCTATTTGCATATTATATGAGCTTCAGGGATAGATATGCACGCGGAAGTAGACTATTTCTATGCTGTGTAAACTGCAGTTTATAATTCCAAAACCAATCCCAGCCTCTTGGTAATCACTTGGGGTAGTAGAACATTATCATCAATTAAAATATTTAATTCGATGAACAAATTATTGCTACTAAAAGGAATTAAATTACACTTCGTAGGACAAAGTTTTAAATTGTGTCGCAAGAACAGAACTTTAATGGTTTCCAAATCAGCATTAATTGTTTCTCTTAACATTTAACTTATATTTAAATAAGTTATTTAGAGGTGCTTGAGGCGGTGCTCGTATGCTTTAGAAGTATTTAACAACGACACTAGATGTAGCTTCGCACTACTTCCTTTGGCTTTCACCATGTATTTTATTTTATTTTCATTTTCCAGGAGTTTCTCAGTGAGTGTGCATTGCAGCGTTTGTCGTTCCGAGTAAGAATTGCCCTGATAAGGTAGTTTTTTTAATAGATTCTCTAAGAAAACACTCGTTAAAAATACCTGAGGCACCTACAAAAAGATGACTGGAGGATGTAGATGTAGATTTAATCCAATTAGTGAAAATGAGATCGTATTTCAAATTAACTCTCTTAAAATGAACGCGTCTAACATTGACTCTATTAGCTTATCTTTCGCCAAGGAGTTTTTCCAGGGATACTAAAAAAATAAGTGATTATACCCGTCAAGCGGAAAATAAGAACAGTACAACTAATTATTATAGACCAATTGCTTTAAGCAGAACTATTGCAAAGGGAATCGAAAAATTAATAAAACTTAGACTAATTTCTTTTGTAGAAAAATATAAATTGATTTTACCAGAGCAGTATGGGATTCGAAAGGGTGTTATACTGTGTCAAGTAACTTAATTTATTGTAAAAATTTTGATAGTAGAAATAAAACTTTGGGCATATTTCGGGATTTGAGCGGCTTGATAGTATCGCAATTAGAGAAACTTCAATACAATTATTTAACTTATATCGAACTAATAGAACACTGCAAGTAAAAATTTACAGTAAGGTCCTCGGACCAATATTTCTTATTATATATATGTACACAATATAACTGAACTAAGAAATGATACAGTGTTATTGAGTAATTCTAAAACATTAATTAAGCAGAAACGGTGATTAGTGTTGTGAACCATTGGCTAGATGAGAGCTTACTTACTTTAAATGCCCAAAAAACAAACTTTGTAACATTTACAATGAGAGCTACAACTCATGTTCAAAGACGAGACATAACAATACATGAACCTGGATGTGACATGACAAGACATTGTGATTGCACTTTAAAAATAGAAAAAAAAAGAAAATGTTAAATACCTAGGGATTTACGCACACCAGCATCTACAGAACAACAAACACATTGAATACGTTAGAGAAAACCTAAGAAAACCTATTTATAAATTCCTCGAACTAAGACATATTTTAGATCGCAAGACAATAAAAATGGTTTACTCCTTCCTTGTCGAAGCAATTCTTTTTTATGGATTAATAATTTGGGCTTAGCATCGAAAACATCTTTAAAACCACTGAAAACTATACCCAGTTAAAATAATATTTACAAAATAAAAGACACCCCAACAAAGCGTTATTTCAAGATGCTATCTTGCTTCTATTGGAGTTAATAATTGAAGACATAAGTGGATAAAGGTGTCATGTCACATTTTTGAACTTCGAAGTTATTCATTGTTATTTTATTATTATTACTATGTTTGAGTGACTTTGACTTTGACTGACACCTTTATCCTTAAAAAAAATCTTTTATTATGAGGAAAGTTGCATTTAAGGCTTACTAATAGTAAGATCTATACCAGGGATGCTCAAAAAGTAGTATAAGGTAAAAAGCATTATAAGAAAGTTTTCTTCCAAATATACCGCTTGTTATGGATTGTTTAATTTCCTTTGGTAGTTCATTACAAATTTTAATGCAGACATTGTGGGGAGATTTTTCATATCATCTATTTGCGTTTCTTTGAGGATAGTTGTAATTGTTTCTATTTTCTTGGAACTCGTTCTTGTTCTTGTACAGTGACCGGCAGAAAGTGCGCAGCATATGGGAAAGTTTTTTACCTTTAAGTTTAGAAAATTAATTTTATTTTAGATAGGTACTGCATGTTCTCAAACCAAAATAACACCCATTAAATCCGGTAAAAGTCCTATGGTATACGAGGTAGGATCAAAAATTTGAAATTCCTCTAAGAGTAAAGTACCACCATCTTTCATTTTAGAATATGTTATTACTAAGAATTATTGTTGTCATTTCAAAGTTATACCCAAATTCCAAATTTGGCTTATTTTGAACAAAAAAATGGATTTAATCGTGTTTTCTCAATAACCCTGTATAAAAAATAAATGGCAACCAAACAGTACGAAAATAAGATTTTCTGCAGACTTTGTTAGAGATTACCGTCGATCATAAGTCCGATTAGTTTGTTTTCATAACATTATGCCTTTTTAAAATAAAAACATAAAAATATTAAATATTTTTGCTGCACACCGTATTTTATTGTTTTGATGTTTACAGATCGCTGTAACTTCTAAACGACTTATCCGATTTTACTAAGTTTAAGCTTGTTTGGAAGAACCTTCAATTGTCGTATCTAATGGTACAAGATAGTTTCTAATAAAATTGCTAGAGGGCGCAATTTGTGTTAAAAATTATTGTTTTGGCAATAACTCAGAAACGAACAGAGATATCGAGCTGCGATTTTAATATTTTTTCTAGCAAAAATCATCTACTTTTCGATTATGGTATCATAATTATACCGTATGATTTATTTTTTCGGGGGAAAATCAAAAAATGTATTGTAATTGCAAATTGCGCCCTCTAGCATTTTTTTGAGAACAATTATGGACAACTAAATACGATTGGTCAAAGTCCATACATTTCTCTTCCAAACAGTCTTTAGTTTGCTAAAATCGGATAAGTCGTTTATAAGTTACAGCGGTTTAAATGATTACACTTTCAACAGGTTCCCCCACTCTTATTAAAGTCGGTACGCCAATGAGCATAAGACCAAAATGATGCATAATTGTCCAAGCTTTAAAATGGTGTTATCAAACATATACCTTAATGTAAAATTTTCGGAGTTATGTAAAATTTAAAAATTTACTTTTCAATTACGCCCTCTTGCGGCAAAATGCGGAACTTGAAAATAATTTCCAGAATTTTCTCATGGCTACTTTTATTAGCATTTTTCTTTTCCTGAGTTTCTATGCCCAGTAGTTTCCGAGATATGGCCGCTCTTCGATCTTAATGAAACACCCTGTATATACTTAGGTGGGCGGTATTACCCGAAGGCACCTTATTACTTAAATAATTTTTAAATCACTAATTTCTAACATTTCTGCGAATACCATACTAATACAATTTACTCTATACTCAATTCCTGTCAATTGTTTTGAATGCCCGCTTAAAATTCCAAAATACATATCTACAACATTTTCCCCTTAACCAATGGCTCTCTTCTATGTTTCAATCACACATGGTTGTCTCTGCAGAGCACCCATTTCCAGAACCAGCTTGAAAGGAAACTAAAATTTTGTTGACAGTAATGAATTCTACAATAACTGTTCATATACGAATTCTTAAAATCATTTCTGAACATCCCATAAAACAATTACTAGCCTCATCCCATCGTTTAGTGTTTTCTACTTTAGGCACTGGTGTAATGTAAGAACCTTTTAATTCATCAGGCATATTTCCATATTTTGAGCAAGTATTTTTAAAATTTATTAATGGGTAACCAATGCTGCCAAATATTTCTTTTAACACCTTTTTATTTAAAATTTCTTCATAGTTGTTATTTGAATTTAATTTTAAAATTAATAATTTTTATTCAGTTAATGATATTTCAGTGAATTTTTCAAAAATAATATTAGGTGTATTAACTATTTGGCATACTTCTTCATCTCCTGAATTTATTGAGTGAAAAATGTCTTCAATTGTAAATAAATAAAAAGATTAGAAAATCTTTCAATGTGCTAAAACGTGTTTCCTCTCATAATAATATTTCCATTTCTGTGAAAAGAAATAAGCTGACAACAGTTTACGTATTTTGTACGGTCAATGACCGTCTAGTCGATACAATTTCTGTTAAATATTTTCCATAAATTTATAAAAAATAATAATTATTGAAGAACGATATAACTATTGAATATTATCCTTGAATACTTATTGCCCTAGAAGTGCATTGATGCACACAAAGCAATTTTCTAGGGCTACAAATCTGTAGAACGATTTTCTGATTTATTTTAAAATCCCGAACTGTTGGTTGATTATTTCCGAAAAAAAATAATGGAATATTTTTAGTTATTGATACAAAAAAATTATTGGCAAATTTTAGCGGATTATTTTCGCTTTAGAGGTAATTTTTACTGACGGATTGCTGATCGTTCTTTAATGTCTTATAAGAAAGCTAGAACAAGCGCTTATAAGATGTTCACAATTCTTTTATAGTTTTTGTAGTGATCTAATTAAATCGTTTTTTCTCCTAAACAATTAACCTCATTATTATTTTTATTAATACCTTTGTTGTGTAAAAAAGTCCTCCGAATCATCATGCCAACTCTCAATATAAAAAATAAGCATTCATTATTATTAGTTTGTGTGCTAAGACACAGTATTTCAGTTGACAGTTTCTTCGACGGTTTACCAATTACTGCCCGTGCGTGTGTTTGATCAGATGTACGGTTCCATCGAGAGAGATAGTTGTTTTTGCGCCCATCTGTCGAATGTTATTTTAGTTGACTGTTTTGATATTTCAAGGCCTGGTTCAAGGACCCTTGAAATTTTGATCAGATCCGGTTCTGGTAAGTTCATCTGCTTTTTTATTGCCTTTTATCCCTGAATGCGCAGGAATTCACAGGAGTTTAACTTGCTGTTTGTGATTTTTGATGTAAATCTGTTGACGTTCAAAGCCTTAGTGGCAGCTCGGCTGTCTGACAGGATGTATAGTGTATTATTTGGTCGTGGTAGCCCTTTTCAAGATTCTTTTGCACGCATGAGTGTTGCGTTGCTTGGTATACTATGACGTAGTTTCCCAGGGGAATGCTGATGTCCCTTCTGGGTATTTTCCCAACATACCTGCGCCTACTTCATTGGCCGTTTTTGAATTATCAGTGTACCAAACTTGGCCTTCATCTAATAACGGAGGTGTTCCTTTTATCCATTACCAGAGTCGCAACTTATATTAAATGGTTTTGTAAAGTTGTAGATCGCTGTCATGCAATAGGTTAGATTCGTCAAGAGCTTGTTGTTGATTAGGTCCGTGGCGTTTATGTGCCCTATTTCCTCGGGGTGTTGTTTCCATTCTCTATTTACTTTCCTTCTAGGGCGCTGCAGTTGACCTCCATTCTGAAGATAGATTCTAGGGAACCTTTTTTTGGTTTCGTTTTTATATAAGAAAATAATTTTATAATTTTTTTCTCAAAAACGGAGATAGGTAAAGGTTTATTTATATTAACAAAAGTTATTTAGGCTTTTATATGCACGGCATCCAAAAATGCAATAGTATACAAAATGTTCTATTTGAAATTTTAAAGTCAAATGAATGTCAAAGTAGATTATTTTAATGTAAATTAAGGAAAAGATAACTTTACTCTTATCCGAGATCTTCTAATGGACCACTCAGCGTGAATCACCCAGTATACATTTTCTTAAATTGTCAAGAAAAACATAAGTATTATACGATTTGTCGGCAACTAAAATGATAAAAAATGAGTTTGTATATATTTACTTTTTTTATTTGCTTACTGATTTATTTTGCCCAGACCAAGATGAATACAGTTTGGTTTTATTGACTTTCGATTGTTTGCATTCGCTTTTAGAGGCCCCTTTTCAAATCAAAATTCCTAAAAGGCGCTTCAAAGAGTAAAATATTTTTGTATAAATTGAAAATTGTCATTTTATCAAACTGCAGATATTTAATAATAATAATAATAATATTAAAAATAAAAAAGGCCTTTATTTAAAAACTATATAACCGTTGTGTTACAATATAATATATAAGGTTTAGTTCGTCCTGCCTACCGAGTATCCACGGAAGGTGGTTCGCCCCTCTATAACTAACTTTTTTGTTCTTTAAGACAATGGAATAAAATTTGGGGGATTTGTATACGACATAAAACTGCCTTTTTGACAGGTGACTCAATAATATGAAACGTCCGGTTTAACCGGAAGTGACATAAACTTTCGATTTTTAAATGGGACACCTGGTTTATTTTTTTTACTCCATATGACATTCTAAATATAACGATGTGTCACTTGTCACTTTTTGTCACCAAGTTTTTCCAAATTTATGTTTTATCTAGAGGGCTATAAATACCTTAAAATCACTTATTTCAGTTTTTTAATATTTGAAAAAATACAATTTTACTATTTTTGGTCCAATGATCCGATCCACTAAATTTTTGATTGACAGATCAATCCATCTCTGATTCACTTTGGTCCCAGCACGTGGACGTGAACAACCTCTTTGTCCTCTTAAGTTCTTAAAATGTGCAACTTTTTAATTAATTTTATTGATTTTAAATTAACCTCTTGCGGCGTTACTGAGCTTTAAACCTCAGCACCAAAAGTTTTTTACTTCATTCTTTGATTTTAATATCAATTTCTATTTTTTTACAGATAGTGATACCTTGATAATTACGACTATTTTATCCTTACAATGTCTTTTAGACATATACTTAAAAATGTTTTATAAAAAATTTAAATAACCTCCGACACCTTCTTTTTAGAAAGGTTTTTTCTTCTTCCCCAGTTTTTCTGGTTGGTTTAGACCCCATTTACTGACTTCTCACATACTCAGTATGTTCTAACTTTTATCAATTTCTCCATATTATGTCTCTTACACATCATTTTTTAATTCCATAAGAGCTCCATTAAGGTTAATCACCATTTTCTTTTCTGCTAAAACCATCAGCACTTAATATATTTTCTGTCTCCTGATGATGAACGTTTCTACGTTTGAAATAATGTAGAGACCCTTGAAGAATTTTATTCTATTAAATTTTGTGGACGGAGACTTTTAGTTTTTTCTTTCTCTCCCATACTTTTAACTCCACTTTAGGCATGGAGGACTACTTCTTCAAATTAAAAGTTTTATTGTTAGGCTCCATGCCAAACATTTATTTAAAAGAAATAACATTTCTTCGTTTGTGATACAATGGAAGATCATAATAGTAATTCAAATCCAGTTTTAATGAATTTATTTATTTTACATGGACAGTATGAAAAGATTATAGGCAGAACATGTAAATATGTTATTGAAATGTATTGAAACTGTCCGACTGACCTTGACCTAGTGTGTTAATCACCCGAAGAAATCCGTCACTCTAGCTGTAATCGTCAAATATTGTGGTACGAACCTATCTGCGTTGTGTTTATTTTCAGGTTCTTTTAAAGTTTGGGACAACGGTAAAGGTATGTCAGGTTTTAAGATTTCTTAGCTTAATCTTATTCTGACTGTTTCCCTATGATGCGTTATTCCACTGCCAGTAAATGATAATCAAAGAGTTTTTAAAAACAATCGATCTATTATAAAAGCATTTTGCCCATATACAATTTATGAATAATTTAATCAGATCTTAAAAACTACAAAGGATAAAAAAAATACCTAATTATTACATTCCATAAAACTTAGTGTAAGATGGTCTGTATCCCATAATTTAGCTCGTTTGCACCAACATCTGTCTGCGACAGAATATTATAGAGGTACTACGTAGTTTGGTGAAAAGCCGAACGACAACGGTCTTCAATAGTGGACACTCAAGTCATTCCTACTATCGGACATTTCAACATATAACTTATAAAAGTGCAATAAAAGTTGGGACCTCGCCCGCTATCCGCATGTATCACTCTTCTTCTCATGCGGGCATTGTTTTTCATATTACTAGAAAGCCGAGCGACAACAGTCTTCAGCAGTGGACACTCAAGTCATTGAGTGCTGTTGGACATTAACCCATCACATCGTTTAATGTACACCAATTATAAATTAACGTTCTACAGGCAACATCATACAAAATAATTATAACCCTTTCTCATAACTTTACTTGTATATTATCAAATAAAGTATTGCCCTTAATTAACGCACCTCCATTTCTTTATCTAGCATTGCAAATTCTTATAAACTTTAGTTATTACTGCGTAATAACATCCAATCTTTGTTCTCAAGTAGTACAACAGAATGAAAATAAACCCATGGAGACAAAATAACATCCGTTATATCAAAAACATCTGTGTCAACGAACCTGACCCATAATTTACGACCCTAGGAAAGCAAAAGTGTATTGATTTTGTTACGAATACGAATAGTACCGTTATGCTCTGGTCACCTGTTTATTTTGTCTTGCAGACATTTTGGCTGGGTTTGATTTGCAATTTAAATCCCCCATTTACTTATGTCTTGATAATTTTCTGATTAGAACTTATGAGAGAATATTTGCAATAATGAAATTGAAATAAAAGAATATTTGGAATTTTATATGGTGCTGTCTTTAAATAATTTAAGATTGTTGCTGTATTTGTTTATTAACACATTGACGACCGACAGTCAAAATACGAAACTTCCTGAGAAACCATCGAAAACGGGGGGTAATAACAAAAAACTAATATGTGTTATGGGTTCCAGGGCTGTTATAGATAATTTTTTTCGCACTCAAAATTTTCCAAAATGCCATTCAGTTATCTGAAAAGAAATTTTACCGTCAGGCACCAACGTCCAGTTAACTGGAAGCTGTTTTTTTTTTATTTTTTTACACAAAAAACAACATTTTGCTATAAACTTTTTATTGAAACTAATTACAAACGTAAAACAAAAAGAAAACATATAAGTAGGTATTACATTTTTTATACATTTTGAGTTTCATTCAAAGTTTCATGCCAGATTTTAAAACACGGATAAACACGTAATCCTGGGTTTTCTGTGCAAATAGGGCAAAAGTAGCGGTTTTTGCGTTTTTTTTTCTTTAGTGCATTGGCGGCACCTTTTCATCACTGACTTATCATTTTCGGTGGCTGCAGTGGGTTGTAAGTAATAAAAAGTTTTCCTTTCTGTTTTTATCAATATCTGTTTCATCCCAAGGTGAGATTTTTAACATCTCTCTCAATACCTCTTCTCTAAATTTTAACAGTCTTACCTTTGGCATTTTTTTTAATTTTTTTAATGCTCTTTCTTCTGCCACAAAGCACGTGTATAATATAACGAATGACAGAAACAAAGCGTATACGTCTATAAACGGGTTTCTCGCCCACCTGCAATAAATACGTCAAAAGCCCAGTTTACACTGACGTTTATATGCAAATTTTGCATTTTTTCTTATCTAGGGAAGTTGGGAACCAACGAAATAAATCAGTCGAGCCTGAGGGACCGCGCGAAATTTTAAACTCATTTAAATGCATTATATTATGTGTCCAGTATACTGGACGCGGTCTCCACGGAAAGAACGACATGTCCAGTTTACTGGACGGTGGTCGTCAATGTGTCTGCAACTGCAATTGTCAAGTTTTTCTACTGCGCCTTATCGACAACAAGCACCATGAGCTAGCATCCGGATTGGTGAACCATGAACGCAGCTCGCCGCCGATGTTGTCTGGTCAATTTGCAGTTGTACCCAACAAATTGTTGTTAATACCCCAATTCGGCGTTTGGATTTAATTCTGTTTTCAAAGATTTCTAGCGCACCGAAAATCGACTTCGGATTGATGAGCAGTACGGTCGATAAGCGCAGGAAGAGTTCCAGAATAAGTAGAAGAAGATCCAATAATTAGTAATAAAGAATTAATTGCCGACATCAAAAAACTAACTGGCAATTGGGAAAATTTAGAATCCCCTTTGAGCGTCGTTTTGATCGCTTTTATATGCTCACCCCAGCCTTCAGGACTGATGAAGCGTCGCGTGGCCATGTGTTTTTCTAAAACTAAAGAAATTGACCTGCTCACACAGTTTTGCCGATAAGAGGGTAAAGTTTTACACTTTTTGTGGCTTTTAGGCTTTTTTAAAATGAGGGCTCCCCTGCACATAATACTAATTCTAAAAATAGTAGTTATTTAATTTTACCCTCAATAAATTTTGTGGAATTTTGTTACGCGAAAAATGGTCCCGGGTCTGGGGAGTTTCATTAACAAAATTTACCACAAATGAATATCAAGAAATTTATTCGAATCCAAAACAATTTCAGAGATTTTTGTTCAACAATAAAAGAACAAAGAAAAAGAAATTTAAAATGAGTCAGAAAAAAAAAAGTTAATTAATGTAGGTAGTAGTAAAGTAACTGTCAGTATACAGATTTTGTAGGCAATTGTTCAAAATATTGGCCATGATTTCCTAAACACTTTAATAAACGCGTATTGATACCATTTGCATAGCACTTCTTATAACATATGGATCAATATCTTGAAATGCTTAATGAACTAGATGCTCCATTTTTTATGAAGTTTACTGGAGTCTTGTAAAGTTTTTCTTTTAAATAAATGGTTGCGATGTAGCCAACATTATTGTTTTCAAGACCTCCTACTAAACTTCTTGAAAACTACCTAAATATTGTATGAAATTTTGTAAAAAAATGCTTATAAATCGAAAACTTCAAGAGTTAAGTATAAGCGAGGTACATTATTAAAAAGCTACTTTTATCGGCTTTTCAAATCACTATTAAAATACAGGGTGTTTCATTTAGAAAAATAGACCTACAAAAATATATTTCTGGACCACTCTGTACGTTTAAACCAAAAAATCTAACGTGCAAAGGCATTTTGTAACTGTGCTTAAAATTTCGGCTCATTAATGTTTTAAAGCTTGGATAAAACAGGTCATGTTTTCGGAAAAAAAACTTCAAATTAATTAATACATAAACAGAAACCGCTACAGGTAAGTACATAGTCCGGTCAATCCAGACAATCGAAGGTACATAAATTTACAACAAGCTGAAAATCAGTATAATTGTTCAAAAAATAATTATAAATATAATTTATAAGTTCCCCATCATTCCCGTGTTTGGAAAAAATTTTACTCAAGGTCAAAGGTCAAAAAAACGAGTTTTTTGCGATTTTCAGCAAAATGGTCAGTTTTATCATAAAAACACCCCAGACAAGAATTGTAGAGCATAAAATTATCTAAAAAAAATGTATCAATACTTTTTTTTCCTACAAGCCACCGTTTCTGAAATATAACGATTCAAAAAGTTGTTATCGTCAAAATGGAAAAATGCGTCTTTACCCGGTTGGAATGGTTTTATTGAACGTTTAACAATTAACCATATTATTATGAATTATCCTAAATCTCAAATTTCATTTTTACCATTTATTCACCAACCAGCCAGTAACTATAATACTATCTATACGACTTTACTTTGTGCATAAGAGAATGTAAAACAGTATGACCACACTGTATGCATCGTGACTTTCAACCAGCCCCTGTATGCTAAAGCTCGAGAAATGGTATCAGCATCAGTCACACCTGAGGGCTCTGAAGTATCAAAAATTATCATCAGACTCGGAGGATTTTATCTACTGATGTCTTTTCTGGGAGCAATTGGTTATATGCAAGGAAGCGGCATGACAGAAGTACTCGCAGAGATCAACGAAATAAGAATACAAAGGAAGTAGGGTATGGTAAATTGACAGTTGTCTGGGATGGGGTATGATGGCGGCAACATTTAACGCATGCGCGTTTCCGGTCCACCTGTGGCGTATCATTAAAATGGTAATAACAAAATGATTAATAAAATTTTATTTGACGAAAAAAATTGAAAAAATATTTAGATTCATATATACCTATAAGATACATTAAGGTTGGTGTAATAAAACAATACAACTATTTCTTTTAATTATTTATTTAAATAAGGTAACGGAGGTGAAAGGGTCCTTAATGTAAATATCTGGTTAAATAACTAAAAAACACCTGTTATTATACATTAAAAAATAATTGCAGAAAATAAATTGTTTCAGATAATAAATACTGATGAATGCAAAATTATTGCCAAAACGTCTACGTTAAAAAATAAAATTTAAAAAAACATTACTCTTTCTTCATGAACCAAATCACAAAATATAATATAATATAGTCCTGTTTATTATAATATATACCTAAATAATATTAATGAGATTTCTAGTATACAAGAAAATTGTCAAATGACAATCTATGCAGATAATACAAAAACTTTATTTATTTATAGTATCAACAACTTAACAAGTTAATTATAGATACATAAACCCCATTTCTAAAAGCTTATACCTAAGCTATAATAAATATTCAATTAGCATTTGCCTAAGCAGCTCATTCCTTAATTTTAATTTTTCATAGTTTAAATTATATATTATGTCAATGTCTCCACAATATTTATTAAAATAGAGCACAGTCTTATACGTGGTGAGTTTTTGTGTAGATTTGTCCTCGGTGTAGGAATATAAAATACATGTGCGGATCCAGTATTGACTAAGCCTATATATTCTAAACAGAAGCAGTCCTAAGAAGTCTTTATTATCTATTTTGTCTCTAATTATTTTATATAAGAAAATACTTTTTGTTCTTTATGCAATAGTCCTAAAGAAGGAAAATTACACAAAAGCCCTTGATCTGTACCTCTTGGCGGATAAACGGAAAATGACTTGTAGTACAAAAATTTTTAAAATTGACGCTGAATAGATTTTAAAAGAGCAATCTTATTGGCATACTGAGGATCCCAAATAGTGCATGCAGACTAAAGTGTTGTAACTACCAGGGATTTATATAAAGTTATTATGGCGTTAACATTTTAAAAGTATTTACAAGTTCTTATAATAAATCCTAGCATATAAAGACCTTGAGCTTCTCGAGCAACATATTTAACAATTTATGATTGAAGTAAATATTTATTGGTTTTCTAAAGATAAACTAATATTAAATAAATCAAAGGCCGTTATCACCTTGTTTAAGACTAACTGATACACTTTGGAGAATTCGGAAACCGTAACCATTAATAATTGCCATATTAGATTAAAGGAAGATACTAAAATCTTAGGTGTGTTGTTGGATAGTAAAATGTCCTGGAAGAGCCATGTCCAATATATGTTGTAACCAGAAGGTGTTCGAGTTAGATTAACAGTGGGATAATTATCTTCAGCCAGGTTTTGACATGGTGTCTTATAAGATATTGCATAGGAACGTACCTGCCAAAAAATATAAGTTTTTTAATTATCTGTTTGGCACCTTTACCAAATTACACAAAAGTACCTATAACGTGATACTACCTCTTTGTAAATTTTTTTATTATATTTTGATAATTTCTTTGAATGATAGAAGGTTTGGGACTTGCTTTAAATTAATTTTTTAATCAATGGTGTCTCCAGTCGTCCTCAGGTGAATATTGGGAAAATGTTTCATCATTCTAGAAACATCATTGTCTTCAATATTTAAATTTGAATTTCTTTGTTTATCGTACCTACACTCGCATATTTTATTACATTCTTTATGCATGCAATAAATAAATAATATTTTTCTGGTTTTATAAGACGAACGCCCATGAATGACATGTGAGGTTCGGAGGTTATGTGTATTTTGACATTAAATTATAATAAAAAATTTTTCCCCTACAGATTAAAAAAGTTTATAATATATGTAAACATAAACTCACCGATAAAATGTAATGCCCATTTTTTTACTTCTTAGGGTTTGGGAGCACCCACAAGCAGCACAATTAACCATATTTATAGCTTATTAATTAACCCAGAATACCAACTAATTAAATGTTTTAATCGCTGTCCAGCGCTAAAAGTATACTCCACTGTCACACAAAAGTAATTATAAGATTACTAGAATTCGTTAAATATGGTTGTTAACTAATTAAAATGCAAAATAACTCAAAAACAGCAAAGAAATCAGAAATCACAGCTCGACCTGTCAACCACGGTCAAACACCAAAACAAACATGGAGTCATATTGTGGTTTCTCAAAATGGCCGACTTCCGTCGGCCGGTTTGTTAGGCGGTTTATGCAAAATCCTACTTCCTTTGTATTCTTATTTCGTTGGCAGAGATCTATGCGGTAAAATCATTAGAAAAAATAACGTGTGCATAATATTATGACGATAACAACTTTTACAACTTTTTGAATCGTTATATCTCAGAAGCGGTGGCTCGTGTATTCATACATATTTTATAGATAATTTTATGATTTACACTTTTTGTCTGGACTATTTTTCTGATAAAACGTACCGTTTTGCTGAAAATTGCGAAAAACTAATTTTTTTTACCTTTGACCTTGAGTAAAATGTTTTCCAAACATGGGAATGATGGGGAACTTATAAATTTTATTTATAATTATATTTTGAACAATTTTACTGATTTTCAGCTTGTTGTTAATTTATGTACCTTCAGTATGATTTTTTGGTCTAGATTGACCGGACTAACAGGGAATATTCAGAAAAGCTGTTCAGAAATATGTAGAATCTAAAAATAAAAAAGATAGGTGTTCCATTGAAAATAACGATGTTGCCACCTGTTTTGTGTAGAAGCGACCAGGCCGCATTATTAAAAATAATTTAAGGCGATTTATGGGAGAAATCAAATTTTCAAAAAAAAAAAACGTATCGCCCGTTTATCATAAACGTCTGACGTTGCATCCACCATCAAACACGGTGTATTTTTTATATTTTTTTTTTAATCAAGATTTTGTCATTTAATATTTAATTTAAATAACCAATATTTTACTAGAAAGGGGTGACTTGGACGTTGCCATGAGACATCTCGATTTTTATTTAAAAAAGGACGATTGAAAAATAATGCGAATTACTAAAAAGGTTATCGAAAATCCAGCAGGGAAATTTAAATATTTCAATAAATCCCTAAAATATCAAAATAAGTCAAAATACATTGATATAAAAATAGCAAAAATTTAGCTGAGTTTCAGAACAAAGGGATAATCTTAATAGGTTTTTTTAACAAATTTTAATTTTGGTCCTACCGCATAGAAAAAGAACAAATTAAATTTTTTACATGTTTAGGTTTTAAAATCTTGAATTGTTTCCGGAAAAAAATAATTAAACAACTATACCGAACACGATACACAAATAGCATTTCGACATCTGACCACCGTCGCTATAGATAACCCGACGTCGGTAACTGACGTCGTAATGCAATACCCTCTGAAATACATATATATATATATATATATATATATATAATATATATACATGTATTTCAGAGGGTATTGCGTAATGACTCCGTGTGGACTCGTTCTTGCACTAACAAGGAGGAGACAAGTTTGGGTTTTTTCGTCGTCGGTAAATTACTATTGAAGTGTACCCTTTTCAAAATAAATATTACGCTATTTCACGTTACCTTTTGATAACCAAAAATGTGTATAAGTTTTATTTGGCCATGTGCAAGTACCTATATGTTGGCCCCGTATAATGTGGTGTATAGAAAATATAACTTAATTTGTTGTTGATCTGTAGGGAGAACAAGATCCGAAATTAAAGTGTCCAACAGTTTTGTTATTGTTAAAGGATGTTATAGACAATAAGGATAAATGAGAAATTATCAAAAGTTGTATGGAACTACAGAGAAATGAATGTAAATTACAAATATATCACATGTTTTAATATTATAATGAATGTTTTAAATCAAATTGCGCCAAGAACGGAAAAGGTTATAAAGGCCAGATATAAGAAATGGTTTAACGATAGGGTAAGAAAAGCGATTGAAGACAGGGACAATAGCTATTAAATTCTTAAAACCTATAGAACGAACGCTAACTAAGGGAAATATAGAAAATATAGGAATAGTGTTGTTACAGTCATCAGGGAGGAAAAATACTACCAGAAAGATATTGATTTATCAACAGGAAACTCAAAGAAAATATGGAAAACATTGGGCCAACTGGTTACAGATAAAAAGAAACGAAAAATTGACAAGGTGGATATTGACTGTAGGATTTATGACACACCCGAGGATATAGCAGAATACTTAAACCATTTTTTTGTTGAAAGTATAAATAATGTTATTAAGGACATAGACATGGGTAAACTGTCAAATGGATTATCATCAATTGCTTGCATAAATCAGAAAAGCTTATAAATTTATTTATTCATTTCGATTGATCGATTCTGGAGAATTACGAGACATTGTGTTTTTCCTGCCTAATAAGGGCACTTCCGAATTTGTAAAGAATATTTCTTACACCATTGAAAACCCACTTTTAAACCTTATAAACACTTCACTGGAAATCAGTAAGGTATCGTCGTTGTTAAAGGTTTTTAAAGTTATTCCAATCCAGAAAGTCAAGGGTTCAATTTAGGGCTAATGATCTGAGACCAATCAATATGGTGGTAACAGTACAAAAAATCTTGGAAAGGGTTGTATATGAACAGTTATTTAGATTTCACTGCGGAAAATAACATCTTGGTTGCTACCCAGTCAGGATTTCGAAAAAATCACAGTTGTGAAACTGAAGTTCAGAATATAATATATGATTGGAAATATCTTTTGAATGATGCTATTGGAGCAGTTTTCCTTGATTTACAGCATGCGTTGGAAACAACAAATTCTAATAAAAAAATTAAGAAAGCATGGTGTAATTAATAAAGCATTGGATTGGCTAATAAATAGTGATGCCGCCGAGACGAGAAATTCTCGTGTCTCGTCTCGTCTCGTCTCGACGAGACGAGAGTGAAATTTTTTTCTCGAGAGAAGTCACGAGACGAGACGAGAGAAGACCGTTTCTCGTCGAGAAATTTCTCGTTTTTTCTCGAATTTTCTCGAATTTTCTCGTTTGTTAGAACACTGAATTTTAGGTATCTCCTAATATACAGTGAGGACCTAAAGTCCGTCCCCCCCCCTCTAACTTCTAAACCGTTCGGTATATTTTAATGAAATTTTGAACGATAATATTTGAACAAGTCTTGCACTTTTTGACATACCAATGACAGCTTTAAATGTCAAGATGACAGCTGGGTCCGCTTTTGGAATATTTTTTTAAATGGAACTTCCTGTATATTTTTGCATTTTTAAATTCCACATAAAATCATAATTATTTTTTATTAAATGCATTATTAGTCTATACTTCATAGTTTCCGAGATATTGACTCTCGAAAAGTGACATTTTTGAACTTTGACAGCTTATAACCTTCTAACAGTACGTCTTAGAGCAAAACGGCTTACATGTCCCTATCTTCAATTTTTATTATCTTCCCAAAAAAATCAACTTCCAGTTAAACCAGAACAACTATATTTCCTGCTTTCGAGTTACATCCGGTTTAACCGGAAGTTGATTTTTTTGGAAAGATAATAAAAATTGAAGATAGACAGAAAAATAATGTGTTTAACGTTCTCACTCTATCGTATTGTGAAGGCATTTACCTTAAAACAGATATTCAAGAGCGAACACACTGAGAAAATCTCTTTTCATTCCTAGCGAAAATTTTAGCAACCATAGCTAAAATATTTTGCTAAATGGGGGACAGCCAAGCACATTACTGTACCAGGAGAATGCACTCTGCTAGACATACTTTGCTGTGGTAATAAAGCTACTTTGCAAACATAATTTTGTTATAGCTATAAAGTAATTCTGCTATATCTAAAAAGTAACGTTGCTGTACTTATAAAACTATATAATGTAACTATAAAATTATTTGCTACTGAAACAACAAATTTCTGCTACAGTGGTGACTTTTTTTTATATAGTAAAAAACGTCTCTCTTGCAGTAGAAAGGATCTTTCTTGTACCTTAAAAATCTTTTGCTGTTGGTAAAAATACTTTTTCTAATAACAAAAAATGTCTCTCCTTCTACAATAAAATTATATAGCTAGCACAAGAGGGTGCTTTCTTACCCTTAAAAAGTTTTTTTTTATTGCAGCAATTTTTTTTTGTTTTTACCATGGGTTAAAGTGCGCCTGTGTCACAAATTCGAGTGCAAGAATGGAAATCTTAAAAACTGTAAGAAATACATAATGTAAAATTTAAAGCTGTTGCACTTTTTGATTTCGACTTTGATGTATTTCTTACAATGTTCAAGGTTCCCGTACATGTACTCGAATTTGTGACACAGGCGCACTTTCATCCAGGGTAAAAACAAAATAAAATTTGCTGCAATAAAAAAAACAATTTAGGGGCTAATAAATAAAATAGAGTACATTAAGCATATAGTTGCTGTGATGATAAGGTCTAAATATAGGGTATAGGAATAAAAGGAAAAATCTAAATGAAATAAACATTTTTTTATATAAAAAAAAATACGACAAGAACCAAATATTAATACAGGTTATGCAAAAAACGATTTATATGAACGTTATAAGTTATAACATAACATTAAACAACAGGAACATAAAGCACCTAATAATTAACAATAATAAAAGTTTCATTTTACAAACCTTTAAAAAATGAGGGAAAAATAATTATACTCTACCAGGCTATAAAAGAAAAAGAATTTATAGAAACTTATTTATAACATAAAATAACAAAGACAGGACTATATATATGCACCTAATAATAATAATAATAATAATAATAATAATAATAATAATAATAATAATAATAATAATGATACAGCACTGATACAACTATAATATATCTTGGAGAGGCAAGGTTTTCCACTATGACTCCGAACGGCTGAACAGTTAGGTTAAACAGTTGTAGCTTCTCACATTTTGCGTTTATTTTTTCTGTGAGATGATCATTCTGGAACGGAGAATGTTGATTAAATATTTATAGTAGGGGTAATCAAAAATTCTGGAAATGAAGGACCAGGGAGAAACCAAGCGAAGTCAAGAATAAGACAACTTATCGGTGTTTGTCATATTGTAACACCAATGTATGCACGACTGCAATTATTAAATTTTACTAAAAAGTTCCGACTTCAAAATGTCAAAAAAAAGTTGACACTACTACAAGTTAAGCCTCCCATTAAGCATTCAGGTCAATGATCTGCTACCTAGATCATTGATTCAGGTTACTACCGTGCGAGCAAAAATTATTTGCATCAAAGAGGGCTTGGATTAAAAAACGTAGGGCTTGGTTTAGATAAAATTACGCGTAAAGGCTGTCAAAGATGATGGAATAACTGATTAATTGATACCGCTAAGCATTACGTCCTTAGATGCAAGGCCCTCTTTGATGCAAATAATTTTTGCTCGCACGGTATAAGGTTAGGTATGTATGTATGATTCTTAGTTCAAGCATAGCGAATAGTAGTTAATATTTACCTCTGCGTTAAAGAATAAGCTTTCTTGCACCTCCCTCCTGCTTGGTCTCCATAGAACCTTTTCTGGCACTTTATATGGTTATGGGGCTCAATAAATATAGTAACATCAGTAGTCCCTTAGCAGTGATGTCTAAAAATAATTATTTCATTAGTTTTCAATTACAATTATTATTATAAGACCTGTTTAATAGGCAAACACTTTATATACGAAATGAAACGTTTTAACTTACCAATATTTTCTTCAAGGCCGTATCCGCTGATTTTTCGTTCTTTCAACTTTGCTATTATTCCTGCACAAACTTTCTACTAGTATATTATATGACGTCAACACAATCAGGAAACCTTTTGTTAAAAACTGCCTCTCTCTAAAAATACACAAATAAATGATTTACCGAAATATGCATAAAAATAAACAAAAACAAGTATATTATGTGTAAGATTATACAAACAAAACTTACCAATTCAATGCCTGTGCTTAACTACAATAAGGACATGGAAATGGAAAATCATCAAAAAATGTTCCCAAATTTGCATTAACGTATAGTCTTCTTCTTAATTTAAAGGTGGCCTCTAAACTTTCAACTTTTCTTGTACTCCATCAAAATAATACAGCTAGCCGCAGGTCACAAACAAAAAAAAACAAATAATTTTGTAAGGCTATGAGCCCCACCCTCTCCCTCAACTCTAAACTTAGCGAAATGATGCGCGAACGGCGCGACAACAGGCTCGGACGGGCTGAAATACTCGAAACTGGCTCTTAACGACACCGAATGGCGACACGGAAACACCCGAATACCGGATCTAATAAATTTTCTTTGCTGGGGCAGCAACATTTTTTCTCAGGATAAATAAAAATTCTTTTGAAAAAGTTTTTTGCTCTTACAATTACGTATTTTGCTATTGCGAAATATTTAAGAAAATATTTATTACCAACAGCAAAGTACTTATTAAAATCAATAGAAAGACATCAGTAAACCTTATTTTACTGCTACAAGAAAGTCAATTTGCAACTTTAGCAAATATTTTAGCTGGGATAGCCAAAAATACATCAGTAAAGAAGTTTCTGCTGGAGATTTTCTCAGTGCAGAATCAAATTATCTAGCCTCTTTCTTCTGTCTACGGTTAGTAGTTGACATTTTAAAATAATTAACCAAATCTGAAAGAAAGCATTTTTGATTGAAAACACAATATCGAAAAGGACCTCAGTCAAATTTCATATGTAAAAGAAGGACACAATAATTAATTATCTAATGTTACCGCGATTTAGTCCGAATATTTCATAAACTATGAGAGATTGATATGTCAAAAAGAGCATTTTCGGAAATACTTCTTTAAGTTCTTTCTCTTGCACTTTCTATTAATGTAATAAAAAAAATAAGGTTTTTCCCCGGATGACATTCTGGGCTGATCCCTTTATTTAGTCGAATATTTTCCAAACTATTGCAGTTAATTATGCCCCGAATTATGCCAAAAAATAAATAATAAAAGAAGGGTAGTTCCATTATGAATCAATTATTATTATTATTATAAATCGTTCTCTATTCTGTATCTTTTACCACCCCGTATATTTTGGACTGAAAATACCTCGGTGCCAAGCCTATTACATTACGTGAATTATGTCTTATGGCCGCTTGCAATATTTTGTTGATCTAAGAAAAATAGTTTCTAAGTCACATGACTAACAAACCGACTTATATTAAGGTTGAATTCTCAACGTCATTCAATCTATTGCCAACCTATAACCTATTTCGCGTTGATTTTTTGAGTTTATTATTTTAATAACTATCATTTAAAGAAAATCAACATCATCGGTACATTATTTAGGTAGTATCTGATATATTACAAAAATATCAATTTATTTCATTGCTAATTTTGGGAGAATTGTATAGTGAAAGAACAATGAGTGACAATGACATAATAATGTTAAAAAAAATCTTATCCGATATTTTTCGCTATACAATTTTCCTAAAATAAGTTATGAAATTCCTTGATATTTATTAAATATGTCAATTATTACCTATAGAATATCAAGTCAATACTGATTTTCTTTAAATTTTGTATAAAAGCTAGAAAACATAAATAAATCTACGTGAAATAGGTTATAGGTTGGCAAGCATGTTGATACTCCCACCTTAAACCCTTCTGTAAGACGACCAGATACTTTTAAATGTTTACCCACTTTAAGATTCGTATAAAAAAATATTTTTTATGATTCCCTACTCACGAGAAAAAACGAGACGAGACGAAACGAGACAATGGCACTCTCGAGCGAGAAAAACGCGTTTCTCGTCGAGACGAGATAAAAAAAAATTCTCGCCTCACGAGACGAGACGAGAATGAGCCAATTCTCGTCTCGTCTCGTCTCGCGGCATCACTACTAATAAACTATCTAGAAAATAGAAAGCAGATGACCAAAATTAACAATAGTATATCACGGGAGATATTGAACAGTAACGGTGTCCCTCAAGGAAGTACCCTTGGTCCCTTATTGTTTTTACTTTATATTAATGATATAACTTCAGTAGTGCACATCTGTTCTATGCATTTGTTTGCAGATGATACGTTGATATACTTCTTTTCAAAGGATCTAGATTCTAGATCATCTCATTCGTACCATTAATTTGGAATTGGGACAACTTCATAAATGGTTCAGTATAAATTCACTTAAACTGAACATAAAAAAACCAAGTTCATGTTGATTGGTAATGGTAAGTATTAAAGCGAATTTAAGCAGAGGAAGCTAAGTGTAGAAATAGGCGGTAATTCTATTGAAATGGTGGAAAAAATCAAATATCTTGGATTTTTTATTGACAGCTATCTTAATTTTAAAGAGCATATTTTACACATTATAAACAATGTAACAAGGAATGTAAACTTTTTATCTAGGGTCGCTGCATCTTTATCCCATTGGACAAAAATTACTGTTTTTAATACTTTGGTTTTGCCGCATCTTGTTTTTAGTTCATCTGTATTGTATTTGACTAACAAAAATAAGATTAATAGGTTATGTATAATGCGGATAATTTTGAGGGAATGAAGAGACACACCTGTAAGAGATATATTAACTAGACTAAATTGGCTTTCTATTGAAGATTTTCTTAAATTCTAAACACTTATATTTAAAACAAAAATGGTTTAACACCAGGATACGTTACTGACTAACGAATCAGTTCATTCATACCCGACAAGAAACCAAACAAACTTTTACATTACAACAAAGAATAAAAGTAGCTCGGAAAATTCAGTTTATCATAAAGGCTTAATTAGTTTTAATTTCCTGCCACAAGACATTAAGAATGCTAGAAACCTTAACATATTTAACAATAAATTAAAGAAACACTTAAAGGGAAAATGATTCAATAATAATTCTGATTGTTTTACTCGTGTTATGACAAATAAATACATTGACGGTTTTATTTTATTGTATTGTCTTTTTTGACAGTGTCTGTTAGTATGTACTTTATTTTATTTTTTATTTTAAATCTTGATTGCTTTTGTAAATTTTTACTGAAATTGTTGTGTATTAGCCAGGTGCTAAATAAAGGAATAAAATATAGGCGTAAATAAAATGAGATTGTAGAGATTTTCGAGAACAACATTTGCTGGCGATGGGCACTTTACTGATAAATGTGACCAAGATATATCAAAAAATATTTGTTTGCCTTAAAATGAACAACATTTATTTATTTTTAATGTTTTTTTTATGAATGACCAGAAAAAAATCATATTTGCTTGATTTGTAACTCCATCTGAATAAAGCGATAAAAAAAGTTTTGTTTATATAGTTGCTAGTTAAAATGGCTTTTATTTTCGAAATTTCAAAAATAAACGTATTTTTTTTAATAGCCGAAGGGACGCACACACCCTTATCAGCGTATCGATGGTGGAGTTAGCCAATGTACCTGCATTTATTTAATCTCTTCAAATCAGTGGCATAGCGCTACTACCGCGAACCCCCGCAGTTGCGGGGGGGCCCGAAGGCTTCGAGGCCCGAAAGAACCTATTGCTATGGCCCCAAAGGGGGCCGAAGTCCTGGGCGAGGGGGCCCTAACACAATTTTCGCGGGGGGGCCCATAATTTGTCGCTACGCCACTGCTCCAAATGTTAGTACTTTGTAACCAAACGTTACTCAAAGTTAACATAACTTACCACCCATAAAAGACACACCAACGTCGGATGATTGGAATTCCAAACCATAACCAGTTTTTAATTGAGACGTAAATTGACAACGAAAGGACGTAAAAACAAAACTTCAATTTTTGTGGATAAAAGTTAATAAACGGAAATATCATAAGTCATTATTTTTTAATCGTATCTTTAGCCGTTTCGTTAACCCTCAAAGAAGTGTTTTTTATTTTATCTTTTATTTAAGTTGATCGTCTAATAAGATGCGGGTAAAAATTTAAAACCGTTAATTTAATTTTTTTTTACTTTTTTACCATGGCGCTGACTAACCTGAGTTTGTGATGCAACCAATTTAGCTTTTTTTCTATAAAAAGTATTAGTATGGCGGTAGGCTTTTCCATTTATTCCATTCCATTTCATATTTTTCTTTTAACTGGCCTTGACTAACGAAAAAGTAACTGAGTTTTTTTGTACCAAGTTTGGTAGGTAAACGAAGCAAGGTCGAATCATCGACAATTTACCTTTAGATAAGCAAACAATAATCACGAAAGTGGCAGTTTTATGGCCTCGCGCATGTAAACAAAGCTAGACACTATTAGCCATGCGCACTGCAACATTATCGTTTGACGAATGGAAAAATAGGCAGGTCTGGGCTTTAAAATTTAAATTCTTGCCAAAAAATTGGAATTTCTTTTTAATTTTTTCAAACCTATATCCTAGATTTTAAGGACAGAAAATTGTTTCAGTATTCACCTAAAGACGACTGGAGATACTTACCAGTTGAAACGTTGTGATATGAAAAACTAAAGGCAATGGAATTCCAAAACACATCTATTACTCAAGAAAATTGTTTGTTTGTACGGTTTTGTTTTTAAAATTTGTTTAAAAACGATTCGTCGTCGTGTTTTTAGTTCGAAAAGGAAGAGAACAAGAACAGGCAAAATAAATTAGTCTTAAAAAATCGAATATAAAAACAAACAAAACCAGCAAAATAACCAATCTACGGTGTTATAGCGTACCTAACCTCAATACATCACTACTCCATACTTACCGAAAATACGAAATACCAGGTGTTTTACCCCTCTTTGGGCATAATAAAATTATACAACGGCTGCTACTAGTACTAGTCATTGTTTATATTCTAATCCGAGTAACTATAAAAGCACAAACACAATTCACCAAACTACACAAAAACTACAAATCCGTAAATATTAAACACCCACAATCCACGATAGCTAAGAAAACTACAAGAAATCCACAGAGACACTTTAAAACACAACAACAAAAATGACGGCAGAGCCGGTTCAGAGCCGGTTCTGGAGAGTATCTTGAGCATGTCGATTTCTGTCGATAAAGTAGGACAGGCCGATAACACCAGGTTTGTGCGCATGCACGAAGGTGTCCATAAGGAAGGCAGCTGACCGGCGAGGCATGCGCTCGGACGTATTTTTTCACCCATAAAACGTAACTTTTGTTTGCGCAGGAGATAAGCTGTACGTAAATTGTCTATGGGTCTATGGTTGAATCGAGGTTTGCAAATTCGATAAAACTACACTTCGCCAAATAAAAAAGTCTCCGACGTAACTCAGACGTAAAATTCTTAACCATAAAATAACGATATACGCTTCGACCACTCTACGACGTCGGCTTAGAGGACGTAATAATGTAACGTTCATTTTATGTCAATTTAAGATCGTTACCTGAAGAAAAGAGTGCTATTAATCTATGTACTATGCTCTATTAATCGTTTGTACCAGGTGGTTAATGGTCATATAAACTGCTTGCGGGTACTAAGTTTGGTCTCATTTCATGTCCCAGTAAGAAGGATAAGCAACTCCAATAATTGTTTTTGGAATAGATCCCATAGGACAAATTATGGTAAAAGTGTTTTTATTGAATGGATTTACAACACGGTTTTTACAGTTGTTATTTTTGGAATAAATATTGGGGCGCTAAAGACACTTTGATTAATTTTTTAAATATCTACACTGTGGGCCAAATTTATTTGGAACCCAATTTCACTCTGAATAACTTTTGCTATATTTGTCGGATTGTGGTGGTATTTTGTGTAAATATTAAATGGGCCTTTCCCTAATTGTAGAACAAATATCCAATGACTATGTACAGGGGGAGCCAAGTAACAAGAAATATTTGTAATCATTGCCTTTGGGGCTGTTGCAAAATTAAATGGTTTACTCTAAAACTACAAAAATTATTTGAGATTATTAAGAGACTATCGGAAAAGAGGCTCTGAAAAAATTGTTTTAGAAACTTTAGGTTTTGTATTAAAAACGTATTTTTTTTCGAAACTTTATTAAATAATATTACCATACCGCTTTATTAAATATCAAGTAAACAAAGCAAAAATGTAATAAAAAAAAATGTTTTTTAATAATTTTACAAGAAATTATTGTGAATATGAACAGCTTGAAGTCTTCGGCGTCATTGTCCAATAAGTCCAATTGAGTTATTAATAATTTCTTGATTATATTGTTGCCAACAGTAGACTATCCTCTGTTTAAGCTGATCAATCGTATTAATCCGAGTATTTTCATAAATTTTCCCTCTAATGTCCCCCAAATGTTATAGTCGACGGGGTTTAACTCCAAGCTATTTGGAGGCCACATGTTTGGTTCAATGAAATCAGGACAATTTTTCTGCAAGTATCTTACAGTACTCTTGACGTATGGCTTGATGCGCCATCTTGCTGAAATGTGTAGTTGTCGCTAATTATTTCTATTTCTCGAAGCATACCTTCTAAAATGTCCCGTTGATAAACTTTGATACAGCCAAAGAAACGATAACTGACTAAGAAAAATGATCTCTGGGAACCAGAAGATGTTCCAGTGGTAGGTATCTCCAATTTTCTTCGTACATTAGAATATACCCTGTTGCTCTGAGAATTTTTGGCTAGCGCAAAGAAAAAACTTTTTCATCTGAGAACCAAATTCATTCAATATCCTCGCGTCGTCTAAATATTCTAAACAATGCTTCACATCTTTCTACTCTTTTATTCTTAACATCATTTGAAAATTTGTGACAGTATATTTTTTTAAAATGTCGAAACTTCAAATCAATTTTAATAATTCTTCTTACCGATGATCTTTTAATAGTAGTCGTTTTTGTTACTTTTTTTCTTGAACTTATCGCATTACCGGGTTCGACAGCGTTAAGAATTGCCCTAACTCTTTCAACGTTTTCGATACCTCTACCAGTTTTCTTTCTTCCTCTTCCAGGCTTCATTTAAAATGAACCATTGGTCTCGAGTAAATGCCTTAGAAAATAACTAACGGTACTTAATTTCCAATTACGTTCTGGGTAACTTTTAGTAATCTTTTTTGCACCATAACCTTTGACTCTTAGAGATGAAATTAAGATTTTATCTTTAAATGACAAATACGAGTACACTATTTTGAAATAAATTTAATACACTGCCAAGTTACTAATATTTACATACTGTTGTCAAGGGCATTTTTTCTTTTGTTTTATAGGTAACTCGACATCCAATTATTTACGTATTTTTGCTCTGTTAATTTGACATTTAATAAAGCTGTATGGTAATATTATTTAATAAAGTTTCGAAAAAAATACATTTTTAATACAAAACCTAAAGTTTTTAGAACAATTTTTTCAGAGCCTCTTTTCCGATAGTCTCCTAATAATTTCAAATAATTTTCGTAGTTTTGGAGTAAACCATTTTATTTTGCAACAGCCCCAAAGGCAATGATTACAAATATTTCTTGTTACTTGGCTCCCCCTGTACATAGTCATTGGATATTTGTTATACAATTAGGGAAAGGCCTCTTTAATATTTGCACAAAATACCACCAACATCCGACAAATATAGCAAAAGGTAATCAGAGTGAAATTGGGTTCCAAATGAATTTGGCCCACAGTGTATATTTAACAATAATGTTGTGTTGATATATACGATTTGGAATTTATGATACTGTAGCGAACTGTTGAAAATAAACTAATATCGTTTGCTTTCTCAGACAAAACCTTTGAAAATACTTATCCAAGTCAATAAAATAATGTACTTGTTAGATATTGTGTGCCTCTGTTCGTGTTTTATAATATCCAATATTTGTGTTTTCCAACAAGTCGTTATCAAAATTTCCTAACCACTATTTAAAACAGCAGATAAGTATATAGGGTTTGTTCCAGGAAAAAAACAGAATGTTACCGTTTTTTTGCTCTTTTTGAAACTATAGACCTACAACATTGATTAATAGGCACGTGCACGTGTCGACTTAGGGTTAAGTCTGCGCTAATCCTTAAAATTTGAGGATTAAAATAAAGTTGGCTTAAAAAACAAAGCTTGGCCTTGAACTACGGTTCAAATGAGTTCAAAAATTTAAGTCGGTGTCAGACTAGGCTTAGTGATAATCCCACAAAAAATTAGTGCTAATGGTGCAAATGGGCATAAGTTAGAGCTCCCATAAGCTTTCTTAAGTGTGAACTCAGTATTGGTGCTAACGAAATCGCTACTTAACCTAAATGTAAGGAGTTCTTTGCCTTAAGTATATTCTATCTCTGATGGTGCAAACGGGCATTAGTCTTGTAATATTGTGTTTTGTGTTCAACAAAATATTTAAAATAATATTTAACTATTGGCTTATAAACAAATAGTACTTAGAAAATATAAGTAAGGCCCAATAATTTAAAACAAAAATTTATGACAAAAAAAACTTACAACAATCTACAAATAAAGTGAAGACTAAATCAATATTTAAAAACAAAATAAAAATACTTTTAAAAATATTAGTTAATTATAGAAATGCTCTAAAGTTTACCCATCATTTTTAATGATGTCGGCGATAGGGATATCCAACAGCATACTCTCATGCTGCTATTACGGCCTTTTCAAAACATTGAAGAGCATATTATGCGTGTTCTAGAGGATTTGCCAGTTTTGAAAAAATTGAATTTTATGCTGCCATTGCATTGGTTATGCGTTGAAATTTTGCTATTAATTAAAAAAGGAAAAAAAGATTGACTCCCGGTGGTTAATCTTTTTTTCTTTTGAATTCTTCATTAATTAGGATAAAAATAAAAATTATAATATCATTATGTGGAATTTTAAAATAAAACTTAATAAGTAGGGACAATGTTTCTTCAGCCATTTTTTTTCTATCATTTGTATTAGGAACTAACGATGTATGTATTTTCCCGAGTTTATTCAAGGGTTAAATGCACTTTTCAATAAACAATTACTTGCTTAATTGGGTTAAGGCCATCTAAAGTTAGGGTCATTTAAAATTTTAAAATATTCCCCCATCCCCCCTTCCCCTTTGGCTGAATAGTTAGAGAGTTGAGTGTCAAACGAATTTTCTAGAAAATTTTTGAAAGTTTCTTAAGCACTTAACTTACCTTAAGGCCGAGACAATTAAATTATAAGCATTAGGCGATAAGCAATAAGCAACAGAAATAAGATTTGATACGAAGAAACAAATCATTGAGCAACAACATGGATTTTTTCCGAAACGATCTTTGGAGACAAATCTAATGTGCTATTCGCAAACGATTTGTAATGCTATGGATGCTGGAGAGCAGGTTGATTGCATATACACCGACTTCAGTAAGGCCTTCGATAAAATCGATCATAAAAGATTGATGGAGAGGCTTGCTGATGTCGGCGTGTGTGGCGGTCTGCAAAGATGGTTGTGGTCCTATATTTATGATCGTAAACAAATTGTCTCAGTTAATGGCTATTATTTTGATTTTTTTTTAGCAACATCAGGTGTTCCCAGGGAAGTCACTTGGGACCTCTGTTTTTTATTATTTACATCAATGATATAATTAAATGTTTTCCAAACTCAAATTTTTTGGTTTATGCTGATGACCTAAAAGTCTTCAAGATTATACGAGGTCTTGTGGACTGTCTGGATATCCAGGAGGATCTCAGGAGGCTGGTTGAGTACTGCGATCGGAACAGTCTGTTTTTAAATATAAAGAAATGTTTTTCCATAACATTTACCAGAAATATTAACATAATTAAATACTTAGACGAGGTAAAGGAGGGGACGCGGCATCATAACCTTGCGATTGTGACCAGATGGCACCAGGCAATACTACTATGTTTCATTCATAAACACGAAAAACCCGCTTGGTTACAATAGGATGTTTGGCGCCAGAATAATGGCCGCTATCGATTTTTTGGTCACACTTTGCTTCTGTCGCTGTAGATGCGCATGCCGCGTCCCCTCCTTTACCTCGTTTAAGATTAAATACGTATATAACATTAATAACTTACTAATATTTTAGACAGTGTCGATCAAATAAAAGACTTGGGTGTAATATTGGATTCCAAGTGGTAATTTTGTGGACACTTTGAAAAAATAATCAACGAATCAAACAGAATGTTAGGTTTTATTGTAAAAACGTGCAAAGAGTTTAGAGATCCCAGAACTTTGATTTCTCTGTACTTTGCATTTGTTTATAGTAGGCTGTCATTTGCCTCGGTTATATGGAATCCTTTATATCTTATACCCACCAGACGTCTTGAAGCAATTCAGAAAAAAATTCTTAAATCTGTTGCCTTTAAGGCTAACTGTAGTGTCGAGACCACAGTAAGGACTTATAAATTGCTCTCCCTTTCTGATAGAAGGCATGTCATGGACCTTTCTTTCTTATTTAAGTTAAGTAATGCTCTTATTGATGTACCTCCATTGTAACAACAAATTTATTTTAACGTCCCTGCAAGGGATCTAAGAAGATTTCATTTATTTAATTTGCCTTATCAAAGAACTAATTTAGGACTGAACACCCCTCTGACCAGGCTACATAGAACCTATAACCAACACTGTGAGAACATCGATTTGTTTAATTTAAATTAATGCCAATTTAAATTAAGAGTAAGAAGATATTTCTTACAACAGATTCTTGTGTAGAATATTTACATAGAAAAGTGCGTACTGCAGTATTTCATTTTATATTTAAGTCTAGCTTAGTTTTAGATAGTTTTAGTTTGTTTTACCTAATATTATGTAATACTAGTAAACAGTGGATGCTGTTTTTGGAAGCCACGTAGTTCTGTTAGCATCTTAAACCAATATAAATACATAAATAAATAAATAAACAAATCAATTGCTACATCATTAAGTTTTAGCAACAAGCAACTAGAAACAAAATTTAAGATATGGAAATTAATTTTCTGTTGTAAATTTCTTATTACTGGCCAATGAAAAGTTGTATAGAATATGCCCGCCCCCAATAAATATAATGACGTTTGACGGTTTGCTTTTTAGATTACAAAGGTATTTTTAATTTAATTTTAACAATTTGTATATGTGTTTGTGATAAAACGATGAGCTTACAAAAATAATCATATTTTTTGACAATCGCAAAAACAACAAAACACCAAAATAACCTGCTGTCTCGAGAAAACGAGTTAAATGAAGATTACATTTATTAATAGTTTGCAATTCATTATGCCATAATTAATTGATATTATTTATTTCTGATTGCATATTGCTTATTTTTTAATTGTGTCTTGACCTTTATGTACACACAAAAATAGTTAATTTTGTGTAATATATACCACAAGAACTACGCTCTCTTGCGATTAACTCCGAAATAAAAAAAAAATTCCATGAACTTTTCAAGGCCACTTTTACTAAAAATACTAGCGTAAGCGGTTTTTGGTATATGGCCGGTGGTCATCCATAATGGGACACCTGGTAAAATTATTTGTTGACACCAAATTAAAAATAAAAACTAGTTTTTTTCTATAAAAGCTCAATTTAATTTGCTTTAAATTTTTAATTAAAAGCTAAGCAAAAATAAATTAAAGGCAAAAATCTCCCGTGCTTGTGCATATTTTGTTACGAAAAGGCAACCAATAATTAAGTTAAAAATGAACGTTCAGGATTTTTCAATTTTACATAATTATCAATTGATTGCTTTAATCAAGCTAATTGAATTTTTACAGCAATTAAAGATAAAAAAGTGATTCTATAGGTCAAACTACTATGGAAAATAATTGTTACTAAACCTATTATATTAGCAAACTTAAATTCCTTGTAAATTTTTACATATTACATAATCAATTTGTTTTTGTAAACTTTGTGATTCCTACGACCTTGACCTTTGTAATTTTTTAATCGCAAGCTAAGGTAGTATTAAGGGCGGAGCAATAACAAACTTTGTTGAAATTTTATATCCGTTAGTGTGGATAAGTTGTCTTCTTAGGTTATATTTAACTCGGCATTGTGCGATGACATCTTGAATCAGAAATTTGAAAATTTTAATAAATAATCCTAATTTTGAAACTTTTTAAAATGAAGGTAAAGAAATGAGACAGTCTAAGTCTTCCTCCACTGGTTTATTAAAATAAATTTTAAATAAGGGTAAATTATCTAAATGTTTCGACTGTATAGACAGTCATCATCAGGAGAAGAGAATAAGGAAAAAGAGAAATATCAGGTGCAAACAGTACGTACTGAGCTAAAAGATGATGGAGAGGACAAATAAAGTAATCGTAACAACGTCCACCGTAGTGGTATACCTAGCAAAAGGTCATTTGTGGGGAATTGGCAGAAACAAGATATAAGGTAATGTAGCAGTAAGCTACTTGTCGAATTAGTGACAACGCACCATCAAATTAGTGACATCGCACTAACAAATTAGTGACATCGCACCAACAAATTAGTGACAACGCACCCTAAGTGTGAGGAGAGAAGAAAAATATTAAGGTGGAGTGGTAGATGTTGACTTTTAAAGTAATGAGGAGTGACTAAAAAGTCGCATTTTGGTAAACCAGTGACATAAGTGTGAGGAAAGAAATTGGATTACGTTAAATTAATAAAGAGTAGATGAATAATCACATAATAGTGAAGTAGCAAATTAAAATTTAATGGGGGAAGTGTTTTAAAATTTTAAAAAAGGGGGGTTTTTCTATCTGAAATGTAAAAAAATTTTGAGGTTAGAATTTTTCAACATGAAAGACAAATTTATGTAACTTACATCATGGAGACTCCTTTTTAAGAGTAAAAGTAGTGATAATTCATAATCGTCGTTTTAGACATCGTTAAGTAGAAATAAGTTTTTAATTAATTAATTGGTGTTAACTTAAATGGCGCTTGACAGTAAAGAGAAAGACGAGGTAAAATGGTGGAGAAATCTCCTTATAGAGAAAACTCAGTTGCGTGGTAGAAACCCGCACAGAGAAGCTAGTCCCTAATTATGGTTGGTGGAATCACAGAGAAAGGGAGGGATGTATCAGGGAGAGATGACCGTTGTTCGAATATCAACAAATTATATAACCGAGGGGGTGGGAAGTCAGGGATTAAAACTGTCCAATATCACGTTCATCCAATAGCTCAGGCAGAACTGAATAGGATAAATCCGCAACAAATCAATAGAGGGTGAACATAGTAAATAGCTTAAACTAGAGTCGAATACAACCTAATTATGGGTGAACTAATTCACTGTGGATGGCAGATATTAACAAAGGAAATTAGTCATATGGTGTAAAAATATCCTATCATAAAAGAAGGATAAACAACTATTGCACTTAAAATTCAAAATCAATATGAAAAGAGAAAGCCAAAAACGTTACTTGTCAAAATCGAGAGAATTAAAGAATTAAGAACAACTATGTTGGATTTGGTCATTAAGACACTCTATGCTATGATTGTTAATGATTCTGTTAATTTCTAAGATTTCAAGAAGGTCTAATTTATTGCCTTTATTGCAATTTTTAAAATAACGTTTTCTTCATTCTCGTGTATTCCTGGGTGCACAATAGGTACGTATTGAAGTTGAAACTTCCAAAAATAAATTAGTCCTGCCTGAAGATCACTTCAGGTTTTTTTTTTAATAAAATTTTAATGTCTGTTGCACTGTACTGAAGTTCCTCTTCGTCATTTAATTTATGAGATATATGGAGAAACTAATGATCAAAATTTTATTCGTACATATATATTCTAACATTAGGATAAACATTTCAGATTTACTACACTGATAAATAACTTTGATTACCTTAACTACAATTTTAATAATCAGAAGCAAGTTATCGACATTTATGAGATATAGTTGATGCTTCGTTACTATTATTAAAATAATTTTACTGCTCCACTTTAGTTATTGGTATTAAAGAAGTATGATTATCTACCGGCATTAACATCTTGATTACCATAATAAAAGGGTTTATGTGCCGTTATCAAACCAACTTATTACTACAGCCACAGAATATACCGGGTGTCAACGAGATTATTGTACATAGCACCACAGTTTTATGTTAAGAGATATTTTAATCAAATTTGGGTTACTGTAATGCTTGAAAGGGATCTTTATTTTTACCTAGAAACCAACTGAATTTCACTTCCGATTTAACCGTAACTACGCCATTTATGTTTTTTTTTTAAATGACAACTTGTATATTATATTGCACAGTCAAATTCTCCTCAAAATTCTCTTTTCAACGACATACAACAAGTTGACATTTACTTTCAAAATGGCGGCGTAGGAGTCATTTTACCAAAAACAAAATGGTGTCTATAAAACAACGTATGCAATTGATACGGGAAAAATAGTGACAAAATCTTTTAAATTGGTCCTTTTTGTAATTCTTTAAGCACTGACATTTACATTTTCTTCTTTTGTTTTTAAAGGAAGGTATTTTTTTACTGTTTAAAAAAATCTTAACTTTAACCATATTTTACATAGTTTTTTTAAATGTTATCATATACTTTTTAGTAATTAGGTTGAAAGTCTAAAGTATCCTTAAGCACCTAGGGATATTTTCGAAATCAGAATTCGTTTTGCTTCAATAATACAAATTTAATTATTAAATAATTAACAACGGCATAGAACAAATTAAAGGGTAAACAGTAAAATAATAACAACAAATTAAAAAATACAAACAAATTAACCATAAATTAAATGAACGATCACCATTTTGGTCACGACACAAGTTTATTCTTTCGACATTTTCTCGCAAAACATTTTCTAAATTATTTTCATTAATAGTGTTAACTGCTCTTCGTATTCTCGCCATTAGGTCTTCCAATGATGTCGGTTTTTATTATTAAAGCAAAACGCATTCTGATTTCGAAAATATCCCTAGGTGCTTCAGGATACTTTAGACTTTCATACTAAATAATAAAAAGTATATGTATAAAGTTAAGATTTTTTTAAACAATAAAAAATACCTTCCTTTAAAAACAAAAGAAGAAAATGTAAATGTCAGTGCTTAAAGAATTACAAAAGGGACCAATTTAAAAGATTTTATCACTATTTTTCCCGTATCAATTGCATACGTTGTATTATAGACACCATTTTGTTTTTGGTAAAATGAGTCCTACGCCGCCATTTTGAAAGTAAATGTCAACTTGTTGTATGTCGTTGAAAAGAGAATTTCGAGGAGAATTTGACTGTGCAATATAATATACAGGTTGTCATTTAAAAAAAAAAACATAAATGGCGTAGTTCCGGTTAAACCGGAAGTGAAATTCAGTTGGTTTTTAGGTAAAAATAAAGATCCCTTTCAAACATTACAGTAACCCAAATTTGATTAAAATATCTCTTAACATAACACTGTGGTGCTATGTACAATAATCTCGTTGACACCCGGTATAGCTACGTAGCTATATATTTTGTGCTACAACCAGAGTACATATAATTATTCAACCGTGCTACAACTATGCTGTTGTTAGTCTTATTAAGGAAATTTAATAATAGTAATACACTTAACCACAAAATTAATTGGACGGAAAAAGACTTGCTTCAATTCAATTTTAAATAACTTTTAAGTTTTTTCACCAAGTTCCATAATTTTTTGACATGTTGCAGATGCTGTCGTCTTTATCATTTTCTGATATCGTTTTTACGAACAGTATAAATGGATATGTTCACATACAGGGTAGCAAAAAAAAATTTCATTTTACACTTAACTTCTGAGCATCGTGTGGGAAAATTCAATAACTGATTGATGTTTCTTTGTACGACATTTTTAAGTTAAATTTTTTCTGAACAACTTGTGTTTTGATTTATACCGATATCTGGATTTTTAAACAAAAACATAGCTTTAAAAGAAATTATGCAATAATCCTTTAATAGCAACAAAAAATTAAAAAAATAATTTGGAAAGTAGGCTTTTTCTTTCTTTTGTCTTTCTGAATGCAGTTTCCATGGCACCATGGATTGTTAAAAAGATTTTTGTCAACAAATTACAGATTTATAATTGCTGTACTTCTAGCATTTATTAAGTAAGTTATTGTTGGTTATTTTGTGTTTTGAAACGGTTCCGTAAACAATAAGAGTATTTATGTTAATTAAAAATGTGACCAGAAGAAGTGACACAAGCCGTTGCTTTACAAGGTAAGATGATGGTCGTCCGATTCTGTATATTGTAGAAAGGCTTTGCCATCCACGCAAGACGGTATCCGATGCGATACAAAGATTTAGACAAACTGGTTCTTAGTCAAGAAGACCCGGACAGGAACGACGAAGAGGCACAAATGCAGTTGAAATCGATTTCTTCGTCTTTAGGTTCGTGGAGAGCGAACAGCCTCAGCTCCATTTTTAGCTATAAGTTTAACATAATATGTTCATGGTAGCTTAGTTTCATCTAAAACCGTACGCAGAAGGTTGAGAGAATATAATCCAACATCTCGTGTACCTGCTATAGGACCTCTATTAGATGCAGGTCATCGAAGGCAGTACCTTGAATTTACTCGCGCTCATGCAGATTGGGAAACATAGATATTCACCAGACATTTGTCAAAGAGTTTGGAGAAGGCCCGAAGAACGATACTCTCAATGTTGTTTCTCCCCTAGAATGCATTTTGGTGGCATAGGAGTGATGGTGTAGGGTGGCATTTGTTTGGGAGCCCGTACATACTTTATTAAACTTCACGGGGGGGGAATATTAATTAAAGTTTACCTTAGACATTGCTTAGAAGAACATAAGGTACCTTATTCGCATTTTGTAGAAGAAAAGTTTAACGTAATAGACGACAATGCTCCACCGCACATAGCACAAATAATATACAGATTTCCCGTTTTCTTGGCTAGTCGTGTCACTGGTATCCACTGTGGCGGAACATGGAGAGGGCCACTTTTTAAAACTCTTTTTTTTCCTTTTCAATGCAGGAGTGCATGATATCTCCATCGTTTTGGGTGTGGCTCGTTACTAAAAATTTATGAGTTATGTCCAAGATATTACGTCTGGAAACTGCATATAAATATAGCAGCTACAAATCTATTCTTGTTTTGGCCTGCGCAGTTATCAGAGTAAAATAGAATGCTTTTGTCTATCGCATTTTGTTGAAGGAACTTAAAAACGCAAGTTCCAATCTCATTGGCACCACGTTTAGCAATATTTTCACTCCACACAAAGCAATAACCTTATTTTGGTGCAATATCATAAATTGTAAAGTTGTAAGTAGCTAGTTTGCTTTTGCACAAGGGGCCGGTAGGACGGCTTGTAGGTCATAAACTGCAACCATTTTATTATTTTCTGTTCTTGCTTCTTCAACATCCTTTGCTTTTTCTTCTCTTGAAAGATTCTTGTCTCTTAAATGCTTAGTATACGACTGTTCTAGCTCTTTCTTATCTTCTTTATTTGAATTTTTAAATGTTTCACAGGTGGTACACTGATCTTTTTTAGGTTTGTGAAAACCTATGTTAAATTCCGTATTAAAAATGTTTGCATACGCTGCTTTCTTAACATAATTGGAGCTTTCTTTTAATCACTTTTCTTTGTACAGCCTATAGAGAATAGAAATATTCAGGAAACCTTCAAAGTATTCTCGTTTGGTTTGGTTTCGAAGGTAGTGCGATTCTACTCTAGGGATTACATTAATATGGTCTTTCAAGGCTTGCTTAAGGGACGGATCTAATTTTTTTTTTGGTTTTTGTGTTTTCCCCGCATATCTGATGCTATGATAAGACTGTTGTCCCGATTTTTTGCAACATTGCGGATCATGGTGTCGCCAATGTCAAGTGTTGCTATAAAAAACGTTTTGCATACTCAAACTTCTTCTTTATGTCCTACTAAAAAGTATGCGTGATTAAGTGACCTCTTTTTCTTTTTTTTCGGGTATCTATAATTAAGGTTTACGATTTCCATGCTAGAAGAAATATATTGACGTTGTCTTGCATTATCTCCAATGTCCCAAAAGGATTTAAAACATTCACTCTTTCCTCATTTGAGAACGTAGAGTGACATTTAAAGCGGCATTTTTCATTGCACGGGGATCTAATTCGTCTTTTTTGTGTGCTCCTGTTTTTTATATTTATATATTCTTGCCCTTTATATCTGTGGTACTAAGGCAGAACCCGATATGTCAAAATACTTGATTTTTTAGAAAACGAATTTTAAAGTTCGCGTCATCGCCAAAATTAAGATTGCATTTACAGTAACTTGGCAAGTCCAGTAAAATATTTTACAATAAACATCCTTTTCGCTTGCAGCATTTCAAGTTAAAACTTTTCCGGATAACGAAGATATTTAGATTAGTTGGACATATCGTGTTTTTCCCTCTTTAGTTTCACTAATAAAATTGACATGTCGTGTGGTAAAACCAATTCCGACAAGTTGAAACTGTGGCATAAACCGATATGTCAGACATACCGGGATATACAAATAAATGTTTGGCGGTGCGGGACGACACCACAACCCGATATGTCTAGCATATTGGGTTTGGCCAGCGACCAATTTTCATTTATGAAACATATCGGGATCTTATTTTATTTACCCACATTGTATAGGAGTAACAGAACCATATCGGGTTTTGCCATCATATTCGTCACCACTAACTGCATATATTGGCTTTAAAAACGGAAAATGGATATTTGTTGACATACCGGGTTCTGCCTTAGTACCACAAAATATAACTCCTGAAATTCCTTACGTGCCATTTGAACCAAGAGTTTATTTCTTGAAGCCATAGTTCTTTTGTTTTTTTAACAACCTATTCACTTAAAACTAGCTAAACCACGCTGTATTCTTACAGAACCTACCCTATTACCTGAAACACATAATGCAAATGAACTAAAACAAGCGAAATGACCAGTCTCGACTTGTCAAAACAAGATGTGGTAGTGTTGCACGGTTTTATTATTTAAAATTTTAATGCAATACCAACGTATATTATAGATGTGTTGGTATTGTACTGAAATTTTAGACCATTAGCAGATGTGTTGAAACAAATAACTATTATTTAAGGGATGGGACTTTTTTGTATTAAGATAATATGTTGTTATTGCAGTGAAAATATACCACTTCAGGTGTTATAAGAGCACCATAACTCGAAATCCACATTTTCTTAGTTATGTTGATATTGCACTGATGGTGCGATATGGTAAAAGTAGACCAGAACCTAGGAGTATTTTACCTTAATATGTTAGGTACATGTGACTTGTCTTTTACATGGAATAAACCGAGTCGCAGAAACCGTCAGAACTAAACATCCTTTGGTAAATAAATTAATTTCAAATGTAAAAAAAGTGTTTCAAAAAGCACTTCTAAGAGTGCAGTTGAGGGATGACCAGGAATTAGTTTACCTCCAGAACCTGTAATTACCCGGTGGGGAACATGGATTAAGGCCGCGATATTCTACGCAGAGCATTTCGAAGCCATTAAAGAACTAATTTTGGATTTAGATGACGTTTTGCAGTGTGTTGTGCAAAGTAAGTAAGGGTTGTTAAAAAGTGGAAGTGTAGCTAAAGATCTTGTTTTTATTGGGGTTAATTTCAATTTTATGCCGGACATAATATCCTCGTTGCAGAATAGAAATTTAAGTTTTTAGAAAAGAATTTAGAACTTTTTCCGCTAAATATAACAACATTCTCGGTAAAGTAGGAGAGTAAAGTACAAGTAAAGAACAAATTGGATGTAACTGTAAAAAAGAATGAAGGATTTAAATACTTAACTGCAGTAAAAAGCATTTATGAGGGTAAACCATCCAAAGAAGTTGTATCTTAACCTTATATTTTGCTACATTAGTTGCAGAATTGTCCGATTACATCAGTAGATGTTGAAGGAGGTCTCTTTTTGAAAAATATTTAGTAATAAATGCCTTTTTATACAATTTTAGGTTAAAAAACTGTTTACTTTTTTTTTTCTTTGTTTCTTTTTTGCATTTTTTAAAAATAAACATATTTTTTAGAACCTAATGTTTTTCTCTATCTCATTTCACTATAATAAATTAAGAAGTATTGCATACCAGTATGCATATTTGGTAAATAACGGCATATTTTAAAGGCAATCAAGGCATATATATGCGCATATTTTGGCTGAATTTAAGAGCATATAATCCGCCCTTTAATAATAACCAGATAAGAAACCTAACAAACACAAAAAATATTTTAAACCCAAAAACATATTTTTTAAATGATTCGTATTTCTGTTTTAGTTTAACAGTTAAAATTTTTTAATAAAGAATCATTTATAATACTAATATAGAAATGGTTTGGATTAGATTTTAATTTTTAAAATTTAGTCACAGATGCATTTATTTAGTGATCTTAAACAATCGTCTTAACTCGATCCGACCACCTTCAGGTAATGCAAAGTGCTCCATCGTTTATACCATAGATAGAAACCTGCTCTAAAGAAAAAACGGTTATTGAATGCAAACTAAGACCTTATATTTTTATGAATATGTGAGCAATTGAAAAATTTAAATCCATTTCAAAAGTTACGGATTTGGGAAAATTTTAATACTTGGATATTTGAGACAAACTATTCTGATAAGAATATTATTCAAACAATATTTGCTTAAATAATTGAAGCTGGAAGATAGGGGGACTGTCTCCCACTCCCCCCTTCTTCCCCCTAGTTGCGCCAATGCGAGATTGTAAGGTTTAATTAGTTTCGTTAAAGTACTTGTGGTATGGGAGTAAACACCTATTTTAATATTGTGGTAGAGTATTAAAGGCTTCAAAATATGTAATATAAACATGATGAATTGACTTTTTCTGGATATTATTAATTTTTTTAAAATTACATTCTGGTTATAATAAAAATTAAATATAAGCTAATATATTTATTTCTAAAATACAAGAAATTAAAATGAATTTTCGTTTAAATAGATTCTACAAAAAACATTTTGTTAACAAACAGGTTAATATTGTATAAGGGCGGTATTATTCAAAGAAAATAGAAAACAAAAGACCCTAATTCAATTAAATACATAATCAGATTTATCAGGTTTTCTTTTCATTAAATAAAGAAAACAATTCTAAATAGCGTACATAAAGCGAAAACAAGATTACCGAAACATAGAAGATTTCAGACTGTTCCTTTTAATTTTATAAATAAGTTACAAAACCCAATAAAGTATTTTAAAAAGAATTAGTAAATATCGTTTACATAAATTTTGAATGTTAAGTTTGGAAATGTAAAAACTTAATCACGCTATTTTTGTTTTTGCTACTTATATTTTGTCGTACTTACAACATAAGATTTAGATAAAACGCTCTATTTAAATAAATTATTAAATATAACGGTAAAAGTGCTTTTAAACAAAAAGATAATTACCCAACATGGTCAACAACCATAATAAATATAGTTTAAAAAAACTAAAAAACAAGCTTTAATAATTAATCAAACTAAAAAGCGGAAAATAAATATAGTTTAGAATAATTCTTGAAATTCTTAATTTAGGAAGAAAATAATATTGAACCATAACATTAGTATTATTATGAAAAAAGCGTGGCGTGCTCGATATACGAAAAATGTAGCACAACAAAAGACGCCTTTTTCACAATAATACTAATGTTTATCGTTCATAATTATTTTCTGCCTATATTACGAATTTCAAGAATTATTTTAAACTATATTTGTTTTCCGCTTTTTAGTTTGATTTACTATTATTAAAGCGTGTTTTTTAGTTTTTTTTAAATATATTTATTTTTATTTTTTAGTTTAAGTTATTGTTAAGAATTTTTTTTTAGTAGAGATAGTCATAGAGAGGTCCAGAGTAGATATGGAATAATGTCACAAATTTAACAATGACTTTTTGAAATAGCTAGATTTAAAGCAGTGGATCATCCATTTTTTTTTACAATATAGACTTTATTGTCCTTCTTCAATGATTGCTCTATAATGATTTTTCCATGGTTGCTATCGTTAGTGTAGTAATTTCTCAAATTATTAATATTTACCGCTGTGTAAACAGTTTCGAACATCGATTTAGAAAACATTTAAAGATTTCTATATTGTCAGTATAAACAACAATGCTTAGTGATGTTATATTATTTGCGACCAAGTGATATTGACGATTCTTATGGATGATAATTTCATAATCGAATCATTTTATCTAATGCTTCACTGTTACATGGGGTTTTACCTGTCAACTTTGAGCAGTCAAGTTCTTCAATACTAATACCGTACAAAGATCTGCACCGACAAAGTGCTACATAAGCTTGTCCAGCAGCGAACAGTCGAGACCCCAGATAAATGACTGCATGATCAACTGTTCAACACGAACAAACCCACGCCTGGTGAGTTCGTTGTGTCGAGTTGGCTAAGATTTGCGCCTTAGCCCGCGCCAACGGACCAACTGCAACTAGCTTGCCCGCAAAGTTTAAAGACCAAACAACTCCTTCAGTCCCCCGCCCGCTTCCATCCACTTTGCTGGAACTTCACTCAGTTTAAAGTTGTTTTTCTCGCACCATAGTGGGTTGGGAGGTAGGGACGGTATGTCTTCGGACTGGATGTCTCATATAATAAAGATCAAACTTCACAGGTAAGTTCATTTGATTTTGTTCGCTTGATACTTCGACATCCAGTCCGAAGATTTTTAAAGATTTGTTGCTAAAAACACTCTGCAGCCTGCAGGTATAAAAGTCATTATTTTATAAAGACTAGGGTAACTAAATCAATGATTTAACGCTACTTCTAATAGCATAAATAATCCAGAAACATACAAACAAATATAATATTTTCAAAATATGTTGGGTGCTTGAAAATGCTTACATCAGTGGCGGATTTGAAGGTGAAGCAAGTGAGGCGACGCCTCACCTGGAAATTCGACGCGCCCAGAATATTTTATTTTTAAATTTCCTTTTTCCAAACTTTTTCTGTGTCTAAATAATCTATGCTATTTAAAATAAAAATGGTATAATTTATAATTTGTAAGTAACAAAATTGAAACGTCAGCGGACTGCTACAACTAAACAATACAAATCGTTCATTCCGCTCCATAGAAAGTCTATGGTCCGCTACAATATCTCTCGCCTCAAGATCTTTTAAACCTACAAACACCGTTACATGGTGTTTATCGGCAGCTAGACAAGGAAAAGAGCCGGCGCGGCGGTCGGGGTTGCTGGTTGGTTGAAATTCGTCGGGATGAGGCGACGTCGGGTTAAGCTTAACAAAACCGATCATCCACAATCTCAGATATCAGTGATGAAAGCATGTGACGTAAGAGCGACGAGCACAGCCTGTGGGCAGTGAATTGTAAGGCATATATTATTGCGACAAATCCAACCAATTTAAGTTAATAAGTGCAAAGTCTGAACCCCGATAATAAAATAAAGTAGGTACCGGGTTTCTAAGAAATAGAACTAAAATAAACCAGGAATATGGGATAGGATAGGTAGTTAAGCTTGACTTGTAAGACGTTATAGTGCAGTATTTATCCGTGTATTTTGTATGAAAACAACTTTTATTAAATGTAATCATTCGTAAATAGTTATTATTTATTATTTTCTTCCTACACATTAGTGTATTAAACTGTTTTGTCCGGTTATCGGTGTTGTCTAAGGGAGTGGTAATAACTATTAATTATAATGGATAAATAACCAGAGCATGACATTATTTTGTCTCTAAAAGTGACACCATTTTCAAGACGTAATGATCCAAAAAGAAGAGACATACTTAACAATGGCAGACTGGATCCAAATTTAAAGGAGTTGACAAAAGATCAAAGATTAGGTAAATCAAATGGGGTTATTTGGAGGTAGATTTTTATAATAATTAAATATTCTTAAAATATCTAATAGCTAAACAGTTTTTATTATTAACCAAATATATTTATTTAAATTTCTCGTTTAAATCTATCGCAATCGCACACGTCTACTTTAGCACTACTTACCTCTAAAATATTCCTGTATTTAAATAGTGATCAACTATTTAAATTATTAAGCTAGAAAACATAAATAAATCTACGCGAAATAGGTTATAGGTTGGCAAGCATGTTGATACTTCCACCTTAAGACCTAAACCCGAAATTAACTTGACACAGATCACAAAGTGTAGATCAAGGAAATATATTGTTATTGATAAGTTTGCTGCAAATAAAAACAGAAGATTGGACTTTACTTTTAAACAATGTACGGACTAATGAAAATTAAATTGGCCTTTTTTTATTTCTTTTTCAATAAAATAAGTAGGTAAGTAATCATAAATTTTAAAAATATTTACTAAAAATTATTGACTAAATTTGGGCGTGGTCTTAAAAATTTTTCGGCGGGGGCGGGCTTTCAGTGCGACCCAAGTTTACGATTCTGGTGCCGTCCCTGTAATTCGCCTCACCTATGATAACCCCCCTGATCCGCCACTGGCTTACACTTAACCTGCCGTAAAGTTAAAATGAACGGAAGAGTATAACCTAATATGATACATAATTATAGTATCAAAAACTTAAGAGAATAGTATCAGTTCCTGCAAATATTAAGGCTTTTTAGCCCATCTGCTTCATGATTATTTCGAGGTTACTTTAGCGTTCTAAAATAAAGTTAACTCGGTTTGCCGAAGCAACTATATAGTTTCAATATCTCAAACGTTATACAAAATGTAAGTTAGTCATTCATTGACATACTTGAGAAGGAATGATGTATCGGCAAAAAGAAAGGCAAGATTGAGCTAAATTCAATCTTGACGTATTGGTTCTGATTCTCTGGAATGAAAATCTGAACGCTATGTTATTTAGTCTGATAAGTAACAACTTTATAACCGTTAATCCCCTATTAGGGCCAATAATGAGTTTTATGTCGTTTTGAGCGGAATATAAAATATTATAAAACTTGCTGAGTATGCCAGACAAGAATATACTTCACTTGGACTTGGCAGAATTTAACTTGAACTTGGCGATTCCTTTCAGGAGTCGTTTCATTAAGGGGTTTGTTCGGGTTTGTTCCATTCCTACAGTTTTAATAATAAGTATTAGTGATATAGCTGAATATTTAAATAATTAAATATACCGTAGGTACTGGTTTGTTCCTCAATGCAAACCCATAACAGTCAAAATTACATAACAACACAAATTATTTCTAAAATTATAAAAAATCGAACTCTTGCATAGCAGTAATTGGTTACTGAAACTGTCTGAACAAAATGCATTTATTAGTACCAAGGCCAACACCAGCCACCCTGTACTGTAGGGCGTATCCCTGGTAACTAAGAAACCAGGACGAACAAAATAAAATATTGTATATTGTAAAATAGTACTAGTAATGCAATGTGAAAATAATATTAGAATAAATAAAGAGATTTTAAAAGTAAAAGTAAGGTACTGGTTTTCCAGTTTCCAGCTAATTTTGGAAAAAAAATATAAGGTTACTGTCTGAGCCATAAAACTGCGAAGTATTTAAATTAGGGCAAAATTACCACCAACGCCTATAAGTAGCATAATATTATATTGGTCTATCCTAGCAGTGATAAGAGAATAAAGAATGGTTGCAATGGCAGAATCCGCTATTCTTTGATTTGAAGCCTTGCCTGAAAACTTCATGGCTACTAGGGTAAAGTATTCCACTAAAGACTGGTATTTGTCGCTGTAAGGATCGTTAGCTGATATTTGTTATCTGTTTTGAGTTGTTTTTGAGCAGTCAAACTATGGTCGCTTAAAATAATCCATCCTGGCTGGTAGGCGGGGATGACCAATAGAGGGCAATCAAAAGCGCGGTAATTGATAGGGTAAATTACATTATTTCACTTATAAAATTCATTATTTTAAATTTGTTGTCTTTGGTCACTATTTAATTTTGCTGCCAGCGTCTTGAACACTGATTAAAGGATCTAGTTTCTAATAATTTTGTTATATAATTTGATTGAATAAATAAATTGTTTCAAAAAAAAAATGGCAGGACGTATCCCCAAAACTAAAGCCGTTACAAAAAAGGCAAGGTATTTTAGAAATAAGCACTTTAGAAATACCCAAAATTAGTTGTTACTTTTCGGGTACTAAGAAGAATTTCTTTTGTTGGTTTGTATTATTTTTATTTTAAAAGTTAAATATTTAAATTTCCCAAGTCGCAAATAAAATCAATAACCCTGTATAACCCTTTCAAAGTGATCTTAATAAACCTCTCCAAAAGGACAATATATTATGTGTTTTTCTTAAAATCTTGAAAGCACTTCACTGGACGCCATTTTGTAGCTGATATGATAACCAATGAAAATGTTAGCAGTCCCGTGACACGGTATATTTAGGTATTATTTTGTAAATGATTATTTAGTAAAATTTCAACCTTTTTCTGGCCCCTTCTCGGACTTAGGACCTAAGAGCCTAAGAGACGCGACATCTGGTTGCCAGTTTTTCTGCGCCAATAAGAATATAACCTGTGTCAATCTGACTTTTATACTTTTTTTGGGTTATTTCCGACCTTGACAATGGAAGCCGATGTTCCCCCATAATAATTAAAGAAAATATCGCTCGATGAAAATTAATAATGTCGGGACTTTGTTATGCTTCCTTTTTAGTGACAACGCCCTTTTGTGGCCCGTTTGGTTCAAAATCTAATTATGTCATTAGGCTTAAGCTCTAGTTTATGAGACGTGGTTCAACTTCATCGGTTTATGTCACTGGAAAAATCTATTATATTCTCACAGGTAAAGAAGTAAGCTCTGCTTAGTTATCTAAAAAGTTCGAATCACAAATTTAAAAAAAAAATACATAACGTTTTATATGACACAAGGAACAACATATCTACAAAATATACCGTGAGAGCAAAAATTATTTGCATCAAAGAGGGACTTGCATCTAAAGACGTAATGCTTTGCCGTAGAGCTTAATACCTGTTGGGTGTCAGTATATAACTACCTGAATTAACAATCAATCAGTTATTCCGTCATCTTTGACAGTCGTTACAAGTAATTTGATTCACAATTTCTTGAATAATTTACACAATGGGCTTTACGGAACAGCACAAAACATTTATGGTTGAAGCGTATTTTCAAAACGGGGTTAGAGTAAATTGTGAACGGCAATACAATCCGGGTTTGTGCATGGACGTTTTTCATGAACATTTTCCTAACGTTGCTTTTATTGCTGGGGATTTTTATCATTGCCTGAAAAGAACCGTGGCTGTGTTTGGGGATACAGGTTCTATAGAACACATAAAAGGAGCAGGAAGACCATCTGTAGGAACAGAAGAACTTGTTGCAAACATATGTGAAATAATGCGAAATACGCCAACAAATTGTATAAGACGCCTGTCCCAAATTTCAGCAATTTATGTAATTCTTTTTCTTTTTCTTTCGGTATATTCTTACTTTGTTATTTTTGTAAACAACAAAAATAAATTTGTATTTGTCTACTTATTTTATTACTCATTAGTTTGGCATATCATGTCATAATATGAATTTGACAAAATTTTAACCTAGATTTGGTTTGATATATCGTCCCCATATCATTGTGATCTAAACCAAGCCCTACGTTTATTAATCCAAGCCCTCTTTAATGCAAATAATTTTTGCTCGCACGGTACTTATGCATAACGTTATCTATCAAAATATGCGCTGTTACAGCACATTTCAAATAATTGCACTAATACAGTGCTGTTTCTAGAAAATATGTGACTTTTAATGGAGGTTGAAGGCAAAAAGAAAAACCAATGCGACACCCGTTCAATACCACCAAGCATAGACAAAGGAGATGCGCGCTCTCACAGATAGATATGCAACTTAACATACTAAATTGGTACCCTGATAGCGCCATCTGAGACTGGAGGGAAAACTAAAAGTTGTCGTGGTGGGGGTAGGCGCCAGGCATAAAAAATTAATTTTATTAATTTAAATTCTAAATTCAATTTAAAATAATTTGGGAGAAGGAAAGAAAGGTATAACAACGTTTCTAATATGGCGATAAGTTTTATTAATACTAGATATTTACATAGATTGGTTTTAAATAAAATAAAGTAAAGATATTATAATTATTATCCTTTAAAACCTGAATTACACAAAAATGAGTTCATAAAGTAAACAAAAACTTAAATTTAAGCAAGATATCTTCACTGAAAAAACATGGGAAATGCAATATGTAAAAGAATAAATTAGTAAGATAATATATAATGTAAGATAAAAAAAGGTCCTCAAAGTTTGCCTTTTTGCATATTTCTTTCGTAAAATAATGTCCTGATCTATCTCCATATTATCTAATGATACCAATTTATAACTAATTTGTGTTGGGCTACATGCTTGGTGAAACCATTATACAGAAAGTAAAAATACTAATTGATATGTTTCACAAATTTCTTTAGTTTCCTGACACGTATTTCGGCCCTTGCGGTTCAAAGAAATGAACACGTGTCAGGAAACTGAATAAATTTGTAAAACATAAGAAGCAGGTAGTTATTTTTACTTCCTGTGTAATGGATACCAATTTAGTAATATGTTTAGTTTTTTTCAAATACCATGTTCAAAATAAAGATTCCTTATACATTTTAACAAATGGGGTGGGTCGAACAGGGAATCACCCCTATTCCATCGACCACACATCCAATTAAACGGGTTTTTTCATTTCTTTGTTTAAAAAATATATCTGTTTCTTCATATAATGTGATAATAGCCCCCCATAAACCAACATATAAGTTGGACCGATTTGATCCGTTCGGACTTGGTCTGCGAGCTAGGCTCGGTACGTACTAAAACTCGTCATTTGTGGGCAGCCGAATCTGGCTCGCCGACTTAATAACCCGATTAGATTCGCCTGATTAAATGTTCTCGTTAATGGGACAAAACTCCACGTGTTATAACAGTTTTGGCTTGGCTCGCGATCTTTTGGAATTCATGAAAGATTTAACTCGGTGAGTTTAAAAAATTAATACCAATCGTAGAAGACGCGCTATAGCTTGTGCCATAGCGTATGTATTTATTGCCAATAAATAATCAAATCAAAAAAACGGAGCAAGTGGGAAAAAAATGGATTTCTCGTAGAGATGAAATGAGTCATATGTTACTTTTAAAAGAACTTCAACAAGATGAGCCAAATGATTTCCGTAATAGTTTAAGGATGGATAATGATACTTTCAGACATTTGTTAAGTAAGGTGGAAGTACATTTGAAAGTAAATTCTTTTGACAAGTAACGTGAATCGGAGACATTATCTGTTATTATTTTTATCTTAATTTATCCTCAAACCTACACTGAGAAAATCGACCAACCTTGGAAATTGGGTTAAAAAAAATTGCTTGTAGGAACTGATATTTTGGTTTCAACAACTTGAATTAACGGCTAATGGAACTTATTTCTTTTTCTTGTCACGTAGAAGTTGACACAACCCTAAGATTTGCTGCAGGAACTAAAAATATGGGTTGTCGGTCAATATTTGACCAAATTTTATAGTTGTCACTAAAGGGACTTTAGGGTTGATAACTGAAAGTTGCCCCAAATCAATCTTAGGTTGTGACAACCGACCCGTCTGTGTTGGTACAACCGAGGACTGGCGGTCGCCCCAACCCCAACCGAAAAAAATAAAAGGAAGAACCGTCATTTTATTATTGGCTATCGCTTGTGCTCGGACGAAATTGATGTTTTTTCACTGTTTTGGTTTAAATCAAAGTGTTTAAAGTTAGAGTGGGCTTTGGCAGACTACGTGGAATCATTTGAAGGTATGTACCTATACTTTTTAATTAATAGTTAGCATTTAAATATTAATCAGCATCAAACACATTTTTCACAAAACATAAACTACCTATAACAAGACAGAATTTTTTATGGTAAATGGCTTTTATAGACCATAGATTTTGGTACCTTTTTACCCTACCTGCAACAAAGTCGCTGGGTGTGCTTTTCTAATTTTATAGCATAGACAATAATTATTTGCCTCACATCACAGTTTATTGCTGAAAAAGACCATTTTCTCCCAAAAATGTAACTCTAAATAATGCCATTCAACTGGGGTTTAGAAGTATAGGTTAACTATAGGAAATGTATTAAAGGTACTATTAATAAGAGGGGTTTATATCTAGGTCAATACCATGTCAGAAAATCAGTGTTTTTGTTTGTCGGCACTAAAGTCCTTAAATGTCTCATATTGTTACGAGCATTTTGTGATAAGCCATTACGTAGCCAATGAGGTTTTTTTATACTACGATAGTCAATATAACTAAAAATCCTGGTGGAAAAATTATTCGTTTCAAAGAAAATACACTGATTGGGCATAAATAGCCATTACCTTGATGGCCATTAATTACTATTAGACTTCAGTACAATACATCAGATATTACAACAACTTCTGGGATAGTTGGGTTACATGGATTTTGTGGGGTTTTCATTTTGTTTAAGATGACCCCTTTGCCTTTGTGATAACTGACAATCAGCATGTTACAAATTTGTAGGTCAACTTTTCATTCAACTCCCCTAAAACAATGTAAAGCCTGAAAGGGTTGTTTCTATTAAAATATGTTAATAGTGTTAAAAATAAATAGTACTTTGGTGAAATCCTGCTTCTATACTATCTAATGATTTTTTCGTTTTCAGTAGAACTGCATGGAACAAAAAGAATAGACCATTTACTTTTGGCGAATGTCGAATGTCGAATGCGCGCCAATCAAAATATTATGATGAAGACGAGTTCGACCCACACAATATGATGAAGGCGAGGCCAACCCAAAATAAGCGCTGCAGCAATCTCCATTATTTGTTACTGTAACCCAAGTTTCTAGTTGTCCTAATTAAAATATAAAGTTACAAGAACTCCATGAATTATTATTCCATCTAATTTTCTAGTTGTACCTACTAAAAAGAACCAAAATATATAGTTATAACAACCATCGCCTTTAGTTGCGACAGCTAAACAATTATAGTTACCACGACTTGGTTGTGGGAACCCAAAAGTTTAGTAGCAGCAACTAGGATCACATCGTTTAAGGGTCAACTAATTTAAATAGGTTGTTACAACCCAAATCTCTAACTGTCCCCTATTTAATACATATTTTTTGTCGCCACAACCCGGATTTTAGTTGTGGCAGCCTAAATTTTCCCTCAGTGTAGTTGGACGACTTGATACGCGTCCCAAATTAACCTAGCGAATCTACTGGCGCGAGCGGGTTAAAACCGGCAGGCGTGGCAGTCCGATGAAGCTCGGCTTGCCCCATACACGTAAATTTTTATCGGCGTATCGGCTCGTGTCATATCAAATTCGTTAAGTTATCCGCTTGTGCATGGGCTATTAGCCCCCCATACACCAGCAGATAACTTAACGAATTTGATATGGCACGAGCCAAATACGCCGATAAAACTCTACGTGTATGTGGCGAGCCGAGCTTCCTCGGCCGTGTAATATCTGCCACGGATGAAATCAGCCGGTTTTAACCCGTCAATAGATTAGCTAGGTTAATTTGTCATCATCATAAAAAGTCATCTAACTTGGTTTGAGGTTAAATTAAAATAATAATAATAACAAATAATGTCTGCCGATTCACGTTACTTATCAAAAGAGTTTATAACGGAGTTTATTAACATTTTCCAAAGTTATCCATGTTTGTGGCAAATAAAATGCAAAGCTTACATGAACAAAAATTTGAAAAATAAGGCCATATTTAACAAATGTCTGAAAGTCAAAGTCATTTGTCATCCCAAGTAGCACAAATATACTTCAGACAGTTCTATACATTGCTATATAACAATTTGTAATATAACTATGAAATTTTAAAAGTCCTTTGTAAACCATTATATGACTCTTAGAAACACGGAAAAGGCCCAGATTATAAAACAGTTTCATTTATTAGAAGTTTTGTTAGGCTCACATAAAATAATTACAATACACTTTTGGGTATTTTATGTAACGTTTATATAATCCATTTTATAAGAAATAATTAAATATTTTATAACTATAGCAAATAACCTCTCATAGATACTAATAAGATATTAATAAAATTGTTTTATAACAGGCTTAAAAATATTTTAACAATAACCATTTTGGGACGATTAAAATATTTTTATTATATTGTGTTTATATTTTAGTCGTGTAGTTATTACGAACAAAATTTCAATATATTTACCTAATATGTCAACTTATACAAGACATACATATACTTGAAACATGGCGACAATAAAAACTTACAGCAGTTTGCACGAAAAAGATTTTCAAGTCGAACGCTTTCCCACGGCCAAATTTCTCTGCCAGGCTGATTTTACTGACATAATATATCCATATTTTTAAGTGAATTTTTACGGGCTTTCATTTAATTAAACATTTTGTTATTGAAGATATTTTAAAATATTTTTAAAAGTTAAATAATAATTTATAAAGTTGAAAATCGACATCTTTTTTACTTGCAATGTTATTGGCCAAACGTTTTTCTTATTAAAATGACTACTTTAAGAGATATTTAAATATTTTATTTGATTTATATTATTTCGCCAACATGGCCGATTAAAACATGGCGTCAACTCTAACAAATCACTTTATCGTTCCAGGCACACTTATAAAACAAATATATTATATAAATTGTTATATTATGCCTTTTTACATGACAAAATTGTTTTATTATTTAAAACGGCGCAGCATCACGTGGTAAAATTATTGTGGTTCTCGCAATGTTGCCATGTTTTTGCAGAATATTGATTTTTTTGTAGCTATAGGTATACTGGTTCGCCTGTGTTAAATGTTTTTGTAAAATCCATTCTTTATTTTTATTATTATCATGATTAGTATTATTATTATTATCGTTTTGGGTACCTTTTTGCTATAATTCAAATATTTCCTTATAATTTTTGCGTGTAACCTTAAAGAACCATTGCTTACTTTTATTAAAATAATTGTGCCTTGAAAAATAAAAGTGATTTGGTGAAGCATTCTAGTCCTTTCTATTTAATGTTCCTATTTTAATATATTTGCTTTAAGAAATTAAAAATACTTTTGAGTAGACTTGCAGATTTTATTTTTATTCCGACAATGCTGTATGGCCGGCCAGTCATTCTCGGCCGTGGTGTTAGTAAGTGGCGCAAGGTAGCGTGACAGTAGATTAATTTCAAATAATGGCGACACTAATAAATTGATAATATGATAGTTTTGTTGTATAAGGCTCACTTTAGGCATCTTATTCGATACTATTATCGTATACGCTATTATGGTAACCGGTTCTATATAATCTTTTCATTAAGAAATTAAATCTAGTAGCCCATACTTTCATTTTTTTATTAGCTTCAATATTTTTGTTGATCTCAGTTAACTCTAAAGAATTTTCTTCATCGTGGCTCGATTCTACGGTATAATAATCAGAGTCTAAACATTGATGGTATTCTTTACTATGGGCTATGGGCTCATATTCTTGCTCGGATGAAGAATCGTAAAGCATTTTACCCAAATCAACCCTGTCTATTATCTGTGCTGTTGTGTTTACACGTTGTACATTTGCATTTAAAATTCTTTGATAGTTATCGCTAACCTTTTTCTTAAAGTTTCCACTTTGTCCTATTTTTTTCCAGTGGGAAATTGGCCGACTGCTTAAGCTTGACATTGTTTACAAATTATAAATAGATACACTGACTGATCATATCAACTGATGTGGACGTAAAAAGTTAGGTTAGTACGGGAAGTGCTATAAATAATATATAAGGTTCACTAAATAATGATTTTGCATTTACAAAAGCATTTTTATATTTTAAATGCTTTTTAACTATTTCATTACGTTTTATTAAATAACCATTATAAAATAGTCGTTTAAGAGTAGCCGTAGTTGCTTAATTGTCGTCAAGATCAAATTGTTTTATAAAAAAGTTTCCGCTACTGCTATATAATCTAACAATAAAGCTTCTATAAAATTAAAGTGAATGTTTTTATAGTTGCTTTATAAACTGTTTAAAATTACCCTTACAAAATAAGTATAAAATATATCTATCTTAAGCGAAAAGAGTTGTATAAGTTTTGTTACATACATGTTTCTAAGCAATCTAGTTTCTGTACTTTTAAAACTGTTTTAACAATTAACGTTATAAACACCTATATTACAAACTTATAAAGTAAATTTGGTTATATAGCAAGTTAGTGTTGATGGCAAGTGTTAAATAATAATTTAGTGTATTTAAAAGCTCTAATAAATCCGATATAAAACAATTTAGTCAAATAGTAAGATTATTGTGCTAGTTGGGATTGTCATAGTTCGCAGACCAAACCGAACGGATCAAATCGGTCCAACTTATATGTTGGTGTATGGGGGGCTAATGGCTGATCTGTTTGCCGCCCCTTGATAACAAACACTAGATATAACCTTCAGACCAGATGAGCGTGCAGCACGTACCCCATATTTTAAAGTCTTGGCTAACATGTCCGCCTTCATGCCTCCCTTATAAAAATAAAAGGCAAGAGATTGTTACCATTTTTTGAGAATTCCCTGAGCCATAAATACCATACCACCAGGGGATGACCTTGGCCATTTATGCGCATCTTGCCTTCTCGCTACTCGCCAAGTTACGTGGCAAAGTAAGAATATACAGAAATAAAAAGAAAAATAATTACAAAAATTGCTGAAATTGGCCACCGCCATGCCATGCTTCAAGCATAAATTCACACGTCTCTTCATATTTTCGAAAGTGTTGACCAGCATCTCTGGAGAAATATTACCACATTCTTGGATAATCCTTTCTTATAATTGTTCTAAATTTGCAAGTGGTGTTTCAAAAATAGTGTTCTTTACATGAGGAAAAACGAAGTAATCCATAACCGTTAAACAAGGTAATCTAGGTGTAAATTCAATGTCTAATCGAAAACTGATCAATCTGTCGTCGAAAAAATAGCGTAAGTAGTAGTAATGTTTTAAGGGTGCAATGTGAACTCAACAAAAAAATGGGGATTCTCACCACTCCACATGCGTGTATTCTTAGAATTCACATAACGGGAGAGGTGGAACCAGGCTTCATCCGAAAAAAATGTCAGGTCCAATAAACCATTTCTTTCCAATAAATTTTGGGTAAACCATTGAGAGTAATTCGTGCGTCTTTCAAAATCTGCGGCTTGTATTTCTTGGAATACTTGCACTTTATAAGGAAATAAATTTAGCTGCTTCTTAAGAATAGTCCTGCATGTTCCATAAGATCTTCTCACTTCTTGGGACAGGCCTCTTATATAATTTGTTGGCGTTTTTGCATTATTTCACGAACGTTTGCAACAAGTTCTTCTGTTCTTACAGATGGTCTTCCTGCTCCTTTTTTGTGTTGTATAGAACCTGTTTCCTAAACACAGCCACGGTTCTTTTCAGGCAATGATAAAAATCCCCAGCAATAAAAGCAACGTTAGGAAAATGTTCGTGAAAATCGTCCATGCGCAAACCCGGATTGTATTGCCACTCACCATTTAGTCTAACCCCGTTTCGAAATTACGCTTCAACCATGAATGTTTTGTGCTGTTCCGTAAAGCCCAATGTATGAATTGTTCAAAAAATTTGGAAAAATTAGCGATGAACCAAATTACTTGTAACGACTGTCAAAGATGACGGAATAACTAATTGATTGTTAATTCAGGTAGTTACTGACACCCAATCGGTATTAAGCTCTACGGCTAAGCATTACGTCCTCAGATGCAAGGCCCTCTTTTATGCAAATAATTGTTGCTCGCACGGTATCTGTGTCTTATAAAATCAGAGAAAAATATTTCTGAGACTTTCTGTCCTTATTTTTTTAAATATGATTCCTTTTTCTTGACAATTCTTTTAACAAGTCCCATAGCAAATAACCCTGTGTAACCCGAAAGTATTGGTTTCAATAAATAATAAATTGGTTAAATTAAGGTTAACTTTGGTTATTAAAAATCCTAACCTCAAGAAAGATGCCTAAAATCAAGGAAAAAATGTATTTTCATAATACTTCAAGAGAAAAAGAGGATGCCAAAAAATAGGGAAATCTGATATTTTATGTGAAAGCGCGGCCTTTATCAAATTAAATTTTAATATTTTAATAAAGCGGAAAAGCCTACATTTTCCATCATTTTATTTATTTGCCATGGTCTTGACTAAACAGAGAATAATTTATTAACATTGCAGTTTTTTGAAATTACAAATTTCGTCGGTATAAAATTTTAATTTTATGTTAATTAGGTTTTGCCCCTGGAAAGCGCTTCTCAGTAAGTCCAATTTTTTCCGTCGTTTTTAGACATATTTTATAAATATCATATACCTATTCAACTGTTTCGGAAATTTTAAGTGTTTTCTGATTTATTGCACTTCAGTGTTTCTTTTTACTGATATGAGATAAAAAGGGTATAAATAGTTTTGTTAACTTTTGTTTAAAACTCCTGACCTTAGCAAATTATTGTCTGTCTGCATGACAGTGGTTGTCAGTGTTACAGTCGTTTTTCTTAACTGCATATCAGAAAAATGGTTTATTTAACAGAAATGCACAAAATAACAATTCTACAGATGATTGGTAATGGAGATAAAATACGGACTCAAATGGAAGTTGCTCGCTTATTCCATGAAACATTTCCCAATTTGCCGCCTATAACGCAAGGGAAAATTAGTAAAATAGAAAAGCAGTTTCGCCAGCTTGGACATGTAAAGCAGATAAAAAAGTAGCTTTCCAATGCAATAAGTGATTATACTAAATTAGATATTTTGCTTGAGTTAAGGCGGATGACAGACTGGAGAAACAAGTTTCGTGAAATTTTATGTAGGAAACAGGAAACTTGTTTCAGTATCACACAACCCATATATTTAAATGAGACGGAACACACTGGTGTTTGTGAAACAGGCGACCCGAAATTGTTTCGCATACAAATTTCATATTGACATAAAAAAAAGTTTGACGTAACTTGTTTCAGCAACAAGTTTCATGAAACTTATTTGTCTAGTGTGTCACCCGCATAAGGAAAACCCGCATACTTCTAGTCGAAAAACTGCCCCAATTATTTTCGATGTTGGCCTTTCATCGATTATTCGAACATTACAAGAAAATAAAATGTATCCCTACAAAATCATACCCACTCATAAGCTCATGCAAGACGATTTCGATAGGAGAACATATTTTTGTGAACACATGATGGCAATGTTAGATAATGGGGTCCAATTAGAACATGTTTTGTTTTTTGATGAATGCACCTTTACACGCACATTTCACGGTCATGCTAATCGTCAGAATTTGGTCTAGGGAATATCCTCACTGGATTAGAAAAGAACAAACGCAATATCCTGAAAAGAATAATGTTTGGGCAGGAGTAGTTGGAGATCATATCATAGGTCCCTTTTTCATTAATGGCCATTTAAATGGCGATAATTATTTAGCACCGTTCCAAAATAATGGCTTGCTAACTTTAACAAACTTACATCCTGATCCAGCAAACCCACAACTTCCAGCGAATATGATATGGTTTCAGCAAGATGGAGCACCGGTCTATTACCAAATCAATGTCCGGCAGTATCACAACCGAGTATTTCCAAATCGGTGGTTAGGGAGGCGTGGATCGATGGAATGGCCAGCACGATCCCCCGATCTGACGCCATTAGACTTGTTCTTGTGAAGTTATGTCAACGATATTATATACAAAACTAAACTCCTCGACTTAGCTGACTTAAGAAACCGAATAATGCTTGCGATTTGATTGGTTACGCCTCAGATTTTCAGTAACATTAGAATAAATTTCTATTTAAGATTCGGACGTTGCCAAGACGTTCGTGGCGAGTATTTTTAACATCTCCTAACATTAATGTTTTTTTTTTGTTTTTTACATTATCAGTAAATAAACAGTATTACTTATTAGTATTTGAGTGTGTTGTTAATTTTTGCAATAAATCTGAAAACACTTAATATTTCCGAAACAGTTAAAGATAGGTATGTGATATTGTACATGAAATATGTCTAAAATTTTCTGAAGAATCCAAAAATTAAACAATATGCATTAAAAATAAGAAAGTTAGTATTAGTCACTGTCACATGAGACACACTATAAAAAAAGTTTTTATTGAAAAGATTGCGCAACTAGAAATACCAATCGACGTGTCCGAGCGTTTTTTCGGACATGTATTTATTATCGAATTTTTCATTTTTTTTTGGCTGATACAGACTGTATATGAGTACGTTATATGCAAAACTCGGCTTTTGACAATTTGTATAAAATAACATTTTTTAGTATGTCGTATACATTAATGCATTGTCTATAGCATACTCAAGAAACTAAATGCAAAAGTCGGTCTTTTATAGAATAAAATACATTCATTCAAAAAAATAATGTAGATGCAAAACTCAGTTTTTGTTTAGACCTGTGTAACAATCACGTCGTGATTCTTACAACGGATTTTGGTAATTTCCTAAAAATTTAATTACTTTAAAAATTTCAAGAATTTATACTAGGTATCATGGTTAAATTTCCTACTACACCCCTGTCAAATCACTTTGGTTGTAAAACCTTGAACATTATTTAGGCCCTTGGCAACTGGATATACATGCATGCATGACTGGTAGCCGTCCTCGCCGTGAACAGCTGGAATCTTTCGATCGATTTTCACCTTGTTTGATTTAGTGGGTTAATAGGTTTGGTTTCGAAAGTTTATGTTTTCAGAATAATCGTGAAAATGGGGTTAACTTTGTGATTTTCCGGTTAAAGTATGAATTTCTTCATTCTGCTCCCCCTACGTCATAGTTTATCGGAGATCATGTGATTTGTGTTTCGGTTTGGTATTGGAGGCAATCCCCCCTTTTTTGCAAGGTCATTTTAATAAAAGTGAGTGCGGAAGGTCAAATCGGCCCTTGTTCCTTTCTGTTGCCAGCCCAGCAGTGAAGGCGAAAGTGAAAGAATGAATTAATGGCAAACTAAGAGGCATTTCATGCCGCAGGAGTTCCTGGATCAATAGTTTTTGTCAAGTAAATCCCATTCTAGTCTTCCATGGCGTTTAACTTCACCTTCGAGGGCTGAAAAGAAACCGACCAACAGGTAAATTGTAATACCAAAGATGTAGCTTTGATCAATGCACGCTAAGGCCACCATTTTATTTTAGGTTTCAAATCACGTTTCAAGTCAAGTTCAAATCAAGTTCAAAATCAACTTTACTTAGGAGTTAAATTCACAATCGTAATGCTTTGAGTTCAAGTTTCCAATTTTATCCATGTCTCTATGAATTTCACCATCAATTATCAATCTCCAGTTTAATTGCTGATGCCAATATAATTTTTTACATTTAACCTTCAGTCTGAAGCATGGTTTTAGAATTTCACTATCGAACTGAGGTTCATATGTAAATTTGAGTGCCATGTGGCCTCTATAACCTCAAAATCAATGTCTCAAATCCCAACGTGAAATTCTTTTACACGATATGCTGATGCAACGGTAACTTTTCATCATGTATACAGATTTCCAAAAATATTAAAATTTAAATTTCATCCTCAAACTTCAAAATTACATCTCCGCTTAAAACTTTACTTCAAAAATTAGTCTCCACTTCAGCATCAGGGCTTTAGCTTACTTTCTACATTTGTTACCTGGGAGCCCAATGTTGTCCGAGAGGAGTTAGCGTTATATGGTCTTCTTGAGCTGCTGATCGAAGTCTAGTCCAGAGGCCATTAGTGGTATAGCCACTGTCCTGCTCCTGCCTGACGTTTTTGTGGAATTCCAGTTGCTTGCCGTGAGGTGTGACCGTGGAACTGCCACAGAGGGCCCCTACCTTGGAAGGTCAAGCACCCTGACGCTGGACTTTATAAAAGATGAGTATTTTCCCTCAATATTAGCTTGTTGCTTTTTTGGTGATTTTTCGGAATATTTTTTTTTGACTAACTATTTTAATTTTTACCTTACCTTGGCTAAATTTTGCTTATTTTTCTTTATAATACTAACCCCGTTTTAAATGCCATTTAGCTAGAGTATTGCCCAGAGGTAATTAACCCTGAGTAAAATCTCATGTTTTTATTTTCCATTATAGATAATGTTACAAAGTTAACCAAGACTCGAGAGAGTAGGTAACTTTAATTTAATACTTTCACTGTGATCACTCGATCGTGCTGGCAGTTTTAATGTGTTGTGCCTAGTTTGTGGCGTAAATATTAACTTCAGTTTGTCCTACTGTAATAAGTGTCACTTGTGGAAATTGCAATATCCCTCTTTCTTCCTTATTTTTTAGATTAAGGTACTGTATCACTCGTGCATGAAGGGCTCTACGCTTTAGTGTCCTTAATTTCATAATATACTTTTTGGTATTTAATTGGCTACCCCTATCTCTATTCCTGCTTTCTAAAAATCTGTATTATTTGTGCACAAAGGCTCTAAGCTTTAATGTAATTCAATTTCTAATATACTCAATAGTATTTCCCTTGTATTACTTTTCTTTCTAACTCACTGTGCTATTTAGGCATTAAAGACTTTGCTTTCAAAGGTGATATAATTTTTAATATACTTCACAGTATTAACATTAACATTGAATTTTTACAACAAATTTCACCTTAGAGAAGAGTTTAGATAGATTTAAATTTTTTAGTACACTTAATCATATTTAAAATTTTATAGGGTGGTTTCTCTCCCTCCTATTAACTTTGTGATCATGAATTGAAATATACTGTTTACTGAAACCGTGCCTAAGAGCTTTGAGCTCTTGAGTATTCCGATTCATGGTACACGCCAATTCATTCAATTCTTATATAAATTTCCCCACCTCTCAGGAAGCTTTTGAGCACAAATCTTACTTGATAGCTTTTAGTCTTGATATATTTAATTTATGGTAGGCATTGTACTATCTAATTTGTGTAGGGTTTAGTCCCATATATGCATTTTTTGACTGAGCTTTAGAGATTAATTTAGCATTTACTTCTTGTAGAGTACCTAATAGCTTTAAGCTTTAAGTTATTTTATTTGCTTATTTGTATTTAACCTATGTAGGGTAGTTGCCCCTTGTTTTAGTGATGCTTTTTAAGTGCCCATATTTATAAATTTATATTTGCTGTTTTACAAAAAAAAATCAAAAAAAAAACATTGCCTATTGGTTAATAGAATTTATTTATCACACGAATTTTATTGTGTTTTATTTAGGTACTACGGCTACAGTGAATATTGGTCTCTCCTAATTCTGCATTCTTTCTCTTTCTATTTACTTTTTCTTTATCGAGATCTTCGCTCGATTGGCGCCCAAGATAAATATCTGGAAAATAAATTAAAAGATAAGAACCTCACGACCTTTAGCTCTCAAACGAATCCAAACTGAGTTCCTGGAGCACCAAAGTAACGTGAAATCACAAAAAAAATAAATAAAAAATATAACAATAACTTTTAACGTTACAAATGACGCCCAAGTGTGGGGCCTAAAAAAAACGTTGATTGAGCTGAGCCGCTATTTCTCAAAATTAAATTTATTCCAACATTTTCCAGATTATAATTTTTTCTAATTTCACTTATTGCATTTCCACTTTGACTTTTTAGTGTCTTTGATTGTATCAAGGATACTCTACCTTGGTAAAATTTTAATTGTATTTGGAAAGTTTTTAGGTACATTGGTACTGTAAGAATATGTCAAAGATGAATCCTGACTACCTTTGGAAGGACGAAATAGTTTTTGAACTGGGAGTAAGAGGACTCGAGATAGATCCAAACTCTAATGTCAGGACATTGAAGTCTCTTCTGCGAGAACTTTTGAAGGCAGAAAAGGATAATTCCATCATTTCTCATCCAGTATCGTCCTTGAACTTTCAACAAAATGCTGACATCTGTCGCCGAAAACTGATTATAGTTAAGGATTTGGTAAATATTTTTAATTCTGACAAACGCCATATTGACTTTAAAAAAGCAATGTCAAGATTATATCATATTAAAAATCGTTTGAATTGTGTTTCTCCTTGCACTGAAGAGGAACAGGATTCAAAAACTGAATTACTATCTCAAACTATGTCTCTGATTGCTGAATTAAAGCAAAAAGCTCAGAATAATGAGGTCAATTTAATACAAGTAAGAAATTCTGAAAGTTCTTCGGACAGTTCCCCTGAGAACGATTTTGAAAGTTCTGTTAGAAATAGCCCTCCTCGAAGAGTTTCTTTTGCCGAAGATGAGCAACTGCCGCGTCCCAGTGGTAGTGCTGGAAGAGTGGTGCAAACTGATGCGATTGTTCATCAATCGGCTGAGGAACCTATACCCCAACTACCCCAACATACCCCTCGAAATTCATTACTCAGAAATAACAAAAATTTTCAGAATTCAAATCCACCTACCTCTTCTCTTGATAGATCCCCAATTAGGGAAAGCACTGTCCAGGAAAATTTTCAAATAAATAATCCGTGTAATGTAACCCGAAATTTGACACCTCAATATTTAGACCCAACTCACCATAATAGAAACCTAAGTTTCTCAGAAAATTGTTCACGCACAGCAGTACAAGGTTCAATACTTCAAGATATTGACGATCTTCTAGGGCCTTTGCCAATAAATTCAACAATTCCCCAACTTATTCAAGATTTTTCAAATTTACCTCGACCTGAAGTAGCTAATTTGATTCCCCAACGACAGCCTACCTCTTTCCCCGCTAATGCCAGACCAAATGTCAGTGAAAATCACACATTTCCTTGGTACAATGGTCAGAATTACCAGAATTTCAATCATAGTCTTCAAAATTCTCAAATACCCCCCAATATATCTCAAAATACTGGGATTGCAAATAGCTTCGCAAATAGTTTAAACCCTAATCAATATTCCTCATATTTTCAACACACCCCCCATAACAATAATAATCAAAGTTTCCCACAACCTCATAATTCCACAATTTTTGTTAATCAGGATAATTACAGATCACCCCCTCTGAATCGCTTAAATTTTAAATTTAATGGAAAAAATCAAAGCTTGCACAGTTTTCTAGAGAAAGTTGAAGAATATTGCTCGGCTTACAAAATTTCTAGCGAAAATTTATTAAACTTTTCCCATGAATTATTCGAAGGCGATGCCCTCATTTGGTACCGATCCATTAGAAATACGGTGTCCACGTGGAACGAATTGGTGTTCCACTTAAGATTGAATTTCTTGCCAATCGATTATGAAATTGCATTATGGGACGAGATCAGATCTAGAACCCAAGGTATGGCGGAAAGACCCTTAATTTATATAGCGGTCATGGAAAATTTATTTAAAAGATTTATTAACCCTATAGATCCCACTGTTCAATTAAGACTAATTACCAGAAATTTACTTCCCTACTATCAAGAACATTTAGCCCTGAGACAGCCCTTGTCATTACTTGAACTTAAAAGCTTGTGTAGAGTCTTGGAAGACACCCGATTAAGAAGTGACAATTTTCAAGCTCCCCCTTGTTGTACAGCATCAACCTTGGAACCCGAGTTAGTATACCGGAAACCCCTAATTAAAACGTTTCAAAATAATAAACATAACATTTCTGAACTGGCGAATCCACCAATTTATCAAGATAATCAAATTTCACAACCTAGTAGTTCAAATGCACCAGACCCAAACTTGAGTTTTTCTGCTAATGCAAACCCAAATTTAGATTCACCGGTCTATAATCAGAACCCTGTTAATCACTCATCAACCCCCAATGTTTCAGCCTTAAGCAAAGTCACTTGTTATAATTGTGATCAAGTTGGTCATACTTTCCAAGAATGCTCACTAAAGAGAAAAATATTTTGCTACCACTGCGGACAAAAGAATGTCATTAGACCCAAATGTAATAGATGTAATTCAAAAAACGTAGGAAGCGCCCTTCCAAGTTCGGCAGGAAGAGAGCCAAATCACCGTTAAAGTCCGAAACCTTTCACTTATCAAATAATTGGTCCCACTGGTTAAACACTGTCAAACACTTCTTTAAATTTAACGAAATTTCACCCTTATTTTCTCGAGAGTCCATTAGTGACCAACGACCTTACTTAGATATTTCAATTCAGAGTAAAATAATAACCGCCTTATTAGATACCGGGGCAATGCAAAGTGTATTAGGAAAGAGAGGTTATGAACTTATTTCTAATCTAGGATTTCAAACAAATATAAAACCTTGTAAAAATTCAATTACCACAGCTGATGGTAAACCTCAGAAAGTTCTAGGCATTGCAACTATCCCTCTTAGTGTATACAATAAATCTGTAAATTTAGAAGTCCTTATCGCCCCTAGCATTCGGCAAACCCTTATTTTAGGCGTCGATTTTTGTCAAAAAGTTAATTTAAAGTTAAACTTTCAAAATAATTCTTATGATCTTTTTAGTTTGGAAGAAATAATTGTCAGAGAAAGATTCGAAAAAATTTCCATTCAGTCAGAAAATGATTTAACACCTGTCCAACAAGAGAGATTAGGTAAAACTATAAATACATTTCAGGAGTTAGTTTCAGACTCCCTGGGCTTCACCACCTTAGTAGAGCATAAGATTGAACTTACTAGTGATGTACCTTTTCGTAAGAGACCCTTTCTTTTGTCACCTTATATGCAAAAACATATGAATGACGAAATTGATAGATTACTTAAGTTAGGTGTAATCAGACCTTCAAATAGCCCCTATTCTGCTAATGTTTTACTAGTAAAAAAAGATTCAGGCGAGTATCGCCTATGCTACGATGGCAGGCCGCTTAACGCCCTGTCCATCAAGGACCCGTACGCCTTACCCCATTTATCCAGGACCCTGGACAAGGTCAGGGATGCACAATTTCTGACTTCAATAGATTTAAAGCACGCTTTTTGGCAAATAAAACTTAGCGACGATTCTTGTGCTAAAACAGCTTTCACTGTCATCAATAGAGGACATTTTGAGTTTGTGCGCATGCCCTTTGGAGCTTTGAATAGTTCAGCCACCCTACAAAGATTGATGGACCGCCTTTTTGACCCCTCCATCGAGAAAAACATCTTTGTATACCTTGACGACTTAATCATTGTAAATAGTAGTTTCGATGAGCATCTTGAAACTCTGGATAAGGTCTTTAACATCTTAAAAAAAGCTAACCTAACTATTAATGCAAAGAAATGTAAATTTTGTCAACCTAACCTCGCTTTTCTAGGTTATGTAGTTGATAAGAATGGCCTTCATGCCAATCCCGATAAAATTTCTGCTATTTCCAATTATCAAAAACCCAAAGATGTCACAGGCATAAAACGCTTTGTTGGTATGGCTTCATGGTATCGTAAATTTATTAAAAACTTCTCTGAACTTATTGTACCCCTAAATAACCTAACTAAGGGTAAAAAGAAAAAACAAGTAGTCTCTTGGAATCCCGAAGCTGAATTAGCTTTTGAAAATATTAAATCCAGGTTAATTTCGACCCCTGTATTAAGAAATCCTGATTTTTCTAAACCTTTCACTATTCAAACAGACGCTTCGAATGCGGCCATAGGTTCTGTTCTTACCCAATTAGATGGTGAGGATGAGTACGTCATAGCCTACGCCTCACGTACCTTAACCAAATCAGAAATTAACATGACAGTCACAGAAAAAGAATTATTAGCCATAGTTCATGCAGTCTTAAAATTTAGGTCCTACGTCGAAGGTGGCCCAAGTTTCACTATTTTGACAGATCATTATTCTTTACAATGGCTCTTTCGGTTGGACAACCCCACTGGTAGATTGGCTAGAATGTCCATTTTTCTCTCTCAATTTAAGTTTGATATAAAACACAGATCCGGAATAACCAATGTAGTCGCTGACGCACTAAGTCGCAGTTTTCCTGAAATCTCTTCCCTGTCAAACACTATTCCAGACATGTGGTATTCTGACTTAATTGCTAAAGTGCAAAAACAACCCCATAAATATCCCTTATTTCGAGTAGAAAATAACACGTTATATAAGCATTTCCATTCTAGCCATAATATTGAAATTAATCAGAAAAATTGGAAGACCGTAGTTTCAAAAAATAATCGAAAAGAAATCCTAAAAACATATCATGATAGTCCCTTAGGAAGTCACTTTGGTGTTAGAAAGTGCCTTGATAAAATATTTGAACAGTTTTGGTGGCCTGGAATGAGATCAGATATTAAAAAATATATTTCACGCTGTCAAATTTGTAATGAGCAAAAAGTATCTCAATTTGCGCGCGCCGGTCTTATGGGAGCCCCTAAGAATGTGTCTGTACCCTTTAAATTGCTCTCTATCGATATCCAGGGACCATTTCCAAAATCAAAATCAGGTCATTGTTATCTTTTAGTCATTATTGACTGGTTTACGAAGTATACTTTTGTTCACAAGATGAAAAGAGCTGTAGCAAAGGAAATTTGCACTTTTCTTGACGAAATTGTTTTTATGTATTTTGGTGTTCCCCAAACCATCATAGTGGATAATGGTAGCCAATTTAAGTCCCAAGAATTTTCTAATCTCTTAAAGTCCTATAAAGTGGAAAATATTTGGTATAATGCAAGATATCATCCCCAAACGAACAACGTAGAACGTGCTAATAGAGTCATAGGCACTGCCATTAGATCTTTCATTAAAGAAAACAATCATCGTGCATGGGATCAGCATATCCACCATATCTGTAATGCCATAAATACCACCACCCACCTATCTACTTCTTTTTCACCAGCTTTTCTGACATTTGGGCGTAACTTACCTACTAGTGGTGATTATTACGGTCATATCGAAAATAAAAATCTTTCCCCGTACCATTTTGACGATAGAAATAACCTGGCTAAAGAACTTTCAAAATTACCTGAAATTTATGAACAAGTGGCTAAAAATATAAACCACTCCTATGAAAGGAATAAAAAATATTATAACCTAAGAAAAAGACATCTCGAATTTAACGAAGGCGACATTGTTTACAAAAGAAATTTTATTTTGTCTGATGCTGGCAATTATTTTTCAAAAAAGTTAGCAAAAAAATTTCTTAAATGTAAAATCTTAAAAAAAATCTCCCCCTTAATTTATGAATTATTGGATGAGAATGACAGAAATATCGGCCGTTACCACATTAAAGATTTAAAACCTTCTAACGATATCTCTCTCGATTCTGACGATTCTGAATGAGCTATTATTCTTCCAGGGATAGTTAGATGTAAAGTAGACATAAGTTTGTACCTAAAAACTGCAGTATAGGCAGATGTTGCCATAAGTATTAATGTTATATGTAGTTATGTATATTTGTAAATTTTTAAAATTTATTTATTTCAAGAAAGAGGGTATTTGTAACAATCACGTCGTGATTCTTACAACGGATTTTGGTAATTTCCTAAAAATTTAATTACTTTAAAAATTTCAAGAATTTATACTAGGTATCATGGTTAAATTTCCTACTACACCCCTGTCAAATCACTTTGGTTGTAAAACCTTGAACATTATTTAGGCCCTTGGCAACTGGATATACATGCATGCATGACTGGTAGCCGTCCTCGCCGTGAACAGCTGGAATCTTTCGATCGATTTTCACCTTGTTTGATTTAGTGGGTTAATAGGTTTGGTTTCGAAAGTTTATGTTTTCAGAATAATCGTGAAAATGGGGTTAACTTTGTGATTTTCCGGTTAAAGTATGAATTTCTTCATTCTGCTCCCCCTACGTCATAGTTTATCGGAGATCATGTGATTTGTGTTTCGGTTTGGTATTGGAGGCAATCCCCCCTTTTTTGCAAGGTCATTTTAATAAAAGTGAGTGCGGAAGGTCAAATCGGCCCTTGTTCCTTTCTGTTGCCAGCCCAGCAGTGAAGGCGAAAGTGAAAGAATGAATTAATGGCAAACTAAGAGGCATTTCATGCCGCAGGAGTTCCTGGATCAATAGTTTTTGTCAAGTAAATCCCATTCTAGTCTTCCATGGCGTTTAACTTCACCTTCGAGGGCTGAAAAGAAACCGACCAACAGGTAAATTGTAATACCAAAGATGTAGCTTTGATCAATGCACGCTAAGGCCACCATTTTATTTTAGGTTTCAAATCACGTTTCAAGTCAAGTTCAAATCAAGTTCAAAATCAACTTTACTTAGGAGTTAAATTCACAATCGTAATGCTTTGAGTTCAAGTTTCCAATTTTATCCATGTCTCTATGAATTTCACCATCAATTATCAATCTCCATTTTAATTGCTGATGCCAATATAATTTTTTACATTTAACCTTCAGTCTGAAGCATGGTTTTAGAATTTCACTATCGAACTGAGGTTCATATGTAAATTTGAGTGCCATGTGGCCTCTATAACCTCAAAATCAATGTCTCAAATCCCAACGTGAAATTCTTTTACACGATATGCTGATGCAACGGTAACTTTTCATCATGTATACAGATTTCCAAAAATATTAAAATTTAAATTTCATCCTCAAACTTCAAAATTACATCTCCGCTTAAAACTTTACTTCAAAAATTAGTCTCCACTTCAGCATCAGGGCTTTAGCTTACTTTCTACATTTGTTACCTGGGAGCCCAATGTTGTCCGAGAGGAGTTAGCGTTATATGGTCTTCTTGAGCTGCTGATCGAAGTCTAGTCCAGAGGCCATTAGTGGTATAGCCACTGTCCTGCTCCTGCCTGACGTTTTTGTGGAATTCCAGTTGCTTGCCGTGAGGTGTGACCGTGGAACTGCCACAGAGGGCCCCTACCTTGGAAGGTCAAGCACCCTGACGCTGGACTTTATAAAAGATGAGTATTTTCCCTCAATATTAGCTTGTTGCTTTTTTGGTGATTTTTCGGAATATTTTTTTTTGACTAACTATTTTAATTTTTACCTTACCTTGGCTAAATTTTGCTTATTTTTCTTTATAATACTAACCCCGTTTTAAATGCCATTTAGCTAGAGTATTGCCCAGAGGTAATTAACCCTGAGTAAAATCTCATGTTTTTATTTTCCATTATAGATAATGTTACAAAGTTAACCAAGACTCGAGAGAGTAGGTAACTTTAATTTAATACTTTCACTGTGATCACTCGATCGTGCTGGCAGTTTTAATGTGTTGTGCCTAGTTTGTGGCGTAAATATTAACTTCAGTTTGTCCTACTGTAATAAGTGTCACTTGTGGAAATTGCAATATCCCTCTTTCTTCCTTATTTTTTAGATTAAGGTACTGTATCACTCGTGCATGAAGGGCTCTACGCTTTAGTGTCCTTAATTTCATAATATACTTTTTGGTATTTAATTGGCTACCCCTATCTCTATTCCTGCTTTCTAAAAATCTGTATTATTTGTGCACAAAGGCTCTAAGCTTTAATGTAATTCAATTTCTAATATACTCAATAGTATTTCCCTTGTATTACTTTTCTTTCTAACTCACTGTGCTATTTAGGCATTAAAGACTTTGCTTTCAAAGGTGATATAATTTTTAATATACTTCACAGTATTAACATTAACATTGAATTTTTACAACAAATTTCACCTTAGAGAATTGAGTTTAGATAGATTTAAATTTTTTAGTACACTTAATCATATTTAAAATTTTATAGGGTGGTTTCTCTCCCTCCTATTAACTTTGTGATCATGAATTGAAATATACTGTTTACTGAAACCGTGCCTAAGAGCTTTGAGCTCTTGAGTATTCCGATTCATGGTACACGCCAATTCATTCAATTCTTATATAAATTTCCCCACCTCTCAGGAAGCTTTTGAGCACAAATCTTACTTGATAGCTTTTAGTCTTGATATATTTAATTTATGGTAGGCATTGTACTATCTAATTTGTGTAGGGTTTAGTCCCATATATGCATTTTTTGACTGAGCTTTAGAGATTAATTTAGCACTTACTTCTTGTAGAGTACCTAATAGCTTTAAGCTTTAAGTTATTTTATTTGCTTATTTGTATTTAACCTATGTAGGGTAGTTGCCCCTTGTTTTAGTGATGCTTTTTAAGTGCCCTTATTTATAAATTTATATTTGCTGTTTTACAAAAAAAAATCAAAAAAAAAACATTGCCTATTGGTTAATAGAATTTATTTATCACACGAATTTTATTGTGTTTTATTTAGGTACTACGGCTACAGTGAATATTGGTCTCTCCTAATTCTGCATTCTTTCTCTTTCCATTTACTTTTTCTTTATCGAGATCTTCGCTCGATTGGCGCCCAAGATAAATATCTGGAAAATAAATTAAAAGATAAGAACCTCACGACCTTTAGCTCTCAAACGAATCCAAACTGAGTTCCTGGAGCACCAAAGTAACGTGAAATCACAAAAAAAATAAATAAAAAATATAACAATAACTTTTAACGTTACACCTGTCAGATGCAAAACTCGGTATTTGCCGTTGGCCAATCATTATATAATATACTCATTGCGTGACAATAGCATATTGATTATACCTGCTGCCTTATAGGTCAGATTTTTCTTCTGGTAGTAAAAAGAGGGAAACAACTTTCAGGACTAAACCCCAAGAAATGTATAACGGGAAACTCTTTAAGGGGAGACAACTCGTCAATTGCTAGTCTTTTGCAGAAGCACTATGGCCCTGACTGGAGAGAAATGCCAGAACTAGAGTTCTATAAAATTGTCGATTTTCCAGGCGAGCCTAGTAGCCACTAAGTTAAGTGATACTGGGGATTTAGAGGACGCAACGCGTGAAACGTCATTTTTTAGAGTTTAGGAAGTTAAACTTTGCTAACGTGCTTTTATTAAACATTGTAAGTAATGAAGCAATTATTTTTATTATTCCGCTAGTATTTTGCATTTCTTAGTTGCAAAACTTGTTCTTTGAACGAATAAGATGCAAAACTTTGTTTTTGAATAATTTGATTTGAATTATTTACTAAATTAGTTAATTCTTAAGGTTTTTTTTTACTTCTTTGGACAAAAATAACTAATAACGTACTTTTATAGAATTTTTGCAATTCTTTTTTTTTTTTTTTTTTAAACATATCAGCGGTTTTTCACGTTTCTCTTAAAACAACTGATCCTGCAAAAACCGAGTTTTGCATATAATGTACTCATATAACATGTTTATACCAAGGTTTATACGGTAAGTAATTTTGATAAGTTTTTAGAAAATTATAATATAAAGCTATGCCATCGTATCCAATTTAAAAAGTCCACAAAGAAAATGGTAAACCCGGTGAAGCGTATTTTACGAAAAGTAAACGCTATTCAGTTTATGTTTGTCAAAGGAATGTTATCGGTAGGGTAATCTATCGAGACGGTTATTGAAGCGATGGTGATGGGTAATTCCTTTTATGACAAATAGTAATTTAAGAAATGTTTGATTTTTAGTTTTGTCTAAAAATACAACTTTAATAGAAGAATATACGATTGTCGCAAGCAAAGAACTCTGGTCAACGAGAAGCGACAATACCTGTCGGTCTCTTTGATATCGACTGGCCCGATTTCACTGACCTTTACCGAACGGGTATTAGACAAATCATCTAATGATACACGGAGAAAACCTACTTGTTTTTTACACTGGGAATTAGCTTGGTAAATATATTAAATTGCTGTTCCAGTTCACCTGCCAAAGTTATAAAGTTATTAATTTGTCATATCAAACCTTTTTCAACGGTATCTCGGGCGACACCCCTTGGATTAATGTGGTAAGGGGCCCCACGTGCACCGGGAGCTTGTTACAGTTGAGAAAATGAAACCAGGGGTCAATTACGCAGTAAGCGACTACCTGTTGCTCCCTTTAAGCGCCCCGAAAAGTACAGTTTGCGGGTGGAATAAATCAAACAATGGATTTTAATACATTTTCTATTGTCAAACGCATCTCGGTAAATCATAGTTTGAGTGAGATAGAATACTTATAACAACGGTATGAAACAGAGATAGAGAGAAAGAGAGAGATATTTTACGTGTATGGTCCCGACAATGCAGTCTTAATGAAATCAAATGGTCCGGCTACTCTAACGTTATCGGTCTTAAAAGAGTAAAGGTGATATCAGATTTGCAAGAGTCGTGGTGGTTATCGCAACGGTAGCAGTTTGCAAGGGCGGTTTGCGGTTATCTTCAACGGGTTCGGTCAGAGGAAAGAAATCTCGGTAATCAGACTTGCGTAGACAACAAATGAACGCGGTCGGTCTATGCTATCGGCTGAAGGGAGTGCGGTAAACTACTTGCGACGGGCGCTAATAATTAACTTTAACGAAGGATGTGCGTAAAAAGTTCCGAAATAAGCGGTAGCACGATCAGCACTCGGGAACGGTTCAGTAAGTCATCAATTCCCTATGTAGACGCGACATAAACACAAGTTTCGCTTATATGTTCTGGTGTTGAAAACAGCTTGCAAGACAGAGAAAGAAGCGGTACGGTAAAGGTATGTGACAGAGACGGAGACAGTAAGGTGTGCGTGTGAGTGTATACGAGAGAGAGCCAGTAGCAAGTGTTATTGAACTAGAGGGCGACAGAACTACTCGGTAATTTTGGAGCAGTCCGGTCCAGTTTGAAAAAAATAACGAGAAAGTTATCGGTTTGAAAAGCAACTCGGTCTTATATATAAAACTAGTTGGTTGGCATAGTGTGTATATGTGTGTGTAGAAGAGAGAAAGAAAGTAACGCGTACGGCTAAACTAGGGCGAGACAGGAATACTCGGTAATTTAGTCCAAAGATGTTTTACACCTGCCCAAGTTTTTGCCAAATTGTAAAAAGCAATACCAAATAATATTTGACTTGAGGATAGGCAGGCGATAACATCAAAGATTGGTTATTTTGGTGGTTTTGTTTTTTTTATAATCGATTTTATTAGACTAGTTCTTTTCTTTTTTGAACTAAAAACACGACGACGAATCATTTTTAAGCAAATATAAGAAACAAACTTTTAAAAACAATTTTCTATCCTCAAAATCTGCAACTACCAAAAATGCAAAAAATCACTACTTTATTTCCCAACTTGATCAAAAATTCAGAAGATTAAAGAATTTAGCTGTTTACACGTAAAAATAAATTGAAGATCATCTTTTACAATTTCTTGAGCAAGAACTTAAATTTTAAAGCCCTAACTTGTGTATTTGCCCCATTCGTCAAATGATAATGTTGCAGTGCGCATGCCTTATATGGTGTAGCTTTGTTTACATGCGCGAGGCTATAAATTTTCCACTTTCGTGATTATTGTTTGCTTATCTAAGGGCCTTTTCACACGGACCACTTTGCGGCGCTTCTCGAGAAGCGCCACTGAGTGGTGCGTTTTGAAGAAACATTGTTTTATATGGAGTTATTCACATGGACGCCACCACCGATTTAGCAGCGCCACGATGGCGTGCAGTGGTCGACTCCTGCTGAAACGCGCGGTACGAAAAGACGTGCCACCGATGGATGGACATGCTTTTAAATGCAAGTGTTCACACCAGAAACTTTAGTGTCGCCACAGCAGCGTACAGAGATGGACAAGGACTTGAGTACGGAAGATTTTATAGCTGCAATTGAACTCGTTCCCGTTATTTGGGACACGTTGTCAAATGACTACAGTAATAAAATAATTTTAAAAAATAGCTGGGAGCTGGTAATATTAAAATTTGGAAAATTTTGTAAAAATGTACCCAAAATCTTTTTCTCCTTTTTTGTCGAAAGCGCCGTCGTCTCCGAATCGCCAGCTAAAGAAACAATTCTACAGTACCACTAATCATCGTGAACTTGTGAAGAAGACTGACCGCAAGACACAAAAACCGTGCGAGACTATTCTGTTTGTTGGTGAGTGGCTTGCCTGTGGCGCTGCAAGAGTGGCTGGCACAATAAAACGCGCTTCTCAGTGGCGCCACTCCAGCAGCGCCACAGAGTGGTCCGTGTAAAAAGGCTCTAAAGGTAAATATCTATGGTGCGCCTTCGTTATCTTATGCTAGAGCAGCGCATTTTAAAACTCTCCCTTTTCCCTTGCGACCGTATGCGCTCCGTGTTTTCTGTCGCCTTCGCGAAACTTTTGGTTGGCAGACAGTGAGAGATATTCTTATCAGGCTGGTCAAATACCCAAACCCCACCAAATGCAAACGATAAATATTGATTACGATCACCACCTGATTTTAGAAATTAACGTAGAATCGTTTTTTAACTGGTCACTGGACTATTTTTAAAGCGGGCCCATAGACTGCAGCCTAGGTAGCCTATGCTTACATCCAGCACTGCTTAGCGCTAAGAGGGAGATAGGAAAAAGTTGTTTTTACAAAACTCATAGATTATTGCGTTCATAGCAAAATTTATTCCCAATTCCCATAATTTTTCCAAGCATTTTGTGAAAAACAAGTTTTACTTATACTATCCAGAGCCAAATTTAAATTTTTTATTTTATAAACAATATTTCGTAGAGAAACTGAATTTTTCTGCCCGAGTGCATGTAGGTGATGGATTGCCCTTAATATTTAAATATTTTATTGAAATCTCGTGCTTCGGCTTTGATGGTTAAATTTAAAATATGAACATTGGACGTTTCAACGATGTAAACCTAATAAAATTTTTAAAATTAAGCTTTTTGTAATTTCCTAATTTCACTAATGCTTTCGTTTTACTTTAGATATCCATTTAACACATAAATCTCTCCCAGCACATTTGTCAAAAAGATTGTACGAATCAGCAAAATTTTAACAACCGCTTTATTTAGCATAGCTGTAGGCGAGGCAGGGTGGAAAACTCACATTTTAACAACTTCATTCATCATTTCTTGCGAAAAAGTACGAAAGTGTCAATTTTTTACGGAAAATCGATGATAACATTATGTAAATTATTATTTATTCCGTAAAGATTTTTCATATTTTTCTCCATAAAGTTTATAATGCGTAAACATACAGGTATATCGAGCAATTTTTAGGCATCCTGTTTCTTTAGGCTTATTTCTGTGCTATACCTTTCGCAGTGGCATAGAGAGAGATTAATCAATCTCCAATATGTTAAAATGTACAAAAATAATAATTTAACCAAGAACAGGAAACATGAAAATAGTACCAAAAATATTATCATTATTAAAAAACATATCTATTTAAATACTTTAGGGGTGAAATTTATTGAAATATTGAAGTAAAAAAGTCTGTCACAAATAATGTTTTCGAATATAAACTTTTATAAACCCTTTTCACCTCCTTAGGGACCAAAAGAATATGTGTTCGAGTTTGTTGATATCAAGGTATTTATACTGAGTTTCAAGAAATTCGTACCAAAAATATAGTTTTCAATATAAACTTATATAACCCTTTTTTCACCCCCTAGGGACAAAATTTCACCAAACATAGATACGCTTACTTGCTTATTTTAACAGAGTAAGCATAGTTCCAATTTTCAGCAATATAGCTTAAAACTATAGACAACACCTTCCTCAAAATAAACTACACCCTTATTTTTAACCCACTAATCACGATAAGTTACGCATCTTTGCTACAATGTTATAGAAGTTGACAGTAAGGCAGTTATGTTTGTAACCTTTTAGAGTGTTTGCTGTTAAGCAACTTTTGAAAGTACTATAATGAACATTAATGGTTACTAACAAGTGCAAAGTTACTTATATAATTTTTTGGTTGCTTTTCATTTATACACTCGCATAACTACGTTTCATGTTTTAAATATTATCAACACCAACAATTTAAATCCAACTCTATTAAAGTGTATACGATCATAGTTGAGACAGACAAAAAAACTAAAAAAAAATGTGATGACAGACTTGTCAAGTCCGCATGGACTATCTTCGAACATCTGTATAGGGAGCGATCAATACAAATTTTGTTATATTTGTATTGTAGTTTCAGTGTGTGATGCAGTAAATTGATCGTACCCCCAATATTTACGTTGTCTTAACTGACTTCGTATGAAGTATACCATTTTGAAACATTTTAAATGTCAAGTCTCAATAAGGTCCATAATATTGATTTTATTAGTTTTAAATTGGATACAATTGGAGATAAAAGGCCAAGTTTTTTTTTGAGGAGCATAAAAATGACCTTAATCATTAGTTTTGGGAGGTGAAAAGCTACTCAAAAAAAATTCAGGAAAACAAAGTGTTGCATTGACTATTATGAAAATTTTTTTTCTTTTTCTTTTCCTCTAATTTTGATACCTTTACATGTCTCTGACAAAGCTATATAAAACTTAAGATTTTTCACTATACTTTACAAAAATAAATGCATGTGGTCTATCTATAACGAAATCATAGGAAAATTTGAAAAAGAGGACACAATGGTTTCTGGAAATGCAGAGGATAATGCAAACGACTATAATACATTTTTACTAAACATTGTTCCAAATCTTATAAACAAGTTACCTTCCACAGAATGGAACTGCAATATTCAAAAAAATCAAAACTCTTTAAAGATAAAATTTGTAACACCAAAGGAAATATTAAGGTTAAGTCAAAAAATAAAAAGTAAGCACAGTAGCGGAGATGACGAAGTTCCTACTAGTCTAATAAAAATAAGTATTCCAGCCATCATTGATGTCCTTTGTTACATAATTAATAATTCAGTACGGGAGGGCATTTTCCTTGACCAATTAAAATTAGCTGTGATTAAACCATTATTCAAGAATAAAAGAGATGCAGAAAAGCTGGACAATTATAGGCCCATTAGCCTGCTTTCGGGTTTCTCAAAGTTATTTGAGCTAGTAATGTGTGATCAATTAATTGAGTTCATGAAAAAGGAAGAACTTCTTTCAGATAATCAGCACGGATATCTCAAAGAAAAATCTATTCAGACAGCTGTCTTTCTATTCACTTGGGCAATTCTGAGAAATCTGAAAAAGGGCGACATGGCAATGGGAATATTCCTGGACTTGTCAAAGGCATATGACTGTTTGGATAGAGATTTACTTATAAAAAAACTTAACTTATACGGGATAAGGGGAAATGTTCTCAAGTGGTTTAAGTCGTATTTGAGTCACAGGACTCAAAGAGTGATCATTGTAAAGGACGGCAACAACTCGAAATCCGAAATATTGCAAAATACAGTGGGCATTCCACAGGGAAGTATTCTGGGACCAATTTTATTTATAATTTTTGTGAATGATTTGAATCTTGAGATAAACAATCCTCATTGCAGTGTAACGACATACGCTGATGATACTAATTTATTGGCGGGAGGCGAACAAATTGATGATATAGTAAGTAACTCTTCCGATATCTTTCTTAAATGTAAAACATGGTTTGATAAAAATAAATTACTATTAAATAAAGAAAAAACGAGTATAGTGTTGTTCAAAACAAAGCTCTGTAGGAAAGAAGTGCCAGAAGTGGTGACAATAAATGACAATGAGATTACCAAACAGAAAAGTACAAAATTTCTTGGTATTCATGTTGATGAGTTCCTGGATTGGTCACAACATATTAATTATCTCAGTGGCAAGCTAAATCAAATGTGCTATTGCCTCCGTATAGTTTCAAAATATTTGAATGAAATTGCTAGAAGAACACTGTATTTTGCAAATTTTGAATCAGCAACGAGGTTTGGAATTGTTTTTTGGGGAGGAAACTCTAATATTCAAAAAATTTTTGTAATACAGAAGCGTGTTTTGAGAATACTATATAATATGCAATTTTTAGAATCATGTAAGGGTATTTTTAAGTCTAAAGAAATATTAACAATTTTTGGTATATACATCTATGAAACTATTATATTTTTTTATAAGAATAAAAATAAGTTTTATGTACATAATCAGCATAATTATGACACTAGGAATAATAATCTAAATTATCCTGTTCATCGTTTAACATTATTAGAAAAGAGTCCATACTACATGGGGATTAGGTTTTACAATAAGCTAACCATGGAGATTAAAAACATAAATACTGAAAAATTATTTAAAAGGCAGTTAAAAACCTTACTTGTGAACCTGGAACCATATAGTACAAATAACTTTTTAGAAATGTGATTTTTGTAGTGTTTTTTTTTTGTTGGCGTCATTTCATTTTATATGCTTTCTACACTGTATAAACCTATGTAATTTGAAATAAAGATGATTTCTATTCTATTCTATTCTATTCTATTCTATTCTATTCTATTCTATTCTATTCTATTCTATTCTATTCTATTCTATTCTATTCTATTCTATTCTATTCTATTCTATTCTATTCTATTCTATTCTATTCTATTCTATTCTATTCTATTCTATTCTATTCTATTCTATTCTATTCTATTCTATTCTATTCTATTCTATTCTATTCTATTCTATTCTATTCTATTCTATTCTATTCTATTCTATTCTATTCTATTCTATTCTATTCTATTCTATTCTATTCTATTCTATTCTATTCTATTCTATTCTATTCTAGTCTATTCTATTCTATTCTATTCTATTCTATTCTTTATAAATGATTTCCACAAAGTCTGATAAAACTCCTTAATTTTTCTTTTACTCTGCATTTTTCTGCCCAAGACAGGGCCTTTGTACTAACTCTTGTCTTCCCAGTATGCTGAAGTCTTAATTGTCGGTCTTTTGACTATTCAATTTTTACACCTATTGTACACCTTAAAAAGCTCCATTACGGCTCAATCCCACTTTTATTTTCTCTATTTCTAACAACATCAGCATTGTACTATTCACTTTGTTTTCCTGATGATTAGGGTTTCTACACTCGAAACATGTCGATCTGAATTATGAATTTTTTCTAGGTTCGCCTAGTTTTTCTTTTTTCCTAAACATCATTTTGTTGTAAAAAACAAAAATTGATTTTTGCGGTTTTTTTCGGATATCTCAGACAGTCATGAGAATTTTTTTAAATTTCTTTTAAACAAATTATTAAGCATTAATTTTTACTTTATTCCCAACCAACTTTACAAGTTTATTACAGGGATAAAAATAACTAACAATTATTACTCTAACTGAATAGGTAGATATATAATATATATAAAAAAGGCAGTTAAAAAAAATAATTCGTTTTATATTATAAACGTATGATTAACACGTTAAGAAAAAAAATTTATACTAGGAAATATTTTTTTAAATGAAATTTAAATAATGGTAGTTTTTTTAATGTTTTAATATTTTCCGGTAAAATATTATATAATATTAATCCATTATATAACAATGACCGTTTTCCAAAGTTACTGTTTATTTTAATAGTTTTTAAAAAATTAGTTTGTCTAGTATCATGTCTATGAATATCATGAACTTTTGTAAACGTTATGTTAGACATTTTTTGTTTTAAAAGTAGAGAATGAATAAATATGCAAATTTTTAAATTATATAAATTATTTATATCTAGGTATTTATTCGGTTTGTATAAATTTGTTGTTGGTTCTAAGTGCGGCAATCTATGAATACATTTAATAATTTTATTTTGTAATTTCTTTAAAGGGTTTAGTACTATTGAATTGGCTGAACCCCAAATAGAAATAAGATACTGAATTTTTGAATGTACTAATGCATGATAAATATTTTTTAAGCAATTTAAAGATATACAGTGACGAATTTTAAAGAATATCCCAATTAACGGAGAAATGTAAGTTCGAATATGCAACTTTACCTTCATTTAACCAACTCTCATCTATCTTTAACAAGATAGCAATACTATAATGCATCGAATTTGTAACATCCTGTGTAAAATACCTTCTCCATAAATTGAAAAAAAAATTTATGAACATCGCGTTAACTGGTAACTTAGCAAAGCCTTATTAGAATTTTTTTCTTTTTTGCGTGGCTTTAAAAAAATTTGCTAATTAGTTACTTTTACTTTTAATTCAGTGATTGACAAAATGAATGGTTGACAAAAATTGCTAATTAAAGAGCTGTTCCAGAGGGAAAACGTAACATTAAAATATTTTTTAACAAAACAAATTTGTACAAGACAACAATAACCTGTTGGATATTTTCTTTTATTTTGATCAATACCGGAATGGTTTATACTATTTCGATAGCGAGTTCAGCAAACCAATTCACAGGCCTGCCGTTTTACACCGTATTAAATCTGAATTGATTATTTATAGTGAACTTTGCTAATTTGATAGCCCTGATTTCAAATCTATTTTTTTTGTATTAAGTGAGTTTTTTTCAATAGAAAATGTACAAAAATAATTATGAATATGTAAAGGTATATTTTTATAATATTCTATATAAAATAAATATGAAAAACCAAAACATTAATTTATTTATTTATTCAAGTAACAGCAACACCCATTAACAGGTTTAATTGAAGTCACTATAGTTATACTACAACTACATATACAACATATAATCAATAATATATAATCAATAATATATAATCAATAATATATAATCAAGATATACTAATTCACAGTTAACTTGCTGTCTGATAATTTCTTAAATTCGTTTAAACTGGTAGTATCTATGTGAATGTTAGGCGCATACTCATTAAACAAGTTACACATTAGCTTGCTGAGATGTTTGAGTAGTTGAGTTTCACACCTGGCTTCACTGTCGATTAGGTACGGAGGATATTGAAACAGATCTTGGTGCTGGTGCCTTAATGTTTAAAGTTGTCCAGGTTCCGCAATGATATGTACAGTAATGAATCATCATTACACGCAATAAATTTTTGAGTTGCTGGTAGAATATAGTGAATACCAGTTTGATTATCACTGGCCGACACGATTTTTCTAACACAGGTCAGCTCTTTATTTTTAAAATGGAAATACCCTTCTAATAATAGAACAAATATTCGGAAAGCCCCAATACGTACCATTTTTCAATAGCTTAATAAGACCATTTTACATTAGCAGGTAGTCAGTTAAATTAGGGAACGGTTAAAATGGATGCATTTTATAACAGAAAAATTACCTGAACTGTAGGAATTTTAGTAGGACTTCAGGGAGTATTTACAAAATATTGCTGTTTTCTTTGTTTGTTGGACAATCCTGCAGTAGATCAGCAGTATGTAATAAAAGATTGGCCATAAAGAAGTGAATTTCAGCCGGGATCTCAAAATGTTAAGTTTGCACCTCTTGTAGACCCCAAAAAAGTCCTTCTGCCTCCTCTTCACATTAAACTTGGGCTGATGAAAAACTTTGTGAAAGCTACGAATAAAGACGGTGATGGATTCAAATACCTAAGACAAGTCTTTCCCCAGTTAAGTGATGCCAAATTAAAGGAAGGCATTTTTATTGGGCCACAAATCAGAAAATTGCTGGACGATGTCAACTTTACAGAGAAGCTTACCAAGCAGGAACTCAGAGCATGGAACTCATTTGTTATTATAGTAAGGGGATTTTTGGGCAATAATATGGATGCAAACTATCAACAGTTAGTTGATGAACTTTTAGATTCCTTCAAATCGCTTGGTGCCCGAAGGTCGTCATTAAAAATTCACTTCCTCCATTCCCATCTGTAATTTTTTCCTGACAATTTGGGAGCTGTCAGTGACGAGCAGGGTGAAAGGTTCCACCAGGATATCAGGACAATGGAAATTTGCTATCAAGGACGATGGGATCCAGCCATGATGGGTGATTACTGTTGGTTTTTAAAAAGAGAAGATATGACCCCTCATAAAAGGAAAAAATAAAATTTAATTAGTGTGTTCAGTTAATATTTGTAATGTTTGTGTTTTTCTTAGATGTAAGGTATGTTTAGTAGGTGTTAAAATTTAAATATAGTCGATATACACAGTTAGAAAATTCTTAAATTATTTTTTCAATAGATATTAAATATTGTAACATTAAATGTGGTACTATAAATGTAACAAGAAAACGTTACGTGTTACAACTTTTTTTTTCTCATTACATATCGCGCTACACCGCGATATGTTATACGGCGCTTCGGTGAAAATAATGTGCGTTTGTTGTCGTCGTCGCCGCCGCCGCCGCCGTCAGTTTCGACATTTTCACATTTGCGATTTTTTTTTCTCAGAAACGGTTAGAGTGGGACGATTGAAACTTTTTGGGTTTAGAGAGGAATAGTGGGGGTACGTTGTGTAAAAATTTCGAATATACAGGGTGTGCCGGAAAAAAGTTATTAATTTTTAAAGTCGAGAAATATCGGGATCTCGTTGGCATTCGATACAGGCCACAAATATTAGTTTTTTCGATTTAAACTTTTTCAACGCGTAGACGACCGTGGGCTACAGAACCCTATTGTTTGTGAGCGCAATCGAAAGTTTGGAAGTAATTTTTTTGATTTTTTCAAAGTCAAAATTTGGTCGAAAATGGTACCTCTTGGATCGCTAATAAGTCGAATTGGGTGCATCCAATCGACATTCGGTTTGGATAATCGGTTAGGCCATCTCAAAATCTACCTTTTTCCAATATATCGTTCTATACCTAACTGGAATGGAAATTGCCGAAAATTGTAAGAAAGTGGAAATCATAAAGTTAGGCCTGATTTTTTCACGGTTTTTATTTTTTTTCGTACTGAAAACGAGTTTTGATCGAAACGTTGTAAACTTTAGCGGATAGAGCTCGTCAAATTGTATTTAAGAGATATTTTTTCGTTTCTTTATCTTTAATACGGAAAAAACGGCAGCTTTTTTTTTACTATATCGACTGTAGCTTATTCAATTTTTATCAAAACCGTTTTATTTTTTTCTCAAAAAATGCGCTGATTACTTCGCAACACCTCTACATATTCAAAATCACTGAAATATATTCGCAAAATTGAGAAAAGTCGCTTTTTTGGGTGCGGAAACAGGCAATCTTTACAAATTTTTACAAATTCTAACAGCATTCACTTTTGACTAAGAGTGCCTTGATATTAATGTATCTAAATTAATTATTAATTCTAAAAATCCGGCTGTCAAAAATGGCGAAAAATGGGTGTTTTCAGCGTGACTTGCTAGAATAATAAGAACATTTCCAGATTTTAAATCGGGTGGAATATCTACCTTGAACCTTCTGCTAATTTTACTGACCAAAATATTTGCCCAAAATGTTTCAGAAATGGTTGTAATCTCGATTTTAAAGATGGCGTTTCGACATTGATAATCCGTCGCCACGTGGTAGAAGGTTATTCGACATTTCGATATTCGCGAATTTTTTTTTCGGAAACGGTTAGAGCAAAACGATTCAAACTTTCTGGACGTAGAGAGGAATAGTCGGGGCACGTTCTGGGAACAATTTCAAATATACAGGGTGTACCGGAAAAAAGTTATTAAAGTCAAAGTTAAAAAATATGTTTTTTTTCGTTGTAGGGCGATACAGGTGGCAAAAATCATTTTAATCGATTTAAACTTTTTCGACATGTAGACGATGTTGGGCTACAAAACATTGTTGTTTGCGAAGGCGATCGAAAGTTGGGAAGTAATTTTTTTGATTTTTTTTAAATCAATGTAGGGTCATATTGGATCGTTAATAAATCGAATTGGGTGCGTCCGATATAATTTTGGTTTGGATATTCGTTTAGGTCATCTCAAATACTACTTTTTTCAAATATATTGTTCTATACCTAAACAGCATAGAAATGGTAGCAAATTATAAAAAATAAGAATTACTATTTAAGTATATATAATTTGACAGCTGTCGTATAGAACTTTGTTATTTTGGTACTGAAAATTTTTTTAATTTAGTTTTATTACAGCTTTAACCCTCGCTACGAAAAAAGTTAAAATAAATTTACGCTTACCTGTCAAAATCTGACAGGTATCGTATAAAACTTTGTTATCTAGGTACTGAATTTTTTTAAAATTTGGGATTCTTACAGCTATAACCGTCGCTACGAAAAAACTAAAAAAAAATTGACACTTACCTGTCAAAATCTGACAGCTGTCGTATAGAACTTTGTTATTTAGGTACTGAATTTTTTTTAAATTTCGAATTCTTACAGCTATAATCCTAGATACAAGAAAAGCTTAAAAAAAACTTGCAATTTACCTGTCAAAATGACAGCTGTCGTATATAACTTTGTTATTTAGGAACTGAAAAATTTTTCATTTAGGATTCTTAAAGCTATAAATCTCGCTACGAAAAATCTAAAAAAAAAAATTAAACTTACCTGTCAAAATTTGACAGCTGCCGTATAGAACTTTGTTATTTAACTACTGAACTTTTTTTAAATTTTGGATTCTTACAGCTTTAATCCTAGATACAAGAAAAGCTTTAAAAAAATTGACATTTACCTGTCAAAATGACATTTTTGTTATTTAGGATCTGAAAAATTTTTCACTTTAGGATTTTTACAGCGATAACCCTCGCTACGAAAAGGATAAAAAAAAAACTGACTCCTACCTGTCAAAATTTGACAGCTATCGTATAAAACATTCTTATTTAGATACCTGAAAATTTTTTAAATTTCGAATTCTTACAGCTATAACCCTCGGTACGAAAAAGCTAAAAAAAATGACACTTACCTGTCAAAGTGACAGCTCTCGTATAATTAAACGAACGAAGTAGAACAGTGCCGTACCCGAAGGGCTCGGCACAATAATATTTCTACAAATTTATTAGCTGATAATTGATAGCTTCCATGTAAGAATAATTTTTTGCTTATGTTTTAATCGATTGAATACTTACATATTTTTATAGAGCAAATATGGAAAGTATATCCCACATTGCACAAAGGTGTGCGAGTTTAAAGAGCACCTATACGGCGCCGTCTCAGAAAACTACCTACCTATACGAGAAAACGGAAATTTTGCACCATTGTGTAGTTTTAGTCAGTTGTTATAATGACAATTTGGCGATATGTTTTCCCTTCACGTTCCGCAGGAAGGTGAGGCAAAAAAAGCAATAGTAAATAGAAAAAAAGAAAAGAAAATTATTTTTTTATTGCAAATTTTTGTAAATCTTTTTAGTACTAATATTAGATGCACTCTCAGCTGACGATTAGCGATATGTACCCAGTCTAGTTACATATCGCGCTACAACGCGATATGTTATACGGCGCTTCGGTGAAAATAATGTGCGTATGTTGTCGGCGTCGTCGTCGTCGTCGCCGCCGCCGTCAGTTTCGACATTTTCACATTTGCGATTTTTTTTCTCGGAAACGGTTAGAGTGGGACGATTGAAACTTTTTGGGTTTAGAGAGGAATAGTGGGGGTATGTTGTGTAAAAATTTCGAATATACAGGGTGTGCCGGAAAAAAGTTATTAATTTTTAAAGTCGAGAAATATCGGGATCTCGTTGGCATTCAATACAGGCCACAAAAATTAGTTTTTTCGATTTAAACTTTTTAGACGCGTAGACGACCGTGGGCTACAGAACCCTATTGTTTGTGAGCGCGATCGAAAGTTTGGAAGTAATTTTTTTGAATTTTTCAAAGTCAAAATTTGGTCGAAAATGGTACCTCTTGGATCGCTAATAAGTCGAATTGGGTGCATCCGATGTACATTCGGTTTGGATAATCGGTTAGGCCATCTCAAAAACTACCTTTTTCCAATATATCGTTCTATACCTAACTGGAATGGAAATTGCCGAAAATTGTAAGAAAGTGGAAATCATAAAGCTAGGCCTGATTTTTTGACGGTTTTTATTTTTTTTCGTACTGAAAACGACTTTTGATCGAAACTTTGTAAACTTTAGCGGATAGAGCTTGTCAAATTGTATTTAAGAGATATTTTTTCGTTTATTTATCTTTAATACGGAAAAAACGGCAGCTTTTTTTCTACTATATCGACTGTAGCTTATTCAATTTTTAACAAAACCGTTTTATTTTTTTCTCAAAAAATGCGCTGATTACTTCTCAACACCTCTACATATCCAAAATTATTAAAATATATTCGCAAAATTGAGAAAAGTCGCTTTTTGGGTGTGGAAACAGGCAATCTTTACAAATTCTAACACCATTCACTTTTGACTAAGAGTGCCTTGATATTGATGTATCTAAATTAATTATTAATTCTAAAAATCCGGCTGTCAAAAATGGCGAAAAATGGGTGTTTTTAGCGTGACTTGCTAGAATAATAAGAAAATTTCCAGATTTTAAATCGGGTGGAATATCTACCTTGAACCTTCTTCTAATTTTATTGACCAAAATATTTGCCCAAAATGTTTTAGAAATAGTTGTAATTTCGATTTTAAAGATGGCGTTCCGACATTGATAATCCGTCGCCACGTGGTAGAAGGTTATTCGACATTTCGATATTCGCGAATTTTTTTTTCGGAAACGGTTGGAGAAAAACGATTCAAACTTTCTGGACGTAGAGAGGAATAGTCGGGGCACGTTCTGGAAACAATTTCAAATATACAGGGTGTACCGGAAAAAAGTTATTAAAGTCAAAGTTAAAAAATATGTTTTTTTTCGTTGTAGGGCGATACAGGTGGCAAAAATCATTTTAATCGATTTAAACTTTTTCGAAGTGTAGACGACGTTGGGCTATAAAACACTGTTGTTTGCGAACGCGATCGAAAGTTGGGAAGTAATTTTTTTTATTTTTTTAAAATCAATGTAAATCATAATGGATCGTTAATAAATCGAATAAGGTGCGTCCGATATACTTTTAGTTTGGCTATTCGTTTAGCTCATCTCAAATACTACTTTTTTCAAATATATTGTTCTATACCTAAACAGCATAGAAATGGTAGCAAATTATAAAAAATAAGAATTACTATTTAAGTATATATAATTTGTCAGCTGTCGTATAGAACTTTGTTATTTTGGTACTGAAAATTTTTTTAATTTAGTTTTATTACAGCTTTAACCCTCGCTACGAAAAAAGTTAAAATAAATTGACACTTACCTGTCAAAATCTGACAGGTATCGTATAAAACTTTGTTATCTAGGTACTGAATTTTTTTTTAATTTGAGATTCTTACAGCTATAACCGTCGCTACGAAAAAGCTAAAAAAAAATTGACACTTACCTGTCAAAATCTGACAGCTGTCGTATAGAACTTTGTTATTTAGGTACTGATTTTTTTTTTAATTTCGAATTCTTACAGCTATAATCCTAGATACAAGAAAAGCTTAAAAAAAACTTGCAATTTACCTGTCAAAATGACAGCTGTCGTATATAACTTTGTTATTTAGGAACTGAACAATTTTTCATTTGGGATTCTTACAGCTATAAATCTCGCTACGAAAAATCTAAAAAAAAATTTAAACTTACCTGTCAAAATTTGACAGCTGTCGTATAGAACTTTGTTATTTAACTACTGAATTTTTTTTAAATTTTGGATTCTTACAGCTTTAATCCTAGATACAAGAAAAGCTTAAAAAATGACATTTACCTGTCAAAATGACAGCTGTCGTATAGAACTTTGTTATTTAGAAACTGAAATATTTTTAAATTTAGGATTCTTATAGCTGTAACTCTCGCTACGAAAAAACAAAAAAAATTGAAACTTACCTGTCAAAGTCTGACAGCTGTCGTATAGAACTTTGTTATTTAGGATCTGAAAAATTTTTCACTTTAGGATTTTTACAGCGATAACCCTCGCTACGAAAAGGATAAAAAAAAATTACACTTACCTGTCAAAATTTGACAGCTGTCGTATAAAACTTTCTTATTTAGGTACCTGAAAATTTTTTAATTTCGAATTCTTACAGTTATAACCCTCGCTAAGAAAAAGCTAAAAAAAATGACACTTACCTGTCAAAGTGACAGCTCTCGTAATATTTCTACAAATTTATTAGCTGATAATTCATAGCTTCCATGTAAGAATAATTTTTTCCTTATGTTTTTATAGAGCAAATATGGAAAGTATATCCCACATTGTACAAAGGTGTGCGAGTTTAAAGAGCACCTATCCGGCGCCGTCTCAGAAAACTACCTATCTATACGAGAAAACGGAAATTTTGCACCATTGTGTAGTTTTGGTCAGTTGTTATAATGACAATTTGGCGATATGTTTTCCCTTCACGTTCCGCAGGAAGGTGAGGCAAAAAAAGCAATAGTAAATAGAAAAAAAAGAAAAGAAAAGTATTTTTTTATTGTAAATTTTTGTAAATCTTTTTAGTACTAATATTAGATGCACTCTCGGCTGACGATTAGCGATATGTACCCAGTCTAGTATTATATACGGCGGCTACATTTAAAATAAGTTGTCGTCGTCAGTTTCGACATTTTCACATTTGCGATTTCTTTTCTCGGAAACGGTAAGAGTGGGACGATTGAAACTTTTTCAGTTTAGAGAGGAATAGTGGGGGTACAATGTGTAAAAATTTTGAATATACAGGGTGTACGGGAAAAAAGTTATTAATTTGGGATTCGATACAGTTCGTAAAAATGAGTTTTTTTGATTTAAACTTTTTCGACGCGTAGACGACCGTGGGCTACAGAACCCTATTGTTTGTGAACGCGATCGAAAGTTTGGAAGTAATTTTTTTGATTTTTTTAAAGTTGAAAATTGGTCAAAAATGGTACCTATTGGATCGCTAATAAGTCGAATTGGGTGCATCCGATCAACATTCGGTTTTGATAATCATTTAGGCTATCTCAAAAACTACCTTTTTCCAATATATCGTTCTATACCTAACTGAAATGGAAATGATCAAAAATTGTAAGAAACTGGAAACCACAGAGTAAGGCGTGATTTTTTCGCAGTTTTTATTTTTTTTCGTACTAAAAACGACTTTTGATCGAAACGTGAAATGTATACTTTAGCGGATAGAGCTCTTCAAATTGTATTTTAGAGATATTTTTCGTTTCTTTATCTTTAATACGGAAAAAACGGCAGCCTATGAATTTTTTCCAGTAATTTCTGTTGGCGTCGCACTGGTTTGCTTAAATACTTCTGCAAGTGTCAAGTGTCTATAAATATAAATTTTTGAATTTTTTCTTGATCCACCATATCGACCGATAAACAAGCTTTAGTTTGCATAGTAAACGCGCTCTGAGAAAACATCATTTGTGGCTCAAAAAAATTAATTTATGATTTATCAAGAGATATTTTTATCCGACGTTTTACTATATCGACTAGCTTATTCAATTTTTAACAAAACCGTTTTATTTTTCCCAAAAGACGCACTGATTTATTCTCAACACCTCTACATATCCAAAATTATTAAAATATATTCGTAAGTTTAAGAAAAATCAAGTTTTTGAGTGCGGAAACAAGCAACATTTGCAAATTCTAATACCATTCAATTTTGACTAGAGTGCTTTGACTGCTTTGGTTAATGTAAGTAAATTAATTCTAAAAAACCGGCTGTCAAAAATGGCGAAAAATTGGTGTTTTGAGCTTGACTTGCTAGACTAATAAGAACATTTCCAGATTTTAAATCGGATGAAATATCTACCTTGAACCTTCTTCTAATTTTATTGACCAAAATATTTGCCCAAAATGTTTCAGAAGTAGTTGTAATCTCGATTTTAAAGATGACGTTCCGACATTGAAAATGCATCGCCACATGGTGGGAGGCTGTTCGATATTTCGATATTCGCGAATTTTTTTCTCGGAAACGGTTGGAGCAAAACGATTAAAATTTTTTGGACGTAGAGAGGAATAGTCGGGGCACGTTCTGGGAACAATTTCAAATATACAGGGTGTACCGGAAAAAAGTTATTAAAGTCAAAGTTGAAAAATATGTTTTTTTTTTCGTTGTAGCGCGATACAGGTGGCAAAAATCATTTTAATCGATTTAAACTTTTTTGGCATGTAGACGACGTTGGGCTACAAAACACTGTTGTTTGCGAACGCGATCGAAATTTAGGAAGTCAATTTTTTGATTTTCTTAAAATCAATGTAGGGTCATGTTGGATCGTTAATAAATCGAATTGGGTGCGTCTAACACACTTTTGGTTTGGAGATTAGTTTAGGTCATCTTAAATACTACTTTTTTCAAATATATTGTTCTATACCTACTGGTAATAAAAAGGGTGCAAATTATAAAAAAGTAAGAATTACTATTTAAGACACGATTCTTTTACGGTTATCATTGTTTTTCGTACGAAAAACAACATTTGATCGAAATGTTATATATTATAGTATTTGTTGAATTATACCGTTTTAATCCTAAATTGAAAATTAACTGTCAAAATGACAGCTGTCATATAGAACCTTGTTATTTAGGAACTGAAAAATTTTTCAATTTAGGATTCTTACAGCTATAATCCTCGTTACGAAAAAGCTAAAAAAAATTGACACTTACCTGTCAAAATCTGACAGCTATCGTATAAAACATTCATATTTAGGTACCTGAAAATTTTTTAATTTTGAATTCTTACAGCTATAACCCTCGCTACGGAAAAGCTAAAAAAAAAATGACACTTACCTGTCAAAGTGACAGCTCTTGTATAATTTAACAAACGAACTAGAACAGTGCCGTATACAACTTTGTAATTTATTAACTGAAAATTTTTTCAACTTAGGATTCTTACAGCTATAATAGCCCTCGCTACGAAAAAGGTAAAAAAAAAATTGACGCTTACCTGTCAAAATTTGACAGCTGTTGTGTAGAACTTTGTTACCTCTGAAAGTTTTTTCAATTTCGCTATACTCTATACTCTCAGATACAAGAAAAGCTTTAAAAAACTTGACATTTACCTGTCAAAATGGTAGCTGTCGTATAAAACTTTCTTATTTACCAAAATAATCATAAAAATGATTGAATTTCAGATTCTTACAGCGTCAATCATCAGTACGAAAAAAACGAACTTGAGCAGTAAAAAATTACACATACTTATATTTTTATTGCGACCTGGGTTGTGAAGAAACTACACATATTTTATTGAACACGAATCGAAGTGCTTAACAGTTAGGGCTTGCTAACAAATGGTTTTGTGAAAAGTATTAAATTAAATGAACGAACTCGAGCAGTGCCGTGCCCGAAGGGCTCGGCACAATAATATTTCCACAAATTTATTAGCTTATTAGCTTTAAAGCACCTATAAATGTCCATATCAATATTATAATGTTAAATAACATATATTTCAGTAATGAAAAGTCGTAGCGAATCGAGCGAGACGGCAATGGAAATACGACGTCGAGCAATATACGATGCCGTCTTCAAAAACTACCTATCTATACAAGAAAACGAAAATTTTGCATCCGTTTTTTTTATTTTTTAGTTTTTGTTAGTTGTTATAATGACAATTTGGCGATATGTTTCCCCTTCACGTTCCGCAGGAAGGTGAGGTAAAAAAAGCAATAGTAAATAAATAGAGAAAAGGAAAAGAAAATTATTTTTTTAGTACTAATATTAGATGCACTCTCGGCTGACGATTAGCGATATGTACCCAGTCTAGTTAACATATCGCTTTCCGCGATATGTTATTCGTCGCCTTCACGCGGAATCACGGCAACCCCGACTGCTTCCCGAAAATTTTGCACTATATCGTCTGCTTCATTTGAAATATGTGCGTATGTTGTCCGTGTCGGCGGCGTCGGCGTCGGCGTCGTCGTCGTCAGTTTCGACATTTTCACATTTGCGATTTTTTTTCTCGGAAACGGTTAATGTGGGACAATTGAAACTTTTTGGGTTTACAAAGGAATAGTGGGGGTACGTTGTGTGAAAATTTCGAATATACAGGGTGTGCCGGAAAAAAGTTATTAATTTTTAAAGTCGAGAAATATCGGGATCTCGTTGGCATTCGATACAGGCTACAAAAATTAGTTTTTTCGATTTAAACTTTTTCGACGCGTAGACGACCGTGGGCTACAGAACCCTATTGTTTGTGAGCGCGATCGAAAGTTTGGAAGTAATTTTTTTGATTTTTTCAAAGTCAAAATTTGGTCGAAAATGGTACCTCTTGGATCGCTAATAAGTCGAATTGGGTGCATTCAATCGACATTCGGTTTGGATAATCGGTTAGGCCATCTCAAAATCTACCTTTTTCCAATATATCGTTCTATACCTAACTGGAATGGAAATTGCCGAAAATTGTAAGAAAGTGGAAATCATAAAGTTAGGCCTGATTTTTTCACGGTTTTTATTTTTTTTCGTACTGAAAACGACTTTTGATCGAAACGTTGTGAACTTTAGCGGATAGAGCTCGTCAAATTGTATTTAAGAGATATCTTTTCGTTTCTTTATCTTTAATACGGAAAAAACGGCAGCTTTTTTTTTACTATATCGACTGTAGCTTATTCAATTTTTAACAAAACCGTTTTATTTTTTTCTCAAAAAATGCGCTGATTACTTCGCAACACCTCTACATATTCAAAATCATTAAAATATATTCGCAAAATTGAGAAAAGTCGCTTTTTTGGGTGCGGAAACAGGCAATCTTTACAAATTCTAACACCATTCACTTTTGACTAAGAGTGCCTTGATATTGATTTATCTAAATTAATTATTAATTCTAAAAATCCGGCTGTCAAAAATGGCGAAAAATGGGTGTTTTCAGCGTGTTTTGCTAGAATAATAAGAACATTTCCAGATTTTAAATCGGGTGAAATATCTACCTTGAACCTTCTGCTAATTTTACTGACCAAAATATTTGCTCAAAATGTTTCAGAAATGGTTGTAATCTCGATTTTAAAGATGGCGTTTCGACATTGATAATCCGTCGCCACGTGTTAGAAGGTTATACGACATTTCGATATTCGCGAATTTTTTTTTCGGAAACGGTTAGAGCAAAACGATTCAAACTTTCTGGACGTAGAGAGGAATAGTCGGGGCACGTTCTGGGAACAATTTCAAATATACAGGGTGTACCGGAAAAAAGTTATTAAAGTCAAAGTTAAAAAATATGTTTTTTTTCGTTATAGGGCGATACAGGTGGCAAAAATCATTTTAATCGATTTAAACTTTTTCGACATGTAGACGACGTTGGGCTACAAAACACTGTTGTTTGCGAACGCGATCGAAAGTTGGGAAGTAATTTTTTTGATTTTTTTAAAATCAATGTAGGGTCATATTGGATCGTTAATAAATCGAATTGGGTGCGTCCGATATAATTTTGGTTTGGATATTCGTTTAGATCATCTCAAATACTACTTTTTTCAAATATATTGTTCTATACCTAAACAGCATAGAAATGGTAGCAAATTATAAAAAATAAGAATTACTATTTAAGTATATATAATTTGACAGCTGTCGTATAGAACTTTGTTATTTTGGTACTGAAAATTTTTTTAATTTAGTTTTATTACAGCTTTAACCCTCGCTACGAAAAAAGTTAAAATAAATTGACACTTACCTGTCAAAATCTGACAGGTTTCGTATAAAACTTTGTTATCTAGGTACTGAATTTTTTTTAAATTTGGGATTCTTACAGCTATAACCGTCGCTACGAAAAAGCTAAAAAAAAAATTACACTTACCTGTCAAAATCTGACAGTTGTCGTATAGAACTTTGTTATTTAGCTACTGAATTTTTTTTTAATTTCGGATTCTTACAGCTATAATCCTAGATACAAGAAAAGCTTAAAAAAAAATTGCAATTTACCTGTCAAAATGACAGCTGTCGTATATAACTTTGTTATTTAGGAACTGAAAAATGTTTCATTTGGGATTCTTACAGCTATAAATCTCGCTACGAAAAATCTAAAAAAAAATTGACACTTACCTGTCAAAATCTGACAGCTGTCGTATAGAACTTTGTTATTTAACTACTGAATTTTTTTTAAATTTTGAATTTTTACAGCTTTAATCCTAGATACAAGAAAAGCTTAAAAAAATTGACATTTACCTGTCAAAATGACAGCTGTGTTATTTAGGAACTGAAATATTTTTCAATTTAGGATTCTTATAGCTGTAACTCTCGCTACGAAAAAACAAAAAAAAATTGAAACTTACCTGTCAAAGTCTGACAGCTGTCGTATAGAACTTTGTTATTTAGGAACTGAAAATTTTTCACTTTAGGATTTTTACAGCGATAACCCTCGCTACGAAAAGGATAAAAAAAACCTGTTAAAATTTGACAGCTATCGTATAAAACATTCTTATTTAGGTACCTGAAAATTTTTTAATTTCGAATTCTTACATCTATAACCCTCGCTACGAAAAAGCTAAAAAAATTACACTTACCTGTCAAAGTGACCTCTCGTATAATTAAACGAACGAACTAGAACAGTGCCGTGCCCGAAGGGCTCGGCACAATAATATTTCTACAAATTTATTAGCTGATAATTGATAGCTTCCATATAAGAATAATTTTTTGCTTATGTTTTAATCGATTGAATACTTACATATTTTTATAGAGCAAATATGGAAAGTATATCCCACATTGCACAAAGGTGTGCGAGTTTAAAGAGCACCTATACGGCGCCGTCTCAGAAAACTACCTATCTATACGAGAAAACGGAAATTTTGCACCATTGTGTAGTTTTGGTCAGTTGTTATAATGACAATTTGGCGATATGTTTTCCCTTCACGTTCCGCAGGAAGGTGAGGCAAAAAAAGCAATAGTAAATAGAAAAAAAAAAGTATTTTTTTATTGTAAATTTTTGTAAATCTATTTAGTACTAATATTAGATGCACTCTCGGCTGACGATTAGCGATATGTACCCAGTCTAGTATTATATACGGCGGCTACATTTAAAATAAGTTGTTCGTCGTCAGTTTCGACATTTTCAAATTTGCGATTTCTTTCCTCGGAAACGGTAAGAGTGGGACGATTGAAACTTTTTCAGTTTAGAGAAGAATAGTGGGGGTAAAATGTGTAAAAATTTTGAATATACAGGGTGTACGGGAAAAAAGTTATTAATTTTTAAAGTCGAGAAATATCGGGATCTAGTTGGCATTCGATACAGGCCACAAAAATTAGTTTTTTCGATTTAAACTTTTTCGACGCGTAGACGACCGTAGGCTACAGACCCCTATTGTTTGTGAGCGCGATCGAAAGTTTGGAAATAATTTTTTAAATTTTTTCAAAGTTAAATATGGGACTAAACAGGTACCTATTGAATCGTTAATAAGTCGAATTGGGTCCATCCGATCGACATTCGGTTTGGATAATTCTTTAGGCAATTATTAAAGATTGCTAACAAATGGTTTTGTAAAAAGTATGAAATAAAATAAACGAATTGGAACAGTGCCGTGCCGGAAGGGCTCGGCAAAATAAGCTTTTGAACTAATTTATCAGCTATCAATGTAAGAATAGCTTCTTTACTTATGTTTAAATTGATTGAATACATATTTTTATAGGACACACTTGGAAAGTATATTCCACATTGATACGTTTGCTGTGCTATTTAAAAAAAAGCCGGTGCTGATGGGTTCAATGTTAATATCAATATCAATATCATAATATTAAATATCATATATTTCCGTAACGAAAAGTCGTAGCGAATCGAGTGAGACGGCATTGGAAACGGGACATCGAGCAGTATACGATGCCGTCTCCAAAAACTACCTATCTATACAAGAAAACGGAAATTTTGCACCCGTAATTTTTATTTTTTAGTTTTTGTCAGTTGTTATAATGACAATTTGGCGATATGTTTCCCCTTCACGTTCCGCAGGAAGGTGAGGCAAAAAAAGCAATAGAAAACATAGAAAAAAGAAACTAAAAAAAATGCTTTTTAAATAAAAATTTTTAGTACTAATAATAGATGCACTCTCGGCTGACGATTAGCGATATGTACCCAGTCTAGTTACATATCGCGCTACACCGCGATATGTTATACGGCGCTTCGGTGAAAAAAATGTATGTATGTTGTCGCCGTGGTCTCTTTCGACATTTTCACATTTGCGATTTTTTTTCTCAGAAACGGTTAGAGTGGGACGATTGAAACTTTTTGGGTTTAGAGAGGAATAGTGGGGGTACGTTGTGTAAAAATTTGGAATATACAGGGTGTGCCGGAAAAAAGTTATTAATTTTTAAAGTCGAGAAATATCGGGATCTCGTTGGCATTCAATACAGGCCACAAAAATTAGTTTTTTCGATTTAAACTTTTTCGACGCGTAGACGACCGTGGGCTACAGAACCCTATTGTTTGTGAGCGCGATCGAAAGTTTGGAAGTAATTTTTTTGATTTTTTCAAAGTCAAAATTTGGTCGAAAATGGTACCTCTTGGATCGCTAATAAGTCGAATTGGGTGCATCCAATCGACATGCGGTTTGGATAATCGGTTAGGCCATCTCAAAATCTACCTTTTTCCAATATATCGTTCTATACCTAACTGGAATGGAAATTGCCGAAAATGGTAAGAAACTGGAAACCACAGTGTAAGGCGTGATTTTTTTCTCCGTTTTTATTCCGTTTATTTTTTTTCGTACGGAAAACGATTTTTGATTGAAACGTTGTATACTTTAGCGGATAGAGCCGTCAAATTGTATTTAAGAGATATTTTTTCGTTTTTTTATCTTTAATACGGAAAAAACGGCAGCTTATGAACTTTTTCCCGTAATTTCTGTTGGCGTTGCACTGGTTTGCTTAAATAATTCTGCAAGTGTCTATAATATATAACATTTTGAATTTTTTCTTGGTACACTATATCAACGGATAAAGAAGCTTTAATTTGTATTATAAGCGATCTTTGGGAAAACATATTTTGTGGCTCAAAAAAATTAATTTATGATTTTTTTATAGGTTCCTTCACCAGAGGTTTTACTATATCGACTGTAGCTTATTCAATTTTTAACAAAACCGTTTTATTTTTTTCTCAAAATATGCGCTGATTACTTCTCAATATTCCTGCATGTCCAAACTTATCAAAATATATTCGCAAATTTGAGCAAAGTTGCTTTTTTGGGTGCGGAAACAGGCACAATTTTCAAATTCTAACACCATTCGATTTAGAAAAAGTTGGCCATGGTTTTACCACGTGCGTTTTCCTGAACTTTAACTTTTATACCATCTGTCAAAAATAGGTGAAAAATGCGATTTCCAAATTGATTTTTTAGAGGAATAAGACCATTTAGACTACGTCTTTTGTGGGAAATACCTACCTTGAACCTTTATCTTTTTCGTTTGACCAAAAATAAGGGGGAAAATATCGCATTTATCCCGTACTTGTAATAATAAAAATGGCTTGCAGGAGGCATATTAACTTCAGTTTTTATTGTTTTTATAATATTTGGACAGTATTTAATGTATGAAACACCTGTCTTGGACCTTTTTCTTTGCGGTTGACCAAAAATAATTGACAAAAGTGTATTATTTGTGTGTATCTTCAATACTCAACGTTCTATGTAATATCGAATACGTCATTAATATCCTATTTACCACAAATCACTCTCTAAGCTTCGGTAGCGTAGTAGTAGAGGCTGTTGATTTTGGAGACGAAGGTCGAGGGTTCAAACCCCACTGTTTTTTTTCTTTTTTTTTAAGTTTTTTTTTTAATGTCGTTATTTAGGTACTGAAAATTTTTTAAATTTTGGATTCTTACAGCTATAATAATCTATACGAAAAAGCTAAAAAAAAATTACACTTACCTGTCAAAATCTGACAGCTGTAGTATAGAACTTTGTTATTTAGGTACTGAATTTTTTTTAAATTTCGGATTCTTACAGCTATAATCCTAGATACAAGAAAAGCTTAAAAAAAATTGATATTTACCTGTCAAAATGACAGCTGTCGTATAGAACTTTGTTATTTAGGAACTGAGAAATTTTTTAATTTAGGATTCTTACAGCTATAACCCTCGTTACAAAAAATCTAAAAAAAAATTGACACTTACCTGTCAAAATTTGACAGCTATCGTATAAAACTGTGTCATTTAGGTACTGACAAATTTTTAAATTTAGGATTCTTACAGCTATAACCCTCGTTACAAAAAATCTAAAAAAAAAATTGACACTTACCTGTCAAAATTTGACAGCTATCGTATAGAACTTTGTTATTTAGGGACCTGATAATTTTATAATTTCGGACTCTTACAGCTATAACTCTCGCTACGAAAAAGCTAAAAAAAAATTGACACTTAACTATCAAAATTTGACAGCTGTCGTATGGAACTTTGTTATTTAATCACTGAAAAATTTTTAAATTTCGGATTTGTACAGCTATAATCCTCTATATGAAAAAAGATTAAAAAAATTTACACCCGCCTGTCATAATTTGACAGCTGTCGTATAGAACTTTGTTATTTGGGTACTGAAATTTTTTTTTAATTTAGGATTATTACAGCTATAACCCTCGCTACAAAAAAGCTAAAAAATAATTGACAATTACCTTTCAAAATTTGACAGCTGTCGTATAAAACTTTGTTATTTAGGTACTGAAAAAGTTTTTAATTTAGGATTTTTACAGCTATAATCGTCGCTACGAAAAAGCTAAAAAAAAATGACACTTACCTGTCAAAGTAACAGCTGTCGTATTATTAAACGAACGAACTAGAACAGTGCCGTGCCCGAAGGGCTCGGCACAATAATATTTCTATATATCCCACATTGCGAGTTTAAAGAGCACCTATAAATATCAATATCATAATATTAAATATCATATATCTCCGTAACGAAAAGTCGTAGCGAATCGAGCGAGGCGGCATTGGAAATGGAACTTTGAGCACTATACGGCGCCGTCTCCGAAAACTACCTATCTATACGAGAAAACGGAAATTTTGCATCATTGTCTAGTTTTGGTCAGTTGTTATAATGACAAATTGGCGCAGGAAGGTGAGGCAAAAAAAGCAACAATGTATATAACTAATAAGTAGCATCTTTATGAGATCTTCACTTTAAGTTTTTAGAAATTTTTTGTAGGTCTTATAGTTTTTGAGATATGGAATTAAAAGTGGTTTTCATGTATTTGCCAATATCTCGAAACTGATAGAACTTAGATAGAAACTCTTTAAATAAAAAATTTGCCTTTTTCTATTGTCCAGATAAAACGTTATATTAACTTTTGTTCCAAAGGCCGTAATAAGGGACGTATTGAGGAAACTGTGAAAACCGACCAAAAAATCCGAGTTTTCTGGATTTTTTTTTTAAATTCATAGAATTGTTATTTATCATATTTTCTTCGCTACTTTCGGGTTTTACGTTATTTTTGATGGAAATGTACCGAAAAATTGACTTATTTGCGAATTTTAAATTTTGGCATTTTTTCCATGTATGCTCAGGAAAATGCTATGGAATCCATAAAAGACCATTTTCCTCGGAAACTAAAAGAGATACGGCAACAATGTATATAACTAATAAGTAGCATCTTTATGAGATCTTTACTTTAAGTTCTTAGAAATTTTTTGTAGGTCTTATAGTTTTTGAGATATGGAATTAAAAGTGGTTTTCATGTATTTGCCAATATCTCGAAACTGATAGAACTTAGATAGAAACTCTTTAAATAAAAAAGTTGCATTTTTCTATTGTCCAGATAAAACGTTATATTAACTTTTGTTCCAAAGGCCGTAATAAGGGACGTATTGAGGAAATTGTGAAAACCGACAAAAAAATCCGAGTTTTCTGGATTTTTTTTTTTAAATTCATAGAATTGTTATTTATCATATTTTCTTCGCTATTTTCGGGTTTTACGTTATTTTTCATGGAAATGTACCGAAAAATTGACTTATTTGCAAATTTGAAATTTTGGCATTTTTTCCATGTATATGCTCAGGAAAATGCTATGAAATCCATAAAATACCATTTTCCTCGGAAATTGAAAGAGATACGGCAACAATGTATATAACTAATAAGTAGCATCCTTAAGAGATCTTTACTTTAAGTTCTTAGACATTTTTTGTATGTCTTATAGTTTTTGAGATATGGAATTAAAAGTGGTTTTCATGTATTTGCCAATATCTCGAAACTGATAGAACTTAGATAGAAACTCTTCAAATAAAAAAGTTGCCTTTTTCTATTGTCCAGATAAAACGTTATATTAACTTTTGTTCCAAAGGCCGTAATAAGGGACGTATTGAGGAAATTTTGAAAACCGACAAAAAAATCCGAGTTTTCTGGACATTTTTTTAAAAATTCATAGAATTGTTAATTATCATATTTTCTTCGCTATTTTCGGGTTTTACGTTATTTTTGATGGAAATGTACCGAAAAATTGACTTATTTGCGAATTTTAAATTTTGGCATTTTTTCCATGTATATGCTCAGGAAAATGCTATGAAATCCATAAAAGACCATTTTACTCGGAAACTAAAAGAGATACGGCAACAATGTATATAACTAATAAGTAGCATCCTTAAGAGATCTTTACTTTAAGTTCTTAGAATTTTTTTGTAGGTCTTATAGTTTTTGAGATATGGAATTAAAAGTGGTTTTCATATATTAGCCAATATCTCGAAACTGATAAAGCTTAGATAGAACCTCTTCAAATAAAAAAGTTGCCTTTTTCTATGGTCCAGATAAAAGGTTATATTGATTTCTATTCTAAAAGCGATAATAAGGGACGTATTGGCTCGGCACAATAATATTTCTACAAATTTATTAGCTGATAATTGATAGCTTCCATGTAAGAATAATTTTTTGCTTATGTTTTAATCGATTGAATACTTACATATTTTTATAGAGCAAATATGGAAAGTATATCCCACATTGCACAAAGGTGTGCGAGTTTAAAGAGCACCTATACGGCGCCGTCTCAGAAAACTACCTATCTATACGAGAAAACGGAAATTTTGCACCAGTGTGTAGTTTTGGTCAGTTGTTATAATGACAATTTGGCGATATGTTTTCCCTTCACGTTCCGCAGGAAGGTGAGGCAAAAAAAGCAATAGTAAATAGAAAAAAAGAAAAGAAAAGTATTTTTTTATTGTAAATTTTTGTAAATCTTTTTAGTACTAATATTGGATGCACTCTCGGCTGACGATTAGCGATATGTACCCAGTCTAGTATTATATACGTCTCTTCCGCGCGGAATCTCGAAAACCCCGATCAGCTCTTGAACAATTTCGTCTATGTAAGACATTTTCACAGTTGCGATTTTTTTTTCTCGGAAACGGTTAGAGTGGGACGATTGAAACTTTTAGGGTTTAGATAGGAATAGGGGGGTACATTGTGTAAAAATTTCGAATATACAGGGTGTGCCGAAAAAAAGTTATTAATTTTTAAAGAGGAGAAATATCGGGATCTCGTTGGCATTCGACACAGGTCGTAAAAATGAGTTTTTTTGATTTAAACTTTTTCGGCGCATAGACGACCGTCGGCTATAGAAGCCTATTGTTTGCCAAGGCGATCGGAAGTTGGGAAGTCAATTTTCTGATTTTTTTTAAATCAATGTAGGGGCATGTTGGATCGATAATAAATCGAATTGCGTGCGTCCCACATATTTTTGGTTTGGAGATTCGCTTAGGTCATCTCAAATACTACTTTTTTCAAATATATTGTTCTAATTGACACACTTACCTGTCAAAATTTGACAGCTATGGTATAAAACTTTGTTATTTAGGAACTGAAAAAATTTTCAATTTAGGATTCTTACAGTAGTAACTCTCGCTACGAAAAAGCTAAAAAAAAATTGAAACTTACCTGTCAAAATCTGACAGCTGTCGTATAAAACTTTGTTATTTAGATACTGAAATTTTTTTAAATTTCGGATTCTTACATCTATAATGCAAGATACAAGAAAAGCTTTAAAAAAAAATTACAGTTGCCTGTCAAAATGACAGCTGTCGTATAAAACTTTTAAAAAGCACCTATATGGCGCCGTCTCAGAAAACTACCTATCTATACGAGAAAACGGAAATTTTGCATCATTGTGTAGTTTTGGTCAGTTGTTATAATGACAATTTGGCGATATGTTTCCCCTTCACGTTCCGCAGGAAGGTGAGGCAAAAAAAGCAATAGAAAACATAGAAAAAAGAAACTAAGAAAAATACTTTTTAAATACAAATTTTTAGTACTAATAATAGATGCACTCTCGGCTGATGATTAGCGATATGTACCCAGTACGATTTTATGAATTTTTAAAAAAATACCAAAAATCTAATATTTCTGCCAGTTTTTACATTTTCCTCAATACGTCCCTTACTATCGCTTTTAGAATAGAAATTAATATATCTTTTTATATGGAGAATAGAAAAAGGCTACTTTTTTATTTAAAAAGTTTTTATCTAAGTTTTATCAGTTCCGAGATATTGCCAAATATATGAAAACCACTTTTAATTCCATATCTCAAAAACTATAAGACCTACAAAAAATTACTAAGAACTTAAAGTGAAGATCTCGTAAGGATGCTACTTAATAGTTATATACATTGTTGCCATATCTCTTATACTTAACGAGGAAAATGTTACCTTATTGATTTCATCAAATTTTCATGACTATATGGTACATGAAAAAATTTCAAAAATTTAAAATTCGAAAATATGACAACTTTTCTATAAATCTTCATCGAAAATAACGTAAAACTCACAAATAGCAAAGAAAATATACAAAATAACGTTTTTATGAATTTTTTAAAGAAAATCAAAAATTATACGTAATTGATAAGACCATCCTTGGTTGTGAAAAAACTATGCCTAATCTTTGGTTGTGAAAAAACTGTGCCTAAACTTTGGTTGTGAAAAAACTATGCCTAATCTTTGTTTGTTATAAAACTATGCCTAATCTTTGGTTGTGAAAAAACGATGCCTAAACTTTGGTTGTGAAAAAACTATGCCCAATCTTTGGTTGTGAAAAAACTATGCCATAATATTTGTTTGTCATAAGACTATGCCAAAATCTTTGTTTGTCATAAGACTATGCCATAATCTTTGTTTGTCAGAAGACTATGCCTTAAACTTTGTTTGTCATAAGACTATGCCGTAATCTTTGTTTGTCATAAGACTATGCCTTAAAATTTGTTTGTCATAAAAATATACATAATCTTTGGTTGTTATAAAAACTATGCCATAATATTTGTTTGTCATAAGACTATGCACTAATGTTTGTTTGTCATAAGACTATGCCAAAATCTTTGAATGTCATAAGACTATGCCATAATCTTTGTTTGTCATAAGACTATGCCTTAAACTTTTTTTTGTCATAAGACTATGCCATAATCTTTGTTTGTCATAAGACCATGCCTTAAAATTTGTTTGTCATAAAAATATACATAATCTTTGGTTGTTATAAAACTATGCCATAATATTTGTTTGTCATAAGACTATGCAATAATGTTTGTTTGTCATAAGACTATGCCAAAATCTTTGTTTGTCATAAGACTATGCCTTAAACTTTGTTTGTCGTAAGACTATGCCTTAAAATTTGTTTGTCATAAAAATATACATAATCTTTGGTTGTTATAAAACTATGCCATAATATTTGTTTGTCATAAGACTATGCCAAAATCTTTGAATGTCATAAGACTATGCCATAATCTTTGTTTGTCAGAAGACTATGCCTTAAACTTTGTTTGTCATAAGACTATGCCGTAATCTTTGTTTGTCATAAGAATATGCCTTAAAATTTGTTTGTCATAAAAATATACATAATCTTTGGTTGTTATAAAACTATGCCATAATATTTGTTTGTCATAAGACTATGCACTAATGTTTGTTTGTCATAAGACTATGCCAAAATCTTTGTTTGTCATAAGACTATGCCTTAAACTTTGTTTGTCATAAGACTACGCCATAATCTTTGTTTGTCATAAGACTATGCCATAATATTTATTTGTCATAAGACTATGCCGTAATCTTTGTTTGTCATAAGACTATGCCTTAAAATTTGTTTGTCATAAAAAATATGCCATAATCTTTGTTTGTCATAAGACTATGCCATAATCTTCACCGATCTTTGGTTGTGAAAAAACTATGCATAATCTTTGATTGTTAAAAAACTATGCATAATCTCTGTAGTAATAATGATAATATTGTGTGAAATAACTAAGTACGTCGTAAAACATATAACGTAATATGAAAATGTACTTTATACCGCCGTTAGGCGGTATGACCCCACAAATAAAACTATACATATAGGTGGACAAAGAGATTGCAATATGGCCGACAGACGAGCGAGGCGGCATTGGAAACGGGACGTTGAGCACTATACGGCACCGCCTCCGAAAACTACCTATCTATACGAGAAAATGGAAATTTTGCACCATTGTCTAGTTTTGGTCAGTTGTTATAATGACAATTTGGCGATATGTTTCCCCTTCACGTTCCGCAGGAAGGTGAGGCAAAAAAAGCAATAGTAAATAAAAAAAAAGAAAAGAAAAGTATTTTTTTATTGTAAATTTTTTTTTTAGTACTAATATTAGATGCACTCTCGGCTGACGATTAGCGATATGTACCCAGTCTAGTATTATATACGGCGGCTACATTTAAAATAAGTTGTCGTTGTCAGTTTCGACATTTTCACATTTGCGATTTCTTTTCTCGGAAACGATAAGAGTGGGACGATTGAAACTTTTTCAGTTTAGAGAGGAATAGTGGAGGTACGTTGTGTAAAAATTTCGAATATACAGGGAGTGCCAGAAAAAAGTTATTAATTTTTAAAGTCGATAATTATCGGATTCTCGTTGGGATTCGATACAGTTCGTAAAAATGAGTTTTTTTGATTTAAACTTTTTCGACGCGTAGACGACCGTGGGCTACAGAACCCTATTGTTTGTGAGCGCGATCGAAAGTTTGGAAGTAATTTTTTTGATTTTTTTAAAGTTGAAAATTGATCAAAAATGGTACCTCTTGGATCGCTAATAAGTCGAATTGGGTGCATCCGATCAACATTCGGTTTTGATAATCGTTTAGGCTATCTCAAAAACTACCTTTTTCCAATATATCGTTCTATACCTAACTGGAATGGAAATGATCAAAAATTGTAAGAAACTGGAAGGCGTGATTTTTCGCAGTTTTTATTTTTTTTCGTACGGAAAACGACTTTTGATCGAAACGTTGTATACTTTAGCGGATAGAGCTCTTCAAATTGTATTTTAGAGATATTTTTCGTTTCTTTATCTTTAATACGGAAAAAACGACAGCCTATGAATTTTTTCCAGTAATTTCTGTTGGCGTCGCACTGGTTTGTTAAATACTTCTGCAAGTGTCTATAAATATAACTTTTTGAATTTTTTCTTGGTCCACCATATCAATCGATAAACAAGCTTAAGTTTGCATAGTAAACGCGCTCTGAAAAAACATCATTTGTGGCTCAAAAAAATTAATTTATGATTTATCAAGAGATATTTTTATCCGACGTTTTACTATATCGACTAGCTTATTCAATTTTTAACAAAACCGTTTTATTTTTTCCCAAAAGACGCGCTGATTTAGTCTCAACACCTCTACATATCCAAACTTATAAAAATATATTCGTAAGTTTAAGAAAAATCGAGTTTTTGAGTGCGGAAACAAGCAAAATTTGCAAATTCTAATACCATTTAATTTTGACTAGAGTGCTTTAACTGCTTTGGTTAATGTAAGTAAATTAATTCTAAAAAACCGGCTGTCAAAAATGGCGAAAAATTGGTGTTTTGAGCTTGACTTGCTAGACTAATAAGAACATTTCCAAATTTTAAATCGGATGGAATATCTACCTTGAACCTTCTTCTAATTTTATTGACCAAAATATTTGCCCAAAATGTTTCAGAAATAGTTGTAATCTCGATTTTAAAGATGACGTTCCGACATTGAAAATGCATCGCCACGTGGTGGGAGGCTGTTCGATATTTCGATATTCGCAAATTTTTTTCTCGGAAACGGTTAGAGCAAAACGATAAAAAATTTCTGGACGTAGAGAGGAATAGTAGGGGCACGTTCTGGGAACAATTTCCAATATACAGGGTGTACCGGAAAAAAGTTATTTAAGTCAAAGTTGAAAAATATGTTTTTTTTTCGTTGTAGCGCGATACAGATGGCAAAAATCATTTTAATCGATTTAAACTTTTTTGGCATGTAGACGACGTTGGGCTACAAAACACCGTTATTTGCGAACGCGATCAAAAGTTGGGAAGTCAATTTTTTGATTTTTTTAAAATCAATGTAGGGTCATGTTGGATCGTTAATAAATCGAATTGGGTGCGTCTAACACACTTTTGGTTTAGAGATTAGTTTAGGTCATCTCAAATACTACTTTTTTCAATTATATTGTTCTATACCTACCGGTAATATAAAGGGTGCAAATTATAAAAAAGTAAGAATTACTATCTTACGTTTTAATCCTAAATTGAAAATTAACTGTCAAAATGACAGCTGTCGTATGTTATTTAGGAACTGAAAAATTTTTCAATCTTGGAATCTTACAGCGACAATCCTTGGTACGAAAAAAATCAACTAGGTTTGTGAAGAAACTAAATTTATTTTTTATCATGAATTGAAATGTTTCAAAATTAGAGGTTGCTAACAAATGGTTTTGTCAAAAGTATAAAATGAAACGAACGAACTCCAACAGTGCCGTGCCCAAAGGGCTCGGCACAATAAAATTTTCACCAATTTATCAGCTATCTATGTAAGAATAGTTAATATCATATATTTTAGTAACGAAAAGTCGTAGCGAATCGAGCGAGACGGCATTGGAAATAGGACGTCGACCACTATACGATGCCGTCTCCAAAAACGACCTATCTATACGAGAAACCGGAAATTTTGCACCCGTTTTTTTATTTTTTAGTTTTTGTCAGTTGTTATAATGACAATTTGGCGATATGTTTCTCCTTCACGTTCCGCAGGAAAGTGAGGTATAAAAAGCAATAGTAAATTAAAAAAAAGTACAAGAAAATTATTTTTTTAGTACTAATATTAGATGCACTCTCGGCTGACGATTAGCGATATGTACCCAGTCTAGTATTATATACGGCGGCTACATTTAAAATAAGTTGTTCGTCGTCAGTTTCGACATTTTCACATTTGCGATTTCTTTTCTCGGAAACGGTAAGAGTGGGACGATTGAAACTTTTTCAGTTTAGAGAAGAATAGTGGGGGTACAATGTGTAAAATTTTTGAATATACAGGGTGTACGGGAAAAAAGTTATTAATTTTTAAAGTCGAGAAATATCGGGATCTCGTTGGCATTCGATACAGGCTACAAAAATTAGTTTTTTCGATTTAAACTTTTTCGACGCGTAGACGACCGTAGGGTACAGACCCCTATTGTTTGTGAGCGCGATCGAAAGTTTGGAAATAATTTTTTAAATTTTTTCAAAGTTAAATATGGGACTAAACAGGTACCTATTGAATCGTTAATAAGTCGAATTGGGTCCATATGATCGACATTCGGTTTGGATAATTCTTTAGGCAATTATTAAAGATTGCTAACAAATGGTTTTGTAAAAAGTATGAAATAAAATAAACGAATTGGAACAGTGCCGTGCCGGAAGGGCTCGGCAAAATAAGCTTTTGAACTAATTTATCAGCTATCAATGTAAGAATAGTTTCTTTACATATGTTTAAATTGATTGAATACATATTTTTATAGGACACACTTGGAAATTATATTGCACATTGATACGTTTGCTGTGCGATTTTAAAAAAGCCGGTGCTGATGGGTTCAATGGTAATATCAATATCATAATATTAAATATCATATATTTCCGTAACGAAAAGTCGTAGCGAATCGAGCGAGACGGCATTGGAAACGGGACATCGAGCAGTATACGATGCCGTCTTCAAAAACTACCTATTTATACAAGAAAACGGAAATTTTGCACCCGTTATTTTTATTTTTAGTTTTTGTCAGTTGTTATAATGACAATTTGGCGATATGTTTCCCCTTCACGTTCCGCAGGAAGGTGAGGCAAAAAAAGCAATAGAAAACATAGAAAAAAGAGACTAAGAAAAATACTTTTTAAATACAAATTTTTAGTACTAATAATAGATGCACTCTCGGCTGACGATTAGCGATATGTACCCAGTCTAGTATTATATACGGCGGCTACATTTAAAATAAGTTGCTCGTCGTCAGTTTTGACATTTTCACATTTGCGATTTCTTTTCTCGGAAACGGTAAGAGTGGGACGATTGAAACTTTTTCAGTTTAGAGAAGAATAGTGGGGGTACAATGTGTAAAAATTTTGAATATACAGGGTGTACGGAAAAAAAGTTATTAATTTTTAAAGTCGAGAAATATCGGGATCTCGTTGGCATTCGTTACAGGCCACAAAAATTAGTTTTTTCGATTTAAACTTTTTCGACGCGTAGACGACCGTAGGCTACAGACCCCTATTGTTTGTGAGCGCGATCGAAAGTTTGGAAATAATTTTTTAAATTTTTTCAAAGTTAAATATGGGACTAAACAGGTACCTATTGAATCGTTAATAATACAAAAAGTCGTAGCGAATCGAGCGAGACGGCATTGGAAACGGGACATGGAGCAGTATACGATGCCGTTTTCAAAAACTACCTATCTATACGAGAAACCGCAAATTTTGCACCCGTTTTTTTATTTTTTAGTTTTTGTCAGTTGTTATTATAATGACAATTTGGCGATATGTTTCTCCTTCACGTTCCGCAGGAAGGTGAGGTATAAAAAGCAATAGTAAATAGAGAAAAGGAAAAGAAAATTATTTTTTTAGTACTAATATTAGATGCACTCTCGGCTGACGATTAGCGATATGTACCCAGTCTAGTTACATATCGCGCTACACCGCGATATGTTATACGGCGCTTCGGTAAAAATAATGTATGTATGTTGTCGCCGCCGTGGCAGTCGTGGCCGTCGTCTTTTTCGACATTTTCACATTTGCGATTTTTTTTCTCGGAAACGGTTAGAGTGGGACGATTGAAACTTTTTCAGTTTAGAGAGGAATAGTGGGGGTACGTTGTGTGAAAATTTCGAATATACAGGGTGTACTGAAAAAAAGTTATTAATTTTTAAAGTCGAATATTATCGGATTCTCGTTGAAATTCGATACAGTTCGTAAAAATAAGTTTTTTTGATTTAAACTTTTTCAACGCGTAGACGACCGTGGGCTACAGAACCCTATTGTTTGTGAGCGCAATCAAAAGTTTGGAAGTAATTTTTTAAATTTTTTTAAAGTCAAAATTTGGTCGAAAATGGTACCTCTTGGATCGCCAATAAGTCGAATTAGGTGCATCCGATCAATATTCGGTTTGGATAATCGTTTAGGCCATCTCAAAAACTACCTTTTTCCAATACATCGTTCTATACCTAACTGGAATGGAAATTGCCGAAAATGGTAAGAAACTGGAAACCAAATATTTAGGCCTGATTTTTTCACGGTTTTTATTTTTTTTCGTTTTTTTTCATATGGAAAACGACTTTTGATCGAAACGTTGTAAACTTTAGCGGATAGAGCCGTCAAATTGTATTTAAGAGATATTTTTTCGTTTCTTTATCTTTAATACGGAAAAAACGGCAGCTTATGAACTTTTTCCCGTAATTTCTGTTGGCGTCGCACTGGTTTGCTTAAATAATTCTGCAAGTGTCTATAATATATAACTTTTTGAATTTTTTCTCGATCCACCATATCGATGGATAAACAAGCTTTAATTTGTATTATAAGCGCCCTTTGGGAAAACATATTTTGTGGCTCAAAAAAATTAATTTATGATTTTTTTATAGGTTCCTTCACCAGAGGTTTTACTATATCGATTGTAGCTTATTCAATTTTTAACAAAACCGTTTTATTTTTTTCTCAAAAAATGCGCTGATTACTTCTCAACACCTCTACATATCCAAAATTATTAAAATATATTCGTAAGTTTAAGAAAAATCAAGTTTTTAAGTGCGGAAACAGGCACAATTTACAAATTCTAATATCATTCACTTTTGGAAAGATGGCTTTGCAATCGACACGTGGGTCTGATGGGCGTGAACTTTAACTTTTATACCATCTGTCAAAAATAGGTGAAAAATGCGATTTCCAAATTGACTTTTTAGAGGAATAACCTCCATTTAGACCACGTCTTTTGTGGGAAATACCTACCTGGAACCTTTATCTATTTCGTTTGACCAAAAATAAGGGGGAAAGTATCGCATTATATCCGTACTTTTAATGATAAAAATGGCTTGCAGGAGGCATATTAACTTCAATTTTTATAGTTTTTATAATATTTGAAGAGTATTTAATGTATGAAATACCTGTCTTGGACCTTTTTCTTTGCGGTTGACCAAAAATAATTGAAAAAAGTGTATTAGTAAGTATTTTTAATATGTACTTAAAGTTGTGTATAATATCCATTATGGCATTAATATCCTATTTACCACAAACTAATCTGTAAACTTCGGTAGCGTAGTATTAAAGACTGTTGATTTTGGAGACGAAGGTCGTGGGTTCAAACCCCAGTGTTTTTTTTTTTTTTTTCTTTTTTTTTTAATGTCGTTATTTAGGTACTGAAAATTTTTTAAATTTTGGATTCTTACAGCTATAATAATCTATACGAAAAAAGCTAAAAAAATTGACACTTACCTGTTCAAATCTGACAGCTAGCGTATAGAACTTTGTTATTTACTAACTAAAATTTTTTTTAATTTAGGATTCTTACAGCTATAACTCTCGCTACGAAAAAGTTAAAAAAAAATTACACTTACCTGTCAAAATCTGACAGCTGTAGTATAGAACTTTGTTATTTAGGTACTGACATTTTTTTAAATTTCGGATTCTTACAGCTATAATTCTAGATACAAGAAAAGCTTAAAAAAAACTTGACATTTACCTGTCAAAATGACAGCTGTCGTATAGAACTTTGTTATTTAGGAACTGAGAAATTTTTTAATTTAGGATTCTTACAGCTATAACCCTCGTTACAAAAAATCTAAATAAAAATTGACACTTACCTGTCACAATTTGACAGCTGTCGTATAAAACTGTATTATTTAGGTATTGACAAATTTTTAAATTTAGGATTCTTACAGCTATAACCCTCGTTACAAAAAATCTAAAAAAAATTGACACTTACCTGTCAAAATTTGACAGCTGTCGTATAGAACTTTCTTATTTAGGGACCTGATAATTGTATAATTTCAGACTCTTACAGCTATAACTCTCGCTACGAAAAAGCTAAAAAAAAATTTACACTTAACTGTCAAAATTTGACAGCTATCGTATAGAACTTTGTTATTTAGGTACTGAAAATTTTTTCAATTTAGGATTCTTACAGCTATAACCCTCGCTACGAAAAAAGTTTAAAAAAATATACACCTACCTGTCAGAATTTGACAGCTGTCGTATAGAACTTTTTTATTTAGGTACTGAAAAATGTTTCAATTTGGGATTCTTACAGCTATAATCCTCGTTACGAAAAAAGTTTAAAAAAATTTACACTTACCTGTCAAAATTTGACAGCTGTCGTATGGAACTTTGTTATTTAGGTACTGAAAAATGTTTCAATTTGGGATTCTTACAGCTATAATCCTCGTTACGAAAAAAGTTTAAAAAAATTTACACTTACCTGTCAAAATTTGACAGCTGTCGTATAGAACTTTGTTATTTAGGTACTGAAAAATGTTTCAATTTGGGATTCTTACAGCTATAATCCTCGTTACGAAAAAAGTTTTAAAAAATTTACACTTACCTGTCAAAATTTGACAGCTATCGTATAAAACTTTCTTATTTAGGTACCTGAATTTTTTAAATTTCGGATTCTTACAGCTATAACCCTCGCTATAAAAAGACTAAAAAAAAATAGACACTTACCTGCCAAAATTTGACAGTTGTCGTAAAAAACTTTGTTATTTACGTACTGAAAAATTTTTCACTTTAGGATTTTTACAGACACCTATTAATATCATATATCTCCGTAACGAAAAGTCGTAGCGAATCGAGCGAGGCGGCACGTCGAGCACTATACGGCGCCGTCTCAGAAAACTACCTATCTATACGAGAAAACGGAAATTTTGCACCATTGTCTAGTTTTGGTCAGTTGTTATAATGACAACTTGGCGATATGTTTTCCCTTCACGTTCCGCAGGAAGGTGAGGCAAAAAAAGCAAGAGTAAATAGAAAAAAAGAAAAGAAAAGTATTTTTTTATTGTAAATTTTTGTAAATTTTTTTTTTAGTACTAATATTAGATGCACTCTCGGCTGACGATTAGCGATATGTACCCAGTCTAGTATTATATACGTCTCTTCCGCGCGGAATCTCGAAAACCCCGATCGGCTCTTGGACACAATTTCGTCTATGTAAGACATTTTCACATTTGCGATTTTTTTTCTCGGAAACGGTTAGAGTGGGACGATTGAAACTTTTTGGGTTTAGAGAGGAATAGTGGGGGTACGTTGTGTGAAAATTTCGAATATATAGGGTGTGCCGAAAAAAAGTTGTTAAACCCCAAAGTCAAAAAATATCGGTTTCTCGTTGAAATTCGATACAGGTCGTAAAAATAAGTTTTCTCGATTTAAATTTTTTCGACGCGTAGACGACCGTCGGCTACAGAAGCCTATTGTTTACCAACGTAATCGGATGTTGGGAAGTCAATTTTTTGATTTTTTTAAAATCAATGTAGGGACATGTTGGATCGTTAATAAATCGAATTGGGTGCGTCCCACATATTTTTGATTTGGAGATTCGTTTAGGTCATCTCAAATACTACTTTGGATCATAAAAAAAAACTACAATAAAAAGTATTTTTTTTGTTTCTTTATCTTTAATAAGGCAATAATATTCTATATTGTTTTTAAAGTGGTCGGTGGCCTAGTGGTATATATTAGATTACGACTTTTGGTCACGATGATCCCGGGTTCAATTCCAGGCGCGTCTTTTTATTTTTTTAATATTTCGTTATTTAGGTAGGTAGGTACTGAAAGTCTTTTAAATTTTGGATTCTTACAGCGACAATCCTCGGTACGAAAAAAATCAACTAGGTTTGTGAAGAAACTAAATTTATTTTTTATTACGAATTGAAATGTTTCAAAATTAGAGGTTGCTAACAAATGGTTTTGTCAAAAGTATAAAATGAAACGAACGAACTCCAACAGTGCCGTGCCCAAAGGGCTCGGCACAATAAAATTTTCACCAATTTATCAGCTATCTATGTAAGAATAGTTAATATCATATATTTCAGTAACGAAAAGTCGTAGCGAATCGAGCGAGACGGCATTGGAAATAGGACGTCGACCACTATACGATGCCGTCTCCAAAAACTACCTATCCCTACGAGAAACCGGAAATTTTGCACCGGTTTTTTTGTTTTTTAGTTTTTGTCAGTTGTTTTAATGACAATTTGGCGATATGTTTCTCCTTCACGTTCCGCAGGAAGGTGAGGTATAAAAGCAATAGTAAATAGAGAAAAGAAAAAGAAAATTATTTTTTTAGTACTAATATTAGATGCACTCTCGGCTGACGATTAGCGATATGTACCCAGTCTAGTATTATATACGGCGGCTACATTTAAAATACGTTGTTCGTCTTCAGTTTCGACATTTTCACATTTGCGATTTCTTTTCTCGGAAACGGTAAGAGTGGGACGATTGAAACTTTTTCAGTTTAGAGAGGAATAGTGGGGGTACAATGTGTAAAAATTTTGAATATACAGGGTGTACGGGAAAAAAGTTATTAATTTTTAAAGTCGAGAAATATCGGGATCTCGTTGGCATTCGATACAGGCCACAAAAATTAGTTATTTCGATTTAAACTTTTTCGACGCGTAGACGACCGTAGGCTACAGACCCCTATTGTTTGTGAGCGCGATCGAAAGTTTGGAAATAATTTTTTAAATTTTTTCAAAGTTAAATATGGGACTAAACAGGTACCAATTGAATCGTTAATAAGTCGAATTGGGTCCATCCGATCGACATTCGGTTTGGATAATTCTTTAGGCAATTGTTAAAGATTGCTAACAAATGGTTTTGTAAAAAGTATGAAATAAAATAAACGAATTGGAACAGTGCCGTGCCGGAAGGGCTCGGCAAAATAAGCTTTTGAACTAATTTATCAGCTATCAATGTAAGAATAGTTTCTTTACTTATGTTTAAATTGATTGAATACATATTTTTATAGGACACACTTGGAAAGTATATTCCACATTAATACGTTTGCTGTGCGATTTTTAAAAAAGCCGGTGCTGATGGGTTCAATGTTAATATCAATATCATAATATTAAATATCATATATTTCCGTAACGAAAAGTCGTAGCGAATCGAGCGAGAAGGCATTGGAAATGGGACATCGAGCAGTATACGATGCCGTCTTCAAAAACTACCTATTTATACAAGAAAATGGAAATTTTGCACCTGTTATTTTTATTTTTTAGTTTTTGTCAGTTGTTATAATGACAATTTGGCGATATGTTTCCCCTTCACGTTCCGCAGGAAGGTGAGGCAAAAAAACAATAGAAAACATAGAAAAAAGAAACTAAGAAAAATACTTTTTAAATACAAATTTTTAGTACTAATAATAGATGCACTCTCGGCTGACGATTAGCGATATGTACCCAGTCTAGTTTTCTTATTTGGATAGGTCCATTCTACCACAAGATGCTATTTAGCTTTGTGTTACAACAAAAAAACATTTTTTTGTCGGCCAGTGTTATCTAATATCGGGATTGGGTACAAATGGTAAAGGGTGTAAGTTTCGGGATCAGTAAGTGGGATCGTTAATTCAAAAATTATTTTGCAATCAGATTGATAAGCTTGTATTTCTATAATGTCTAGGTATTCGGCGATGTTTGACTCGTATGTCGGCAAAGGTCAGTTATTTTTTACTAAAAATCGAGAATTTTTTTGCAAAGAGGAGACCAGATCTCTTGGAGTAATTACTGAGCTGTGAAGAATTTTAAGACGAGCAAAAGTTATTGCGTTCAATATGTCGCTCAGAGAGTCCTCTAGGAATACATAACTTTCCATTAATGTTTCGTATGTAATTATTGCTTCTATTTGACCTGCATAATAAACCATATAATTCGAGACATTGAGAAGAGCTTTTCTTATTTCTATGATATCTTGGTTAAAGGTTTCTTCGTCTATTTGAAGTTTTTGGATAGTGGTATTTAAAGTTTCAATTACCGATGTAGTTACCGAAATTTGTTTTTTTAATAAATTTTTTATTTGGTGTTCGTCGTGAATTACTTTGTCTATATGTAATCGTTAAAATATTCGCCATCGTCTAAGTTGCCCGTAATGGATTTTCCAACAGTACCTATACCGTGGAATACTCAACGTTTCGTTCGTAGGTCGTACCGTTTAGTATCGGCCATGATTTCTCTATATTGTTGGCTTACAGAGTCAGAGATTTGTTTTAGGATGTGTTTGACTGTCAACTTTGAAGGGTAACATTTTGGGAAGTTGGAAGGTTTCTATTAAATAAGACAAAACTTTATCATTGTTTATTATTGCTTCCTTAAGAGGTTGTAGTTTTTTATAAACCAGGAGTGCTCATTTGCTTTGGGGACTTTGATAACATTTTCTTCGTAAAGGAAGAGTCCTACTGTGTTATTGATAGGTGTTATGGTATACTGCGCTGCCGCGGCTGATAGTAGCCCGAAGATTTTGAAAAGAAGAGGCTATTCGTAGTACGGCTTTAATCTATCGAAATTAATCTGGGATATTTTGCTGGTTCGGGGATTTTTTAAACCTGCCGACGTTTTAAAAATTTCTTGTATTTCAAAGGGACCGCTAAATTTATTTTGGGCTTTATCTTTAATGTGTGACTCTTTGAGGTATACTTTGTCTCTGGGTTTGTATTCGGGTATTTTTTCCGAAACAGTTTTGCCAAAGCGTATTTTGGCCTTTTCTTCTTGTTGTTCGGTTTTTATTTGTGCGGCTTTATAGTAATGTTCCATTCGATTGCTTAGGTCTCTAAAATATATTAAGATTAGTTCCTTTTGGTTATACAGTGTTTCAGTAGGCCTATTGGACGTGTGTCCAAAAAGAAGTTCGTATAGTGTAAATCCATGGGTCTTATTTTTGGTGTAGTTATAACAAATAACTGCGTAAGGAAGTATATTAAAAGGATGTTCATCGGCTTTTCAGCCGTATGGGCTCTAAGCATTTCCGTAAGGTTAATTTTACGTCGTAGAGTTCACACAAATCTTTAAGCAGGGTATTGTCGAATTCATGACCGTGATCGCAATCGATTCGTAGTGGTGTGCCATAATGTTGAAAGAATATAAATAGAGTGTTGACTACCGTTAAGGCCTTTTTGTCCCCCAAGGGGGAGGTCTGAGTGAATTTAGTTAGTTCGTCTCAAATGGTTAAAGCGTAATTACTCGTCGGGTATTTGAATATCGATGTGAATTCTTTCAAAGGGAATTTTTGGCGTTTCTGTTATTACGAGCGGGGTACTTAAGTTTTTCCGACAGATTTTTACTTTTTGACAAATTTCTCTATTTTTGATTAATTTCTCGACGTCTTTGGTAAGGCCTTGCTAGTTATATTTTTCTTTGACCCGTTTTATGGTTTCGTTCACACTACAATGTAAATTATTTTTGCCTTTGTTATATTAGTCTAATATGAAATTTTGTCGGCGTCGGGGGTCCTAACGACATTTTGACAGATTTTTAGTTTAATTTCTTTATCATTAAGATAAAAGAGGGAATATCTAATATGGGTAAATTTAAATTGTTTTCTATACAGTACGTATTTGCGTTGTCGAATTCGTTTTGACCTGGAATGTAAAACAAATGAGATACTACATTTTCTGGGTCATATCGTAAGGGAATTATAAAATATTTTCGGTGTTTTACAGTTTTACTTGATAAAATATTTATTTGGTCTTTTAAACAAGCGGGATTTTCCTCGAATATATCGTCAATAATTTTGTAATAGAGATTTTATATTTTATTTTGCCAAAAGAATGTAAGTATGTTCTTATGGGTTTTGTCTTAAAGTTGAGCTTTGCAAATTTGAAATTTTGAATAATCAAATGTACAAAAGTGTTATATTCGTCTTTTATCTTTTCAGTTTCTATTTCCGTTTCACTATTTTCATCTTCGTCGCTTAACGGAATTTTTTGTAAACCGCTAGTGGACAGCCTATATTGTGATCTTCGTTTGAAGAGAGAATAATATATTTAGACTAAAATTTAGTTAAAATTTTACAATCGACATTTGATGGATTTGGCTTGACGCCATCTTTCGTAATAAGGTGCCCAAGGTATGCGACTTCCTTTCTTAGAAATTCACATTTGTCAGGCTAGATTTTAAGGTTAGATTTTCGGAGACGTTTAAAGACTTCGGTTAATCGAGAGATATGTTCGTGGATAGATGAAGAGCATATACTTATGTCATCCATGTAAACTAAACAACGTTCATTTTAAATGCCAAGGAGAATGTTATCCATGACGCGCTGGCCTGTGGAAGGGGCATTTTCAGGCCAAAAGGCATTCGGACAAATTCGTAATGGCTGTTTTCTACTGAAAAGGCGGTTTTTGGGATATCTTGGGGCTCAACCTTTATCTGATGGAATCCAGAGGCGAGATCTAGTGTCGTAAAATATTGGCATTTTCCCAATTGATCTAGGAGGTCGGAAATGTTGGGTAAGGAGTATTTATCCCCTACCGATAGCTTGTTTAACTTCCGGTAATCGATTACGACGCGCCTCCGACTCGTTTTCCAGAAGCATCCAGTTTTTTGGGGACCACCCATACAGGTGAAGACCAAGGTGATACAGAAGGGCGAATAATTTCTTCGTTTCGCATTTTATTAACTTGGGTCTTAACCTCCTTTTTATGTATTTGGGGAAACCTGTAGGATTTGTTAACATTTCATTTGTAAAAGAAAAAAGAAGTCTTCTTTGAGATAAAATATGTCTGCAAAATCTAAACATAAATTAGTTACCAGTTTTTTTTTCGCTATTTAGATGTTCCGTTCTCAATTGATTTTGAATGAATGCCGTTCTGTCCTGCGGACATTTTTTTTCTATTACAGGTATTGAGGCTGTAAAATGGTTCGGCAGTCTCATCTACCGGTTCCAATAAGATATTGGCAAACTCGATCACCCTTGGACTGGCGCTAAAAAACTGCGAGGCTTAGGTATGCATGATGTTACATCAAAATTGGATAAATTAACTGGGCAATCCGAGTCTGAAAAAAAAATTTACAAAAACCTTGGTTTGCGTTGTACTTATCTTTCTTTTTGGTCACCCTGGTATACAGGGTTTCCTTCAAATAACTGTACAACCCTTAACCACAAACTCCTCAACCAAAAATAAGGCGTTCTAGGTAAACTTACCTATGTGCAATGTTGCTTCTCTTTGCCGCAATAAATTTATCAAATTAATATCGTTTTTCACGATCGTTTCTAGACGCCTATATCGATTTCACTAATTTTGAGACTAAGAATAAGAGACAAGAAAGTTTCAAAATGAAGTCAGCTAGTGTCAGAGAAACGATTAAATTAATTTATACGGAGGGTTACAAAAAGACCAACTTTAATTTACCAATCACACGCCATTTTTAAATTTGCAGGTATTAAAAAAATATGACGTTACTTCAAAACATCAATAAAGGCATTTAGCAATTATTTTATTTATTTAATTATTACTTAGCGTCCTGTGTCGGCAAAACGAAGAAACATTAGGTAAGTTTTCCTAGATTACCTTATTTTTGGTTAAGGAATTTGTGGTTCCATTGTCTTTATTTGTTTTAAATCACAACGTTTCAACTTGTAAGTATCTCCAGTCGTCTACAGGTGAATACTAAATAAGTAAAGTAACTATAATACTATTTATACTAGCTAAGTGCACTGAGGCATAACTGAGGTGGGTGCAGTCATGCGTTCTGTTGGCACGCGATCTTATCCTTAGATTACATCTATCTTACAAAGGTTTCCAGATATTTCTTATGTCTAATGATGGTTACTAAAGCAGCCTGGGTTCTGGTGAATAGCACCAGCTTCCTTAAACTTTCTTTTCCTCCAGTGTGGTTCCTTATGTAGGATTTCAGCTTCTGACCACATGATATTGTAACCATGTTTCCAGGCATGGTCAGCTGCACCTGACTGTTCGGTCTCTCCTTTTAACGTGTTGTTTTTGTGTTCTATAATCCTTGTGTCGAGTGGTCTTAATGTCTCACCTATATAAGATTGGCTGCACTAACATGGGATCTGGTAGACACAGTTTTTCCTATCTTTTTGACTTGACTTGTAGGCTTTGTCTTCGTCAGGTGGCTTCTTAGGGTGTCCCTCGAGTTGAATACGGTGTTGATGTTATATCGTTGTCCTAGTCTTTATTTTCTCGGATACTCCTTTGACATACGGAATATTGAGTGTTGGTTGTGCTTCTCTGTTTGCTTCTTGTGCGTTGGGTCGATTCTTACGATTTTACAATATTGTGTCAACTAATCTTGTGGGGTAGCCATTTTTGTTGAGGTCGGTCTTGCTGTGGTAAGCTTCTTTTTAAAGTGCTTCTTCCGAGTTATAGATTGTAATTGCTCTATCCACGAGGGTTTTAACTATGCCATGTTTCGTCTTGTTTGAGTGATTTTATGCTTCAGTGCACCCAGCTAGTATAAATAGTCTTGTAGTTACTTAATTTATTTAGTATTCACCTGAAGACGACTGGAGAAACTTTTGTGATTTAAAACAAATAAACACAATTTAAGTCCAAAACTCTTTCATCATTCAAGAAACATCATTGTCTCCAACCTTCAAACAGCCAAAAAATTTCAAATGTGCTCGTCAATTTTATTGTCCGGACAAATTTAAGATAAAAGTGTTTTCCTCTTGTTTGAGATAGTAGATCTTTATTTAAAACAATCTCTTTCCTTTAAAGACAGAAAGTGTAACCAAGAGATCTATTTAAACGAACTCGCTTTCTTACTTAAAAACGTAAAAACAACGTTGAAATTGACATTGACAAGGGCTAAACTCTGCACACTCACAGTAAATTCTACTTACCTATTGTATTTTTCTGAAAAATATATATTTTCGTACAAGTGAGCCAGCCTACTTTACTTCTCCTGTTATACTTTTCTCAAATACAATATTTTAATATTAGTAGTAAGGTCGAACTTGCAGCTTACCTGTGGACTAGTAAGCTTTATCCAGGTAAACTTAATAAAATTCAATTTATGTAAGTTATAAAAATTTAAAATTTAATTGGTTTTTTTAACTATAAAATCTGCACAATGTAAACACGTAATTAACACAGAAATATAATATAGGAAATCGTTAAAGCAATCAATTCAATTGGTATGATCAAGTAAGGCAAATTGTTTCCCATCTCTCATGTTGATTAATAATACTACTTAAGATAAAATTTGAATTCCTGGGGATGATGCATTGATATTGTCTTTAAGTTGGATATGGAACATGATTCAAAGCTTGAAACTACTTGTTTTTCAATACATTGATTGTAACGGAATTAGTTAGTTATAAGGCTTAAGAGGACTCCGAACGTCTTGAAAATGAGATTCCTTTTCACGGGGTTAATTAATCGATTAAGAAAAAATGTTATATAATATAAAGGTTTTTAGAAATTAAACAAAGAATATTGAAAAGTATTTTTTTATCATATATGTATACAGAGTTATTCACGTTATAGTTCACAACACATAACTAAATTATTTGTTTTTGATAAAAAGAAAATTGAGGTGGTTAGAGGTACATTTTGAAATTATTTTAATCGTGTACAGATGGACCCAAAAACACGAAACATATCAAATTTGTATTTTTAAAACTAAATGCCCTATACAGTATTTGTTTTTCGGTTTCTACGATCAAAATAAAAGTGATTTTTAAACCTTACAACTTTTAAAATATTTGGTATTTTGTGAAAATGTAGTAACAGCTTTAATGACTAAATTTTTAACGTGTATTTTCTTTTTTTAAACCAAATTCACACAGGAGTCTCCTGATTAAGTTTTAACTTGTACTTATGAAAACTTCATAAACTTAGACAGACAAGATATCCAAAAATAACGACAAAATAATTAAGTTTGAAATGGTAATTAAAAAAATTACTTTTTTAATTTAAATGTAACACCCTGTATTTTATGTCAGCAGCAAAGAAAAGAAAAGTAATCTTTCCCATAGCCAATTGCTCACGTTTTCTTGAAAACTTCAAATATTTATAATGAGATTTTAACCAATTCAATTTTAATTAGGTCAAATATGGCATTTTGACAATCCGTATAATTATAATTTGTGTTTCTCAGTTATTTCTATAAGTGTTATGTTACAAGTTGTCATTGGCTAGTGTTGATAGGTAGTTTGCGCAATTTGGTTTTAAAATATAGGGTGATTAACGATTACAGAAGCAATTACACCAAATTAAATCAGTATTTTCGTTTTTTGTCACAGGTTTTCTTTTAGAGGGTTTTTTTTATATTGAACACTTCCAGTTTGCCTAAATTGAGTCAACAGTCTTTCAAAAACGACTTCATTAGGATGATTTCTATAAAGAAATTTTTGAACGTAAACTCGTCAAGCCAGTAATCCGTTTTACAGACATTCTCCAAGAATAACAATATTTTTAACTTGTTCTTCTTTTAAATAAATTATCGTTTGAATAGTTCATACAATAAAAAAAACATAAATATAATAGTTATAAATAAAGAACGATTTGCAACGAAATACTTTTAGAAATAATGGACAAACACAAATTATAATTATGCGCAAAATGCCACAGGTGACTTTATTAATATTAACTTGGCTAAAATGAGTCTGCACCATGAATATTTGCATTTTTTATGAAAGCGTGAGCAGTAAGCTATGGAAGAGCTTAGTAGTTTCTGATAAACAATTAAATTTGACATCTGTTGCAAAAAAAAATATATGGTGTAACTTTTAAATTAAACAAAATATTTCAATTTCAAACTTGCAATTATTTTGTCGTACATTATGGACACCTTGTAAATGTTAGTGAATTTTTCATAAATACTGCAACACAAAACTTATTCAACTTGTAGACTCTACTGTAAGTTTGGTTTGGAAAAAGAAAATACAAATTGAGAATTTAATTATTACGTTATTACATTTTTACAAAATACGAAATATTTCAAAAACCGTATGGTTTAAGTATGATAAATCTTGATGAAACTGATTTTTTTTTATCGAAAACAAAATATAATTTAGTTATTATACAGTGTACGCAAGAAAGTCCGCATCAAATGGGATTTTTTTTAATATTAGGTATACATAAAAATTGAAAAAGCAGTTAGTTTTTGCTTACCTAAAAACCAAAAATGACTTATACTGAAGCAGCTGCACGACTTGCGTTAACTGTCAAATTTGACATTTTTAATAAAATAGGTTCAAAAATGCCCTTATTTAACAAAATATCGAAAAACTTTATTCGAGAAAGTTGTTTATTTAGGCATTTTTATCCTCTGTACGTAATTTTGATAGTCTACTACGATTTTTATTTTTTGCCAGTATCTTGAAAATTTTGATCAACCCTCGTGGATTAACTTTTATACATCGATGTAAAACCATTTGCCTTTACTTCATTTGTAATCTTAATGCAGTTTTGTGTAAAATTTTTGTTACCAATTATTTATTTTGCTTCAAAAACTGAAATTGTTATTGATCAGTATGTACATAATGTTTGATGCAAAGTTTATCTAATTACATCAGTTTTGCCAAAACCGACGTTTCTCATTTTTCTTAAGTTAGTAAACAGATGTACAACAAAAAAATATTAGAAGCTTTCGTTGAAATTTTACTTAATTGATATTAATTTAAATTAATTATAGGTATTAATTAAACTATATTTTTGTTGAATAAAATGTTTCGAGCGATTAATATTAATATTTATTCTTTTTGATCCAATATTAATTAAGTAAAATTTCAACGAAAGCTTCCTAATATTTTCTTTTTGTACATCTGTTTACTAACTTAAGAAAAATGAGAAACGTCGGTTTTGGCAAAACTGATGTAATTAGATAAACTGTGCATCAAACATTACATACTGATCAATAACAATTTCAGTTTTTGTAGCAAAATAAATAATTGGAAACAAAAATTTTACACAAAATTGCATTAAGATTACTAATGAAGTAAAGGCAAATGGTTTTACATCGATGTATAAAAGTTAATCTACGAGGGTTGATCAAAATTTTCAAGAACCTGGCAAAAAATAATAACTGCATTAGACTCTCAAAATTTCGTACAGATGCTAAAAATGCCTAAATAAACAACTTTCTCGAATAAAGTTTTTCGATATTTTGATAAATAATGGCATTTTTGAACCTATTTTATTAAAAATGTCAAATTTGACAGGTAACGCAAGTCGTGCAGCTGCTTCATACGTCATTTTTGTTTTTTAGGTAAGCAAAAACTAACTGCTTTTTCAATTTTTACCTATACCTAATAATAAAAAATCCCATTTGATGCGGACTTTCTTGCGGACACTGTAATGTGCCGTGTCGAGTAATGTGAATAAACCTGCACCTATAAAGTGTGTATCAGTCAAATGGAATAAATTTGATAATAAATACATGGGGGCATATCCGAAAAAACGCTCGGACACGTCGATTGGTATTTCTAGTTTCGCATTTATAAATTAAATTAAAAACGTTTTATACAGGGTGTTGTTCGCTTATTTCATGAAAAATTTACAAACTTGCCGCTTATTACTCAAAGGAAAATTAGTAAAATAGAAAAGCAATTTGGCCAGCTTGAACATGTAGCAAATAAAAAAAGTAGCTGCCAATGCAATAAGTGATGATACGAAATTAGATATTATGCTTGAGTTTGAGAAAAACCTACATACTTCTAATCGAAAAACAGCACCAATGTTCGATGTTAGTCATTCATCGATTATTCGAACATTACAAGAAAATAAAATGTATCCCTATAAAATGATACCTCATAAGCTTAAGGAAGACGATTTTGATAGGAGAACGTATTTTTGTGAACAAATGATGGCAATGTTAGATAACAATGTGATCCAATTAGAACATGTTTTGTTTTCTGATGAGTGCACACAACTTTACATTTCACAGTCATGCTAGTCGTCAGAATTACCGCTACTGATCTAGGGAAAATCCTCACTGGATTATAGAAAAACATACGCAGTATCCTGAAAAGGTTAATGTTTGGGCAGGAATAGTTGGAGATCATATCATAGGCCCCTTTTTCATTATTGACAATTGAAATGGCGATAATTATTTAGCACTGCTCCAAAATAATATCTTGCTAACTTTGACAAACTTATATCCTGATCCAGCCAACCCACAACTTCCAGCGAATATGATATGATTTTAGCAAGATGGAAAACCGCCCCATTACCAAATCAATATCCGGCAGTTCCTTAACCGAGTATTTCCAAATCGGTGGATAGGGAGGCGTGGATCGATGGAATGGCCTGCACGATCTGACGCCATTCAACTTCTTCTTATGGGGTTATGTCAAAAATATTGTATACAAAACTAAAACCCTCGACTTAGCTGACTTAAGAAGACGAATAACGCTTGGGATTAGATCGATCACGCCTCAGATGTTCAGTAACATTAGAAGAAATTTCTATTTAAGATTAGGATGTTGCCAAGACGTTCGAGGCGACCATTTTCAACATCTCCTACAATATTTTTTTGTTTTTTACATTATCAAGAAATAAACAGTATTACTTATTAGTTTTCGAGTGGGTTGTTAGTTTTTGCAATAAATCAGAAAACACTTAATATTTCCAAAACAGTTGAAGATAGGTATAGGATATTTTACACAAAATATGTCTATAGGTAATTTTCTGAAGAGTCCAAAAATTAAATAACATATAAGGTGTTGTAATTAAAATAAGAAAGTTGATATTGGCCACTGTTACATGACACACCCTGTATAAAAAGTTTTTACTGAAAAAATGCGCTACTAGAAATATCAATCGAAGTATCCAAGCGTTTTTTCGGACACGCCCCTTATTACCGAATTTATTCCATTTGGCTGATACACACTGTATATATTTTTAATTTATTAATTTTTTAATTTCCCAACAAATTTATGGACTTTCATATTCCGTAATTAATTCTAAATAACTTTTATAAAAAATTACAGTTTTTTTATAAACCGAAATCTTAACGTTTAGGGTAATTATTATAAACCTAATTATTAACTCATTTTACTCTCCCACTCTCCCTTTTTAACATTAGGGGTGAACGCAACTCTCGGAGCCGCGATACCGGCCAGGGAACAGCTAGAAAATTACAAAAAAAACACTTCAAATGTTAGTAGCTTCGAAATCCTCCTAATTAGAACATGACTGGAAACATAGGCGCCGACTCCATAGGGGAATTGGGGCACTTGCTCCCTATGGGAGCCTCTAATGGGGGCGGAAAACCCATTGGTAACACAGAGGTACAAACGTATTTTTGACTAAAAATATTTTATTATGGACACCCGATAATGATTGGGTTAATAGTTAATATTTTCGACTTGGTGTGCAAAATAAGTGGTAGAGAAGTCATACAGCTTATTTCTTGTGTTTTTTTTTATGATCGAGCACAAGCACTATAGGAAAAATCCTTTAAGGCGCTTTTGCGAAGAAAGCAATTCACGTTTTTCTAGAATCGTTGGAGGTTATATTCGGTTGGAAACACGGTCTCAGAAAGGCCGTTCCACAAAGATGACGTCCTCCAAATGAAAGGGTTCTGAAACAATGATGTTCGGGGTGTACTAAGTTGAACCACATAGGGATGGGCGGCAGTGGTTCGTCGTGTGTTTCTGCTATGCATTACTCTATGTGGAATCGAGCGGACAATATCTGTCGAACACTTGCCATGGAAATATCTGTAGAAGAGAGTCAAATCACCAACCTGTCTTCGATGTTCTAAGCTGTCGAGGTTCTTAGTCAGCTCGTGGTCGCCGATTAGACAAACGGCTCTCCTTTGGATGGAATCCAACAACCGAAGGGTATGCTTCGGTGCAGAACTCCAGATATGAGAGCAGTATTCCAGTGATGGTCGAATCTGGGCTTTATAGAGTGTCAAAAGTTGTTGAGGTGTATACAACTTTTTGGTACGGAAAAGTATACCGAGCTTCTGAGAAGCTGCCCTGGCGATTGCTACAACGTGATAATGCCAAGACATATTTCCTCCCAGGTTGACACCCAGCAAATTAATAGACGAAGTCAGTGGAATTGCGTGTCCTGCCATAACGATATCGGGTTCTGCAATGTTAACATTCTTAGAGAAAACTGCTGCCTGGGTTTTTGAGCGTTAAATTCGACTTGGTTACTGTCACCCCAAGACAAAATTTCTTCCAGGTCTTTATTGAGGCGTGATACCTCATGTTGTCTGCGAAGATGTGCGTTAGCAGCCGATGTTTGAGATTTCAAAGTAAAAGATGAGATAAGTGTGATGTCGTCAGCAAAGCTATATATTGGATTTTCTGTTTTCGATAGAAGGTCGTTAATGTACAGTAAGAAGAGAGTGGGGGATAATATGGACCCTTGAGGAACACCAGCATTGATGGTGAAGTTGTCTGAGAGAAACCCGTCAATCGTCACTTGCAGAGAACGGTCCTTGAGGATGCTAGACAACCATGAACAAAATCGACCGGGCATACCATAAGAACGCAGTTTACTTAGGAGCCCCACGGTCAAAGGCTTTAGAGATTTGTGAATACATTATTAAAACGTGACGTGTTAACACGTATTGACACATGTTTATGGCTCTTTCTATAGATTGGGTACTAAGGAAGATGATCTAATAATCTAATGCAACAGATTTGCTAAGACATAGTTTGTATTGATAGCTTATTTTTTACTTACCCAAATTAAATAAATTAGAAGTGTATCAAACCCGCTTTAGTTTTATATCAATTCCAGATTTGCTAAAACAGTGCTTTTATTGGTAGTAATTAGTTCCATTAGCAGCACAGTCTAGTTGAATAATGAACTACTTTTATTACAGGAATTTTGTTAAGAAATAAGTTGTATTTTCTCAATGCGACGGATTTTGTTCCCAGTAAAGCGCGTTCTCTATAATTGAGAAAGGAGAACAGCGTCTCCAAAAACGATTTGTACGTATCCTTTAGAACCTATAATCCACAAGATATTGGTGGAAGTTCGTAGCGATCGGCAATCACCGCGCGCCGTAGTAGAAAATTACGTAACAATTAACAAATTTCACGAACCGCACGCCACTGCTTGAAAGTTTCCTGTATGTCCTGTAACATTATCATTTTATAAGTATTCGTATTTTATTCTTACTTTAAAGTTTTTATTGGTGTCAGGTACATAAATATGTATAAAATACTTACTTTATTTAAAACACCCTGCTCCTGCTCACCTCTTTACAGACAAAGAATGCAAATATGTGTTTAATAGCAACTCTTTTTGTAACTTAAAGCTTTAAAAGCTACGTTCAAAGGTATAGTTTTAAACACATCCTTCATCTTCGAATTGACATTGAAAAGGATCAAACTATCTAAACAAATTTTATTTATATTGTATTTCTCTGGAAAATATATACAGGGTTCCCCATTTAAAACGAAATAGGCTAAATATCTGGTTCCACGTTAATTTAAAAAAAAAACGGTCGGACCCGTCGATTTTTATTTCGAGGGGGACATCTTTTTCGTATATTGTCAATCTTTTTACTACAAGCCCCTAGGAGGGAGGGGGGTAAGATCTAAATCTAAAATGGATACCCCTATTTTATATAATTTTTTCGAATTTTGCATAAAATTCTGAACATTTTTTAATAAAAGCATTATTAGTCTATACTAAACAGTTTCCGAGATATTGACTCTTGAAAAATGAGATTTTTGAACTTTGACAGCGTCTAGCTTTCTAACTGTACGTCTTTAGAGTAAAACGGCTTACATGTCCCTATCTTCGATTTTTATTATCTTTCCAATAGTACCAACTTCCGGTTAAACCGGTTGTAAGAAATATAGTACTTCCGGTTTAACCGGAAGTTGACACTATTGGAAAGATAATAAAAATCGAAGATAGGGACATGGAAGCCGTTTTACTCTAAGACGTGCAGTTAGAAAGCTAGACGCTGTCAAAGTTCAAAAATCTCATTATTCAAGAGTCAATATTTCGGAAACTGTTTAGTATAGACTAATAATGCTTTTTATCAAAAAATGTTCAGAATTTTATGCAGAATCCAAAAAAAATTATATAAAATAGGGGTATCCATTTAAGATTTAGATCTTACCCCCCCCCCTCCCTCCTAGGGGCTTGAAGTAACTAGATTGACAATATACGCAAAAGATGTCTCCAAATTAACGTGGAACCAGATATTTAGCCTGTTTCGTTTTAGATGGGGAACCCTGTAGTTTCGTACAGGTTACCCCGTCAAATGTTATAGTTTTTGCAGAGTCATTATTTTATTATTAAATAAAGTAGACGTAAACGTAAAGGCAGCAATAACAATTGATGTGGATGATATTTATACAAGTATAAACATAATAAATTTGGATTGTGTTTGGTAAATTGTTTCCCATTTTATTATGTTGACGTAGAAGTGCGTTTAATTTTTGATAGTTTTAATACCCTGCGTATTTCATTCTTTTAACAGTTTGTAATCTGTATAGATACTGGGTTATACAACCAGAACTAAACAGAGGCCTATCTTTTGATTTTTCCTGTACTTTTATTAAAACCAATATAACCATTTGGTTTATGTTTTACCGTAGAATCTAAAATTGGCATTTAAAAAGCAACTTGCCTTAAAACAAAGGAACTGTGACGTAAAGTTGTTTTTTTTTTCAATAAAACACCCTGTATATTTTTTATTTTTATAAAAGGTCTATCTTTTCTGATTTCATAAATACTTATATAGTTTGTCGATATTAGCTCAAACGGTTAAGATATGAGCGATCGAATTTTTAAACAGCTGTAATAATTTGAGTTTAGTACGTCTAGAATGCCTTGGAAAATATAAGCCCTATTAATGGCGATGCTTTAAAATAATCTAGATATATAACTAGAAAGTATTGAAAAACAAAACCATGTATATAATAATATGTCAAAGTCTAGAGTTTTTATAATAGGTCTATAAAGTTATAGATCAATGATAATAAATACTTATACTACAAATTTAACTGAAGTTTATAAGAACTATAGACATTTACAAGTTATTAATATTTACTTACTTTTTATTTTGTTTTTCAAGAGAGTCTACAAATATCGAAACCCTATTTTCCAACATCTCCGTGACGTTATTTTAATGCATCGCCATTACGGGGGGCTTTTCTTTTCTAAGGCATTCTAGACATATTAAACTCAAATGAATATAGGTTTTTAAAAATTTGATCGCTCATATTGTAAAAACGGTTTGAGCTAGTATAGACAAACTATATATTTATGAAATTAAATGTTTTAAGTTCAGTTACTTTTTAAAAGGCAATTTTAGATTTTAAGGTAAAACATAAACCAAATGGTTTTAAGGAAAATGCAAGAAAATTTAAAAAATAGGCCACCGTTCAGTTCAGTCCTGATTGGATGACCCAGTACATGCTTTAAACGATTAATAGGGAAATAATATTAGAGAAGTTATTTGAATATGGTATAAGGGTTTATAAATAATGGTTTAAAAATTATTTAAATAATAGAACACAGAAATCCAAATTTGTTAGTATATTTTAAACAAAAAACTTAATTACATAGAAGACCTCAGGGAACTATTTTGGGGCCTATGCATTTTCTTTTACATATTAATGACATGCCATTATAGTCTTAAAATGGGTTAACATCGTTTACAGATGCACACTCTTATTTATATTAGTGGTAAAAATACTTTGGAAAGTTTAAATTCAGAACGTGCTCTATTGTCAAATTGGTGCAATGTAAACAATAAATTAAAGTTAAATATTTCTGAAACAAAATGTACAGTTATAGGTTCAAACTTAAATTTTACTAATTTAAATAATTATATTAATCGATGGTGATAATTTATGGTTTAATGTTCAATTTCTAAAATTGCGTGAAAAATTAATTGTGTCAACACCTTAACCTATGTCCTAAATAAAATGCCACTGTATGGTTACACGAAAGAGTCAAAAATGAAAAATCAAAAAGTTGTTTTATTTTTAATGTCATGCCAAATGAATAAAATTAGCTTACATCGAACAAGAAAGTTATAATTGAAAATGTTCTTGGGCGTGCAGACCAGTCGCTAAACATGGACGTTGCATTAGAGTTTAATGATTAGACAAACGATAAATTGTATCTTAATGATCAATGGTCCCTTAATAACCCTCTCCTCCAGTTTGAAACCGCAAGAGATGCCAAAGCGTATACTACTCTGCCGTGCTTAGCGAAAACGCGGCATCTTCAAATTTTTTTAAAAATGTGATATTGGTATCTCCGTTAATGTTATTTGAAACTCTATCATTATAACTTAGCTAAAACGCCGCAAACATTACCAGAAATTAATAAACTGGTTATTATTTGGCGGTATCTGAAAAAAATTTCCATTCGTTCTTAGGAATAACGCGGCATAGCTTGCTAGCTTAGGAAAACCGCGGCAAATCAGCATACGATGCGGCGTTTCTCTTAAGCGTAGATCATTTGCCGTGTTTATGCTAAGCGTAGTCTACTTTTGTTTGTACGGCGTGCGTGCTGTAGCTGTTTTTTTAGTCAACTGTTAATTTCTATAAGTAAGTGTGTTGTTGTGTTAGTTTGTATTTAATTACTTCTGAGCAAAAAGTTGAAAATTAGTCTTTCTTTTCGAGTTTTCAAGTTCATTGATGCGTTATAATTGTTAGTGTAAAGCTGTATAATACGTTAGTGTAACGCAGTACTGCATTTTTCGTAATCACTTTATCACCATATCAATCAATTAGTTTTTAGAAAAACGCAGCATCTTCCATAATTTGTGATCTAATGATTATTTTCATTTTGTTTTGTCAAAATATGAATTCCCCGGAAAATTTTATAAATATGCAGTATCTATTGCCCACTAGCGATTCTAAACTTCCTCCGTTCAACCATTTTCTCAAATACGGCGTTTTGCTTAAGGTGGGCAGTACTATACTCTATTCACTGAACGCACGGAATAATCACAGGTAGACAAAACGGTGTCGGACAGCCCGGTTTACATTGCACAAATATTAAAGAACTAATAATGCAAAAATCATCAGTGGCGTAGGCACTGTTACGTAACGCGCCAAAAATATATCATTGTTACTTGCGTTAAATAATAAACAATATTTGAATATAAGTAATATGTTTATTTATTCGCTTAGAATATCTGATGAATCAGAATCGTCACCTAAATTAATAATTATTGGTTCAACTGCTCTCTCCATTAGATATTCGGTTCTGCACATTTTTCTTCCTCCTTTTGAACATCTTCAACTGCCTTTTTCCAATTTTCAGGTGTTACATTTTGTACAGCATTATGAAAAAGCCCCTTCACATCTGCAATTTTAAATGTTGTATTTTTTTTTGGCTACTTCATTTTTAATTTGTGCCCAGATTAACTCGATAGGGTTAAATTCGCAGTGGTAAGGACGCAAGCGTAAAATACTACGATTAGTGGATTTGGCCAATTTGTTAATGGCATATTTGTCCGCAAGTTTATTTCTTTTAACCAGAGTTAATAATTCTGCCTTAACCATATCTTCCTCAAATGCAATATTATGCCTTGTTAGCATGTTTAGCATACTCTCTTTTTCAGAAACAGACAAAGATCGTTTTACGCGTTTTTTTGGTGGAGATTGTCCAAGTAATTGTCCCTCGTTCACCGTGGTACTTATTTAATATATCGATTTTATACAAAGCACTCAGAAAAAAGAAGCAACAAAATACTTTTTAAAATCACTAAACAACGCAATATTTTGAAAGAAATAAACAAATAAGGAAAAGTATATTACGGTACGCCACAGAATTCACAATATAAATGAAACACTCGTTCTGAAAATTATGGTTGCAGTGTAAAAAGGACCGCTAATCCTTTGAAATTGGACCAATCAGAATGAATCGCTTAAATATCAGGTAATTGACCCTAATTTTATTACTCCGTACGTTCAGTCAATAGACTATAACATAAAATTCAAGTTATATGGCCGAAGTTGGTAAGACAAATTTCAGGGTCTCCGTAGTGCATATAGCAGCGTGCTCGACTGGTAATCAAGAGGTTCCGGGTTCGATTTGCTGCGAAGGCATAAAACATTTTCAATTTAAAAAAAAATTGTCTGCACGCCGAAGAACAATTTTTATTTATATATTTAATACAGACAAGAAAAGTTAAACCAACCTGAACGAACTTGTTCAAACTTATACAACAGTTTTACAAGTTTGTACACATTTGAACATTTCTATAAAAAAATGAAAAGGAAAGAAAAACACAAAGTCTTCCTCCACAAAATTTAATGGAAAGGATTCCAAGTTTAAGGGCCTCTACATGTTGCGAACGTAGAAACGTTCATCTTCAGGAGACAGAAAGTTTTTAAATTTATGCTGATGGTGTTAGCAAAAGAGAAACTAAAATTTAGAACCTTAATGGAGTTTTTATGGATTTAAAATTGAAGTGTAGAAGAAACATTTAATAAAAGATTTGATAATGGTAAAACCATAGAGTGTTTAAAACATTATGAAGGGGTGTAAACCAACCAAATAAATTGGGGAAGAAGAAAACCTGTCTAAGGTGTCGAAGCTTATTTAAAAACTTTTAAAGGAACTTACGGAACATATGACATTATGAAGGTCAATCATCAAAAATTAAAAGTTTTTAAATAAGCTTCGACACCTTAGACAGGTTTTCTTCTTCCCCAATTTATTTGGTTGGTTTACACCCCTTCATAATGTTTTAAACACTGTATGGTTTTACCATTATCAAATCATTTATTTCATGTTTCTTCTATACTTCAGTTTTAAATCCATTAAAGCTCCATTAAGGTTCTAAATTTTAGTTTCTCTTTTGGTAACACCATCAGCATAAATTTAAAAAACTTTCTGTCTCCTGAAGATGAACGTTTCTACGTTCGAAACATGTAGAGACCCTTAAACTTGGAATTCTTTCCATTAAATTTTGTGGAGGAAGACTTTGTATTTTTCTTTCCTTTTCATACTTTCAACTCCACTTTAAGTATGGACTATTTCTTCAAATTTCTATATAAACTTGTACAAACGTATAAAAGTGCGTACAAAATTGTACTTGCTTGTTTAAACTTGTACAAATTTGTATAAACTTGTAAAACATTATATAAGTGTGTACAAACTGGTTCAAACCTTTACAAAAATTATTCAAAAGCTAACCGAGCCAATTAATAATAACCAAATTATGTTTGTCAATGTCACAGCCAAAGTTGCCTGATTCAATAATTTATTGGTAAATACCTTTGTGCAATCCATCATAGGTATCTTTAGGGGCAGCTCCCCCCCTCAGGGGGAAAAGGGGTGCCGTGAATATAAGTATGTCCCCCGTGGTAAGTGCTAACTTCCTGTAAAACTTTAGCCTCTTTAATAATAATAAATTTAATTTTCCAATATCCTCATGCAGACTCTGGTCTCATATCCGCATTCTAAATTGATGACCAGGAAGAGCCTGGGATAAGTAGATAACGTAAAAAGAAAAGTTTTAAATAGTCACACAGAGCAAGACATTTCGGACCGTTAAGAAATTCATATAGAAACACAGCCTCTGTTTGTTGGAAAAGCGGGCACAACAGAGTGGATGAGGCGTGTATTAAATAGAAATGTGAAAACAAGGGCAGAAAATTTAATAAAACATCTTCCAGGAGTAAAAGGAGCTGCAAAGATTTAAAAACCAAAATTGAAATTTGTTTATACGTTTGGAACATTCCATTATGTATATTATGAATGTCATCATATGTAGAGAACGACCTGCAGCCTATTAGTTGAGGAATGAACGGTTATCAGATTATTATGAGATTGTCAGTTATTATTTTTTAAAGTCATAATATTATTTGGCGACGAGAATTACGGCAGAACAAGTTCTAGAGGCATTGCTAAACTTTATTGAATCACATCATTATTCTTTGCCAACAGCCAAATACATTTTTAAAAACTAACAAACTGTAAAGTTTTTAGTATAGTCGACTTGTCAGACGCATTTTTACAAATAGAAATCAATTAGAATTCTTGTAAATATTTCAAAATTAACACCCACCAAGGATTATTTCAGTACAATTCAATGCCGTTTTGAATTAAGGTTGCACCTTCAATTTTTTAGCAAGTAGTTGATGTGTAAGTAAGTAATGGTATTTGGATTAGATGGTATTGCTGCTTATATTGATGACATCTTAGTAGCAGGCAAAATCATAGAAGAACGTAATGTTAACCTTCTCAAGACACTATAGAGAATACAAGAATTTGGATTTTATTTAAGAATAGGGAAATGCAAGTTTGGATTAACTGAAATCAAATATTTGGATTACATTCTTAACCAAAATGGCATTCGACAAGATCCAGCTAAAACTGATGCTATCAGAAACATGCCATGACCCTATGATATTGCTACTCTACGATCACCTTTGGGCAATTTAAATTATTATGTTGTTTGATAAAGATATCCATATTTTACGACAGCCATTGGAAGTTAAACCGAAGATCCAGTTATTATGCAAAAGTTGATAAAGGAAGTTCTTTTCATGGGAATCGAGAGTTGTGGTTGAGAAAAAAGGAAATGTGATGTGTATTGCTCACATGTTAAGTAAGCGTCCACTATTGCGTCGTTTACATATCAATCAGTTAAAGGCAAGATACGGAAATTTTAAAAATAACGAAAATGACCTTCCGTTGGATTTATTGCTGGATTCATTTGACATTAAGTCCACAAGAAATCTAAATAGGCAGATATACATATCTTCATCTGAGCAAAGTTTATCAAAGAACATTGTATTATCTAATTCAGAAAACCATCTTTTCGGGGGCTATAGCATCACAAAGTAGAGAGAGCAATAGTAGTATTGATGACAATTAAATAGTTATTTATGTATCAAGGGTACTAAGTAAATGATTATGCCCTGAGGGCGACAGTCTTACAAAGCTGATGGCCTCTGGCCCGAGGGTTCGTAAGTCGCCCGAGGTTATATATCTATTAGTACCCGTGGTGAATACAATATTTTATGTCATACCAGTTCGTTTTGAATAATAAATTTTTTTTTTAATTTAATTTGATTTACCAATTTTTTATTTTTACCTGCGACATAACCTTGACATTATTAAAATGTTTAATGTGTCAAAGTCAAAAATCAAAAATGGAACAAGATGCACACTTAATGCAACACTTAATGCCCGCGCGGGCCATAATGTGTACTTTATGCCCACACTGGCATAAAGTTATCCATTATGTAGATGGTATCTAAGGTATAAAAATACAATAATGTACTGGTATGACATAAAACTCATTCTGAACAATGCACAGTACCAAATAACTACAGTGAGGAATATGAACAACCATCTTTAAGTTTTTATCTGAGGAAAAATCGAAGAAAACCAGAATATGTGTTCAAGTACGTTCCATCCTAAAAGAAGGTGGAAATGTAGAGAAACACCTGCATAGATTACCAGTTTAGGAATTAACGATTGTCAAATAATTATAAGATGATCAGTTAGCTAAATTTAATAAAGCTGTCATTATTTACAAAAGCTTTATAAATCAAAATAATAGTTATTTATGTACCAAGGGAGTAAAGTGATTCTTTATCGGACGAGTCTGAAATTATGAGATGAGGCGAATAACAGGCGAGTCGATAAAGACACTTTACTGACGTGCTGCATACACAATTTGATCGGCAACCGTTCAAAATTTATAATATAAAAAATTGAGGTATAACTCATCGCAATAAATCGCGAGAAAACTATTATCGAGCTGTCATAGGGAAAGGCGTGACAGTGACAGACAATTTTTGATTAATAAATGTCAATGTCACTCATTTGCGGAGGGTAAAAGTATTTATCTGCCGCATTGATTTGACGATTTAATATTGAAAAACATATTATTATAATAATAATATATTAAAGTCAGAAAAGTATCGATATAAAATTTGAATTTTTAAACTAGTAGGCTGTTTTACTTATTGCGACAATTGGACCTGCGTTGCTAAGGAGACCTTTAAAATAATCAAATATTTGTCAATTTAATTCTGTGATTTTTAATTTAAAAATTAAAAACTTTTACTGATTGTTTAGTAGTTATTATGAATAATATAAAGTTAAAATGTCTGATTCCGTGTTTTCTCTGTCCCCACCGGAATTAGTAGAAGCAGCGAAAGTAGCTTCAGAAAAATTATTGCCAGCTAATTCGCCCAAAATTTACGAAACCGCGTATTCAAGATTTATGGAATGGAAGATGAAAAAGACATGCAGCTCTTTGTCGGAGACGGTGTTATTAGCCTATTTTTCGGAATTGGCACAACAACAAAAGCCATCAACAGTGTGGTCGAATTATTCAATGATTAAAAGTATGTTACAATCCAATAATAATGTAGACATTTCAAAATATTTCAAACTAATTACATTTCTCAAACAAAATGGGAAAGGTTACACGCCCAAGAAAGCTGCGATTTTTACCGGTACAGATATTAGTGATTTTTTAAATAATGCTCCCGATGAAGTTTATTTAATGGCCAAGGTTGTTGTTTTATTTGCGATTGCAGAAGCTTGTCAAATTTGTGAAATCAGCCAGGTAACATTAGATGATATTGAAGATTCGGGAACGTTATTAAATGTGAAAGTTAAGCAACAACGAATGATGTAAACAGGAGATTTGTAGTTACTGAAAAATATATTAAATTTTACCAAATGTACGTATCCCTTCGTCCAACAGCAGCCAGGGATCGCCGCCTATTTTATGCCTATCACAATGGAAAATGTATCAATCAGGTCGTGGGTAAAAATCAGTTTTATAAGATACCTTAAACAGTAGCTTCTTCAACTTGAAAATGTTAAATTATATACGGGTCATTCATTTTGAAGATCGTCTTCTACACTATTATGTAGTTGAATCTGGGGGAGACTTGATGACATTAAAGAAACATGGCGGTTGGAAGTCATCAACAGTCGCTGAAGGGTATGTTGATGAATCGGTAGCACACAGGACATAAATAGCTAATAAAGTGTTTAGAACGTGTGGCAGTGCTGAAATAACACCCGATTTGCAACCAGGTATATCAACGGCAGTTATGTCCATAGCAGAAAAAAATATAATTTCAACACCAGAAAAGGTCGATTTATAAACTATACGTTCCGTTGGCGTTCGCCGTTTGCGTTCACCGTTTGCGTCGACGTCCGTAGACATGAAATTCGACTGTTTATAAACTTGACGTTGGCGACGTTCAAAGAATGACATAACCTGCTTTTCTTTTGACTTTTCGTGTGATTAATATTGTGTTTTTGTTATTCTCAAAATGAACAAGGAATATTTTGAAGATTAATTGCCGGAGTGGGAATTATCCTTTGTACCTATGTGGTCTTAAAACGACAGACACAGAACATAAACAAACTTTAAAATGGCTACAAATCATATGGTAAACATCACATGATAGACAAATACGATTTTGATTGGCTCTTTAAATCTGCTACGACGTTTCTACGAACGGCACGAACGGAAAAAGATAAAATTGGTTATGTTGAACGGAAGGGAACGGCAAGACCGACGCAAACGGCAACGTCAACGTCAAATATAAATTATCTTATGAAACTCTGTGCTTTTAAGTTGAAACGGCGAGCGCAAACGGCGAACGCAAACGGAACGTCAAGTTTATAAATCAACCTTTATTGTACCGAATGGCAAAAGGAACATGTCATTCATGCAATGCACATTTAATAATTGTACTTTTGATATAAAGAAAATGTAACTTTTTGTATAATAAAATGTTCTAAAATTAAATATCTACCTTTACTTATATTATTTATTTTATAAATATGTATACATATTATATCCGGGAAAAAAGTAATCATTTTTTTCCGGGGAAAAAGTAAATTCATAAAAAGTGACATTTTGTTACCTGTCAACAGAGATAAAATGTCAAACGTTTTTCCCGTCACAGAAAAACAATATATTTTCATTTTGTGTAAGTAATACGGTTGTAAGTAGGAACTTCTTTACGAAAGTGGACTAAGAGTCTGCGCGCAATCCTTCTATCTCAAGCATTGCGCGCGATTTCCCCAAATTAAACATTTTTGGTAAATTAATATTGAAACCGTAGTACGCTTTTTCATCTCGCCCCACCGCGTTCAACCACAACAAACAACAGCGATAGATTTATTTAAAAAGTATTATCTATCCAAGTTAGTTCTACACACACAATGTACTCACATTAAACATAAATACCTATTAATTAGTGAATACATAATATGTACTTACTAATTCTACACTATGAACCTTTAGCATTTAACAACAATGTTAGATAATAATATTTGCACAATATGTAAATATTAACTTTGAAATTCACCAAATTGAAGCGACTTCAATTAAACCACGATTACTGTTGAATCGATGAGAAGGCGGGTGCGTGTTTAATTAGGAAAAGTTTTGACTGGTCCTAAATAAACCGCAATGGTTAATTTAAGTTACAAAAATTTAATCATGGTTATTTATGTGCCAGGCAAACAGCATAAGTCGGTTAAAACAGAACTGCAATTGGATTTTAAATTGTTTTTGTATCCGAAACAGAACATCCCGTGTAGGGGAGACCGGGGCAAGAAGATCCCCTGGGGTCAAACGATCCCACGTCTTTTTGTCGCCACTGTATGCACAAGAGCATCCGTAGACTTGGCAACAGTGCCTTTTAAGTACGGCGGGTTAGTACAATAAATGACAGCGATCAGTGTGCAAGTGTTTTGGCAGTGTAAAGCATTTTATGATTTTTGCCGACTTGATAATAGGTAAGTATTTCATATTATCCATGTTCGTTACTAAAAAACAGTTAGTTATAAAAATATTCGATAGTAGCTATGAGAAAGTATAGTGTAGTGAACAAACAGGTCGATAGTTTTGCAAATTTTAGTACGATTAAAAAAAGTTAGGTTAACTATATTATGCCGCTTACAAATGGGGCAAAAGGATCCCGTTAACAATGGGGCAAAATGATCCCCTAAAACAATGGGGCAGAATTATTACAGGGATCGTTTTACCCCACACGTGTTTCGAAAATAATATGCGATATGTATTGTCGGTAATTTTATTAAAATTAAAATTTTATTAATGTTTTCCGCATTCGGACAAGAATTATTTACCATAATTTTGTTTCAGATCGCAACAATGGTCAGAAGACGAACGAAGAGGCAGTCATGCCTCCCCGGGTAGCGGGGCAAAATGATTACTTTTAGGGTTTTGTTAGTTTTATATTTTTTTCGGTTCATTTGGCTCTTTTCTTTAATAAAAATGTTTAGAAAACGGCTTGTTAATTTTATATCCACAAATTTAGCTTTAGAAAAAAAAACAAGAAAATTTCATTTAATTTGCATAGGAAATCATTTTGCCCCAAGTAGCGGGGCAAAATGATTACTTTGCATATGTCTACTTTACTGGCTAAGTTTTTTAAATCAACTTAATCAAAAAATATAAAAATATAAACAACATATAAAACGACATGCTTGCAAAAAGACAAACTCCTAACTTTCAGTGGATAGGACATCTAAGGCAAAACTATTAGGGGGATCTTCTTGCCCCTGTCTCCCCTAACCATTTTTATAATGTAGTAAAGGTCGGTCGTTTTAGGGCAGTTTTTCATTTTAATGCTAAGGTTAAGTACTTCTTTAATTGAGTATTCTTTTATATTGCAGCTAAACGGTCAAGAAAATGACCAGAAAATTTTAAATGAGAACTTTATAGGTGTGAATTTCTAATGCTTTCGCATTCCGTAAAAAAATATGTATAATTTAAGAGCGGATGTAAAAACGAATTCTACACCGCCGAAATATGTTTTCCATAAACCATAAAGCATAAAACTCAAAGGCATTTACTACCATAGCCGTCTTAACTTGTTTAAGCCGTGTAACAGAAACATCGACAACACTGCTTTGAAGATCCATGTGTCACGTTACTTTTTTGAGGTTATTCATGGTTAAGTATATGCTTTCGCACGAAGTAGGTGTAGTTGTCCTATTAATTTGTATTTTTATCCGGCTTTTGATTGATATCTAATAGAACATTTAAGTGACATGATTGCTAAGAACCTCTACAAAATACTAGTAAAAATTTGTGGTGCGGGTTTACTCTAATAGCATTAATAAAGTGAAAAATCTAACAGTCTGGCCGGCCTGACAGTTTGTTTACGGGTTTTGTAAATAGCGGCAGAATTTTATTTGTTTTAATTTAAAAGTTGTGTTTTTTGTATTCTAGTTAGCTCTTTGTGATAAACTTTATTGTTTTGTGGCTACAGTTAATTTTAAATATTGAAGTGTTTATTTAGCTTAAAGGTATATGTGAATTAGTTTTAAAATATCACTAGTAGAGATAGTTCGTAAGTAGGTAAGATACCTCTAGATACCTCGGTACTTAGGTAAGTACTATTTTTTTTTCTTTTAGTTTGTTTAATTATCAACATGCCAAGCCCCTGCTGTATTCCTGGATGTAACTCTAACTATAAAAGTGTTTTAAAGGCAGGTGAAGAGAGTGTATCAGTTTTTCACTTCCCATAAAATGAAAATCTGAAAATTCTATGGGCAAAAGCCATTCCAAGAGCTAATTGGTCGCCCACACAGTATTATGTAGTTTGTGCCAAGCATTTTGTCCCCAGTGACATTAGCCGTGAGGATATTTATCTTTTGCCCGATGGCACCACAAAAAAATATCCAACTAAAGCGAGACTAAATTTAACAGCTGTTCCGTGCTTTTACCCCAATCTGCCTGCTTACTTGTCAAAAACTGTTCTCATTCCTAGAAAAAGTCAAGCGGAGAAAAACGAGGAACAACAAGAGCGTGCATCTCAACTTAATCAAGCTTTCTAGCAATCAGATTTTATAAAAAGTTTGGACGATCTCAGTAATTATTCACAAAAAATTAATACTTCTGAATTTTGGGAAGTAAAAATAGTAAGTGACTCAAAACTATATTTTTATAGTTTAGATTTGACCAATGACTGTATAAATATTGTTAATCAGGTTTCAGTGGACATTGATATGAAGGTTTTTTTTTAAGGTAATGAATTTGCTTAAAATAATTTGAAATGGATTTTACCCTTTGAAATGAAACTAAGCAGGTGGTCTCAGTTTGAAACCTTTTTGTCTCGGTACCAATTCATACGTTGTGAAAGTAACGAAGTTACCCAGATAGTAGGTGACTTTCTTAAGACAAGCGTAGATTTCTTAAACAAAGCCTTAAGCTTACTAAATTTTGAAACTTCAGAAGATAATAGTCAATCCTGTAACTTAAACGCAGAAGATAATATTTTGTATAATAGAATTTTACTTTTGATCGATCAAATAAATCTACTCCTAGTGAAACAAAAAAAGCTTCTTTCTCAACGCAATATTACTATTTTTTAATAATTAGGTAAGTTTTTCTTGTTATCCAAAACTATTTATTACTTTTTTGTACATTTTTCAATATCAATATATTGGCAACAGAGCCAAAAAAACACAAAAAATATTATTAGACAGAATAAAAAACTCGCCTGTTGCCGCACGTAATAATAGCTTGTGGATCCGCTACTCCCAGCTGATGCGGCGTTGCCCGATGTCACTTCATGGCTTGAAAGTTAAGACGACTGTCGCACTACGGACGTAGCCGATGTATACATCTGCACAAACGGATCCAAAACAAAAACAGGCTTAGGATGTGGCATATACGCGTCCCTGAACCTAAACTTAAATGGGGCTGCGGGTAAATATGCAAGAGTAAATTAAATCAAAATTCCTAACATGACAATTGCCGCAAAAGAGATAATCAGCAAAAACGTAACTGACCATAACGTCCATATACGCACGAATAGTAGACAGGCATTAGAAGCCCTAGAAAGACCAAGTATCACCTCAGGACTAGTACTAAAATGTCACCAAGCCTTGGTCGCAGTCACTCAAAAGAATGTAGTCACAGTAAGCTGGATCAAAGGACATGATACATCAAATGGAAATCGGATCGCTGACACATTGGCAAGAAAAGCTGCCAGACTCACGTTAATTGGGTCACTGCCAACGACATTAGCGATCACGGATTTAATACAAGAACACCCCACAATAGTTTTAAAAAACGATGGGATAAAACAACAAACGGTAATTCTCAAATTAGTTACTAAAATATCCAGACGCGTTCAAAACCAAAAAATAAACAGCGATGTCCAGGAAGAATCTACAATTAACCATAGGTAATCAGGATATTGTCAGCACGTAAACACCTTTTCAGTATGAAGCTAAGTGAACTGGCTTACGAGCTAAAGCATCCCATCTTATTCTTAATTCTGCCACCTTTACTTATATTAACCGCCTTTGAAGGATTGCACAACAGGTCAACTGTGGCCGAGGTGCTGTGTAGCCTAGCTTATTTTCCACATCTTCCAGATCCAGAAAGGCGGATTTAGGATCTGGTCTTAGGGTGACCGCAGGCAAATCCTAAATTTAATATTAAGTCAAGGGCGAAAGAATAACGCCCCAGAAAAATGTGCTGCTGGGGGGAGCGGGAGCGACATTAGGGTTTACAGATTGTGGCCAAAATCAAGGTGATGTTGCTAGGCGACGTCGTCAAGTACTTTAAATCTGTAGACTTTCGCACGAGCTAAAGCCACCTTTACTTATAATAACCCCCTTTGAAGGATTTCATAACAGGTCAACTGTGGCCGAGATGCTGTGTAACCTAGCTTACCCCCCACACCTTCCAGATCCAGATCCGGATTTGGGATCTGGTCTTGGGGTGACCGCCGGCAAATCGTAAATTTAATATTAAGTCAAGGGCCAGCGAAAGAATAACGCTCCAGAAAAATGTGCTGCTTAAGGTTTACAGAAATGTGGTAATGATTTTCGATAGAAAAAGTAGGAAAAGAACTGTTGCAAAGTTGCAAAATCTATAGTATGTTAACTCTGGTATAGTCTTCTAGAATAATATATGGAATTTTCTAATTTTCCGAATCTTATATCTATCTGTCTAAATGTTGAGTTTGGCACACTTAAATGTCAGATATTTACTAAATAATTTTGATAAATTTAAAGGTCAAGTTGGTTAACCCCTAATGATGCAATTTTTGTTGAAAATTACATTCTTGTTAGGCGTGATCGACTCACTCGCGGAGGGGGTGTTGGTTTGTATATAAAGGCTGATCTTGACTTTTCCATAATTCTTAGTGAATACAGAGAGTTCGTAGAGCATGTATGGGTTAATATTAAATATAAAAATAAAACAATTATTAGGGGAAGTCTCTATAGACCACCACAAAGTAGCTGCACTGATTTTCTTAGCTGTTTTCAAGATACTTTTATAGAATTTTCGGCGGTATCTAATCATATACTCTGCCTTGGGAATTTTAACATAGATCTTCTAATTTTTTAGTCCTGCTATGTTATTCACCTTAATATTATTTTAGAGACCTTTAGATTATATTAGATAATCTCGCATGATTCAACAGTTTCATTGGCTCAAAATCATGATACATCTAGAGGTACAATTGAAAGATTTTTGAAAGCAGAAAAATACCACCCTTATAAAGCGTTTAGATTTTTAAGGAGATGACTATGACAGGCGTTTGCAATTTTGCGTAGAAATTATGACACGGTGTGACCACAGCACATATTATTTTCGGATGAAGCTACTTTCTATTGAAGCGGGGTGATTAAGAGACACAATTATCGTTTCTGGAGTCAAGAAAACTCACGATGGATATTTGAAGGAAACCTTACAGCTGAACGGTGCTGCTCTAGCTGTAATTCTTCCTGACGAAGTAGATCCAGATATACCTAATAAAACAATTTAGTTTCAGCAAGATGGTGCTCCCCCGTATTTTGGTGTCAATGTGAGAATATATTTAAATGAGATATTTCCAGGTCGCTGAATTGGACGACGTGGTACACACGTACAGTATGGCCATCGAGGTCTTCAGACTTAGCGCCATTAGAATATTTTCTTTGGGTATATTTAAAAGAAAAATTTTACTAAAATAGGCCAAATAATATTGAAGATTTGAAATACAAAATTGGATTGGAGACACATAACATACCGGCTGAAGCCATTCGGAATGCCGTCGATGGATTTTACCATCGTCAGGGAGCATGCCAAGTAGAGGGTGGAGGACATTTTCAGCATTTGCCACGTTAACCTACCTTTCTGTTTTGTTTTGTCTTGCCTCGTTACATTTTTATTTTTTTTTACAAAATAAATAACAAATAAACCATAACTATTGTTAAGTCACAAAATGTCATTATCATCTCCGCTTATTTAAATGGAGATTTTTTAAAAACTTTTAACAGTCGCCAAAATGAAATAGCTTGACAGAATCGCGCCAAAATTTATGAGCATACTGTACGAGATATTAGCTTTCAAATGCTGTATCATTAGCTGTATGTTTCTATTAAATGGATTTAATGGTAGATGCTGGCCCACCCGGCATCGCCCGGTGAGATACTATTGCATCGGCTTGGGCGGCGTGAAGTTGCTCTTGAGTTATTCTTTGGGTCAACGTTTCGTCGTTGTGCCGATGTTTCCGGTTTATAGAGTGGGAAGAAAAAGCATGATGGAAGCTCCAGGACCAAAATACTCCGGAGGTAAACTCGCCCCCCGATCGGATCTCCGGGTGGGGGCTGATCATGTGGCATCATCAAGCGATATTAACCAAACATCCACTGTCTCCGACAATATACTGGGTTCCCCTAACAACACTCAACGGAGAAATAGTGTGGCACCTACAGTTGCTGACACACCCAAAAACAGCAGCTTCAAAATTGATTTCTGCAATATCAGAGGGCTTAATACCAACATCAATTCAGTCCACCAACACTTACAATCATCCAAGCCCCATGTGCTCGCACTGACCGAGACAAAGGTCAGATCGTCAAACGAACACCGTCAGCTATTTATATCCTGGATACGACTTTCATTTCCGATTTAGACGCAACTTTGGGGTCTGCCTCTTTATCCGAGATGATCTTTGCTGCCAACGAGAGGACACACTTGAACCAGCAGAGTTTGATGTAGTGTGGTTTAAAATATCAACGCAGAAAATCACCAAGTTTATCTGCTGCCTTTACCGTCCACCAAGTGACACCCATTACAGAGCACTCTTCTCGTCACTAGCAAACACAATTGACTTCTTGCAAACCAACCATCCTAATGCCGAAGTGGCTATCTTTGGTGACTTAAACGTCCACAATATCAACTGGCTCAAATGCTCAAATACCAACGATGAACAGGGTCGTGAGGCGGAATCTTTTGCGATCAGTTCTGGTCTAACTCAACTCGTGGAAGAACCAACGCGAATTCCAGACCGAGATAGAGATTTTGCTAGTCTTTTAGATCTATTTTTGACATCTAACGCTGACCTATACACAGTCACCGTTCATCCTCCATTAGGATCTTCCGATCACAAACTTATTTCAACTCTAAGCGAGCTGCCAATTTGTTCTGAACAACCTCCTAAACCTTGTAAAATTTGGCACTACACATCAGCTAGTTGGGAAGCCTAAGGGACCATTTTCGCACTTTTCCTTGGCTGAAAGTATGCTTCTCTTCAGATGATCCATCCGCTTGTGCTCAAGAGGTCTCCGATGTTAATCTTACTGGCATGGAAGCCTTTATTCCTTTCTCCAAGAAGCGCCCTTCTAATGGCAAGCCCTGGTTTAGCAAGAACTGCGAGCGTGCTGTCAAAGCTAAAAATCTAGCTTACCGACAATGGCGTAAAAATCCTACCGATGCGAATCGCACCATCTTTGTTACCGCTCGAAACCAGTGTAAGCAAACGATAGATCAAAACAAAGAGGCTCATAACATGAGGATCAAAAATAAACTTCTCGCAAGTCCTAACGGATATATGTCCTTTTGGTCAGTCGCTAAGGCCTTCAGTCAAAATTTTACCAAATCAAATATTCCACCGCTAACACGTTCTGACAGCACAATAGCAACCACGGCTGAAGATAAAGCGAACTTACTTGCAGAACTATTTGCTTCAAACTCCACGGTGGACTTTCAGGGAAAAACACCCCCGAACATTCCAGCAGTTCGATCGGAAATGACTGATATCGTATTCCGTCAGCGTCCTGTTAAACGAATTCTGAAGGGGCTCGATGCCAAATAAGCTTCTGGTCCAGATGAAATTCCTATTATAGTGCTCAAGAAATGCGCCGATGAACTCACACCAGTATTTTGTAGACTTTTTAACCTATCCTACAAAAAAAGGAATATTTCCATTTTGCTGGAAGAAGGCGCGAGTCTAGCCTATACCAAAGAAAGGCAAGAAAACCCTGCCAGACAACTATCGACCAGTCGCATTGCTTTCAGTTATATCAAAGGTGATGGAGAAAGCTATTAACCAACAACTTCTAAAATACCTAGAAGGCCTTAAAATTATCAGCGACCATCAGTATGGTTTTCGTAAGTCCAGATCAACAGGAGACCTTCTAGCCTATGTCACTCATCTTTGGAGCAACGCAATCGAACATCATGGGGAGTCCCGGGCTATTGCACTGGACATCTCTAAAGCCTTTGACCGTGTCTGGCACGAGGGACTCCTAAGTAAACTGCGTTCTTATGGTATGCCCGGTCGATTTTGTTCATGGTTGTCTAGCTTCCTCAAGGACCGTTCTCTGCAAGTGGCGATTGACGGGTTTCTCTCAGACAACTTCACCATCAATGCTGGTGTTCCTCAAGGGTCCATATTATCCCCCACTCTCTTCTTACTGTACATTAACGACCTTCTAGCGAAAACAGAAAATCCAATATATAGCTTTGCTGACGACAGCACACTTATCTCATCTTTTACTTTAAAATCTCAAACATCGGCTGCTGACGCACATCTTCGCAGACAACATGAGGTATCACGCCTCAATAAAGACCTAGAAGAAATTTTGTCTTGGGGTGACAGTAACCAAGTCGAATTTAACGCTCAAAAAACCCAGGCAGCAGTTTTCTCTAAGAAGGTTAACATTGCAGAACCCGATATCGTTATGGCAGGACACGCAATTCCACTGACTTCGTCTATTAATTTGCTGGGTGTCAACCTGGGAGGAAATATGTCTTGGCATAATCACGTTATGGCAATCGCCAGGGCAGCTTCTCTGAAGCTCGGTATACTTTTCCGTACCAAAAAGTTGTATACACCTCAACAACTTTTGACACTCTATAAAGCCCAGATTCGACCATCACTGGAATACTGCTCTCATATCTGGAGTTCTGCACCGAAGCATACCCTTTGGTTATTGGATTCCATCCAAAGGAGAGCCATCCGTCTAATCGGCGACCACGAGCTGACTAAGAACCTCGACAGCTTAGAACATCGAAGACAGGTTGGTGATTTGACTCTCTTCTACAGATATTTCCATGGCAAGTGTTCGACAGATATTGCCCGCTCGATTCCACCTAGAGTAATGCATAGCAGAAACACACGACGAACCACTACCGCCCATCCCTATGTGGTTCAACTTAGTACACCCCGAACATCATTGTTTCAGAACTCTTTCATTTGGAGGGCGTCATCTTTGTGGAACGTGAGACCGTGTTTCCAACCGAATATAACCTCCAACGATTCAAGAAAAACGTGAATCGCTTTCTTCGCACACGCACCGCTCCCAGAGCGCCTTAAAGGATTTTTCCTATAGTACTTGTGCTCGATCATAAAAAAAAAATAATAAAATAAAAAAAAAAAGATCGATGTCGTCATATCTTTGATAAAAAACAAACGAATAACGTCAAAATGTGAGCATATATATAAAACTAAATTGACGTGTCCGAACGTTTTCCTCAAAAATTACAGGTTAAGGCTATATTAATTTTATTTCGGACTTCTGGGCAACCCTGTATATTATATACAGGGTGTTTTTTAAGGTCGACGAGCGGCCATATCTCGGAAACTACTGGGCATAGAAACTCAGGAAAAGAAAAATGATAATTAAAGTGTCCATGAGAAAATTTTGGAAATAATTTTTAAGTTCCGCATTTTGCCGCAAGAGGGTGTAATTGAAAAGTAAATTTTAAAATTTTACATAACTCCGAAAATTCCACATTATCATGTTTGATAACACCATTTTAAAGCTTGGACAATTATGCATCATTTTGGTCTTATACCTACCTACTCATTGGCGTACCGACTTTAGTAAGAGTGGGGGAAGCTGTTAAAAGTGTAATCATTTAAATCGCTGTAATTTATAAACGACTTATCCGATTTTAGCAAACTAAAGACTGTTTGGAAGAGAAATGTATGCCCTTTCAGCAATCGTATTTAGTTGTCCATAATAGTTCTAAAAAAAAAATGCTAGAGGGCGCAATTTGCAATAACAATATATTTTTTGATTTTAAATCATACGGTATAATTATGATACCATAATCGAAAAGTAGATGAAATTTGCAAGAAAAAAGTGAAGACCGCAGTTCGATATCTTTGTTCGTTTCAAAGTTATCGCCAATAGAATAATTTTTAAAACAACTTGCGCCCTCTAGCAATTTTATTAGAAACTATCGTGTAACATTAGATACGACAATTAAAGGTTCTTCCAAACAAGCTTAAATTTAGTAAAATCGGATAAGTCGTTTAGAAGTTACAGCGATTTAAATGATTTTTTTCAACAGCTTCCCCCACTCTTATTAAAGTCGGTACGCCAATGAGCATAAGACCAAAATGATGCATAATTGTACAAGCTTTAAAATGGTGTTATCAAACATATACCTTAATGTGGAATTTTCGGAGTTATGTAAAATTTTTAAATTTACTTTTCAATTACGCCCTCTTGTGGCAAAATACGGAACTTAAAAATTATTTCCAGAATTTTCTCATAGCCACTTTAATTATTATTTTTCTTTTCCTAAGTTTCTATGCCCAGTAGTTTCCGAGATATGGCCGCTCGTCGACCTTTAAAAAACACCCTGTATACAGGGTTGCCCATATATTACGTAAAATCTTTCGGAAAAAACACAAAACAAACGAAAGGTCAACAGTCAATAAAGACAATCTACGTTGTAAAGTTGGGTTGTGTTTATTGGCCAAATAAATCACTATTCGTAACTATTTTACTGGTGTATAATTTTAATTTATAGGCCCGGTACTTTCAGTTTACATAAATTTTCATTATCTGATAAATAACATTAATCAGATAAATAAACAAGCATTTGCAATCTGGAGAATAACTTATTTGGGTATTTTCAGGTCAAATTATCTGGCAGATAACAATTTAATGATTTTAGCAATAGACACTCCCATTCGTAAGTAGTTCTAACCCAAAATTATTAAAAAATAATGTAGGAATCTCAAAAATTTTACCAGTTAGACAGAAATAGTATATTACATACCGAAGAGGAATTCATTACTGTCGAGAGATTAGTTAGTTATCAGAGACGCGAAGCGTCGAGGTTAACTTTAATCTCGTGACAGTAATGGAAACTTTCCTCTGAGGTTTGTATACTATTTTATTTAAAACCATACCGTTAATTGAAAATTAGATAATATGTATTTGATTTTTTCAAAAAATGTAGTAAAAATGTCAAAATATGACATTTATTGTTTTGACGCCAAACAAAAATATGCTGGTCGAATGACAAGAATGAGGGAAATGAGTGAGGGAACTGGATGAGGGAAGTGGGTAAGGGAAGTGGAAGAGGGAAGTAGACGTAGGTAATGTGACACTTCCAAACTTTTAAAAATGTTGTAATGTCAAAATTACATGTATGGTTGTAAATAAAATAACATACAATCAACTTTATTCTCTTACGTCAAGAAGGGTCAAATACAAATTTTCGTTGTCAACATTTTCCAGTTTTCCCGTGTTTTGATTGCAATAAAAGTATTTTTTTTTTCTATTTAATTAAATTAATTCTTCGCTTCACGTGTGTTCATGTCTATGGACAAAGGGGAAAAGAAGAAGCGGTTTCGAGCCGCTAATTTCACTTAATTTCAGCTTTTAAAGTGATCTATTTTTGGTCTTAACTGATATGCTCAATAAGAAATTATAGCTTCGTGCGTACAGGCAATAGGAAACTTTCCAATTTTTTTTTTCAATAATATGATTTAGTTAGTAGTGGAGTCAATCTACGGAAAAATGAGGTGAGGTCCGTAAAAATTTGATAGAGGTTGGGGACGTGGAAAAAGTTGTTTCTTGTGATAAGAGTAAAGATATTCCAAAATTTCGACAAAAAATATTGATCGGAACCATCCCAAAAATCCAAAAAACTGTTTTTTTGGTTTTTTTTTAGGTCATTTTTGAAGTTTAATTTTTTTTTGGACCCCTTAGACTTCTAACTAAGATTTGGGAGTTGAACCCTTTTATTGTCAATGTTCAAGGAAGCTTTAGTTCAAATTTGGAATCTTTGCGATCATTACTTCCCCTAAAAGATATATATATATATATACGTTTTTCGGACTAAAACTTGAAATTAGGCTATATTGGTTAAATCTTCACCAAATTGGATGAAATTTGGTGTTAAGGTGGGTCATGGTGACCACAATAAGTGATCCAAAGATGAAGTCAAAATAAGAAATACTTTCGATAAAAATCCAAAATTTTGAGTTTTTTCCCAAATTTTGAAACTGACCCCCATCCTGTCAAATAAATCGCAGAGTACTCTACTTAGGCTCAAATTAGAGGCTATTTTATATAGTTTAACGTGGTATAACTTGTTTTCCAAGATTCGCTCATTTGGTGGCCATTTACGCCATATATACATATATGCGCGTGCTGATTTCCCACTTTTATTGTATTATATTGTATTTAGCGTCTTATATATAAATATTATTATATTATATTATATTATATTATTTTATTATATGTTCAATATATATGTGTTTGCTCAATAATAATATCGAATATACACTAGAGTATAATGCAATCACACGATTTCAATACGATTTTGTACAAATAATAAAAAACTTAGCATGCCATGAACGTCAAGTCCCAGCGCTGGTTACCGTGGCAACAACATGATATCTTGATTTTATCTGTTCTGACAATTGCCCTTCGGTTATTAAGTTTTAATAACAGTCACCATTAAATGCTTGATATATAATATATTATTATTATTTGAATTATAAGTGGTTAATAATCATGGAAAGTAACATTTGTGTAATATGTTCTGACGAACTGAAACCATTGGATGAAATCATCAATGTTAAAGAAGATGGTTTAAAAAAAATGCGTTATTCCAGTCGGCATCAGAGGTGTGATAACATATATAGATCATTAATCAATATGAAAGAAAAATAATTTCATTCTAAATTCTATAAAATATACATGTCTGCTAACAGCATTGCTGCAGCAGTTAAAAAATTCGAAGGAAAAAAGAAACATAAGATACACAATTTTTTTACCTGTTATTGATTTAAAAATAATTTTTTTCTCATAATATTAGTAGGCATCATGAAAAGAAAATTTTTGTCGCGTCTTGAATTAGAAAAACTGCAAATTTTTTTTTTTTTTAATTAAAAAAAAAGTTGTATATAGTATACCTAGTATATAATATACCATATTAACGGAGGTGTAGTAAAAAAAATGTTATTTTGTCACGAACGAACCCCAAATAAATAATGTATATGTTTTCTTACATATATAATTATGTAAGAAAAAGCATATACGCTAAATACAATATTATAGTAAAAAAATACCATTATAATACAATAAAAGTGGCAAATCAGCGCGCGCATATATGTATATATGGCGTAAATGGCCAACAAATGAGCAAATCTTGGAAAACAAGTTATACCACGTTAAACTATATAAAATAGCCTTTAATTTGAGCCTAAGTAGAGTACTCTGCGATTTATTTGACAGGATGGGGGTCAGTTTCAAAATTTGGGAAAAAACTCAAAATTTTGGATTTTTATCGAAAATATTACTTATTTTGACTTCATCTTTGGATCACTTATTGTGGTCACCATGACCCACCTTAACACCAAATTTCATCCAATTTGGTGAAGATTTAACCAATATAGCCTAATTTCAAGTTTTAGTCCGAAAAACGTATATATATATATATCTTTTAGGGGAAGTAATGATCGCAAAGATTCCAAATTTGAACTAAAGCTTCCTTGAACATTGACAATAAAAGGGTTCAACTCCCAAATCTTAGTTAGAAGTCTAAGGGGTCCAAAAAAAAATTAAACTTCAAAAATGACCTAAAAAAAACCCAAAAAACCAGTTTTTTGGATTTTTGGGATGGTTCCGATCAATATTTTTTGTCGAAATTTTGGAATATCTTTACTCTTATCACAAGAAACAACTTTTTCCACGTCCCCAACCTCTATCAAATTTTTACGGACCTCACCTCATTTTTCCGTAGATTGCCTCCACTATAGGCCTAAAAAAATATTTCCCAATTATTACTCCTTAAAAATCAGTAATCACTTGGTAAAAATTCTTTAAAGTTTCGCGCGTGTCATAAGCATTTCAAACGACCTCTTAAGCGCGCCAAGCCCGATGACGTCAGGAAGTATGACTTTCCGTCATCCGTCATCCTGACCGGTGGCCGAGCGATCGAGTTTCCATTTGGATTGCCGTGTGTTCTTGTTATTGTATTGTTGTTTTAAAGGTGGAATCACCCAAATATCCCCACTCTACAAATTTAAGTATTTAACAATATATAAATTTCTAATTTGGTACATTGCTTCACCATAAAGAGCTACATCTTTTGAGAAAAATAAACCAAAAAAAAATTGTTAAATGTTCAAAATCGGGAAGTCCAGTACTCACTGACGCCCCGCCCCCTACTTTTTAGTACGTGCGCCAGTGACTTGCAAACTATATTTTTTCAGGTTATCTTATTTTTGATTATTCTTTGACTCCTATTAATAGAATTTCGATGAAATCATGCGTTTTGGAGATAATTTGATAAGTATGGGTCCTTAACTGATGCCAACACGGCTTACGGTAATCTAATCATTTTCAAATGCTAAATCAATTCAGCCGTTGTGGCATTACCATGGATACAAGATATAATTAAGTGTAGCTTTGCAATAGGTGACAATATCGAAAGCGAAGGACTAGCAAGAAATAATGTAAAGACAGTGGCGTACAGATAAAAACCTGTTGTACTAAACCAGTAAAATGAAATTATTTTATTGCCCTACTAACAACTTAGTATCTTACTATTTTGTTTATTTTCTTGTCAGTTTCAGCAAAATGTAAGGAGTAAACTACATACTATTTTGATGGTGACCAGTTGTCTGTGGGAATTGCTTTTAATCATTTCTTTCCACAAATCATAACTGGCCGCAATATTTAAGGTAGATAAAGTTTGTTACCTTGTTTTAATAAGACGTTAATTTAATTTGCACCCACCCATCCAAACTGTAAGTCTTGTTTTCGCTGTGATTACTTTAAAATAATGCCGTTCTTAATCAAAACCATCTAAAGTCAATTTATTTCACATATAGACTAAACGTAAATACAATCACGCATTATGCACGTGATTGTCGAAATTTGAAACAGTGAACAGGGCCGTATTTAAAGGTACAATACCTAATTGACAAATACTTTAAGTAGGTATCACAATATATTTAAAATAATTAGTTGTTAAATTGACTTCATAATACAGATGTAATAAACTCCAAATATACAGGGTATCTATAAAGTTTATAGATTATTGTTATGATGTTATATTATTTATAGTTATGATTATTGTTGACATTTTTTGTGTTCTCTATATAAAAATTCGAACAAAAAAATATAACAAAGGAAGCGACTATACCACTGGCCGAATCAAAATGTAAACAATAATCTTATACTTGTAGCCCTTACTTTACTAGTTCCTATATTAGACGCCGCATAATTAGTTAAATTATTGGCTATTTAATGTTTTACCGCCTTATTTACTAAAGAGGTTTAAATTTAGGCCATCAAAATATTTAGATTTTCTAGTCGACCAATTATGTTTTTGTTTATGCTGTATGACGTTTTCGGTTTTATTTTATATTTTTGGTCATAATTTATTTAACATATCAATATTTTCACTGGGATCTAATTACAAAAACATGTTTGGTTCTATTAAAGACAACAGCGCGTACGTAAATACCCTTTTCTTTACAAATTAAAAGAAAACCCAAAAAAAGTTGTTACAGTACAAAGTTCAACAAAATCCACAACTTCTTCTGCTGTATCTGTACTAGACATCGCGTTTGTTAATAACTCGCAACTACAAAATAATACCGATAAATTCGATTAACCTATAGTACGGTAACAACAATAGCCAACCACACATAAATAACAACAGATAAAAGCGTCAAAATCATGTAAATAAACGTCCGAAATGCAACAATCTAACAATTCGTATGTTACGACTAAATGCAACCCTGTCAAATTTCGGTGGCGCGTTAACCAATAAGGACTGTGCTATCCACCTGCAGATGGGTGATCACGCGTCTAGCATTGTTTTTTTATTGTTTTGGTTTAGTCTATGTGTAAGATAAATAGACTTTAGCTTCAGTGGCAGCTCGTGACTAGCAAGTCAGGGGTGCGCTGGCTTTAATAATGCGGATAGCTATTTATAATCAAATCGTTTATTTCTGTTAAAAATTATTACACTATCAAATATTATTTTTTGAAGTGATAGTAAAATCTTATCATCTCCGCCAAAAAGAAGACACACGAAACAAAAAAAAATTTGTCCTCAACCGCATATCCAGGATATTTTATTATATTATATTTCTTTGTCAAACTAACGCGAAAACTGTGCCTAACTTTTACATTTTGATTGCACTTGTACTATGTTTAATATTGGTAGTGGCCGCCCGGTATTTTTTAAATCAAGTTATTCACTTAAGCTCAGAGAACTAAACACAAGCTTCTGTAAATCACTGATCTTCATTATAGACGAAATTTTCCAACTTTATAACATAACTAATAATGTACTCAGAACAAAACATCAGCGGCATCGACAGGTCGCTTCGCTTCGAAACGCGATATGTAGGTGACGTCACGCCTCCGTAGTCATGGCAACCGACTTAATAGTCGCGTTAAATTGGGACGGATAATCGGCCGCCCGCGCTTGATATATTATTAGTATCTTGCTTGTGCGAATAGAAAATGTTTATTCGGTATAACTTGCCCGCTGGAATATGACTATGTTTGGTTTGAATTATTTTAATTGATTGCTTACATACATTGCGGTATTGGTTTTTTAAGTAAAGTATTTTTGGATTCTGTTTGAAATATTTGCAGGGAGGGCGGCGCTCCAGAGCCCTTCATTACGAGCAGCCACTGTCTAGCTTCTTTTCACTATTAACATACAGACAATAATATCGCAAACTATAATTTCATAACATTGACATGGTTTTTTGCTGTTATTACACACACAAAAACAAAACGAATATTACAACGGTCAATAAAAATTGAAATTTCCAAAATGGTTTATGGAAAAAAATATAACAAACCGTTCAGGTTTAATAATTATCCAGTTAAAACAACATTAAACTATAATTTACACTACATTTAAAACATATTACACACATTTTTTGCATTTGCGAGCATTCTGTTTCGCTAAGTGCATGCAACCAGCGTATCCATTTTATGACTTGAATACTCAAAATGGGTCTATCTTAGTTTTAATACCCTAAAATTCTATTTTTGTATACATATGCATTAGGGTGGAGCGATAATTTTTTTTTTCTGAAAATTGGCACGCCTGACAAATAGAAAGTTGTGTAAGGCAAAAATAAGTAATTTCCCAAAAAATATTTTTTTTTAGCTCAAGTCCCACCGCCCCACCACTTTTATTCTATTTCCTCGAATATGGCCATTGGGGCGGGGCGGTGGAAAGACTAATATAATAATTTTTGTTTATTAAAAAAAAGTATTTTTAATATTGTAATAAATCTTTTAGACCGCCAGCATTTGTTAAAAAAAAAATAATATCCAACATCATTTGGCACACGGCATGAGACCTCACTAATCGGCCACTTGCCTCTAAATTAGCTGCTCTTTGTCAGGTCAGACGTGCAAGGCAGAAAAAAAGACAGCAACTACAACAACAACAACAACAGTCTTCAAAGGTATCCTTGTTGCGTGGTTTGTACTTCGATGCCCGTAAAGACAATACATTGACATTTACTGATAATAGAAAAAGTATAACAGTCTAAAAACATATAACTTTATTAGAACAACCAGGTTCAAATATATTGGTTATCTGTCCCCTGTTTCTGAAACTGCCTCAAGTATTTTGGGTTCTTTAACTGAATTTTTAGATAGCTCTTCAATGTCGTTTGACAGTTTAGAAGTGGTTGGTTGCGACGGAACTAACAGTAATGTAGGAGCCAAGGGAGCGACCCCTGCAATGGTTTATCTGCCAGTTGCATGCGAATGAGCTTCCTCTGCGACATTTACTTTCACACCTCGACGGTGAAACAAGTGGTCCTCGAGTATTTCGTGGGTTTATTGGAAACCTCCTATCCAATTGCGAAAAGCTGCCAATCGTAGAATTTTCTATAATAGGGTGTGAATTACCTGACATTGATACTAACTTCGAATTAAGTACAGATCAAAAATATCTTTACGAAATGTGTTTAGCAATTAAAAACGGTTACTGCACCGAAGCTCTCTCAAAACATGACCCAGGACGACTGATCCATTCCCGGTGGTTAACTACTGCAAACAGACTATTACGTTTGTATATTAGCACTGCCAATCCAACTCAAAATTTAATTACGTTAGTAACATTTATTATAATTAAAGTTTATTGCCCTATGTGGTTTTCCATTAAAAAAATGCCTTCATGTATTTATTTATGGCGCAAAACATATTTTCAAAACTATTGAGCTATGCAATTATTTGTCAGATGATTAAAAACATATCGTTTACAAAGCGATTAATAGAAATGTTTTTTTTGGACACCCGAAAAATAATATATTGTCTATGTTGTTGGATGACCGCAGGTATTTAAGGCCTATTGGATAATTTTATAGGCTAGGGCTAAAACCGATCTTAATCAACTAAAACTTCGAAATTTTACCGTTCCCATCTTTAATTTTAAAACCTACGATTACTACGAGCTAGTAGACTGCCAAAATTTATTTTGGACCGAACCACCAATAACAACTAAGTTACCGGAAGTCCAGCTACGAGAAATCATAGAACCCAGAACATTCAGCGATTTCATATATAAAAGATTACCCTTGCCACACACAGGCTGTGGAAAGAGTCGTCAAAATGGTGACTGAGGCATCTGCTATAGTTTGTGGTTATGAGAGACGAGATGGGACAATAAAAAATAAATTAGAGTCACGACCCTTAATGCCAAAATTTAACACTAAAAAAGATTATCCTTTAAAGTAGCGTAATATGTCGCAAAATTATTATATATTTTTTTTACTATAGGCTTAAATTTTATTTTTTTCATTTCAAATAATAAATAAACGCGCGCTTGCTTTAAAAAAACCATATATTTTAATAATTTATTCATGATGCTTTTTGGTGTTTTTTTTTTTACTATCCCCTTTACCGCCACAAGGTCTCAAAAAATAGCATAAAATGTATGTATTTTAAAATAAGAATAATAATAATTTTGTATTATGAGTGGCAATCATAAAACCAAAATTATTAATATTTTCTTCAAATAAATACTATTTATGTTTTTTTAGACCCTGTGGCGGTGGAGGGGATGTTACTAAAAAAAAAATAAAAACACCAAAAATCTTTTTATTCCCAAACACATCTTTCCCAAAGTCAGGCATCTTGATTTTCAAAAAGAAAAGAAAATCTTCCTATACTGTCGCTCCACCCTAATATGCATCCCTAAAAACATTATTCAAATTTAAAGGCAATGGCGCGAGCCGCGAAGGGCATCGTAGACGTTCGTTTTTGTTTGAATTCGGTTCCAGTGACGCATGCGTATTTATATGCATAGGTTTTTCCAATAAGAACGATATGATTTCAAAATGAAATAAAATTAAAATAATTTCAGATAAAACAAAACGTTTTATATTATCTTAAAGTATAGTCGATAACATTTATGTTTTGAATAACACATCGTTTAAATGTCCTCCGTGACTTCGTGTACACGAGCGAATTCGACGAACCCAATTTTCGATGACTTTATGCAATAAATCGGGCGTGATCTGACGAATGCAGGGTTCAATGTTCAACCTTAATGCATCAAGTGTTTGTGGTCTGTTTTCATAAACCTTAGATTTCAATTAGCCCCACAAGAAGTAATCTAAAGGAGTTAAATCACAGCTTCTTGGAGGCCACTGAACAGTAGCATTCCTTGAAATTATCCTTTCGTCAAACTTTTCTTGCAATATATCGATAGTTTCATGAGCAGTGTGACATGAGTGGCACCGTCTTGCTGGAACCACATATCCTCCAAATCAAGTGCATCTAAATTTGACCACAAAAAATTTCTTAACTTCTGTCGATATCGTTCACCATTCACTGTAACTGCATCTCCTGCCTCATTTTGGAAAAAAAATGGTCCGATGATGCCACCATACCATAAACCACACCATACAGTTACCTTTAGCGGCTTCTCATGAATCTGCTGTGGATTGTTTTCACACCAAAAACGGCAATTTTGCTTGTTAACGTATCCACTTAACCAAAAATGAGCTTCATATCTGAAAAGATAATTTTTTTGACAAAATTAGGATCCCTTTAAGTTGTTCTAAACTCCAAGCAGAAAACTCTCTGAGCCGACGATGGTCCAGTGGCTTAAGTTCTTGGGTCAAAATAATCTTATACGGGTGTAAATTCAAGTCTTCTTTCAAAATACGCCAAGTTGTCGTTTTTTTAATCCTTAACTCTTGAGCACGACGAGGAATTGATAAATTTGGATCCACTGCAACACTAGCTCTTACAGCAGCAATATTCTCAACAGTTCTTGCGTTTCGATGTCTTTTTGGTGTTTTTACATCGTGAAGAGTAAAATTATTTTCAAATTTCTCAACGATGCGACGAATGGCAAGCAAAGAAGGACGATTATTTACACCAAAGTTTTCGCGAAGTGCGCGATAAGTGTTCACAAAAGATCGTCTATTTTCGTAAAATTTTTGGATAATAACCAAACGTTCTTGAAGCGCGTATTTAGCCATAATAAATTGTTATAGTTTACTGACAATAACTGACAACTGGTGACAGGTATAATTTTATTACCATGGTTACCATATCGTTTTAAAATCATATCGTTCTTATTGGAAAACTACGAAAGCGTGCAAGGGCAACATCCTACTTTTTTTTGCAATTCACACTTTTTTTTACAGAATTTCGTAAAAAGTGTAAATTTTAGCTTTTTTGTATAAAAAGTGTGAATTTACAACATTTTTACGAAATTCACACTTTATTTACAAAATTTCGTAAGAAAAGTGTGAATTTTGTAAAAAGTTTGTGAATTCACACTTTTTATACGAAATTTCGTAAAAAACTGAAAATCGTAGATTTTTTGTAAAAAATGTGTGAATTTCGTAAAAAAGATTGTAAATTGCAAATGACCGTTACCATTCTTCATTCTTTGACAGAGTAGCTATACCTAAACGTGCATCGCATGTTATTTTTAGTGCATCTTAGTATTTTCAAAAAGTTTAAGCAACACTGCTTCCCCCACGTTAGTAGTTTTAGGTTTTAATTCATGTAAATAAGTTAAAGACAACTTTTGTTTAAGTTGTTGAGAATACCCAATAAAGGTTTATATTTTATAAAAGGTTTTAATTTTTTAACAAGTACCTAGGTACCACAAATGGAAGAATAGAATATTATACACCAAAGAATAAAAGTGACACTTTTATGCCCAAAAAGAGGAATAAAAAGTGCGTAAACGTTGTTTTATTGTTTCATTCAATTTTTTAAATGTAACACACATAAGTAAATTATACATTGTACCTTCATCAAAAACATTATTTTATTAATTACTCTATGCGGACAAACATCAAATGGAAATTGCAAATTGTTTTAAGGCCAACAAAACCAAAAATTACAGGTAAGTAGGTAAATAAAATTGTACAAAGTTCATAAAAATTTTCGTTGTAAGGGTAATTTGAAAATGTGCAATTTGAGGAAAGTTCTTCAATAGCAAATGTAGGTACTGGCACTAAATAACTTTTAGCTGCATATAAAGACTGAACCTCGTACATCAAAACAGGTCGTCCAGTTGGGGAAATACTGTTTCTTGTCTTACTTATTTTATGAATATTCCGTTCCTAAACAACTTGTTCCAATTCAATCTAAAAATAAATAAAATTTAAGTCGGGTTCATTATAATTACCTACGGTAAGAATGCTCATTTGGCGTAACATTATACCGTACGTGGCGTACATTAAAAACCTGACCTCCACGTAATGTCTGATCCACACACACAAGGAAAATATGGTGAATAACCCCCTGTACTTAATCAATTCATTCTAAACAACATATTGCTTCCTGATTGAACTCACATCCACATCATACTGAAAAACAGTTTTATATCCTTGGCTAAAGAAATTCTTGTAAAATATACAAACACCCCGCGTTCTTCAATAAAGATTCTAATTATAACTATCTTGATCCAAAAGAAAATTGCTTACAATATGAGCAATTCGTCGATAAATTTGTTAATATTTTTATTTATCTAAATTAAGAACGCTGGAGTGTCGCATATTTTATATCAAAATAATATTTTCTTATTTTCTGTACTTGTATACCTACTATAACAGATACCTAGTTTTACCTACCTTTAGAATGGCCGAAAAGCAAAATTGAATTAACATTTTGTCCAGGGTGGTTCCTTGAAAGAGCTTGTTTTCTTTTAGTGATTGAAAAATATTCATCCAATATTGAACGCAGTGTTTTCGAAGCATACCCCACCAAGACTCAATTCGTTGGTTATGGGTGCTTTTTCGATATAGATGGGGTGGCCTATCATTTCTTTCAGTATTAAAGGTTACGTGCAATGTTTTTTGAAGACGTTCTACTACACCATTTTCCGTGCCCATATCAGAACGAACAGCTTTAGGACATCCACCTGTGATTCTTAATGCATCCAAGAAATAGCCACACTGAAAAAAGAATTTATTTGATCTAAACAAAAATGGAGTTCGCCGAAACAAATATTTGTTCCCTATGGCCTGAACAAATAATTATTTGAAATTTTGTCCAAAATTATTTGACTTTTGAGAGGGAAATGTATGATATTCAAATAAATATTATTTAAATAAAATTATTCCGTTATTTAGCACGAAGCAATATAGGTAACCAACAAATATGTATTTATTTCTAATAAATAAATATTTATTTTGTTCAAATAATCATTTATTTAAATCGCTAACACATTTATTTAATCCAAATCACGAATTGTTTATTATCCTTTATATTTATTTCTAATAAATAAATATGTATTCTTTCCAAATAATAATTTATTTAAATCGGCAACTCATTTATTTAAACCAAATCACGAATTGTTTATTATACTTTATATTTATTTCTATTAAATAAATATTTATTCTGTTCAAATTATTTAGAAATTAGGATGTGTGCTTTTTGGCATTTAATTTAAATAACATTGTTTCCTATAAATAAATAATTATTTACTATTGAACATAATAATATATAATATAATTATTATTAAATATTTTTTTGTAAAAACTATATTTGTAATAAACAATAAGATATTTAAATTAAATAATTAAAATAGGGTATAATCTCCGAAACTATTTAGAAGAGGAGCTGCAAAAAGAAATAAATCATACCACAGTTTTTATATATATTCTGTTTATTGTTACGAAAAATAACATAACTATATAAGAAAAGAAAACAAAACTGTAATTAACATGACAGTTATTAAACTCGGTTTGCGCCTACGAGAGCCTTATTCTCCTTAAACATTCATATTTACTGCAATAACTAAATGTTCCTGTAAAATAACATCTTGTTTGAGGGAAATAAATTAAATTTATCACAAACAATCAAAAATAGTTATAAATAAATAATTGTTTCCCCGAAATATTTATTTATTTAAAGCAAATAAATATTTATTTGCTTTAAATTTTATTTATTTCACGCAAATAAATATTTAAGGCGAATGAATAATTTTACACAAAGGGGCTGCAAGAGACGCTTTCGCGGCCATCTTGATATATGAATATTAATAATTATATTGAAAACAGAAATCAAAACAATAACGATATGCATGTTTATAAAATAATATAATAATATGGCAAAGACAAATTTGTTAACTTTTTCTATTATATACAAAAATAATTGAAACGTTTTTAAATGGGCATTTCTCCATGGCATGCATGATTTAGTAATTATTATTTTGTATAATATGTTTTAACTGTCTTTTTTAAGTAATAAACATTAAAATTAAAATATTACCTTCGAAGAAGGGCCACAGATGTCCCATGTTATGGCCAACTAGCCAATCGCGAACATCCATTGCCACACAAAATTATATATCACCTTGTCGAAAGACGCTCACTAAACGACTTAACTCTCCAGTCTCTACCTGGTACCTGCCTAGATCTCAAAAAGCAGTGGCGAAATAAAAAGTTATTTGCAGCAACAAATATTTTGTTTGAAATGTAGACGTTTAAAGGCAGAGGAGTAGCAAACAATTTTTTGTTTGGCGCGAATAAGTTTTATTTCACATAAATAAACAAAAACCAAACAAATATGAAATAAAAGTCAAATAATTCAATTTATTTGTTGCAAACAATATTTGTTTGAGCTAAATAAAGATTATTTGTGACTAACAAAAATAAAGCAAATACATCATTTATTTGGGATGAAACAGACTTTTTTTTCAGTGCACCGATAACCTAAAAATTATAGCTACCTACGAAAAATCTACAAAATTTCATTTCGAGTGTATAGGGATTAGGGTAAAGTGAAATAGCAAAGAAAAATGAAATTAAACATTAAAAAAAAACGAATGTAATATTTTTACCTAAAAATAAGCACTACTTAAGTACATTAAATTTAGGTATTTTGTTTATAAGTTTAATTTTACTTTTTCTATAATTAATGTAATTTGAGGCAAGTGAATTTTACTTATTCTGGGCAAAATGAAATGCAGATAGTACTTTGCCCTGATACTTTATTAAACTGGACGAATCCTACCACCTATATATATTCGTTTTTTTTTCAATTTTTATGCTTGCACATAAGAGACAATTTTAGGTGAAAGTCATAGCAGGGTTCACATTTTTTATTCATGACTTACTTTGGGATTATTTGAGGTGGGCTCCATCCTTAGCCAAATGATGTGCCTGGAAAACCCGTCTATACATCCGTTTATACATATTCTGTAGTGTTTTAATTTATCATAAGAGTCTATATGCCATAAAAAGTTGGGACCTTTATTTAAATACTGGCGCCTCCTAAGTCTTTTTCGTTTACGTATATCGTGTCCCGCTGGGTCCAAAACACGCAAAATTTCAGCAACTACTTCGTGAGTAACAACTAAGTTATTTTGAATACATATAAGATGCATCCACCTATAACCATGTAACTGCCCAGATCCTTTTATCTCATTCTCAATAAAACGAACTATGTCCCTAATAGAAGAATACTTTTTTCTTCGGTAGCGATTCGCTTTTTGTAGTACTCTTATAAGGGTTCTGTGTGAAATTATAATACCATTTAAATTAAAGAAAGAAAATATTGTGGCATATCGGACAAGTGTGTTACTATCTTTTATATTGGAATACACAGGGATCCAAGTCCAATGGATACCCTGGGGCGGGTAAACCACGACGGCCGTTTCGTCCTTGTTAGGACTCGACGGGCAGCCATAACCCAAGCAATTCCAAGAACGACGGAAAAATGTACTAAAAGCCTACTTGTAGAATCAAGGTGGCCCTCAATACACCTTAGCGCCATCCCACGGAACCAACTCCAATATAAAAGATAGTTACACTGGTAATACGTCCGATATGCCACAATATTTTCTTTCTTTAAATATTTTCGCGGACATTATATCATCTTCTATACCATTTAAAGTTCGCAGCATTACTAAAATTAGTTTTTGCTTAAACCCATAAGAAAAATATTTTAATATTTTACTGATCGTTAAGTCATCCTAAAATAAATAACATACTTTAGTTATTATCCTAACAAGTGCAGAAAATCAAGTTTGCTTTCCCGCACGCGACCGGAGTTAAGTTACCTATTTATGCATGAGTTAGAATGAAGAGTTTTCAATAACCTTGCCGAATTTTGCAAATTAATAGACCTACATAATAAACAATTGTTTTTACAAATCAAAAATTAACATAATTGAAATTAGTTTTAAAAACTCTTTTTAGCACGTGTATCTAACTCTAACATAAATAGATCTTGCATTTGTGTCAATAAGTATCTAATAATTAATTTTATTTCAGTTATGACAAATCAGCTACAGACTACTTTTAAAAATGTGAGAAATTATTTATTACTATATTAGAATAAAATATAGAGAATTTTATTCACGTACCTCCTCCATTGTATCCTTTGTTCAAAAAAACGACACTAAGATGCAGTGAAAATAACATGCGATGCACGTTTAATATAGCTACTCTGACAAAGAATGAAGAATGGTAACGGCCATTTGCAATTTACAATCTTTTTTACGAAACTCACACTTTTTTTACGAAAAATCTACGATTCACACTTTTCTTACGAAATTTTGTAAATAAAGTGTGAATTTCGTAAAAATTTTGTAAATTCACACTTTTTATACAAAAAAGCTAAAATTTACACTTTTTTTACGAAATTCTGTAAAAAAAAGTGTGAATTGCAAAAAAAAGTAGGATGTGGCCCTTCCACGCTTTCGTAGAAAACCCTTTATAAGTACTATTATTTTGGTAATTTGTGAGTTGATTGTTAGTAACACACTTTGCCACAAGTACCATATTTTAACTTAAGAACACTTGTGAGTGATTTTCAGAGAAATGCACTCACATGGTAATGGTAATAATAAAAAACCGTATGTACTTGGAGCTTTTGCAGAATTTTTTTATGACGTCATATTGCGAGAACGAGACATTGCGAGATGGTAGCAAGGCGAAATTGGGGAAAAATCTGGTCTTGATTTGCTAGACGAGACGAGAGTCATAAGTGATAAGACATAACTTTTAGTTATCCTCTAAGTAAGATTTATTATGACGTAGAATATCCGGCTGTTTGCACGTAAAAGTACCGGCCTAAGTAAACTAAACAACTAAACAACTTACCTGTTGATTACTGCGCTCTATTCAGGGAAACCTGAATAAAATCCAATATATTATGAACTGTACACACACAAAACTCCCTTTTATTACTAACTACACAATCTGCACACTCTATATCACGTGAACACGTGAATTCGTGATTAACACTTAAAAATAAATATATGTCAAGTCGTGGTTGATGCAATCAATTCAAATCGTAATTATTGAATTGAGCAAATTGTTTCCCGTCACTCATGTTGATTAAGAATACTACTTGGGATAAATTCGAGATTTGCGGTGATGCATCGATTTTATCTTTAGGTTGAAAATGAAATAGGCATAACAAAGGTTTGAAATTACCGAAATATCACTCTTATATTTTACGTATACACAGGAAATAATTTAATTTGAATGAATGATTTGTACTATTACTCACATAAAATAATCATGCTGGATTATTTTAAATCGATGCCGATCATTTTTATAAAATATGCCAACCTTTTAAATTATGTTTGATTTTAGAGATTTTAACATGCCTTGGATGTAGCTGCTGACGCATTGCATTGCGCAACTCTCAATAATAAAATTTAATAACTTGGAAGTTTCACCCCATAATTTTTCTGTGGTAGGTCGGAAGTTGGATGGTGACAGTTGGTTCTTTGCTTTGATCGTTAATGCCTATATGCACCATTACGACTAATCAAGGTTAAACTTTCACCGTGATTAATGACAAGAATCGCTATGGACCAATCAAAATGGTCGGGTCAATTATAATCACGGCCAATTCTATGCCTTCTTGTATCTCGAACGCGATCGTCAGCCGCAGCAACCTTTATAAGTCTCGAATAAGAAAGATCCAACTTAGTATTCCACAATATAATAGTGTGTGAATACAAGAGAAAAAAATTTATAATTCGGATATCAAGCCAGTAAATGTATAGGTAAAGTATTTTTCACCCTAAATGGTATCGACTTATTGACTGCAATAAAACTACCGGTTTAATCCCATTGTTATACATAATCAACAAGCAAATTCACTACAGGGTAGGGCTTTAGATATTTAATTCGTTATTAATAATATATTATTTAATGACATGAAATATCCTAAATAAATTTGTTATCGCAAGCACAAGATAGTTAAATATTACCTGCTATAATTACAAAATATAATCCGACCCTGACCGACAGTTTACTTGCATTTTTATGGCCGAGCTCTTGCAAAACGTCCCAGGTGGTTAAACGGAGTCAACCATTTATTGTGAAAAATAATTGTATTTTTTACCCTAAATGGTATCGACTTATTGACTGCAATAAAACTACCGGTTTAATCCCATTGTTATACTCAATCAACAAGCAAATACACTACAGGGTAGGACTTTAGATATTTAATTCGTTATTAATAATATATTATTTAATGAAAAGAAATATCGTAAATAAATATGTAATCGCAAGCACAAGATAGTTAAATATTACCTGCTATAATTACAAATTATAATCCGCTCCTGACCGACAGTTTATTTGCATTTTTATGGCCGAGCTCTTGCAAATTGTCCCAGGTAGTTAAACGGAGTCCACCATTTATTGTGAAAAATACTTTAACAATAATTGTGTATTAAATAACAGCTGTTCATTCAAATAATATAATTGTACCAATAAATAGGTAGTTTTTGCTGTTCATTATACAGGGTGGAATTTTTAACTGGAATAAATTCAGTATTAGAAAGTCTCTTTATATGCTAAAAAAATACAAAACTACGGCTGAGTTTATTTTTAATTTGGCATACTTTTTTCGTTTTCGTTTTCGTTTTTTCGTGTCGGTAGAAACCGCCCCCAACTTTTTTTTTTAAATGTAAAGGTATGTATTGTAATAGCTCGTTGGAAAGGGCATAAAAAGGAAATACGACCCACTATGTACTTTTAAATTTCGGTAATCTAGAAAGACAAAAAAAAACTGGTCATTATAGCAAAATGTCCTTAAACCATTTTTGACATTAGAAATATTAGGTTATTGGGAAAATAGTAATGAAATTTAGACGTTTATATGTATTGTGTGAATATTATACCGAAACACTAGTATGCGACAGTACCAGGTATTTAAAGTAAATTATCTAATTCCAGAATTTTAATAAAAGATTTGTGTATTTTTGCTTTGCTTGTTCGTTGTTAGGTATACCGGGTGTTTTTCAAAAGACGTTCACCAATATAACTTTTTTATATTTATTGATATTAAAATGAAATTTTGAGATTATGCATAAGAGATGAGTCTGCATTTACTGGCATAAGTTTTAATTTGTTAGCACTTCCGGTTTGACGGGAAGTGACCTTAACTTTGATATTTTAAATGGGACATCTTGTATATTTTTACTTATTTAGGTTCAGCAGAACATTATGAGTAAAATGACACATCACTTGTCATTTTTTGACGTTTTTATGTTAATTTTTTATTATCAATCTATAGTGCTACAAATTAATTAAATTTGTTAATTTATAGTCAAATAGTATATGAAAATTAAAATTATGTCATAATAATTGACTTTCTAAGTTTCACAAGCGTTTAAAATGGTTAGTTTTACTAGAAACGAACAAATTGATATGCTACTAATTTTTGGAGTGACCAGAAAAATTCTTCTGAAGCCGCAAGATAGTATGTATTGTATGTTTTATAAACTAATGAAGTTACAACTTTAAATTAAAGCCATATTGCTTTTCAAAACCATTCCATTGTTTTTCAAAGCCGCCTTTATATTTCTGTAGAAAAGATAATAATATAATGCATGACGCTTTTAAATTTGCGATTGGGATTTAAGGCAAATTTTTCAGTGTCAATTTTAAAATAGCATAGGAGTGTATGGTATCAAATTTTTGGAAAAAAATGCTCGTTTTAAATATGTTAGTGAACCGCCATCGTTTAATTTGGAAAAATGGAGTCAACGTCAAGAAAACAAAATTTCATTTTTTAAACGCTTGTGAAACCTAGAAAGTCAATAATTATAACATAATTTTAATTTTCATATTATACTACTTGACTATAAATTAACAGATTTAATTAATTTGAAGCACTCTAGATTGAAAATAAAAAATAAACATAAAAATATTATAACAGGTCAATGACGAGTAAGGTGTCATTTTACTCAGAATGTTATGCTGAATCCCAATAAGTAAAAACATACATGGTGTCCCATTTAAAATACCAAAGTCAAGGTCACTTCCGGGCAAACCGAAAGTGATAACAAATTGAAAATTATGCCAAAAAATCATCTCTCATCTCTTATGCATAATCTCAAAATTTCATTTTAATATCTATAAATATAGAAAAGCTATAGGGGTGAACGTCTTTTGAGAAACACCTGGTATACACACTTTCTAGCAGTCGTTGTATGTTAGCAAATAAGTTTAACATAAATATCAATCAATAAGTGTGTATGTGCATCTTCCTTTACACATATTTTTAGTAAATAAAAAATGTGTGCCATGTGCTAAACATCCTCATCGCCAACTAAACCGTATCATGAAAATAACTTACAAATTATATAAATAATCTGATTTCAATTCAAGTGTTTACAATCGATATTTATCCATCAGACTTGAAAATAACGTTAGGTTCGCCTCACAGGTCTTTTATCCACGAAATTATTTTCAAAAGAAAAACTTGGTATTTGTGTAACTAGAAGCAATTCAAAATGTGTTTGGAATACTTTTAAAATATAAATACATTTATAACGCCAAGTAAAAGTAATAAAAGTTTAAAAAATTTAATTTAAACCAGAATAAAAAGGCTTTGACAAAGGCTCTTTCATTGTACACGGTCAAAATGGGTTTGACTTTTGTTTATTAATATTTTTTATTACTTTTTATTATATATATTAATTAAGAAATAATTCCACGTAGGCTCAGAGGAGTAATAGATCGGCGCTTCTTTCTTTACCAAAAGGTTGGGCGTCTCCTAGCGATTTTATTAAAGGTCACAACAGGCCATGACATACGTAAGCAGATCAAAACATTTAATAAATATCATTACCAACTTTTGAAAAATAAAAAAAAATTAGGAAAAGTTAATTACAATTACTGAAAACGATATCGAATGAGCTTAAATATAATTTGAAAATATTTATGGCATGAACTTAACAGATCAATCAGATGCCGTAGTTTTTCAAGCAGCAACGAATTTGATATATTGCAAACTTTACCTGCCTTTTACGGCGTGTTTCAGGAAAATATTTTTGTTTATGTATATTTGTATTCTAGTGGGTAATTTTAGAAAACTTTATTTATGTTATTTACGATTTTACTTTAACACATTTTTTTGGCAATAAATTGTTTCCTAAAGCCACCTTCGTTATTTAGTTATAATAATGGCTATTGGAATAGTTCATAAAAGAAGTTTTTTGCGAATAACTATTGATGTGATATAAATAGCGACCGAGTTATAATTACAAAAATTATTTTTTTTTATTTGCGCATTGAGTGACATAAAAATTAACAAGGGCTCCAATTTAAAATAAGAGAAGTATATTGTTTTAACGTGTGCAAAGGTTGACACTAAATTTTGGACAACCTGTAACATTTGTATCAACTAAACTTAGTTAACGAGCTTGTTAGACCTTATTTGATAATGTGTAATTTTATTAACAGGTCACTGTACTAATTTTTAAAAGCAGTGGTACAAAACGATTTTTTTTAGTTTATATTTTTTCCGTCTATATCACTAAACAGATGTCAATAAAATTTTAGGGGTATGTAGGTACCCATAAGAGACATACAAATACGTAAGAAAATATATGGCCTGTTTTTAAAAAAATACATGATGACGTCACACTTTTTTGGAATACATATCCTGTATGAACAAATATATTTTCCTGAAACGCTCCCTAAGTTTTAAAATATTAAAATTGTAGCTTAATTAATAACTGAGCTATACAGGGTGTGTCAACAAGGTGTTCGCCTTCGATAGCGCCTAAACTATAAGAGATTTATAAAAAAAGTGTTATATAAAAGTTATAGGATTGACAATGGAGCATAACGATAAAATATTTTATGATATACCGGCTGCCTCAAAAAAGCGGAACAAGAATAAATGTACTTTCTTCAAATGGAACACCCTGTATATTTTTACATTTTTAAATTCCACATAAAGTTATAATTTTTTTTTATTAAATGCATTATTAGTATATACTTCATAGTTTCCGAGAGATTGACTCTCGAAAAGTGACATTTTTGAACTTTGACAGCTTCTAACTTTGTAACAGTACGTTTTAGAACAAAACGGCTTACATGTCCCTATCTTTAATTTTTATTATCTTCCCAAAAAAATCAACTTCCAGTTAAACTGGAACAACTATATTTCCTGCTTTCGAGTTACATCCGGTTTAACCGAAAGTTGATTTTTTTGGGAAGATAATAAAAATTGAAGATAGGGATATGTAAGCCGTTTTGCTCTAAGACGTACTGTTAGAAAGTTAGAAGCTGTCAAAGTTCAAAAATGTCACTTTTCGAGAGTCAATATCTCGGAAACTATGAAGTATAGACTAATAATGCATTTAATAAAAAATAATTAGAATTTTATGTGGAATTTAAAAATGTAAAAATATACAGGGTGTTCTATTTGAAAAAAGTACATTTTTTCTTGTTCCGCTTTTTTGAGGCACCCTGTATATCATAAAATATTTTAACGTTATGCTCCATTGTCAATCCTATAACTTTTATATAACACTTTTTTATAAATCTCTTATAGTTTAGGCACTATCGAAGGCGAACACCTTGTTGACACACCCTGTAGAAGACGGAAGATAAGGTGCAGGAACCTGTATATTCTGGTAGAAAGTAAAATATTTATACCTAGTGCCCCACTGAGAATGGCCCTCGGCCGTATCTCTGTAAGTGTCAGTGGTAGGTATGGCTTGAGGAATTAAAAAAAAAATAAAAGCGGCTGTGAGAAATTGCGGGAATTTATTTTTAGGTTTCTAGGTTGGCCGCTAGAGGGTGTTTAGTAAACAAACAAATAGAGTAATTTTTTCTAAAATCCTCATAGTGAACGTGTATCAATGGTAATATTTTTTCAATCGAATGAAAATTCTAGATATCTTTTGTTTTTGAGTTTTTGCTCTACCTTTTTGTAGCAGGGGACAAATATTGCTATGCAAAAATATTCACAACTTTGCTTTGGCTTATCGGAATTTAACAAATCTTATTCATTCTTTTGTTTTAATAATTTAATAAAAAAACTTAGTCGTTCTAAATTCGGTTGCGACAGCTACGGCGCTATTTAGCAGAATCAACAATTTCTTCGTTTTTCTCAAAAATTTTAAATACAATGATATATTTTTTTAAATTTAAGCATAAAGAAGAATATCTGTAAAAACCGCAAGCTAACATTTTTTTTAAACCGGAGATATGAAAAATATAATATAAAAATGAAGTCCATAAGATAAATTAATGTTTTAATACGGCAAGAAGTAACAAATACCATACCATTGTGTTTTCTAGTATGGTTCCATTAAAAGAACAAATTGCAGTAAAATTTTGAGTGGGCTGTGAAACAAGTATAAAATAATAGGTGTGAAAGTTTTAATAAGTTAAATTTTGAATTATTTCCTTAAAATTTGTGCTGCGTCAATATCTTGACCTCAAATAAAGAGGCGTTTGACGTTTTACAATTTTAAGTAAATTTATCAAAATTTAACCCACTGTGTTTGACACGTACTATTTCATATTTTAAATCAAAAAGTTTTTTTGCATTTTTTTCTGTTTCACATTCCACTTCACAGTTTTACTGCAATTTGTTTCATTAATGCAACCATTCTCTATTATTTTTGTTTTAAATAATTTAAATTAACAAAACATTAATTTAAAATTGTTGATAGTATTGTATTGATTATAGCTTTGTAGAGGATACAGTGGTATGATATTTGTAACTTCTTGCTTACAAATACCGTATTAAAACGTTAGTTATGGAACACATTTTTATATTATATTTTCCATATCTCCGATTTAAAAAAAAAATATTGGCTTGTCGTTTTCACAGATATTCTTATTATTTATTCTTCTTTTCGCTAAGTTAAAAAATATATGTCGTTGCAATTAAAAATTTTTGTTGATTCTGCTGAATAGCGCTCTGTAGCTGTCGCAACGAATTTCAGAACGAATCAGTTTTTTATTAAATTTGTAAAACAAAAGAATCTCTATTTAGCGAGTTCAAATTTGTCAAATTACGATCAGCTAAACCTAAATTGTGAATATTTTTGCATAGCAATATTTGTCCCTTCCTACAAAAAGGTAGAACAAATACTCAAAAACAAAAGTTATCCAGAATTTTCATTAGACTGAAAAAATGCTACCTTGATACATGTTTACTATGAGGATTTTTGAGATTATCCATCTTTTTCTTTGGCCACTACAGTTACGCCCCCTAGCGACCACACTAGAAACTTAAAAATAATTTCCAGCAATTTCTCATAGCCATTTTTACTGAAAAATTTCCGCAAGCCCTACGACTGACACTTTCTAAGATAAGGCCGAGAACCATTTTTAGTGGGACACCCGGTATTTCTTAGCTATTTTAGGAATATTTACTGTAAGAACAATAATAGAAATCAAATTATTAATGTTAACTTCCTATTGTTGGGGTGCACAATTTTAAGATGAATTAACTAGCAAGGCAATTTTGACTGTCACAATAATGATAAAAGGATAGTGTGTAGTACACCTCTTAAGGAATAAATGAAGAACTTTTGTATTAGGTGTAAATTGTATTTTAATATCAGAGCGCTTTCGGCCTATGGTCCATCTTCAGTGTCTCTTTGTCAGGATTTGCAGAGTTAAGCCGGGTTTATAACTATTCAAAACTTTAATGCATAGTTAATAAACGTAAACTTAATACGTAACGTAATACGTAAGACACACATATAGTTTGTAATGATTTTTAATTTTTAACAATTTTAAGTTGTAAACCTACACTTGACGCTCAGTAGAGATAACGTCAACTAGGTAGGGGAAGTCCGGGCATAGCGAACAACCCGGGCAAAGCAAAAAATCGTTGCCGCTTAAAAAGTATGAATAATAAAATTCAGTCGCTGGATAGGCAGACACTCCTATAATACTCGCCTAATATGCCAGTTGACACTTGTCTGTAAAATAGACCGTGCAGCTATTACACGATAAATATTAAAAGTGGCAAGATTCTTAAAAAATCATAGAGGTAAGTAGGGCTTGTTTTTTACAGTAATATTTTATATTTTTTAAAAACAATTATATGTCAATATTGACCACGAAGTAGCCTAATAATCTTAACTTTGAGGTTATGAAAATTCAAAGGTAATAAAAGTGCATGTAATATTTTAAATTTTTAGCACATTCGGGCAAGGAGAACAGGGTAAAGTGAACAGACTCTCTTTACCCGATCCTTAAAATATAAAGCATGGTCTGTACTAAATCAAGTCTAATCTGTTATAAAGCTTCAAGCAATATTATATTAAGGTTTTTTTCAGAAATTGAAACTAAAAAACGAAAGTGGTTAAATAAAAAAAAAGGAAAATTGAGAAGCAGTAAAACTGTCAGATTTGTTGTCAGTTAGGTATATGAAGAGATTAACGGAAAGCCTGTCGAAAACTGGATATGGTGTAAAATATGCAAGAACTGGTTTCACGAGGCTTATAGTGCTTATGAAGGTATCGGAATAATATAAGTGCGATTTTTGTGAGTAATGTTCACTTTGCCCGAACCCATCTTTCACTTTGCCCGAGGTGCCCGGGCAAAGTGAAAAATTACAGTTTTTTGTTAATTATTTTTTTACAGGTTTTTGATAATACTAATTAAGATTTGCATACCTTGTATATGAAGTTAAATGTTCAATTTGTACTTTTGTTATCTAAACGGACTTCCCCTACCTACCTATTTACTTCGTTGTGCTGAAATTTTTACTAGTTTGGAAGAAATGAAAATAAGTACATAATAAACTTGCTACTGCCTTGGCCGCAGTGCCACTTTACTTAACCATGGTGACCGCTATATCTGCTATAGTTGCCAATAAGCAACGTGAGAAGATTTAGTGTGGGACCCATGAAGAGAAACCGTAACAAAGAAGGTATTTTTGTTACATTATTTTATGCTATAAAAGAACTTGAGCGGGATGAAGAACAACAAAGCCTCCTCATCAATTGAACTTGAATTCATTTTCTCTCGGAATAATTTTAATGAAAATTAACTTTTATTGACATTCAAATGAAAATTTAGGGTTATGTTATTTCATCTGTCAGAGGATTTTGCCCATGCGTATATTGATGAACTTTCATAATTTTTAGTCTCTAACGTTAAAAGTTGAAAGTTAAGCATCTTTCAAGGTCGCATGTTAGCGAATAAAGTTATGTTTTATGCATTACAAATCCTTATAAACTGGTTCATATGATCCTGTGATTTAAATCTTAAGCTTATGCACTAAAGTTATCACTACCAACTAAAATTATGTTTTTGAATGATTATTTCCTTTCAATCAATTTTGAACAATCACTGACAAGAATTCGTATGTCATATTTAATTTTCAAATGGAAAAATTGCATGACAGCTGCTGTCAGTTTTGATGGTAGACTGTCAAAATAAAAAATTAATTTAGTAATAGTACCCAGTAAAATGCTTTGTAAGTGCGTTGTTTTGATTGATTAAATGATCATATTACTAGTAATATGATCATTTCATCATAATTTTTCTTCAGTCGGGAAATAATCTTGCCAACTATCATTCGTACATCTAATTTTCCCTATGAAAAAATTCAAATAACTCGTTGACAAGTAATTTGTTTGAAACAAATTACTTGTCAACTCGTTTTTCCAATTTTTTTCAGAAAAATTAGATGCACTTTTGATAGATATTACCCCCGATAACAAACCCGGCTTAAGTCTTTCAACATCAAAATAACACAACAAATGGCATTGTTACACGGCAACAAACAGTCCATCAAGGATGTTTTTATCATATATCCTTCCAAAATACCTTTTTTTTAATATTTAAATTTTGATACGTGAGTTTGTTATGATTGTTTTACACCATTTGTAGTGTTTTCTTGATTGAAAAACCTACTATGCAAATCCTGATAAAGACGCACTGAAGATAGCCAATAGACCAAAAGCGCTCTGTTATTAAAATACCATTTACACCTAATACAAAAGTGTCCTTCATTTATACAATAAAGATATAATTGTGCAAGCATAATTTACTCATACAATCAAAGTTTCTTTATTTAAGGTAAATAAAGAATTTAGCTTGACCGGCCATACTGAATGTGACAAAAACGTTTCTGTAAATGCCATTTAAGTCACAGTCAAAGTTGCTGGTTTATTAATACTTTTTTAATATCTTTGTACAGTTTGACGTTATTTTTTTAAAACATAAAAACTATCACGAATTTATAGGGTACAATATGCCACATCCAAATTTAAAAACTTCAGTAATTTTAAACCTTTGCACCGCCTCAATTAACTAGTCGATCACAAATCTTCCTTTAAAAAAAAATCACTACCGATCATCCGTTTCCCGCAATATCCGAAAGTCACTTCTATTACGTCGGATTATCCGAAAAGCCGGCTTTTTTCTCGGAAATGGTTGTTCGCGAGAAAATCGTCCGAATACAGCTATTACGAAGCGGAGAATGCCAGACAGACAGGTGGGTAGAATGAAAACGCAAGTTTTCCCGAACACGTGGAAAAGGTTTTCGCTAATGCGCTTGAGCTCGGGAACATTGCCTCGTCACTGATTGTTTGGGTGCCTTTTTCATGTTACTTTATTGCAATATTTTTTTAGCTTTATCACATATTTAATCACTCAAATGTGTAGAGTGTAGAAAAATTACGTAGTGACGTGTTGACTAGCCGGTTTTCTATTAACTTTCTATTTTCAATTTTTTTCATAAATGTTTCCTGTGAATATTTGAACACTTACAATGGCAATATTTTCTACATTAACGGAGATATAAAAAAAGCCATTTCTACAGAAACGCGGGAAAAAAAATGAGGTATTTTGCGGACCCCATCTTGAAGCACTACCCTCATTCACTTAAAAATATTAAATGGCACTACCCTCCTTGTGACACTACTCTGGAAAACTTAACAAAATTGATTTTTTCTACGGACATGTGGAAAAATCAATTTTCCGCACAGATATCAGTGCGGAAAATTGATTTTTTCACACTAGTGCGGAAAAAATTTTCGGCACGATTATGTCAAAATCAATAATATATTAATATCACTTTTCGGTTACCTATCATGTTAATTTTAGCAAAGAATAAGTTTTTTTAACAGTTTACTATAACTCAATGTAGGTATTACTTTTTTTTCTCAGAATTAGTTACTGTTACATAATTATGTATGTGATTGTTATAGTTAATTAAAAATTATTAAATTTCTTTGAAATAATATGTGTTACTTATTTCCGCGCGTCTGTAGAAAAGCCATTGTACCTGACATGTGCGGAAAATGTTTTCCCTGCACTCGGCTGCTTGCGATAACAAAATTAATGCGTTACATACGAAATGTAGGCAAAATTGAAATATTTTAAAAATTATTTTTTAAAATTTGGCAGGAAGAATTAGAAAATTAACGTTACTGATGTAAAATAATCCTATGCCTAAATTATTTCACTTTAGTGGTAACTCCCTCTTTTTTTTTAGCAAATAACGTAAATCTTACGTGTTTTTCGCTCTTTTTCGTAAAATCTTTAATAAAAGAAATACACAGGGTGCCGGTAAAAAGGAGATCAATCCTGTACTCGTATATTCCTGGAGCAAAAATAATATGACTTTTATAATGTAATTTTTCATTTTTGACCCTCATGTTCAATATACAGGGAGTCCACGTTTGAAATTAAAAACTGATTTTTTTTTAATAATTCGAGTATTTAATAAGATATTAATTTTAAATTTGGTTCATTGATGCTTTAGAATAAAAAGTTACATTTTTGAGAAAAACAAACTGAAAAACAATTATCAAATATTCAAAATAGGGGGTCCAGTACTCACTGACCACCCTTCGTCTCTTCAAAAATTTCGATGAAATGATGCGTTTTGGAGATAATTTGAAAAGTATGGCCCGTTGCACACTTACGTTCGTCCTAGCGGCACCGTTTACGCGATTTACCGCGTTCGTGTCATCCTTGGACACATGCATGCACGGTTTTTGTCAGTTTGATTCTATTTTAATTTGAGTATGGTAGAACGCAGACGATATACAGTCGGTAAGCTACTTATTTGTCGGGAGAGTAAACACACGGCCGACAGTCGACCGTTTAAGAAGGTGAACAACGCATATGAACGTTAGATTATCCGACGATGGTTACGTTTTATTCTAAATCTAACGGTGTATCAAACGTATTATTTATTAGAAGTTTCAATGTAGAAAAACACATCATCAATGAAAATAGGCACATTATCACTACTTAAACACTAGTAGGATTTTAAAACGTTTTTTTTTAAAGAAACTTATAACAAAACATAATATCTAATAAAACTTATCTGAAAAATGAAACAAGTAATAATTAATTTTAATTATTAAATACAATTATTTTTTATTTTTAAAAAATGCATGATAATATTCAAACATTTACCATTACCTTTTTACATACATTTACCATTTAAATTCGGCATCATATGGGTGGCTATGAAATTGATTGACGTTTGCAATTATTTAAATAGTTTTTTTAGATCTGTCACTTAGTTACAGAGACCTGTTAGTTTTTAATTTGGTAATTATTATTATTTATTTTTTTTATTTTTAACTGTTGCATTATGCAGTAAAATTTAAAATAATTGAACATTATTCTAACGAAGAAAAATTTGACATGATTTGCTGTTACATCGAGAGTCATAAGAATTGTGCGCAAGCAGAGATGCAATATTTTCAAAAATATCCCGAATGGCGTCAACCAAATCGATTAATTTTTAAGAGGCTAGTTACAAATTTAAAAGATAATGGCGCGTTTAAAAAACCTGTATTACATCATGTTAAATTTTACTGCACAATGCAACAGTTAAAAATTTAAAAAACATAATAATAATTACCAAATTTAAAACTAACAGGTCTTTGTAACTAAGTGACAGATCTAAAGAAACTATTTAAACAATTGCGAACGTCAATCAATTTCATAGCCACCCATATGATGCCGAATTTAAATGGTAAGTTTTATTAGATATTATGTTTTGCTATAAGTTTCTTTAAAAAAAAAATGTTTTAAAATCCTACTAGTGTTTAAGTACAAAAATAAAAACAAAAACATTTTCGATAATGTGCCTATTTTCATTGATGATGTGTTTTTCTATATCGAAACGTCTAATATATAATACGTATGATACACCGTTAAATTTAGAATAAAACGTAGAATTTATTAAGCATAAAATAAAAATTTTCGACTATTTAAAATAACAAAGTTGATGATGGTTGTGACTAAACGAAACGTCGGATCAAAAATATAATTAAACAATTTTGTTGGGGAGAAAAAGTGGCAATAAGAATGTTAAATTTATTTTAACATGTCTCTTCAAATAGAATCATAAATCAATTAAAACGAAATCGCGAAAATTCGGTTTTATCCACATATCTTCGGAAGCATTTACAATTTTTTAAATTTGAAAACATGACGTTACAGGATTCAGTTATGTGCAACTTTTCTCTAATTTAACCATCTCTGTACCTCCTATGGTTTACGAGATTCCTGTAGAGTGCATTCTTATCTGGAACACCCTACCCTGTATATATATTTTTTTTATTATTAACGCCATCTTTTGGTCGGTAAAAAACTAGGCTAATAGAATAATTGCATTATTGTGGAGTGGTAAATAGTTCAAAGATCACTTAGATCGTTTTGCTGCAAATATTTGTAATATTTTGATGATGCTTTTGGTTATTTGAAACAGTTTAGTCTTCATTAAGTTTCGTAAAAAATAGGTGTCGGATGTGTGTGTCTTTCTCATTCGATTATCTTAATAACATCATGTTAGGTTAAACACAAAACCATGTGGTCAATTGTAACGAACTACAAAGTAAAATATTCAGTAAGAAAAAATGCCAAATTAAGAGGAAGCTATAGGTACTGGAAATAGCAAAAAATTAAAACAAGTATTTAACTGATGTCGTACCTACCAAATTTAATGAGAAATCTTAAACATTCTAGCAAGCCACTTTTTATTCAATCCTTTTTTATAGAAAAACTACTTGAAATATCTCAAAAGCTAAAAAATAAATTCAGCTGGGAAGATAAGATTCCTACAAGTAGGTATAGTAAAACTTAACATAAATAATAATTAAACTGTATTATTTTATAAACTAAAGTCCTTAAATTTGTCATTTTTCCGCAACAACTTAACCTATCAATAATTAAACCTTTTATAAAAATGGTGGTCTAGATTTATTAGAAAACTATGGACCTAGTTTCTCAAAAATATTTATTTTTATTATTATTTGAACGACAGCAAATCATTTAACGTTACTCAGCATGGATATCTGTGGGGGATCCAGCCACACAACAATCATTCCATTCACGCAAATTATACTACGATTTTTGGAGGACAGTAAACTTGCCACTGGGTTATTTATAAACTTATCAAAAGCATACAACTGCCTAAATCGTGAGTACCTTCTTAAAAAACTTGAATGTTACGGAGATCGTGAAAATGCTTTAAAGTGGATTGGATCATATTCATAGGGTTAGGATTTCAAATTCGATTCAATAAAAAATATTGTTGGTATACCCGAAGGAAGTATTATACGTCCGATTTTATTTTTAATATATATTAATGATCTAAATTTGATAATAAAAAAAGAAAATGATGCAATAACACGTTTCGCAGATGACACAAACTTATTACTAGGCATATTCTGTTCAATGACCACTGACGGGTACGTCATATTTTCCATATTTGCGGTACGTCGTAAATAAATTTAGTCAGTTTGACTACGTGTGGTAAAGTTTAAAAAAAATTGTAGGTTCTTAATACCAAAGAAAAATTCTAAGCAAAAGGCACTAAGTGGAAATTAACAAAAAATTTTAAGGTGTATCCAAATGCTTTAAAATCAACCAAAAATACTTTTATATACTACATTTTATTCTTTAAAAAATAATTTCAAAAACATTTTCGCAGATTTCGTAATCAAATAAATATAAAATCAATTATTATGAAACTAGCTCACCCTTTCAATTGTAATAGGTACCTACCTAATACTCATGCATTTTTCATGTGTTTTCATCGCCTACATCTAATTGATTTTCACTTCGGTGAAAATTCTAGTTGAATAGAAGGGCCTTGAAGATTTAACTTCCTCTTAATACGTTTACACTTGGTTAATAAAGAATTGTTTATTGCCCATTAAGTGGAAGAAGGCGCCGAAATCGGAATCAATATTTCCAATTTCAATTAAATGGTGATTAATTTTCCGATTTTCTCTACAATTTATCGTAGGCTTACATCCTTCGAAGTGAAACTAATCTAAAGCCCATGCACCCAAATGACTAGTATATATTTAATGTTATTATCAGAAAAAAATTAAATACCTAGCTCTTAAACACTGTCATATAATATAATGAAACGCCCCAGACCCGGGGATGTTTTTCGCTAAAAAAAATTCCACAAAATTTCTTAAGGGTTTAAGAAAATAAATAATATTTTTGGATCAGTAATATGTGCAGAGGAACCCTAAAAGAACTTAAAAGCCACAAAAAGTGTAGAATTTTACCCTCTTATCTGTGCGAGCAGGTCAATTTCTTTAGTTTTAGAAAAACACATGGCCACGCGACGCGTCACCAGTCCTGAAGTCTGAAGGCAAGGGTGAGAGTAGAAAAGCGATCAAAACGACGCTCAAAATTTTTCCAACCACAAGTTACGGTCGTTACGCTGCCAGTGTGTTTTTTGGTGTCGGAAATCTATTCTTTATTACAAATTGTTTGATTTTTTTTTACTTATCCTAGATTCCTTCCAGCGCCGATCGACCGTACGGTTCGCCAATCCAAAGTCGACACCCGGTACGCTAGAAGTCTTTGAGAACGGAATTAAATCCAAATACTAAATTGGGGTATTGACAACAATTTGTTGGGTACAACTACAAATTGACCAGACAACATCGGCGCCGAGCTACGTTTACGGTTCACCAATCTGGACGTTAGCTCATGGTGCTTGTGTCGACAAGGCGCAGTAGATTAACCTGACGATTGCAGTTAATAAACAAAGACAGCAACAATCTTAAATTCATAATTATTTAAAGGCCGCATCACCATATAAAAATCTAAATATTCTATTACTTCGAAGGTTGGAGACAATGAGGTTTCTTGAATGTTGAAAGAGTTTTGGACTTCAATTGTCTTTATTTGTTTTAAATCACAACGTTTCAACTGGTAAGTCTCTCCAGTCGTCTTCAGGTGAATACTGGTATATTCAGCACCCGAACAAATCCGATAATGTCACTTTGACTTCAAAATCTTTGTTTTCTTATTCTAAACTTATGAATGCGAATGATGAAGGCAAACACTTTATATAGCTTAATAGACGAATCGGATGATGAAGATTTTATAAAAAGATTTAGGTTATTTAAGGAAGCAGTTCGGCTTTTAATGGACCGAATCTCAGTCGAAATAAATTCACCAACAGAACGGTTATTATAATATTGTCACGAGGGCACCGGGTTCCTTTATTAACAGACGGTCATCATAACTACTTTAACTATTTATTAACTAAACAGTGCATAGATAATATTACATATAAAACTTAATCCTACCTTTTTATACTCTGGGCTTCTACCATTAATGGGGAGGAAAGTGTCGTCGCGATCTCTTAACACGGGATCGGTCGCGGTGTTAGAAAAAATCTAACATTTTTAATATTTTACCCATAAAATCTGACCTGTTCGTTTAAGATCTTTCCCAATCCAGCAATGCCTTAGGACGACAGTATGTAAGCGCATGGCAGATTTGCATTTGACGCAGTTAAAAACTAGTCGTCCGTAAAGGCAATTGTTAGTATTATTCTAACACGCGACCGATTAAGTTTCATTACTTTATAGAAAAAATGTAACGACGCGACCGATCCCGTTTTTAAAATCGCTGTGCATTATTTATGTTTTTGGTAAGTTGGCTTATTATTTATTTGGCCATTATTGTTATTTCCTGCGTTTTTTGATTATCAGATTAAAAATAATAATTAAAAATGGATAAGAAAAAGGGAGAGCAACTATTGAAATGGTATGAAGAAATCTCTACTGATACCGAGCCCCTGAATTCAGATGATGATCTAAGTGATGCGCCTTCTGAACACAGCTTACATAATACCGACACTGAGCAATCCGATGATGATGAGGTTCCCGTTGCTCAACCCTCAATAACTACTTATATTTGTATTGAATCTGGCAATTCGAGTGAAGAATCTGTTTAAATTAAAAATTTGGGAAACCTAATATTATGTATTACCTATTTTTATAACTATTATTTTATTTAATTTTTAGATTTGTATTGTTTCAATTTATATAAATAAACTTTATAAGTATTATAAACTTGTTTTAGTATACATTAGAATAACCACAATCACTAATTCTGATTTATTTCTTAATGTTAGATAAAATCTAACACGCGACCGATCGCGTTATGAGAAGGGTAGCGACCGATCCCGGGTTAATGACGGCTCAGGGCGCTTGGCGACGTGCCTGCTTGGCTGCGAGATGGTTGCTCTATTCCGCGCGCTCGCGAGGAATCAGGTCGAAGCATTAAGCTGGGGGGTACCCAGGCGTCGACCACTTGGAAGCGCAAAAACTACCCCCCGTGACAATATTAGTATGCAAAATAATTTTTTATTAGACGCACAAGTTTAATTGCCTAATTTTTAGTCGGTTGCGTGTAGATTAGTGTTTACAATATAAATAATTTATTTTAGTAACCATGCTTTGACGCCCGAAGAAAATAAATGGTACTTATTCATTCAAGTATTGTGTCACTGGAAGCTTTTCAGAAACTGTGGGAGATTTTATGGAAATTAATAAGGTCACAGCTAGTCGAACAGTTTTGAAAGTTTCCAGAGTTGTTGTTAGTTTAAAAAAATATTTACAAACTATTATATGAACAGGGACCTGCTGTGAATAAAAAAGAAGAAGTTGCTGTAAATTTAATTAACGACGATAATGTTCTACTTCACATGAATATTAATAATACAGTGTGACCAGTAAAGTCCGCATCATATGGGATTTTTTTATTAATAGCTTTATTCGAAATTTGACTTTGGCATTAAGTTCTGCTTCGATCGAGATGAAAATTAAGCAAACAAATAGTAGTCACGTGATTCGCATTATCTTCCAAATTTTAATTTTTTCCAAAAAATAATTTAAAAGTAAGGCTATTTCTGAAAGTATCGGAAAAAGTTATTAGAAAAAGTTTTCTTCAAATTCAGTTTCTAGCCCACATGCAAAATTTTAGCTGCATAAGATAATTTTGATTTTTCATCCATATTTTGTAAATTGCACCACTTTTGCAAAATAAGACTCAACGCAACCTACATAAAACTTCTTATGTTTGACAGTGCTTTATTTCAGATACATTTTCTTGAAAGTAGCGCCATATTAAATGTGTGTTTTTCTACAAAATTAAAATGGGCTATTAAAATTTGGTAGAGTGTAAAGCAAAGTTTATTTGTTTTTTACCCTGTATAAGGTAACTTCATAAAATAAGTATTTTTGAAAACGTAGTTTAAGTCTGAAAGGAATACACCCTAATATTAAAACAAAAAAGAACACAGTGTCCATAAGTAAAGTGTTCATTAAGTGGAAAATAAATTTTAGTGATGGGTAAAAAATTAAAATTATCTTATGCAGCTGAAATTTTGCATGTGAGCTAGAAACTGCATTAACAAAACCTTTTCTAATAACTTTTTTCGATATTTTCAGAAATAACCCCAAATTTGAATTATTTTTTGGAAAAAATAAAAATTTGACAGATAATGCGAATCACGTGACTACTATTTTTTTACCTAATTTTCATCTCGATCGGAGCAGAATTTGATGCCAAAGTCAAATTTCGAAAAAAGCTATTAATAAAAAAAATCCCATATGATGCGGACTTTACTGGTCACACTGTATAAATGTTAATAATGTTGTTCAATACTGTGATAAAAATTTCAACTGATCAATCATATCAAAAAATATATTTATTTCTTTTTGAAACAAGTAACAATATATTTTATATAATAAAATACAATAAATATATTAAGCTCCTTCTCGTATTCAGGATTTTGTTGTACCCACAATGAATCATGAAGGAAAACAGATTATTCAAGCACACAAAGCTAACAGCTTATCTGCAAACTTGAATGTCTATTTTGTAGTGCAGTTTAAACTTGTTTTGCGTCGAATATACCCTACCACAGAATATTTTTATACTTCACCCCAAAAAATAAATAAATTAAACATAGAATTAAATCAAATGAACAGCATTCGTTTTTAGCCCCCTATATCAATAGAAAAAGGAAAAAAAAGGACTCTAGCAAAAATTTTAAATGCGTTTATTTATGTTTATCCTAAGTAATTTACACAATTAGCCCGCTCAATTGACCAGCTGTTAATGTTTTTAAAGGGTAGTGATATGTTAATTATTCTGTTAAAGGAAGACCCAAAGTGTTATTGGACAATGGTAAATATTTAGTTTTCTGTAAGTTACCCGTCAAAGAATTAGTATCCAACCAATTATTTGGAGACTTTCAATTATTTTATCTTTAATGTCCTGCCATGAACACCCTTCTACACAAAGAACAGTGTCGTCTGCAAAGGATATCACACTACCAGAAACATTTTGGGATAGTAGATTATTTATACAGGGTGTTCGAAAAATAGACGAAGATATTTTAGAGGGTGATTCCTTGTTAGAAAATATGAAAAAAAGTTTTTATAAACATGGGTCCGGAAATGCAGGGTTTTCAAGATACAGGATGTTAAAAAAATAGAAATAAAAAATGAAATTATTAATTAAATTAAAATACTTACTCGATGCTGTTGAAATTTGGCAATGATATTTGTTGTATTAAGAGGCTAATTTAGCCCTAAATAGATTAAAATTATTGAGTTCAGTGGCGTCCCGGGGGGCACCTTAGCGAATATTATTATCAAAAAAATGTACGCCACTGTCTTTTTTGTAGCTTTAATATTTTTTGTTTAATTAAGCATCTAAAGATACAACTTCTTTGCTCTTGTATTTTTTTCCTATCTCACTTCATTTTCGGGAAAAAAAATAAAAACCGTTTTATTGTATGTCATTGGACAAAATTGGTTTATTAATTTCTACTAAAATAAATCACAAGTGCATTGAAAAACAAATAATCATTTCTGCATAAAGGATTGACATTTGCGCGTTAGTTCTTTTATAAAAGAATTATACACTTTTTTTGGCGAAATTGTTCTAAAAAGTTTTTGTCTCGGTTTTTGTGATGGAAAATTACACTTTTGAGGAAATGGCAGACATGCATGTAATGTATGCACGTGCCGATAGTAACTGTTATGCAGCGAGGCGCCTGTATACAGAAGCGTTTCCCAATCGGCAACTTCCAGATAGTAAAACCTTTGAAAGCGTAGACCGTAGATTACGGGAAAGAGGTAAATTTTCTTATTTCTTTTTTGTGATGTTTTTGACAATAATGTTATTTAGGAAGTTTTGCCGTTCCCACCAATGATAGAGGCCGGCCGAGGTTCATAAGAACGCCCGAGTTTGACGAGGCAGTTTTACGTGCCGTGGAACAAAATCCTGGTATCAGTACTAGGACTATAGCAACTAGATTACGGCGTAATCATTCCAACAGCACTGTGTGGCAGGTTCTCTCCGAGCAACTCTTGTATCCCTATCATCTCCAACGTGTGCAAGCATTACTACCAAGAGATTTTCTTCCTCGTTTACAGTTTTGCCAATGGTACTACCAAGAGGTTAATAATAATAGGAATTTTAATAAAACCACACTTTTTACAGACGAAGCAGGATTTCGGCGGGATGGTATTATTATTTACCATAATACTCACGTATGAAGTGACGAAAATCCCCATGCTTTCGTGCAGTGTCGCCACCAGGAACAATTTTCTTTAAATGTGTGGATGGGTATTGTTGGTAACAATTTAATTGGTCCTTTCTTTTTACCCTTAAGATTAAACGGCGAATCTTACTTAGAGTTTCTTCTACAATAATTGCCCGTACTGCTAGAAGAAGTTCCTCTAAATATACGTAACCAAATAACTTTTATGCACGATGGAGCTCCTCCTCATTTTAGTAGACCTGTCAGAACTCATCTGAGTAACACCTTTGGTGAAAATTGGATTGGAAGAGGTGGACCAATTAACTGGCCACCTCGCTACCCTGACTTAAATCCATTAGATTTTTATTTATGGGGACACCTTAAGACGATGGTTTACACTACTCCCATAGAAACAATAGAACTAAGAAATAAAATCGTAAATGCTTGAGAAGAAATAAAAAATAGACCTCGAATTTTAGCTCGAGTTCGTCGTTCAATGATGCGTCGAGTGAGAAGGTGTACGGAAATGGATGGTGGACATTTCCAACATTTGTTTATGTTATGGTATTGGAAAAGTTGCAATAACATTCTTTCCTAGAAATGTTTTTTATTATTTGTGGTCCAATGCACTTGTGATTTATTTTAGTAGAAATTAATAAACCAATTTTGTCCAATGACATACAATAAAACGGTTTTTATTTTTTATCTCGAAAATGAAGTGAGATAGGAAAAAAATACAAGAGGCAAAGAAGTTGTATCTTTAGATGCTTAATTAAACAAAAAATATTAAAGCTACAAAAAAGACAGTGGCATACATTTTTTTGATAATAATATTCGCTAAGGTGCCCCCCGGGACGCCACTGGACTCAATAATTTTAATCTATTTAGGGCAATTATTGTAGAAGAAACTCTAAGTAAGATTCGCCGTTTAATCTTAAGGGTAAAAAGAAAGGACCAATTAAATTGTTACCAACAATACCCATCCACACATTTAAAGAAAATTGTTCCTGGTGGCGACACTGCACGAAAGCATGGGGATTTTCGTCACTTCATACGTGAGTATTATGGTAATTAATAATATCATCCCGCCGAAATCCTGCTTCGTCTGTAAAAAGTGTGGTTTTATTAAAATTCCTATTATTATTAACCTCTTGGTAGTACCAATGGCAAAACTGTAAACGAAGAAGAAAATCTCTTGGTAGTAATGCTCTTAGTACAACAAATATCATTGCCAAATTTCAACAGCATCGAGTAAGTATAAGTGGGTCAATCTTCCCTCGTTACCTAGATACAGAGTGTTTTGTCATGTTTGGCTCATTTTTGTTTTTGCCATCATTCTTTTAGCACCTGGTATAATATGTTCATACTCGGTGGAAATATTTTAAGTACCTATCGCTTCAAGATGCCGTATGAACTTTTTTTGAAATCCAGTTCCGGACTTAAAAAAATAGACTGATTTTATTTTTGTTTAATTCAACACACTGTATATCTTATTTTTGAAAATTTTATTTTTTATTTAAAAGACACATAAAAAACTACCTAAAGATATATCTATCAAAAGTGCCGCACTCACCACTCAATCATAATAAATAGCTGTTCTTTTGATATTGAAAAAAAAATATTAAATGTTTTTATAACGACAATTATAACAATAATAAGACAAATAACAATAATATAATTATTATTTGGGAATATTTTCAAAATGCCCTCCATTAACTTCTTCACATTTTCTTCCTCTGATATTTAAATTTGAAACTGCACTTCTGATTACATGTGGTCTATTTTTTATTTCCTGAAATGAACTTCTTTGTGTGGTGGAATTGTTGACGCCATCTCTGATAAACTGAGCTTCATCGGTCCACGAAGCCCGATGAAGATCTCTTCGGTGCCTTCTAATTCACTGACAAAAGACCAACCTGTTAGCAAAGTCACCTGGTTCCAACCTTTGTACCTCTTGAATATGATAAGGATAAACGCCTTCCTTTCGTATTGTTAAATGGGTTATTTTTTGCGTTATATGCAGACGTCTAGCAATTTTTCTTGTGGATATTTTTGGATTTTCTTCAATCAAATTTAAAATGTCTTCTTCTTGTTGAACTGGTTGTCTCACAGGTTGATCAATATTATTTTGTGTCGGAAAATGTCATTATTCACGAACAAAAGAAAATACATTTGAAAATGTTTGATGGTTTCGACATCTTCTTCCAGGAAATCTTAATTCATATTCTCTAGAAGCGGCTCGTCCGTTGCCGTCGCAAAAATCATATACAAATATTATGTCAGCGTATTCTTGGTTTGAAAATTGATGGGGCATTTTAAACGAGAAATAAATGTTTATTAAAAATGTCTAAAAATAACACCCAAAAGTCTGACAGGTTACAAACTGGCAATGACTTTTTATTATGCTTGGTTGCCCCCCAACATTTTGTTTTTTCTTAGGTGACTTAACCATATTATGGAGTCCAATTGAATTGAACATTTCCAAAATTTTTACAAGCTGCTATTTTATTACTTTTGTTTTTTTCTCATTATTGTTATTATTAGTAGTAATAGTAGTAACAAGATGTATTTTGAGTAATAGATGTGTTTTGGACTTCCATTGCCTTTAGTTTTTCATATCACAACGTTTCAACTGGTAAGTATCTCCAGTCGTCTTCAGGTGAATACTGTATAATACAGTATGTGTGATATGAAAAACTAAAGGCAATGGAAGTCCAAAACACATCTATTACTCAAGATACATCATTGTCTACAACCTTCAAACAAGATTTATTTTATTATTGTCGTTATAAAAACAGTTAATATTTTTTATTTTTTTCAATATCTAAAGAACAGCTATTTATTATGATTAAGTGGTAAGTGCGGCACTTTTGATAGGTATATCTTTAGAAGTACTTTTTTATGTGTCTTTCAAATAAAAAATAAAATTTTCAAAAATAAGATATACGGGTGTTAAATTAAACAAAAATAAAATCAGTCTATTTTTTTAAGTCCGGACCTGAATTTCAAAAAAAGTTCATACGGCATCTTGAAGCGATAGGTACTTAAAATATTTCCACCGAGTATGAACATATTATGTCGGGTGGTAAAAGAACGATGCCAAAAACAAAAATGAGCCAAACACGACAAAACTTTGTATCTAAGTAACTAAAGTTACTAAGTAACTAAAGTTAGATTATTTAGAACCCCCAAGATGTCCAGTGTCCACTGTTTAATGGTGACGTATGTATATTTAGATCCGAGTCACCCTGTATATTAAATAATATGGGGTCGAAGACCGTTTGTAAGGATTGTTGTAATTTTTGCTATTAGGTACTTTTCTTTTGCTTCTTTTAAACAGCAGCAATGTAAATATCTTTGCTTACAAATAAAACTCTGAATAACGTATATACAAAACGTATTTGCTATATAATACAGGGTGTCTCACGGTGATAATCCATTAGAATATTTCGGAAAGTAATCCGATTTGAATCTTAAATTTGAATAATGGGATTTTCGGTGACGCCCTCTTCAATCGAAATAACACCGACCATAATATGCAACTTACGGTTATACCAGAAGTTGTCTCAAACGCTGATCTAGGATAACTCCCAAATACTTCAGTTTTATCACGGGAGTAAGGGGAGTGCCGTTTATTCGGATAGGAATGTTGATGTGGATTTAATTTTTGCAATTTCATGCAGTTCATTCCTATATGGTAGTTTAACAAGTAAGCATCGTTCGTCCCTATGTTATACAACGAATGCCAAAAAACAAAAATTATATCTCCACCTGATCAAAAGTTATTTTGTAACTACCAACCCTTTACAATCTTTGTTTCAAACATCTCGTTCCCACGCAGAGAAAAAGCCTTCTATTTCTTATTTGTAAGGCTTCGCGAACAAATTGCATAATCGTGTGAGAAATATAGAAGGAAAAAACCTTTGAGTAGCTGAGGTAAATTTTAGAACTTAGCCGTTGGCTTTGTTGTCTAAAAGTAACTAAAATGCACTCGATTATTGTGGATTCTGGGTGTATAATAAATATCTCGGTTTTCTAACTTTTGTGTAGTTTTTAAGTGAATATTATTTGTGCTATAAACAATGACTGGTACCAAAAATTTTTTCAAATTCTTGATCAATAAATTGTGCTTGAAAATGTTTTTTGCACGTACCCAAGTTTCTTACAATTTGTTAAATGTTACCAAGTGATAATTGGCTTGAGGTTAGGTACGCGATTACATCCAAAATTGATGTTTTGTTTGTTTTTATTTTTGATTTGATAAGGTAAGTTTAATTGACTTGTTCTCTTGCTATTCGAACTAAACACACGACGGCAAATAATTTTTTCAATAAATTTTAGAAATAAAACATTAATAACGATTTTCCAACCTCAAAATCTGATAGGTTAGCAGGCATTATAATTATATAAAAACACCTTTCCCCTAACTTGTTCAAAAAATTAGAACAAGTTCCAGTTCCTTGACGATAAATTGTGACAATAACTTGGGGCAAATTTTAGCGTTTACTCGTGAAAATTAATTGAAGGTCAACTATTACAATTTCTTGACCAAGAACTTGGCCCGTGGAATACGGGCTTAAAATCTGTGCACCACAGCATAAAGTAAGACATTTTAAATTTTGAAGCCCGGATTTGTGTATTTTCCATTCCTAAAATGAGAATTTTGCAGTGCGCGTACCTATTCCTGTATGGCTTTGTTTACATGCACAATTTGCCACTTTTGTGATTATTGTTTGCTTATCTATGGGTATAAATGTTTGTTTGAAGGTCGTAGACAATGAAGTAATATCAAAAAAAGTATTACCTTGTCGGACTTCCATTGTCTTTATTTTGTTACTTAACACAACGTTTAGGTTAGTTTGTATCTCTAACCGTTTTTAAGTGTAAACTAAATAATAATTCTAAGGCTACCGTAAACTGGGGCTACTTGCACACCTTTTCAGCACATTTCCCAATGTATCGCCGTACATTGTAACTTTACAACTTTGAAAAAATTACATTACCTACCTATTCAAGGGCTACACAATACACATGGCTGGTATAAAAATTGGAAGAATCCAGCCATGGGTCCCAAAAAAAAATTGTTTTTGGGGTGTGCAAGTTACCCCATGGTTGGGGCAACTTGCACATCCATGGAAAAATGTTCATAAATTTCATTCTAAAGCCTACTCTGTGCATGTTACCCCTTAGTCATATGAAAAAAAAGGGAACCTATTTTATAACAAGGGCCATCATAAAATAAAAAAAACAATATTTTTAAAGAAATTTAAAATTTCATCACGATCCACTGATGCTCTGGATCTCTTTATGTTTGAAGTTATTCTGATGCTTGAATGGTTCCTTTTTATAAATGATTGTAAGAAATCAGGTCCTGGAAAGTTAATTTTAAATATTCGAAAATGTTATCCTTATTTGTCCAAGAATTTTTTTATTACGTCACGAATATCAACCTTTGTGAGAGGACATCCCCAATTTGCTACAACACCGAATGTCTTTGAAATGAGAGCCTCTTCTTGATCACTTAAGACCTTGATTTCGAGTGTGCACCAAGAAGTCTTCGACCTAACGTAGTTTCAGCTGCTAATTTTCTCGACATATACCTGCATTTAATGGCGTCTACCGCTTGGCGCAAGGAGTTCCCTGAGTAATTCCGGTAAGTTCTGACTACCGGAGTTTTTTTGTCTTTTTTTGCCTGTAACAACTGAAAGCCGGCGATAAAACCTAAAAAAACATAACCTAAAATAAAAAATAAATAAAAATACACGTGGTGTGCAAGTTACCCCTGGGTGGGCAAGTAGCCCCAGTTTACGGTACTGTCTTAAATATTATCCATGTGCAATGCTGCTTGATGACTCCGCCTATGTGCTTATTGGAGTGTGAAGTTTGAGCTGTTGGTGTTGGACAAGGAGATGCTTCCAGATATTGGGGATATCTATACTTGGTTTACTAAATCTGTGGGTATTTTGATTCATGAAAGCTGCTTCTTTGAACTTTTGTTTCCTCTTGTGCTGTTCCGTGCCCAAAACCTTGGCTTCTGACCACTGTATATTATGCTGGTTGGTCCATACATGTTCCGCTATACCTGATCTCGAAGTTTCACCTCTTTGAGTATGTTTCAGATGTTCTTTAATTCGTACGGGAAGAGGTATTTTTGTTTCTCCATAGCACGGAACAGCACTAGAAAAAACGAAAGTTCAAAGAAGCAGCTTTCATGAATCAAAATACCCATATATTTAGTAAACCAAGTATAGATATCCCAATATCTGGAAGCCTCTCTTTGTCCAAAACCAACAGCTCAAACTTCATACTACAATAAGCACGTAGGCGGAGTCATCAAGCTTCATTGCACATGGATAGTATTTGTGGTGTGGTGCTAAAATATCCCGAATATATCGATCAGCCGTAATCGTTCCCTCATTAACCAATACTAACTCAGTTCCTGCTGCTTAAATATTTATGTTGCCCCACACCATTACAGAACCGCCACCAAAACTTTGTGTCGTAGAGTGTGAGTGAGATGTCTTTCTTCTCTCGAGCATTTGTACATCGTTTTCTGCCAGATCCCATTCTCGAAAAATTGCCCGTTTTGTTAAAACGTTCCACAGTTCTCTGAACACTGCATCTTGTACATCCTAAAACTCTAGCAGTATAATACTGCGACCTTTCATCTTTTACTAAAGCTACAGCTCTTACCGCATCAGTAGGCGAAAGGACCATAATTTTCAACTGACAAAAATTTAAACACAACAGAATAATAATTACATAAAAACTGTCAAGATATGACTTGTTTTACAAAGCCATAATATCACCCTTTGTTTTATGTTCCAATTTAAAATTAAGATCTTTTAATAAAATGTATAGTGTTTTCTTAAAAAAATCGTATCTCTTGAAGCGAGAAAGATATCGAGCCAAATAAAAAAGCAATCTATTAGTAATAGATTAAACTTCGCAAATTTGCTTCTTTATTAGAGTTAATATTGCAAAATCACTCTACAGGATGTTACAAAATTAATGGGAAAAAACATACTTTTTATTTCCCTGTATATTTCACCAAGTATACAGCTTCTTAAAAAAACGGAAAAAAATCTAATTAAAGCTGAAGCATGTATCTACAATTGAAAGAAAAATCATTTAAATCTGACTACGGAAAAAAAAGTTACCAAACATTAAACTTTAACAAAATTTTGGATGGATCGAATTTAAAGTCGGTGAGTGTAGTTTAAAAAAAACTAAAAACCACGCTTTAATAATAATTAATCAAACTAAAAACCGGAAAATAAATATAGTTTAAAATAATTCTTGAAATTCTTAATATAGGCAGAAAATAATAATGAACGATAAACATTAGTATTATTGTGAAAAAATCGTGGGTTCGTATATCGAGCAACCCACGCTTTTTTCACACTAATACTAATGTTTATCGTTCATTATTATTTTCTGCGTAAATTAAGAATTTCAAGAATTATTTTAAACTATTTTTATTTTCCGCTTTTTAGTTTGATTAATTATTAAAGCCGGTTTTTTAGTTTTTTTTACTATATTTATTTTTCATTTTTTAGTTTGAGTTATTGTTAAGAAAAAATTTTTTTTTTGAGTAGATTGAGCTAGATTAGTAGATTAATGTATTGTCAGCGGTTCTTGATATGTCTACAAGATTTGAATTAAATTTGACCGTTTAAAGTGGGTCAAAATCGGGTTCAAAGAAGTCGGTTACATACAAACATACATACAAACCCGAACAAACCCGAAAAAACGATAAAAATTTTCAAAATAAAAAAAAAAATTTTGTCAAAATTTTATTTTGACGGGTAAATTTTTTTTTATTTTTCTCTAGTCTTAGCGACAATATCTATACGATCCCACATTTGTTTCATTACTATCGGTTATTGTAATAATTCTGACATATTGACAGGTGTCAAATTTGGACAAGATAATTTTTTGCGTATTTTTTTCAACTTTCCACCGTCAATATACATACGGTCTTATAGTTTTTTCATTAATATACATTTTTTTAAACGTTTTGACATATTGACAGCTGTCAAATTTTGACAGGAGAATTTTTTGCTTATTTTTCCCGAAGTCTGCGCATTGAATACTATACGTCTATACGCCTCCTAATTTGTTTCGTCAAAATCGCTTTTTCGTTTTATACCTGACAGCTATTAAAATTTGACAGGAGAATTTTTGCGAGTAGATTATTGTATTGTCAGCGGTTCTTGATAAGTATACAAAATTTAAATTAAATCTGACCGTTTAAAGTGGGTCAAAATCGCGTTCAAAGAAGTCGGTTACGGACAAACTTACAGTGAAGCTAATAAAAGCGTGTTACAAAAACAGGAGATTTCCATGTTCAGTTGGTTAATGTGTTATAAAGGGTGTCGCATTACATAAAGTGTTTCAAGTAAAAATGTATTTAAGAAAATTGGCGATGATTTCTAAGCGGATATAAATCAAATTTGGTGTAGTTATGTTTTTGAGGACAAGAATGACAATTTCATAATTAGTTTAAAGATATTTTCTAGAGGGCGCTAACTCCCTTCAAATTATGAAAGTCAATGTTATATTTTATGGAGAATTTAGACTACTAACTTCCTGTTGATAGGATAAAACGGTCTGGAAACTTTTTATGTCGGACAAAAATGATTACAAACTCTATACATAAGTAGGTGAATTTTATTAATTTTTTCTATGCATTGCCTGCCACTGCTTAAAGTCGTTATTAAGAGTAGTTTAGATTTCAAAATTTGCGAGTTTTATAAAATTACTACAGAGCCCGAACTTCTTCAATTATAGAGCAATTGTGATTTTTAATTGGCGAATAACAGGAGTCTATATAGTGTACCATTTTATCGTTACGAAAATGGAGCACATCCGATTTGGAGCTCGTAAATTAAAATTTTATCGTTCGAAAATTCGATAGATCACCCAAATAGCGAAGGGAAAAGGGGGTTAAATTTAACCGTGTATTAAAGAGTGAGGAAAACTGGCTGTAAACAGAAACGAATCATCCTTTTATATAGAATACCTACCACTTAATCAAGAATCGCTCAGACCAGTACAATTTATTTTTATGAAAACAGATATTATATAGAGTGAATTATAAAAATGCCACGTATGAACTTTAATATTTTAATGAAATCTATATAAACGTATATGAATAGTTATTGGAATTCTTTGCTCTACGAATACAGCAATTGAATGTGTAATTGAGACATGGAAGAGAAACATTTAGGCGGGAAATTTAATAATCTTAGGGATGAAGTACTAAAAATATACTCAATTTTCGTGAAATTCGCCAATCCTATATAACTATTTCATTTTTTGAGAGTGAAATGTCCTCGATTTTGTTGGAACTGATGATCCTTAAAATTTGGAACTGGTTTTTTGGCAAATGCTTATACTTTCGCCTTCGCCATTTTCCGATCACAGCTATCACCATCATCATCATCAAAAATAGATAGTTTGTAAATGGAACAATATTCTGGCAGTTGCAGCAAAATTTTTATTGCACTATTTTTAGTTTTAAACTCATTGGCTAATGTTTAATGTTTACAAAATTTGTAGATTAGAAAATAAAAGTCTAAACCATCAAGATCGTTGGGTTAATATCGACGCGTCTGAATCCTTCTTAGTCACATGATCCAAAAATCTCCTTGCTCTGGTCTTGTGGTTCACTTTCGTCTCGTGCCAGAACGAGACATGATTGATCCGGTCTCCTGAGAGACCAGACAAGAGATTTTTTTGCGAGAACGAGAAATCTTGCAAAGTCTCAAGATTTTGATTAGAATTTGCAATAAACTTTTAAAAAAATCCCGTTAGTATCACTTGAAAAAACAGCTATGTTTATTACCGATATTTTATTTATTTATTTATTTCATACACTGTTTTACAGTTTCCCAGTTACAAAACAGGTAGAAGGCTGAAAATTGCTTACAACATAATATGAATGAATGAATTATTTAACAATACATACTAAGATAATCTAGAAATTAATTAATAAAACAACATATATAGAGAACTATGTACCTACATCTAACAACCACTACTGATAAAAGTGCCTTTTGACAGCGCTCAAGCTACAATTAAAGATATCGTACGCTTCGACGTTTTCATTCTAACAGGTACACATTCTATTTACAGGGGAAAATTTATATAAGTTTGTCCGTAAAGGTGGTAAGTAAAACGTATAAAAATTTCGAGAATTTAAAGAAGGAATCCTAAAGTTCAGTCTATACAGCAACTCTTCACAAATAATATTGTTATTAAGAAGTTTGTGTAAAAATAACTGCGTAGAACATTTAAGTCTGTCACATAAGCTGACAAGCGAGAATCTTTTCAGCAGCTGGTCGTGAGGAAAACCTTTTTCGGGATAAACTCCAACAAATCTATACCATAAGGCCTTTGCAAAACGTCTCTGAACACACTCAATATTGTCAATATGAGCTTTATAAAAAGGAGACCAGATGATTGAGGAATATTCCAACTTGGACACTACAAAAGAGCGATACAAAGTTATTAAAGGAATGACATACTGAAAATCTTTAGTAGTCTTAAGAACAAATCCAAGTAGTTTATAAGCGGCGGATACAATATGATCAATATGAGGAACAAAGGACAGTTCCTTGTCAAAAACAATTTCTAGATCCGTAAACACCATTGGTCTTTCCAAGATATTGCCGTTTAAGTTATAGTCGAAATCAAATGTGGTGTTTTTATTAGAGTATGTCATAACATTACATTTAGCAATATTTAAGTTTAATCTGTTCTTTGTGCACCAATCAAATAATATGTTCAAATTACGCTGCAACCTCAAACAATCTCACTAAACTTGTGATTAAACAAAATATTTTTAGATCATCGGCATACAGCAGGCAACGAACAGTGAGATTATTAATAATGTCGTTTATAAATAATGTAAAAAGAAGAGGACCAAGGATGGAACCTTGGGGAACCCCGGATGTTGCATTGTTATTAGGCCAAGGAAAAATCGGGACACGTTGCCGAAGAACAATAGAAAAAAGAAAAAAAATGAACCCTTTTTTATCAGTAACGTCCATAGTTTTTGTTAATAATTAGAAGATGATTGTAGTGTCCGCGAAAATAATTAATCATAGTATATTATCATCTTCTAAATATTTTTATTGCTCAAACCTCAAACGGATTGCGCGCATTCTGGTGGGTGCCAGCGTTGATCTGTTTTCTGGTCTGCAAAATGGCAGGTGTTCTCGGTTAGAACGGAATAGCATTTCGTGGTTTATTTAGTTGTCTACCTTTCGATTATTGCCAGTTTGACTGCCTTTTATATTGGAGTTAATTCCGCTGGAATGGCGCTACGGTGTATTAATGGCCGCCTTGATTTTGCAAGGAGGCTTTTAGTACATTTTTCCTAACAAGGACGAAACGACCGTCGTGGTCTACCCGCCCCAGGGTATCCATTAAACTCGGATCCCTGTGTATTCCAATATAAAAAATAGTTACAGACTTGACGATATGCCACAATATTTTCTTTTTCTTTGCTAATAATGTTATGTCAGTTTCAGCAAAATGTAGGGAGTAGACTACATATTTTTTATGGTCTCCAGTTGTCTCTGGGAATCGCTTTTAACCATTTTTTTTTTCTATAAATCATAACTGGCCGGAAATTTAAATAGATAGAGAGTATATAAAGTATCTTACATTATTTTAAGAAGCTATGCTACATTGATTTGCACCCTGGAACACTGAAAGTTTTGTTTTCAGCATGGTTATTTTAAAATAATGCCGTTATCAGTCAAAACAATCAAGCTTTATTTTTACTATTGCGTACACACAATATTATAACACCGATATTTGACATTTTTTTACTGAGAGGTTATTACAGACACATAGACGAAGCGAATATTCGACAATGGTTTAGTAAAGAAAACACATGGAAACGTCACGGTTTATTTATTCCTCAGTTAAAACAACATTAAACGATAATTTTCAATATATTTAAAACATATTACACACATTTTTTAACCAAAAAAGACAGTCTGACGCTTGTAACTGATCTATTTTTGCACTTGTGTGTATTCTGTTCCGCCACGTGATTCTGCAGGCAACCAGCTTTACCGTTGTGTCCCTTGAATAGTCAAAAAGGGTGTATCTTACTTAAAATATTTTAAAATTTTAACCACGTGGTAATACTAAAACGTGTGGCGCCTGTCATTTAAGGGACTACGAACGCTTGCCCCTCAGGGAAACTACATACAGGGTTGGGCAAATGTTCCGGAACGGCTTAATTGCAGGCGAACGAAAAGTGATATCGGATCCGGGTTTTGGGCAATCTATAGTACTAAAATTTTACTATTTGACTATTATACCATATGTCAGTAATGTCACCAACTGTCAAGCGTTGACGTTATTTTTTTTTTGTTTTAAATGGAACACCCTGTATATTATCAGATATTCTAAATCTTCAATACATTTAAAATAATTTACCATATGACTAAATTCACTGTTTCGGAAATACGGGCAAATGAATCTAGAAAGCCAATAATACATTTTGTTTAAAAATCAAGCAACATATTTCTTTTATTATGACATTCCAAATAAAAGTCTTAGTTTCCATGACTCCCAAGTGTCAGTCTGACAAATTTCGTATTGATATTAGTTTAGGTGAGTTGTGCAAGTTTTTTATTTCTCGACTAAACCTTTGATATAACTGATAAAATTATGGTTCACCTAACTGAACAAGAACGGATTACTCTGCTTACGATGATAGGATATGGAGATAGACGAAGATCTTTTCAAGAAGCAACCGACCTTTTTAATCAAAGTTTTCCTGTTCGAGATCCCATTTCTAAATCAACTGTTAATATAATATTTCACAACTTTGAGCATACGGGTACGGTAAAAAACTTGCCAAAAACAGCTAGGTCGTTCTAAAACTGCTACAAGTGACGAGAAATCCCTGGATGTTTTACTTGCCCTGCAAGAAGAACCACATACCTCAGTTCCAAAACTTGCTCTTGTACAAGATCACAGCGAAAAATATATTAGAGGAATCCTCAAAAAGAATAAAATGTTTCCATATAAAGTAAGCTTGCTTCAAGAGCTATCAGAAGACGATCCTGATAGGCGTATGCAATTTTGTCAAGAAATAATGGGCAACATAGACCTACAACCTAACTTTGTAAGTCGTATTTTGTGACGAGGCTACATTCTGTCTTAATGGTTTCGTCGATAGGCATAACTGTCGATACTGGTCAGACAATAATCCCCATTGGATGATGGAGCACCGTACGCAATATCCCCAAAAATTAAATGTGTGGGCAAGTATAATTGGAAACCGTATTATTGGGCCTTTGTTCCTTGATGGAAATTTGACAGCTAATTACTACTTAGATCTGCTTCGGAATAGAATTATACAAAGTTTGATAACTTTATATTATGATCAGGATAACGATCAAATACTAGCGAATGACATTTGGTTTCAGCAAGATGGGGCGCCAGCTCATTTTGGTATACATTTGGATCAAACTTTTCCTGAAAGGTGGATAGGTAGAAGAGGGTCCATTGAATGGCCTCCTAGATCTCCAGATTTAACACCTCTAGATTTCTACGTCTGGGGTCATTTAAAGACTGTCGTGTATCGTACACAACCTAAGTCTTTGGAGGATCTTAAAAACAGCATTTTAGATGCTGTGCATGTTATTTCTTGTGAACATTTGCAAAACGTGCTTTCCCAATTTTCCGAGAGGATTGGACACTGTCAGGTGGCTGAAGGACGACATTTTGAATATTTAATTAAATAACTTTTATTTTATATTATTGTTTATTTAAAAATTATTACCAATTTTGTTTAAACAAAATGTATTGGGCTTTCTAGATTCATTTGCCCGTATTTTCGAAACTGTTGAATTTAGTCATATGGTTATGCTATACGAAAATTATTTTAAATGTATTGAAGATTTAAAATATCTGATAATATACAGGGTGTTCCATTTAAAAAAAAAAATAAAAAATAACGTCAACACTTGACAGTTGGTGACATTACTGATATATGGTATAATAGTCAAATAGTAAAATTTTAGTCCTATAGATTGCCCAAAACCCGGATCCAATATCACTTTTCGTTCGCCTGTAATTAAGCCGTTCCGGAACATTTGCCCAACCCTGTATAATAAAAAATATAATATAATCACATATTAATTCTATACTATAAATTTATAAACTCTCTATTCAATTAACGTCTAGCTAATACCGTTTTTAAATAGCCCTATATTAACGCCAATGAGCCCAAGCTATAAAAGCCTCTGATTGTTTTACTGAATAGTGCTTTCGCAAACAGACGCTTACCTAAGTAGGTACTATAGATTCTTCTCTTTCTACCCGATTGGAAATAAAACTCTCTCTTTTTCTATTTCATTTCCATTTCATGTGCTGATTAACCGGTAGGTGATCCTGGACTTATTCCAACTCCAAATAGATCGCAAACGCCTAAACGGTTTATTATCAATCAGTGGCACGTCCGTAGTGCACCCGTGAAAATTATCGACTTATCTTTATCATCGACGTAATAAAAAATTAGCAATATATGTCCTTATTGATCTTAAAAATCGTGAAAATTTGTTTATTTTTAAATTTTGACCAATGTTACCACATATTATCGAAATGTTTACGCTAGCATTATCGGGCTTGGGGTCAAATTTTTAAGGGAATCTTTTGGAAGGATCCTACCATGTCCACTCTAAAACCCGTACCTAGCTTTATTAAAATCTAATTATTATTATTATTATGTAAGGAGGATCCACAATCAGAGTAATACCAATAGCTGGCGTTCATTGGGTTAAATTATCAAAATGGCAAAAAATTGTTAAATCTTGCAAGCCTGTAACCAATATAACCAAACGCATTTGTAACCAAATTTAACAGAATTTTTTCATTTTTTCTGACGTCATAATGGGAGAACAAAAAATTGCGTGACTCTCGTGAGACGAGACGAGAAAACAACTTAAAAATCGAAAATCGAGACGAGATTTGGAAAAAAAAATTTTTTTGTAAAAATTGCGAGATTTCTCGTCTCGTGAAACACTGTCTGGTCGCATCTTCGAGGTAAAAACTGCAATCGACAAGTGGTTTTTTGCAATAGAGAGCTATTGCAGAATATCGTGATGCGCGGATTTGCCCACTACGCGGAACTCGCCCTCTTCCCCTAACACCCATCAATGTCGGACCCTCTGGGCACTATAATACCCTGACGCCGCCTCTGTAGCTTTCCTGCGACATATCTAAGTTATTGTTAAATACACCATAACATCTTGTTTGTGTTTATTTTTTGAAAAGTTTTCAATTAAAATTTTACACTGTGAACTTCACTTTATTAACGAAAATGTCAAAAACCTCCTGAAACTTTTAAGTGATATTTTTGTTTTCGAAACAACGCGTTTTAAGAAACGTAAAAGCAATTTCGATTCCCCCTGGGAAATTATTGAAAAATGTCCATCAAACGACTTCTAAAATTCCCAGATAAAAAGAAAGTTTTTCTTTGAGAACATTTTACCCGCGACCTTATCCTTTTGTTTCATTGTAGGACATAGGTACGTATAATTATTGGTAGCAAAGATAAATTATTAAATATTCCATGGAGTTAGGTAGCCACCCAGGTAGCAGACGGTCGTCATTCTGACGTCGTCTTTTAGATATCTGTTACGTCACACTGACCAACAGTATTACTTAAAAAATACGTTAAAAAGACACACCTAAGTCATAGATCGTTGATGTCATGTTATCGTTGATGTCATGTTACGACGTCAATTTTACGTCTACATACGTAGGCCATCAATTGCAACGTAAAAATGACTTTTTTATGTCAAGATATAGTCATTTTTTGTATCGTATCGTAAAAATTACCTTTTTTCTAGACGAGATATACGTCGTTAGTGACGTAAATATGACGTTTTAAGGTAATAGATTTGCACTGTTCTTTTAACGTGTATTAATTGTACTTAAGTCCTAAGACGAAAACCTGCAATTGTAAACGTGTTTAAAGAAAAACAACAATAGCAAACATTTAAAAAATATGTCTTTATTTCCTTAACTAGGTAGCAGTAGTAACCAAGTAACATCTATACAGTTAAAAAGTTTTAAAAACAAAACTAATGAAACTGAATGTTGAGATGGGTAAACCCACCCCCCTTGTCCTGGGGGTTCATAATGAACTCCAAGCAAGCGTGTTAACACGTGTCCTCCAGTGTTGGAGGTTAAATTTTGCGTGCAAATAATGCAAATCTAGATCTTACCAGACTTAAAAAGATAAACAACCAAAAGATATGTAAAAGACGACCAGACATTAAAAATTTTACCAGAAAACTACCCTAAACAGATTTTCTTTTTTCAATTGGAGAAGGCCAACCAAACACGTCTACTCTCTCGGCAAGCAATCGAAGAAAAAAAAGAACAATGTTAGCAAAGAAAATTTATAGGGTTAGAAATGTTAACTCCTTGTTAAAAAATTGCAACACAGTAGAGGGAGAAAGAAGAGAGAGAGAGGGGTGTTAGTGTGCCCGCCGGCCATCAGACGCGCAATGGCGGGAAATTTGAACAGCGGTTTTAGGACTTTTCAATTTAATTATTAACTTTTGAACGAGTTTTTATTGATTTAATTTGTGATTCAATATAAATATTATTAAATCACAAATTAAATCAATAAAAAGACGCACAAAAGTTTTTATTTTATGGAATAAATAATGCACATTTTTATATTAACCAAGATTTAGAAAATAAAGATGGAAGTACTTTATCGTAAATAATGTTTTCTACGTTTATTTATAAATAAAAACTACATTGACAACCATAACAAAAAATAACTGTTTAGAATAAACTAATGTCCTTAGGTTACGTCTCACAGTTCTCACTCATCTGGAATTGTCTCAATTCATATAATATTATCACAAATACTGTATAAACACAAGCACTAGGATGCATTGAGACATGTACTAAAAGATCCATAAACTATCAGGTGATTCTTACAGCGTTCTCTGAAACAAAAGAAACAGTATCGGGTAAACATTAAATTTCTCTGTAAAATATGGCCGATGGCCGAGTATCTACTTATCGAGTTAGCTCAAACCACTATCTTTGTGCAGTAGGTATAACGGCACTTGAGACAGACAGTGCCAGACTATGGCGCCAGCTTCTTCTTCTTTGCCTACCATATATGGCAGTGGCTACTAGGGCATTAGCTGCTTGTGCACTAACTACTACTGGCACTAACTACCAATGGCACAAACTAAAAATTGGCACTAACCACCATTGGCCCACTCTTACTATCATTGGTGCTAGTTACCAAGAGACTACATTAAAAAGCACAACCGGCCACAGCGCTTATTGGCCGTGTCAGAACGGGGGGCGTGTCCCTAATTCAAATGTTCGCGGTTAATTATTTTACCATTTACATCTAACAATATTAACATAACATTATGCATGTTATATTTTTGTGATAAATATAACAAACCATTTCCAAAAAATTAATTATGAATTGTAATGCAGGTATTATAATCTACCTTTACGTAGATAATAATATGATCCCTATAAGACGTGCATATGAAAGATTACTTAAAACGTTTTAATGCATATTCTATTCTTCATTAAAATAATTTTTTTTATCAAAACAAACGGCAATTTTTATTTTATGAGGCTTTTTAATTTTTATTGTATTTTGTACATGGGTTTTATAACTATAGGTGGGTTTTACGCTTACTTCTGAATTCTGATGAAAATTAGACACGGCCCGAAAAGACTGAGCCTTCTGTAAAATTTAATAAACATACAGTTAAAAACTCACTCCCATTGGGCAATGTCTAAACATTGCTTAAAACTAAACTAAGTATTTTATTTACCATAAATAAAGTTAACATTTTGTTACATGAAACTTTAAATTATATAATATATTAATTAAAGATAGCTTATTATTACAACCTTGATGACCTAAGCATAACTAACTAACTAAGAATATTTTGCTACAATATAAAACATTAAATATAGGTGTATAAAACAAGATCTATATTATGACATGAGGTAAATACATGTAGGTACTTTTTGATTAACTCCAATGCCAATATTTTTCTCTTATAACCCTGCCTACCTAGTCCTGAAATAAAAATAAAAAAATCACAAATTATTAGATAACACTTTTATAAATTACAGGCTCTTTTTGAAAAGTATTCGAACACAAACTTTTTTCAATATAACATTATATTATAATATAACATTATAATGTACAGAAATTATTTAAAAGAAGTAGAAATTTAAATGCTGTACATATAATGTTGAGCTTTATTAATTATTTACCCGTTTCAAGTGCTTAGTTGGAAAATATTCTTGTTTATCCATTTTTCGTTTCTGTGTACTGCTACTTGCTTTTTCTTCATATTTGTGGATGTCTTTCATAAACTTAAAGAAATTGTTATCATCTAATTCCTCTGCAAAGTTCTTAAATTGTGCCCATTGGAGACTCCGTTTGCTTGATCCCTGAACTTCGGTTGCTTGGTTGGCTTCAGCTACTCTATCTATAAGAAACTCGTTGATCTCTTCTTGGTGATGTTTCTTGATATGCGATTTTTCTCCTAGAGTCTCTGCCACTTGATCTAAAGCAAAATTAGTACCCATTCGCTCCTCATACATTCTTACTAAGTGCACATGCTTGCACAAAGTATTCCTCACCACATATTCTGGACACTCACACTGATAACGATGTATGCAAATTTTGCATACTCGGCAGTATAGTGTTCTACATTCATTTTCACACACTTGATTAAAATTGACATTGTATTGTTTGCTTGGGTCTCTAGAAGACCTTACCTTGAACTGTCCATATACCTGACTATGCTTTGTTACCTCCATGTTGTTTTTGACTGCTTCTGCCTTTTTGTGAGCTTTTATTATTATACGGTCCTGGTAGTTGTTTGCATTTGGTCGTTCAATATCCACAATCCTCTTCCACATTTTTATGTCCACTAGTTCGTCAATTGTGTCCAGTAGTTTCTCAATAGTCACCCTTGCATTTCTCTTCAGTTGGTTGGTCTTCAGTAGGTTGTTTAATGATTCTATTGCCATGTTTGTGTTAATTCCTGATTTTCTTCTGTAACAGTGAGCCCACATTTTTATTCTTTCTTCATCTTGAAAATAATACCTAAAAAATTATAACCCTTAAATAAACGTCCCTAAGTACTTAGATAAAAATATATAAATAAATATAAAATGTACAAAACTACGATTTATTACCTGCTTATCTTAAATATAGGTAGTTAAACATACCTAAACAAATAGTTTACAAAATCAGTTTCCTTTGCTTCTTGTAATTTTATTAGGTAAGTATTGCATAACATCATAAATCGATCTTCATCCGTTTCATTAATAATCCTCTTCATCTCATTTTTCATCTGCTTTCTTAAATCTGGATCTTGTATTTTCTTCTTTCCTTGAATATTCCAATTCTTTACAACATGCCATGTACATAAGAGCCTCTTTGGTTTGTTATTCATTTTCTTCACCCAAGCATTGTAGTATTTTGAATCATCGTCACTCATAAAATATTCAGCTTGAATATCCATATTCATCTTATCCTTTAGGGCAGCTATAAGATTTTTAAAGTTAGTTTTCCATACATAACGTACTTTAAGTTAATCAAAAGCTGATAGAATATAGAATAGGATACTAACCTAAAAAAACTTCTTGTACTTGTTGATCCAGTCTATTTGAGAGTAAAAAGGCTACTGGGAATCCTGCATTTCTATCATCCTTAATTATCATAATTGTCAAATCCATTCCTTTCTTATTGGTACCATGCGTGCCGTCCATACATATAATATTGGGAAATTTTCTCAGCTTATCTTCCATTGTTGAATTCATAAATCCCAAAGCAAAGTCTTTTTTTTTCAGAACATCATGCGCTTCTCCTATAAAAAAATACCCAACACCATATTTATTTACATACCACCACCCTAACTACATGCAACTTCACAAATTTATAAAACTTTTGAAAATAATTAGGTATACCTATCTATACAAAAATTACTTTTTGTGGTACCTACATATCTAGGTATATGGTGACTAACAATACAAAAAAAAATCTATCTAAACCCATATTTAAGCATGTCTATACCTTCCTGCTTAAACAGAAAAGCATAATTCTTCCCATCAGCATTCCATTCTTGAACTTTCATTGCAGCTGCCACCATATCATTTTGGTCTCTTTTCTTCTGTACATTATGTTTTCTAGATAAATTATTAATATCCTGGCCTGTTACAGTGTTTATTCTTCCCAGTTGGGGTCCTTCTATTTTTCTTGCATCTTCTAAAATTCTCATGGCTGGTATGCCTAACTGAAGTTTACTTGTTATGCTTGATTCCTCTGATTTTGACAAATGTTTACTTCTTAATTCTTCATCATGTCCTGCATGTGTCGTGAATAACTAACAAAAACTTGCCCGCCAATATTTATTTTACATATTAATCGAGATGGACATACTCCTTTAATTTTGATTGTCCCACCAGCTTTTTCTGTTCTATTTAAATATTTAGGGTTGTATCCTAAAATTAATAAAAGTTTACATGATAAGAATATTAATTGGGTATTTAAATTATTATATTAAATTGCCGGAGACTATATATATATAAAAAAAGTATTTTAAATATAGAAAAAAGTAACTAACATGAAATAAGATAGGTACCCTACTGGTAATAATATCCCATGGATGGATGTTTAGTCTACTGCTAAACATACACAATACTTACATTTAGAATATTGCTACAAGTATGTACCTATAGTGTATCAAGTACTATCAAAAAAAATTAACTTACCTCTGTGGTCACTTCGATTACAATCAAAGTACAACATCTTATAATCATTTTTATTTATTGTCCTGTGCACTGCATAATTTGTCTCTATTTCTTGACTGCCTTTCCACATGTCGAACTCTTTTAGATTGGAAAATTGCAAGGATGAAAACTCAATATTTAGCAGGTGATGTTCTTCAAGATGTTTCCGTAGTGCCTCATGGTTCTGTAAATCAGCATTTTCTTTGCAAAGAGGACACTTAATGTAACTTTCCTTTGTATTTTTTAAAACAGGTGCTTTATGGAATCTGGTAACATGACGGTTTCTAAAACGTACATTTTTAAACTGTTTATTGCAAATGTGGCATGCTACTAGTACAGGTTCTCCGGATGTTGGTGCTGGAGCACTGGATGTAGAAGATAAAGGCAGTTCCATTATGTTTGGGTGACGAAACACTACTATTAATTATTAATACACTTAACTGAAAATATACTATTAAGCCCCGTTATAGAAATTAATTACTTAAAAACAATATTATTGAACAAAGAAAAAATAGGTTTGTTCTAACGAACAGTTTTTTAAGTTATCTTCTCAAATCTCGAATTATAGTTTTAAAAATTATAAATCAAGAATGGCAGAAAATCACTTCTCAATCATAAAGTTGATTGAAAACTAACCTCTAAATCTTAAAATAATAACGGCCGATTCTAAAAAAGCGCCAAAGTTCCAGAAATCATGCAATACGCATGCTCGTGACGAACCAATAAGCGCTGTGGCCGGTTGTGCTTTTTAATGTAGTCTGTTACCAAGGGTACTATTGGTCAAGCTGCGATACGCCATCTATCACCTTAACCTCCAACTACTTAGATATTAATTTTTGGGGGACCAAGCCTACAAGTCAGGGCTCCGCAAGACCTATCTTCAAAAACCGTTACAAATGGTACTCTAACCTCACCTACCAACATATTAACTTTCTGTGGGGTCCAAAGTCTACAAGTTGGGGCTCCGCAAGCCCTATCTCCAAGAACCGGTACTCCCCAATAATAAGTGGGACTCATATTGAAATTAAATGATTAAAAAAGTTTTACCTGTGTGTGGATTCGATCCCGGGTCACCGGATTACAATTCTAACGTTTTACCATGGCGCCAACTGGACTTATTAGATAAACTCGGTGCCTAGCTGATGATATTATCGCTACGTAGTTACTTACGGGGAAGCGGAGAGGATCATGAAATCTTCGATATTATCCTAAAATTTATTAATGTACAGTTTGATTATAGACATACAAAACCTCTATGAAGTACCTGTATTATACAACAGAATTTACGAGCAGTCGATATAATACAGGCATATAAGATGAAAAAAGGATAGCTGTAATTAAATTCCATTGCAATTAACAATAATAGACAGAATAGTTACTCATAGTTAGAAGGTCATAATGTAATATTAACGATTGAAATTAATTTCGGTAGGCTACCATACATACATGAGTATGTATTTCTCTATGCTTGTATACCAAAAACATAATTTACCCCAGGGGTAGGTTCAACCCTTGTGCTATTACTGTTTGATATCAAAATAACAATAGAAAAAATTCAAATAATATAGATATATTGATTAGTTTTCTAGCCGTACAGTCATTTAGGTTCCTTAAATTGATCAAATTTACAGTTTAAAACTACTTTCTACGTTTATTGATAGAAATGCTGCATTAGGTAATAGCCGGTAGCCTGCTATAGGTACACATCTACAAGATTCATGGTCACACCTGATGATAACAATAAGTTGTACAGGAGAAGTCGGGGTAAATAAGGATATTAAAATGTAGGTAAAATATTTGACCAAAATTTCTCTGAATTGTTCTTGAACGGTATAGAAACATACAGGAAATATCTAAAAAACACATAAAAACATATGAAAACGCCTATTTAACAGCTCTTGAATTGGTAAAAAACGTTTAAAATTATGTTTTGATAGCTAGAAAAACGATTAAAATGGCCCATTTAGCATCTATTTTAACATATAGGTCATATTGCCAACAAATTATTAAATCCTCTAACGAACAGGAAGTAGTTCAACGATATAAGATGGATAAAAATAGCCATAATTAGATTCAAATATCATTAGTTGACTATCAAAACTTATTTTGATAACTTAATGATTATACCCCAATTTCGGTAGTCTATCATACATTAGTAATTTGCTGTATATCTCAAGAGCTCCCGTACACTAATAAAAATATAGTAGGTTATTAACATTCCATGCATATTTGGCTACTAATTAAAAGAATAACAAGGGCACATAGATTATTTTTCTAACCTCACAATTATTTAAACTCCCTAAATTAATCAAATTTACGATTTAAGTAGTGTGATCTATATGATTTAAAACTACCCTAAGGACCCGAACGGGCAGAGGCTCATTAAATTTTACGTTAGTAAAATTTTAGGAGGAGCCCGTTAGGGGCACTAAATTATGCAATAAGGATTAAAAAATTGACATGCCAGATAGGTAGTAACTATTTTTTAATATTGGCAACAACAGGATTATATATTTAGCTAGAGTACCTAGTTGACTCTTAAACCCCCTAAAATAAAAAAAAAATGTCATTTATAAATCATTTGAAAACTCGATCTAAGGATATAAAACAGGTACCTAGTTTATGTAAGTGTAGAAATATTCGTATTAGAGGACGTTGTATAAAAATGTAATTGCCAGTTATTATTTACGAAACCGTTTAATATGCGTGAGATATTTTCTAACAAAATATGGAAGTAGAAATGGTGCGTAAAGATAAAAAATAAAACTCATTATGAATAATACATTTTATTGTCAACTAAACACGTATTAAAAGTTAATTAATTCTACAATTAGTAGGTAAGGTATGCAACAGATTCGCAATTAAACATAAAAATCAAAAACGCTACTTAAAATAATGTAGTAGGAAATTAAAAAAGGATTATTTATTTAGACCTATTTAAAACATGTAAAAACATTGGTATACTTAAAAAATACAAGCAAATATTTTTGTTTTAATTGTTTCCTAAAAAAGAAATTGACATCCCAAGCAACATTTTTACGTGTTAACAACGTTACCTCCGGCGTCTTGACGTTGGCATAGGTCGACGTAATAACGGCTATCCAACCCACATTTGCACCAAGTCGGTGGATAAAATTAGGGTCGGTACAACGTCGCAGGAGGCTACATGTAAAAATAAACCACGTTGTTTAACGTTATGTCGACAACCAATTTCCACACTCTTTGCCAGAAGCCTGAATCTTGTTATGTTTTCGCACCAAACTTACTTCTATATGACCCTCCCTGTCCTTGTTTCGTTACCAAAATAAATACGAAGGTTGTTTGATTTCAACTTTAAAAAATGGAAATCTGTTTTGTTTATTATTGGAGTTCTGTGTTGTTTATATTATTGACAGATACTAGCAGGTATAGCATTTAGAATACTTGCAGACGGCCGTCTGGTATTAAAAATTTACAACGCATGCTAGTTCAACGTAAAATATAGATATTATGGTCTGAAAAAACACGCAGACCCGTGTTTTATTAAGTTTTTTTTTTAAAAAATCTTACTTTATTTTTAGGTTATACAATTTAACTAAATAAATTAATTGTTTACCTGCAAGTAAATGGATTTTTAGAAATCTTTACCCTAAAATATGGTAAAGTGACCAAAAGTGTTTTGGTAGATATGCATATTTTCATATATTTTTTATTGAAACAACAATGGCGGATGCTCAGTCCTTACAAAAATGGCGAAGTCGTATAAAACAACTGTGGCCGTGTTTAGGTTTTAAATCCGTCTAGAAAGTGTACCAGACATGACTCTTTAGTTGTATACCGCAACCAATTTTTTTAACAAGCCGACCTTTGGTTTTTAACCTGATCCTTGCATCACCTAAAAATGCTACTAGTCGTGGATACAACCAAACTAACACTCAAAATTAACTACCGGTTGTCGAATGTCAGTAGAACATCTGTCAGTCAGAATTTTTTTGAGAAAAAAGAAGAAAAATTGTTTTTTGCTTTTTTTCCTTTTAGAAATGGAAGACCATTTTAAAGTGGTTTTGATCAAAGAATTGGACGAGGTGGAACCGGTGCCTCATTTATGGGAATCAAAGGAGGTGTTGTATTGGCCTCCTACAAAAAACCTGGTCCGAATAAATCAATCAAACATAAGTATAGTGTCCCTGATAAGAAAACATGGACAAAATATACGTGTATTGTCAAGGCCCAAGGTCGATAGAAAGTACTAGAATATTTAAAAGACCGATCTCTCTCCATTACTAAGGAGAATTAGGTAAGGCTATTTTATAGTAAAAAAAGTGAATAAACTGTATCGCCAAAAGAAATAGGTTATGTTCCATTATTTGTGTTTATCTTTTTCTTTCCCCGCCATACTTACGTTTCAGATGGCACATTGTGTCGTTCATAAAACGTTAGGGGAGTACTACATTCTATCCGTTAATAATTTGGCTTGACGATAACTTTTAAACAACGTTAAATAATAACCAGAAAGTGTATCAACGCTGACAGGCGTCTAGTAAACTTATTTAAGACGTTGTTACAACGTTCTTATTTAACTTTAGTTACGAACAACTAAATGGAAACGTTGTTTGGTCTGTTAAAAGTCGTAGGTAAAATCGTGACCAACTTGTACACTTAATACAACGTTAATTTTAGTGCAGATTTAGTCGTTAGTCACAAAATTGCTACTTGGGATCGAAATATAATCATACCTAATTCAGTATAATATTAAGGAGGTATTAAAAATAAAAATAAATAAAAAGTTTGAAAATTTCCTTTTTAATGATGTAACCAATAAAGGTTAAAAAAGGTAAATAATGAACCACGGATAAGGTTAAAAATACATTCGTAGAACAAAATATTTACCTTATTTAAACCCTTAATGATGCTGGAAAAATCAATAGATGTATTAAGAAAAATAGTGTTTTAAAAAGTACTAAAAGGAATGATGGTAGATAAAAATTAGAAATCAAAGAAGAATATGTTAAAATTAAAAACACAAAAATACTCTTCTGTGTGATCTCTAACCTTAAATCTCTAAAATTAGGATAGGCCCGATAATAATCAATAAAGGTTAAAAAAGGGCAACTAAGGACCACGGATATGGTTAAAAATACATTCGTAGGCCCAAATTTACCCTATTTAAACCCTTAATAATGCAGGCAAGATCAATAGATGTATTAAGAAAAATTTGATAACATTTTAAGCATATGATTAACCCTAAAAGTGTTTTAAGAAAAGGGATGATGGTGAGATAAAAAATTAGAAATCAATGAATTATATTTTGTGTTAAAACACAAAATACTCTTCAACCTCAAATCTTCAAAAATTAGGATACAACATTCTGTACATTTAGGGCATAGATCCTGACCTGGACAATTTTGAATGGATTAAGGATGCTGGTATAAAAAAATCTTCTCATGGAGCGGTTAAATCAACCTGTTAAGATGAGTTTAGATTAGTAAAAATGTTTTTAATCAAACGTAATATGTATAGAGTGGCACAATATTTTGCATAGTACAAGTTACATTTTCCATCAAACTATTAAGGTACGTTTCTATAGAAAATCACTTATTGGTTGGTTCCAGCACATCTAATAACTTAAAAAATAAAAATAAAGCTTAATGACTAGAAACATACCCGTAAAAACTAAAATTAATAGGAACTAGTATACCTGAGGTAGAAAATTAGAAGCAGGATCTGGAGATATTTGATGAAAAAATTATGCAATATTACATCAAACACTAGGAATTTATTTCCTCTGTTTTACACAGAATTAAAAAATTAAGATTATTTAATAAAATATTGCATTGAGGAGGCGAAATTCCAAAGCAAAAACCATGTATGTTACCCTTTTTCCTGCAAATGAACTATTTTTAATGTTATGCAATAGGTAGTAAGTTATATGGTTGTATGGATATTCTTTAGTGTAATGCAGATTATTTTTCTTTATAAATGAAATGAATTTTAAAAATTACTTATAAAGCGGATAAAAACAACTAATGAATAGGGTTAAACAGCTACTGAACAGCTATCTAATCCTCTTCCATAAAGCAATTTTACGACACATCACACCAAGAACTTAAAACAGTACAACAAGCAATTAAATAAACTTAAATAGAAATATAATGAAGACAGACAGACAGAATAGCCTAAACGAATACCTAACCTATAGTCTATATCATACAGTACTATTTAATTATATATAATCAGCTGCTAAAAACTTCTCTGAAAAGGGTAACGATAAAACACTGAAGTACTCAAAAATGACCTTTGTACCCATAAAACGTTAGCAGTTCTTAAACAGGGCAAAAAACATATAATAAACATGCTCATGCATAAATGCTGCTCGGTATAACGCCATAAGTAGTTAGAAATAGATGTTTCAGTAAATTAAGAGGAGGGCAAGGGTTATCATATACGCAGAATATATAAAGTTTAATATAGTGAACTAAACCAAACTCAAGATTATGTGCTAAGGAATGATAAAAAATAATAGCCTACTAGGGAACATATAGTTCTAAGTGATCGTATACAAAACATAGAGGTTGGACTCGCAAAACCTCATGAAAATAAATCTAAAATCGGTTATACATGGGTGCCTATGTAACACTATGTTTATCAATAGCAAAAATACTTAGTTCTATACTAAATTAGGGGTTATAATTCTTAAAAGCAATTTTGACGGTTCCGGAATTATGCGTATTGTTGAGGAGTAGACTTATTAAAGATCCGATATACACCAAGAGTATATAAACTAAACTAATAAAGGTAGCAAATGGACAAGTGCTAGTCACGCGAATAAATAATATAAAAACAGTTGGGCATAGGCTCCAGGGGAAAAATTATTCATTAATCTGATCTCGGAGCCATTAGAGCTCCTTAACGGCCAATGTATAGTACGCGGTAATACAGTAATTCGGAAGGATTTTATTGTGATTGGATAATTATATCAAAAGGCACAGGATGAACGATTTGACTTGCTAAAATCTGACACAAAAAAGTTGGGTACTAAAATTTAACTGGTAAAATCAAAATCACGCGCTATATAAAATTATTACATGATATAATATTGAAGTGTCTGTCGAATGACTATAAAAAATTCAATTAGAACAAACCACGATTGTACAGAATGTGCTAGTAAAAGACGCTGTCCACTATTACGATTATAACGTGGAGAAATCAATAACTAACATATGAATCAATTACATACAATCACCTATGATTGTCTCTTGTATGAAAAAGGAAATTATCTGCTTCAACAGTAAAAAAAAACCTTAAGATCTGAAAAATTAATAGCCAAAGAACTTAATGAAGACACAACAACTAAACAAAACAATTAAAATGAGGGTCACCTGCATTTAATTTGCAAATAATCAAGAAATAATAGGTATTTAATTTAAATAGACTTAAATCGAAAAACATTACAGCGAACAAATGGCTGTTGGATAGGTCCTTATCTGCCAAAAATACCCCGCGATGCTGAAAAATAAGAATAAATAAAAAGAACCTAGAAATTTAGGGTAATATCTGCTTCAACAGCTAAAAATACATTATAATTTGAAAAATTAATAGCTACAGGACTACGTACAGAGAAACATGAAGTAGAGTCCAAGAAAAGCAACTAAATACAACAAAAATAAGGGTTACCTAATTGGCAAATAAGCAAGAAATAATAGGCCTTCAATTTAAAATAGACTTAAATCGAAAGACATTGCAAATAACAAATAGCTGTTGGGTGGGTTCTTAACCAACAAAAATACCCCTCAGCCATGCCTAAAAAAAATAAGAATAGGAAGGAAAAATACATAAAAATTAAGGGTAATATAAGGATCCTGTACATTCAAAAAAGTATATATTATGTATGATTAACCTATAATATTAGGTATACCAAAGGAACACTATACCTAACAGAACCCAAATTGAAGTTAAAAAAATAAGGGCATATAAAGTATTTACATTACCGAATGATTATCCAAATATAATTTAAATAGCCTTAAATCGAAAAACATTATAGTTAACAAATAGCTGTTGGATAAGTCCTTATCAATCAAAAATACCCCTCGTGACGCTTAAAAAATTAGAATAAACAGGAAAAATACCTAAAATGTAGGGTAATATTGCTTTAAAGACCAGTTAACGCCAAAAAGGTTTAAGAACGTTTAAAAAGTACTTATGTACGATCAGTCTCTAATATTATCGGATATAGCGAAAGATAATACTATTCAACTACTTCCAGGAATCAAATGGAAGTTAAAAAATAGGGCCATAATAATATAAAGTATTTAAATTACCGAATGAACATCTAAATAAATAAAATTATCGGTTAAAATATTATTAAATCGTATAGTTACATGAAATAAATTAATAAATTTAAGGACTTCCAATCGGTTATACTTATCTAAAAAGTCTTATAATATATGAAAAATGAAACAATTAATTAGATAAATAGGTTCTCAACGGGATGGAGATAACCGTATTAATAGGCTAGTAATCTAAACTAATGAAATAAAACAAGAGTTGTAAAATTATTTATTTAGTCATACATATGTACATCTATTGGTATTGGTATTGATAACTATTGGCTTGTGAAAAATTATACAATAAGCTATAGTACTTGTACCCACAATCAATCGATAACTACCAATAAAGTGGCAGTTTGAGACATTTTTTATAGGATTTAGACTAGGTTCACTATAGTGTTCAAAATAGTAGTATTATAGCATATGGACCTGTTACATCATATTTAGTTATTTATTATATTATTATTATACCAAACACTAACACGACACAGACCCAACACTAACCAACCACCAACCAACCACCAACCAACCAACCACTAACCAACCACTAACCCAACACAGACCCAACACTAACCCAACACTAACACGGTACTACACGCCACTGACCAAAACAGGGGACTAAACACTAAAAAACATCAAAAACTGCTATTAAACGGCTTTGAACGCCTAATGATTGTCTATGAACACCTATGAACCACTAACGAACACCTAATGATTGCCTATGAATTCCTATCGTTTTAGGTTATTTTAAACCCCGAAATAATTCGAATGGTTACGAAAGATACTACTTAGTACAACTAGCCTATGGCTCATTAAAGAAGATAATATCCACATGCGCAACTTAACGTCTCAAGTTGTTAAAAAAAAGAGATCAATAGGCTAACTGATCAAAATAGCGGCAAGGGCCAGAGGCTCATGAAATTTTTACTCGTAAAAATTTTAGGAGGAAATCTTTGGTGAACAGATAAAAACAGTCAGCGAAGTCAAATATCTAGGACTAACCCTGGATTCCAAACTGACATGGAACCGGCATATCAGCAACAACCTAAACAAGGCAAAAATGTGTCTTATGAGATGCAGAAGATTGTTTGGGAAAACCTGGGGACTTAAACCGCAGATGGTGCTGTGGTTATACGTCACAGTCATCAGACCCCTGATAACATATGGGTCTGTAGTTTGGTGGACAAAAACACAGCAAATCACGACAGCCACAAAACTCAACAGAGTACAGAGGCTGGCCTGCTTGTGTATCACCGGTGCAATGAGAAGCACCCCCACTGCAGCAATGGAAGTCATACTAGGACTAACACCACTAGATATACACATCAAAATGGAGGCTAACTGCAGCGCATCCAGGATGAAAGCAAACGGGGAATGGAAACAACGCCCCGAGAAAATAGGGCACACAAGAGCCACGGACCTTATCAACGACGAGCTCCTGGAGATGCAAACCGATCGCATGAAAGCGAAATACAACTTTACAAAACCATTTAATGTCAGGTGTGACCCTGATATGTGGTCCAAAGGAAAATCTCCGTCACTAGACAATGGCCTAGTCTGGTACACTGATGGGTCGAAAACGGCCAACGGAGTAGGCGCAGGTATATTTGGGGAAAGACCCAAAATGGAAATCAGCATTCCCCTTGGAAACTACGCCACAGTATATCAAGCAGAAGTTCATGCGATATAAGCATGCATACAAAAGAATCTTGAAAAGGGCTATCACGACCAAAAGATACATATCCTGTCGGACAGCCAAGCTGCTCTGAAGGCTCTGAACTCCTTCCGATTTACATCAAAAATCACAATGGAGTGCCTTAACGACCTAAAAGACCTGGCAGCCAGAAACAACAGGGTTGAACTCCTATAGGTTCCTGGTCATTCAGGGATAAAAGGCAACGAAAAAGCAGATGAACTGGCAAGAACCGGATCTGCTCAAAATTTCAGGGGCCCAGAACCCGCCCTTGGAATATCAAAAAAGGTAACCAAAACAACATTAGACAGATGGGCGCAAAAGCAACATCTATCTCGATGGAATGGTACACCTGGCCAGGCACACGCACGGGCCGTTATTGATAGGCCCTCGAAGATGCTATCAGCTGGAATGCTGCTCTTGACGCGCCCTCAGTTAAAACAAGTGACCGGCCTACTAACAGGCCACTGTCACTTAAGAAGGCAACTTCAAAGAATGGGAGTCTATAATGGACCCATTGAATGCAGACTTTGCGGCGAAGAGGACGAAACCGCCTCACATATAATTTACAGCTGCGAAGCGCTAAACCGTAAAAGATTCAAAATCTTCGGAAACATTCGACGTGGCGACAACCTCCCGCACGATAAACTTGGAAGAAAACTACTGGACCTCGTAGAAGGAACAAATCTTTTCTAACAAGACTGGGGCGCACAATAAGCCAGAAGGCTGCAGTGTAGGAAGCTTGGGCCACACGTCGAACCCGACCCCCGCCTTTAACCAATAGCAGTTTTTGATGTTTTTTAGTGTTTAGTCCCCTGTTTTGGTCAGTGGCGTGTAGTACCGTGTTAGTGTTGGGTTAGTGTTGGGTCTGTGTTGGGTCTGTGTTGGGTTAGTGGTTGGTTGGTTGGTGGTTGGTTAGTGTTGGGTCTGTGTCGTGTTAGTGTTTGGTATAATAATAATATAATAAATAACTAAATATGATGTAACAGGTCCATATGCTATAATACTACTATTTTGAACACTATAGTGAACCTAGTCTAAATCCTATAAAAAATGTCTCAAACTGCCACTCTATTGGTAGTTATCGATTGATTGTGGGTACAAATTCTATAGCTTATTGTATAATTTTTCACAAGCCAATAGTTATCAATACCAATACCAATAGTTGTTAAATTTTATACCTATAGTCATCACTCCTTTTTCCTTAATGTTTTGATAGTTTTCTACTTGACTGTATAAACAAATATTATTAGGGTATATTTTTAGTACTTAATAAGAATGCTTTATTTTTTTATTTTTTTTTGCAACACTTTTTATGCTCAGTTAGATTCCTAGTTTATTATTTTGTTACATTATTTGCTTTATTTATCCGGTTTTTTTTTGCTATAATTTTACATCCTATCCTCGTTTTGAAGTTCTTAAACATATTCATATTGACATTATTGTAATATATCAACAGTTTAGTTAGTTTTTGATACTTAACACATTAGTTTCTATATGTATATAATCGAATTTCCAGTTCAAAACTGTATTTTATGTTCCTCCCATTGTTATTGCCTGTATTATTTTAATAGCTTTAATCGTTTGCATAGGTATTTATTTCAATATCTACCTATTGCAAAAAATATTTACTAACCCTGCCATTAAGACATTAATGGTTTTATACAATCTAATGGCTTAAGGTTTTTAAATATTTTTTTACTAGTTGTTGGAGCTTTCTAACCTCTAATTGCTTACTATAGACAAGGCGTTTCGCTTTTAATAGAGCACAGTTTGTAACGAGCCAATAGTTTACAATACCAATACCAATAGTTGTTAAATTTTATACCTATAGGCATCACTCCTTTTTCCTTAATGTTTCGATAGTTTTCTACTTATCCGTATAAGCAAATATTATTAGGTTATATTTTTAATACGTAATAAAATTGCTATATATTTTTTGCAACATTTTTTATGTTCAGTTAGATTCCTAGTTTATTATTTTGTTACATTACTTGCTCTATTTATCCGTATTTTTGCTATAATTTTACATCCTATCCTCGTTTTTTTTTTTGATACTTAACATGTTAGTTTCTAAATGTATATAATCGAATTTCCCGTTTAAAACTGTATTTTATGTTCCTCCTATTGTTATTGCCTGTATTATTTTAATAGCTTTAATCGTTGGCATAGGTATTTTTTCGATCTCTATCTATTGTAAAATGACCTCAATCTCAGCACTTAGGGTCTTAATAGTTTTATACATCTAATACATTTTTGACTTGAGTTTTTAAATAATTTTTCGTTAGGGCTTTTCAGCCTCTTGCTGTTTACTAAAATCTCTCCTCACCGCCGTAACGCGCCGTAGGCGAATATCTACTTTTACAATTATACGATTACATTCTAAAATTCACACATATGTATGACTAAATAAATAATTTTACAACTCTTGTTTTATTTCATTAGTTTAGATTACTAGCCTATTAATACGGTTATCTCCATCCCGTTGAGAACCTATTTATCTAATTAATTGTTTCATTTTTCATATATTATAAGACTTTTTAGATAAGTATAACCGATTGGAAGTCCTTAAATTTATTAATTTATTTCATGTAACTATACGATTTAATAATATTTTAACCGATAATTTTATTTATTTAGATGTTCATTCGGTAATTTAAATACTTTATGTTATTATGGCCCTATTTTTTAACTTCCATTTGATTCCTAGAAGTAGTTGTATAGTATTATATTTCGCTATATCCGATAATATTAGAGACTGATCGTACATAAGTACTTTTTAAACGTACTTAAACCTTTTTGGCGTTAACTGGTCTTTAAAGCAATACATTTTAGGTATTTTTCCTGTTTATTCTAATTTTTTAAGCGTCACGAGTGGTATTTTTGATTGATAAGAACCTATCCAACAGCTATTTGTTAACTACAATGTTTTTCGATTTAAGGCTATTTAAATTATATTTGGATAATCATTCGGTAATTTCAATACTTTATATGCCCTTATTTTTTTAACTTCAATTTAAGTTCTGTTAGGTATAGTGTTATCCTTTGGTATACCTAATATTATAGGTTAATCAAACATAATATATACTTTTTTGAATGTACAGGATCCTTATATTACCCTTAATTTCTATGTATTTTTCCTTCCTATTCTTATTTTTTTAGGCATGACTGAGGGGTATTTTTGTTGGTTAAGAACCCACCCAACAGCTATTTGTTATTTGCAATGTCTTTCGATTTAAGTCTATTTTAAATTGAAGGCCTATTATTTCTTGCTTATTTGCCAATTAGGTAACCCTTATTTTTGTTGTATTTAGTTGCTTTTCTTGGACTCTACTTCATGTTTCTCTGTACGTAGTCCTGTAGCTATTAATTTTTCAAATTATAATGTATTTTTAGCTGTTGAAGCAGATATTACCCTAAATTTCTAGGTTCTTTTTATTTATTCTTATTTTTCAGCATCGCGGGGTATTTTTGGCAGATAAGGACCTATCCAACAGCCATTTGTTCGCTGTAATGTTTTTCGATTTAAGTCTATTTAAATTAAATACCTATTATTTCTTGCTTATTTGCAAATTAAATGCAGGTGACCCTCATTTTAATTGTTCTGTTTAGTTGTTGTGTCTTCATTGAGTTCTTTGGCTATTAATTTTTCAGATCTTAAGGTTTTTTTTACTGTTGAAGCAGATAATCTCCTTTTTCATACAAGAGACAATCATAGGTGATTGTATGTAATTGATTCATATGTTAGTTATTGATTTCTCCACGTTATAATCGTAATAGTGGACAGCGTCTTTTACTACCACATTCTGTACAATCGTGGTTTGTTCTAATTGAATTTTTTAGTCATTCGACAGACACTTCAATATTATATCATGTAATAATTTTATATAGCGCGTGATTTTGATTTTACCAGTTAAATTTTAGTACCCAACTTTTTTGTGTCAGATTTTAGCAAGTCAAATCTTTCATCCTGTGCCTTTTGATATAATTATCCAATCACAATCAAATCCTTCCGAATTACTGTATAACCGCGTACTATACATTGGCCGTTAAGGAGCTCTAATGGCTCCGAGATCAGATTAATGAATAATTTTTACCCGCGGTACTAACTGACATACCAGAGAAGGATGCACTGGAAGAAGAAAAAAATGGTCGAAAGGCCAAAAAATCCAAAATTAATAAGTCGAAAGTGAAAAGAAAAGTTTACGTAGAATCAGACGATTCTTCAGAAGAAAAGTAGTTTTGTTTAATTTGCACTGAATCAAACCTAACGAAAAATGGATTAGATGCCAGAAGTGCAAAAGGTGGTCACATGCTTGCACTGACTTGAAGTTCCCATATAGGTATCTGCCATCATTGCGATTCGGATAGTGAATAGATAACCAAAAATAGCTACATTACGTTAAATAATGTTTATTTATGTTTGTTTAAAATATTTTTTATGCCCACGTTCTATTTAAGTAAATATATCAATAAAAAAATATGCGTTACTACTTACCCCGCTTACTGTTACTTTTTACCCCGAGACGGGGCAATTTGTAACAGAGTTTCGGATCTATTTAAAATAAAGCTGACAGTTTAATTTTTGAAAATATTGTCATATATATTTAATCAATTTGTTCACAACATATGTAAGTAGACATTCATGACAAAAAAAATTGATTAGTGAAAACAGCTCCAAGAAAAAAAATTTCAAATATTTTTTGTTACAACCTGCCCCGGTCTCCCCTACTTAATTAAAATTAAATCCTAAAGGCGAAAATTAGCGTAGCAAATAATATAAATACTTATCAATAAATACTCGAAAAGTGCAGTATGGAAAACCCCGTGGTACTACGAACCGGATAGGACAGCGATAAGAACCTATGGAAATCAACTCAAATCATCACTCAGGTTCATCGAAAATTATACAAAAGTAAAATTCATTTAAAATAAGCCATCAAAAAGCTGTAAGTACTTTAAATTAACTAGGAAAGCAGACAGCAAAGCCTTTGGAAATTTCCAACGCGGCGTCTTAGGAATTTGCACCGGGAAACGGACATTTTTACGTCATGTCACGTAACGACAAAACCGGCAACCAAATCAGCTCATGGCAGAGTGTTGCTGGTAGTTTTGTTTACATTTAAAGTGACAGCAGATCAGCTGATCCAAACTTTTACGAATAAAAATACAAATTGCAGTTCCTTTCTTCCTCATTCACATCATATTTTAAGCGCATTCAATATTTTTAAACATTGTTTTAATTCGTTACCTACTACGTACTTTAGCTTGAAGAATACAAAATGTCCCAGGACGAAACTGCTAATAAAACTAAAGTTTTAATTCAAAAACGCGGCTTAATTAAGGGTGCTTTGACACCACCAGGATGTCTTCATCCAATTTAAGAGAAGTGAACGCTCTCTCGCGAGAAGGAACAATTCACATCATACTCGTATGCTCACATCGTCATGGAAATGAATAGTCATTTTCGCAATTCAGTTCAGTTCAATTCAGATTTGTCGCAATTCACTTTCTCTTTTACACCCATACACACCTACATAGCGCTATCTCACACACACACACACACACACATAGCATTACCTCTAACGTACTCCGTCTGACACACTGTGTTAATGCCAGAATGTATATGTCCGTGAATTCAAACGAAACCCGCGCATGCGTAGAGGAACCGACGTTTCACCGAACCACTACGGACGGCTGGTCGGAATCGCGCTCGCTCGTCAGGAACTATTTTCTACCGCCGCGTTTAACGTTACATTAGCCGCTCCCGCAATCGCAAGTAGTTAACCGCACAATTGTCCGCAGATAGCAGAAACGGATCGCGATCGACCCAGCATTGCCGCAAGTCCTCGGACCGCATTACCTTTTCTTTTACCTTTTACTGACCGGACTGATAAAGATAACCGCAAGCCTTTCTTGCCGCCCGTTGACATCGCGACCGCTTACCGCTACCGTCAAGACAACCGCGGTCGCTACTGCGATTTTCGTTTCCTCGCGGGCGCCTTTTCAAGAATCCCGATAACGTTAACAGCTCAGAACGCCGACGCGATCTCACTTCTATAAACCGCGAGCATACACGCATACTTTCCTACTCTCTCTTTCTCTTTCTGTTTTATTGTACGATTGTCAGCCTGTCGCTGACCCACTTTGACATACTGGTCAAATATCAAACTGCATTTCTGGTTAATTGTCATTTCTTTTTACGAAAATAAATTGCGTTTTTGAAACCGATTGTTTAATTTTTCCTTCCAAATTCTACATCTGTCAGGACGCTTAAAAATAGTCGCTTAATGCGTAGTTGAACGCCTGGTTTAACTTTCTCCACAGTAACAAGCTACCTGGTGCATCGTGGGCACCTTACCACAATAATCCAAGGGGTGGCGCCCGAGAAACCGTTGGAAAATCATTTGCCATCCGTCCAATAAATTGAGAGAAAAAGCTTTATTCACAGACTGTTCGCTAAATGGGCAGTTATTGATAGTGAAAACCAAAGCGACAATGCAACACTTTCAAACCGACATTTTATATAGATAGGTTTCCTTTAAAAATAAAATAAAAAGCCACCATTACAAATGGCGCCCGAGCAGGGACCGTACTGCGCATGCGCGAACTAAAAATTTCTGTAAAATACCGTCGTACCGAGTTTTTAAGAAAACCAAAGGTAGGAATTCATTATTCGGCATCCGCGAATTAGTTTTAGGATATACTGCTGTTAGGGTTCGCCGTTGCTTAGAGAGAAGCAGCGGTCCGGTTTTACTGATCTTGCCGTTGTTTAGAGAGAAATAACGGTCCGAGATATATTAGTTTTAGGTTATTAGGTTTAGGTTCTCTTGTCGAATAATGATTCGCTGACACTGTTTTGCTGAAGTCCGTTTTGCGCTTCTGCCACGCGTAGTCTTTTCGTTCTGGCCCGTAAATTATCATAAACTTTTCTATTGTAAAGCTGTCACTGTTTAAAACAATCGCGCATCACCAAGCAAAGGAGAGGGGAGTATGCGTGCTTTCAATACGTGTATGCTAAAATTCGTGGAATACGATTTTAGAATTAACCGTCATCAAGAAAATGTAATATATGTACTATCTCTTAGTACTACTTGTATAATAATATGCAGCATTGTTTCTTTATAATAAACTTTATTAACAACAGATAGTTATTTATTATTTAACATCATGAATGACTGTCTTGGTTGTCTCGCTTGCTTCGTTCACACTGCTCGCACCCTCTCCCTCTCACTCTGGCTGAAGCGCCGTCTCACTCATCCTGATCCTTGCATACCTGGTTACCTACTTTTAATGTATAATCAATGGTTGCCTAATAGTAGGTATATTTACTTAATACTACACCTCCCCCTCATTAAATATAATTATATAATAATGGTTTTTAATACATTACATAATCAGAAAACTTTACTGGTTTTATGTTACGTGTCAACCTTGCACTTCCTTTATAATCAGTAGTCTGAGATTCTACTCTAGGGGTATGGGTAATGTCTGTCCTGTCATTTGTACTACAATTTTCACTGTTAGAGGAACAAGGGATATTATTATCGCAATCATAATTATGTCTTAACTCATGATTTATGTCAGACCTCCGCAGATGATAACTATTGCGTCTTAGAACATTAGATCCATTATCTATTAGATAGGATCTCGGAGCCGCGTGTTTGGCCACTATATTTGCAGGACACCATTGCTTATCATCCTTATACACAACATTTTCACCTTTCTTAAATACTTTTACTCTATCCCTGGCATTCCTGTCATAATACATTTTATACATCTTATTTCGCTGCTCTAACTCTTGTTTAAATTCTTTATTTTTTCTTTCTTCTATTATTGGTAATTTGGTTTTTAATTTTCTTGAAAATAAAAGTTCAGCAGGCGATCGCTTAAGATTAGTAATAGGTGTATTACGGTATTCCATCAGAGCAACCCACATATCTTTTGATTTGCGAATGATATTTTTAGCTGTCTGAACAAACCTTTCAGCCAAACCATTAGACCTCGGGTACCTAGGACTACTGGTTTTGAACTCAAAATCGAACTCTTTCGCAAAACGTCCACATTCATATGAGCCAAAAGGCATGTTATCTGAAACAATTATATCTGGCACACCATATGATGCAAATATTTGTTTTAAGGCATAAATTACGTCTGACGATTGTTAACCTTGCATTGGTATAATTTCTAACCATTTTGTTAAATAATCAACTACTACTAAGAACGCTTTACCCCCATATTCCATAATATCACACCCTAATTTTTGAAAAGGTAGATCGGGTAATTCGTGTGATATTAGTGGTTCTTTTACATTTGCATATTTAAATTTTTCACAGATTGTACATTGCTTAATTTCAGTCTCAATATCTGTACTCATTCCAGGCCAAAACAAAATACCTCGTGCCCTATCTCTAGTTCTACTAATACCAAAATGACCCTCGTGCAAAATTTTAAGCATATTGCCACGTAACGCCTTAGGTACTACTACTCTGTCCTCATAAAATAACAGTTCATTTGTAACATGTAATTCAGCTCTTAGGTTATAGAACACACCAAGTTCACCTTCATATTTTCTATTTTTCCACCCTTTCATACAGTATTCTACTACTTTACTTAACACCTCATCTTTTACTGTCTCTCTTCTAAACTCCTGCTTTCTATTATCACTCATTCTCAAATATTTTTCTACCGCATGCACCATTTCATTCATGTCCTCATCTATTTCTGCTTTTTCACTGCTAACATTTCTTGACAAATAATCGGCGACATGTAAATATTTACCTGGTAAGTATTGAATTTTTATATCATACTTTAATAATTTTAATCGTAATCTCTGCAATCGAGGAGAATTTACTGCTGATATTTGCTTATTCATGACACTCACATTGGGCTTATGATCTGTTATAATTTTTATTGAACGACCATAAATAAAATTATGGAATTTTTGACATGCATATACTATACCTAACATTTCTTTCTCTATAATGGCATAATTTTTTTCAGTCTCTGTCAATCCCCGAGATGCATATGCTACTGGTCTGCCTTCTTGCATCAGACAACAACCCAGTCCAGTGTGTGATGCATCCGTCTGAATTGTTATATTTTTTCTGGGGTCAAAATTTTTTAGAATTATATCTCTATTCAGTTCCTGTTTAATAGTTTGAAGGGCCCCATCATGGACATCTAACCATTGAAAAATAATATCTTTTTTAAGAAGCTGATATAATGGTTCTGCAATTTCACCTAATTTTGGTATAAACTTTCTGACATAGTTTACTAAACCTAGCAATTTTTGCAATCCCTTTTTATTTGCGGGTGCCTTAAGGTCATTAATAGCTTTTAATTTTTTACTGTCCACTTTCATTCCACTTTCATTAAAGATGTAACCCATATATTTAACCTCTTTCTGTCTAAACTGAAACTTATTTTCATTAAACTTTACGCCTTTTTCTCTAGCTCTATTTAAGACCTCTCTCAACGTTTTGTCATGCTCTTCCACACTGTCACATGCAATTAATAAATCATCAAAATATATAATAACATTGTCTATGTCCCCAAAATTTTTAACGTTTATCATTTGAAAATATTCAGGTGCTAGATTTAGACCAAATGGTAGTCTCAGAAATTTATAGCAGCCAAACGGAGTAGCAAAAGTTGTTAAATTACTTGATGTTTCCTCAAGCTTGACCTGATAAAAGCCATCTTTAAAGTCAAGAACAGAAAAATGGGTTTTTCCCGCTAATTTGGAACTTATTTCATCTAGACTGGGAATTTCAAAAAATTCCCTTTCTATACACTTATTTAATTCTTGCGGGTCTAAACATAAACGCAGAGTTTTATCTGGCTTTTCTATTATTACTAAATTATTTACCCAGTCACTAGCCTGATTAACTTTGACAATGATATTTTGTTTTTCTAACCTATCGAGTTTTTTCTTAAGCCTATCATTTATTACTAGTGGTAAACGCCTAGCCGGTTTAGCAACAGGTTTGCTGTCTTTTTTCAACTGTATTTTACATGTTTCTGCAAAATTTCCTAGTCCTTCAAATACATCTCTATTGTCACTTATAATCCTATCTTTACTATCCGCTGTACTCACAATTTCATCTATTTTTCCGGGCTTTTTAATTAAGTTTAATAGATAACATGCAGGCAAACCCAATATTGGCCTAACCCCCAAATCTACTATCAAAAACTCTAAATAAAATATTTTATCTAACCTTTTACAGGGCAACTTTACTTTTCCTATTGTCTTTATTTTTGTACCACCATATGCCTCAAGCACTGTATTGCATTTTTGCACAATGTATTTGTCTTTAAACCTCTGCATAATTGCTTTTGGTAATATGTTCACCTCTGATCCAGTATCTATCTTGAAACTAATGTCTGTGTTCAGCACTTGTATAACTTCAAACCACATAATGTGATTTTTTATCTCGTTAACTTCACTTAAGCTATGAACATACAAGTCATCTTCATCGGAGCTTTCATCACTAGTTCTCTTCTGTGTCACTTCTTTAACTTCTTTAAATTGCCTTCCTGTCTGACAAACATTGCTAAAGTGATTTTCCTTGCCACATTTAAAACATTTTTTTCCAAATGCAGGACACTCTGCATAACCATGGTATGACCTACATTTCTTGCATGGTAATTTTCTTGCTTTTCCACGATTCCTATTATTGAACCTAGTATCTTCCGAGGTATTTTTACTATTTCCCCTTGATTTTATTGCATCTATTGCAGCTTCTCCTTTGTGTCTTACCGTTTCTAACTGTTTTTTCGTTGCCTCTGCATTTCTGCAAACTTCTATGGCATTTTCCAAAGATAAGTTTTGTGTATTGAGTAGTTTCTCTTGAATTTTTGGGTCATTAGTTCCTAGTATTATTCTATCTCTCAGAATACTGTCTTCTTGGGTATCGTATTCGCAGCTTCGAATTAACTTTTTAATTTCAGAGTAAAAGTTATCGAAAGGTTCTTCTGACCCTTGCTTTCTGCTATTGAAAACGAATCTTTCATAGGTTTGATTTTTTCGCGGTGCACAGTATTTTCTAAATTCTGCAATTACACTGCTGAATTTATCTTTTTCCGGAATTTTTAATATATTGTAGATTTCGACTCCTTCTGGTCCTATCATATTCAAAAACAGGGCGATTTTTATTTTGTCTGCTTTGGTATCCTTTTCCGTCGCGGTCATATACATTTTAAAACTTTGATAAAATTTGTTGAAGTCTTAAGACCCGTCAATCTTTGCCCATGCGTTAAAGGCACTCCACATCCGTCAGAACGCAGTGCTGTATGCACTCAGTCTGCAACAGAACATGCCAATCTATGGCTGTTTATTTGGATACCTAGGATATAAAGGCAAGAAGAAAAGGAAACGGTGAGGTACCACGCGTAGCATGAGGCGCCACCGCAACTAGTTCGGGTACCCCATGACGTCACCCTTAGAGGACCAATGGACCACTGGACCACTTCAAGCCCGAAGAGATTTCATATTATTTATTCTTATTGTAAAATTATAATTCTGTTTTATATCTATTTTCAGGGCTAGGCTTAGGAAAATATTTTCTATTGTAAACAAAATATTTTTTTCACAGAAGGGGGGGGGGGGGTGTAACGAGGTTACTATATTTTCCGGGGTTTTTAATATTTTTGCTGCATTATTTATATAGTTTTAAAAGGTTAGTATGCGTGTTTAAAATTTACTTTCTTACTTTTCGTGCTATAACGTTCATTCTTGTACGCAAATAATCCATTTAATTTATACTGTTTATATCTATTAAGTTTTCCGTCGCGAAACATCGGGAAAATGCTTTTCATCATTTCCCGGCCACGTCCGTTAGTACTGCTGAGCACGCCGAAGCGCGAACAATACCCCCAGATACCTCTGCGCGAAACCGAAGCGCGTACAGTACCACCACTTCTAAGACCGTGACGTAGTCTCGCGGAGCCAATTTATACGCGGGAGCCACACATTTTCAGGCAGAACTCCGGTTCTCATCTTTCCAGCAGGTCACCAGCCCAAGAAGCACCGCAGCGAGCCGACCAGCCCACCGACCACCAGCGAAGCCATCCGAGCCCAGCCGAACGACGACCACCGGTCAGGTTCCACTACAGGACTGCAAGCCGCCGTCCTCTGTATTTGCAGTATTAACATCGTTTTGTCGCATATTTACTATATACGTTCTGGTTTAATATTTACATTACTGCACTCTCTCTTACACATGCACCGCGTTGTCTATACGATGACATTTATATACAAGATCGAGCTATATCGAGAAATAGCCGTGTCGCTCTGTCTCGTTCTGGTCAATAACGAATACCTATTTTTGCTTTGAATAATTGAGATCGGACTATAGCGACAAATAGCCGTGAAGTTCTGTCTCATATTAATTATAACACCAACTGAACCTGACACCTTAAGACACATACCATATAAATAAATCGCTATCTTTGTCCCACCTGAAAAGAAATACAACATCGAGAAATAGCCGTGTAGCTCTGTCTTGTTTTAATCAATCAACACCGGGTAACTTCGGGGCAGATGAATACTTACATGCCGGAGTGGGCTATATTGAGAAATAGCCGTGCAGCCCTATCTGGTATTAACGATTGTCGCAATTCACTTTCTCTTTTACACCCATACACACCTACATAGCGCTATCTCACACACACACATAGCATTACCTCTAACGTACTCCGTCTGACACACTGTGTTGATGCCAGAATGTATATGTCCGCGATTTCAAACGAAACCCGCGCATGCGTAGAGGAACCGACGTTTCACCGAACCACTACGGACGGCTGGTCGGAATCGCGCTCGCTCGTCAAGAACTATTTTCTACCGCCGCGTTTAACGTTACATTAGCCGCGCCCGCAATCGCAAGTAGTTAACCGCACAACTGTCCGCAGATAGCAGAAACGGATCGCGATCGACCCAGCGTTGCCGCAAGTCCTCGGACCGCGTTACCTTTCCTCTTACCTTTTATTGACCGGACTGATAAAGATAACCGCAAGCCTTTCTTGCCGCCCGTTGACATCGCGACCGCTTACCGCTACCGTCAAGACAACCGCGACCGCTACTGCGCTTTTCGTTTCCTCGCGCGCGCCTTCTCAAGAATCCCGAAACGTTAACAGCTCAGAACGCCGACGCGATCTCACTTCTATAAACCGCGAGCATACACGCATACTTTCCTACTCTCTCTTTCTGTTTTATTGTACGATTGTCAGCCTGTCGCTGACCCACTTTGACATACTGGTCAAATATCAAACTGCATTTCTGGTTAATTGTCATTTCTTTTTACGAAAATAAATTGCGTTTTTGAAACCGATTGTTTAATTTTTCCTTCCAAATTCTACATCTGTCAGGACGCTTAAAGATAGTCGCTAAATGCATAGTTGAACGCCTGGTTTCACTTTCTCCACTGTAACAAGCTACCTGGTGCATCGTGGGACCCTTACCACAATAATCCAAGGGGTGGCGCCCGAGAAACCGTTGGAAAATCATTTTCCATCCGTCCAACAAGTTGAGAGAAAAAGCTTTATTCACATATTAATACTGTTCGCTAAATGGGCAGTTATTGATAGTGAAAACCAAAGCGACAATACTTTCAAACCGACATTTTATATAGATAGGTTTCCTTTAAAAATAAAATAAAAAGCCACCATTACAGTACTATAGTAAGTGATTTTAACAAGATACTACTTTTTTAAATAACACCCTTTCCATTGTCCAACATCCTGTGCTAGTGGTTAATTAGCCAATCGAAAATCAAATCTAATTAACTTATCACAAAGTGCCTAAATCTAAATACTCATTCATTCATTAAACGTGAAACATTTTGCATAACGAAAATATTTATAAAAAATAATATACCTACCTATACTAGTATAAATCGCATAAGCAGATAAGGACGTTCAAAAAACCATGATTTTGTTAACGCATGTATACGATTGCTCGATAATAAAATAATATTCCCTGTACTTAATTACTACCAAAATTGTCGTTACATATACTGTAACCTGAAAGTTGCATAATATGGAAATACCTTATAAAATACTTTAAAGTAACTTAAAATTATCAATAGGTATAGAAAAAAGAAAAGCACAAAGTCTTTCGCCACAATTTTTATTCGAATAACTAGGCGAACCTAGAATGATTCATATTAAATTAATTCGACATGTTTCCAGTGTAGAAATACTCATCATCAGGAAAACGAAGTCATATGTCTCCGACAGAGTTGAATTAAACTAAAGATTTTTCATTACTTTACACTTAAAAATTATTTTTACAAAGTCTTTTTTTAAAACTCCCTAATTTTTCTTTTTTTTCTTCATTTCCCACCCAAGACAGTGGCTTGGCACTGGTCCTTGACTTTTCAGTGTGCTGAAATCTTTTCTGTTTTTTTGACTATTCAAATTTTTTTTTTCACTCCTCGTAGGATGGCGCGGTTTTTGTAGCAATGATTTATTATAACACAAAAATATCAAATAATAACAATAACAAGAATACTACGTTATAAAAATTGTTGAAAGTGACCTCCGCCTACTCTTATGTATGCGCAGAATTGGTATAATTTGGCATTCTTAAGTGAATATATCGAATATTTAAACAAACACTTTTACACCCTCTACAGTTTAAAATTTAATCCTTTAATTTCGAAACACTTGTAGACAAAAATTAATATTTTAAATGCGAACTGTCAATATAAATAAAAATAAGAGATTACCCAAATAAAGCCAAGGCATATCTACTAGACTAGACCAATTATTTAAAAAAAAATTAATTTCATCTAGAGAAACACATACTTAATACCTTTTATTTTTTTTCTCGATAACGGCGGTAAATACAAAAAAACTACAAGAGTTTAATATGCTTTAGAACAAAACAAAAAATGCATTTTGTATTTTAGAATCCACCAGCGGCGCACCGAAAAAAAGTTCATATGGAGAAAATAGGGCATGACCCCTAAAAAAATATCTCCCTGTAGATTCTTAAAACCATTTGGTATGCCCACTGGTGTAAGTCTTACAGCGTAACCTATATTCCAAATTAGAGCTAAATATCTCAAAAACTACAAGAGCTATAAAGAAAAAACTAAAAAAATCTTGAAATTTCAACACCCTGTAGATCGGCAACGAAGCGTTTGCGGACCTATGTTTATATGAATTTTTAGTCATTAAATAATTCAAAGAATTATATTTAGGAACACCCTGTATATACATTACTAAATTAAATACATCCCACTTGAACAAAACATGTCACTGTGATGTAACAGTTAAATAACTTTGTTTAATGTTTTATCACTGAGCTAAGCACACAGATCTTACAGAGATGCTCCTAACTTGCACTAATGTCGCCACAACCAAGGATTTAAGCTTTATCACAGAGACAAAACGCAAAAAAGCCGTAAATAATGACAATGACTGGCAAGTAGCAGGAAGACGAAGAAATCGAAGGAACCCTAAAGATTCGGGGAGACCAGATCCTATCAAGGGCTCTAGTGATGATTTCCACCATATCCGACCCGCTGAGAGTGTGGCATGGTTATTCCTGACGGGACTAACGGCTGATTCAACACCGAAGGACATCTTGTCATTTCTAAAAAGCAGAAACCTCGACCAAGGGGTTACATGTGAGAAAATGAGGACAAAAAAGGACGAGAATACCGAAGCTCTTTCAAAATGCTGGTTCCTCAACGTAAAAGAGAGGAAATTATGGTACCGGACTTATGGCCCAGGGGTATAACAATTAACCATTTTCTGAACCTTCAACGCCGCAGACAGTCGGTTCCACAACAGAACCAGAGGACAGGATACTGACATTACTACACTTGAACATAAGATCAGTTCGAAATAAGACCAACGAACTTGACGCTTTTTTACAGGACTTAAATGTTGATGCGTTGTGCCTGACTGAGCATTGGCTAACCCATCAAGAACTAGATGTCTTCTTCCTAGATGGCTACCTGGTGAGAAGCTCTTTTGCAAGAAGGGGCAATAGGGGGGAGTGGCTCTGCAATTCTCAGCGTCCCTACACTTGAAACGTCTACCCTGGATTATATTAATAGTCTAAGTATTGAGAACTCGGTAGAAATAAGTGCAATTTTAATAAATAAATATAATATTTACTTGATAATCCTTTATCGACCACCTACTGGTGATTTTCAGATGTTTATAGGAGCTATTGAGGATATGATCGCCAGAATTGGAATAAATAAAAAAATTATTATTTTGGGAGACTTCAATGTCCATTTTGGGACGAATACACCAGAATGCATCCGACTTTGTGATACTCTGAGGAGCAACGGTTTTCGACAGATGCTTAATGAGAGCACAAGGGGGGATGCTTGTCTGGATAATGTCTTTATAAATTTTTTTCCAGAGTCAATATCAATCCATACCATAAATCCAAATCTCTCGGACCATTCTGGTCAATTACTGCAACTCACTCTTGACTATAAAAACAAAAAAATAAGACGGAAAGAAAAGTATGTAGACCGATAACTAATGAAGGTTTGTACAAATTTTACAATACTGTCGATACTTTCTCATGGAGTTTTATAAACCAGGAACAGCTTACTATTGACAAAAAGTTTGAGATCTTCTTAGGTAAACTAGAAGACGCATACATGCAGTCCTTTCCTCAAAGAACATACCTAGTACGCTCAGACCAATCAAAGAATATCAGTTGGTTTAGTGACTCACTTAGGGATTCAAGATGGCCGGCGGTGAAAGATCGCTAGTCAGTTCGGACCAACGAAAAGTTAAAAAACTGTGTAATCACTGTAAAAAGGACGTTCTAGAACATGTTCAGTGTAAAAAGTGCGGGTTCTACTTTCATCCAGCATGTTTGAAGCAGTCAGCGATGCAAAAAAGTGCCGTTTGTGTGCATTCGGAGGAAAATGTGAGTGAGGTAACCTCGAAAATAACCTCCCCAGACGTGACTCTTTTGAAGGCCCAAATGGATGAAATGATGAACAAAATAAGTGTTTTAGAGAAAAACGAAATTGTTCTGGAGAAAAGAATTGCAATTCTCGAAGAAAAGGTGGAAAATCTCCAATCTACAAAGAAAAGTAAGCAAAAAGTGGCGGGAAACAAGGAAGAGCAAGCTGGCAACAGCGCAACCAAGCCGAAACCACAAAGGAAGGACTCTGCGGACCTGTCTCGGCCTGAACAGAGTGAAGATAGCTTCGTAGTTCAACTAAATCAAAACAGAAATGAAAATGACCTACCTCCAACGGTTAGATCAAAAAATGCTCCAGCAGTCATTTTGGACCTTGACGTTGACACTAGTGGCAACCGCACAGATGGCGCGAAGAAAAATTTGTCATTTCCATCGGGAGGAAATGAGAGGAATAAAATGGGCGATATCCATGGTAACATCGAAAATACAGAGTCTGAATGGCAAATGGTCAAGAAAAAATCAAAAATTAAACGTCCTGACCCTACTAAAGGCACCAAAAGTAATGTAACACAGCTACTGGTGGCAGAACCCAAAAGTCTGGCTTGGATTTTTCTCTCGGGATTTCAACCCAGCACAACTTCAGAGAACATCACTGAATACTTAAAAAGCAACGGCTTTCAGAGCTGTGCATGTTATAAGATGCGTACTAGAAAGGATAAAGTAAAAAGTTCTTTCAAGCTTTCTGTTCCGATCAACAGGCGAGGTGAGGTTATGTCCCCGACACTCTGGCCAACTGGCATAGTCATCAACCATTTTCTGAACCTACAAAGACGCCCAAATCCAAGCAAGGGCGTGACAAATCCAAAATAGAATTCAGTATTCTACATCACAATGTGCAGTCCATTGGTAACAGCATGGACCAACTAGAGGTTTTGGTAACAGAAAACAAGTGCAATGTAGTTGCAATCACAGAGCACTGGAAGAATGCAGAACAAATTAAGTCATACAACCTTACGGACTTTGAGCTGGCATCGTCTTATTGTCGAAGTAAAAGTCTACATGGTGGTGCTGCATTGTATGTGCGGCAAGGGACAAGCTGGAAGCCACGTTTGGACCTTACAAATATTTCAGAAGAGGCTGTTTTCGAATGTGCGGCGGTGGAGATAATGGTTAGCAGGACTAGAATGGTTTTTTTGTCAGTATATAGAACCCCTAATGCTGATATGGATTCTTTCTTGGTAAAAACTGAAAGTGTTCTCAATAAATTACTGAGTGAAGATGTTTTAATTTTTCTAGCTGGTGATTTTAACATAGATATAATGCAAAATGACAGAAGCTCTGCCACTTTTTTGTCTCTCCTGGGTTCATATAACATTTTTCCTTCAATATCTGAAAGTACAAGAATTGGCAGGACTGCTAGCTCTTGTATTGACAATATTTATACTAACTGTAACACTTATAATGCTAAAGTTTTACACACTAACATTTCGGATCACACTGGCCAGATGCTGACATTTTTGGTGGATGACAGTGGGGCTCCGGAATTTCTGAATCGAATTTGATAACCAAAGCAGACAGCTTTTTCAGCATATGCTATCTGAACAGGACTGGCAGATGGTCTTTGAGGTAAATGAGTGGGATGTAAATGGTCAGTGGGAAGCTTTCCGACGTACTTTAATGCCAATTTTTAACTATTGTTTTCCGACAAAAAAGAAAAAAATTAAAACTAAATCGAAGTCTAGCATTTTCTACAGTTCTCCTCTTATCGCTGAATGCAAAAGTGAGTTAGATGTTCTGTTGGTACTAAGTAGACATAACCATAAATATCTGGCTGCATATAATACAACTAAACATAAATACAATAACCTTTTACAACAATCTAGGAAAGCGCACTATACTACAAAAATCGCAGATAGTGATAATAAATCCAAATGCACTTGGCAGATTGTAAATGAGATCAGAGGTAGTGGCTCAAAGAAGCAGGAATTAGGTATACCAGGTAGTCCACAGACAGTTAGTAACTTACTTAATCAATATTTGGTGGAAGCGGCACCAAATTTAATTAACAAACTAAATAATACTAAGTTCATTAATAAATTACCTTACAACAACAACTCTCTATTTTTAACACCAGTAACCACTGTGGAAATACTGGAGATTATAAGCAAACTAAAAAATAAAAAAAGCTCAGGTTTCGATGAGGTATCGAGCAACATTATAAAATCATGTGCCGGAGCATTGGCAGCTCCTCTCTGTCATATTGTAAATAATTCATTTAGCCAGGGAACATTTCCTGAGGGACTTAAATTGGCGATAGTCAAACCTCTTTATAAGAAGGGTGATCCTTCCCTTCCAGAAAATTATAGACCTATTAGCCTTCTCTCCTCTTTCTCCAAAATATTTGAAAAGGCAATGTGTGCACGATTATTAAACTTTTTTTCCAGTGAACAATTATTGAGCAAGAGTCAGCATGGTTTTTTGGCAGGAAAATCAATTAACACTGCGGTATACGATTTTGTGAGCGACGTTATAGACTGCTTTGAGAACAAGAACATAGCCTTGGGATCATTCCTGGATTTGTCAAAGGCCTTTGATTGCCTGGACCATGCTATTCTGCTAGACAAACTAGAGCGGTATGGAGTAAGGGGTCCCTCTTTGTTGTGGATACGGTCTTATTTGCAGGGTCGAAAGCAGAGGGTTGTAATAACGAAACATGGGCAAAACTGTTATTCCGAGGACTTGCCGTTGACTATGGGTGTTCCGCAGGGAAGTGTTATAGGCCCCCTTCTATTTATATGTTACATCAACGACTTAAGCGAAGAAGTGACTGATGAGGAAGTCTCAGTTGTTAAATATGCCGATGATACAAACATTTTGGCGGATGCGCCCACTGTGGATGGTGTCCTGGAGGCAATTTCGAGGGGTCTGTCCTCTGCGGAGAAATGGTTCAACGGTAATAGGCTTGTGCTTAATACAGGCAAGTCAAACTTTATTTTTTTCAGAACTGCACAATCAAGTGTTGTTTGTCCAGAACGGATAAGGCTGCTGTCTCAGGACCTGACTGTCGCACCGGAGGCTAAGTTTTTGGGGATCTACCTGGATTGCCATCTCAGCTGGGAGAGGGAGGTCGAGTACGTCTCTGGAAGGCTGAATGGCTGCTGCTATTCGATTCGGGTTTTGAGAGACTATGTGGATGCTGATGCCCTGCTTATGATTTACCACGCAAACTTTGTTTCCATCCTTCGTTATGGGGTCATGTTCTGGGGTAGCAGTGTGACAGCATGGAGAGTTTTCCTTGTACAGAAGAGGGCGTTGCGCATAGTTCTGGGCATGGGTAGGCTGGAGTCTTGTAGGGGAGTATTTAGGAGTCACAACTTGCTTACACTAGCAGGCTTATATATTTATGAATGTGTGATCTTTTTATATAAAAATAAGAATCTGTTCTCGGCTCACTTACCACAACATGAACACGATACCAGGTCAATTAACTATAACATCCCTTTGCGCAAACTGACTCTCTCTAAACGCGGTCCTGCCTTTTCGTGTATACAATATTACAACAAACTTCCTTTGGAGCTCAAGCAGGCAAATAGCTTGCATTGCTTCAAGAGGAACTTATTAAATTATATCATTGCTATAGAACCCTACAGTGTTGGGGAGTTTCTGTCATCGGCAATGTAGGCCATCCTTTCATGATTTCTTTGCTTTGTTTTCCTTTGTTTTTATTGAAGATTTTAATATGTTGTGAAAGTATAATATGTACCTTTGTTTTAATTTTAATGAAAATTTTAACGTGTTATAAAGTTTTGTATTTATGTATTTATTTATTTTAAATACTGTTTGTTGTGATTATTATTATTATTGACGCAGCTTTGTTAAATACATTTAAGTATTTTTCTAAATATAAGAATTTTTGAATTAGGGAAATGAGAGAAACACTAGGATTTCTTGGCGATCTTAGTCGACATAGCGGTTCAAAACGTGATAAACTTGAATATAAAAACTTTAAAAACATCTACAAGAAAGCTCTGAAGGATGCCAAAATAAATGCAAATGACAGACTCATACATACATCCAAGTTAAAAGTATGTGGCAAATTATAAATAAATTTACAGGTAAGCCCCCATCCCACAATAGCAAAAACTCTGAAATAACTCCGAAAGAGTTCAATGATTATTTCACGAGCATTGCCCACAATCTTATAAGAGAAATGAGTGACCCCAACATAAGTCCTTTTCAGAACTTGGAGAAAACTATACAAACTCCCAATACTTTTAGCTTCACTGAGGTAACCTATATAGAGGTAAGAGATATTATCAATAAACTTGTCAATAAAAACAGTGCTGATGTATATGGCCTTAATGTTAAAATTATAAAAAGTATTAAAAACATTATATACATTCCACTAACAAATCTAATAAATCTATGCTTTCGTAATAACACTTTTCCAAAATCCATGAAAAAAGCAATTGTAACTCCAATTTTCAAGACAGGAGACATTAACTTACCCTCAAATTATAGACCTATTTCTCTACTCCCGATCTTGTCAAAAGTAATGGAGAAGTGTATGGCCTCTAGGATTGCTAGTTTTCTTGAAAATAACAATTTACTTTGTCCAACACAGTTTGGTTTTAGGCAGGGCAAGGGTACAGTCCCGGGTATACTTAACTTGGTCTCTGATATAATGGAATCTTTTGAAAACCAAAGATATCACGCAACGACATTTTGTGACCTGAGCAAGGCTTTTGACTGTGTCACACATGACATACTTCTGCGCAAGCTTGAATACTACAACTTCAGCCCTGATAGCATTAGGCTGCTTAAATCTTATTTGAAAGATAGAACCCAGGTTGTTCGGTGGGGGAAACTTTATCCGAGGAGAGGGTGGTGGATGTGGGTGTGCCGCAGGGATCAGTTCTGGGACCACTGTTGTTTCTTATCTACATAAATGATCTCCCACTTGGCGATCAACTGGCCTCACTTACAATCTTTGCGGATGACACCACACTGTCCTGCCAGGCGGACTCGCTTAAAATGGCGACAGAGATGTTGTGTGTTGCACAGTCACAGGCTGAAGATTGGTTTAAGGCCAACAAGCTTTTACTTAACAAAGACAAAACTCATGAAATGATCTTTTCCCTAAGAGACATGTCTGAATTGCTCAACAATCCAGAAAAAATAAAATTCCTTGGTATACAACTCGACAACAAACTTACTTTCAACTATCATATCGACTATGTTTGTGAAAAACTTAGAAAAGGAGCTTTTGCACTAAGAGGACTTAGCACTTCTGTATCAACCAATACGTTAAAAACTGCATATTACGCATTGATACACTCATTTCTTACATATGCGATTATTGTGTGGGGTCACTCGTGCCATACTGATAGGGTTTTTGCTATGCAGAGAAGAGCTATAAGAACTATTGTGGGGCTGTCTTTTAGGGAGGACTGCAGGGATGCCTTCCGAAATTATGGAATACTTACCTTTCCATCGGTCTATATGCTTGAAACTCTACTTTACATAAAAACCAATGAAGATAAATTTAAATCTCACTATGAGTTGCATAATTACAATACACGTAATAAAGAAAATTTAGCCATAGTTTACAAACGGTTAAAGAGATGCCAAAGTGGGCCCGACTTTCTTGGGATAAAGCTCTACAACAAAATTCCCACGAATATAAAGCTTTTACCTACTAAAGCTTTTAAGAACAGGGTTAAGTCGTTTCTCGCGAAGGGCGCAATTTATTCTGTAGATGAATTTTTAAATTGTGATGTGCAAATTATTTAAGAATTGTTTTTAAAAAAATGTTATTTGTAATGAATTAATGTTGTTTGTAATAGTATGTAATATCTGTAGTTTGTTATTTTCAGTAATTATTTTCTATTTATATGACATGTGTAAGTACAATGTACAATAACACCAATAAATTATCTTTATCTTTATCTTATGTTTATCTTTAATCTATGTCAGTGACAAACCATGTTCCATTCTTTATCTTTTGGCTTGACAGATGAAATCTGTCATTGTTTCATCCCTGTGATATCTTTGTTTTATATATCTTATATGTCAAATTAAATCTATGTGGTTTGACAGATGTAATATATTGTAGTTACATCTTGGAGATACAACTAGATGGGAAAAAATAATAATAATAATAACACTTTTATTGGAAAAATTTTAAAACAATTTTATTTATTTAATTTTTCATCACGTGCCAATCACTATAGTGACTTCTTCAAAAAGTTTTTCCGTGCAATCTGGCCCATTGACAGTATCTGCAATTAATTAAAGAGTATTCAACACCAAAATGATAATAATAGCCTGGGTTTACAAAAGTAATTGTATTTACAGCCCGAGGAGTTTGGAGTAAGGTCCTTGCATCAGTTGGAAGATCGATCCTTATGACCGTGTTTTATTAATATACGAAGAAGTTTGTTTAACACCTCTCGACTCAAAGAACAATTTTAATGGCCCATGTACACAACTCATTTTTTAAAGATAATTGTTGATCTGAATAATTTGAGTTAGTAGTGAGTTGGTTCTCGAAGTGAAGGACTACTTCCTAAAGTTTTAGCACTACGGGTGACATTTTCTTAAGGTACTATGTAGGGCATGTCCGAGGTCTGCTGATGGACTGTAACAGAGCTTACAGATTCTGGATTGGATTCATTAAAGTTTTAATTTTGCCCTCCTTTGTTGCTGCCTCTTAGAAAGCTAGGCAATTTAAAAAACCAATAACTTTCAGTATACTAAACACATGCTAATAAATAAACAACTTACCACGCAATCACAATGTTCACAATTCAAAAATAAAAAGAAACACTATTCGCTCTCCAAGCAATAAACACTCTCGAAAAGAAAGGCATGGAGTGAAAAAGACGCCTATTATATATTATAGGTTATGTTAAAGATGCATCATCTTGCAATCAAAGAAACAGATGTGTCTCTCTTTATTGCAACAACAGTCGAGTTGTCACAAAGATAAAACACTGCTGCAAAGCAATGTTCTTGGTTAGTGCTATTACAATATATATGTTTGTTTTGTCACTGCTATAGAACCGTGTGATAAAACGGTGGTCTTTAATTGAGCTCTATATGAGATATCACAATCTTGTCACGTTCTATGTTTGGTCAAGTGGATATATTGTTATAATTGAAGCGTTGCAATATTAAAGTACCGAAAATCTAAATCAAAATAGTAGTAGGTACAGGTACAACTACTTATTTTATACGACGATCGACTATAATGTCAGGAATAAAGTAGTTCGAAATTAAAATAGGTTTGACGTAACTTTTGAAATGCTACAACATACCTAGGTATTTACTTTTTCTTTTATATAATATAAGTATATATTAAAGAAAAGTGTCTTTTAAACCTTTTGAAGCAATATAATGCCCGAAAAGTTGACGTATCTAATTACTTTAATAAGAAGAAAACTTGTGGTCGTAATATGCTGTAAAAGCAGACCAATTTACGATCACCCAAATTGTGCTGGCGAATGGCGGTTACCGCAGCCGACGCCATAAAGAAGTAAAGAAGAAGACTACGTCACTTACAGCACATTTTATTTTGATTTTGTTATGCATCTTCAATAATAAACAGTTCTGGTCTGGGGTGTGACTTGCCATTTTACCTTTTTGAAATATTTACAAATTCCTTACTTCCGACTTGTGATATCTAATGGTATCAACATGATATTGTTCTCAATATTTTTAGGATTATGTTTATGTAAGTAGCACCAAAATACCTATAAAATTGTAATTGCATTTTTTCCTAGGTTAGGTCAATAAATTAAAGCAAAGAAAAACCGTTTATTTTCGATTACAATCGAGATTTTTTAAGAAATTAGTTAATTGAAACCTCAGCTATAAGCGGCCCCACGAGTCTAGTAAAAAAATGTGGATTGGAAACATTTATCAATGTACCTTCTTAATGTTTTCTTTCATAATATACCTAACACTAAAATGTAATCTAAAGCCTTAATAGGCTTATTGATGAAGGGTCAATTTTTTAGCAAAAGCAGCATTTTTATTCAGATTAGTGCCTCTGTTACAAGCATGCTAGTAGGTACTTTAAAACCAGTGAACTTACTTATGTATTTTACTCGAGATTTTACTCATTACTTAGTCAGCCATTAATAAAATTAATGTATCAGTTAAGAATGTTAATTATTAGAATAGGAAATGGGGTCTGGTGTCATATAAGGTCGGTCGAATTTTGATAGTTTTAAAATTTTAACATATAGCCTAAGCTGTATAGAACAGGTTAAAAGCAAAAAAATTGCGGATTATACACTTTTGACCCGAAAAATTAATAATAAAGTATTCATAAATTGACATTTTTACTGAAAATGTCAATGCGAGAAGTCTCGCCCGCCCCGCAACTATTATAAACATCCTTGGGCTACGCCATAGAACGCCGGCTACGCGGCCTAAGTTACACCTTTGTGCAGTAATGGCATAAAGTTTATTTTTATTTTTAATATATTACTCTACTTTACCTGAAAATATCAACAAATAACTTGGCAACATTGGTAAAGAAAATAAAATAGCAACAGATATTGGCGAATCCGCGCTTGTCCGCTCAAATTATAAGAATATATTCGATTAAACAAACACGGGTAATATCGTCATATTGCTATCTTCGTCTAACCCTCTTAATGACAATGACAACACTACTAGCGGGCACAGCTTGTTTTTGTATCCAGATAGTCGACCGAAACCCTAAACTAATTAAATATTAAAAATGGCTTTAATTTGAAAAAAATGGCTGTATCCGCATTTTTTTTGCATCAAATTGTTTCATTTAATGTTAACTTTCTAATAAACCCAAAAACCGGAAGAAATTCGACCGACCTTATATGACACCAGAACCTAGGAAATGTTTTGTATTATTAAATACATAATATGTATTATGTACAACAAACTTTCCCTTATGCTTAAACTTAAAAAAAAACAAGGATTCTTTCATATTTTCATTGTTATATTTTTATTCATTTATGTTTACTAAGTAAGTGATTTTTAATAAAAATCACATTACTTAATAATAAATTTATGTAGGTATTTAAATTGCCAAAAGTATTTTGTTTCTTTAAAAGTATACCTACGACTCAAATTTTGCTTTTATTCCAGTCATAGAATCTCAAGCGCTAGGCTGTACCATTCCACTTATTATCCGAGGAGCATGGTTCTCATGGGAAAATGGCCGGAATACTTTGACGGAGCTAGATCCAACTACCATGACAAACCGAGGCACGTGTTGGGACATAAGAGATGACTATCATGTTAACTATACCATGGTTTTTTATAAGGAAGCAAAGAACTGTTTTCAGTGCGTTAAGGTGTTGGTGAGGACTGTTAATGTTTTGGAGAAAATGGAAAGTAAGTTGTATTTTTATATATTGTGTAGGATTAGTAGAAACAAATACATAATAAAATTGCTACCACATAACCTAGTAATTAGTTATTACGTTATTAGTATTACAATTTTATAACTTATTTTCATAAATATAAGTTTCTTTCTAATAATATTTTTAAGGTACTTGTATAAGTGTTCAAGATCACAATGAGGCAACAGTTGAAAGGGTTTGTCATTCGTTAGATCCACATCAGCAACTTATAACTCTTTTTTCTGAAAATTATGTACCTGTAAACTGTAGATCATCACTAGAAGGAGTATGGAACTTTGCATATCAAAACAGATTCAAATTTACAGGTAAAAATAAAATTATTTCTTACTCAACTAGGTATAGGTAATAAATATTATTCTAAAATTATAATAATTGTTCATTTCAGCAATCATTGATACAATTCATTAATATTTATTTCCTAATTTTTCCTGGTTTTGAAAATCTCTTTTGTTTAATAAAGATTTATATATAAATTTTGCATTAAAATTTAGAAATATAAAGATAATATCGATATAAAGCAAATCTTTTGTCAAATTGAATGTTTTTACACCTTGTAGGTAACTCATATTTATAAACCAAGTAAGTAAGGACTTACGTACTTACCTATACCTTTTCTTATAGGTGAATGCCGAAATCCTGATGCTCAAATTAGGTCCTGCCAAACCGCAGGTTCACAATTCTTAATCACCAATCAGAAGTTTAATATAACTTATAAAAAGTGTGAAGGGATGACTGGAACCTTTGATGGAGGTAATAATTTATTTCTTTATTAGGAATATAACACATGTGGCTAAAAGGCCATCTACCAAGGTCCTTCAGCCTTGGAGGTGATAATAAAACCAACTAGGTACCTATTTACAATTACTATTTCGGTTCCTTATCTTATTGTGCTTCAATTTCCTTAATTTCTCAGTTTACCCAAAAATGACTAAAGCTATCACAGTATCACTAAATAAGTAGCTAACTGAAGGTTTAAGCCCCGGTTTAAGCGTAATTCATCACAAAAAAAAATTTGATTTAGTTTTCATTGGGAGAAAATAATTTCTAAAAATGGCCTTTCCACACTAATAAAAAATGATTGTGCTGGGTGAGTTAATGATTGCGCCAAGTAATTGCCTTATGAAAATTGGATATTCTGCCAAATTCAAAAATATTTTGATCATAGGTAATATGGTAAGCTCAAAAAATAGTATTTTATTAGAAATATAGAAATATCGGCGAAAAATATAATTTTTACGTCCTGAGGGCCTGTAAGAGATAGATTGCCCTTAAGGGTTTATACTATACTAATTTTTTGCCCTCATCACTAATCTTTATATTGGGACATATGATTCACTTAAGTACTTATCTGATATGTTTGGATATTTTGCACAATTTAAAAAAAATGTTTAATTGTAGGTATAGAGTTGCTCTTAAAAAGTATGGTATCACAAAGTTTGATTTTTATTGGGTGTCGATTTTTGAATAATACTTCCCATTTCATATCTTTTTCAGTGTTGCTTTAATATACAAAATTATTGTAGTGTTCAAGATAATTCGACTTATAAGTAGATAATGGAAATTGAGTATTTGCCAGCTTCTCTTTATTGGGAAATTACTTACTTAAATATTGCCTCCAAGCAATTCATAATTTGTGTCCTGAGTAAATTAAGTCAAACACATATTTCCACTATGAAATATATGACATTTTACGTGAGGCCTGTCCAATAGGGGTGTGCAACAAAATCGATTAACCGATTAATAATCGATCAATCAATTATTCGATTAGATATAATTTTTTTATCGAATTAATCGATTATTAATCGAAAAAAAAACCTATTTTTCGATTAATCGAAAAAAAATACCGGGAAAAATACTTTTCGATTAATCCATTATCTGAAAAAAAAATAATTTTATGATTGTTTTCATTAATCGAAAAAAAAACGATTTTTCGATTAATCAATTGACCAAAAAAACTATTTCTAGTGGAATGGAATATCGAAAGCGAATCAGCTACCTCGTTCACTACGGATTACGGCAGTAATATATTTTTAAGGCTATTAAAGATATGGGAAAATTTACATATTATTATGTTGCTTTGGGCATGCGATTAGTATTGCTGTTAATAAGTGTTTCGATAATATAAAATTAATATAAAGCATAGAGAAAGTAAAAAAAATTCAGAAAATTTTTGCGCATAGTTGGAAAGCTGTAAGAGATCTGAAAATAATTCGAAAAAATATAACCTTAAAAAAACAAAAAATTCCTTCATTTTCAAAAACGAGATGGTGGTTTCTTTTAAATCTAATTAAAATAATTATTCAACAAAAAGTAGCACTATTAAATCTTTTGCAAACTTACAAAAATGGATTTTATAAAAATGTATAATAAACGCTGACGATCTAAAACTTCTAAATGTCACTGTAAATTTACTTAGTCATTCAAGAAATTTCCCAAACTCTGTCCGCCGAAAAATATGTAACCGGATCCACCTTATTAGAAATAAATTCAAAGATGAAAGGTACAGAGCGCTCATAGTTACGTCATCAACTTGAAAAAGGACAACGTGTTCTATCGCACTCGAAAATAGCCGGTCGCGATCGATACGCCAGTGGCGTAGTCCCTGTGAAAACCAATAAAACAAATAATATAACAATGAAATATGTGGAGAAAGACTTTGTGCTTTTATTTTTTCTTTAATAAAATAATAATTTATTAGGAAGAAGCAGATAAAAGTGAAAATAATTTAACAATTAAATAGATTATGTGGTTTAATAGTATATTATTTAACGAGCGTCATATAATATAGCCATTATACGCGGGTCAAATACTATACTTTATCTACGAATATTCAGTATTCAAAAAAATTAGAAAATGCATTCAGAGCATTAAATTTTATTACAATAGGATATTTTTACATAACAAGGTAATATTTTTAATGGTATTTTTTAAATAAAAAATACAATTCAACAATGTAAACAATAATTACATAAAGAAAATACAATTACTTATTTCTAATTTTTCATTAAATTGATTGTAACATTAGAGCAATTATAAAAATGATTGGGAGCAGGAATATTACTTAATATTCATTTAGTTTTTATTAGTATAGGTAATGGAAAAAGTTTCGGAGCTATAAAGATTTGTTTACTTGTCAATCTCTTCGGTTGCTATGTTATTAATAACATACACGCCTGCTTAAACTAGATCTGGTGTGTTTTTACCGTAATTCCGGTAACTATGTTTTGTTGGGACCGTGGATTATGAAATGTCATAATTCACCGTTGTAGATTATGAGTAACTATGGTAACATGAACCACATTATATATGTACCTAGTGTTTGTTTGAAGGTTGTAGACAATGATGTATCTTGAGTAATTGATGTACCTACTTACCTTAATATTAAATATTTAATAACTAAATTATGGGTTTTCTAAAGCAGGTACCTACCTACTTTACATTACCTACGCATACCACCAAACACAAAATTAATTTACAATTTTAAGCTCCAATTTTATTATTATGGGTATCCAGAATCGACCGATTCTATAAAATTACAAAGGTTAAAAAATAAAATATCTTTACTTTGTAGGACATATAGGTAAAAATCGTAAAGTTGGCAATGTTGAAGAGATGCTTTCTGAGACTTAATAATAATGGGATGCATGTTCAGGCGACCGCTTCTCTTTGCCTTCTGATTTTGGCACGTAAGCGTTAAGCAGCGTTGTCAAATCATTTAACTAACGCATTTCTATGTTATGGATAAATAAAAATCGTAGTGTACGCTTGTGACGCTTTGTTATTCAAAAACGGGCGGGCACTGAGTGCGAAGACAATAGATGCGGACTCTGTCAGGTATGACGGCCCTGTACTTTTCATCTTTGAATCGATGTCTACCTATTTGTATTGAATTGGGTAAAACACAGGTGGATAATTATGATGAAACCGAAATTGAGAACGATATTGTGAGTCTGAAAAAAGAAATAGCTCTCTCAATTTTAAAAATTTTGAAAGATCGATATAAAAGCGATGAGCAAACCAGCGAACACTTGCACATTGCTGCTTTTATAGATCCACGATTTAAAGGAAAATTTTTTGATTCTACAAAAATTAAAATTATAATCAAAAAAATAACAGTACTCAGCAGTGAACTGCTATCTATTCCTATTTCTGTTACCAGACAAGAGATATTAGGTAAGAAGAAGAGCGGACTTACATCTATATTCAAATCCCTCAAAACCATTGGAGACACTGCTCCTACCAGTATTGGCCTTAAAATAAAAAATAAATTGATCAGTACATTAATATGCCAACGATTGACGTTGATGATGATCCATTAGTATGATGGAGACATAATAGTTGTCATGTATTTCCTCTTCTCTCCCAATGTGCGAAATTTTTTTTGTGTATACAGGCATCAAGCGTACTATCTGAAAGGGTATTCAGTAAAGGAGGGCACATAGTAAGCGACTTGAGGGCCCCACTAACTGATGATCACATAGAACAGCTCGTTTTCCTCACCATGAATAAAAGTTTTGTAATAAATAAAACTTCTTAAATATAAATTTATGTTTGTTTGATTAGTTAATCCGAGAGTTAATCTTTCACGCGAAATAATTTTTAACCCTACTAGTAGTCTATTTTTCCATTAATAAATTTTTTCCGTTAATCGCCTTTTTTATTTATTTTGATTAAATCAATCGATTATTTTCGATTAATCATAAATACCTAATCTATTATTCTCGATTAATTGATTAATTTCAATTAATCGGAAATAATTAATTATTTTTCGATTACCTAATGGATTATTTTTAATTTTTGATTAATTGATTATTTTCGATTAATCGAATATTTTCGATTAATCGGATATAACTAACTATTTTCGATTAATCGATTATTTTTGATAAATCGATTATTATCGATTAATAGGAAATAATCGATTATTTCAAATAATCGAAAATCGATTATCTTTTTCGGTAATCGCACAGCCCTACTGTCCAAGCGACGAGTGGTATTAATTGTGAAGTCATGGTTTGACATAAATACTACGTCACTCTGTTAAACCGTCAGTAACAGTGCTGCTAGGGAGCTGGGCATTTACGGTTGACAATTATTGAGGGGCGTGGTGATTCCAGTAATTTCACCTTTTTGGTTATTTGTGTAAACAAATACAATTCAAATTTGTTGAAGTTTTTTAAATTTGTGTTTTTGTTCCCACAATATTTTTTTTTCTTATCATGTCAAGTGGTTAACCTAATAATTGTTTTAAGGTGGTAGACAATAGTAGCGACAGACATTGATGGTGGCCGAATTTAAAATTTTTATTTTAGAACAAACATCAAAAAAGTAAATTTTTATTCCCTTTTAGTGATAGATTGTCCCTAATTAATTTATTACTTTTTTAGTCGTCGAGTATAGTTGCCTTGGCGATTGGTTTGTAGGCAAGAACCATTATTTTGCGGTGGCAAATACCAAGGAATCAAGAAAAGACGAGAAGTACAGGTGCTTCCTTAAAAACAGAGATGACGATTTGTATATTGGAGTGTCTATTACTGCCGAATGTAACACTTTAAAAACGGTAGAAAAAAGTCCAGAAAGGTTACACATAAAACCAGGTATATAGGAGTTTTACAAAAGAATCAATTTTTTAGAAAATATTCTAACAAATATTTTATTTTTAGTGAAATCTGAAGTAGTGGAGCCTGGATGTCGTCTTCCACAAAATTTTTCAGGTATAATAATATGTTTTTTAAATATTTTTTAATATGTCTTCTTTCTGAGAGTGCTATAATATTTAAAAGAATTCTTGTTATTAAGAGCAAATATCTTATCAATATTTCGTTTATTTTTTGTTTTCTCCAAAAAGCGGCCAAATAACCGTCTTTGGGTAATAATTACCTACAGTTTTCTGTTAAAGACCATTTAATTGATAATTTAATAAAAACATAAAACGAAATTTTGTCAAATTTGCGCATATTTCTTTTTCTGCTTTTATTAATTTGTGACGATCGACGCGTCGGTATACCGTTGTATGTGTATCGTGGTTTTATCCAAAAATCCGCCAAATACACATCTTTGGAGTACATCTACAGTTTTACGGTAAAAAAGGTTGAAGTTCGACTAATTCTCTGTTTTTGCTTTTTAAACAAATTTGAACTGCGATAAAACAAAAAAAAACTACGTCTTTTTGTAATTGGTAAACTTTAACATCATTTTTCTAGCCTTTTTTTGCAGTTTTGAAAAATAATTTTATTTAATATTTATTTTGTTATACCTAGGTACTAATATAAAAATAATAATGTATATTACCATTCTCTCAACTTATTTTATCTTCACGGAATTTCTTTTGTAAGAATTTTTTTAAATTAGGATTTACTAAAATTTAATTAAAGCATAGTACTTGACTGGCGTATAACGAACTTAAATACCCTCGGATTAATATGGTCTACATTATACCCTTGTTAAATAATATACTATTTAAACTCTTAGGTGATTGGATAAATACTGCCAATATTGATGCTGATGTTGTCATAAACGAAACTCACATCGTTGAAACATATTATCCGGATGAAGGACGTTACAGAAGAACCATTTACGTGTGCAAGGAACAAAAAGATACAAGAATTATGATGGCTAGGTTGACTGTTGATGGGTGGTAGGTTCAAAGGTTTATTTTTTTTAATTTGTTTGATATCCCAAACAATAATTAGGTACCTTAAAAACAGTAGATATTTATATTGCCTTTTAAAACAAAAACAAGCCCATCACTGCTAAAACAATTTTATAAAAAATACTTTACTATAATTTTCTCTTTAAGCCAAAAGGATTACATTTGTTTTGACTTTGTACCACAACATCACAACTTAGTAAGGTACCGGAAAGGCGTGGCAGTAATCAAAGACGACTTTAGCACTGTTTGCTCGTGGGTACAATTCCAGAATAAAATTCAGTGGAGATATGATTTGTTCCTAAAGAAAAATCCAGTGCCTATTAAATGTCCTGTGGCTGGAAAATTCAACTTTACCCAAAAAGGAGATGTGCCGTTTGAAACTAGGTATAAATACATAATATTTTAGTACCTTTTTAGTATACAGCCTTTTTCATTATCCAGGGTTTTTCACTCACCTTAAACTCTGAAGGCCTATATCTCGAAAACGAATGGATATATTTTGATTTCGTTTCGTTAGGTAGGATCAATTAACATTTTTACAGATAACATTAATGTGACGCCTTTGCCATGAGCGTTGAGACGCTTCAAAAATATGAATCGTTTGCAGGGACTTCGAAAGTCACATTCGAAGTCCTTGCAATCGGTAAGCGTCGCGACGTCCAGTGCGTCAAAGACGTCGCATTGATGTTACCTTTATAACTTGTTAATTAATCCCAATGATCTGCTAGCTATAGATGAAGTAATGAATCTATTGACAAAATCGTATCCCATTCTGAAGTAACTCCTGCTCCCAATTGCGCCCCTCCACTTTGTTTGCCAAACGTATGCTCTTAAAAGTAGGTATTAACACAATAATGTTAGTAATAATACTAAACGTCTTTTATTGAGAACAAAAATAATCTACAATTTTAAAAATAGAAATAATATTTCATAATACCCATAAACATATTCATCCCTAAAGCCATAAATCTATAGGTTTTACCTTTTTGCAGAAGAGAAAAATATGACGTTATGTGGTAAATTTAAATCTTTGTCTAAAACCCATAGACATTTCCCTTAAAAATTATGCAGTTTGGCAACGTAAAAGAGGCCGCGTTCCTATTCGTGAGACGTTTTTCATTCACGTTTGGTCCACAGAGAAATAAAGGGTTTAGTTTGGTGGTTCTTAGAAAGTTTGTTTGAAATTTGTTTCGGTTTATCGGTATTGTGTAATAATTGCTGTGTCTTTAGTGTTTTGTGATATTTTTTTGAAGACTAATTAAGATGGGTTACAGGTGTGAATTGTTCAAGAATGCGGAATATAATAATTCTGCAGTTACTTTTCATAGGTCAGTACATAAAAAGTTGGGTTATTTGTCGGTTGGGATTAACTATGCATAGGCGTAGATAGGTGACAAAAATAATTAATAGGTACTTTACATTTTTGGCATAAAATTATAATATTTAACGTATAAATGTAAAAAATTATTGAATGCATGCAAACATTTTTCGCAACCTAATTTTTAAATAATTTATCATAAATAATTTCAATTTCCAAATTCTCTCCATGGCCATGTCTCTTTTCTGCATGTGTAAAATAATCTATGAAATCTATTTTTATTATAAGCATTCCTGCAAATCATTTACTTGTATAATAAGTTAATTCCTGTAATAAACTATACTTAGTTACCTGAAAATAAATACAGTGTGTGTATAAAGTCTGGAAACGGCTTAATAACATCACAATTTACTGGCCGATTTAAACCAAATTTGGTACAGTTGTGTAAGAGGATCTAACGCACCGAATGACGATATTGGCGTTGTTGCCAGCTTTTTAGTTTGTCTGGAATTCGAACGAATTTTATATTTTTAAATATAACACCCAGTATATTTTTACATTTTAAATTCCACATAAAATTATAATTATTTTTTATTAAATGCATTATTAGTCTATACTTCATAGTTTCCGAGATATTGACTCTCGAAAAGTGATATTTTTGAACTTTGACAGCTTATAACTTTCTAACAGTACGTCTTAGAGCAAAACGGCTTACATGTCCCTATCTTCAATTTTTATTATCTTCCCAAAAAAAGGAACTTCCGGTTAAACCGGATGTAACTCGAAAGCAGGAAATATAGTTGTTCTGGTTTAACTGAAAGTTCATTTTTTTGGGAAGATAATAAAAATTGAAGATAGGGACATGTAAGCCGTTTTGCTCTAAGACGTACTGTTAGAAAGTTATAAGCTGTCAAAGTTCAAAAATGTCACTTTTCGAGAGTCAATATCTCGGAAACTATGAAGTATAGACTAATAATGCATTTAATAAAAAATAATTATAATTTTATGTGGAATTTAAAAATGTAAAAATATACTGGGTGTTATGTTTAAAAATATAAAATTCGTTCGAATTCCAGACAAACTAAAAAGCTGGCAACAACGCCAATATCGTCATTCGGTGCGTTAGATCAACTGTACCAAATTTGGTTTAAATCGGCCAGTAAATTGTGATGTTATTAAGCCGTTTCCAGACTTTATACACACACTGTATATAATAATATACGATTCTTATTATTATTTTTATATGCTGGTTTTATTTCGATGCGTTACTTTTATAGGAATATGTAACCGTAATGGTAGTGTGTAAATATTAATTTTATAGCTTTTAATATTAGACTAGCATTTTTAACAAATCACCGTGTTGGTTGAAAACATAACCTCTAATTTTTAATAGAATGATTATTTACAGGAATGCTAATACACTTACTTACCATTATTTTAAGATTGTTTTTCTGCATAAAAATAATATTTTACCAGTCAAACATTTTGGATTTTGAAAATAATTTTATAACAAAAAAAAGTTCATAATGACAGGGAAACCAGTAACCAGGCTTCTAATGCCAATGAGCATTGTGACTTTTGAATGATCACATTTACATTTCAGAAAACCGCGGCGTGGTTCAAAAATTACCTTTTTTCTGTTATCAATACCATTTTCGGGCCATACCCATAGTCAATCATTGCAAGTCAATAAATACTTTCCATTTGCTCCTTTTGAACAGCTAAGGAAAGTAAATATCTTTGCTGAGCTAAGTTGTTAAAGGAACTTCGCGAACAACTTCGCATAGTTCGTATGGGAAATAGAGAGGGGCATCCTTGACCGCGGCAAGGGGGAAGAAAAATATTTTTTGTGCTTTGCTTCGCTATTTAAAAGTAACGTAAAAAGAACTTGGCTTTTGTAAACTTATTTCTTTTAAATTTCAATAAAACCTTAAGAACCGTGTTTTAAGTAAAACTACCTAGTACCTAGTGTAATTATTTTAGGTGAGTTCAGTTCACCAAATAATGTTAAATTTATAGCTATCCAAAGTTTCCCTTATAATAATTATTACAAACAGTAATTAACTTACATTGAATTTTATTGCTCCGCGGACCCTTTTTCCAATCATACATTAAACTTTACTGTTCAACAAACCCTTTTTTTCACAAAAGTTAAAAAATATTTGATTTCAGATTGGATATTTATATTAATTATATTTCATTGTGAACCCTGAAACGAGACGCCGCTGTGACCATATGATAGCGCATAGTAACGAGGTAAAATTCTAACTGGACCGACGTAATCCCCACTCCCGGCCCCCTCGGGCCTTCACCTCCTCTCTCCTACAAACGATTTTGTCAGCAGATTTAAATAGCGTTTATGAATGGCGTGCGGCATCTATAGGTAGCAGATCATTGATTAATCCTACCTAGTGATGTAAAAATTACCGTAATTTATTTTCGGTCGGTAATATTCGTTAAATTACGAGAACTTACCGTAATTTATGAGAATTTTAGGAAATTTAACTTTTTCTTAAGCAGTATACTACACTAAGTCGGTATTTTATTATTCTTGTTCAAGAATATACTATTAAACAAAATTTCAATATTTTATATTTAAAATTGAGCACAGAATGAAATATTCAGAATGATTAAAACAAAGGTCCAGTTAATAGGCAGCTAAATGGGCAGGTTTTAAGATAAGGTCTTCCCTTTTTGTAAACAGGGAAATAAATTCCTTTTCTTCGTTGGATTGTATTGATTGGTAACGATTTAATATTATCATTAATATATCCCTCAATTTCAGTTAGAGCTATAAAATCCTGAGAAATTCTTGCTGCATCGCTTTCTAAAATCGTTATCCATTTAACCATAGGCTTCAGGTTACCTTTTAGCTTTTCAAGTACATAAGAACTCCGCGGAACTACACAGAATCTAACCCGAATGTATTCGGGTAATATTACCGGAAATGTTCTCGGTAATATAACCGTAATATTTCCGTAATATGTTACTTAAAAGCGAATATTCCTTTGAGGGTAAGCAAATAATAATAATAATAATAATAATAATAATAATAATAATAAACTTTATTTTTCATATTGTGTTAATACGTCATAAAATATAACATAACCAACACAAAAGAAATGGCGTCAAAAAAAGAAACAAATACCACAAATCGGAACAATTATCCTAGCCTATACCTGGTCAGTCTACCTTGGCCTAATTATTTAAAAAATCATCAATGGAATACGGTTCCAGTTCAATTAACAATTTCCTTACAGACTTTTTAAACATTTTCTGACATGTAATGATTTTTACATTGTTTGGTAATTTATTGAAAAATCTCCGGCACATGTAATAAGGACTCTTCTCAGTCAATGTTAAGCGGTGAGTTGGGTAATCAACATTTTGTGTTCTTGTATTATACCCATGAAATACCTGCAGTTCAAAACTTGCTCGGTTTTTAAAAAAGAAAATTATTGCTTCATAAATATACAAAGCAGATGCAGTCAAAATACCTTCGGCTTTAAACACGCCTCGACAGCTTTCTCTGAAATGCATTTTTTTATACAACGGAGAACACGCTTCTGAACCACAAATACTTTCTGTGTCTGGCTACTTCTTCCCCAAAATATAATACCATACTTTAAACGAGATTGAAAGTTTGCAAAATACATAATTTTCAATGTTTTCTCGTTCATGTAGTTGCTAATTCCATAACAAATCGAGTTTAGTTTATTTGACAAATCACTAATATGCTTAGACCAATCAAGAAACTCATCAATATGTAGACCTAAAAATTTTGTGGTCTCCACAGTATTAACATTTTCATCAAGTATTTGTATGCTAGGCGGTTTTTGAGTTTTACATAACTTTGTTCTAAACATAATTAGGTTTGTTTTTTGTTTATTTAATATTAATATATTTCTTACGAACCAGTCATTAGCCTTTGAAAAGATACCGTTACCCTTCTCAATCAATTCATCAACACTTTCACCACTTATAAGCAAATTTGTATCATCAGCATAGCATATCATATTTTCATCATAAGAATTTGTTATGGAATACAGGTCATTTACAAAAATAACGAACAATATTGGGCCAACAATGCTGCCTTGTGCTATTCCCAATTTATTTTCTTTAATATCTGAAAAATTTGTACATCCATTTTTTGTTATTTTTACCTTTTGTTTCCTATTTGATAAGTATGAGTCGAACAACTTTAGCACTTGACCTCTTACGCCATACCGATCTAATTTTTTGATAAGTAACTCCTTGTCTATACAGTCATAAGCCTTCGACAGATCCAAGCAGATACCCAGAGCCATTTTGTTGTCCTCTAAATGTTTTAAAATTGCCTTTGTAAACTGAAATATTGCTGTTTCTGTTGATTTGTTAGATGTGTACCCATGCTGATGACTGTTAAGCAAATTGCATTTCTTAAAAAATCTATCAGTCTTTTACACATGGCTAACTCAAATATTTTTGAAAACCCAGGCAGAAGGCTGATTGGTCTGTAATTATTTATAAGCTCCGGATCCCCTTTCTTAAACAATGGTTTTATTAAGGCGGTCTTAAGCTGGTCTGGAAAAATACCTTCTTTAAAGGAGTGATTTATCAAATAACACAAAACATTTTTAATATGTGGCACAGATATTTTCACAATGCTAGTTGGTACCTCGTCAATCCCGCTACTGTGTTTATTTTTAATCTGTTTGGCATATTCACAAATCTCTCTAGATGTTACCTGTCTTAAAAACATTGATTGATCATTTTCAGGTATATTATGGAAAGGCTTACTCTCTAACTTATCTAATAACTCCGGAACAATGTTCAACATATATTCGTTAAACTGATTTGCAATGTCACTAGGATCACCATTCATTTCAGTATCACACTTAGAGTTGTCTTTACCCAAAATTTCATTACAAATTGACCACATGCATTTTGTCTTATTGTCAGAAAGATTTAGTTTTAAGTCATATGTTTGAGACCTTACTGCTTTTAAAAGAGTGCCATATTCCTTTTTTACCTCTTTATATTCTGTTTTATATCGATTATCCTGTCTAGATAACGTTAAAAGGATACCTAGTCTGTGTTTACAAGCTTTAATTTGTTCATTATCTTCATGTGATTTTTTTTACATTAAAATGTTTTAGTGGAAAACATTGGTTAAAAAGTCTGCAAAAAAGATTTATGAAAGCATTCCACCGTATATCGACATCATTTCTTTCATTTTCATAAACCTCATTCCAGTTTTGTTCTTTTAGGCAGTCCAAGAAGTTTTTTTTGTTTTCTTCTGAGAAAATCCTTTTAAATTGTGTTTTATAATCGGGAGGTTTCTAAAAAGGCAATACGATTCTCTGAGCAGTGTGGTCTGATATAAAGGTGTGTAAGACTAAGGTATTTAGATAACTACAATTTGAAAAAATATTATCAATACAGCTAGCTGAATGTGACGTTATCCTCGTATTTTCAAAAATAGTTTGTTCCATATTGAATGATGACATTAATGATATAAATTTAGTTCTATTTCCATTAGGTTTAAGCATTTCAATATTAATATCACCTACAATAACCATTTTTTTATTTTCTAAAAAAATATCTAAAAGTATGCTTTCTAGACAGTCGAGAAACATTTCTACGCTACCTGATTTATCTGGTCTGTAGACTGACAATACTAAAAGCTGTTCTTTCTTAAACTTACATTCTACTGCTGCGCATTCTAAGACATTTTTTATAGATAAACAAGACAATTTATGTCTTGGCTTAAAAGTCACAGATTTATGCACGTATATAGCGCTTCCTCCGTGTTTTCCATATTCGCGACACAAAGCACTTGCTAAGGTAAAGTCTTGTATAGCTAGCATTTTGAGTTATTCCTGATTCTGCCAATGTTCTGTTAAACATAACACTTTACAGCAAGAATTATTTTTTAACATATTATTTATACTATCTACAGAATTACCTAATGACTGCACATTTTGATGAATTATACTACATTCATTGGATTTTTTATGACTAATTGTTTTTGTGTTCGCAATCGTTACACTTTTTCGCATTTATTGGGTTTTTTGTTTGATGTGGGTTTATTTTTTATAAAAAATCACTGTAATTAATCTCATTTCTAAATGTATTTAATTTTCTTTTGTGCAGAGGACAATTTTTATTTCCAGCTGAGTGGTTAAGGTCAGTAAATTTTAGCTTTGTGCAGTTTGGGCATTTAAAATCCTCTTTCTTGCCGTCTGTTCTTTTGTGTTCTTCTCCGCACTTGTGACAGCACGGCTTCTCTGAACAGTACTTTGATACGTGACCAAAGCCACTACAACTAAAACACTGCGACAGATTGAAATGTTCTTGGACATAAACAGTTGTTAAATCGAAGAATATTTTACCCTTCTTAAGGAACCATTTTGAAATGACAGGGGGGGCTTGAAGAATCCAGTTTTCTTTCGATGCATTGCGACACTGCTTTGTTGTGATTACCTGTATCTTATCACTTACGCTATAGCCAAGTTCTTGCACAATTTCATAATTTAACCTTTCTATTTCCTGAATAAATTCTTCATGTGAAAAACCTTTCTCAATTCCAGTTGCCATAAACATTGGGTTGTTGTTTGATGATTCTTTAATTTTGATGTTCCCCCTTCCTTGTACGGCTGCTTTTAATTTGTCTTGTTGTTTGTCATAACTTTCGATAATTATTTCACCATTCTTAGTTTGTTTCACACTTTTAAAGCCCCTTCCTACATCTTTATTTTTTACTTCTTCTTTAAACTGTTTAAGTGCTTCTTTCGGATCCGTTATGTTTTCCATCCGAATAACAGTCTCGTGTCTTTTTATTGTTGTGGGTGTTTTCCAGGGTTCACTTCCTTCAACAGGAGAAACAAAGGTGTTGTTAGCAGCGGTGTGTTTATTATTGTTGTTTGTATTTACATTTTTCGTTAAGATATCCACGAACGTTTTTCTTTTTTCTTCGTTTTGTTTTTCTATTTTGTCATTTTGATCTACAGTGCTCGTGTTATCTAGCTTAGCTAAGTTACTTACAGTTAATTGATTCTTCAGTATTATATTTTCCCTTTCTAGGGAACTGTGCTTGAAAACTATTAATGTTACGAGCTTATGTATATTGTTGTGTATCTCTTTAAGACTTACTTGATCAACACTGGACAGTAACGCATTTGTTTTGTTTGCAATTTCATTGATTTTATCTAAATGACCGAACATTTGTGAGATAAAATCTGCAGCGAGTTCTTTTTGTTCATTTTCATTTTGAGTTTGCTCACATTCGAACTGCCTTTTTTTTTAAACTTGTGGCATTTCCGGGCTTGATTCAGACCTTGACCTCTTGTTAGAGACCTGTTCAGTGCTAAATTGTACGTTTGTATTTGGTGGTGTTCTCATCATAGTATGCTTTGGTTTAAAAATATCGTTATTTATTATTTCGTTCGAAAATCCTGTTACTTTTGTTGAACCCTGTATTTGCTGCCCATTGTTATCGCTGTGATCCTTATCTAGTTCATCATCCTTATTTAAATTCTCCAGCTGTTCAGGATTGTTTACACCTTTTTTGGGTTTATATTTGTTTGTATATGTTCTTATCTCTTGTAGTTTTTCATCAAAGTCCAAACCTATAATTTTATTTATTTCTCGTGTGGACAACGATCCCACAGAATAATGTCTGATTTTCGGCTTTTCCGGTAATTTATTCTCCTCGCCATCACTTGTACTATTCATAATTACTTTTAAATTACACTTGATCGAAAAATCAAAATTTAATTTGCACTATGACACTAAAAAAATTCAAATAAATGCAGAGCAACAAAGCGCGTGCAGCGTGATGAGTATACTTCTATTATTAGTATTACCGTCAGTTACGGAATTTATGGGAATATTCGGTTGGTAATATTGGGTCGTCGCATAACTTATCCTACCTAAGGACGAATTTTTACGAAATTAAAATATATTCATTCAAAAAAGTATACAGCAAAAATCATTAAAACCAATTAAGCACGATTTCAACAAATTTTAAAAAATCAGAAAATCTTAATTTTTTGACGCCCTCTACCGACTTCTACTAATTTATAATATGACTAAGTTGGCCCAAATCGACCTATTTTAATGTACAAATATTTTGCGAGCACCCTGTATTATGGTTCTAAAAAAATGGGTAGGTAGGTACCTATTTGAAAAAAAGTAAAATACTACTAGTAATAATTTTTCTAATTCAAGCATAAACTCCATAGACATTTACCTTTAGATTCGTACAGCTTATCTCGTGCGCCAACAAAAGATAAGTTTTATAGGGGAAATAATGCGTTCATACGCATAGCTCACCAGTCAAACGCCTTGCCGCCCTACAGGTATGGGCATGCGCACAACCCTCTTCATGAACAATGTTTATCAGCAACTAGAGACCGACCGAAGCTTCGGTTTCGGCTAGTTTCGGCCAAAAACCGGCCGATCCTTCGGCCATGCCGAAACTGAGTGTTTGTGAATTGTCGCGCACCATTCGGCTAACTTTGGGTGGGTTCCGTAGGCAGTTGTCTATATAAATAGATTTTTTCTCTATCGACCTTTTTTTTAGTGGGAAGAGTTCAATCCGTTCCCAAGATCGATCTCGTCCTATATAAAATAAATTAAATTTCAGCATACAATAAAATTTTTAACATGTATAAATTAGTTTCGATTTCGGCCGAAACTGAGACCAAGGCCGAAGATTCGGTTTCGGCCAAAACTGAATATCTTGTTTCGGTCGGACACTTTCAGCAACGTTTATGCAGTAACGAATTTTTTTTGGGGTACGTGTCAATTCCGCCGGTAGCGTTTGTAAACGAATTTTAATTTTTTTAGTGGCAAAGAGTAAATCTACCATTTTGATTTATCGTCTTTAGTAAACTACCCTAAAGGGATAAATCACCCGCTATATACGATTTTCCAAAAAACCGAGGGAAAAAAGTTACAGGGTAAAAACTTTGAAAAGTAGCGTTTGTAAACGAATTTTAATTTTTTTAGTGGCAAAGATTGAAATTTTACTCCTATGGGATAGTTTACTAAAGAATATAAATTAAAATAAATTAAAATAAATAAAATAAATTAAATCCAAATGGGAGAATTTCAATCTTCGCCACTAAAAAAATTAAAATCGTTTATAAACGCTACAGACGGAATTGACACGTACCCCAATGAAAATTTAGTTGGTGCATAAACGGTGCTGATGAGCGTTGCTAACTTCACACATATGATTTCTTGTTGTTTTCTTTGCTATTGTGGATTGTGGGTATTTAATATTTATGGAGTTCTAGTTTTTGTGTAGTTTAGTGAATTGCGTTTGTGTCTTTGGTGACTCGGATACAATGACTAGTAAAGACCATTGTATGATTTTATTATGCCCAAATAAGGGTAAAATACCGGGTATTTCATATTTTCAGTAAGTATGAAATAGTGGTAGTTCTTGATATGTAATTTTATTTTATTATGAGCAATTTATCATCTAACTAGGCCTAGGCCACACAAACAACATGTCAAAGCCTGGACCTGTCTATTTTCCCATTCGTCAAATGATAATATTGCAGTGCGCATGCCTGCCATCCTGTGTGGTTTTGTTTACATGCGCAATGTCATAAATTTGCCACTTTCTTGATTATTGTTTGATTATCTAAAACTGCCTTTTTTATGCTGATTTCGCTGATACCATGGCTGTCTTGCAATAACCCCTTTCTTAACTGCTCAACAAACCTATAATTATTTTTAGGATTCTTGGTGGTGTAACTTTGAGTCCACGCCCAAATATTTATTGCAAAGAAAATATTTCGGACTTTTCAGTCTGTGACGAAGAACAAAAGGAGGTAGCAATAGACGAGAACTACTGTTTGTCGGTTGATCATAGAGGAAAGCCCGTGGATATATACAGTAAGTTAAAAAGAGACGACAAGGCATTTTTTTACTTTTTTCATTTTGCGTTTGTTTCTGCGTTTCAATTTTTATTTACACCTACACCGAAGGGCATAATCGTGAATCGTGAAATAAATTAATACCTTAAATTTACGGTGTACCATTATAAATAGGTTTGACAAAAAATGTTCATAGCAATATACCTAATACAAATAATTATTCCTTCATTTGTCATGTATCCTTAAGTACTGCGAATAGCGGGGTATTCCACAGGTCTGTTTGGTCATTTAGTGGATTTATGGTACGGTTTTTATTAATAGTGTACTGAAGATAACTTCCAAAATTCGTCCGGCGGTATCGTACACAAGCAGCTCCCTAAGCAAATTAACTTCTAAACTAATTTAACGCAATTAAAAATTCAATTGAGCTCACAGAAAAACTAGGATAGGTACCCGACAACAGTATCCTAGTATCCTTTGATGTCACCGACGTGTTTCCCAACATCTCAAATTCAGACTGTCTTAAGGTGGCATTCTCAACGTCATTCCATCTATCGCCAACCTATAACCTATTTCGCGTTGCTTTTTTTAGTTTATTATTAGATTAACTAACATTTAAATAAAATTAATATCGTCGATACAATATTTAGGTAATATCTGACATGTAACAAAAATATCTATTAATTTTATTGCTAATTTTTGGGATAATTGTATTGTGAAAGAACAATGACATAATAATGTTAAAAAAATCTTACCCGATATTTTTCGCTATACAATTCTCCTAAAATGTTAAATGAAATTCCTTGATATTTATTTAATATGTCAATTATTACCTATAAAATATGAAGGCGATAATGATATTATTTAAATTTTGTGTAAAAGCTAGAAAAATTAAATAAATATACGCAAAATAGGTTATAGGTTGGCAAGCATGTTGATACTCCCACCTTAAAATAATCAAAAACACACTAACAAACAAAAAAGTACACCCTGTCACAAAAAATTAAATCATCACTCTCTTTGAACTCTTTATTACTGAGAACGATTTTCGGTATAACAATAACTTTTATAAGCTGAAAGACGCGCTTAGCAATTTGATCACCACTAAAAAACATAGTTTTTTGGTACAGATACGTAGATGATATTTTTGTGTGTTTTACCGAGGAGGATGCAGATTTACAGCTAATTTTAAATCGCCTTAACAATTTACATAACACAATTAAATTCACAATGGAAAAAGAAATAGATGGCAAAATCAATTTTCTGGATATTACAATTATTTCAAAACAACATGATAATTTACACTTTGATATCTATAGAAAACCCACATTCACAGACACAACAATTCCTAATTACTGCACTCATCCCAATATATATTTGATATATTGGTCATGCAAAATATTTGAAGTCGAACAAAGGTAAATTTAATAAAAAATGTTTTTTGGGAGGTAAAACGTGTTTTACAATCTGTATTTTTTAGGTGATCCTGACTACAAAATGAAATGTATCGGTTTCTGGAAAGAAAACCTGAAGTCCTACCTGATAACTTACGACGAGCTGGATCCCTTTTCCAAGTATCGCTGTTGGGTATATCAGAGAGCTGACTTGAATAGAGTTTTGATGTCCCAAGGTAAAATTTTTAAAAGTTAAAATAAATGATTTTCTACCATAGTCTGTCCCAAAACCTGTTCTATTATAAAAACTTATTTAATTTATGACAGTAGTAACCCTGATATTTATTATCATGCAGGTCTACATTCGTATGGAGCTTTTTGTATATTAACCCCTACTAAAATAAAAATGGTTTTTGTGGCATTTAATTAAAAAGAAAAACTCCTATTACAATAATTGTTACTTATGATGTTAGTTTTAAAACAAATTAAAAACACTTAACACGCGCATTTTACAATATTTTATCTACAAACACTATTTAAACCAGACACTAAAATAAACAATAAAATTAATATTTATTCTACCAAGTTCAAAATTAAAGCCATAAAAATCTTAAGTTAAGGTGGAATTCTCAACGTCATTCAATCTATTGCCAACCTATAACCTCTTTCGCAATTTTTTTTAGTTTATTATTTAACATTTAAATAAAATCAATATTAGCGGCACATTATTTAGGTAATATCTGACATATTACAAAAATATCAATTTAATTTTTAATTTTAGGCAAATAGGGAACTTTCTAGTTTTTTTTTTTCGATAAATATGATTTAGTTAGGCCTAAAAAATATATTCCCCAATTATTACTCCTTAAAAATCAGTAATAACTTGGTAACAATTCTTTAAAGTTTCGCGCGTGTCAAAAGCATTTCAAGCGACCTTTTAAGCGCGCCAAGCCCGATGACGTCACGAAGTATGACTTTTCCGTCATCCGTCATCCTGACCGGTGGCCGAGCTACCGAGTTTGCATTTGGATTGCCGTGTGTTATTGTTATTGTATTGTTGTTTTAAGGTGGAATTCTCAACGTCGTTCAATTTATTGCCAACCTACAGTGACCGGCAGAAAGTACGCACCAAAGGGGATTTTTTTTTATTTCAAAACTTACCAAATTTTTTTGGCGGTGGAAAAGTTCTGCATGTTCTTAAACAAAAAAGAGCATAGACAAAACTCGGAAATATTGCGCTGTATACGAGGGAGAGGTGAAAATGTTAAATTCACTCAAGAATAAAGTGCCCTTATTTTTCACTGGAAATTTTTTTGATTAGGAAATGTTGTTTGCACTTAAAAGTTGTCCATAAATACCAAATTTCAGCTCGGTAGCACAAAAAACGTGTTTTTACTTTTTTTTTTGACGCCCCCTCGTATAACGAATCGATAGAAGCTATGCAACCTATAAATTCAATTTTTTAACAGCTCTTGGGCAATTAGACACATAACTTATTTTAATTACGCGAGAACTGGACGTTTAATAAAATAACGTCAAAAATAATCTAACTTTTCTGGTGCACACCGTACATTTTTCTATGGATAAGCGGAATAACTTTATTCAAAACATATGAGGGTTTACTTCATACATTTAACAATATTTTGCCGTTCCCAATTTTTCATAAACTCTTAAACCCATTGGTTCATGAATTAAAGTTTAAACCTTTACAATAAAATTCGTTTTCATTTAAATCTAGTTGCCATGAAAAATATTTATATTTGTGCCACCGAGCTGAAATTTGGTATTCATTGATAACTTTTAATTGCAAACAACATTTCCTAATAAAAAAAATGTCCACAGTGAAAAATAAGGGCAATTTATTCTTGAGTGAATTTAACGTTTTCACCTCTCCCTCGTATACGGCGCAATATTTACTAGTTTTTTCTATGCTCTTTTTTGTTTAGGGACATGCAGAACTTTTTCACCGCCAAAAAAATTTGGTAAGTTTTGAAATTTAAAAAAATCCCCTTTGGTGCGTACTTTCTGCCGGTCACTGTATAACCTATTTCGTGGATGTCATTATGACAAATAATACCTCGTGACGTCCCGTTTTTACCCGCTTGGGATAATTTGAATTTTGGGGCAGTTTTAAATCTTTCTAGCGGTCTTTTGGGACGAAATATGTTGTTTTTTTTGCTGCCATATGTTTTATAACAATATATACTTATGATTTATAGAATTTTTTCACCATTTAAAATTTTTGTCAAGTTCCCTATTGTATAATGAAAGAACAATGACATAATAATGTTTAAAAAAATCTTACCCAATATTTTTCGCTATACAATTCTCCTAAAATAAGTTTTCCTTGATATTATCGAACTACGCTTTGTAGTTTGAAAATAAAGATTTAATTATTTAAGCGTCTTTATTGGCTTAATGTACTTGACTACTTTCTTCACTAAAACCAAGGATTTTTAACAAGTTTATTTAATAGCAGAAGCAAAGCAATTATAACGTTTTACTTTATGAGATAAAATACAATCTTACAAAATAACCTATATAGACAGTCAAGCAGCCATAAAGGCAATCTGTTCCAGCAGTACTAAATCAAAATTAGTTCCTGTCGCAACAATCTCTGCACACTTGTTGCTTAGCATCGAGTCACCTTGTGTTCCTGGCCACAGCAATATGTATGGCAACGAGACTGCTAATGCGCTCGCCAGGGAGGGCGCAATCATGTCTGTCGAACTAGCAGAGAATACTGTGGCTAGACCATTGGGATCAGTCAAAGAGGATATAGATCGGATAGCTAAAAAACTTGCGCAAAGCAGATGGACAGGGCTGACAACTTGTCTCATCTCCAGGCAATTGTGGCCCCTACTTGATGGCAGGAGAACCGCAGAGTTATTACAGCACAGTTGGACGGACCTAAGAAACATCACTGCCGTATTCACCGGACATTGCCTTTTCGGTAAACACGCCGAATATATGCAAATACTAGCTAACGACTTTTGCAGAGATAAAGAAGAGGAGAAAAGTATTCAGCATATCTTGTGTGAATGCCCCGGCCTCGCGAGAAGAACGTTCAATTCCTTGGGCGAACCATTCTTTAATGATCTGGTGGAAGTGAACAGCTCACCACTGGCACTGGGTCGATTCACTAAGTTTACTAACAGAAGTGGCTGGTTCAAATGAGCTGCCAAGATTCTTCCACGGTCTACGTCGCGTTAACCATCGGGAGCTGATGCGGATAGGTTATGCGGAACACGTGTGGTACCACAACGGTCCTTATAGGACTACGTGAGACTGTTTGGACAGTGGTAGAGGTCTGCCACTCTAACCTAACCTAACCTAACCTAACCTAACCTAACCTAACCTAACCTAACCTAACCTAACCTAACCTAACCTAACCTAACCTAACCTAAAAAACAACCGAAAATAAATGTTTAACCAAAACGGTTTTTAGAGACTTTCCTTTAAAGAAAAATTGTGGCCTTAAGACCCACTTCTGGAGTGATGGTTTACTCCAAATAACTGAGAAAAAACAATCATTACTTTATATTATATCACTCAAGCCAAAAGGGAAATAACCAGTTTACTCATAAACACTCTATAAAACAATGTATATGTCGTAGGCTGATAGTGAAATCTGTCATTTCATGAAAAGCCTAGTCATATCATGCTGCACGCTAAAAGGTATATTGGCAACTGGTTTGTTCGTTGTTCCCCAGAACATTTTTTTTTAATTTAATTTAAATTTTATTTTTATAAAATAATATTAGTTGAAAAATTTTTAAAAAATGCTCTGGGGAACAACGAACAAACCAGTTGCAATATACCTTTTAGCCACGCTTCATGATATGACTAGGCTTTTCATGAAATGACGGATTTCACTATCAGCCTACGACATATATATAAAGAACACTTACGCAATGGGAGCAAAGTAGATTGGTTCTGGGGCAGTGGCTTCCATGCTTTCACTAAAATAGAGAACTGATATTTGTATAGTTAAACGGGCAGAGGTTTCCCTTACACTTCAATACTTTTTACAACTGTCCCTCGTAAATGCTCTTTTAAATTTTTATAGTGTTTTGTAACCCTTACCAAGTAGAAGAAGGGGTTCCTTTTTGCTGCGTCAGGAATTATTTTCCAAACCTGGCCAAGAGGGGATTTTGCTGGATCTACTATTTAAAATGGAACCCTTTATTTTAACCAATTACAAACAATTATTTTTATAAACATTCTTATACCGTATAACAGTTGCTCATAAGTAAAGGTGTCACTTCGGGGCTATGCAACGAGCAAAAGGCCTGCGGCTAGCTTACTCAGTGCGGGGCAAGAAGGCATGGTTTCTAAGTTGCTGGTTCGCCGACTGCTATGATATATATATATATATATATATATATATAAATTTAAACTCACCTCTCTAGGCTGCCGTGCTCTGTTTGTTCAAAAATAAAGGATTAATTTAGGGCGCCATTCGCAGTAACTTTCAGTAAAACAACATACAGAACACCGCAGTTACCTCTGCAAATAGGTGTATGGGAACCACAATCTCAAAAAGGATAAGGTCTCCCTTCCTAAAGAAATTAATTAAAACACAACTAATTTTATTAAAACGAGTTTTCCATTTAATCAAGAGTGTCAAACTATGAAACTTCGGCTTTATGTCGGCGTATAAAAAGCTTTAATACCTAATGCATTGTAATGCAATGCATGCAACGAGTGAAATACATATTCAATTGAAAGTTGAACTTTAAAAATTGAAATAACCTTATTTTTTGGTAAATGAGAAAGCGAATGATTGCAACCTTTTTACATCCGCTGTTATAAACCTGTTTTATTTAATTAAAATTATAAAAAAAGAAATGTACTCATTTATTTACACGCATCGGAAACTACGGGATACTTATCTGAAAGTGTTTTCTCAATACATAGGACCTTGAGACTTCTCTCTTTAGCACCTAGGAACTCTCACGGAACTAGCACCTCACTGGCTGCCGAACTACCATATTGGTCGCACCTAAGGCTTGGTACATAGGCTTGGGTTTGAGCCTCTTGACGCGTTCACGGATTTCACCCTCTCGGGACAATTAGAAATTGGAACTTGACAGGAACAAAGGGCACATAATTAATTGACTTCTTACTCAAGTTATAACATGGATTTACTTCGAGCTAAACCATTATTTACCCATAAATTTCCTAGTCGTTATCCATAAATTTTACCAGTGGTTAGCCACAAATTTTACCAGGGCTAAAACAGCAAACGAAAACCATGTTAATTTGAGGTTAAGTGAAAATTTGAAATGAACAACTCGAAAATGGCGAAAATCATGAAAATATCGAACAAAGATGAATACATTACCTTAATTTTGGATTTTGCTGCAATCAGCAATTCTGGATTTCAGAGGATGGACGAAATAAATTTTAATTCTCCAGAACCCCCTTTGTGGCCCTTGGATGCAAAGGTCAAAATGACAGCCTCAGGACGGAAAGGTTAAAGCGAGAACCTCGACCGAATACCTACTCTCTTACCACGAGAGGGCACCTCCGACCACCAGGCTGACCAACTGTTCCCTTTGCGACCACAGCGTACCTCCGCTGAGAATAAACGCCGTTATTAATTTGGCCACCAGACAACGGATGTCAGTAATTGCAACAATTTTCGACGGCGACATTATACCAATAGTGCCGACGTGAATCAAACTCAAAAAGATACCCAATAAAAAGAAGGATGTAAAAACAAAGATAGAACCAACCCAACTGAATATCGGAATAAAAGATATAAGAGAAACAAAGCAGGGATCTATTGTCATTAAGTGTAGTACAAAAAAAAGACATAGAAAAGTTGAAACAAGCTGCAGAAAACTCCCTTAGTGAAAACTATAGTATAGAAACAGTAAAGTTAAACCTTCCTAGGATGAAAATAGTAGGTTACACGGGTATACTAAAAGAAGAAGAACTAGAGGAAGTTATTAGACAACAAAATACCTGGGTAGAAGACATAGATAAAATTAACATAACTTATATTAAAAAAATTAAAAACAAGGATACCTCCACCATATTTTTTGAATGTTCCCCAGAACTGTACTGGAAAATGATGAACATAAAAAAGGTATGCATTGGATGGGAAAGATATAGTGTCTATGAGAACTTAAACATTAAGAGGTGTTATAAATGTCAAGAATATTATCATAAAAGCGAAGTATGTGAAAATGAGGTATCATGTGAATACTGTACAGGAAACCATGAATCAAACGCATGCCCAAATAAACACATAAAAAAGTGTAAAAACTGTATTTCAGCAAACGACAAATATAAAACAAATTACAACACAACCCATACAGCATCAGATCATGCCTGTCCCTCCACCAAATATCACACAGACCTTCTAAGAGGCCGAATTAATTACGGAACATAATGGTACATTTATTTCAGGATGATATACTTCATACTATAGAAACCGATAATACTTCAGAAACATTGTTGGTGGATAGTGATTTGCTGCAAACCAAAATAAAAGACTCGAAAATTCTCTTTAACGTTTTACACGTAAATATTAGGAGTATTGTTAAGAATATTGACAATTTAATATTACTAATTGAAGACTTCCGATTACATTTTAATGACATAATAGTCTTGAGTGAAACATTTAAAGTTTCCTCAACTAATCAATGTAATATCCCTAATTATCAGTTATTTTATAACCATGCTGACTACAACAGGAATGATGGATTAATATTTTTAGTAAAGAAACATCTTAATGTGGAATTCTCAAGTATGCGGCTACCAACTTCATTGGCAACTGTGAGTAGATTAGTCTGTACCGTGAATAATATTAAAATAGGAATTACTGCAATATATAAACCACCTCCAATATCAAAAACTGAGTTTATTAATGACATTCACTCGTATCTGGACAATGTTATGAAAACTAATAATAATAACGTGGAAATTTTTATAGGTGATATAAATATTAATATTTTGGATGTAGATAATGACACTACTAATTACCTGGCAACAATGTCGCAGCTAGGTTACCGGTCATATGTAAATTCAATTACAAGATTTGACAGTGATACATGCCTTGACCACATTTTTGTTAATCAAAGATTAAAAACAAGTTGCCTGGACCTGGAATCATTTATCCTTGATACTCACATAACAGACCATGGACCAGTTATGCTCAATATAGTCTCGAATAGTAAAAAGCAAAATAAAAAATGTCAAACTGAAATTAAAAAAAACCGACTAAATGTCGAAAAATTTATCGCCTCTTTAAAAGCACAAGACTGGTCGCACATATTGAGTGACCCAGATCCAGAATCAGCAACTTTGAATTTTATTACAACTTATAACGAATTAAAAATTAAAGCAACCTCTGAATATACAATTAAATTTAAACAGCATGGAAAAATCAAGGAATGGATCACAAATGGAATTATAACGTCTATTAAACATAGAGATAAAATGAGAAGGAGACTGTTACAAAATCATAGTGAACAATTAGAAATTGCATATAAAACATATCGAAACAGCCTGAATAAAATAATCAAAAAAAGAAAACATGAATTCTATAAAAATCAAATAAACAGTAATAAGGGTGACATAAAAAAAATATATGAGATAATTAAAGACGCTACTTACGAAAATAAAACTAAAACAACTACATTAAACATAAAAAATGACCAAGGTGTTGACTTTGAGAATGACTTGAAAATGGCTGACCACTGTAATAACTATTTTGCAAATATCGGAACCAAAATGGCTGAATCAATTCCAATACCTAAAAAACCAATAAATATTAATTTTTCACTACAAAATTCAATGTTTTTATCTCCTGTTGAGGAGAATGAATTGATCAAGCACATTTCAACTTTAAAGGCAACAGCCTCTCCAGGCCTAGACGGTATCTCATCTAAGTTGATCAAACAAACACACAGCCAAATTATAAAACCATTGCTACATATAATTAACAAAGCTTTTGTAACAGGAACCGTACCTTCTCATTTTAAAATATCAACAATCACTCCCATTTATAAGAGTGATCCTAAATCATTAATCTGTAACTACCGACCTATAAGTCTGATAAGTAATTTCGCAAAACTATTTGAAAAATGTGTTAAGGAAAGACTATTTACATTTTTTAAAAATAACAATATTTTATCCGAAAATCAATATGGTTTCTTGCCGGGTTGTGGTACAGAGGACGCATTGTATAAATTAACATCGGAAATCACTAATAATTTGAATACGGGAAAAAAATGTGCTGCAATCTTCATAGACTTGGCAAAAGCGTTTGACACGGTCCCCCATGATAGGCTTCTTGATGTCTTATGGCAGTATGGAGTCAGGGGGACAGTGTGGAAGCTGTTAAAAAACTATCCTGCTGGAAGATCTCAGATCGTAAGAGTCAATAACATCTTAAGTGATAAACAAGAGGTGAAGATTGGAGTACCCCAGGGCACGGTTCTGGGCCCTATATTATTTATAATTTACATAAATGGATTACTTTCATGTGACATAAATGGTTCGATAATATCCTATGCGGATGATACCGTATTGGTTTTCAATGGTAGCACCTGGATGGAGGTAAAACAAAATGATAAATGGGCTGGGTATTGCCAAGTTGTGGTTAGAGAGTTTCAAACTGTCCCTTAATTTGGCTAAAACAAATTACATAGCTTTTTCCTTAACAAGTGCCAACAGACCTGATTTCACGAATATCAAAGTTAATGATCAACAAGTAAATGAAGTTTCTCAGATAAAATATCTCGGAATAATAGTGGACAAATTCTTAAAATGGTCTCCACATATTGAATACCTCACTAAAAAAATTCGTGTCTTGATTTATAAATTCTATACTCTCAGAGAAATTCTAAATACAAAATTGCTAATTATAATTTATAAGAGCCTTGTTGAGTCTTTGATTCGTTATGGAATTTTAGTATGGGGTGGTTTGTACAACAGTGCACTCTACAGACTAAACATTGCTCAAAAATTTATTATAAAGGTTATGTACAAAAAAAACAGACTATATCCTACAGAATTACTTTTTTCAAGTGACATTTGCAATATAAGAACTTTATATATGGTAACAGTAACAGCATTTGTACACAAAACAAAATCCTATAAGAATACTGTAAGCCACAGTTACCACACTCGTGCAAGAATGAGTAATGACGTTCTTATTCCATTAAATTACAATAACATTAACTTAAAAAGTGTTGCCTACTTGGGACCCAAGTTGTATAATATGATCCCTACTATAATAAAGAATATTAAAAACATGTGTAAATTTAAAAATGAATGTAGAAATCACATATCAAAAAATTTCAGATATTTTAAAAAAATTATATTGAAGATTATATTACAATACAAGTAATCCAATTACTTGAATACCATTCAAACACCTTACCTTATATGGTGTTTTTTGTGAATAGTGTTTAATTAGTTTATTCAAACACCTTACCTTTTATGGTGTTTTTGTGATTAGTATTTATTTCGTTCAATTCATATTGATTACAGGAAAATTATTGTACTAACTGTAAATTATCTTTATTTTTTAGTTTTTAAGTGTTTGTTATGACACACACAAGTGTATTTAACACTTAGGTGTCTTATAAACCTTACAATATTTTCATTCATTCATTTGTACACCTAGATATTTTATAATTTTTGTAAGACCAGTTTGAATAAATAAATAAATAATATCATAAAAAAAGTAATTACAAAAACATGTAACAGTGACTGTTACAACCGACCCCTTCTATTAAACTCAAATGTCTTTGTCCTTGTTTTTCTAGTTTTTAATTACACCTTTTTTTATAAGCTCCGCCACTTTAAGCATCTTTACATTGCAGTGAAGTTTTTACTGTGTCATCTATCCTTAAGGATGCCAATCCATATCGGAAAATATTTATTTAATATGTCAATTATTAACTAGATATGATGTCGATATTGATTTTATTTAAATTTTGTGTGAAAGCTAGAAAAAATAAATACATCTACTTGAAATATACTATAGGTTGGCAAGCATGTTAATACTCCCACCTTAAGTTACTTAGCTTATTATAGTCGATTCACTCAGTAAACCTGCAAGATGGCCGACATGTCATATGACAAAAGTCATATTCCAGCTAAATAAAATAAATTTTTGCATTTTCAATGACTTGTCATATGACATGTCGGCCATCTTGCAGGTTTACTCGCTGAATAGACTCTACTTTGTTGTTAGTTACATGGCAACCAATGTGTATTGTTAGTGACTGAGAAGCTGTCAATAACTTGTTAAAAGCGTTTTTTATTGTATTTGTACGATTTGCGATGGATAATCTTGAAGAAAACGTTCCAAATGTGGAAATAAAGTAGCTAGCCAAGGTGCGATTTGAAAGGCGTTTCTCGAAAATACGTGAAAATATAATTATCGCATAAGAGAAATCTAAGGTGTGGAAATTTCATCTCTTTGGTATCACTACTCAATGATTAAAGCCATGTTGAAATTAAATTGCAATATAGATAAACAAGCCAATATTATAAACTTGTCGCTTTTTAAAGCGAAAAGACGAAGATGGTTATCAGCCTAAAAAGTCTAAGACGTGACCAAATTAAGCAGTTCCTAAGAAATTCGCCAGATGATAAGAACCCAATAATAAAAATAGCCACTATATTGGGTTTATTTGGTAATTGTCAAAGAGATATGCCATTCGACAATTGACAACATCGAGGATTTGGATACTACAGTGGTGACCATTTCAGATACAAGAACTAAGGTTCCGCGAACTTTCACTGTAGTTAAATATGTACTGAAAATACGGCACTCTTCTGGCAGCAGATATCGGACATCGTTGAATTTTTATCAAATGTATGAATAACAAATGGTCTAGAAATCCAGTTGATATCAATAGTTTCGTTCGGCAAAATACCTGCTGTTATAGCAAGATTTTTGAAGCTCCCATTTCCGAAACTTTACACTGTCACTGGTCACTGTTTCCGTCGGCCTTTGGCCACTTTTCTGCCATACTCTGGTACAATCTTGATAACTGACACGGTGGATGGAAGTCCTCAATAGTGGCAGAAGTATATATTGAAAACGCACTGGAAAATAAGAAGATAGTTGCCAAAAGCATTCTTACGAAGTCGTCGTTCAATACTATTGTTTTCATTCCCTTCACAAGCATAAAAAAATGACAACAAAACCCTGATTAGTGGAACTGCTGTACACTTTTGACACTAATGTCACAGAATATAAATTTAGTTGCGTAGCTGTATATTGTATGCTAATGTCATAAAATTGCATTTTAAACACTGTATACTTTTAATAGCGTTTGTAGATGAATACATTTGAAATATGGTTGTCATAGAAGGTACAATTATTATTGTAATTGAATATTTTCTTATGTTAAATTGATTTCCTCTAAACTGAATCATAATCAACAATGACGGGTCAATAATCTAAACCCGTCGTCACACATGCGTATACGAATGTTCGACAATTCAACGAATATTTGGTGTCACATAATCTTGTACGAATGTTTGCTATGGAGGCCATTACACATTACACTTTTAGAACCAAGAATTTGTATTTATTGCATTGGGTTCTTTTAGTGTCGTAATTTACCGACACAAGACGGCAAACAGTCGTGGCTCAATTTCCGAATGTTCGTTAGCGAACACGAAGTATTTATCCACACATGCGGTTAAACGGCCGTATCTAAATCAAATATTTGTAAACGAATAACGCAAGTGTGGCGCCAGGGTGAGGAGAAAGAAGTTAGCAAGTAATTTCATTGTATTTTAGCTATTGGTCCCTTCTGTGACCTAAAGCAAACTGTTTATTCCTGGAACTATACTGAGGGCGCTTCAGTCGCTGTGGAGATGGAAGAATATGAGAGAGAAAGTAAGTTACTGTAAATGGGTAAAAAAAATGACTCTCACCTAGTTCAATAAAACTAAGTTAATAATAATAAATACGATAGTACGGAACAAAAGTAAAATTCCAAAGGGGTAAGCTCTGGGAATCTGGTAGCCCCTTATTTTGGCCTCTTCTCCCTGATCGGCCACTAAGGATGCTTGGCATATTGCTGGATGGCTCTCTATCCTGGGTTGCTCACATTTATATGCTCTGTGGGCAACTGTCAGTGTGTTGTTTCTTTTGAGACGGTTGAGGAGCAGATTTTCTGGGAATGCTCTGAGAAGTGCCTATTTTGCGTAATTCCACTCTCGCGTTGAATAATATGGTGTAACTTTGTGGTGTTGCTCGTTAAAATATAACACGAAAGAACACTAAGAAAATGTGTCTCCGTTGACATTTCTAATTTTTTGAACCGCTTTATTTTCCACCCTGTATAATATTAAAGTGCATTGATTACGTTATAGGCTACACACTATTATCTGCAAGAAACATTCTTTCAAACTCTTTAAACCGAATTAAAAACCGTGCTGTCGTTTCCGAACTACAGACCTGTAATAAAGGTGTAAAAGAAACAATTTGTCGAATTTTGTGATGAGCAGTTTAGTTAAAAAAAACTATATGGCTGGCCCAATTTTCATAAAATTATAGTTATGTATTAGTTTTTAAAATAGTTATTTTAATTTATTTAGGTATTATAGACTGTTTTGACATTCTATATAATAACAGTACAACATGAATACATCTAATACCATGCGAGCAAAAATTATTTGCATCAGAGAGGGCTTAGATTAAAAAACGTGGGGCTTGGTTTAGATCACAATGATATGGGGACGATATATCTAACCAAATCTAGGTTAAAATTTTGTCAAATTCATATTATGACATGATATGCCAAACTAATGAGTAATAAAATAAGTAGACAAATACAAATTTATTTTTGTTGTATACAAAATTAACAAAGTAAGAATATACAGAAAGAAAAAGAAAAATAATTACATAAATTGCTGAAATTGGCCACCGCCATGCTCCAAGCATAAATTCACACGTCTCTTCATATTTTCGAAAGTGTTGGAGAAATGTTACCACATTCTTGGATAATCCTTTCTTGTAATAATTGTTCTAAATTTGCAACTGGTGCTTTAAAAATAGTGTTCTTTAAATGAGGAAACACGAAGTAATCCATAACCGTTAAACAAGGTGATCTAGGTGGGAATTCAATGTCTGATCGAAAACTGATCAATCTGTCGTCGAAAAAATTGCGTAAGTAGTTAATAGTTTCAGCAGCTGTATGGGCGGTTGCACCGTCCTGTTGAAAATATCCTAAACGTAGTTCGTCGTCAAGTAATTGCTCCACAAATGGATTCAAAATATTTTCTCTATACCGCTGTGCTGTAACTGTGTCATGGAAAAAAATGGGACCAATAATTCTTCGGGAAACAGCTAACCAGACACCAATTTTTTGAGGGTGCAATGTGGACAATGGGGATTTTCACTACTCCACATGCATGTATTTTGAGAATTCACATAACCGGAGAGGTGGAACCAGGCTTCATCCGAAAAAATGTCAGGTCTAATAAATCATTTCTTTCCAATAAATTTTGAGTAAACCATTGAGAGTATTTCCTGCGTCTTTTAAAATCTGCGGCTTGTATTTCTTGGAATACTTGCACTTTTTAAGGAAATAAATTTAGCTGCTTTTTAAGAATAGTCCTGAATGTTCCATAAGATCTTCCCACTTCTTGGGACAGGCGTCTTATACAATTTGTTGGCATATTTTGCATTATTTCACGAACGTTTTCAACAAGTTCTGCTGTTCTTACAGATGGTCTTCCTGCTCCTTTTTTGTGTTGTATAGAACCTGTTTCCCTAAACACAGCCACGGTTCTTTTCAGGCAATGATAAAAATCCCCAGCAATAAAAGCAACGTTAGGGAAATGTTCGTTAAAATCGTCCATGCACAAACCCGGATTGTATTGCCACTCACCATTTACTCTAACCCCGTTTCGAAAATACGCTTTAACCATGAATGGTTTGTGCTGTTCCGTAAAGCCCATTGTGTGAATTGTTCAAGAAATTGGAACAATTAGCGATGAATCAAATTACTTGTAACGACTGTCAAAGATAACGGAATAACTGATTGATTGTTAAGTCAGGTAGTTCCTGACACCCAACAGGTATTAAGCTCTACGGCTAAGCATTACGTCCTTAGATGCAAGGCCCTCTTTGATGCAAAAATTTTTACTCGCACGGTACAAGTAGAGATATTACACCAACCCTTTTTTTTTAGGAGACCAATGTCCGATGTATTTTGACGATGGTAGTAACCCATGGCTAGATCCTGAAACGCATATTATACAATTTAATTTTGGATTTGGTTATTTTAAAAGTAGCAGTAATAAAATTTTTATTACTAGATCGGTTACACTTATGAGCCTTATTTTAGGATTCGTCATCGCTAAATTAGGTTAACCTTTTTAAGAATTTTTAAAAGACTTAACTGTGTTACTAAATAGTAGAAACTAGCAGCCATTTAGAAAATTTTTGCAGCTTAAAAGCTGCATACGTAAGTAAATGACGAAAGTATAGGAAAAGCCCATTTTTAAATAAAAAACAACATTTGCAAGGACAGTTAAAATGTGACAACAATTACTGATATCAGCTTCTACTTAAAACCTTATACCTATTAATTGGCATACGACATTCTCTGCCTAATAGGTCAATTTCCGGTTACAGTTCCGGATGTCCAGCTAAACAGAAAATTATGATTTTTCAAAAAAAAGCTAATAAAAAACCAAGGGCTCATTAAAAAATACAAATATGGAAAATTAAATAAAAATCTTTAGCACCTTTCTTAAAGGTTTTGGCGGCCTTAGATTATCATACCAAATATATTAAATAATTTAAAAATATGTATATTATCGTAAAAAAACTTAAAAAGCCTCATAAGTGCATCAGAAGTTTCACGCAGAGAATATTGGCCAAACCAATTCCGACAATGGTAACAAAAAGCACCTTAGGCGCGCTACTCCCCTAGGCCCTAGGTGCTTTTTAATTACATGTTCGATACTAGATAAGACTGTATTTTCTTCATGAGATTTAATATTTTGTAAAGGCGCTGTCGAATTGTGTACTTACACTAATACTTGTACTTTTCAGGAAAGCGTACTTACATTTTACAACATTGTACAAACTAATTTTAAGTTATTAATAAATAATGTGTTGAGCTTTGCGTCCGTCGGTTGTTTCTGCTTTTCCGCTTTTGTAAACTTACGTACGTTTTTTAACCTGAATTGAAAGTAAATAGTTGTATTTATTTTTTGAACAGAACCCACTAAACACAAACACATTCATAGCACATGCTAAGATTATTAATCTAGTAGATTGAAACATTCTAAGAATGTTCTATAAATGATCTAGGCGCATTCATAGAACATGCTATAAATAGATTACCTACAGCAAGGTGTTTTCACATGATTTAAATGTGCTTGGAATGTAAAATTGTATATTCTTACTACATAAATATCATATTTTTGGAAAAATTCTTAGCATATTCGTTATATGTGTAAGAGAATATGCTAATGCCCTTTCTAGGAACATACCAATGAATATTCTAGGAACATTTACAGTACATTCCTCGGGGTCGGTAGGAAATCTTACAGGAGCAAAAAAAATCTTACTTATATTTTAAGGGTAATTTTCTAGGAAATAATGTATAATATATAGTCTTAGCATATTCTTATTAGAACGTTTCTACCGGCAATACAGACAATGTTCCGGGGAATTTAAGTATATATAAGTGTGTATAGGATATTTTCTTAAATTGTGAACATTCTATGAATATTTGGGAGTGAGAGCATTTTTCAGACGTGCTGAATGTGAGAAGAAAGTGTAAGAATAGCCATAGTGCAAAACTTCGCTCTTAGAATGGGCAAACAATGTATGCATGGACTACTATTTCTCGTTTTTGGCATTGTAGATTCATTGTATTGCATTTAAGGAGTATTTTATTTTAATGAAAGCAGCTATAAAAAGTCAACAAAATAAGTTAAAAACATATTTTATTTTTTAAATTTAGACAGAGTAGTACAGAAGTAATATGTAATTGACTGATAATATATCCGTCTGATATATCATCAGTTAATTTTAACGCCCGGGTTTGTCTTTTATTTGCTTTTACCAGTCACAGTTTGACAACATTTATTATTTCGTTTTCCACCGATTGGAGAAAGTGCATCTTAACTGCATCTAAAAAAAAAGAGAAACTTTTATAAAAATATAGACACACGCACTATATAAGGAAGTTAAAGCTTTCTCGGAAAGCTTAAAGGTTATCAAAGTAATCATATCAAAGGGTCGACATCAGGGTCAAGCATGTCATTTCGCATAGCTTATATTTTAAGCACTACAAGTGCCATAAAATTTGTCCCAACACTTTTTCAAATGATATTAACATTACTAACCTATAATCGCCCTTACTAGGCTTAATGTTTTCAATGCCGTTTTTTGTTTGTTGCTACCTTACGAAAAATGAACAGCTACTTCATTTCTCAATGTTCTATATAAAATCTTTCGCTCCAGTTGCACATACGAGTGTTGACCAATTCTTCGTAATTCTGTAAGCTAAAAATAAAGCAAAAACAACTTCAATATTTCAGAAACGACAAAAACTATCAAGTTACGTGTTTACACTTATATCCTTCACATGCTTTCTTTCTTGGCTATAATGCGGTGGCGGCAAGCGACAAATTATTTAAAATTGGAAATGCGACGACTGCCCCTTAAGAAGAAATTTCTTTTTTATTATTATAAAAATGCCTGACCATCATAAAGATATTTACCAAAATGTTTCGTTGTCCTTAGAAGTTGAACCGTCATAGGGCTCGTAGCCCTCTCTTGTTGACATGGGAGATCCTAATATTCAGTCTTCTCCATCTTGAGATATTGGTTGAATCATCAACGTAGGCCGCCAATAAAGATTCCACATGATTTTTTTTTTGGTTCCTTTTATAAGTATAGCTGAAGCCCTCTTTTTATCGGTTTAGCCACATTTTCAATTAAAACTTGAAAAAACTTGACAGAAACAAAGTACAAGTTGGGAGAGACTATTCAACCGATTGTAGAGTCTAAAAAAATGCCATAATCAGCTGATACCTAGATGGAGTCTAGGATACTCAATACATGTTTAAATAAGATGTAGATACCTGAGGATAGTGAGGATGTACCTAATACTAATTAAAATAAAAATGTAAGAAAAATTAAAAAGGTTCAGTGAATTAAAAAGACAATTTTATGATTCTTTCTGAATAAGAAAAAAATTAACGCTTGTTAAGAATAATTTAAATAAAATCAAAAATTACTCTTAAAAGAATACTAGATATTTCTGTATAGTTTTAAATGTTATAAATAAAATATTTGTTGCTTTGCTTTTAAATACTCAGAACAACACTACAATTATTTTTTAAATATGTTTTTATTTTGGAGAAAATCATAGTTTTTAACATTAATATTACACGTAAGAAATATTAGAAAGAAAGAATTTAGCTTCTGTTTTTAATAATAGTCGAGAGATGCCAAGACCAGCAAGCAAACCAAAATTTAAAAACAGCTTGCCGCGGTTAAGTATGTATGCCCCTCTATATTTCTCACGCGATGTACCTATACGAAGTTGTTCGCGAAGCATTCCTTTAAAAACTTAGCACAGCAAAACTATTTTTGCTTATAGCTGTTTAAAAGAAGCAAATGGAAAGTAAATATGAATACAATGTTATGGCTTTTCAGCTTACCTCTAAAAGCTGCAAATCAAACATACTTTCCACCACACCTCACCCACTGTACTCCACTATAAACTTATATTATCGCAAACATAATCATCAAATCAACTTACACTGGCAATACAATAAAATGAGCTTATAGATAAAGCTTGATAATGAGCTTCAAAATAAAACAAATAAACCAAAAATGCACTAAAGTGATGCAACAATGTAATAATAATAAAAAAAAAGGCGACGCCACGCGGCAATGTAATTTACCAACAGACAAATGACAACTTATATGTACGCGCGCCAAGTTTAAATCCGGCAGGGTAAACTTTTTTTAACAAAAAGCTGTTTACTCTATATTTTTGCGTTATTGTTAGTATTGTTACATAATGACTGTTGATAACTTGTCAATTACTTGATACTGTTGTAGATTTCAAAATGATTCCCGTCGTGTAAGATTAAACCAAAGGATATTTTAAAGCCGATTCTTGTCTTCTGTCTTTCTATAACTCTATTTCTTTCTAATACTAGTCCTTTTTGAGAAACAGTGATGTGATATTATGTAAATTTTTCTGTGTTTTTAGTTTGTTTGTAATTTTAACTAGGTCTCAATTTTGCACACAATTCATTGTCCATTAGAAAAAATGTTCAAGGGCATGCCAAAATTACGTAATATTGGGTATTTAAATATTTTCATTTTAGAGCACGTACCTACCTATATATAGAATATTAATTCTAATAAAAATATTTCATAAAGGAATTGGAATTTTCCTCAAGGACATTTCAAGAATATTTTTAGAACTTTTAAAAATAATCCTTAAAAACCTTTTTTTTTTAAATTTTGAAGCACACATGGTATAGTTATACAGAATATTATAATAAAAATATTTCAAAAATATTCTACTCGTGCACTATGAAAGTACATTTATTTTGAACACTCATAGAACATTCTAGCACATATTATATAGAGTGTTTCAATCTAAATATTCCAAGAATATTCCACGGGGGCGTATACTAAGAATATTCTATTTGTGTACCATGAAAGTACATTTATTTTGAACACTCAGAACCATCTGGAACATAACTATACAGAACATTCCAATAGAAATATTCCAAGAACGTATTCCAATAAAAAAATCCCAAGAACGTATTCCAAGAATATTCTACTTGTGTACTATAGAAGTACATTTATTTTAAACACTTATAGAACATTCTAGCACATACCTACATAGAATATTCCAATGCAAATATTCCAAGAATATTCCGCAAGGGCGTATACCAAGAATATTCTATAAGGACATTTCCAAGAATATTCTATTTATATACTACGAAAGCAGATTTATTTTGAACATTCCTAGTCCTAGTACATTCCAAATATTATCAAAAAATATGCATGTACTTAATATACTTTAGAATATACTTAGAATGTTTGTCATTTTCAGGACTTATAAAGAACATTCTTAAAATGTCAATGTTCTATTTGTGTTTAGTGGGAAAAAAACCCGCATTAGAGATTTCATAAGGATAATGAGATTGACATTTTAAAGCTGTAGTTTCTGTGTGCTTGATAGTTTGCTAAAAAAATATTTTTCTATATACAGGGTGGCCATGCAAGTACATGGTGGTAAGTTACATCCTCCTTAAATATTTAAAATTTTTAGTGTTGACTTTTTTCTTTGACCACCCTGTGGGTAGTACAAGTTGTAGATAGCGCAGCGTGTTAATACTTTTTTTTATATATAACGATCTGATATTGAAGTGAGACAAACTAGAATCATTTCTTCCGTCCATTATTTTGTGTAAGAATTTTTGTAAGCATTTGGTAATATAATAAATATTAGTAATAAGAAAATAAAATGTTTTTTTATTACCATATCACTATTATGTCTGCTAATAGAAATCGTTTCCATACCACAAGACTGAAATAAAAGGTCCAGAAACGCCGCTAGTAGTAGCACTGGGGAGAAAAGAAGTCCGATTCGATTAATGTTGAACGTGGAGTTCCTCAGGTATCGGTTCTTGGCATGATTATTTTGTACCTAAATGACCTCACTCACATTCGAGGGCGTTTAACTATATGTACAGACGACACTGCCATCTTGTGGGTGCTTGAGACTATTTCGTTACATTCCTTAATCGCAGCATGACTTTTTACCTGGAAGATACACAAATTTATTAACAAAACTTAAGGACTGAAGGAACGTAGAGATATGACCATGCCTGTCTGCATAAGTGGTTGCCCGAAACACTTACCTACATTTTTTTAAAGTATTAAGAGAGTGAAGAGCCGTAGAGTGCAGTCGATCAGTGTTATATAGTGTGTTAGTCCAAAGTGTTATTCTGTCTTCAAGTATACCAACCAGTACTTTCAAACAAATTTATCGTTGATTTAGTCATATGAACAGGCTGAATTGAGTAGGTGTGTTCGACTTATCACGATACTAACTGCTTCCACTATTAAAATGAAGAAGAACAATACTTCATATTGAAGTAGTGCATAATTATCACCATCCTCCGAAAGAAGCGTGTGCTGTTTTCGGTGGAAAAACATGGCACCAATGAACAAAATGTGAAAATAAAGCATAAGGATCTTGCTAAACAACATGCAGAACAAAACAGCAGACCCTGCTACCCAAAACCCTTTGTTGGGCGATGAGGAATTTGACATTGCCTCCCAATACCCTCTGTTGGGTAATGATGTGTAAAACCTCCAAAAAGCAGAAGAAACCCAGAAGCAGTACCAATAGTAGTGCATTCAACTATAAAATGGTCTACAATCCTTGAAACATTTAAATCCATGAACATCAACATCACCGATGTAAAAACAACATATTCAGGCATATCCTTCACTCCTGTTAACCCTGACGGGCATAGAACCATCACAAAGCTTTTCAAAGAAAATAATATCTAATATTACACTTATCTTCTTCTGGAGCAAAAACCTCCTAAATATCATCATAAGAGGTATAGATATCCCCATCGAAGAAGTAAAAGAAGATGTCATATCTTTGGATTTTCACCGACAAGAAGTGTACAGACTAAAAACGGGCAAATATTGTAAAACAAGCCCCCTTATTGAAATTCTACTAGGTACCTAAAGCAGAAAAACATATCCTTAATCTGCAAAAATTATTATACCTAAAAATCAAAGTAAAAACACAAAATACGAAAAAGGCACATAATATATCAATCAATGCCACAGATGCCAGCAATTTGGCCACTCACAATCATGTTGTCAAGTGGCACCAAAATGCCACAAATGCGCTGGCAACCACATGTACCAAGAATGTACAAAAACTTAAGATATGTGCGCCAAATGTGCCAACTGCCAGGGGAAACATCCTGGAAATTATACTGGTTGCCCCAGAAATCCCAATAACAATAAAAATTCACCTGCAAAAAAAGTCACGGGTAAAATATCCTTTGCCGGAGCAGTAGCTAACTCTAGCGAAAAAGCCTCCCACTCAGCCAGTCAAAACAATATAAAAAATATCCCACCCTCCCCCCAGTTCAAAAACATGCAAGTCCAATGTTGGACTCCTTATCCAAAAACAATCTGCCAAGCTCCCTCATTGCAGACGTTCCAAAGACATCGAATTAAAATTAAACAACATACCCAATACAGTAGCCAACATATTAATGAAGCTGCTAAACTGCAATTGCTAACTCAATTAAACCAAAAAATCTACTCATAATTTCTTGGAACGCAAATTCAATAATCCACAAAAACATGAATTTAGCAACTTTATCCACGAATATAACATTAATCCAAGAAACCTGGCATTTGATTCAACATTAAAAACTAGGTACACAACATATCGACTTGACAGAATAGACAGAGGCAGGAGGGAGGCACTGCCATTCTGATCAAAAACAACATCAAAGACCATAATTCTAATAAACAACCAACAACTACAATCTATAGAAATTACAATGGATCCAAGTCGAAATGTTCGACGGCCCAATCATTATAAGTTCAGTCTATAGACCGTCACAGCAGAATTTACTCCGCAAGACTTAGACGAAATATTCAATTACAACTCCCCAGTCTTTGTGACCTAGGATTTCAATACCAAACATAGAGAATGGGGTTGCCGTAGGGCTAATGCAAACGGCAACATTCTCCACCAATATTTACAAAACAATGTCTATAGTACATCCGCCGCCAGAAGCAACCCGTATAGACGACTTTGGTAACGATATCTTAGATATCGGAATATCAAAACATACAACTACAATATAGTAGGTATAGTCAATGTCATAAATGAACTAAGTTCCGATCATCAGCCAGTGACATTCACGTTAGGTCAATTATACGAACTTAACACAATTTCATCCAAGAAAATTTGATTGGCAGGCTTTTAAAACCTACCTCACCGATAACAACAATCTAGACACGAAAAACATAAATAACAAAGCAACTTTAAATCAAAAAGTTGACTCACTCACACAAATCATCAAACAATTCATAGAGCAAGCCACACATGTCACAACCCGCAACTTCCAAAATCCATATTGCCTACCTAAAACAATAGGAGCAAATTTTAGAAAACGTAACAGACTCGGAAGAAGAGCAAAAGCAATTTTGAACCCACAATTCAGACAATGAGCCAATCAATTAACAAATATCATAAAAGCTCAAATCAAAGAGCACAAAAACCAAAAATGGGACGAATTCCTTACAGAAGTGAACCCACAGAACAACGATTTCTGGAGGGTCTCAAAAATACTGCAAGGGCACAATAAAATTATCGTCCCTTTAATCCACGGGAGAAACAGCATAGTATATAGTTACATTCACATAAAGTTTAATGCCAAATGTCAATACTTGTCATTGTCTAGTTACTTTAGATTTCACCAACTTACTAAATTTCTTATACAGCTTAGATTGGTCAGTGTTTTTTCTTTTCTGGAATTGTTCGGCCAACTCTTTTTATTTCTATCTCTTTGTAATCGTATGAAATAATACAAGATAGACATACTTTGTGTGCAGTACAATTATACTAATTAAATTTAGCCATTAGAAATTTATATTTTATGAGTTGCTGCAGTATTTGACAAGTATGACAGAACTGAAATGTCACGGCGTTAAAAGTTTATGTGAATTCAACTATATACTGATGAAGCAAAAGCCAACGCTTTTGCAGACTCGTTGGAATCACAATTCCGACCTAGCGAGAGCGAAGACGAAGACATAGATAGAGAGGAAAGAATCGAGGAACAAGACGATAGAATCATCAAAAATTTGAATATCCCAGACATTCCTCCCATTACACCTACAAAGACAGGAAGTTGAATCTCTACTGAAAACCACTTGAATAAAGAAAGCAGCCGGAATTGACAAAATTCCTAACAGAGCCCTCCGCAACTTTCCAGACTCTATAATTGTAATGTTTGGGCGAGGGAGAAATAATACTTTTACGACGTCGTTGTACACAGTCATTTATTATATAAATTACAGAGCGGGCGACACTAGACTTTACACTAGTTTGGAAATGAAATATTATGTCCTAAAATTGCTACATGTTCCAATATCATTGAAGAGTTCCGAGAAGTTTCATTAAAAGAATTAAAATTTAAAATTAACAAACTCAAATCAAACAATAATTATAGTGAAATTTTATCAAAAAAAGTAATGAAAGAAACTTTTACAAACACAGGTGAAATTATATTAAGATTAATCAATACCTGCCTAAAATATGGAGAAATACCTGAAGATCTAAAATGTTCTATTATAACACCAGTTCCAAAAATTAAAAATACAAAAAAAAGCTGTAAAATGAGGCCAATAAATATATTATGGGATATTGAAAAATTATTGGAAATGACAGTTTATGAACAGACACTCGAATTTATTGAAGAAAACAAAATTTTAGTAAATATGCAAGGAGGTTTTAGAAAAGGATATTCAACAGAAACGGCAATCCAGTCTGTAATTGAAAATTGGAAGCGAAGCGTTGACAAAAATGAAGTTGTATTGGCAGTATTTTTGGATTTTAAACGTGCATTCGAAACAATTGATAGGGATAAATTATTAAAAAAATTATATCAGTATGGATTAAGGGGAGTTGTTTATAAATGGTTTCAAAATTATTTAAGTAATAGGCAGCAAAAAACAAAAATTGATAATATTTTTTCTAAAAAGGAATATAATAATATTGGGGTACCACAAGGTAGCATTTTGGGTCCATTATTATTTATTCTTTATATAAATGATATGCCAAATGTTTTAAAACAAAGTTTTATTCAAATGTTTGCTGACGATACCTTATTATATATAAAGGGTAAAAATATTCTTGATTGTATAGACATTTTAAATTTTGAATTAAAAATTTTATCAAACTGGTTAAAGGTAAATAAATTAAAATTAAATGTTTCTAAAACAAAATTTATGGTTATTGGAAATAGCGTGATTAATACAGACATAAATATTTTTGTTGATGATGAAAAATTAGAAATTATAGACTCTTTTAAATATTTGGGAGTAATTTTAGATTCTAAGTTAAAATTTGAATTACATTTTGAAAATCTGGTATCTAAAATTGGAAAAAAAATTAATTATTTAAAAAGAATTAGTCAAAATTTGAGTTTATTTTCACGAAAAACAATTTATAACACTATAATTTTACCACATTTTTTATATTGTTCAACTATTTTATACACCGCAAATGATGGGGTCTTTAATAGACTCCAAGTTTTGCAAAATAAAGCTATGCGTATAATTTTAAATGTGGATAAATATACGAAAATAAATTTAATGTTAAAGAAACTTCAGTGGTTAAATGTTAAAAATTTAGTATTTCTTTTGATTTGTACTTTTATTTTTAAAATACAACATAACTTACTGCCTTCTCATTTGAAAGATTTTATAACTCAAAATTTTGAAAATCATAACTATTCAACCAGGTATAATAAAGATTTTTGTCTAGGTAGGGTATCAAAACATTTGACATATAAATCGGTTTTCTATAAAGGATTAAGTGAATATAATAACTTGAATATTTTAATTAAATCACAGACCTCATTGAAAAATTTTAAAAAATCATTGAAAAATTATTTATTTAAAAAACAAAATAGTGACTGATAAAATTTTTTTAAAGATGATATTGTTAAATTAGTTCAAATATTTTATATAACTTGTTAAATTGTAGCACATTGCTAAATAAATCTTGTTACTACTACTACATACTACTTAGGGTAGCTTCGGTGCCTTATGGGCGAGGGCACGATGAGAGACTTGTTTCTAGCGGAGTGGTAAGTAGACTGTTCTACGATGCTGGCTGCTAGTTCCTTGTGGACTTCGATCGGAGGTTTCCGGGCATGCTCGTCGGCTGGTGCTCACTATGCAGTGCAGTGACGTCCCTCGGGGTTGGTCACCATAAGATCTCCCTCCTTGTTTGAGCTTGGGGCCTAAAATTTCCAAGCATCAACACCCTTACAACTTGATAGCGTGGCACAAAAATACACTCAGTCGTTTGAAAATAAAATATTCTTTCTGTAAAAAGATATGTTACAATAACATTAGTTACATGTACTGCTTTTATGTATTTTTGAGCCCTTTTTCGCTTTTGTATCGAGAGGTTTATTATTTTTATTTAGAATATATCCAACATGAAGTCCCTCAGTCTGTAAGGTGTCTTGATGGTACGTTTCGGCCTATTTGCGTTACCCTTGTCGTTTTCATTAAGTGATACCTTGTCACTTACTGTCTCATTCATACCAATATTATATTCAACTTCATGCATACTCTCTTTCGTTCCACTCTCTGAAGGGGTTGTCACGAATAATGATGCCTCATTACATGGGGTATTGTTTAACCCTACAGACTGACAATTCTCCATAACGGATTCGTTTATTTCTAAAGGCATCATAGTGCTAGAACTACTTTCATTTATGATGTTATTTTGCACTATAGGCAGAATGCCTATCTTTTGAATTTTATTAGGAAATTGAGATACATTACCCGGTGTTTTGGTAGATCTATCTCCTGTAGTGGTACATTCCTCTCCCTCCCCGCATCGCAAAATTTGGTTGGCGTGTCGTTTCCAAAATGGCCCTTCTCTCAGTCGACATATATATGTGTTGCGTCCAATTTTCTTCGTGATTGTGCCTTGGGTCCATCTTCTTTCATTAGGTTTTCTGTAGTCGGTCACCATCACGCTTTCACCATTATTGAAGGTACGCTTCACTCCACCATAGTGCTTAATTTGTCGCTGTTGCTGTTGGCTTTGGAACTCTGGAACTTCTGTCCTTCTTTCTTTTGGCTTCTCCTTTAGCTGGGTAAGTACTGTCCTCTGCTCTCTATGAAACATAAGCTTGAATGGTGTTTCATTCGTCGATGCATGCTTGTTGTTTCTATAGCTAAAAAGGAATTGAGATATAAGTGTGTCTAAACTCTCATTTTTAAACTTTTCGTCGGACAGGTAAGTTTTTAACTTATTTTTGAACAATTTTACCCCTATTTCCGCCAATCCGTTGCTTTGCTGATGTCCCGGAGGTGATTTATAATGTTTTATACCATTTTTCATTAAGAATTCCTGCATTTTTCCTGCAGTTAGTTGAGATCCGTTGTCTGCAACTAAAATTTTGGGTAATCCATACCTGGCAAAAGTTTCTCTCAACTTGTTGATTGTCAATTCTGTTGTTATGTTTTTCATTGGAAAAATCTCTATCCATTTGCTGTAAGCATCTACGATTATGAAAAACATTGAATTCTTTATTGGACCTAAAAAATCAACATGAATTCTATTCCATGGCTTAGTTTCAAGCGGCCATGGTGTCAACTCTACTTTGGGTGGATTCTGCTTATTCTGAATGCATGGTATACAACTTTTAGCTAGTTTTTCTATGTCAGAATCTATCCCTGGCCAATACATTAATGATCGAGCCATACTCTTCATTTTTACAATGCCAAAATGACCTTCATGCAGCTCTTTTAGCAACTGCTTTCTGAGAACGTTCGGTATTATCAGTCTAGCACCCCATATTAAAATACCTGCATCATACATTAACTCTTGTCTACGATTAAAATATGGTTTTATATTACCTTTTATCTTTTCTGGCCATCTATCGTTTCTTACATACTGTATCACCTGCTGCAACTCTCTATCAGCCTTGGTACATTCTCTTACAGTATTGTTGTTGATCTGCCATTCTTGCACCTGGTCATCCGTCAGATTTGTTGGGGGTGGTGCTTTCAAGATGCTCTCTATGCGTTTCTCAGATTTTCTCAAACCTTCCTTTGAGACTACGTGTCCCAGATACTCTATGGACTCCTTAAAAAATTCACATTTGCTCGGTTTGACTGTTAGTCCTGCCTTTTCCAATTTTTGAAGAACCATCTCCAAGGTCTTCAAATGTTCCTGCTTATTCGGACCTGTAAGTAATATGTCATCTTGGTAAGTTATTACATTATCCATACCTTGAAATAGTTGCTCTAAATGTTTTTGGAATCTTCCGCTAGCAGTGCTAATCCCAAATGGCATTCTATTCATTAAAAATATACCTTTATGCGTACTCCATGCTAAAATTTCTCTGGATTTATCCGTTACCTGAAATTGGTTGTATGCCTGACATAAATCGAGTTTTGTAAAATGTTCACCGTTATGAAGTTTTGCAAAAATTTCTTCGATTCGGGGCAATGGATATTGATCTTCTTGAATAAACCTATTGACGGTGCTTTTATAGTCGCCACATAAGCGCAGTCTTCCATCTGCCTTTATTATTGCAACGATTGGGGTAGCCCAACTACTTGATTCCACAGGAGTAAGCACACCTTCGTCAACCATACGATCTATTTCTTCATCCATCATTTTGCGATGCGCCAGAGGAATCGGACGTGACCTTAAAAAAACAGGAGTAGCATTAGGTTTTAATTGGACATCTACTTTTGCATATTTAAATTTACCAAGTTTATTTGAAAAAACATTACTGTATCTCTTTTTCAAATATTCAATTTTTGTCTTTGTATTGACCTCGTTAGCAATACTATTCATTAAGACAAGTTTTAATTTAAACGTTTCTATAAAATTCCTACCCAATAAACACGGTCCTCCTTCAGAGATTACATAAAATTTAAGATATTTGCACATGTTTTTATACTGGACATTTAAAAATATACAACCTAGGGGCGAGAATATGGTACCATTATAGCTTTTTAAAATTATGTCATCCTTTAATAACCTTTCACACTTAAAATATTTTTTTAGTATAGAGTCGTTTATACAACTAACAGAACTACCACTATCAAAAATCATTTGAAAATTTCTGTTGTTTATACGAACATCTAACATAATATCACAGGTTTGTCCAGTCTTATCTATTGAAAATACTGTTATGCAATTAGCATTATCTACTTGACAATTAAAATTTTCAACTTCTTCCCCCTCGGATTGCATACACACGTTAAAATCTTTGTCTACATACCTTGACTCATCAAACATATAATTGATTTTTTTATTACGACCACATATTTTCGCTAAATGACCTTTCTCATTACACTTTGAGCAAAAATAATATTTATATTGGCACACTCCACGATGCTTTTTTCCACAATGTTGACAGTCTCCATTCGACATCTGACTCTGACGTCTGTCACTGTCGCCAACCTTCCGGCTGTAGCACGGTGACGTTCTTTTGGGTCCATTGTTGCCAACATTCTTTTGGTGGGGAAACGATCGATTCCTATTCAGGTTTGCCAATGGTCGCTTTTCTTCCGCCTGCACATGTCCTCTTCTCGAAGCGTTCTTGGTGACGTAGTTGACGTCATTGACTCCTCCCATTGAGTTTCGTTCCAAGATGTCTTCCCTTTGAACGGCTATGCATTTCAACTTATCGATGGTCGTCTTGGATGCGTCTTCTTCATATAATCCGTCCATTATTGGCCCTTTATTTACACCACTCATAAATTTCTCTTGAATCACAAACGTTAGATTCGCGTTGAAATTACAGTTCACTGAGAGTGAACAGATCCTTGCGTAAAAGTCTGCAACTGATTCGCCATTTTCTTGCCGTGCGTCATAGAATTTTCTCCTTTCGCGCCAAATATTAATTTGTGGGCAAAAATGTTCCTTTAAGAGTTTTGTTAATTCCGCAAACGTTTTGTCTTTCGGAATGGTTGGATGGCACAGATTTCTTAGGATTTTATAAGTGTCCGTCCCGATTAGATTTAACAAATTAGCCACTTTCGCGTTTTCGGTGGTTATATTGTTCACGACAAAAAACATTTCCAATTTTTCTGAATATATGACCCAGTCATCGTCGGTTCCGTTAAACTCGGCGAACTTGGCTGATGCCATTTTTTTGTGAGCACGTTTCAACTTTTTGTTACTTTCCCGCGCGATTTTTTTTTTATTACTTTTTTACCTCGTCGCCAGTTGTGATGTTTGGGCGAGGGAGAAATAATACTTTTACGACGTCGTTGTACATAGTCATTTATTATATAAATTACAGAGCGGGCGACACTAGACTTTACACTAGTTTACAGACTTAGGGTAGCTTCGGTGCCTTATGGGCGAGGGCACGACGAGAGACTTGTTTCTAGCGGAGTGGTAAGTAGACTGTTCTACGATGCTGGCCATGATACAAAGAAAGAAAGATATGATCGATCGTATTCCCAATTCGGTCCGGTCCGCGCAATGACGTCATGTGGTGCTAACGAGATTTAAAATTACATAGGATTAGCCGTTAGAAATAGAAATTTTACTGCATAATTTGCAATTTTTGATTTGAAAGATTTCAGTGCATATTATTTTAAGTACTTTAAGGATAGAGGTTCATAAATCAGAACGTATTTCATGATGTTCTTGGGTTAAATGTTAAAATTTAGCATATATTTGGTTTCAATGAAAATAATTTTCTGCTTATGCTGACATACATTTTATCTTTTAAATGATTACAATTACTTATTTATTTTTACAAAATCATAAAAAAATAACCTATATTTTTTGGCCCTTCCACCTTAAGCAATAAATTATTTGAAAAAAAAAATAGGTACAAATGTGCAGTCTTAAACATTTTTAGAACAGTTTCGAGCCTTAAATGGCCAAAATCAATTAATTTGCTTATTAACATTTTTTTTATGCAATACCTAGGTAACGATAATATTTTTGGAGATGTCTGTTTATAAATTTATATTGTTAACATTGGACCAGGGGCGGACTGGAATCATTTGGCCCCGGTGGCTACATGGCCTCTATGGCCCCAACCCTCATTAAGAACATAAAAAAAAAAAATTTGTTTAAATGTTTGGACCAATTGGCCCCCAAATGCCTTCTGGCCCCGGTGGCGATGGCCACCCGGCCACCCGCTCCAGTCCGCCATTGCATTTGACTATAATTTGACCAAAAATAAGGATGTAAAAAACTCATTTAGACATTTAAAAAAATATACCAGGACTGGTAATTATCATTATAGTATAAGAGGTACATTAACAATTATTAAAAAATAAGGCACACATAACAGTTTATTATTTTAACCCTTTGGGGCCCAGTGGTTTCGCCAAAATACCACCTTTTAATTATCGGTTATACAGCGTCTTAGTGGTCGCGAAGAGATGCCACAGTTAATATTTGTGTTGCTCAAAGCGACATCTGATGATTCCTCGCTAAATGAAAGCGACGATTTCAGTAAAAACCGCCATAAACAGGTGGTTTATTCTGCTGCCCAGAGTGCACGTTGATGCTAGGTTTGTTTACGTAGTGAATATTTGATTATTTTAACAAAAAATGGCGGGTAAGTGCTTTAAATTAGTTATAAGTTAATAATTAACGATTTTAGAATAATTGTTTTAAATAATTTCTCCATTTTGGGCTCAAAAAGTTATAATAAAATTGGTGGTTACAGTCTGATACCACTAGGCCGTTATATACGGAACAGATTTTCTCGCACGATATTTCTAATATAACATTAGATTTTTTTATTGACTGATGTGCGTTACACCCTGGGAGGGTTAAATAATGTAATTTGGTTTGTTTATTGTAGGTAGGAAGAAATGGAATTATTTTGACTTAGAAGCCCTTGGCGACGACGAAATAAATGGAATTATGGACGAAATTCCGTCAGATAGAAATTCGGCAAGCAGCGAAGAATCTGACGACAACGATGAAAACGCAGAGCAACGCTTGTGCTCACCATTGTTTGATATCGAAAACATGGATATCATTTTTGAACAAGATACATTGCCTCCTGGTGAACCAGACAGTGTTGAAGTGCCTAACACAACACAGGAGTATGAGTGGGAAAGTGAAGATGAAATGCCACTATCGGACATCAGAAAAGGATTATTGAAGGACATTTATACTTGGGGCCAAAATATTGACAATTTTCGACCAAAACAGTCATTTACAGAACAGTTTGGGCCATGTATTTCCGAAGAGATGGAGTCCCCTTTGGACATTTTTTCTCAGTTCTTTACTCTCGATCTTTTACAGCATATTGTATTTCAGACCAACTTGTTTGCTACCCAGAGCCATGGTGGCAATGCAAACGCGTTTATTTCAACAAATTTAGAGGAAATACAAATATTTCTTGGTATTAATCTTTTGATGGGCATTACAAAAAAGCCAAGTTACAAAGATTTTTGGTCGTCAAGACCTGAGTTACGGGACGAATATATCAGTAATGCAATGTCTAGAAATAGATTTGGGTGGCTTTTAAACCACATTCACTTTAATGACAATGAGTTGCAACCCAAACGTGGAGAACCTGGTTTCGATAAATTATACAAAATGAGTCCAGTTCTAGATGTACTGAAGAAGCGGTATTTGGAATGCTATAAACCTGGAAAATATCAGTCAATTGACGAGTCCATGGTAAAGTTTAAAGGGCGGAGCTCTCTCAAGCAATATATGCCACAAAAGCCAATAAAACGGGGATATAAAATATGGGTTAGGGCTGACGAATCCGGTTATGTAGCTCAATTTCAGATTTATACTGGAAAAATTTCTGATGTGGCTGAGAAACTGTTAGGGCCAAGAGTGGTAAAAGACTTGACACAAACATTACCCGGTAAATATCATGAAGTATATTTTGATAACTTTTTTAGTACTGTCAAGCTGCATAGAGAACTGCTAGAAAATGGAATATACGCATGCAGCACAATAAGAAAAGACAGACGAAATTTACCTGTAGACTTAGTTCCAACAAAAACTTTAAAGAGGGGTGATTTTGATTGGCGGCGTACAGAAGATGGGTTATTTTTTGTCAAGTGGATGGATAAAAAACCCGTTAACCTTATAAGTAACTTTCATACTGCAACTGAAGTGGGGACAGTAAGAAGGAAACAAAAAGATGGAACAGTACAGGAAGTTCCGTGTTCTAAAATCGTTATTGACTACAATAAACATATGGGTTATGTGGATAAAGCGGATATGATGAAATCCCTCTATGAGATAGATAGAAAATCGAGGAAATGGTACCACAGAATATTTTGGCATTTTTTAGATATCTCTGTGCTGAACTCATACGTTATTTTTTCCAAGAGAGGTTCGGCAGAAGCATGTGCCACGATAAATCTAAAGACATTTCGACTAAATCTTGCATCCGGGCTGATAGGTGCTGAACCAAATAAAAACCAAAGGGGGCGGAAAAGCTTGGAAAAACCGCACAATACTTACAAAATTGCGATTCCACAAGAAATAAGATATAGCAAAAATGCTCACTTGCCTGTTTATGCCAGCTCACTGCGTTGTAACTTATGCAGCACAAAACAGTCTGTACACCGCACAAGATGGCAATGTTCAACCTGCAAGGTCGGGTTATGTTTAAATTCCACGAAAAATTGCTTTTTGTTATTTCATAAAAAATAAAAATGTCCTAGAGTAGGTAAATAAAATAGTTAATCTGATATTGTGTAAATTCTATTTCCTAGTTTACGTTTACGCAGGCCCAGTGGTATTACTAGATAACCACGTGTTGGGGAATCCCCGAATGTAACATCCTTCCATATTTCAATATTTTTCAATTTTTTGAAACACGTTTAGTCGGTTTAAAAAAAAAAAACGGAAATTTTTCATTAAAAAAAAATTTGGGCCCCAAAGGGTTAAACCAATTTCGTCAAATTAAACTTTTTTATCTCACCTACGAGGAAAAGAACACTTTTTTAAGCTAAAATTTGAAATATTAAACATTGATTTGTATCATAAATATGTATAGGTATACTTTTGCAGATAATTATAAGAAGTAAAAGCTGTCATATTGTCACTTATGCATAACGCCACTGCACAACGCATATTAACAACTAATTGTCATTAACAAACAACAATAATAATCCAAAAAAACACTAAAAACCTCTTTCTGTATAACAAATAATAACAATAGTAAATAAAACCAAACGTAGGTTATACGAAGCCCGCCAGAAAATTATCACCACATGACGTAAGCGGCTGTCGATTTGGCTCCGCCCACATGCGCAATGTCATATCTCTTCTTTCTTTGTATCATGGATGCTGGCTGCTAGTTCCTTGTGGACTTCGATCGGAGGTTTCCGGGCATGCTCGTCGGCTGGTGCTCACTATGCAGTGCAGTGACGTCCCTCGGGGTTGGTCACCATAACAATAATAAAAAAATTCACAGATATAATCAATGCAATATTATCATTGAAAAAATACCCCACCAGTTGAAAAACAGCTGAAATCATTATGATACCCAAACCTGGACAAAATCACACATTTCCATAATCAATGCAATATTATCATTGAAAAAATACCCCACCAGTAGGAAAACAGCTGAAATCATTATGATACCCAAACCTGGACAAAATCACACATTTCCAAAAAACTATCGGCCTATCAGTATTTACCCACAATGTCTAAAATAGCTGACAAAATATTCCTGCAAAGACTAAACATCATCATAAACAATCAAAACATTATTCCGGATGAACAGTTCGGCTTTACAGCCGAACACTCAACGGAGCTCCAACTGGCAAGATTGGTCGAAGACACTACCAATGGCCTGCGTCAAGAAGCCGCCTGGTGATACTCGACATTCAAAAATCATTCAATAAGGTGTGGCACGAGGGGCTAATATACAAACTCCACAACATTTTCAACATACCACCCACCCCACCACCCAAAAGGACATATTATGGTGCAATGGTCTGGAGCCAAGCCCCAAAAACCTACCAAAACAATATACAAATCATCCAAAACAAAGCACTACGCATAATAGTCAGAGCACCATGGTAGGTACATTAGAATTACAGATCATCACAGAGAACTAGAAATACCAACCATAACACAATATCAACAAACTACATAGAAAATTCCTAACAAAAATTCACACTCACCAAAATCAAATAATCCGAAAAACAACGAATGGTTTGAATCCAAAGCAATGGAACAGGCAAAGAAGAAACCAAAAATGTGGCTGAGATATGTGGATGACACCTTCATTATTTGGAATGGAACCGATGACGAACTAAGAGATTTTCTAAATCACCTCAATAGCTTAACACCAACAATCAAATTCACCATGGAGAAAGAAGAAAACAACCAATTACCGTTCCTAGATGTCAACGTGAAGAAAAATGGCAACATCATCCAAACTTCAGTATACTGAAAACCTACGCATACAGGTCAGTATCTCAATTTCACATCAAATCACTCAAACAGTACGAAACATAGCATAGTTAAAACCCTCGTGGAGAGAGCAATTACAATCTGTAACTCGGAAGAAGCACTTAAAAAAGAAACTCATAAAATCAAGACGGAGCTCAACAAAAATGGCTACCCCACAAGATTAGTTGACACAATATTGGAAAATCGTAAGAATCGACCCAACCCGCAAGAAGCAAACAGAGAGGCACAACCAACACTCAATATTCCATATGTCAAAGGAGTATCTGAGAAAATAAGAAGACTAGGACAACGATACAACATCAACACCGTATTTAACTCGAGGGACACCCTAAGAAGCCAGCTGACGAAGACAAAGCCCACAAGTTAAAAAGATAGGAAAAACTGCGTCTACCAGATTCCCTGCGAATGCGGCCAATCTTATATAGGTGAGACATTAAGACCATTAGAAACAAGGATTAAAGAACACAAAAACAATACGTTAAAAGTAGAGACCGAAAAGTCAGGTGCAGCCGACCATGCCTGGAAACATGGTCACCATATCATGTGGTCAGAAGCTGAAATCCTACATAAGGAACCACACTGGAGAAAAAGAAAGTTCAAGGAAGCTGCTGCTATTCATCAGAACCCAGGCTGCTTTAGTAAACCATCCCTAGACATAAGAAATATCTGGAAACCTTTGTTAGATAGATGTAATCTTAGGATAAGATCGCGTGCCAACTGAACGTACACTGAGAAAATAGCTCCAAGTAAACTGTGGTAGCTGGGAAAAGTTTACTTACACCGGCTAATATTTCATTTAATATAGAAATTTAGTTTATTTAAAGCAAGTAAAACAAATTAGCTACAATCGGTTTAGTTGGATCTAATAAATTAGTAAACAATGTTTATTTGTTTTTAGTAAACATATAATTTTTAAGTATACTGTACATCTAATTTAAACTTGTGTTCACTTGTTTTGGATAAATTAAGACATGTAAAAAAGTTTACTTTAACAAGCCGCTTCCGCTTCACTTCGGCAGTATGAAACTCAAAACTCGTGGCGTCGCACGCAATACGATTTATCATTTTCTTTTCGTCCTAGGCGAAGTCGGTCGGATTGTTTGGTGCTCTGTTGCTGTATATTATATAATAATATATATTTGTGTTGCCGTATTGGACATCGCGGTGACTATAATATTATGGAGTGTTCTAATATGGAGTATTTGTTAATAAATTGGAATTTAGAAGATCATATTTCCGCTTTTACGGGTATCCCTTATCCTTATCCCTTTCACTAATTCTAACTAAACAATTTGTCTATTTTAAATAAATGGTTTATTGGTTAAAGGTACATAATTTAATAAATGGGTTACTTATTCCAAGTAAACAGTTCATTTAGATCAGATAACGAATTTCTAAGCACACCTGTTTATTTGTGTTTACTAGTTCTAGGTAAACTATTTCAGCATTTTCCATTTACTTAGGCCAAGTGAACCCTTCACTAGTCACTATATGTAGTGAACTTTTTAATTAAAGTAAGTGTATTTTCACCTAGATCTAATAAACTTTTTTCTCAGTGTATGACTCCACCCACCTCGGGTATGCTTCAGTGCACCTAGCTAGTATAAATAGTCCTGTAGTTACTTTACTTATTTAGTATTCACCTGAAGACGACTGGAGATACTTACCAGTTGAAACGTTGTGATTTAAAACAAATAAAGACAATGGAAGTTCAAAACTCTTTCATCATTCAACTTTTTTTATAGTTCCTCCCAATTCAAGATCACATAATTATTTTTTTAAAGGCTCAAATAAAACTTGTGGTACACCTCTAATAGCACTAATGTGTGGCTTGGTATTCTCTTTTAAAGTTACATGATGTTGAGTTGGAAACTTTCCTAGCCCTTGAAAGATAGTAGAGTATTTTTGTACAGCATCATCTAATGATCTAAACATTTGCTTGTTTACCGAGTCTATACATTTTATTAACTTTAATTGAACGCATTCTTGTAAGCCTATAAAGGTTGCTGATTTTGAGCATCAAGAATAATAAATGACACTTTTTTTTCCCTATCCATTACCGAACATTTAAGATATGTACCTCACCTATGCTTTTAATTTTAAATTTAGCGTATATGACACTAACGCGACATTTGATTTGCGGATTTGACAGTTTGGTGCAACCTTTTTTAGAATGTCTAGTGGCTTTTCTCACACACATTTGCGAAATGATTACGCCCCTGGCAATTGGCACACGTTTTTCCCCATGCTGGGCAATTTTTTTGTTGATGTGTATAATGTGTACCTATATCCACAAAAGCGACAGTTTTGCCTGTTTTCTTGTTTATTTCTTGTTGTGGTCTTTCTAGACCTAACCTCACTAATGCTTGCTTCATTTTGTAGGATTTTGCATTGATCCTTACTTCAATGGCTCGACACATATTTATAGCTTTGTCTAGGGTCAAAGTAACTTTTCCTGCGTTGATTTATTGTGTATCCCCATGACGACTCTGTCGCGATGCATTTCGTCTTGGTTAGCATACTCTGTTGTTCTTACAGCTTTTCTTATTTCTGTCACAAAACTATCAAACGACTGTCCCTCTTTTTGTGTAATGCTGGTGAACACAAACCGTTCAAAAATTACGTTTTTCTTAGGTGAGCAAAAGGCATCGAACCTTTGTTTGACTTTTTCTAGCGTCTCCTGTTCGTTTGCCTCCCATTTGAACGTATTATACAGCTCTAGCCCATGATCACCGATCAAATTCAAAAACACTGCATTTTTTTTCTCCTCTGGTTTTGCACTCAGTCCTGTTGCTGTAAAAATGTTACCTATTTTCTGGTTAAACTTTCTCCAATTTTCCGATATATTGCCATCAAGCTGCAATGCCTCTGGAGGTTTAAACAAGCCGTCGGAATTTTACCACTTTTTCCAGATCAATGACAAATCTAACCTGACACCATAATAACTTGGGTGTTGTATATGAACAGGAACACGCAGATCACTTCACAACAACTTTATTAGTGATATAATATGAAGTTTATAAACGACACAACTAAGTTACTGGTCCGTCCTAACCTCAATACCCGGCTGCACACCGTGCAGGGTTGCCAACTTTTGAAAACGCCCAGACCGTATTCCTTACGTCAAATTACCGTATTTTGGCAGTCAGGACCGTACCTTCATATTTTAATAATATTGATAATAATATTAATAAAATTAAAATTGTCCGTTATTGTTACATTTAACCCGTCAAAATAGACAATGAGCCAAAGAATACAAAAAAAAATTGCTGTATAACAATGTACTTTATTTTAAATAAAACTAGTTAAAAAAACACTACCTATAATAATATACAATACGAAAAACTTGCTAACTTAAATTAAAATCGTACCCGTTAAAAATCACGTTTTCTACGACTATCAATATCGTAGAAAAGCAATAGTGGGCAGAATATACTATCATATTTCAAATTCGTCGTCGTCCGACGAAAATCCGGTGGTATTTTTATGATAAAGTTTAGATGTAGTCCTATGACTAATAATTTTTTAGATATATTTAAATTTATACAATTATTACTCTTTAATACACATTTTCACTTAATAAGATTCCATTCATAGTTTTTGTAATCAATCGTTTTCTGGCATTTGAGTGCGGCAATGAAAGCACTTTAAGCACAAATTCTGAAAGGTCTTTGAATATAAAATCACCATTGTCATTAACAAATTTAAATAGTTTACCCCAAAAAACATCAATGTCGTCGTTAATGTCAATTGTACCACAGGGAAAAATATAGCGTGGGAGAGAATAACGCCATTCGTCGTCAATTAACTGTACGCGATCATCAGAATAACATCTCTGTTAACTATTTAAAATTATATGTAAGGATGAATATTGATTTCTAATTTCAAAGGAAATAGCATTTTTGGGGATTAAACCGGGTTTTAAAAATCAAATCTTAATTTAATTTCTTTGCAAAGAATTTTAAGGAAATCTTTACACCTTTCATAAAAATAGGTAACTGATTCGCGATTGTTTTGAATTTCCGGTTTGCTTAGGTAGTTCAATATTTCAACACCTAGATAAATATTACGATTTGGAAGAAAATAGGTGTAATTTTCAGGGTCAATTTGCGTCAGATCGGTGGTTCTTATATATATATCTGGCATCCATATAGTACATGAGAAGTTCCATGAACTTTTCCTTAACAGCATTATAAAGATTTGCTACTAAAACTTTGTTAGATTGAAAGTACTGGTTTAAAGCATTAACTTTCGGCAAAACGAAATTTAAAAACAAAAAATATAGCTTAACAAACGGATCGTTAAGACAATAATTGTTCACCTGTTCTGCGGCAAGAAGTTGCTCTTCTAAGTATTTTTGGTTAAAAAACAACTGAAATGCTGGCCATTGTTCTAAAATTCTGGATACCACTTGTCCCAGTAACAACCACCGAGTTTGAGATGGATGCAATATCTTATGAACTTCAACTTCTGCAAAGTGTTGGAATTCCCTGAATTCAAATTGTCTTTTACTGCTCGACTAAAAGTAAAAAAAATTGGCGATAAATATTTTAAATACCTACACTAACAATAGAACTTTATTCTTAAACACCGTAAAAGTACGGTCAGGACCGTACTGTTGGCAACCCTGACACCGTGCCACGTCTGAAGTTAGGCACGCTTCTTCTATGTTACCACAGGCCGTAGACAATAACGGCCTACTATATTATACTCTTGACATATTACCTTTTGTTTAAATGAAAATTTATGTTCCTCTAGTGTAAGTGGATAGTTAAACCTTTTTGCCTGATTAAATTTTTCAATTTTCCGCTGAAACGCTGTTAAAACGCCGGTTTGTGATCAGTTTTAAGCAACGGTGAGAGAAGGTTTACTACTCGCATCTTTGTGAATTTTGCAATGCATCGACGAACTGAAAAAATACTTAGTGCTTGTAGTAAACTGGATATTGAAAGCAATATACCGAAAGCCAGTAAACGTAGGTAGTTATTAAAATAATAATAAGAGTAATAATAGTATTAATTAAAACACTATAAAAATAATATCAAGAATAAAACATTTTTTTTTTTACTTTTTATAACTTATTATTTATTATTGCACATTGTGAGAATAAATGCAAAAACTAGGCTTATTAGAAAAGTTTTCTTTAAAAAATACAATCCTATGCACGAATGAGCAACTAACTTTGCATAACACCCCAATTATTTAAATATTTAGAATCTTTAAAATCGGGCAATCTCAAACATCTGATATAATTATATAGTATTGTAACAGTATATTCTCGAAAAATCCTTAATAATGTCTGTCACCTACAACAAAAACAAAGAAGGAAGTTAAAAAAACTGTACTTTAAGGCCTCTATCTGATTTTAAATACAACAATAAAAAAGTAGTTTAAAACTTACTGTAAAATTTTAGCATTTTCTTCTTAATGTTTTTGAAAACTTTCTTCGAGTTTTGCCTTCTCTTCATTTGTCGCGTTTTTGTAACCTTCACATTGATCACATTGATCCTTTCGTGGTAAAAAAATCCAATGTTGAATTTCGTATTAAATATGCGCGCATAACTGTCGTAGTTTGCAGCTGGCAGGTTAGCAGAATACCGTTCTAAAGAATAATGTCCATGCATTTCTGCGATAGATAAACCGCCGTCGATGAATTCTCTCTTGGTTTCACGTCTTACGTAGTGGCTTTCAATTCTGGGAACAAAGTTTATGTGAGCTCTATTGAGTCCAAAATTTCTGGATCAGCCTTTTTGCGATTATCATGCTTCCCTCTATTATCCCCAGGTGCCATCCCAGTGTCAGTCAACTTACCTTGGACAACAGTACGGATTGTCCTTTCTGTTGATCCCGTAGCGGATACACCCCCGTTAATGAATCCCGCTTGGGAACAGCTCTTTTCCTCAGGGTCGGCTCACTTCGCTTGAAAGGCAGTGCCACTTCGGGGCTTAAACGGTAGTCGTATAAACGGCACATAGGCACTGGATCCAGATCCTCTTTTGGCTTTCCTTCATCATTATTTAAAATAAAGTTTTCCGGGCGTAGGACGGCCAAAATTCTGGCTTTTCGCACTAGAGCCCTATCCTTAATAGTCAACGGGCACTCGGCCACTTCTCTTGTCATCCCATCGTCCCAGAAACCCCTTATTTGACAACCCCCGCAATCACAATCCGATTGACTTTCATAACCGCAAGTAGGTAACGGTTTCCCAAAAAATTCACAACTCGCCTTCGGCGCGCACGCGGAGCTCGATTCCGGGTGGGATAGGTTCGGAACATCCCCCCGCATCTTTTCCACCCTTGCGGACCCCGATCGGACCTCCGCGAGCTGAGCCGCAGGCGAATTATTACTCTGAAAAATTTTATTCTCCGAAATTAAATTATACCCAGATAATAACTTCTGTACTCCCTCCTGAGTATAATAACTTTTCACAACACTAGTCATGACTGGCGGCAGTGCCGAAGCATGCCGACGCTCGTCATGATTAACCCCTACATAGACTGGCGGCAGTGCCGAAGCATGCCGACGCTCGTCTTTCAGGCGGCGTTGGTGGCGCCGACGCTGAGACCTATTAATAAATTCGCACTTTTGAATACCTTCTACTTTTTCACATCCCTTTAAAACTTTAATCCCCCCCTGTAAGTTTGATGGTAAACTCTGATACTCAATGAGGGATAGGCTGGCGCCTACCTCATTGAGCATCTGCACTCCCCCAATCGACGTTTCCATCCAGCTGCCTTGCTGCATGAATAAATAAAAACAACCGTTTCAACTTTAACACAAATAGATTTTATTTTTCCAAAAAATAAATTTCACAAAATTCAACAAGTTTCTTACTTTACATTTTATGACTACTGACAATCCTATCTCGCTCTTACAAAATGAGAAAAAACTTTCCGCGACACAAAATCACTTGCTAAAAAACCACCCTTAAAATCAACCCTTAAAAATATCACCACTTCACGCCCCGTGACTAATCCCCATCAAAAAACCAAGCTCAAGATAAAATAATTTTTCCGAAAAAACTTCCCCTATAAAACATCGCACCCTCGTTCCCGGATCACCCCTGCTCCCAGATAATTATTAACCCTCATTGACAACAGGCGACGTTAACCAGAACCAAAATTACCCGCCCCTAAGTCACTAAAACCCCCTTACATCTGCGGACCCAGTATCTCCGGACAACGAAAAACTTGAAATTAAATGTCGGAAGAAAACCATCGAAAACGTCTAAATTATCCCTGACAAAATAGTCGCAAAATCTCGTAAAATTCCCCGTAAAATTTTTAGCAGTAAAATCGTGATTTCAGAGCATTTTCCTTCTGACAAATCGAGAATTGAATTTTAAACACGCAAATCTAAAACATGAATCTAATTTCGGCAGCAGCAATTGGATGGTCTCGGCGTGGCTTAACTAGCCAACAGTCCCTGAGAGTGCTAAGTGAATCAGGCGGCCCGTAAGCCGACACAGATTAAAAATCCATCGAATTGCCTCCTGCTTTTGTCAAATTTTAATGCAATCCTAAGGTTACATATTATCAGTGACGCCCTCTACTATGAGCTCGGAACTAATGCGATTCCGCATCACCGCCCCACTAGATTGACATTGGGGTTCATTAAAAATGTACCCCAATGGAAAATCGATATCACATAAGGAATCGCATTCCTAGCAGTTCCTCACCTTACAGCCAAAAAACCCTCTCTCAACATCTTAAAACTACTTAACGAACTAAACTACTAGTTCAGTCTTACAGTTTACAACTTTACAGTCTTTACAAGTTACATTTTACAGTACATTTACATTTTACTGTGTTCGCCCCGTTTAGGCAAAACACTTTTAAAGCTTCAACTAACTTTGGTTCACAATCAAAAATGCCCTAGCTCAAAACTTCAACAAAAAACATTGTCTGGCGGCTTATTCAGCCGGCACTCTACAACCCTGTTACGTTAGGCGCCAGGTTCTTTTTTCAAGAAAAAACCAAAACTTTTTATTTACCCTGTTTTCAAAATATAGCCATTATACAAAAAATACTGAACATTGTAATACTACAGATATTTTCATTAAGCCTGTCTGGCGGCCTGTTTAGCCGACTCTTTACAGCTTAATTCCACCCCTTAGAAAGAAAAATAACAACTTTTAAAAGTTACTAGAAATTATCGCATGCTCAAGCGAACAAGAGAATAAATGGAGAATAATATCTTCACAAATAGTTTGTACCTCAAATAACCAACCTTCTAGCCACCAACTAGTGAGGAGAGTATAGAAACACTAAAAATAAAAAATAATTATTCGCGGCGCCGGGAAAACTTTATAAATCGTCGACACTCCATAAGCCAGATGTTTAAAGCTTCCACCCAATCTCGTCCTGCTGCTTGCAACGTACTACGGAGGCCCACCATTTTATCCCAGACGGAGAAATCTCGACATTCATCCTCTGTATAAAATTTCGTATACGGCACCACCTGCGTCAGTGCGTTCACGAAGCCAGCCAGGGCGTTTTCCATGACTATAAACTTCGGCTTCCCCCATCTGCTTAACAAATCTCTCTCGACGAACTTTTTGGTACTACCATTCTGTAGTCGTCTGCTTCTTCACCTCTCAAAAATAACACTTCATCAATAACTATGAAGCGTTCTGGTTTATTCATCAGATTATGGTACTTTCCCCATTTGATCACTGTATTCTCTGTTCCCTGAGCTTCTAGTACTGTTTCAGCTAGTTTAAGAATAGCAGCCTCACTCAGCATGCTATTCGCCATCGTTTGCGGCCTGTTGTTGAACCTCGTCTGGATCCATGCTATGAGCCTAGTACCAAAAATCGCTATCCACCTTGGATGAGTTTGGGTCTGGCTATCAACAGCTTGAATTTCATTGGCACTAGGGTCCTCCAGCATTCTCTGGTAACCTTTTTCTTCAAAGGCTTGCCCCATAGGTTGGGCGACATGATCCCGTAGCGGATACACCCCCGTTAATGAATCCCGCTTGGGAACAGCTCTTTTCCTCAGGGTCGGCTCACTTCGCTTGAAAGGCAGTGCCACTTCGGGGCTTAAACGGTAGTCGTATAAACGGCACATAGGCACTGGATCCAGATCCTCTTTTGGCTTTCCTTCATCATTATTTAAAATAAAGTTTTCCGGGCGTAGGACGGCCAAAATTCTGGCTTTTCGCACTAGAGCCCTATCCTTAATAGTCAACGGGCACTCGGCCACTTCTCTTGTCATCCCATCGTCCCAGAAACCCCTTATTTGACAACCCCCGCAATCACAATCCGATTGACTTTCATAACCGCAAGTAGGTAACGGTTTCCCAAAAAATTCACAACTCGCCTTCGGCGCGCACGCGGAGCTCGATTCCGGGTGGGATAGGTTCGGAACATCCCCCCGCATCTTTTCCACCCTTGCGGACCCCGATCGGACCTCCGCGAGCTGAGCCGCAGGCGAATTATTACTCTGAAAAATTTTATTCTCCGAAATTAAATTATACCCAGATAATAACTTCTGTACTCCCTCCTGAGTATAATAACTTTTCACAACACTAGTCATGACTGGCGGCAGTGCCGAAGCATGCCGACGCTCGTCATGATTAACCCCTACATAGACTGGCGGCAGTGCCGAAGCATGCCGACGCTCGTCTTTCAGGCGGCGTTGGTGGCGCCGACGCTGAGACCTATTAATAAATTCGCACTTTTGAATACCTTCTACTTTTTCACATCCCTTTAAAACTTTAATCCCCCCCTGTAAGTTTGATGGTAAACTCTGATACTCAATGAGGGATAGGCTGGCGCCTACCTCATTGAGCATCTGCACTCCCCCAATCGACGTTTCCATCCAGCTGCCTTGCTGCATGAATAAATAAAAACAACCGTTTCAACTTTAACACAAATAGATTTTATTTTTCCAAAAAATAAATTTCACAAAATTCAACAAGTTTCTTACTTTACATTTTATGACTACTGACAATCCTATCTCGCTCTTACAAAATGAGAAAAAACTTTCCGCGACACAAAATCACTTGCTAAAAAACCACCCTTAAAATCAACCCTTAAAAATATCACCACTTCACGCCCCGTGACTAATCCCCATCAAAAAACCAAGCTCAAGATAAAATAATTTTTCCGAAAAAACTTCCCCTATAAAACATCGCACCCTCGTTCCCGGATCACCCCTGCTCCCAGATAATTATTAACCCTCATTGACAACAGGCGACGTTAACCAGAACCAAAATTACCCGCCCCTAAGTCACTAAAACCCCCTTACATCTGCGGACCCAGTATCTCCGGACAACGAAAAACTTGAAATTAAATGTCGGAAGAAAACCATCGAAAACGTCTAAATTATCCCTGACAAAATAGTCGCAAAATCTCGTAAAATTCCCCGTAAAATTTTTAGCAGTAAAATCGTGATTTCAGAGCATTTTCCTTCTGACAAATCGAGAATTGAATTTTAAACACGCAAATCTAAAACATGAATCTAATTTCGGCAGCAGCAATTGGATGGTCTCGGCGTGGCTTAACTAGCCAACAGTCCCTGAGAGTGCTAAGTGAATCAGGCGGCCCGTAAGCCGACACAGATTAAAAATCCATCGAATTGCCTCCTGCTTTTGTCAAATTTTAATGCAATCCTAAGGTTACATATTATCAGTGACGCCCTCTACTATGAGCTCGGAACTAATGCGATTCCGCATCACTGTTATTCCTAACCTATTTATAAGGAACTTTTTGCACACACGAATTTTCTGATCATTGCTCATTAGGTAGAAAGCGCACTTCGGCTTTCTAGGTTCTTGGGCAGTGATACGACGCACATACGTCGATATGAACGATTTAGGCGGTCAAAATTATGGTTAATAATGGTTCTAAATGCAATAAAAAATAACTATTTTTGTAACATACATTTGGTGTAGCAAGGATATTTCAAAGAAAGAAATATTTAATCATCATTAAATCTTATTCCTCGCTTTCCTAAAAATCTTGATGAGTTCCTTTATTTGGTTCAGCGGGCATTAACTGCTCAATCATTTCGGGTAAAAATGCTTTAAATCTTAAATGCTTCATAATCTGTAGCAAGGAAATTGCGAAGAAAGAAATCTTTAATCATCATTAAAAGGTATATAATATATCTTATTCCTCGCTTTCCTAAAAATCTTGATGAGTTCCTTTATTTGGTTCAGCTGGCATTAACAGCCCAATCGTTTCGGGTAAAAATGCTTTAAATCTTCAATCCTTCATAATCTGTAGCAAGGAAATTTCGAAGAAATAAATCATTAATCATCTTTTAAAGATTTATTTTATTCCTCGCTTTCCGAGAAATCCTTATGAGTTCCTTTATTTGGTTTAGCGGGCATTAACAGCCCAATCGTTTTGGGTAAAAATGCGTTAAATCTTCAATGCTTCATAATCTGTAGCAAGGAAATTTCAAAGAAAGAAATCTTTAATCATCATTAAATAATGTATCTTATTCCTCGCTTTCCGAAAAATCTTGATGAGTTCATTTATTTGATTCAGCGGGCATTAACAGCCCAATCGTTTCGGGTAAAAATGCTTTAAATCTTCAATGCTTCATAATCTGTAGCAAGGAAATTTCGAAGAAAAAAATCTTTAATCATCATTAATAGATGTTTCTTATTCCTCGCTTTCCGAAAAATTTTGATAAATTCCTTTATTTGGTTCAGCTCAATCGTTTCGGGTAAAAATGATTTAAATCTTGTTTTTTTCTATTCGCCTCATACTGCTTATAAGCGAGTCTGAACTTAAAAGCAATCTATAAGATATATCCAGATTGCCCTCTTCCCTGGAAAACTTTCGTGCAAAATTCTGGCGGTATGACCGAAAATGTTTGTTCCGAGCTTCTGCAGCCTCTTCTGACAACTGGCCAATAAGCAATAAAGCATTTTCAATAATGTTAGCACCATGAAACAAAATTTTATGCATCGTTTAAGCCATAGGGTGCCATCCATACAACTCGAAGTATAACTTTGCCGTTTTCAATGCCTATTCATCGAATTTTTACTTTTTATCTTGTGACCAATGGAAATTGTTTCTAATATCACCTTCAGTCTGTAAATTAAATCATAGCTGATCCCCGTAATCTCAGCAGCTAACTGTGGACTGTCAAAAAATCGTCCGCTAGTATTCCCATCATTAGTATTTCCAAAGTTAGATTTTGGCATAATATCTACTAAGAGACCCGTTTCATTTCTAAATCTTTCTTGTATTTGAAATTTTCTTTGTCCTTTTAATAAATTCTCTTCTTCTGTTCTTTTTTTGCGATATTTCTGAACTGTCATTTTATAGGCTAAATGTAAGATACTTTCAAATAGCTGGATCCTGGCATGTAAAACTGAAAGTCCCAACTCGAGAGCATGAGTGTTGGTTTCATTTTTTTTAAATCTAAATGGTTAAAATCTTTTGATGTTGCTCCACATAGTAACTCCGACTTGTTGACAAATCGATCTATGTGCGACGGTACTTAAGGACGAGTTTTTCAATGCCCAGTAATTCGTGAACAACTGAGCTCTGTAGTCTTTTGACATTTTCTTTGAGCAAGAGAGGATACATTTATCCGTACACGGAGCACCCATCTTTCGAGTCTCAACGAGTTTTCCCATTCTTGATGTATAAGATGTCCCCGAATTTTTTTAACATTTTTGCTTTTACTTTGCCCCACGAGCTTACATTACGTGTTGTTTTCTTAGGTTTCTTTGTTGTAGGTTCTTCAGTGTGCATTCTTTCACCCAGAAATTGTTGATTCGCAGATACTTGAGCATTGACTGTTGATGACCCGGAACTTAAAGATTCATCGCTGCTTTCTGGATCGTAATTGTCGTCTGAGCCGGATGAAAAACCTGAACAACTTTTAGAAATGCTGCTAGGAGACTTAGGGGCTGCTGTTGACACCCTTTTTAACACTGATCTTGTTGACGTATTACTTTGAATAACATAAAAATTTGTATCTTCTGTTATATTGTGTGTAACTTTCAAATCACATTGGGAGGTTGAAGGCTGTGGCTCTACGTTGCTGCACCATCTTGTATGGTCTTGTTGTAGTTCCATCAGGTCACTAATCGGCGTGGTTCTGAGTTCACGTTGTGAGAAATAACGAAAATAATGCAGATATAAATATTTTTGTTGATGATGAAAAATTAGAAATTATACATTCTTTTAAATATTTGGGAGTAATTTTAGATTCTAAATTAAAATTTGAATTACATTTTGAAAGTAATGTATCTAAAATTGGAAAAAAAGTAATTGTTTAAAAAGAATTGGTCAAAATGTAAGTTTATTTTTACGAAAAACAATTCATAACACAATAATTTTACCACATTTTTTATATTGTTCGGCTGTTTTATACACTGCAAATGTATGTAATAGACTTCAAGTTTGCAAAAAAAAACGATGCGTATAATTTTAAATGTGGATAAATATACTAAAATAAATTTAATGTTAGAGAACTTTAGTGGTTGAATGTTAAAACTTCAATATTTCTTTTGATTTGTACTTTTATTTTTAAGATACAACATAACTTACTACCTTCTCATTTAAAAGATTTTATAACTCAAAATTTTGAAAATCATAACTATTCAACTAGGTTTGTCAATTCTTTTCTATCAAAGCATGGTGTTGGGTATGATTGACTTGTATTTGAGAAGTGAAAGGTCCACATGCTTTATTTGTTGTTCTGAGATTTTCGATAAGCTTCAGATGATGACTAGCATCTAGCTGCAGATATGGTTTCAGGGAATTTGCATTTGAGTGGCATGTTAACTTAATCAACTCTTGTTCCTCAACACCTTGTTTAAATAGGGCAGACACAGCGGAAGATCGATGAGAATGATTTGTTATTTTATGCTTCTTCGTATCTATTCCAATTATTTCCGCTGAAGTTTTGGTCCACTTAGATACCTACTGTATTTACTCCTAGTGAAGTATTTTTGAACCAACATCCCTTCTGCCAGTTTGGATGAACCGAGAGAAATAGTCTGTCTGTGGAAATGTTTGGTCCTCTTTTTTCCAATGATTTTAAAAATAATCTTACAGGGCATAAGTCTTTGTTTGATGAATTTCTTACCAACTATTTGCTGCTTGCCAATCCTTTTGACCCACCTTGAGTTGTCTTGGAAAATATGGTGTTATATTCAATTCATCCGGTAAATTCTGCCATGGTATCAAACTCCTTTTGAAAATATTGAATTTTGCAATTTACGGCCTCATTGCCTCTCCAAGCTAGTACAAATGAGCAGAGATGGAAAAGTTTTTTTTGTGCTTCATCGTAGTTTTCTTCATTGTAGCCTTGCATTATTGTTAGTAAATCTTTGGTAGATAATGCTTTTGAACTTACTTTCCTCTTTTCCTGTCAACTTTGGAACTGCTTTCTCTTTGCGTCTCTTGCCATTCGCGCATTTTTAAAAGAAATATCCGTAAAAAGTTCAATCTTTATTTCGTATTCTGTAAAATACAAGTCTTGAATCATTTTTGCTGTAGTGTTCCATATAGCCTTTACAGAATATTATTTTATAGTCTTCGCCATTAACCTTCTTCATATTAAAGGCGTAATCTTCGAGGATTTTCGCCAGTTCCATCACAGTAGTACATTTTTTCAGTTTATAATTTCTTACCTTTAGAAACTCTGAGAACTGTGCCCAAATTGGGTTCTTGGATTTCTGTGTGTAATTTGGAATATTTTCGACTATCGATTTTTTTATTTCTTGGATTTTTGTTTAAATTGCTCATTTTGTCTTTTTCAAACCAGGATCTATTGTCTAACAATAGTTTTTACCTGACATCTATCAAAATTATGCTGCTAAAACAACCATCTTGTTGATTTTGTCCGGGTGTATAAAATTAAGAGTTTTCCACTAGAAAACTTGCTATGATATTTTGCCAGTATAAAACACTCTAGTGAAATAGTCTATTTAAAAAACAAAATAATGAGTAATAAAACTTTTTCAATACTTCAAAGATAATATTGTTAAATTTATTTTACTATTTTATAAAACTTGTTAAATTATAGCATATTGCTAAATAAATCTTGTTACTACTACTACTATTCGTATATTGTTATTCCCAGAATATCTAATTATAAATCCGTACTGACTACAAAATATCCCATAATTAATGTTAGGTACGAACTATCAAAGTACATCATGTTAAGCCTGTAGGACCTATATATCTATACCATTCAGATACGACCTATAGTGAACATAATATGGTGCAGATATGACATAATATTCTTAACAGCCTAGTAAATATTTGTTTTGTTATTTGAAAATGCTTTGTTAGATTTAATAACATTGTTTATTTTTTCTTAATACTCGATTAGTTTAAAGCACAGTATAGTGTGATTTTGTTGTAAAAACGTTACCCTCTGGTATTTATATATATTTGTTATAGTAAAATTGGCAAATTAAGGCATTTGTAATATCATTCAATTTTCATGACTAGAAACATATTAAAAGTCAGTAATATTTTATTCGATCATTGATAAGCTAATCGGTCGTAACTTTAATACGAATACCTCATATTTAAATTATTTACTAATACATTATCAAGTTGAAATAATTTGTACTTTTAATTATTAAGTATTAACGATGGCGAAATACCAAATAGTTTCTCAACAGGGTTGTATAGGTATAAATGGAACTCTGTTACAGGTACCTTCGTTGAAAATAATCGATAGTATTTTTGAGGTCTTCATCTGAAATTATATTTTCTACTTTACCCACATAATATAGCCAAACCGATTGATTTTTAGATTATATACCGATATTTTCGAGCACAAATTTTCTCTTAAAATAATTGATTTACCTTGTTAGTTGCTGATGTGTTTCCATTTTTGTCGCCACCCACGCAAAGATGTCGCTATAGGCTTAGTTTAGATATTAGCCGAGTTCCTTTTACCTTACTTTTAGATAGCAAAGCAAAGCACAACAAAGATTTTTTTCTTCTCCCTTGCCGGTTAAGTATGCCCCTTCATATTTCTCATGCGATTACACGAAGTTGTTCGCGAATCCTTTAACAACTTAGCTCAGCAAAGATATTTACTTGGCTTAGCTGTTTAAAAGAATAAGCAAATGGAAAAGTACCTTTAGGTATATTTTAATAATGGATATGTGGCGCGATATGCCGTTTAAGTTAATATAGGCTCTTATACTTTTACGTGCCCTGAAGGCACAAAAATTCGGTGTTTTTGCAATATTTTTTTTCTAAAAATAAAATGTATCCACCATGAATATCACCGGCTATTACCTACTTGTATTTATTAAAAAGTAAATATTTAGAAACTTATAAAACCATCAATTTTATTTTATATTTTTATAAATGCATTTTTTTAGAAAAAATATATTATACAAGGTGGTTCATAAAAATGCTACGTGTACCAACTTTAATTTCTTTTATGAAACATAATATTGAATATTTTGTACAATTAATTCTAGACATTTTTTATAAATCATACCTAAAGTCTGTTCAATGATCGCTGACCGTTACGTCATATTCTCCATATTAGCGGTACGTCGTAAATTAATTCAGTCAGTTTGACTTAACGCTGGTAGGATAGGATTTTTCTTAGGCTTGATTTACATAAAGACGGATGCATGTGAACAAGTAAAATACAAGCGCGTTTTTTCAAATTTTTAATTATTATTTTTATATGAAGTTAGAAATGAGTAGTTTATTAAAGGTAAAAAACATTTGGTTGTTGAAAATCAGTATGAAATTTTTAATTAGGTAATTTTACATAAATTTACTGAAAAATAAATATAACTCATATTTTAAATTTAATCATATATTTTTTGTCTAGTGCATCAGTCTATAAATAATTTGTTACAAATATTTTCATTTGATTTATAAAATCATAAAGAAGAAAATATAATAAAAAATGCCAACACGACAAAATACAGTTTTTTTTAATTAAAATAATCTCCGCAAAAATCATCATCATTAGATTCGTTAAGTAAATCATAAGGGGAAGAGTATCTGAAGCATCGATAAATCTTTCCCGTTCCCACACATAATTTATAATTTTCTTAGTGTGTGTTACATAATTTTTCCATTTTCCCACTGTTATATATTTTATGGCTTCATTCCACAGACCCAAAACTACGTCATTTGTTACGGTATGCATAGGACTTATTTTTGCATCATAATTGCGCTTACATTCCGACCAAACCATTTTAATAGGATTAAAGTCGCAGTAATATGGAGAAAGTCTTAAAACTCGATGTCCACGTTGCAATGCTAGTTCGTCCATCCTAATAAAATAAAATAGAAATAATTAAAAAATAAAATAAACAGCGTTTTCCAGATTACTTGTATCTTTTGGGTGGATATGCTCCTTCACTATTATCCAGATCTGATCCTTCATTGCAAATGGTGAAACCGGAATTCATCTTTGTTCTAATGATGCAACAAGTAATCTTTTTGACCAACCTGTATTTGGAATTTTTTCCAATTAGGTGGCGTTATCGATTATAATAAGCGACGGTTCTTTTAGGTTTGGTAACAATTTCTTTTCAAACCATTTCTCAAAGTTTTCACTATTCATCGAATCATGATTATCACCAGATTTCAGGCCAGACTTAAATATCAAACTTGCATTATTCAGCATGTAGAATAATATACCTACCGGACACCCTATGAAGATTTTTTTAACTGTATGAAGAGTATCTTGCCAACTTCGCCTAAAAGCCCCTTTACTGTATATCCAGGTTTCATTCAGAAAAACAGGTTTTAAGGGAAACTGAGACTACATTTACGATATTCAAATTTTTTTTTAAAACAGTTTGCTAATGAACCAATGGATATTTTAACACCATCAATGTTAAGGTTTAGTTGCATTGAGCGAATGGTAACTTGTTCACCTGCTCTAAACATCCCATAAATTACCTCTCTTATGGTATGTTCATGAATTTCGTAAAGTTGTCGACCACGGGATTACAAAATAGCTACATTATTACAATTCTTAAAATTTACGTTCTTCTCTATCATCTTTGCCTTAATTCGTTGGATTCTAGAACACAAGACTCTCAAACCATCAGAAACTCTCTAAAACAGATAAGTATTTATAAAAACATTGCCATATTTATATTTTTCATGTTTATTATTTACTAGCGTGTATCCGGCATGCGTTGCAACCCGCTGGTATAAATACAAACCCGATATATTAGTACCCGGCATGCCACTTTCTGAAATTGCACCCGTGCGAAGCCGGAGCGGGTCGCTAGTTATACATAAAAACCTTCCCCTTGAATCACTCTATCCATTAAAAAAAAAACGCTTCAAAATCCGTTGCGTGGTTTTAAAGATTTAAGCATATATAGGTAGGGACGGAATGACAGACAGCGACAGCGACTTTGTTTTTTACTATGTTAAGATGGTGCTTTATTAGATCTACTTACCCCGTAAACTGCGTTAAAGGGTAAAATATTCTTTCTGGCATGCTCTCTCTTTGAAAATAATCAAACAATTTTACAATTAATGCTTGTTCTCTTTTACAGTACCGTGACATTTTTGAAATAATGTTGATTAAAAATGTCACTGTCTAAAATGACAATAAAACTTTTTATAGTATTATGGGATACAGTAAAACAAAGTTGAATTTGTAAATTTCCACTATATTAAACAAAAAAAATGTATATAAATACACTGCGCGCCATATTTAATGCATAACGAAAAAATTGCCTCAATTTTGATGTTATATATTCTCCAAATTTGTGGTTCGTTTTTAATGATATTTTTTTTTCTAATTGTAGGTTTTTTGCCTTAAGCATATCACTGCCTTTGTTGTTTTGCTTAAAAAAGTAACTTTGGTATTATACCGGGTGTTATAAAACTGTTATTTTTACGGAAATTCAAAACACCCTGTGGAATTTACTAGCCATTGCAAGTTATCGTAATTACAGCCAAATAAAAGTCCCATGTTTCCTTTATATTTTCTTTTTTGATTTATTGGTTTATCTCTGTTTTTTTCATGAAATATTCAATTTTTACTTCAACGTGATTTTCATAAAAAATATTTGGTTAAAAAATACAAAATAAACGAAATGAGTTGATTAATGCAACAGCAAAAAAAAACAAATTATAAAGTAAATAAAGAATCAATATCTGGTAGTAATTAATTAATTAATTTTATTGAATCCACAAAACAGGGCAAAAGAATACAGGGAAAAAAATTGTAATTTCTAAAAGTACCTATTTAAAAAAATTAAAAAGAGTGGTACAAAATTATCTCCAAGAAACCGAAATTTTAACTTTGCCTTGGTCAGCAAGAAGCCCTGACATTAATCCTATTGAGCATTTATGGGATAACATAGGACGACATCTTAGAGAGCCATGCTTCCTCCTCCTAGAAACTTAAATGATCTGTCATTGAGGCTTATGGAAATATGGAATCAGATTAATCATGATGAAATCAGAAATCTGATTTTAAGTATGCCAAGAAGATGCGAAGTAGTCATTAGAGCAAGGGGAGGCAATACTCGCTACTAATTATTCATATTTAATTTTGTTGAATACTTTTAGAAATTACAATTTTTTCCCTAAAAAAATGCTTTTAACTAAACATTTTTTTATGAAAATCGCGTTGAACTAAAAATTGAATATTTCATGAAAAAGCAGAGATAAACCAATGAATCAAAAAAGAAAATGTAAAGGAAACATGGGACCTTCATTTGTCTGTAATTGCGATAACTCGCAATGGCTGGTAAATCCCACAGGGTGTTTTGAATTTCCGTAAAAAAAACACAACAGTTTTATAACACCCGGTAAAATACCAAAGTTACTTTTTTAAGCAAAACAACAAAGGCAGTGATATGCTTAAGGAAAAAACTTACAATTAGAAAAAAAAATTACTAAAAACGAACCACAAATTTGGAAAATATATAACATCAAAATTGTGGCAATTTTTTCGTTATGCGTTAAATATGGCGCGCAGTGTATAATAACAACAACACATTTGAACAAACAATAGCTTCATCGGTATACCGCTTGCTATTGGTTAATTACAGTATTACAGTATTACTATAATTATGGATTTTCACCTAGTATCGGCTGAATCAATTAATTTATAAAACTTTTTGACTGGTAAAATTATACGACATTCATTATTCACGCAAATTTACTATCTCACCTAGTTCACGAATGTTAGAAAGATAAGCACTGGTCGTGACGTAACGGTCAGCGGTCATTGACCAGACTTTATATGAATGTGTTATCCAACTGAGTGAAGCAAAAAAAAAAAGAGGAAATTTTGGAAATAGTTGAAGGCAGTCGCTTAACTAAGCAGGGAAACTGTCCCCCTGCATTGCATTTGGCCCCCTTGAGGTATTCCATGAAAAATTGAAAAATAACTTCTGGAAAAAATTTAATAATACCCACATATAGCGATGGAAGCACCTCGTCTCCTAATTTCATAACCAACTTTATTAGGACGAACGAATGTCTATAATATACTTAGTAGTTCCTATATTGACTATAAGTTATCGACCAAGTTTCTCAAAATTTGGGCTTGGTGCTAATAAGAGACATGGAAGGAATATATGGAACAAGAGCCCTCAAGTATGTAGGTATACAGATCCTTGAAAATTATGCTATTATTATACCGGGTGATTCATTAAGAGTGACGAGGTACCGTACCTCAGGAACTAATAGTCGTACTAGTTTGAAAAAAAAATCCCTTAAATGAAATCGGCCATGAGAAATTGCTGGAAATATCTTTTAAATTTATATATCCACCGCTAGGGGGCGTAACTGCTTCAATCGTATAAAAAATGTAGTTTTCCTGAAAATTTTCTAAATAAGTTGAGAAAAAAATACTACCACAATAATACTTCTACAATTGTCCATCTCTTTGGTTTAACACTTTTTATTGTGGAACGTAAAATAAGGGCGGGAGGGGATGGTTAACGTCATTCTGGTTTTTGCCGCCCTCGCTAGGGGGTGAGTTTTACAAGGTTAATCGTTTTTTAAATTTTGCTCCGAAATCTTAAATGGAACAGCATGATTATTTTATTAGATTCGAAAAGTAGATTAAATTTGCAACAAGATATCTTTAAGCCGCATGTCGATATCTTCATTCGTTTAAACGTTATCGCTTACAGAATATTGCATTAAAAAATTTATTAAAGAAACAAAATAGATAACTGAGTTTTCAATTATTTTTTAAAGTTTCATAGTCTAGCATGCCATGGACATATAAGAAAAAAAGGTTCTTCATTCTCATTTTAATTTAATCACAACAATAATAATATAACATAACATACAAGAAAACAACAATTACAATTACAATATTGACATTATTAAACAAACTCTACTATTAAAATTTTTTACCATTTTAAATGTTCAAAGTGTCCACCGTTATTGGCCACGCATAAATTAAGTCTTTCAGTTGTGGATAATACACTAACTTCAATTTCGGCGGCGGAGATGTTGCTAATGGTTTCCCGAATTCTGTTTTTCATATCACGAGGTGTTGTTGGACGGTCTTTATAAACTAGGTCATTAAGCTTACCCCATAAATAAAAATCCAGTACTGTTAGGTCGGGAGACCTCGCTGGCCAAGGAAAAATGCTGTTCCTACCTATCCATTTATCCCTAAACTAAAAATTTAAAATTTTTTGGACGTTTCGAGCATAATAAGCTGGGCATCCATCCTGTTGGAACCACCTGTTTAGTCTGTCCTCCAAAGGAACATCTTCTAACAGTATAGGTAACTCATCTTCCAAAAATTGTAGATAATTTACGCCATTTAAATGCTGATCAAAAAAATATGGCCCAATAATTCTTCCACCCAAAATCCCGCACCACACATTTACACTCCATCGATTTTGAAATTGAACTTCCCTTAACCAGTGAGGATTTGTTTCTGACCAATAGTGCATGTTGTGAGTATTAGCTTTCCCTGAACTGGAAAAAGTAGCCTCGTCAGTCCACAATATTTGGGATAGAAAATTTCTGTTTCCGTTCACCATCCCTAATAGCCAATAACAAAAGTCCAGTCGATGGTTGAAATCGGCTGGCTTTAATTGTTGATGTAACATTACATGGTACAGATGTAATTTATGTTCTTTTAATATGCGTTGAATTAAGGAATATGTCAATCCTAGATCTCTTAGCAACTCTCGAATGCTTAAATGAGGGTCGGCAGTAATATAAGCTAACACATTTATTATATTAACTTCGTTTCTTGCTATCCGTACTCTATTTGGAGCTGCGACTGGCTGGACATGTTCGGTCTCCTTCAATCGTTCGCTAATCTTTTGAAAACATTTCTTGAATGATGACGTCGTGCAGGATATCTAAATGCGTATTCGTTCTCGACGATACCGTCATTTTGCAAACATTCAAAATAAACTGCTAACATATCAAAAGCCTCCTCGTTCGTATACGGCATATTTTAAAAATTTAATTGGGCTCTTTAGAAATTTAAATGTCAAAGAATAAACTATCCATTTGTTAAAAATCGCCGTTTTCATGGAAACTGTCTTCCAAGTCTTTTCACGGCCTTCTAAGATGAGCATTTAATTTTGGGCTAAATTGTTTTTTATTTGTCCATGGCATGCTCGATTATGAATTATCTATTTTGTTTCTTTAATAAATTTGTTAATATGTTTTAAGCGATAACGTTTAAACGAATGAAGATATCGACATGCGGCTTAAACATATTTTGTTGCAAATTTAATCTAGTTTTCGAATCTAATAAAATAATTATACTGTTCCATTTAAGATTTCGGAGCAAAATTTAAAAAACGGTTAACCTTGTAAAACACACCCCCTAGCGAGGGCGGCAAGAACCAGAATGACGTAGTTGTCTTTTATTTTGTTCAATATACCCTCCTTTCTTAAACGAGACATAGTTTGTAAAAATTCGTTAAGTTTAACGAAATCTATAGACACTTTAGTCAGGAAAAGTTCACCATTCCCTCCCGCCCTTATTTTACATTCTACAATAAAAAGTGTTAAACCATTGTTGAATATGAAAGTTAATGATCAACAAGTAAATGAAGTTTCTCAGATAAAATATCTCGGAATAATAGTGGACAAATTCTTAAAATGGTCTCCACATATTGAATACCTCACTAAAAAAATTCGTGTCTTGATTTATAAATTCTATACTCTCAGAGAAATTCTAAATACAAAATTGCTAATTATAATTTATAAGAGCCTTGTTGAGTCTTTGATTCGCTATGGAATTTTAGTATGGGGTGGTTTGTACAACAGTGCACTCTACAGACTAAACATTGCTCAAAAATTTATTATAAAGGTTATGTACAAAAGAAACAGACTATATCCTACAGAATTACTATTTTCAAGTGACATTTGCAATGTCAGAACTTTATATATGGAAACAGTAACAGCATTTGTACACAAAACCAAATCCTATAAGAATACTGTAAGCCACAGTTACCACACTCGTGCAGGAATGAGTAATGACGTTCTTATTCCATTAAATTACAATAACATTAACTTAAAAAGTGTTGCCTACTTGGGACCCAAGTTGTATAATATTATCCCTACTATAATAATAATATTAAAAACATGTGTAAATTTAAAAATGAATGTAGAAATCACATATCAAAAAATTTCATTTTAAAAACATTTTTAATTAACTGTTTCTTACTCATTCTTAGCCTTAAAAAATGCCAGTAACCAAGGTGTAACTACAAATAAAAATAAAACCATTACTTAATAATAATAATTAATATACTTACTTATAATAAAATTATTTTACAATACAAGTAATCCAATTACTTGAATACCATTCAAACACCTTACCATATATGGTGTTTTTTGTGAATAGTGTTTAATTAGTTTATTCAAACACCTTACCTTTTATGGTGTTTTTGTGATTAGTATTTAATTCGTTCAATTCATATTGATTACAGTAAAATTATTGTACTAACTGTAAATTATCTTTATTTTTTAGTTTTTAAGTGTTTGTTATGACACACACAAGTGTATTCAACACTTAGGTGTCTTATAAACCTTACAATATTTTCATTTATTCATTTGTACACCTAGATATTTTATAATTTTTGTAAGACCAGTGTGAATAAATAAATAAATAAAAAAATAAAATAAAAAGATGGACAATAATTATAGAAGTATTACTGTGGTAGTATTTTTTTCTCAACTTATTTGGAAAATTTTCAAGAAAACTACATTTTTTATACGATCGATGCAATTACGCCCCCCTAGCGGTGGATATATGAATTTAAAAAATATTTCCAGCAATTTTTCTTGGCCGATTCCATTTAAGGGATTTTTTTTTTCAAACTCGTCACCCTTAATGAATCACCCGGTACAATGGTCTGCCATTATTATGGTTTTTTCATTATCCCATCATATAGGTGTTACATACCAGTTACCTGTTATTTTATATTTTTTCTAGTTGTTAGTTGTTGTCATATAAAAAAAAAAAGATTAATAAATAGTTACGTCAAGTTCTAAAATTGTTGTCGTTCATTCTTCTACTTCTGGACTTTTGGATATCAAAAATCGGTCTTTTCGTGCCTAGATAAATATATTACTAATTACTGATGTTTTAGGTAAGAACAATAATTACATTCCTGGTCTTTTCGTGCCTAGATAAATATATTACTAATTACTGATGTTTTAGGTAAGAACAATAATTACATTCCTGGTCCATTCGACCCTTAAGAACGAGCCTTTGAAGAATTACAGTCCTAGTCCTGATCCCTTCGATTCTTTTAAATTATTAGAGAATCACATTCCTGATCCCTTACTGTAAAGAATTTTTGTTATGTCATTGCCTGTGGAAGCCGCAAGAAGAAGCGAAAGGCTAAGACTAAAAGCCCAACGCAGTATGGTTGAAACAGCGCAGCCGACAGCGATGACGACATACCAAGAAAATTTTACAAGAGGAAACGAGAAGAAAGCCGATGATATCGCCAAAAGTTCGACGTCCAAGAGCAGCGTTCAGTCAAGACGAGATAAGCTCCGCTTGGAAATGGAAATAAAGTAGAAAGAACTTGAGTTTAAGCACCAGCAGGATATGATGGATCTACAACTGGCCTTACAACTAGCAGAAGTAGACGACGAAGCAGAAAGTAAGGATTCAGTGTCGACAGATCATGAGTTAGAGGTTCATCATCCAAATATTGACAGCTGGAAAAATAGTAACAGTCCGTGGGTACATAATGCGGTTTACCAAGATAAAAATAAAACGACAGACAAGGTAGGATCAAATAATTTATTTAATAATGACGAACAAATAGCTTCATATCATCTAAATAAAATTTTAACTCGTCAATCGATTCCACAAGATCTGCCCATTTTTAGTGGAGATCCTATGGAATGGCCAAATTTTATTTTTAATTATCGGAATACGACAGCTATTTGTGGATACTCACCTGAAGAAAACCTATGTAGACTTCAAAAGGCTTTGAAAGGTCATGCTAGAAAAATTGTTGAAAGTTTACTTATTTTACCTTCAAATGTTGACAAAATTATTAGACTTTTGGAACAGCGATTCGGACGTTCTGAGCAGATTATTATGTTACTTCTAAATAAAATAAGAAATTTTCCTTTTATAAAACCTGACAGGTTAGATTTGCTTATAAATTTCTCGGACGAAGTAAACAATGTGGTAGGCACAATAGAAAACCTTGAAGGTATAGATCATCTTAGAAATCCAATTCTTTTACAAGAACTTATTGACAAGTTACCGAACAATTTAAAGCTAGGTTGGATTGAATTTACGTCTAGCAGGACACTTCAAAAACCAAAATTATTAGAGTTTTCTTCATGGCTAGAAAGGAAACATCTTTTGCATGTCAAATTCAACCTTTAGACGTCAATGTTAAATCTGATTATGACAGACATAAACCAGCAGTAAATTTGGGCAACAAAAGGCATGCTACCTTCGCAACTGACAATGTACAGGGTTATAATAAAAAATGTCCCGCTTGCAATAAAAACGAAAGAAACCATTTGTCGAAATGTACTAAATTTTTAGAAATGAATACAAATCAACGTTGGGATTTTGTTACGTCAAAAAGGTTATGCTTTTCTTGTTTATTGCCTGGACATAATGTGAAGATGTGCAAAAAGACTAAAAGCTGTGACCATGAAGGTTGTGTTAAACCACATCATAAGCTTTTACATACAGGGTCATACGAAAATAAGACAAAAAATGATTCTTGTATACAAACCGACGTAAATGGTTTTTCTTTAACGACGAATACCGTATTATTAAAAATTTTACCTGTTGTGTTAAGTAAAGGTGACCATAAAGTGAATACGTTTGCATTGTTGGATGATGCATCGACCGTTACCCTAATTGACCAAGACTTAGCAGATACGTTAGGACTTGATGGACCTCGACACAGTCTTTGCATTCAATGGACCAACGATCAAACAAACGTACAGGACGATTCAAGAGTGGTTAGCTGTGATATTGCCGCACCAGAAAGTACTAAAAATTATCAATTACGACGAATGAGGACTATAAAGGGTATGTCTTTGCCTTCACAAACGGTAAATATGAATGATGTTTATAAGACGTATCCATATTTAAATAATAGTTGTAATATGTCATCATTATTTAATGCTAAACCTCTTTTACTTATTGGACAAGACAATTGGCCCTTGATTGTAAATCGTAAAATTGTTACAGGACCGTGGAACAGTCCAGCGATGAGTAAGACTTTGCTGGGATGGACGCTTCATGGAAATATACCTTCTAGTATAGGCCAACGACAAGGTGAGCATCAGGTGAATTATACACGACATGGCGAAAAAGACGATCTCGATCTACTTCATGACATGGTAAAGAAACAATGGCAAGTAGACACTTTTGGACTAGACAAGATAAGTAAATCCATGTCAAAGGAGGATGTTAGAGCTCAGAATATTTTGGACAAAACCATGCGATACACCTTATCTGAAGACAGAATGGAAACAGGCCTGTTATGGAGAGATGAAAACATAATTTTACCAGAAAGTAAGTCAAATGCTATAAAAAGGTTGTTTTCTACAGAAAGAAAAATGGATAAAATTCCTCAATTTGGACAGACATATTGTGAAAAAATGTTAGATTTGGAAAACAAAGGTTATATAAGAAAACTTGATGAGAATGAGGCTACAGATGATAATCCCAAGACATGGTATTTACCTCATTTTGGTATAACTAATCCAAATAAGCCAAATAGATTGAGAATTGTTTTTGACGCAGCTTCGAAATCTAATGGGGTAAGTCTAAACGACTGCTTACTTACAGGTCCAGATTTATACAACTCTTTATATTCGATTTTATTAAATTTTAGAATAAAAAGGTTTGCCTTTACCGCAGATATTAAAGAAATGTTCCTACAAGTCCAAGTACGCAAGGAAGATAGATGTGCTCAGAGAATACTTTGGCGTGGAATGGACAGAGACAGGGAACCAGACACCTATGAGATATGTGTGGTATTTTTTGGTTCAACGTGTGGACCATGTCTTGCTCAAGAGGCAAAGAATAAGAATGCTATGAAGTTCATGGATCAATTTCCAGAAGCGGCAAAAGCAATAATTGAAGATCATTATATGGATGATTATTTGGGTAATGCAGATACGGAAGAAGACGGTATAAAACTTGTACAAGATATAATAAATGTTCACAAAAAAGGTGGTTTTATTATTTGTAATTGGTTTTCTAATAGTAAACTAATTTTTTCTGAAATTGATGACAGTTTAAGGGCACAAGGTGCAAAAAATTTAGACGAGAGCAGGCAGCAAACTTCAGAACGAATTCTTGGAGTATGGTGGAACCATGAAACCGATACCTTTAGCTTTCAGACAAAATTTCATAAAATTGATAAAGAAATATTAGAAAACAATAGAAGACCAACAAAACGAGAAATTCTAAAGGTGGTAATGTCAGTTTTTGACCCATTGGGATTTTTAATAAACATTTTGATTCAAGGAAAAATTATATTACAGGATGCCTTTAGACATAATTTAGGTTGGGACGACGAGATTCCTGATGTATTATTTGATAGGTGGACTGATTGGCTTACAGATTTAAAATACATTTTTAATTTTCAGTTACCTAGACAATATTTTACCTTAGACAGGTGTTCGAGCATGTTGCAACTTCATGTTTTTACAGATTCTTCAGAGAAGGCATACGGTGCAATAGCTTATCTGAGAATACAACAAGAAGATAACATCCAAGTAGCTTTTGTCACAGCCAAGGCACGTGTAGCTCCTTTAAAGCCGTTAAGCATACCAAGACTTGAGCTACAAGGTGCTTTGATGGGTGCTAGATTGGGAAATTTTCTTAAAGAAAATTTAAGATTAAATATTTCAAATATTTTCTTTTGGACGGATTCTACGACGGTGCTACATTGGATTCGATCAGACTCTGGACGTTTTAAGGTGTTTGTAGCGCAGAGGTTAGGCGAAATTCAAGATTTGACTAATACTACTCAATGGAGATATGTCCCATCAAAATTAAACCCTGCCGATCAAGCAACAAAAAAGAGCAATCTGGATTTTTCTGAAACCAGCATTTGGTTAAGTGGACCAACATTTTTAAAAGAAGACTGTCAAAATTGGCCACAAGAAAAAGAAAGAAAAGAAAATCTAGAATACCAAGACTTAATGGAATACAAAAATGATACAGTTTTATTGACATTAAGACAAGAAAATTTGATGGTACCGGATCCTCGACGCTTTTCAAATTGGAACAGATTAAGACGCGCAACAGCTTGGATGATCCGATTCGTTAAAAACTGTAAGAAAGAACGTCGATTTGCTGAACTTGAAATTGATGAAATTCAAGATGCAGAAATTTTATTGTTTAAAAGAGTTCAACTTGACAGTTTTTCAAAAGACGTTGAACAACTTAAAAACGAAAAAACTGTACAAAAGAATTCACGACTTTGGACGTTGTCACCAGAATTGGACAACAATAAAATTATTAGGCTAAAAGGCAGATTAAATAATTTGGAACAAATGAATAACGACTTTAAAAATCCGATCATTTTGGATTCAAAGCATCCAATTACTAAATTATTAATACAGTACTATCACGAGAAATGTTTTCATCACGGACAAGAGGTAGTTATAAAGAAACTTAGACAAAAATTTTGGATTTTAAAAGTTAGACAGGCAGTAAAATATGCCTTTAGAAATTGTCAAAGATGTAAAGTAAAAAGAGCTTTACCTCAACCGCCATTGATGGGTCAGTTACCGCTATGCCGATTGGAACCTACAATAAGATGTTTTGTGAAGACGGGAATCGACTATTTCGGCCCTATAAAAGTAGCTGTCAAAAGAAGTTTAGAAAAAAGATATGGGGTGATTTTTACTTGTATGGTTACAAGAGCTATACACCTGGAAATCGCACATGATTTGTCGACCAATAGTTTTATTCATGTACTACGTCAATTTGGTTGTAGAAGAGGATTTCCCACTGAAATATATAGTGACAATGGAGGAAATTTTAAATCTGCAGAAAGAGAGCTTTATAATGAACTACAGGCTTTAAATCAGACAATCATAAAAAATTTCTGTAGTTTGAACAACATAAAATGGAATTTTAACCCGCCACTGGCACCTCATATGGGTGGAACATGGGAAAGACTTATTCAGTGTGTCAAGAAGGTTATGTACGAGTTATTGGATACCAGATGCCCTCAAGACTATGTACTTCGAACAGTATTTGCAGAAGCAGAGAATATGGTGAATTCACGTCCTCTAACTCATATATCTGTCGACCCTGATGATTTGGAACCAATAACCCCAAACCATTTTTTAATTGGACCATCATATAATGCATTGCCATGCGCTATAACTGACGAAGCAGACCTCAATCTTCTTTCGAAGTGGAAAGCTGCACAGAAACTGTCTGATTATTTTTGGAAAAGGTGGCTTTCTGAATATATGCCATTTTTGGTAAAAAGAACAAAATGGCATGAAGAAAGAATACCTCTTAAAGAAGGCGCAGTTGTAGTGGTCATAGATTCTGTAGGTCCAAGAAACATTTGGCCCAGAGGTCGCATAATTCAAGTTTACCCTGGAAAAGATGGCAGAGTGAGGACAGTAGATGTCCAGCTTGCAAATGGCAGCGTATTAAGAAGACCGGCAACAAAGATATGCCAACTAGAAGTAGAGAAGAAGTCAGAGTAATTGATTTCCCTTGATTCAATTACTGCGGGGGAAGATGTTACATACCAGTTACCTGTTATTTTATATTTTTTCTAGTTGTTAGTTGTTGTCATATAAAAAAAAAAGATTAATAAATAGTTACGTCAAGTTCTAAAATTGTTGTCGTTCATTCTTCTACTTCTGGACTTTTGGATATCAAAAATCGGTCTTTTCATGCCTAGATAAATATATTACTAATTACTGATGTTTTAGGTAAGAACAATAATTACAATAGGTACATATCGCGATTGGAACAAAACTGAATGATGCATGGCTGCACAGAATATTTGCGTAATAAATTGGCCATCACAATCCCTATAGAGAATCTTTGGATTTATTTAAATTTTACTAAAAAATTGAAGAGGAATATTACAAACCGAGGCAAACATTGACTATTAAAAAAAATAGAATGGTAATTCATTTCATCTGACTAATGTGCTGAACTTATTGATTCTTTGAACGCAAGAATTGGTTACCTACAATATTTCTTCTATAAGATGAAATTCAAAGAATTTTTTATACCTATTTTTGTTATGTATTTTGAGGTAACAAATATATGAAACAAAACTAAACAAAATACTATAATGGTTCCAAAAATTTTTATACAACAACGACGATCAAGCAACAGCTCCAGCAGTCGTCGTTAGATAAAAATATATTATTATGCTTTTTATACAGGGTAATGCACGTTAAGTTTTCTATTAAGAGATCTCGGAAACAAGTAAAGTTATCATTTTTACAATTTGATAGCAGGTACGAATTGACGTTAAACTTTTAAAATATTGTATTTTCCCGTTTATACCACGGTTCCCAGATAACACAAACATATGTTTAATGCATCTTATAATAGATATCAGCGAAAGATGTACATGATGTTTTTAAAACATCCGCTAATATCCAAAAAGCATCTTAAAGACGTACACGTCTATCGACTGCGAGCGTTTAGTATCGCCGGATCATTTCATTACATTAAGAACACATGATCGCGAGAATAGACGCCTACCTTCCTTCTTTCTCTCTCTGTGCCGTTCTTAGCTTATAGCTGACCCACTCCGACACACACAAATTGTTTTATTTATTCCATCCCGAAACTGTCTTTTTCAGGACGCTTAAAAGAAGTAACAGGTAGTCGCTTATTGCGTAGTTGACCCCTGAAGGCGAACCACAAACAACCGCTTTTATATCGATCGACAAGGAGAAGTCGATCGCCTTCTTGTCGAAGCGATCGAGATTTCGTACCACGGTTAATCTATTTATCGAAATCGTTTTCTGTTCGGACGTTTCCGCTTTGTCGATAAAGACTTATTATCCATTTTAAAAATATTTCCTATAATTCCTAGTTTATGATTAAAGGCCAGTAATTAACAATAAAAAGAAGAAGAATATAGGTTATATTTTTAAATTGTTTTGGTATTCGTGTTTATGTGTTTGTTTACTGTTTATTGTAGTCTTTGAATTTTAAGTTTTTAATCATTTTTCTTGTATATTATCTAATAAAATGTTTTTATTTCCGCCACCTTCATTTTTGTTTTATATTTTCAGTTTTGCACAGCAAGCTTTCATTATCAGGGTTTTTTTCCCCTAGGCCCAACGCATTTAATTTTGGGGCTGCATCCTTTCACAACTCCAGAGATTTTTGTTTAGCATTTTGGCACATAAATTTGCCTGTAATCATTTCAGGATGCACCTCTAAGATATCTAGGAGTAAATCCCAATGCCTGGAATTTACTCTCATTCTTTTTACTGCAGACTCCATTGTCTAAAAACAGAAAAATTCATCTACTTACCGTGTTTTTCGCTTTCTTCGAAAAACCTAAAAATTTGTATGAACTAAACGGATATTTAAATTTAGAAAAGCTTTATAAATTAAAACTATGCATTCTAATACACCCTATTATTATTATTATTAAAGAAAAACAATTGAATATAATAATTCCTTCGATCAACATTATTCACACCACGAGACAAAACCATGATATTCATACACCTATGGTAAAGAGTGGGTACTTTTAGCCAAAGTTGCGAAAGATTAGTATTAGGTATATAAAGGAATAACAATTTACAATAGTTTGCCCAAAAAAATTAAAGAAATACCGAAATTATGGATTTTTAAACAAAAACTAAAAAAATATTCTTTAAAACTAAACTATCTTTAACGTAGGTATTATTTTATTTATTATTATTATTTTTTTGTAAATGGTTATTATATATATTATATTTTTTAAATAATTCGTGGAGTTAACAGTTATTACTAAACATGATTTTTATTATTTGTGATTTTATATATTGTATATCCTCTGTAATTAACTATTTAAGTTGGTTGAGAATAAAGATATATAATAATATTAGTATTATAAAGATATATTATTATTAAACCAAATGCGAAAAACCATAAAACCTGTGCATGAAACCTCAAAACAAAGTAAACAAACACGATTTCTGAGGTTAGGTTGTTCGTCGACAAGCTTTAGCGGCGTCCACTTGTCAGTCGACTTCTTTCGATTCGATAAAATCGTTAAGTTGGATAAAGCGATTGTCTGTGGTGGCTATTATGTAGATTGACCTTGAGCCAAGGCGAAACGGGGAAAGACGTAAGGGGAAATTGTCGATTACGATTGTCTGTGGTTCCACTACTGGTTTATTTTTTCTCCACTGTAACAAGCTCCCGGTGCACGTGGGCCCCTTACCACATTAATCCAAGGGGTGGCGTCCGAGATACCGTTGGAAAAATAGCATTTCCGTCCGCTACGTATTTTCTGTCAGCGGTTTGGGATTTGTCCTGTGCGTACGCTTTTAAAACACGTTCGCATGGGTCGTTAATTTGCTCACGGTTTCTGACCGCTATACGAATAAAGCTATTGACTGATGGATATTTACCTAGTATTTAACACTGAAAATAAAAAGTCACTTTACAATGGTTACAGTCAATAACATCAGTAACGATGAACAAGAAAACCTAGAAATGCGAAATTTCGTCAATAAAAGCATAACGTATTCAAATTATCCTCATATGACATGGTTTTTGAAGCCAGCTCTCGCAGCAGCTCTAAATAATTAGATTTTCTCCCATGAAAAATGCGATACTTTAGAAGCAACGACCCTGCAGAGATAAAAGGCAAAGTCCGTTTTTTCGGCAGTGTTCATTTCATGTATACATGGACAAACGTCTCAGTGGCGTTACGGGTTGCGACGTTGGCAGAATGAAATTAAACCTTTTTTAAGGCCGATCGCAAATGTATTTCTTTAACGCAACATGCCCCTTTACTACCGTGCGAGCCAAAATTATTTGCATCAAAGAGGGCCTTGCATCTAAGGACGTAATGCTTAGCCGTAGAGCTTAATACCTGTTGAGTGTCAGTAACTACCTGAGTTAACAATCAATCAGTTATTCCGTCATCTTTGACAGTCGTTACAAGTAATTTGATTCATCGCTAATTTTTCCAATTTCTTAAACAATTCACACAATGGGCTTTATAAAACAGCACAAAACATTCACGGTTGAAGCGTATTTTCGAAACGGGGTTAGAGCAAATGGTGAGTGGCAATACAATCCGGGTTTGTGCATGAACGATTTTCACGAACATTTTCCTAACGTTGCTTTTATTGCTGAAGATTTTTATCATTGCCTGAAAAGAACCGTGGCTGTGTTTAGGGAAACAGGTTCTATACAATACAAAAAAGAAGCAGGAAGACCATCTGTAAGAACAGAAAAACTTGTTGCGTTCGTGAAATAATGCAAAATACGCCAACAAATTGTATAAGACGCCTGTCCCAAAAAGTGGGAAGATCTTATGGAACATGCAACAAGCAGCAGATTTTGAAAGACGCAGGAATTACTCTCAATGGTTTACCCAAAATTTATTGGAAAGAAATGATTTATTAGATCTGACATTTTTTTCGGATGAAGCCTGGTTCCACCTTTCCGGTTATGTGAATTCTCAGAATGCACGCATGTGGAGTAGTGAAAACCCCCATTTTTTTGTAGTCCACATTGCACCCTCAAAAATTGGTGTCTAGTTAGCTGTTTCCCGAAGAAGAATTGTTGGTCCTATTTTTTTCATGACACAGTTACAGCACAGCGGTATAGAGACAATATTTTGAATCCATTTGTGGGGCAATTACTTACTACGAACTACGTTTTGGATATTTTCAACAGGACGGTGCAACCGCCCATACAGCCACCGAAACTATTAACTACTTACGCAATTTTTTCGGCGACAGATTGATCAGTTTTCGATCAGACATTGAATTCCCACCTAGATCACCTTGTTTAACGGTTTGGATTACTTCGTTTTTCGTCATTTAAAGAACACTATTTTTAAAACACCAGTTGCAAATTTAGAACAATTACAAGAAAGGATTATCCAAGAATGTGGTAACATTTCTCCAGAGATGCTGGTCAACACTTTCGGAAATATAAAGAGACGTGTGAATTTATGCTTGGAGCATGGCGGTGGCCAATTTCAGCAATTTATATAATTATTTTTCGTTCTCTTTCTGTATATTCTCACTTTGTTAACTTTGTAAAAAACAAAAAAAAAATTATATTTGTCTATACTTATTTAATTACTCATTAGTTGGCATATCATGTCATAATAGGAATTTGACAAAATTTTAACCTAGATTTGGTTAGATATATCGTCCCCATATCATTGTGATCTAAACCAAGCCCTAGGCTTTTTAATCCAAGCCCTCTTTGATGCAAATAATTTTTGCTCGCACGGTATACAGAATACCGCCCACTTAATCAAGAGTCAGTCGGAACCGTCAAATATTTTTTTGAAATGAATTTGTTTAGAATATGCAGGATGCGCAATATGAATGATACATATATTAACTTAATTTTTTTTTATGAAACATTAAATATTTTTACATTTTTACATTCTACAATCAATTCTAGATATTTTTCATAAATCATGCCTTTCACCTATCTTCAACCGTTTACGAAATATTAACACATTAATGCTGGTATGCACCATTGATATTTTTCTCGGCTTAGCAGTGTTCTGGACACAATCTGTAAGGCATTGGCAATGACAATTTGCTATTTAAGTTTGAGACGTCAAAAAATGTGAATTTTAATTAAATTTGAATTTTTCTCTGCTAATATTACATTCAAAATGCACCTCGCTGAAGATAAACGCATAGAAATTTTGATCATGATGGGTTGTGGAGATAAAAGTAGAAGTCAAGATGTCTCGTTTAATGAAAAATACCCAAACCATCCGCCTATTAAGTTCCCGTACTGTTAAAGATAGCGTTAAAAGTGGTTGTCCTGGAACATCCGAGCGGAAAAAAATAAACTTATTATTTTCACTACAGGAATATTCTTATAGCTCAAGCACTCAACTTGGATCTGACGACGATACTTACCGAACCACCGTATTTAAATTAAAAGAAAAAAGAGAAGTATCATCCCTTCAAACCAGTAATGGTACAAGGGTTATTGGACGATGATCCTGATAGGCAAGAACAATTTTGCGAAATAACGATTAAGTTAACAGCTTAACTTAAGACTTGTCCAAGGAATTTGTTTTTCAGATAAACCTGCCTAGTCAGGTTACTAGACAAACCTACAGATACTACGCACAGGAAAATCCTCACCGGTTGATAGAAAATCACACCCAATATAATGAAAAGGTTAATGTCTGGGCGTGCCTTGTTGAAAATAGGGTAATCGGACAGGATTGTGTTCCCCAGCATTATGCTGCTCATGTAAGGGAGTACTTAAGGTAAATACAATTTTTCCGGGGCGCTAGATAGGTAGACGGAGGTCAATAGAATGGCCACCCTGATCGCTCGATCTTAACCCACTTCTTTTTTGTCGGGTTAGGGCATGATTTATTTATGAAAAATGTCTAGAATTCATTATATTATAATGTTCTCCACTTAAGCGACACCACAGACACGGTCAATTGGTTAATAGGCAGGCGATTTGGGTATTTTTTTTAAACATACCACGGAATGACTTCTACTTTTATCTCCATAACCAAACATCTACATGTCTGCAGTAGTCCGATCTCGTATATGGGAGGAAAAGAAAAAATATTAGGTACCTATGTATGTGTGTGTGCAAGAAAGAGTTACGAATGAGTATGACCGATTGATACAGAGCTAACGGGTATCACAAAGATTCCTGCAGTAGCCCGACCTTGTATATGAGAAGAAAATAGAACAGAAATAAATTGCCCCCTGCTGTGTTTAATATGTGTGAGTAAGACAGGTACACTTATTAATTAGACAGAATAAGATAGGACTAACGGGTATCTCGAAACGTGTCCTTCAATAGCCCATAGACATTTATCTTTAGATAAGAAAACAATAATCACGAATGTAGCAAATTTATGGCCTCCCGCATGTAAACATACTTACACACGATTAAACATGCGCACTGCAACATTATCATTTAACGAATAGAAAAATAGTCCACACTTGGAAATTTAAGTTTTTGCTCAAGAAATTGTAAAAGTTTACCCTTTAATTCATGTTTACGTGTAAACAGCTAAAATTTGCCCCACATTCTTGCCAAAAAATTGGAATTTCTTCTCAATTTTCGATCAAGATGGGAAATTAGGTAGTGATTTCTGGCATTTTTAGTAGTTGCAAACCTATCAGATTTTGAGGATAAAAAATTGTTTTTAAGGGTTTGTTTCTAAAATTTGTTTGAAAATGATTCGTCGTCGTGTTTTTAGTTTAAAAAGGAAGAGAACAAGTCAATTAAACTAAAAAACTTATTAAATCGAATATAAAAAACAAACAAAACCAGCAAAATAACCAATTTTCGATGAGGTCGCGTACCTAACTTCATGTCAAATATTAGTTGGTTTTTCAAGCACAATTTCTTGTTCAAGAATTTAAAAAAATTGTTGCCCGAGAACGTGGCCCGTGGAATACTTTTATCCTTGTATTAATATAAACATACCTAGGTATTTATTTTTTCTTTTATAGAATATAAATATAGAAAAAAGTGTTTTTTAAACTTTTTGAAGCAATATATTATCCGAAAAATAGGCGTACGTAGATTGCTGTTCTACAAATAAAATATACCAAATCATGCATCGGGATAATTTGCCTTGCTGTGTGTTTCTCTTTATTTTCATGCCTTGTTTGTGTAGCCTAGGACTAGTTAGATGTGTTTAAATTGATCATAATTAAATAAAGTTATATATGAAGATACATCACTACTCCATACTTACTGAAAATACGAAATACCCGGTATTTTACCCTTATTTGGGCATAACAAAACCATACAACGGCTGTTACTAGTCATTGTTTATATTCCAAATGGAGTCACTAAAAGTACAAACACAATTTCCTAAACTGCACAAACCAAGGGCGGATCCAGGGGGGGGGCACTAGGGGCAAGTGCCCCCCCCCCCCCCCCGAGCGCCCTAAGAACCGAAGAAATACAGAAGAAATATGACTGATCGATTGCATTTATGCATTCGTCGATGCGCCGAAATACCTCCCTACAACATAAATAGTGCCCATCCCATGCATTCTTATGACATTTCGGCGTGGTCCCAAAAAAAATCGCCTGCGGCGCTATTTACCCTACCCGATATCACGATCACACTAACCTCTTGTATAATTTAACTAAATAGTGCCCCCCCCGAAACTTCTCCCTGGATCCGCCCTTGCACCCCAGTAAACACGACATGAAAGCTCCGGAGGTGGACAGAAGGCGCATTGCCGAAACGTCGGTGTCGGGCCGCCAACTACAATATCGGCGGCGTGGAGGTAGGGCATGACCGCTCGGCCGCCGGGCGGCTTAATAGCTACATAACGGACCTGGTTGAGCGGTACAGACGGTACTTTTTACCACTGAGCCGCGGACTGAACAGCTGTTAGCGCGCGGCATCTCGACGAGACCGCGGACGGTCGCTGGCAATTCATTTAAATACCAGCGAGCGACCGCGCATGGTTAGAGAGAAGTCTTATCATTAAAACTCACCCGTAAAGTAGAAAACAATAGTTTTATTGTTTAACAAACCCTGCAAATATAAGACGTTATTCTGATTCATTTACACATAACTTTTTATTATTGTTTTTGCGACTCATCCACCCGCCTTCCCTGTCGGAAGCATTTTTATCCAGTTTCTAATGGTCAGAACAATATCTGAATTTGTTGCATTGGACGTTATTGGATTTCTTCGTACAGCACCTAAAAACCATTTGGTTTGGTTAAGTTTATATACTATAAAATACTGCATACAAAGAATAGCCAAGCATGCACTATTTTTTTGTTTTAACACTTTCAACTTTACATATTATGAGAGTAACAGAGGTATAAAAAAATGTACAATAAAATTATATAGGTATAAAACTTAAACTCACTTATAGTTTTGTTCTCTGGTTCTGAATTATCTGTCTGAGGGGTGTATTTTTATCTTATTGGAGATCAGTAAGTTCGTCTAATGATGAATCCTGTATTCTGCCTACAGGCACCGAATCTTCTTAAGAAATGTAGCTTTTATGATAATAAAGGAACGCCTCGTGCTCGTGGAAAAATAATTTTAATGATCTGTCTACCGTCATTCACCTGTCAAGTGTCAGTTCTTTCGCAGAACGGCGCGAATTTCAAAAATACGCGGCTGGCTTGCGATTAGCCGTGGCCAAACAAGTAAAACGAGGAACGTAGTAGTCAGCTATCCGCGCGCGGGTGGTACACGGCACGTCGACTCTTTTGTCATAACCGGCGAGATATCTTCTAACCGTGTCCGATTCGAAAGATAAGGTCCGTTTCTCATGTGCTGCGCTACTACCACCATCGGGTGGCAGACTATTAGCCGTGGTAGTTCGACACATGGAAGGCAACGCGATAGCCAGAAGCGGCCAGTAATTGGCAACAAGAGCCGTCGATTTCCCGTCAGTGCCGGAAGGCGGCCGAACTTTTACCGCCAGCTTTGGTTTACTGGGACTAGCAATCCGTAAATATTAAACACCCACAATAGCAAAGAAAATAACAAGAAATCCACAGAAAAAGTTTAAAACACAACAACAAAAATGCGCCGAGCTGGTTCTGGAGTGTATTTTGAGCATGTCGCTAAAGAAGGACAGGCCAATAATAAGAGGTTTGTGCGCATGCCCAATTCTGCTGGGGGGGAAGGCATCTGACCGGCGAGCCGTGCGTTCAGCCGTATTTGTTCACCCATAAAACTTTTTTTAACGCAGGAGATAAGCTGTTCGTATCTAAAGGTAAATGTCTATGATTTCATCCCTTGACCCAGATAAACTTCAACCTTAACATTGTTATTAGGTACATGCAAATTTCTCTAACTAATAAAGACGGTTTGTTTTTATTAATAAGTAGATCTTAAAATAAATTCGATAGCTGATGCAGTTTGATTTAAGTAAAAAATATTAATGCACAAGGCATGATTGCATAGAAACACACAAAAGCGATGGTAGACACTTAAGGGTACATTAAGGGTATACTAGAAAGAACAAAAGTCAGTGCGTGTTGTCTTGATTTTTAATTTTCAACCTATTTGTATTAAAATAACATAACCGGTTTAGCAGGTCAGGTCCACCCCCTACTTTAAAAAATCTCCGTCACTGATAACCACGTATAATTTGTAGTGTCCCGAATTTTTTGGCTGTATTTAGACAGATTTTCATTTGAATTAATTTTTACTCATTATGCATGTTTTTAATCGTTACATATAATCCTACATAGGATTAAAAATGTGAGCTTTTTCGTTTTACATGGACAAATTAATAAAGCACCAGGTGGTCGAAAATGTTGGACACTTTTACAGGTTTTGTACGATAGAAATGGATGGGTATCTAGTTAATAATAAAAATACGTAATATGGTTTAGAATGTAGGCAGCACTAATTATTCAGGAAAAAACTGTGTATAGCCCCTCTACACAATACCATCTCTGTCAGTATGTTCTAGAGACGTAGGTATTTTAGGAAATCTAGGTTATTCCGTATGTAGTCAATTCCGGGTGACTTATTATTAAAACATACTTAAGCACAACATCGACATGCCCGCCAAAATATACTTGAGCTCAATGTTAAAACATACGCGCTTACAGCACACTTCATCAGGAATAACATACCTGCCGAAAAATACTTTTGAACAACGTTGTCCTTTTAAAATACAGGATGTCTCTAAAAGGTGCGGAAAAAATTCTATCACAAATTCCTGAAGCTTAAATATGACGATCTAACCTAACCCACCTCAGTCCAAAAGTGGAGATACAGAGTGTCGAAAGCTAAATTTGGTTTTAGTTTTCATAAATATTTTTATTAATAATTGATGTATTGTCACAATATTCAGCTAGGTGGGGTTTTAAGGGGTGAAAAAATAAAATCTGCTCTCATTTTTAGTGTAAAATTTAGAGGGCGCCACCTGCGATACCTTGCACACATTTATAAAATAAGTTTGTTGAGCCGCTCTGTATTGAACTTTTAAATAAACAACCTTATTCTCCAAGTCTTTTAGCTAAAAAAGCTGTACGTGGTAAGAGTTGATTTTAGGAGCCGTTTTTGAAATATCTGGATTTAAAAATTCACTTCGTGTAGAGGCAGATCTAAATACTAGACGCCGCCATACCTAGTAGCCTACAAAAAATTTACCTACCACGCAAGAACTTACTATACATAACACTGCACCAATACACACAACTACACTAACACCAGTAAGTTCTTAGCAGCTTCTTACTAAAGCTTCAGATCAGCACTGCAAGTTCTTTCCCTGAAACAGTGGGGTCCTCATAGCTATGAAGCATGCAAACACTATCATAGTAAGTCGCTAACAACAAATACAAGTAATACTTCTAACAGCTCACTACTGCTTCAAATCAGCATTGTAAGTACTCTCCCTGAAATAGTGGGGTCCTCATAGCCGTGAAGCATGGGCACGTATTATCTCTTCTGAAGCACAAACACGTACACTGCACCAAAAGCCTTACACCTACACAAACACCTTCATAGTAAGCTGCAAATAAATAAACAAGTAGTATGACAAAACCGAAACCTAGGTACACTAGTACCTGGGCCTAGGTGAAGTACGAAGCAAATCAGGCACTAGTTGTGTAGAGCGGAAATACCACACCAGTGGTCTGAAGGTTTATACTCCTATGGCGCGGAAACCGCAGGAACACGGGGGGTTTAGTCGGTAGGCAGCCCCATCAAGGTTGAATCCGACACTAATCTGCCTGACAGGGTGCCAGTCTTTAGAAGGGTCCCCTCGAAAAAAAAAAGTTGTAATAACTAAACACAATTTGAAGCGAATGTGTTAATTAAAATAACTGTCACTAAAAACTAGCAAAAAACAATTACATAAATGTGTTGTTAATTTTATTCTCTAGTAAAACCAGTCACTAAGAGATTTACCAACAATTCAAATTTAATTTAACTTCTTTCATTAAAAATGCTTTTAACAAATAAATGTTCAAAATGACCTCCATTTTCGTGTATGCAAAGATTAACACGTTTTAAAAAAGTTAATTGAACTCTTTGGAGCATTTCGTCATTTATCAAAGCGATAATTCCAGTTTGAATACCTCTCCTTAATTAATCTTTCGTATCTACTAGCCTAGAATACACAAGGGTTTTGAAAGTTCCCCACCAAAGTAATCCATCGGAGTGATATCGAGAGTTCTTACTGTACATGCACGTTTCACTAAGACGTCTTTCAACTGCCGCGAATGCTTTATGGTTTGATAAGCGACGATTCGGAAATCTTTCACTGTATACACTGCAAGATTCTAAACTATTTCCTTGTCAATATCCAAAAATCAATAACATATCGGTCATTTCTTCGTTGGTATACTCTACGGCCATAACGAAAAAAAATGTGAAAATTCTTTGACCATTCAAATAAATGCTTGAATTGTTTTTTAGATTAAATTTGTCACCAGTCAGTTTTTAGTGACAGTTATTATTTTAATTTAACGCCTTCGCTTCAGAATGAGTTCAGTTATTACAATAATTTAGACCTGGCCATACACGATGTGAATTTCTAAATCCAGATATCTCAAAAACGGTTGCTCAAATCAACTCTTACTAGGTATACCTTTTTTAGGTAGAAGTCGTTGGAGAATAAGTTTTTTTATTTAAAAGTTCAATGAGAGCGGAACTAATTTTTTTACCCCACAAACATCCTCTAGCCAAATATTGTGACAATTCACCAATAATTATTAAAAAACTTATTTATGAAAAACTGAAACCAAATTGAACTTTTGACACTCTGTATCTCTGAAATCATATACTTCTGGAAGTAAGTTGGGTTAGATCGTCATATTTAAGCCTTAGGAATTTGTGGTAGCATTTTCTCAGCATCTCTTAGATAAAAGGCTGACCTGTCACTTTTCGGGTAATAATCATACTTATTAGCCAACATATCATTATTACATTTTTTTAAATTGATTCTTTGTAGTGCTAACTTAGCTTTAAGAATTAGTTACTAAAAAGAGATCTGGCGCCTGCATTGAAAATGCTCACAAACTTTTAAAAAATCACCAGTCTAGACACAAAATAGCTAATTTACCTTTGAATTAATACCGCTTAAGAAAAACGACGCCCTGTTAAAATCTGGTATCACATTTCTGAGTTCAACGCCGGACGCCACAATGACTATTCTAATTATACACAATTAATTAATAATTAACGTTAACCGAATGCTCGGAATCCCTTAACAAAATTCACAACCTCCTTCAACTTTACCGTACTTGTGTCATCCATGTTGCAAAGGCAATTAAAAAAATAATTTGCCTTTACCTTACAGGTGTGTCGTTCGCGAACGACTTGTTCAAAAAGAACGAATCACTTCACTGCATTAAATGAATTAATTCGTCGTTCCAAAAAGATTCGATTCTTTTTTGATTCAAAAATTCAGGAATGACTTCAAGAATGAAAGAATTGGCGTAGTATTTCGTTCACTAGTACCCGAAACCGGATTAAAGTAATTTCAGTTCAGTAAATCACTCGTTCACAAACTCTCGATCTGTGCGCGATTAGTTCATTTCATTCATTTATTCTAGAACATACATAAATAAACATCGACACTGGTCCCAACATTTGGATGTTTTGTTCCCATTTATGCCAATAAATCTTCATAATGATCGATTCAGCATTTTCGATTTATTATTTATTTGAAAAGTAAGAGAATCATTTAAAAACAAATCTTTCTGACGAATATTTTTAACCGAATGAATTAATTATAAGAATATTACCTAATAACGCTAAGTTTGTTTCCTTTGACGTCTGTAACTTATTCCCTAGTATTCCTGTAATAGACTCTTTAAAACTAGTCGAAAAATTGTTATTAAAAAATAAAGTTAATCCTGTTAAAAAAACAGGAAATTTTGAACACTTTAGAGGTTTGTTTTCAACAAAACTATTTCAAATTTATGGCGAATTTTATACTAGTAAACAAAGTCTTATTATGGGTAACCCTTTAAGTCCCCTCCTAGCTGAAATCTTTATGGACAATATAAAGTTCATTATTTCGAAACATCCTGTGTTTAAAAATATTCTTTATTGGTATAGATATGTAGACGATGTATTGGCTTGTTTAATAGGCACTGAAAGGCAATTTGATCAGTTTTTAGAATTCATAAATAATATACATAACAATATAAAATTTACAATTGAAAAATAAATCAATAATTCTATTAACTTTTTAGACCTAACCATCAAAGAATCCGAAAATAAACATGATTTTTCAATATACCATAAACCTACTTACACTGATACTACTATACGTAACACATCTTGCCATCCAGTACAACATAAATTAGCTTCTTTCTTTAGTATGATACATCAACTAGTAACATTAACTTTAAACAAAACTAATTTTCAAACTGAATTAAATATGATTAAGCAAATTGCAGTAAACAGTGGTTATTCCGCGATAACAATAGATAAAATACTAAATAAAAAATTATACAAAAAGGCTATAAACTTAGTTTTTCCAACAGCAAACAATGATAAAACTAATTATAAAGTTATTTCTTACATAGGTCATATTAGCACTAAAATAAATGACTTTTTAAAAAAGTTGCATATTAATATTGCTTTCAAAACTAACAATACTCTAGACTCTAGGGAAACACATTAAAAATAATAAAAGTAAATTGAACAAAGGAATAAATCTGGTGTTTACAAATTAAAATATACTGATTGCTCTAAAGTTTATATCGGAACAAACAGGCAGAAACGTCGAAAAACGAATGAATGAACATCATGCTAGTTTTATAAAAAAAAAATAGATTCTAATTATTCTAACCATCTGTTAGAAGCAAATCATACATTTAATCATAACTACGATATCTTGCACATTGAAAACCAAAGTACAAAATTAAATTTGCTTGAATCCTTAGAAATAAATAGGCTTAAAAATAACAATACTCTTCTTAATGATCAATTGGATTTAAACGGATCACTTTTTTTGAATCTCTTTAATTAGTCTGTAAACATTATTATTGGTTTTTCCAACAATTTAAACAACCTGAAAATTACCTACAATTTTATTGTTACACCTAAGCACCTTTCAAAATACCATTTTTAAGTACTCCTTTGAAGAAGCAACTATGTTGCGAAACATGTCGAGTCAAAATAAAAATCTGTGGAAAGTGTAAAATTTTAATTTTTTTTATTTTTTTACCATTTATTTACCACAATTAATAATGGATTTCCAACAAGTAAAAGCCGAATCAATTCTATGAATTAAAAGAATAGATTTACCAAAAATAATCGAACTTCCCACCAGCACTTTACCTTTGAAATATGCTTAAGAAGGGTTTTCTTTCATTTAGTCAAATCATGGCTCATCGGAAAGGTTAGAATCCGACGAATGAAAGGAAAGTGGCATTATATGGTGGTAGAAAGCATAATTGTATAATATTATAATAATAATTTATTACCCACTCTATAAACATCAACTTAATTAGTAAAGTAAAAGCGTATAATGTACACCATTGTTTTATCAAGTTTATCAAGCAAAATAGTGCATTCATGCCGTTTAGACGATCCAGACAAAGAACAACAAAGCTTCGTCAACGATATTTGATTTAACACTTTGTAGTGAAAATTAAAGCCATTGTTTGGGTTGGACTAGCAAAGTCAAGCAGTGACACAAAAACAGGACTATCTTAATGTTATTTTGGGCTACATTGTAACGAGGGATTGTCTGGGTCAATTTGTTTAGTAGCAATAGGAGCATTAAGGATAATATGAAGACGATTATAAAAGGAATTCTATCAGACAGGGATAATTTTTAAATTTATAATATAATATTAAAGTCATTTGATCCTTATTTGACAAAAATAAATTTTGGAAGATTGTACCCTTCCATTTTGTTTATTTTTATATCGAATAAAATTGTGCAAAATCTTAAGCCGACTTTTTAATCTCAACAAGTACCGCATTGAAATTGAAATTAATTTTTTTTTTAATATTTTCAAAACAATATTTTTTACAGGGTGTTTCAATAAAAAATCCCAGGACAATTATTTCGAAAACTAAAAGCGACATGTAAATTCCGTAAACGCCGTTTTTAGCCTCTATGATTGGCTCCACAACTGTGTAAAAATGTGTTTAAATAATACAAGATGTAGTTGGCGCCACGGTGCAAAGAAATTTTTCGATGACAGGAACTTTCAAATGTTGTCGTTCTTAAAGATAATTATTTTTGGTCAAATTATGTGCCATAAAAATTTTTGATAAATCCAACATAAAAGGAGATATTTGGGGTTAATTTTTCTTTTAAATAATTTTAACGATTATTTTAATTAAGTATAAATATTTTTAATATCCTTAAGGAAATTTTAATTTAATTTGGGTAATGATAATTTTAGTGATAAAACGCTCGTGTAGCGCTAAATTATTACGTCCAGTGGCGTCTCAGGGGCGCCTTAACAAATAATATTGGCAAAAAATAAGACGCCACTGAGTTTTTATATGTTTTTCGGATTAAGCAACTAAAAATATCCTTTTATTGTTTCTTAAATTGTTTTCTTATCTTGCTTGGTTTTCGAGAAATAAAAATAAAAACAATTTTATTGTATATCTCTGGAAAACAAAAATCATTAAATAATTAATACGTAGTATCTTTTGCTATTAATCGAAATACACTATTGAGAGTTTGCAGAACCGAATTATTATATCGATTTGCTATGAGTGTATATGAAATCGGCAATAACTTTGAACACCTCAGTCGACCCCATTAAATAGTTTTTAGTATTGATCTAATTTTCATTAATAATTTTGTATAATTTCTCATCAGTTCTTTCATAAAATTTAAAACATTTTTTAATTTTATTTTATAATGTATTAATAAATGTATTAATTATTATTTAATGATTTTTGTTTTCCAGAGATATGCAATAAAATTGTGTGTTTATTTTTATTTCTCAAAAACCAAGCAAGATAAGAAAACAATTTAACAGACAAGAAATAGTATATTACGTTACAAGACCGGAAAGTACTATTTTACAGGACGAAGCAGGCAATTTCCAGGGCGAGCCGCCAGGCGAGTCCTGGGAGCCTGCGAGTCCTGTTAACGTACTTTTCGGTTGAGTGACGTACAATATTTTTTTTACAATCGACACAAGACACCAGTGGCGTGCGAGAAAACGTTAATAATAGCTTACTATATGGGTATAGTTTTAGCAGAAAACTCTAATAGTTGGGAAAATTATGTTTAATAATAAATACAATTTGGTACAAATGTTCTTAATTCTATTTTATCTATTAATATCTATTTGTTAATTGTTATATTGAAAGTACAATTTTGTGGTGTATTAAATTGTAGACATGACGGGAAATTTTTTGATTCATCTTTATAGGATGTTTGTGAAGTTATATCCACTTTTGATCCTCCGGCTTCCTGAATTCTACTGGCTATATCAATCTTATTTTGTAGAGACTGTTCAATGTAGCCTTCGGCAACTTGGGATGATTTCCAGCCGCCATGTCGTTTTAAATTAAGGATATCGCCTCCACCTTCAACTAACAGTGTCGCCGAACTACGTCGAAAACAGTGCCCTGTAAATTGCTCTGGGTTTGGTAATCCCAAATAGGATGCTATTTTTGATGGCGCTTTTCCTACTGAATGCAAACCTACTGGTTGAATAGTGCATTTTCCTTTATTATAGAAAAGAAATAGCCTGCGATGTGGAACACTAGGCGGACGTAAAGAAATATATTTTCTATATATATTTAGGTTTCGTTCCCCAACAACTATAAATGACCTGGGTTGGTATGTTTTTGTATTTGGAATTTTTACCGCCAACATCGATTCGTTATCTTTAACATCGTCAATTGTCATATTGGTCAATTCTTCACGGCGACACGCTCCAGCCGAACCCATTATTAGTAAAAGCTAAAAAAAATAAGAAATAGTTTAAATATATTTTTTTTAAACACAATATAAGAAAAGAAGAACTTTAAGAAAACTCGTATTATGTATTTAAGTACTTACTTTGATTAAAAGATAATCATTATCAGGGGCTTCCAGCAAAAATTTGTCAATGTCTTCTCTGGTAAGTACGTTCGATTTTTGGGGAATGTATCCAACAGATTTTCTCTTTATGAATGCTATCAGTTTATAATATTTGCTTATATCAATGTTTTCTTTTAAATTTAACATAGATTTGATCATTGAGTACAAGCTCCACAGTGTAGATGATTTTAATTTTTCGGATTTTTCAGCAAAATAAGCTAACAAAACATCCTCAGAAACATTTCTGACATTTTTTTCTCTACACCAATTTTTAAAGACGCTAAACGGTTTTTCATACCGCACTCTGGACTTATGCGGCAACAAATCGTCTGTAGCTCTAGCAGCTGCCTCTGTTATTTCAACTGGAACGTCATTTTCTTCCCAATCCAAATTAGGTTCCATATCTAAAGTCTTCCACACAATTTTATAAAGCCACAAAAGTTTATTTATCAAAGTCAATATCGTACCTGACAGTTCGTTACTATGGAAGCAAGAAAACATAAACATGTCAAAGCCTACTTATAAATGAGTTTGGTTAATTTTTTTAAATTGGGAGCGGAACGCAACAAAAATTGACCGGTAATAGTATATTACGTTACAAGACCGGAAAGTACTATTTTACAGGACGAAGCAGGCAATTTCCAGGGCGAGCCGCCAGGCGAGTCCTGGGAGCCTGCGAGTCCTGTTAACGTACTTTTCGGTTGAGTGACGTACAATATTTTTTTTACAATCGACACAAGACACCAGTGGCGTGCGAGAAAACGTTAATAATAGCTTACTATATGGGTATAGTTTTAGCAGAAAACTCTAATAGTTGGGAAAATTATGTTTAATAATAAATACAATTTGGTACAAATGTTCTTAATTCTATTTTATCTATTAATATCTATTTGTTAATTGTTATATTGAAAGTACAATTTTGTGGTGTATTAAATTGTAGACATGACGGGAAATTTTTTGATTCATCTTTATAGGATGTTTGTGAAGTTATATCCACTTTTGATCCTCCGGCTTCCTGAATTCTACTGGCTATATCAATCTTATTTTGTAGAGACTGTTCAATGTAGCCTTCGGCAACTTGGGATGATTTCCAGCCGCCATGTCGTTTTAAATTAAGGATATCGCCTCCACCTTCAACTAACAGTGTCGCCGAACTACGTCGAAAACAGTGCCCTGTAAATTGCTCTGGGTTTGGTAATCCCAAATAGGATGCTATTTTTGATGGCGCTTTTCCTACTGAATGCAAACCTACTGGTTGAATAGTGCATTTTCCTTTATTATAGAAAAGAAATAGCCTGCGATGTGGAACACTAGGCGGACGTAAAGAAATATATTTTCTATATATATTTAGGTTTCGTTCCCCAACAACTATAAATGACCTGGGTTGGTATGTTTTTGTATTTGGAATTTTTACCGCCAACATCGATTCGTTATCTTTAACATCGTCAATTGTCATATTGGTCAATTCTTCACGGCGACACGCTCCAGCCGAACCCATTATTAGTAAAAGCTAAAAAAAATAAGAAATAGTTTAAATATATTTTTTTTAAACACAATATAAGAAAAGAAGAACTTTAAGAAAACTCGTATTATGTATTTAAGTACTTACTTTGATTAAAAGATAATCATTATCAGGGGCTTCCAGCAAAAATTTGTCAATGTCTTCTCTGGTAAGTACGTTCGATTTTTGGGGAATGTATCCAACAGATTTTCTCTTTATGAATGCTATCAGTTTATAATATTTGCTTATATCAATGTTTTCTTTTAAATTTAACATAGATTTGATCATTGAGTACAAGCTCCACAGTGTAGATGATTTTAATTTTTCGGATTTTTCAGCAAAATAAGCTAACAAAACATCCTCAGAAACATTTCTGACATTTTTTTCTCTACACCAATTTTTAAAGACGCTAAACGGTTTTTCATACCGCACTCTGGACTTATGCGGCAACAAATCGTCTGTAGCTCTAGCAGCTGCCTCTGTTATTTCAACTGGAACGTCATTTTCTTCCCAATCCAAATTAGGTTCCATATCTAAAGTCTTCCACACAATTTTATAAAGCCACAAAAGTTTATTTATCAAAGTCAATATCGTACCTGACAGTTCGTTACTATGGAAGCAAGAAAACATAAACATGTCAAAGCCTACTTATAAATGAGTTTGGTTAATTTTTTTAAATTGGGAGCGGAACGCAACAAAAATTGACCGGTAATAGTATATTACGTTACAAGACCGGAAAGTACTATTTTACAGGACGAAGCAGGCAATTTCCAGGGCGAGCCGCCAGGCGAGTCCTGGGAGCCTGCGAGTCCTGTTAACGTACTTTTCGGTTGAGTGACGTACAATATTTTTTTTACAATCGACACAAGACACCAGTGGCGTGCGAGAAAACGTTAATAATAGCTTACTATATGGGTATAGTTTTAGCAGAAAACTCTAATAGTTGGGAAAATTATGTTTAATAATAAATACAATTTGGTACAAATGTTCTTAATTCTATTTTATCTATTAATATCTATTTGTTAATTGTTATATTGAAAGTACAATTTTGTGGTGTATTAAATTGTAGACATGACGGGAAATTTTTTGATTCATCTTTATAGGATGTTTGTGAAGTTATATCCACTTTTGATCCTCCGGCTTCCTGAATTCTACTGGCTATATCAATCTTATTTTGTAGAGACTGTTCAATGTAGCCTTCGGCAACTTGGGATGATTTCCAGCCGCCATGTCGTTTTAAATTAAGGATATCGCCTCCACCTTCAACTAACAGTGTCGCCGAACTACGTCGAAAACAGTGCCCTGTAAATTGCTCTGGGTTTGGTAATCCCAAATAGGATGCTATTTTTGATGGCGCTTTTCCTACTGAATGCAAACCTACTGGTTGAATAGTGCATTTTCCTTTATTATAGAAAAGAAATAGCCTGCGATGTGGAACACTAGGCGGACGTAAAGAAATATATTTTCTATATATATTTAGGTTTCGTTCCCCAACAACTATAAATGACCTGGGTTGGTATGTTTTTGTATTTGGAATTTTTACCGCCAACATCGATTCGTTATCTTTAACATCGTCAATTGTCATATTGGTCAATTCTTCACGGCGACACGCTCCAGCCGAACCCATTATTAGTAAAAGCTAAAAAAAATAAGAAATAGTTTAAATATATTTTTTTTAAACACAATATAAGAAAAGAAGAACTTTAAGAAAACTCGTATTATGTATTTAAGTACTTACTTTGATTAAAAGATAATCATTATCAGGGGCTTCCAGCAAAAATTTGTCAATGTCTTCTCTGGTAAGTACGTTCGATTTTTGGGGAATGTATCCAACAGATTTTCTCTTTATGAATGCTATCAGTTTATAATATTTGCTTATATCAATGTTTTCTTTTAAATTTAACATAGATTTGATCATTGAGTACAAGCTCCACAGTGTAGATGATTTTAATTTTTCGGATTTTTCAGCAAAATAAGCTAACAAAACATCCTCAGAAACATTTCTGACATTTTTTTCTCTACACCAATTTTTAAAGACGCTAAACGTTTTTTCATACCGCACTCTGGACTTATGCGGCAACAAATCGTCTGTAGCTCTAGCAGCTGCCTCTGTTATTTCAACTGGAACGTCATTTTCTTCCCAATCCAAATTAAGTTCCATATCTAAAGTCTTCCACACAATTTTATAAAGCCACAAAAGTTTATTTATCAAAGTCAATATCGTACCTGACAGTTCGTTACTATGGAAGCAAGAAAACATAAACATGTCAAAGCCTACTTATAAATGAGTTTGGTTAATTTTTTTAAATTGGGAGCGGAACGCAACAAAAATTGACCGGTAAAGTACTTTACCGGTCAATTTTTCATTACTTTCCGGTCTAGACCAGCAAAGTGATATTTTCCGATCAAAAAATTGTCTAGAAAGTGCTTGCTTTCCGGTCGATTGAAAAAAAAGTACTTTACCGGTCAATTTTTCATTACTTTCCGGTCTAGACCAGCAAAGTGATATTTTCCGATCAAAAAATTGTCTAGAAAGTGCTTGCTTTCCGGTCGATTGAAAAAAAATTATATTTTTAATTGCTTAATCCGAAAAAAATATAAAAATTGCCAAAAACTCAGTGGCGTCCTATTTTTTCCCAATATTATTTGTTAAGGCGCCTCCTGAGACGTCACTGGACGTAATAATTTAGCGCCACACAATCGTTTTATCACTAAAATTATCATTATCAAAATTAAATTACAATCTGCTAAGGATATTAAAAATATTTATAATTAAAATACTCCTTAAAATTATTTTAAAAAAAACTTAACCCCAAATATCTCCTTTTATGTTGGATTTATCAAAATTTTTTATGGGACATAATTTGATCAAAAATTAATTATCTTAAGAGGAAGTAACCCCTTTACCACAATGAAAATTGCCGAACGTTTTGCTGGTCAAACGAAAAGAAAAAATAAAAATTGGTATTTAGAAAATAAATTCTACTTTAAATACCCCATCCAGAAAAGTAAATGACGATCGAAAATATTCCCAAATTTTTTTTTATTTTTAGTAATTTTGTAATATTTTCAACAATTCTTTATTGGTCAAAAGCAAAATGACTTTCCCGGGTGTAGAATGTTGTACCAAACAATTTTTCTTAAAGCCATTTTTCAATATCGGCCTTACTTTTTTCTCAAAAACTTTGGGCGCGTAAAGTGAATTTAAGCGTGTAAAGTGGGTTTACGCGCCCAAAATTTTTGAGAAAAAAGTAAGGCCGATATTGAAAAATGGATTTAAGAAAAATTGTTTGGTACAACATTCTACACCCGGAAAAGTCATTTTGCTTTTGACCAATAAAGAATTGTTTAAGGTATTACAAAATTACTAAAAATTAAAAAAATTTCTAAAAAAAATTTTGGGAATATTTTCGATCGTCATTTACTTTTCTGGATGGGGTATTTAAAGTAGAATTTATTTTCTAAGTATCAATTTTTATTTTTTCTTTTCGTTTGACCAGCAAACGTTCGGCAATTTTCATTGTGGTAAAGGGGGTTACTGCTCTTAAGAGCGACAACATTTAAAAGCTCCTATCATCAAAAAATGTCTTTGCACCATGGCGCCACCTACATCTTGTATTATTCAAACACATTTTTACACAGTTGTGAAGCCAATCATAGAGGCTAAAAACTGGCGTTTACAGAAATTACATGTCACTTTTATTTTTCGAAATAATTGGCCTGGGAGTTTTTATTGAAACACCCTGTATAGGGTAATTCACGGTGGATGGTACGTTAGACGTATATGACGAATCAAGTAACTAATCGTTCTGCAAATTTGGTGATTTACATAAATGGCCATGCTCTATTTACCTAAAATAGTTTTGGCGATACAGTGTTGCCATTTTATACCAAAAATTAGTAGCAACTAACCTAGAACACCCTAATTTTTTTTTCCTAACCTAGTATTTATTTTCTAACAACTTTCTTTAACATTATTCTATAACTATCTCTTACCGTTTCTAAAATAATAATTCAATTCCATTTTTTTGATGGGAAATGTTGACATAAAAAAATGTTCATATTTTTTCACTGTGATATATTAGGACACTGAAATTTGGTGAACAGTTAAATAATACCAGGGGGCTTTTAACCCTATATACCAATTTTAGTTGCGATGTACAGGGTGGTTAAAAAATATTTTTAAAATTAATTTGAAAAGGTGATCATAAGTATATTTTTTTAAATGTAACACCCTGTATATTATTATTATTATTATTATTATTATTATTATTATTATTATTATTATTATTATTATTATTATTATTATTATTATTATTATTGTTTTTTTAGAACCTACTTAAATTGGCTCTTTATTTTTGTATGTTATATACAGTGTCACCAATAAAGTCCGCATCATATGGGATTTTTTTTTATTAATAGCTTTATTCGAAATTTGACTTCTGCATCAAGTTCTGCTTCAATCGAGATGAAAATTAAGCAAAAAAATAGTAGTCACGTGATTCGCATTATCTGTCAAATTTTAATTTTTTCCAAAAAATAATTCAAAAATGGGAAATATGGAAAAAAGTGGGGTTATTTCTGAAAATATCGAAAAAAGTTATTAGAAAAAGTTTTTTTAAATGCAGTTTCTAGCCCACAGCTGGATAAGATAATTTTGATTTTTTACCTATATTTTGTAAATTGTACCACTTTTGCAAAATAAGACTCAACGCAACCTACACTAAACTTCTTAGTTTTGACAATGCTTTATTTCAGATACATTTTCTTCAAAGTAGCGCCATATTAAATGTGTGTTTTTCTTCAAAATCAAAATGGGGCTATTAAAATTAGGTCGCATGTGATGCAAAGTTCATTTGTTTTTAACCCTGTATAAGGTAACTTCATAAAATAAGTATTTTTGAGAACGTAGTTTGTGTCCAAAAGTAAAAAAATTAAAAATAAAATAAAGGGGTTTTAAATTAAATCGTTGAAAATAGATAAACTTTACGTTAAGTTAAACTAACATTTATTTTTCACTTAATGAACACTTTACTGATGACACTGTGTTCTTTTTTGTCTTTATATTAAGGTGTACTACTTTTAGACACAAACTACGTTTTCAAAAATACTTATTTTATGAAGTTACCTTATACAGGGTCCAAAACAAATAAACTTTGCATCACATGCGACCAAATTTTAATAGCCCAATTTTGATTTTGTAGAAAAACACACATTTAATAGGGCGCTACTTTAAAGAAAATGTATCTGAAATAAAGCATTGCCAAAACTAAGAAGTAGGTTGCGTTGAGTATTATTTTGCAAAAGTGGTGCAATTTACAAAATATAGGTAAAAAATCAAAATTATCCTATCTAGCTGAAAATTTACATGTGAGCTAGAAACTGCATTTAAAAACACTTTTTCTAATAACTTTTTTTCGATATTTTCAGAAATAACCCTACTTTTGGATAATTTTTGGAAAAAATTAAAATTTGACAGATAACGCGAATCACGTGACTACTATTTTTTTGCTTAATTTTCATCTCGATCGAAGCAGAACTTGATGCCAAAGTCAAATTTCGAATAAAGCTATTAATAAAAAAAAATCCCATATGATGCGGACTTTACTGGTGACACTGTATACAGGGTGTTCATTTGAAAACTTCCCACCTCGATTTTCCTGCTTTAAAATGAAAATGTGGAAAATCGCTCGGACCCGTCGATTTTTATTTCGAGGGGGACATCTTATGCGTAGGTATATTGTCAATCTTGTTACTTCAAGCCCCTAGGAAGGAGGGGGGGTAAGATCTAAATCTTAAATGGATATACCCCTATTTTATATAATTTTTTTTTGATTCTGCATAAAATTCTGAACATTTTTTAATAAAAATATTATTAGTCTATACTTAACAGTTTTCGCGATATTGACTCTTGAAAAATGACATTTTTGAACTTTGCCAGCGTCTAGCTTTCTAACTGTACGTCTTAGAGCAAAACGGCTTACATGTCCCTATCTTCGATTTTTATTATCTTTCCAATAGTGTGAACTTTCGGTTAAACAGGATGTAAGAAATATAGTATTTCCGTTTCGTCTTGCGCCAACGATGATCGAGCGTTTTTGTTTACATGTAGTGTAGAGTTTCGTGGAACAAAATAAAAATTACCTACTTGCAATGTAATATTTTTGAACATTTTATTTAACTATTCCGTAGTGGTAGTTGTAATTTCAACACTATTTTTTGGTGGTGTGAGAATTTCTACAATATTCGGTTGATCACTCCGAATTGGTATATAAATCTCACTACTTCTTTTACTTTTGTTTTCGATATCTTTCATTTGAGCTCGAGTTATCACAGCAATCACACTCTCATTCATACTTTTCAGTTCCTCTCACGTCACAATCACTCTTGATAAGGCATCCGCTGAGCTATTTTGACTTCCTTTTACATACTCGACATGAAAGTCATATTCTTCCAACCCTAAACGAAATTTAATTAATCTACTTGACGGATCTGTCAAACTAAATAAATACAACAGGGGTTTATGATCAGTTTTTATTTTAAAATGTCGGCCGAATAAATATGGCCTAAAGTGTCTTACGCCCCAGTAAATGGCTAATAACTCTTTTTGTATTGTAGGGTATGACAATTCGGCTTTATTTAAAGGTCTACTAGCAAAAGCTATCGGTTTATTATTTTGATTTTGTAAAATTGCCCCTAGAGCTATATTAGATGCGTCTGTCTGTAAAATAAACTCGTTGCTGTCGGAAAAATCTGGATAATCTAAGACTGGTGATTCAGCTAGTGCCTTTTTAATGAAATTAAATGCATTCTCACACTCTTCCGTCCATTCGAATCTTGCGTACTTTCTGCACAATTTATTGAGTGGTATTGTTTTTTCGGAATATCGCGGAATAAATTTCCTATAGTAGTTACCAGATGCTACCATACGTTTTACCTCGTCAGCGCTTGTCGGTCTAGGATAGTTTTTTAAAACGTTAACTTTTTCCGGATCAGGTAAAATACCTTTGTCGGAAATGAGGTATCCTAAATAAAGTATTTGTTTTTTAAGAAATTCGCATTTCGAAGGATTTAATTTTAGATTTACTTCCCTCAGTCTCGAAAATACATTAAGAAGATTTTTGTTATGTTGTTGTAAATTCCGTCCAAAGACAATTAAATCGTCCAAATAGACAAAACAGCTGTCATAATTAAGTCCTGACATAGCAATTGTCATAACTTTAGAAAAAAAAATTGGACTTGACTTTAAGCCCATTGGTAATCTTTTCATGTGCCACTGACCTCTGTCCGTTAAAAAAGCAGTGTACTTTTTACACTCTTTCGAAAGTTTTACCTGATAATATCCCTGACTTAGGTCTAAATGTGAGAAATAAATCGCTCCTGACAGCGAGTCAAGAATTTCTGTAATGTTAGGAAGTGGGAATTTCTCGTCCTGAATTTTTTGATTTAATAACCTAAAATCGATCACAACTCTGCTCTTTCTATCACCACGTGCATTTGTCTTTTTAGGAACAAGCAAAATCGGCGAAGACCACTCACTTCTCGCACTCTCTATAATCCCTTGCTTGCACATTTCAGATATTTCTTTATTTATCTCAGATTTTTGTGATTGAGGAATTCTGTATGGTTTTACATATGCCGGTGTACTATTTTCTTTTAATCTAATAGTATGTTCACAAATATTTGTTACAGTTAATTTACCTTCGGGTAAATGAAATATATCAGCAAATTTTGCACATATTTGCGCGATGCAATCTTGTTCTTTCCCTTTTAAATAATTTAACTTTAACAACCCAAACAATTCCTTCACTCTATCTACTCCCACACTTGTATTGTTAAATTTACAAATATTATAGTCAGATGATTTTTCTGCTTTTGGAAAACGATTTTTTAGTAAAACCTCTTTTTCTCTAGTATTAAGAATTTTAACTGAAATTTTTCCCTCTTTTGGAGTAGCTATTACTCCCGCCATAAACACACCCTTACATAATTCTCTTGGCACTACAACGCATTCCTCATTCATACCAGTATATAATAATTGTATAACTTCACTTCGCGGTGGAATAGTTAAAATGTTACTGTTCTCTGAAACACTTAAATTTAAAACAACTCTACTTTCAGCGTGTTCCAACGTTAAAGTATTAAATTCAAAATTAATTACTCCTCCATATTTCCTCAAAAAATTTTCACCAATAATCCCATCACATGAACATGGCAGATTCTCAAAAATATAAAATTTTTGATTAAAAATTACCTTACCTACTCTTAATTTTAAATAACTATATCCTTTTGATACTATTATACCTCCTATTCCTCTTATCTCTAATTTTTCTTTATGTATAAGCAAATTTGAATCTATTACACTATTTTTTATAGCACAAATAGAAGCTCCTGTGTCAATTAAAAAATCAAAACATTTATTATTTATACCAAATTTTGCACAAGTAGAGTTTCCGTTCGAGTAAGTGAACATTTTTTCACATGGTTCATAAGCCCTATTAGAGACGAAAAAACCGTTCAGTAAGTTCCCCCACGTCGCGATTTTTTGATTCCTGACCTATTCTACCATTATTCACTTCTGCTATATTTACGTTATGTCTATATGGCCTTAAACCTCTCCGGTTATTGTTATAATTGCCTCGGTTATTGTTATAATTACCTCGTATAGTGTGTCGTCTACTATCGTTATTGGGAATTTGTCTACTGTTGCTAAAATTGTTATTATTATAATTATTCCCATTATAGTGTGTCCTAGAAAAATTACTATTATGCGCGGTATATGATCTGCCCCTAAAATTTCCCCTTTGAAAATTTCCTCTGCTTCTACCTCGCGTTAAATTAAAAACTTGAGGGGTACCTTGAGAGTTTACCTCCTCGTCCTGAGCTGCTCGAATAGCGTCTTTTAAGAATGCATAATTCCTAGAGGCTATGATTGTACTAAGCTTCTGATTTCTTAAGCCATCAGAAAACCTTTTTATCGCCATTTTTTCATTTATAGGTTTTAAAACGGCGTAAGCACCAGTATTGCCATTAGCCTGTGCGATAGTCAAATTAACAAAAATTTCTTCGAGTTCCTTACCAAATTGCTCTATTGACTTTTCTCCTTGTGTAGCCCGCGTTAATTTAATTTGAAGAGCTGTATCTGATTTGCTAGTAAGCAAATGTTTTTTCATGTCGGCTACTAATAAATTTACTTTATTATACGCTGGAAGTAATCTTAATTTGGCGCTTTTAGAGAGTCTAGTCTTTAACACAAAATTTATGAGCACAACCTTACCATCATTGCTAAGCATAGTCTCCTAGAGTTCTATAGCGTCTATCATTTTATTTGTTACATCCTCAGAGTCATCCATTACAGGAATTTAACTAGCCGCTGTTTTTATGTCAAGAGATGCCATATTGGTGTTTTCAAGGATATTTAGATTGTCTACTTGATTATCTGTATTGTCCGTAAACGTGTAAGTTTTGTCACAAAAGTCTTAAATTTCTTTATAAAGGGACTTAATATCACTAATTAATTGTTTCGCAGAATCAATTTCTGCTTCGCCTAATTCAGAAGCCTCGATTCTTTGATTTAGTAGAGAAATTTCATTGCTTAATTTTGAAAAACATAATTTAGCTTCATTTCGTTTTGATTCTAAAAATTGTGGCGTTCTTTTTTGATAATTTGTTTTGAAAAGATTAACTTTTAATGTTGTTAAAGTCTGCAAAATTTTTGGTAATTCTTAAAATCCCATTAATTATGAAATTTAAATTAAAAAAAAAATCCTATAAAATTCACCTAGGCTATTAGACCCACTATTTATAAATTATAATTTTAAAACAAAATAAGTTTTTTATGCTACGTCTAACTATTTACTAGAATATTACCTTATATTCAATGTACTAATATTAAACAATTATTATAGTTAACAACCATTTGCCGTGTCATCACTTTACTTTGATAGTTCATTGGCACTCCCATATGGCTATTGTTTTGACCTCAATTTTCATAATTTAAGAAAATATTTTGCTCCTTGGTTTTCCATTATAATATCCATTTTTCCATTATTGCTAAAATGCTAAAAAAAAATTTAAATCTGTACTTCCTCTTCTTCCACTACATTATTTCGGGATCTTCTAAGTTCATTTTTGTGAATTTCTCTTCTTATTGATTTTCGTAGCCCTTTTGTATTTTTTTTGTACCATATATGTAAACCACAAATAATCGCAGCTGCTACCAAAACCTTTAGTAACCATTCGGACAATGTGAACCCATGACCAATCCATTGTTTTGTGTCGGCATCACCATTTGCCGTTTGGGCTATTATTACTTCTTCTTTTGAATTTTTACCTCCCATTTTTTTTTCCTAGTAAGAGGCAGGATCGCCATGTAATAAATTTATTCTATTTCTTCTTGTATTCCATAATTCCTTACTACATTGGAAATCAGGCAACCATTCTGAATATATATAGTGCTTTATTTCTAACCCTTTAATATACATCCATGTCACCAATCTACAATCTAACTTAGTCTACTCTTTTCTTCCATCCTCGGGTCATTGATCAATTTGTTTTGTAACCTACTTAAAATTGCTTATTTCTAATTTAATTAATTATAAACCTAATATACATAGTGGTCCACCTAAAGTTAATACATGGTGGTCTCACTATATTACAATTTTGTTAATTATAATCGATGCAGGTGTTGAATACCGTAAATTTCTTGAAGGCTTTAAAGAACCAAACTCAGTAAAATTTTTCTGCATAGGTATGTAACAATTTCCTTAGGTTCATTGGCAGTAGATTTAGGTACATTTCATGAAATTTTATACATGTTCTAGCGATAATTTTATCACGCTGTCTAATTAAACTAAATAAATTCATAAAAACTGCATTTAAATAGTTTTCTTCCACGATTTTTAACGCTATATACGGCACCTGTATCGGTAATAATTAACAAAATACCACAACAAAAACAATATGGGCATAATTTTTATGTCAAAAAAGAGTTTATTATGGCACACTTACTAAAATCCAAATGAAAATTAAATTGTCGAAAAATTTTTACAAATAGTTGCTTGTAAGACAAAAACTTGAGTAGTTATGTATATTATACAGACTGTCCGCGGATAGGGTTTACAATAGCACAAATGGATGACAAATTTCATTTTTCGGGAAAAAGTCATTCTTGATAAAAAGTATTGCTTGTAAAGAAAATGCAATTCACGAAGAGAAAGTTTTGATTTTTTATACAGGGTTCGCAAAAACTTCAAAAACATGATTTTTCTCCAAGAGTAAACTACGTTTATTTTTCATTTTTGACCAAAATGCCAATTAGAAAACTTATTTAGAATAACGTTTGTAATTTAAATCCGAGATATAAAAACAAATCTTCGATTTTTTCAGTTTTTTTTTTATTTTTAGAGGTAAAAGAATTTTTTTTTTGGATAGCAGCATTAGCGGCCGAAATACATACAATATCAATGACAGAGGGGTATTAAAAAGTTTCAAAAACTGATTTTTGGTGTTACCAGAAATATGTATATTTAATTTCACAAATGAAATGACCCCGGAAATTACACAAAAAATCTTAAAATAACAACAAATAATAATTTCATAATTTACTATTCAAACACTCCCCCCTCCATATTCAACACATTTTTCCAGCTGTAAACGAATGTGGTCACAACTTCTTCGAATTTCTTTAATGGAAATTGTTTGAACAGCTTCAACAATTTGCTGTTTTAGAAGCTGTACGTCGTTCTCAATTGGACAGGAGTTCACTAATTGTTTGAGGCGCCCCCAAAGATAGGCATCTGAAATAGTTAAATCGGGGGTTCTTGGGGGTCACAGAACCGGACCATTCCGACCAATCCATCTAACAAGCTCAGCTTCAGGGAATTGAAGAATAAGTTTATCGAAGACAACATAAGCATATTTATTATATTATTAAATTTTAAATAAACCTATTAATATTATTAGTATTATTATCTGTGGCCAAATGTATTATTCAGCCATTCCCTCATTTCAATTGCAAAATGAATAGGGCACCCATCTTGTTGAAAGTACATTTCGTTCCTAAATTGGAGAGGCAATTCTTCTAGGTTGTCAGAAAGGAATGTTTCCAACATTTTAAGGTGACTTCTACGGTTACACGTGTTTTCAAAAAAGTATGGGCCAATAATGCTATAATTAGAAATCGCACACCAGACATTTACTTTTTTGTAATATTGTCTTCTTGCAGGAATTCTTAAACGGGGATTATTTTCGCTCCAGTATCTAATATGCGCAGAAAACACTTTCCCGTTTGTTGAAAATGTCGATTCATCGAAGAACATGATAAATTTATGAAAATTCCTGTTTTCACTGACAATTTTGTTTCCGACCCACATACAAAAATCCAAACGTTTGGCTTCGTCTCCTTCTTCCAACGTTTGATTAAAAGTTGGCTTAAATGGGAATACTTTGTTTGCCTTTAAAATATACTGAATATGAGGAGTTTTTTACTACATCAAGTTCTTGAGCTCGGTTTCTTAATGAAAGGGTAGGATTCTGAGTAACAGACTGCAATACGATTAGGGAAGCTGCGTCATTCTGATCATAGTTTTTTTTTTTTTTAAATTAATTGATTCAGCCGATACTAGGTGGAAATCCATAATAATAGTATTATGAGATACAGTAAAACAAAGTTGAACTTGTAAATTTCCACTATATTAGACAGAAAATGACATGTTTCGCTAACACTGTAGCTTCGTCAGATGACAATGATTTAATAAAGGTGAAAAGTAAAAAATTGGGTGCAATAAAATTAAACTATTTAAGATGTAAATAAAACAGTGGGAGGGTTACAATTGCGGGGAAATCCAACAGAGGGTTTAAAAATTAAATTAAATTAGGTACAATATGGGTAGGTATTTACAAAATCTTAATTATATGGTTAACAGAATAAATTTAGCAAAGGTGAATTATTTAAATCTAATTGATCATTAAGTAACAGGTCCGTATTTTTAAGTTTATTTATTTCCATAGATTCTAACAAATTCAGTTTTAAGCCTTTGTTTTCTGTATGTAAGATTTTAAAGGAAGGATCGAAATTATGTTGATAATCATGTAAATGGATAGCATAGTTTGAGTCTGTTTTATTTTTTAGAAAACTGTTATAGGAACATTATAACAGTTTTCTAAAAAATAAAACAGACTCAAACTATGCTATCCATTTACATGATTATCAACATAATTTCGATCCTTCCTTTAAAATCTTACATACAGAAAACAAAGGCTTAAAACTGAATTTGTTAGAATCTATGGAAATAAATAAACTTAAAAATACGGACCTGTTACTTAATGATCAATTAGATTTAAATAATTCACCTTTGCTAAATTTATTCTGTTAACCATATAATTAAGATTTTGTAAATACCTACCCATATTGTACCTAATTTAATTTAATTTTTAAACCCTCTGTTGGATTTCCCCGCAATTGTAACCCTCCCACTGTTTTATTTACATCTTAAATAGTTTAATTTTATTGCACCCAATTTTTTACTTTTCACCTTTATTAAATCATTGTCATCTGACGAAGCTACAGTGTTAGCGAAACATGTCATTTTCTGTCTAATATAGTGGAAATTTACAAGTTCAACTTTGTTTTACTGTATCTCATAATACTATTATTATGGATTTCCACCTAGTATCGGCTGAATCAATTAATTTGTTCAAAGAAGCTTCAGTAAGTTTCCTCGCCGTTTGGTACTTCAAATTTCTTCTAAGGTGTGCAATATGTTCACAAAACTTGTGGTTCTTCGATAAGTGTTCGAAAAATGGTGTATTCCCCAAATACATGACCCTCAAGACTCACAACAAAAGCAGACCAGCAATACAGGGATCGCTGACAGGACTTAAGAAATGGTTAACTGAAGAAAAGAAAATTCAATTCCGAAAAAGAGATATTTATAATATTTATTTAAAAGTTGTCCACACTGAATTATTGTATAAATTAAATTATATAGAATTTCTTGTTTTGGATAATGATACTAGAGAAAAAGTCAACTCTATTATTCATAAAAAATTTCTAACACAACGTAAAAAACTCACTTCCCTTATTTCCAAAGCGCCTAATCCTCCAAGACATTCTAAACAAAATAATTTTTCCGAACATAAGTTTTTTGACAGATTTATTAACTTATCTACAGTAAATTTCTCTGAAACCGAAACTAAATTAGTAGAAAAAGGTTTTAAATATAACATCCAAGAGAATATTTCTCCCAAAACTTTGGAGATATTAGGAGTCGAAACAGAACTAGCACTTAAAGACATTCCTTTTAACATTTCTCTAAAACATAAAGCCTCATCTATAATAAAAAATGAATTTTTAAAACAAACCATGCCAAAACAGGAAATTCAAATAGCCAATAATATTAAAAACAAATCTAATGATGTAATTTTCACGAAAGCGGATAAAGGTAATACCGTAGTAGCAATAAGCAAAAATGATTATATTCAAAAAACTATTGAATTCCTAAATCCCAACAACTATCAATTTTTAAAACGAGACCCTACTACCAAATTTCAAAAATCTATAAAAAGTATTATTCATAATTGTAAAAGTATATTTTCTGACATAGATTCTTCCAAATTAATTCTTATGAATCCTCAGTCTCCTAAATTATATTCACTAATAAAGCTTCACAAAGAGGGATACCCTATCAGACCCGTAGTTTCTTTCTTTTCTGCACCGTCGTATAAAATTTCAAAAAAATTAATAGACATCATTAAAAGTAACTCCCAATTTTCAGCAAAATTTGCAATTAAAAATTCTCTTGAGCTAGTAAATAAAATTAATAATATTAATTTACCTAACAATGCTAAGCTAATCTCTTTTGATGTTACTAATTTGTTTCCCAGCATACCTATCGATGAAACGATTACTTTGGTCAATCAACTTCTTACCTTAAAAAATGTAAATCTGATCAAAAAACAAGAAATTATCGATTCTCTTACAGTATGCCTTGAACAAAATTATTTTGAGTTCAACGACAAAATATACACCAGCAAAAATGGTCTTATTATGGGTAACCCCCTTAGTCCTTTATTGGCTGAAATATTTATGGATTTTTTAGAAAATAAAATAAGTAATCATCCTCTTTTCAAACAGTTTCTTTATTGGCATAGGTATGTTGATGACGTCTTAACATGTTTTCTTGGTACTGATAGACAGTTAAAAGTCTTTTTGGAATATATTAACAGCCTACACAAAAATATCAAGTTTACAATAGAACAGGAAAGTAACAATTCTATCAATTTTCTTGATTTAAATATTAAGAGAGAAAATGATAGACATGTTTTCTCCGTTTTCCATAAACCATCTCATACTGATACTGTCATACACAATTCTTCTTGCCACCCTATACAACACAAATTAGCTTCTTTTCACAGTATGATCCATAGACTAGTAACTCTTCCTCTAAATAAAATCAATTTTCAAAAAGAACTAAACATTATTAAACAAATTGCAGTTAATAACGGATATAATTCAAATTTAATTGACCAAATCCTAAAAAAGAAAACTTACAAAAAGGCTATTGACTTAGTTTTTCCTAGAAGCAAAAACTCTGACCAATTTAAACTTGTCACTTTCTTTGGACAACCTAGCAAAGTAATTGGCAATTTTCTTAACAAACTTGATATAAATTTGTGTTACAAAACTAATAACTCTTTAAGTAAATTCATCAAAAACAATAAAACTAAAAGCGATAAAAACAAAAAATCAGGCGTCTATAAATTAAAATGCAAAGATTATCCTAAAACATACATTGGCCAAACAGGTAGACAGTTTGACAGGAACATTATAACAGTTTTCTAAAAAATAAAACAGACTCAAACTATGCTATCCATTTACATGATTATCAACATAATTTCGATCCTTCCTTTAAAATCTTACATACAGAAAACAAAGGCTTAAAACTGAATTTGTTAGAATCTATGGAAATAAATAAACTTAAAAATACGGACCTGTTACTTAATGATCAATTAGATTTAAATAATTCACCTTTGCTAAATTTATTCTGTCAACCATATAATTAAGATTTTGTATACCTACCCATATTGTACCTAATTTAATTTAATTTTTAAACCCTCTGTTGGATTTCCCCGCAATTGTAACCCTCCCACTGTTTTATTTACATCTTAAATAGTTTAATTTTATTGCACCCAATTTTTTACTTTTCACCTTTATTAAATCATTGTCATCTGACGAAGCTACAGTGTTAGCGAAACATGTCATTTTCTGTCTAATATAGTGGAAATTTACAAGTTCAACTTTGTTTTACCGTATCTCATAATACTATTTTTTTTTTTAATTGGCAACTGAACCAGTTCGCTGAAATTTTCTTAATAATTTATGAAGTCCTATTTTTGAGACGTAAACGTTAGGGTATCTTTGATTAAATTTCTTTATCACAAAGCTTTAAGAACTTTCGCCCGCACCGTCACATTGAACTAAATAAATAAACCCTTTTATTCTAAGGTCAACATTTTCAAAATACAGATATGCCCGAAATAAACAGTATATACTGAAACTAAGTTGGCGGTGTTTTTATGCGTGCGCTGTCACACTCAAGTTAGCTAGTATAGACCTGTCAAGTAAACCTCAAACAAGTAATTAGTAGGGCCTAATTGTTAAAAATGGTGTTATGTACAGAGGAGAAAGTGTTTCTGGTAGAGCATTATTTTCGCTCATACTTAATGGGCCGACATAATGGTGCAAGTTTGCTATACGTGTCTGATCAATTCACACAACGGTTTAATAAACGTTCTCCAAGTAATGCTGTAATTTTGAAGGTTATTGAAAAGTTCAGAAATACGGGTAGTGTATTGTGCCAACGAAAAGGAAACTCGGGGCGTCCCAGGACAGTTAACAACAACAATAACCATGAACGTGTTTTTGAGCAAATCTTACAAAATCCGAAAGCCAGCCAGGCAAGGACAGCGTTACAACTTGATTTAAAAAGAACTTCCTTTCAAATAATCCTGAAGGAGCTGGGTGCATTTTCGTATGTGATTCAGGTACATCAACAACTACATCCTCGGGATTATCGCAGTAGAGTGGAATATTGCGCCAGAATTCTCGCGTTACAGTATGAAAATCCTGAATTTTTGAAAAATGTTTGGTTTTCAGACGAAGCACACTTTCACTTGTCAGGCTATGTGAATCGTCGCACAAATCGATTTCTGGGCTTTGCCAGACCCGATGAGGTTCAAGAGGTTCCTTTACATAGTGCAAAAGTGAGTGTCTGGTGTGCTGTGTCCGGACACGGAATCATTGGTCCGTACTTCATCGAAGAGAATGGTAGGCAAGTCACACTTAATCAACAGAGGTACAGACACATTTTAATACGATTTATCCCTGATCTACGTCAATTCTGTCGTGCACGTAACTTGGCATTTCGAAACCAATTTTTTCAGCAGGACGGGGCAACTTGCCATACTGCTGCCGCAATTCGTCAATTTCTTCAAGAACATTTTCCAAGCAAATTCATTTCACGATTTACTGACTTCCCTTATCCTTCACATTCTCCAGACCTCACAGCTCCAGACGCATACATTTGGGGCATGGCTAAAAATGCCGTTTTCAAACAGGCACCACAAACCATCGATGAATTAAAGGATGCCGTTAGAGTCTTCTTCGCAGCTCTGAGACAACCCTTATTCAATAACATGACCAGAAACTTAGAACATCGTTATGAAGTCTGTCTTGAACGAGGAGGTGCACATTTAGAACATATAATAAAGTGTCAATAATATGTATTTTTTAAATATATAATACGATTACAATTTCAGTACTGTTTATTTCGGGCAATACTGTACATCAATTCTATTTGACAACTTCAAATTTGCCCCATTCGTAAAGCAAAGTAATAAAAAGGTAAACAAATTCCTTGTTGATGGTAAAAATGCATTTATAATTCTAAAATAAGATACACACCACCCACTATGAAAATAAAGTCTAATAAAATTTTATAATTATATTTTTATTGAGCAGCAAAATTTCCATTTACCTCTAAAAATTAAAAAAACTAAAAAAATCGAAGATTTATTTTAAATTTTGGATTAAAATTTTAAACGTTATTCTAAATAAGTTTTCTAATTGGCATTTTGGTCAAAAATAAGAAATATAGGTAGTTTACTCTTAGCTAAAAATCATGTTTTTGAAGTTTTTGCGAACCCTGTATACAAAATCAAAAATTTCTCGTCGTGAATTGCATTTTTTTACAAGCAAATTTTTTTTTATCAAGAATGACTTTTTCCCGAAAAATGAAATTTTTCATCCATTTGGTCTAACCCTATCCGCGGACAGTCTGTATAATATAATATACCCATCAATTTTAACTTTGCTTTTGCTCACGAGATAAGCTGTACGTATCTTAAGGTAAATGTCTATGCTCCCCGACCGTTGACACGCGAATCTATTGCCTTATACAGGGTGTTAATTAAGTACGTAGACAAACTTTAAGGGATAATTCCTTGTATAATTTTAAGATAAAAAGTCCATATAAACGTATATCCTAAAATGCTTGGTTTTCGATATACAGGGTGCTAAAGTTTTAATTTTTTTTTGGTTTTCTTAATATTCCTTTGGAATCTTTAGAAATAATTAAATCAAATTTTGCACAAATAATAGATTTACCAGTATCTATGAACTAACATTATTAATATTTAAATAAATCTACAGGGTCCTCGTTTTTTTGTGGTCATGACCCTTTTACGCACGTCCAATTTACTTAATACGACGTCACTGACTAATTTTAAGAACAAAATCTAATTTGTCATTTTATTATTTAACATTTACCTATCCTGAAGTTTTTTAATATCTCTTACGGCTTAGAAGATATCTTGAGAAAAATAAAATAATGCATTGTTAATATTGGATAATTTAATAAGTATTGTTTCGTCCATGAGACAACGGTATTTGATACATTTTAAAACCAAAATTATGGTAAACTGAATTAAAACTTAAGCTAAGAAATAACCTTAACCTAAAGCAACTGCTGAAAATGGCCCCCTCCGACTTCAATACATGCATTGGTGCGCCTCACCATCGACTGGCGGACCCTCTCGAAAATACCAGGAGAATTCCGTATAATTTCGCACGCCTGATGTATCCTGTTTTCTTTGATCTCCTTCATTTAGAACTGGAGTTATGTATACTAGCGATTTTAGGTGCCCCCAAAGAAAGAAATCAATTGGATTGAGATCGGGCGACCTGGGTGGCCAAGGTTGAGGTCCTCCACGCCCGATCCATCGATCGGCATAATTTTCATCTAAATACTGTCGTGCAACTAAACTAAAGTGTGGAGGAGCACCATCATGCATAAGCCAAATTCAAGCTCTTTCTCCTATTGAGACATTTTCTAATAGTTCGAGTAAAACATACTCCAGAAATTGCCGATAATTGTCGCCATTAAGTCTGGGAGGCAGAAAATATGGCCCAATAAGGAAATTTCCAACAATTCTAACCCAAAAACAAAATGCATATATGCTATTTCAGCGCTTGTAAATTCAACCATTTTTACAAACACAAAACTGAAAAATCTCTTACTTAAGTTGGTGCAAAAAGTGGAAAAATAAAAATTTGTAGCAAGTTTTGATAACTAAACTGTCATAATTGTTGATTTTATTATTTTTATTGTTTGTCAAAGCCGACTTTGTTATTTTTGGCTTAAGGACGCTGCCAACTTACCATTTTGCAAATTATCCAATATTAACAATGCATTATTTTATTTTTCTCAAGATATCTTTTAAGCCATAAGAGATAGTAAAAAACTTCAAGATAGGTAAATGTTAGAGAATAAAATGACAAATTAAATTTTGTTCTTAAAATTAGTCAGTGACGTCGTATTAAGTAAATTGGACGGGCGTAAAGGGGTCATGACCACAAAAAAACGAGGACCCTGTAGATTAATATAAATATTAATATTGTTAGTTCGTAGATACTGGTAAATCTATTATTTGTGCAAAATTTAAATTAATTATTCTTAAAGATTCCAAAGGAATATTAAGAAAACCAAAAAAAATTAAAACTTTAGCACCCTGTATATCAAAAACCAAGCATTTTAGGATATACATTCATATACACTTTTTATCTTAAAATTATACAAGGAATTATCCCTTAAAGTTTGTCTACGTACTTAATTACCACCTTGTATAGCTTTTGAATAGTCAGTAATTAATATGTACTGTAAGTTTAATCGTTGTAAAGGACGATAAACAATTTGATGAAGAAAATCTTAAAAACGGAATTTAATTATTGCTTAAATGAGATTATTACAAATTTTGGTTCGTAAATAAATTGTTATTTTGCAAGTATTAAAGAAACACTTTTTTTGCGTATACTTTCAACCACACCGCGTTAAAAATAACCCTTAAAAAATCTTTGTGCTCAGCTACACTTCCGGTTAGTGTCTCTTAATTATACGACAACAATCTGCGTCTAGCGAGTGTCCTCCTGCAAAGCAGGCCATGATAAGTGTTCCTCAAGTGTTTGTTAGAGAAACACTGGAAGCCCATGCGACCTTATCTAGAATCAGTGTCAGTCCTCTTTTATGACGTCATTCGCGTCGTGGTTTTTTAAAACTTACACATACAGTGACCGGCAGAAATCTCGCCCGATATGAAAAACTTTTTTATTATTAATTTCTTAGGGAATTAGATAAATTTAATTTAAACCAATTAGAAGGCTCCTTTTTGTTTACGTTGCTTGTAGCAACGGGAGATTATCGCGATAATTTTGTTAGTTGGCAAAAGTCACTCAGAATAAAATCAAATTACATTTTATAGCTAACTTATAATTTTTATTGATACTAACCAATTTGCTTTACATATCAAACACCGGGGCCTAAAAGAGACACATCAAAAATTTAACTAAACTCGTCGGAAATATTTTTTTAAAGTTTTATTTAAACCTATGTAGACATGTAATTTCAGATGTTATGGTTGAAAACAAATTAATGTTTTTAATGTTCCTGAAATTTTAGTAATAAACCTTAGTTACTAACAAGTAAAATCAACTTTTATTGTAAAAATATAGTGCGTCATACTTAACTAAACTAATCGGAAATATGTTTTTTTAAGTTTCATTTGAAACTATGTAGACATGTAATATCAGATGTTATGGTTGAAAACGAAATAATGCTTTTAATGTTCCTGAAATTTTAGTAATAAACCTTAGTTACTAACAAGTTAAATCAACTTTTATTGTAAAAATAAAGTGCGTTATATTAAACTAAACTCATCGGAAATATGTTTTTTAAAGTTTTATTTGAATTTAAAACTTTAAAGACATTGGATTTCAGATAACAAATTTGTTATTTAATGTTTCTTACATTTTAGTAATAAAAATCAGTAACTAACGGCTAAAATGAACTTCATTTCTTAAACTCTAATTAGTTACAATTAACTAAAGCCGCCGGAAATATGTTGCTGTAGCATTTTAGCAAAAAAAATTCAATAAGAAAAATCTCCAATTTATGAAATTTTCTTCATTAATTCCTGATAATTCTGCTGCTAGGGAGATTTAAGTGACTATTTCCTGAAACGTGAAAAGTTCAAATATGTTGCAGTAGTCTGAGAGTCTATACGACATCTGTATTTGCATGCTCTCGGAAGAGATACCAGCTCCCACCCAGACGTCCATTATTGAACCGTCTGTGAAGATTAAGTGGTCTGTCTCCATTATTACTTAATTATTTTCTTATTTTTCCCTACCCGTAATGAGCATAGAAAAGCCCCTTTCGAAGTGTGGCTGCGAAACAGTGTAATCGGTCGGCTCTTGTAAATTTTGGCCTGGATGCTTTGCCTAGTATGCTTCTGTGTCCGTAGTTGGTACCGGACCAGCATTTCGAATTGTTTTAGTCGCAGAGCACTTTCTGCAGCCACACTCTTTCCATAAAAATCCACGGGTAGCAGATGCAGCATCACTTTCAGTGTCGCCGTCGGTGTTGAGTGAAGGGCACAAGTTACTCCTGAACAAGCTGCCCGTTGTATCTTTGTTAGTTTCTTCGTATGTACTGCTTTTTTCAAAGCAGTCCACCATACCACGACCCCTCAGCTTAGTATAGGTCTTACAATTTCTGTATAAATCCAATGTACTATGCTAAAAAAGGGATAATCATAATATAATTTCAAAAGATTGCAGCTTTTTCTAGTCCAATAGTAACCCTCAAAAACTATTAGGGAACTTCATTTAAGATTCACGAGTACAATCTAATATAAGCTCATTATGAAAACGATCGATATTATGTAAATTTGGAAAATTCTAAAGCAGGAGCCCGGCGTACTTAACCCGGCCACTTTTGCAGAGCGATTTTATTTAAGGCTCTTTATAAAGTGAGCCACCGAGCTATAGAAACAATTATTAAAATTACAACTTTTAATAGGTTTTTCCTTATAGTTAACTTCCCTTGGATATTATAATAAAAATGTAAATTTGCCCGAGCTAAATTTTGCGTGCTCAAAGTTTTACTTTTCTGCACGCAGTTCAGTGTGAAAAAGTAAAAGTTTTAAAAATCCCATAGGTTGAGAGTGTTTGTATCGGGTGTTGCACAGCCAGACGGGTCATGGGATATCACATGTACCGGGTGTCCACGGAAGATGGTTCGCCCCTCTAACTTTTTTGTTTTTCAAGATCATTGAATAAAATTTGGGGGATTTGTATACGACATAAAACTGCATTTTTTGACAGGTGACTCAATATTATGTAACTTCCGGTCAAACCGGAAGTGACATAAACTTTCGATTTTTAAAAGGGACACCTGGTATATTTTTCTTTTTTTTTGACTCCACATGACATTCTTAATACAACAATGTGTCACTTGTCATTTTTTGTCACCAAGAAAATATTTTTTTTCCAAATTTATTGTTTTATCTAGAGGGTTATGAATACCAAAAAATCACTTATTTCAGTTCTTTAATCTTGGGAAAAATACAATTTTACTATTTTTGGTCCAATGCTATGTGCTATGTAAAATTTAATCTTTAAAGTTGTATAACTTATTTTTTTTAAATGGCAACATGGTGGCTTCCATAAAAAAACTTTAAAAAGTTAACTTGGAACTTTCCTAAAATAAAGCATCCTTTAAGAATAAATTTAGATCTAAATGTATCAAGTAGCCTGTGACCAGCAAAACTGATAAAACAAAATCATGCCTGGAAGAAAATTGACATGCCAACAGCTTCTGCCAAAGTAAATTAGTTTGATGTTTAAAAAACATGGAAAATACTAGTTTTACAAGGAGTGAAAAAGTTGATATGTTATTATTGTCAGGCTCATTTCGCATTTTCGGAACCAGTTTTGGGTACCTAATAGTGCCGGGTTGGATGACACCGATTACAATATCTTTGTGCGTAAAGTCGTGCAGCATCGATTGAATTCTTTCTACATTTTCCAAACACTAATAACAACTTTTTCACTCCTTGTAAAACTATTATTTTTCATGTTTTTTTAAACAACAAACTAATTTACCTAGGCAGAAGCTGTTGGCATGTCAATTTTCTTATTTTGTTTCACCAGTTTTGCTGGTCACAGGCTACTTGATGCATTTAAATCTAAATTTATTCCCAAAGGATGTTTTATTTTAGGAATGTTCCAAGTTAACTTTTTAAAGTTTTTTGATGACAGCTTTTCTAAAACCTAATAGTGTATGGTATCCAAATAATCGTAATAAAATCCCCTTTTTCTTAACCCGACGAGCCACCAGGTTGCCCTTAAAAAAAAAAGTTATCCAACTTTAAAGATTAAATTTTACATAGCACATAGCATTGGACCAATGAAATAAGTGATTTTTTGGTATTCATAACCCTCTAGATAAAACAATAAATTTGGAAAAAAAATAATTTCTTGGTGACAAAAAGTGACAAGTGACAGATCGTTGTATTTAGAATGTCATATGAAGTCAAAAAAAGAAAAAATATATCAGGTGTCCCATTTAAAAATCGAAAGTTTATGTCACTTCCGGTTAAACCGGAAGTTACATAATGTTGAGTCACCTGTCAATTAATGCAGTTTTATGTCGTATACAAATCCCGAGAATTTTATTCCATTATCTTGAAAAACAAAAAAGTTAGAGGGTCGAACCACCTTCCGTAGACACCCGGTATATTCTGCTACTCTCAAATATTTGCTCCTCTATTTATTCACATCAAAATTATATTAGACTTTTCTGAATGTCATTGTATGAGACAAAACAAATCCTAATGAAATAAAAACATATCTAAAAGAAAATGGCATGGCAGCCTCTGAACGTGAAAAGCTAAAAACGAAGTCCGAACACAGATACAGCTCGTTCAAGGTAGAAGTGCCAACCGAATGCAGAAATGAACTGCTAAATAAAAACTTTTGGCCAGTAGGAGTGGTGGTTAATAACTTTTTAAACTTAAAGAAGATAATGCCTCAACTCATGAGGAAAAAACAAGAGAAGATTCCATACTAGATATAGGAACACAATCTAATGCTCCCACAAACTCAAAGGAACAAAGGACCAAAATAAGACTTTTCCACCAAAACGTCCAATCAATAAGAAACAAGGTTAGTGAGGTTGAGACTTTTTTTGTTGATAAACTCATTGATATTGTCTGTCTGAGCGAACACTGGCTTTCAGTTGATGAAGCTTCCACATTTAATATACCAGGATACAACCTTGCTGCAGTTTCATGCAGGTCCACTCATAGGGGTGGAGGAGTAGCAATTATGCTCAATTCAAATTTTAATATTAGTTTTAGAATTTTAAATGAGATAGGAACTCTCACTGAGGAGAAAGTAGTAGAAATTTGCTGTATACATATAAAGGAACTTAACTTATTTGTTTTTTCAGTATATAGATCACCATCGGGCTCTGTCGATGTGTTCATGGACGTCATTGAGAAGTCACTGAGCACTGTTGTTGGTAAAGGGCATATCCTGATGGCTGGTGATTTTAATGTTCATTTTAATACCAATACAAGGGAATGCCTGGAGCTGTGTGGGGTGCTTGAATCGTTTGGCCTTTCCCAACTGGTCATGGAACCAACGCGAAATGGGAACTGTCTCGATAATGTTTTCTCAAGCTTTGGAAGCCAGGATTGTCGTGTGTCATTACTTGATACTGCCTTCTCTGACCATATTGGCCAACTCGTAGAGTTTTCAATCCCTAATAAGATTCTGGATACTTCCTGGACAAGGGTAGTGTGCCGACCAGTGACACAGATGGGAAAGGCATTGTTTTTTCGGTGTGTCAGTGAGGTCAACTGGAGCTTTATCACTCAAGCTCGGGTGCCGGTGGATGAAAAATTCTCTATGTTTCTGAATGTTCTCGTGCAGGCCTTGGAGCACTCGTTTCCCGAAAAATCATTTATAAATCGTAAAAATCAAAATCGTGTTGTAAACTGGTTTAACGATGATTTAAAGTCAATGAGAGAGGTTTTACACTTTTTAAGAGAGCTTGATAACCAATATCCTTCGACACATACAAAACAACAACTCGCTGCCTATAGAAAAGTTTATCAAAATGCCATTAAGGCTGCAAAAATTCAGGCTAATGATAACCTCATTAGAAGTGCCTCAAATCCTGTAAAATGTATGTGGAACGTTATCAATGATCATCGCAACGGGCCAGGTAAGAAATCTGAAACGCCAGATATTCCACCTGATCAACTAAATGACTTTTTTATTAATATTGCACTTGAGCTACAGGCACAAATTGGCGTTCCAGACGTTGATCCCCTCTCCTTCATAACAGATATACCTAAAAACATCTTCAATTTTCAGGAGGCCACTTACAATGAGGTTAGGGATATATTAAATGGTCTCAAAAACAAAAAAAGTAAAGATTGCTTTGGCTTTACGGTGGAAATTATCAAGAGCATTAAAGAACTGATAATAATCCCTTTGACAAAATTAATCAATCAATGTCTTAGGGAAGGATGCTTTCCATCAGCACTCAAGAGGGCGGTTGTTGTTCCTGTATTTAAGAAGGGAGATACTAGTGATCCTTCAAATTATAGACCGATATCACTCCTGCCAATATTATCAAAAATTTTTGAGAGATTTCTATCAATACGCATATTGCATTTTTTCCAACAAGAGAAAATGTTTACAGAGAGTCAGTTCGGTTTCAGAAAGGGACTTAGCACAACATCAGCTATCTTAGACTTGATTTCTCATATACAGGATTCTTTCGAAAATGGGGCCTACTTGTCGAGTACCTTTTGTGACCTCAGCAAGGCTTTTGATTGCGTCTCGCGTGAGCTTCTGCTGAGGAAGCTGAGGAAGTATAACTTTTCCGATAAGAGTATCGAAGTCATATCCAGTTACTTGTCGAATCGGCCTCAGGTTGTGAGGACTGGTGGGGTGGACTCTGCGGAGAGGGAAGTGGTGGTTGGTGTGCCACAGGGATCAATCTTAGGTCCTCTATTGTTCCTTATATATATAAATGATCTACCTCAAGCTGATCGCACCAGCCACTACACCATCTTTGCGGATGACACAAACATTTCCTGCACAGGCCAGGATTATGATGATTCTGTAGAGGCATCGCGCGTTGCGCTAAGTAGAGCTGAAAGCTGGTTTATGGCTAACGGGCTGTTTTTGAACATCAGTAAAACCCAAAGAATGGTATTCTCGATGAGATGGCTTCCTAGTGAGAATGATGTTGTCAGGTTCTTAGGTGTGAATTTGGATTCCAGATTATTATGGAATCATCATGCGTCCTCCCTGGTTTCTAAACTGAGTTCCAATTCCTTTTTGCTTCGTAGACTATCGGACAGTGTGTCTCAACCCGTCTTAAAGCAGGCCTACTTTGCTCTTTTTCATTCCCACATATCTTATGCAATTTTGGTTTGGGGCCACTGTGCCGGTGCTATGGATGTCTTTCGTGTCCAAAGGCGTGCGGTAAGAATAATTTCAAATTTATCATATCGAGAGGATTGTAGGCATGCGTTTATATCCCTAGGGATACTCGCACACCAAATTTTATTATTTTCCAATGAACCAATTAACAGTTATTTAGAAAAACTTGGCTGCTAAGGCAAAATAGTATGTGAACAACGTGAGTTTTGACAAAAATAACTTTTATTTTTTTATGAAGTACCGCTTTTTTTAATAGTTCAATAAAATTGGCATAAAACGAGTTGCGCATTATAACCGATTATTTTTTAACATTAAAAATTAATTTGAATTAGAAATAAATGATATGAACAATTCATAAACAGTTTTACCGTGACTATTTAACTAGAGTGTTTTACACTGGCAAAATGTCATAGCAACGGCCGGTCTTCTACTGGCAAAATTACTACCTGCACCTACCTGGACAAAATTCACATGTGATTTTTGCCGCGGCAAAATTTTGTCTTTTTTCTAGTTAAATAGTCATGTCGAATACCACTCGAGAAAAAATTGTGTAAGCAAAATTGTTCTCAAGGATTTATTTAAGTTTGTTGCTTTTAAGCAATTTCGCTCATGACATTTTTGACAAAATCACGAGCCGTCAGGCATCATTCGCGAAATTGCCAAGCAACAAACTTTCATACCTTTCGAAAATTTTGCCGACAAAATTTTATCTCTTGTGATATTATATATGAAAATAAAATAGCAATATACAGGGTGTCCCAAAAGTAATGGAACACAGAGCAGACTCCTTAAGGCGAAATAATGCTATTTATTTAAACATGTCTCATCCCAAAATTAATAACAACCAAGATATAGGGTGTTAAAGTTTTAATTTTGTTTTCGTTTCTTTGCGATTATTTCTTAACGAAACGACATAGCTGCACAAAATTAAGGATTTTGAGGTTTTTTGAGGTGAGGAATTCAAAACTATTCAGAGTTTTTGTGTAACCAGTAGAGGGCGCTGCCTACGGCATGGCCTCCTTTTAGCTGGCTTAACTTTGTTTAGGCTTCTAATATCGATCCGACTATTAAAAAAATAAGTTACTTTACTTCTTTTACATCAAAACCGTATAACTTATTGAAGTCCAGTCTATGGTGCACCACTCGATATGATTGTATTTTATGCAACATGAGACAAACATTGTTTCTAGCGCATGCGCAAAGTGCTTCTTCGACAATTGACTACTGGCCCAAACTCTGCTTCGAATCACTTCGCGCACGCCGAAAAAAAACATTTTTACTCTAAAGGATTCAGCGTTTTAGTTTATCCATTGAAGATAAAAAGCATAAAATGTGCAGCTAACAATTCAATTTAATTACCTGCAAGTGTGTTGACCAGAATTTGCTGTCCTTATACATCAATGACAAAACAACCCAGGGTCGAGTGCAGAGTGAAGCAATTTTTATTTCTGTAATAATGTCGCTGATGATAGTTTCAGTTATAAAATGTATATCGTGTTTGTACAGATTATGTTGAAATAAATAAATGTGTGTCATAATTGTGAATATGTACAAATAAATAATTTTTGTCACATAAATATAATGACATATATTGTAAATATATATTTGTCTTCAGATCTTGGCAGTTCTGTTTATTAGTTATTAAATTACCTTTAGTATAAATGATATTTAAACAACAATGGCCAGGGAAGAATAATTATTGTAGTAATTCTAGATATACAAGGATAATAATAATACTATAATTTGGCTTTGAATTGCTGAAAATATTTTATTTTTGTTTGATCAATATACTGTCAATAATGTATTGAATTAATTAAGATAATAAATATTTATTAAAAATTGAAACGGTGTAACTCTCATGTACATCCCAGCAAACAGTGTTATTAGGCAAGGTAAAGATTTCGCACTGGCAATGTTGGCTTCATGATGGCAAAATGTTGCCAATACATTATTCTTAAATTTGCAACAAATGGCAAACATGCATGATTTCTCAATAAAAAATATGCATTGGTCCATCATTTCAAAAAAGGTAATCACAACTTTTTTAACTTGCCAATGAATTTAAATTACATTTTTTTTACAGAAATGCCAATATTATTTAACATCAGGCAACCCGTTAATGTCCCATTACATTTTCTTTGATAATGCATGTGTGAATGCGTTTAACTATTCTAGGATTAAAAATTAAATGATAAATTATTTCTAACGTCTTAAATGTATTTACATTGTGTATTTCCGCCTATGAATTTCTAATAACAGGCAACCAGTAAATGCCCATTTCCGATATCGCGACAAAGAATGAGTAAATGCATTTTGTTAGCCTAAATATGGCCTAAAAATGTTGATCTTTTTCTTAATTTATACATCCCGCGCTTTAACTGTCACATGATGATATCATTGGTCCCACGTTAATCTGCATTGGCAGATGATTGGTCGCGAAGCGGGATTATGGGAATGGGGTTAGAAATATCTTTAGTTTGTTTGTACTATTCTTGTTTTCAGTTTCGGCCGATTTCACGGTAAATTTCCTAATCATTATATTATTATAAGTATATCTCTCCGAGTTCCTACAACCTAAGTAGGTATACCAATACAATAAATAAAAAGCGAACTTTGAATTAAAACCAGATACAATAATATTAATATTATCATAAAGTCTTTTACCAACACAGACAGTTAAAGCTTTACCTATGGTTAAAACCACGTTAAAACGCAGACGCCATTTCTCGACGGGGGATTCAGCCCGTTTTGTGCTTTAGTTGCTTACTGCCTTTTTTTCTGCAGAAGAATGACGGATACGTGAGAGTGGAATAATAAATCGCCAAAGTAAGTATTTTTTTATACTTATTGGAAACAGTTATAATATGATATAGGTACACATGTTTAAAACTACCAGTAAATCCACAAAAAAATGGTATGGCCGTGAAGCTTAAAATAATATTTCTATGATTTTTTTTTCAGGTAAATGTTCTGAAACTTCATGGGGGCGAAGACTCCACAGACACAACTAGGAGGGTTATGACCAAGTTAAATGGACACGACTTTGCCTTGGTAATAAATTGATCGGGAAGAAATAATAAGCCGCCATTTTATTCCTTTATACATTGAATATCACTATTTTACCTACACATAAAAGATGTAATTTAACAGGTATTGCATATGTAAATATTTTTGAATACATATTATGTACAGAAACGCTGGTGCTTTATTTTTACCATTTAACATGTAAAGGCTAAATAATAATTTGCCTTGATTTGCCCAGCAAGGCAAAGTGCCTGGCGGCCTACTGACGACCAGCGGGTCAAAAAGATACATTTGCGGTAATGGCTGCCAATACTGTGCCAATGAACAAGGAGGGCAATGCCAATACATTAAAAGCGTTTTGCCTGCCTGGCATGTTTGCTGGGATGTATATTGTTTTTGTTATAATGTTTACAGAATACGTAAAAACGTTTAAATTTTATTACTATTTTCACAATAACCTAACATTTGTTTTTACATTCTGCGGACTATATCCCAATATACAGGGTGAGTTTTTTAAAGTGTTACAAGGCGATATCTCGAAAACGTTTTAAAATATTTTCTTAAAATTTTAGTGAGGGAATAGTGAGATGGGGGGACATATTTAAACATATTTTTGACGTCTCCCCCCTTCCCTAATTTGAGGGGTGGGGTAAATACGAACCTACGTAAAAAACTACGTACGTATACAAAAAATGTTTTCACTTGCTCCCCTGGTTACGAAATTATGATTTATTTAAAAGAATTTACCTCTTAACTCCAACTTATTTAGTAAATTTTAATAAAAATTTAAATACCAATAAATCAAGGTCACTTATTTTAAAATTATTGCTCGTTTCCATGAAAATGCGTTGTTTTAACTAAAGTCAGTAGAGACTTTTTACGTTTTAACGTTTATTTCTCAGTTTGGTTAATTAAGTACAGGGAGTACAGAAAAAAACTACAGACAAGCATTAGCGTGAGCGGGGACTGCGGAGAAGTTTCCTAATAATCCGAAATCTCACATGGCATTTAAAAGGCTGGAAACAAGAAGTCGTACAACCGACAACCTGAAGACGAAACCACGAGTTCGAAAGCGAACTAAAACGAATGAAAAAAGGGCAGTTGAGGTTATAGGAATTGTAGCGATTGACCCGCATGTAGGTTTTAGGCGGCTTGCTAGAGGTGCTGGAATAAGTCAGAAAAAGTTATGATGTAAGTATATTGCATTTGCTTAAATTTTATCCATACCACATTACACTTTACCATGAGCTATATTGGCAAGACTTAGAAAATCGAGTTATACTTTGCAATTAGGTTACGAGACAAATGCAAGGAAATAACAGGTTCCTCAAGAATAGTGTTTTTCTGACGAAGGTACTTTTCATAATTGTGGCCAGATAGGATTTTTGGTTATCAGGAGAAATGAAATTTCCTTTTTTTTTGTTTGTTTTTTTAAAGGCAAATAGACACAATATGCACTATTGGGCGTCGGAAAATCCCCACTGGATGAGAACTCTGCCAAATCAACATCCTTGGTCAATTAATATATGGTGTGGTATAATCGGGGATAGAGTTATTGGCCCTCATTTCTTCGAAGGCCACTTAAATGATGAAATGTATACAGATCTTTTTAGAAACCAATTACCCCAATTATTAAACCAAAACATAACTTCTGACATGTGGTTTCTATAGGACGAAGCTGCACCGCATTATGCGATATAGGCCCGTAATGCGATAAACGAATTGTTTGAAAACAGGTGGATAAATCGATCTGGTTCGGTAAAGGGCCTGCTAGGTCCCCGGATTTGACCCCCCTTGACTTTTTCATTTATTTATTTTTTATTTTATAAAAGATAAAGTGATGGCGGCTACACCTACAACTTTAGATGATATGAAATACCGAATCCGCGTTGCATGCTTATTAGTGAGATATAAAATGTTACAACGGGTACGATATTTATTCTGAAAAAAAGTGACAAAGTGTTTGGAAGTTAAAGGGAGACATTTTGAACATCTTCTGAAGCGTGACAGACGATAAATAAGTTGAAATTAAATAGTAAAGTATGCTTTGTATTTTATAACCTAATAAATCATAATTTCGTAACCAGAGGAGCAAATCAAAAGATTTTTTGTATACGAACGTAGTTTTTTACGTAGGTTCGTATTTACCCAAAAAAAGTACATTGTCTCATTTAAAATTCCAAAGTTACCCTCCACCCCTCAAAATGGGGAAAAGGGATAGACATCAAAGATATGTTTAAATATATCCCCCCCTCTAAATATCAAGAAAATATTTTTACCCGTTTTCGAGATATCGCCTTGTAACACTTTAAAAAACTCACCCTGTATACAGGGTGGCTCTCTCTCTCTTCGCGTCGGTCTATTTACGAGAAACCATATAATTATTTTAAAAAGTCCTTATTGTAAGGTATCCCTTATGAGCATGTTTTAAAATTATTTTGAATCATATAGGGTGCTTCAAAAAAACGTTAAAGATCAAAGTAGTAACAACTTAAATGGAATATTATTACATATTTCGATAAAGCGGAAAGTATTTGAAGTCAAGTTACTGTTATAATTCTAATGCCGAAGTCATGACGAGATATTTAGTAAGGTTGAAATATATACCTCTTTAAAAAAGCGTACAGGGTGAGGGTGTGTGTGTGTCGGTGTGAATATACAAATATATATATAATTATTTAAATTTTTTAATATCACTTCAAAAACATATTAAATTTAAAATGTTTACCCAAAAATATTATTTTTTACATTATAATAATCAACAATCCCTAATTTATAATTTTCTTTAGGAGTTTACATTACTCAAAATATTTCTTTTAATTTACACATTCACAACTTATGTGGAGGTTGTTATGCCTTGAATGTACCTTCTTATGAAATAGTTTATACAGTCCTTCGAAATGCTTATTCGGCTTTTATAGAATCCCTTTTAAAATATAGAATTTGTTTCGGGGGAAATTAATTTAAATATCCTCGCCACTTTATTCTTACTTTACAAAAGAAAGTTATCAGGTATTTGTGTAAAGCAAGATCTAATAATTCTTGTAAACCTTTGTTTACCTTAAAAACAATGTTAATACTTTTTATATTGAAAACAGTTTGTTTGATACATAAAAACAAAAAAATAATTAAAAGCAATTATTGTGGCATATCGGACAAGTGTGTAACTGTTTTTTATATTGGAATACACAGGGATCCAAGCACAATGGATACCCTAGGGCGAGTAGACCACGACGGCCGTTTTATCCTTGTTAGGACTCTACTGGCAGCCATAGTCCAAGCAATCGCGACAACGGCCTTAAGATGTATTATAAGCCTTTTGCAAAATCAAAACGGCCATTAATAGCGTTTGCTATACTGGATTGTGATGCACTTCGTGGTTTATTTAGTTGTCTACTTTTCGATTATTACCAGTATGATTTCCTTTTATATTAGAGTTAAGTCCGCTGGGATGGCGCTGCGGTGTATTGATGGCCGCTTTGATTTTACATAAGGCTTTTAATACATCTTACCGCCGTTGTCGGGATTGCTTGGGTTATGGCTGCCCGTAGAGTCCTAACAAGGACGAAACGGCCGTCGTGGTCTACCCACTCCAGGGTATCCATTGTTCTTGGATCTCTGTATATTCCAATATAAAAAAAACAGTTACACACTTGTCCGATATACCACAATATTCGCTTTTAATTATTTTCAAGGATACTATATTATCTTTTAAAGAAATAATATTAATTTGCATACTTATAATACAAGGCAACACTTTAATATTGTTCATTTGAAAACTTCCCACCTCGATTTTCCTGCTTTAAAATGAAAATGTGGAAAATCGCTCAGACCCGTCGATTTTTATTTCGAGGAAGACATTTTTGCGTAAATTGTCAATCTTGTTACTTCAAGCCCATAGGAGGGAGGGGGGGTAAGATCTAAATCTTAAATGGATACCCCTATTTTATATAATTTTTTTGGATTCTGCATAAAATTCTGAACATTTTTTAATAAAGGCATTATTAGTCTATACTTAACAGTTTCCGAGATATTGACTCTTAAAAAATTACATTTTTGAACTTGTCAACTTCCGGTCAAACCGGAAGTACTATATTTCTTATATCCGGTTAAAATCCAGCTAAATTATATAAAATAGGGGTGTCCATTTAAGATTTAGATCTTACCCCCCCTCCCTCCTAGGAGCTTGAAGTAGCAAGATTGACAATATACGCAAAAGATGTCCCCCTCGAAATAAAAATCGACTGGTCCGAGCGATTTTCCACATTTTCATTTTAAAGCAGGAAAATCGAGGTGGGAAGTTTTCAAATGTAATAAATTTATAATTTATGATTCTAAAAATGTTTTAAAATTATTTTCCAGTAAATAATAGAAATAATCAAATGAGAAGATGTTTAAAAACTGTTAAATAGTATATTAAAGTACACGTTTCATAAGAAGCGGTTTTAGCGCACGGGTCTATTTTAAAAAACGAGCCACAAAGCGGCGAGTTTTTTTATTGACACGTGCGCTAAAACGCCTTATGAAACATGTGCTTTATACATTTTTTTCTATTTCACCTTTTATAATCAAGAAAAATACATTTTAAAAAGAAAATAAATCCTTCAAATTTTGTAAATTTTTATATCTAAATTTTATGTTGGTAATACTATTTTTTATCATAGCAACCTCTGGACAACAAAAATTATTTTGCAAACTCATTTTTTGATTTATTGACCCATTTTCACCACGATATTCTAAAGTTATTTTAGCGATATAAGATTTGAAATTGGATGGAATACATTGTGTGATCCTTGTACATTCGGTACATATACAGAGCGTTCGGAAATTCGGGAGATTTTGCTACTTTTTTTCGAATTTCAAAAGACGTGATTTTACGTCACGGCATTGCAATTTAGTATAGGGAAAATGGAAAATTCAAATAAAGTTGAAGTTAAAATCGACATTGGAAGGTTAGTAGATTAAATTTTGGATAGGATTTGGCAGAAAATGATAACTTGAAGCATCTACAAAAGATTGATTTATAGATTTATGCAACCAACATACATGACTGTTATCCACACAGAATAAAAAAGTAGGTTATCAAGCTATTTTTCCTCAGCGAAAAATGGGTTTTCTTGTAAATCACAAAGGCCGCGCAAGTCAATAAAATAAAACATTAAAGTGTTACCAACGTCAAATAAGGAAAAAACGCGTATCGAAATAGCTTCATTACGATACGCAAATGCGTATCGTACTGAGCTTATTATGAACGTAAAATAGAAAAAATATATTATTAAAACGCATTTTATTAATAAATATCTGGATGGTAGTCTGTCATAATTATTTGCATTTTTTATTTTAACATTTTAACTTTTACTATAATATAAATAATTTTACTGTTTAGTTTTTAACAGCTTTCTGGATAACGATGTTTTATTTTGATATTAAAGTATATTTTGACTTTGACTTTACAGCTTACTGACTACTGCCAATATAATAAATCAATGAGCTTAAAATACAGTTCTATCAGCAACATATTTTATATCGAAAACAACAGGCAATTAAAAAGACAAAAATACACCAGCGTTTAAAAAAGGAGGCCGTTCATTCCCGGCAAAGTCGTCGTCGCTACGTGTTCTATTAGCAGTAAATTAAATCAGTGGATTTTTCAGTTTAATTGCCAGAACCGCCAAATTTACGATGGTCCTATAAAAGAGGGCTTTACGCGAAACCAACCACATTTAACTTTTTTCATGCGAAATTGCACTTTTCTAACTCTAGATTGTTTATTAGCAGACGATAAAAGTAAGACCAGCCGGTTTAAAACACGTAAAATAGTATTAACTTTCAGTCAAAGTTTGTGTAACTAAAAATAATCTTTTAGGTCGTTGGTACAGTTCATTTACTTTTCATTCTGCTCAGTGTGTTGCCAAATCACCCTCAGAAGTCCTGAACCACAATCGATTTTCGACTGCAAGCAATGGGTGGCTAGAAAATATATTAACAATTTAATGGTATTTAATTGAAGACGCACTATACGGGTAATTTTACAGCTTGTTATTATTGATTTGGTTATTTTAAGGCGGGGCAAGCTTCCTCCACTGCAGTCTTCTATCTTATTGTGCTAGTTTTATTAGAAAATGTTTGTTTCTTCCATAAGGTTCAACAGTTTCCTACCAAGTGCTTGTTAGGTGAAAGGTTGTCACCGCGTTAATTATTCCCGAAGATATTGAGTCTTTTCCGGCTTGGTGCTTTGCAGCTGCCTATTCATTGAAGATGTGTTCTTAAGTGATAATAAATATGCCAGTCTTCTGTTTAGTTGCATCGAGATAGATGGTGATTTTGCACCCATCTGTCTAATGTTGTTTTGATATTCCAAATGCAGGTTCAGGGACCTTGATTTCAAGCAGATCCGGCTCTCACTAGTTCATCTGCTTTTTCGTTGCCTTTTATCCCTGAGTCACCAGGAACCCGCAGGAGTTCAACCTTGTTATTCCTGGCTGCCAGTTCTTTCAGGTCGTTAAGGCACTTCATTGTAATTTTTGATGTATACAGTTCAGAGCAACATAGCTAGTACACAAAATGATGCTTGCAAATGTAAAAATTATAGGTCGAATTACTTGAAAACTAGACTTTTTCGAATATACTTTAAAATGTCTTTATTCCCAACTAACTTTTACAGTTCATTACATGGAAAGTGACAACATAATATAGAAAATAATAACCAAAAAAAAAATAACAATAAAAAAAAAATTGAAGTTAATCCAATTTAATTCATTAATAAAATCAATGTAAAAAAAAATAGTATAAATAATTTAATTTAGTAAATATTTCTTTAATTGTTTTTTAAAAGTTGCCAATTTTTTAATTTTTCTGATATTTTGTGGAAGATTGTTATATTTTATTATTCCGTCATATAAAAGCGATTTTTTTCCGAAATTATTTTTACTGGTATAGTTTGATAATTTATGCAATGTCTGGTGTTATGATCATGTAATGTCTTATTCTCCTGAAGTGTTATGTTTGATTTTTTTTCTTTTAAAATAATAGAGTGAATTAAAATACAAATTTTTAATTTATAAATGTTTTGAACGTGTAAATACCCTTTCGGTCTATATAGATTAACAGTTGGTTCTAAATGTGGTAATTTGTGTATACATTTAATAACTTTATTTTGTAATTTATGTAATGGTTTTAAGTTTGATAAACAAGCAGATCCCCATGCAGAAGCTAAGTATTGTAATTTTGAATATATTAATGAAAAATATATATTTTTTAAGTATTTCAAAGGAATAAAATATCTAGCTCTGTACAAAACAGATACCAAATGAGATATCGAGTTGATAATATACTGGATATGGCATTTCCAATTTAAATTTTGGTCTAAAATTAATCCTAAAAATTTTGTCGTTTTTGAATATTGAATATTTTCATTATTAAATGTTAAGGGGTTAATGATGGAATTTATTTTATTTTTAGTTATAAACATAAAAGAAGATTTTTTAAAATTTAACGTAAGTTTATTTGATTGAAGCCAAGAAAGAAGTATTTTTAAATCATTATTAATATCAAAATACATTTCTGCAAGAGTTTCAGCAAAATAAATAATTGTCGTATCATCTGCAAATAGCTTTATATTGCCTTTTAAGTTCAATTTGGAAACAGAATTAATGTAAATTAAGAATAATAACGGACCTAATATTGATCCTTGTGGAACTCCACATATTATTTCTTTTTCCGAACTTTTTCTTTCACCAATTTGAACAAATTGTTTACGATAGCTTAAATAACTTTGAAGTAGTTTGTGTGTATTTCCCCTTATCCCAATACTGTATAATTTTCTTAATAAAATATCATTGTTTACGGTGTCAAAAGCCTTACACAGATCTAAGGATAGTAAACAGCATTTTTTACTGCTGTCGACATTAGATTGAATATTTGTTATGATATCTCCTACAGCTATTTCTGTATCCTTAGATCTACGAAAACCATACTGGTTAGTAAAAAGCAAAATTTTGGCTTTCTAGAAAATCGCATAATTTATTATTTATTATTTTTTCTAATATTTTTGAAAAGATTGGTAAAACAGATATTGGGCGATAATTGCTGCATTTATATCTTTTATCAGTTTTAAATACTGGAGTTACTTTAGCAATTTTCATTTTTTCTGGAAAAATACCTGTTTTTAGAGATAATTTAGTTAAATGAAATAAAATTGGAGTAATTTCATTTTTTAAACACTTTACAATTTTAACCGATATATTGTCAAATCCATTTGCTTTTTTTGTCTCAAGGTCGTCAATAATTTGTTCTATTTCCTTTTGGGTTATTTCCTCGGTATTAATAAAAAAAGATTTTTCTTCTGTCTCCTCGATACATTTTTGGACTTGCGGAATTTTCTTAGCCAGTACTTGTCCTACGTTTACAAAATGATTGTTGATTTCTTCACATATAATTTGCTGATCTTCAACTTTATTTCCATTAATTTCAAGGTAATTAATCAATGGCTTGGCTTTCTTATGTCGATTTGTTAAAATCAAATTTAAATTTTCCCAGATTCTTTTTTGATTACTAGTGGAAAATTGTTCCTTGTAATAATTTTGTTTGGTTACCCTAATTTTTTTTTTTACGAATTTATTATAATTATCATAAATTTCTTTATAATATATACTGTTAGGATTCTTCTTTTTCTTGGCATAATGTTTATCACGAGTTTTAATAAATTTAGCTATTTCTTGTGTAAACCATTGTTCTGAATCTTCTTTTATTTTGATTGATTGCGTAAATGAACACTTTTCAAAAGTTTTAAAAATAGTATCATATAAATAATATGGATCTTCAAATAAATGTATATTATTATTTATTAACATCAGCTCAAGCTTTAATTTATCCATATTGAATTTTCTACAAGATATAGTTTTACTTGTTGCTTTTTTGTTACTCGATAATATTTCCACTGGAACTGAAATAACTTGAACTTTATGATCACTTATAGAACTTGTTTCTAGTTGTATATTTATTTTTTGATTTATATTAGTTATTGCGTGATCTATTAACGTAGAGGTATTACCAGCATCTCTTGTGGCCATGAATTTGTTACACAATTGATAACCATTGGTTGCATACACATCTAGAAGTTTTTGAGTTTCACTATTTTCGTTAAGTACATTAATGTTTATATCACCAACAACAATACAGTCTTTGCTTAATGTATTTAAATATTCCAATTTCTGGTCTAAAAAATTTAAAAGTAATTCATTTTTAGTTGATGGTGGTTTGTATATTCCACAAACCAATAGTTTTGGACATTTTATGCTTAAAGAAATATATGACAATTCATCAAGTTCAATTTTTTCCAAGACATCAAAGTTAATTTTTGACTCAACAAAAATTCCCAACCCACCCCCTCTTCTTAATCTACTAGCAAAGATTGAGGTAAAATTTTTAAAATTAAATTATAATATTTTTCTTCGGTTTTCTTAACCCATGTTTCTGCTATAATAATAATTTGAACATTTTGTTTAAGAGCTAAAATTTCAATTTCATCTATTTTGTTTTTCATTGATCTTGCATTTAAATATAAAATTTTAAGATCTTGTGTAATATTTATATTATATTTTCCCATTATTAATTATAGTTTATTTTTTCTTTGGCTTGTTTAATTTTCAATTTGTGTAATGGACAATCACTTTTATTGGCTTCGTGGTTATATTCATTGTTTTGATTATATAATTTATTGTAATTAATACAGTTAGAGCATTTTGGAAATTCTTGTTTGCATTCCCAATAATCATGTCTATCAGTACAAAATGAGCAGACTTGATCCTTTTTCTTGCAATCTTCTTTTTTATGGCCATATCCACAGCATTTAAAACATATCATTATATTTAAGTATTCTCTTACTTTGCATCTATCCCACCCTAATGATATATCCTTGTCAACTAATTTTCTAAAAGTTTCTCCTTTTGCCTCTATGTAAATAATATACCGATCTGAATATTTTAATTTTCTTGTATATTTAATGCTTATGCTGTCATTTTCGTTTAAATAGTTTAATGCTCGCATTTCTTTTAATAGTTCTAATTCAGTATACATTTTTTTTGGCCCTATTAATACTAATCTTGGTAATTTTAATTTTGAATTATAAATTGAATATTTTTCATCTAATTTATTTTCTGATAATATTTTTATTTTTTCTGTCCTCCTTTGATTTACCTTTAATGATAATTCCGCCATTTTTGATTTCCTTTATTCCACTTACTGATGCCATAACAGTTGTTGGATTAATTTTGTTTTGTACTTCATTTTTAGTTTGCTGATATGTTTGATGCTTCTTTGGTTTAATAATCAGTACTGGAAAATTTTGTTTATTAACTGTTTTTGTTGGTGATTTTAAAATTTGTAAATAAAGTTCATTTTTTTCTTGAATGGCGTTTTCTCTTCCATTTGAATTTTTCAAAATTTGGTTAATATTTGAGTCAATTGTTTTTAATTTTGAAGAAATATTTACTGTTTCTAAAATTTCCACTTTAGATTTTAGTTCGTCCATTATTTGAATCAATTTTTCAAATTTTTCATTTAATTTATATATAATCTCTTTAAATAGAATATTTTCTTCTTCAAGTCTTTTGATTTTACTATTTTGTTCAGTTGAATCTTTATTTTCTACGCAATTTATGCATGTCCATTTTAAACTTATTTTTTTAATTTCAGATGCTTCTTTTTTTGATAATCTTGTACACAACAGACAAAAAGATTCTTCACATTTACTACACATAAATGAATTTGTCTTAGTTGTAAATTTACAACTGCATTTTACACATTTTTCATTATTTATTTTCTTTTCTTTATTTGATGAATCTATTGCAGGGCCTGCCTCTATTTTGTCTTGTGTGTATATACCAAAATTTTTAACGAAATTTTCATATCTATCATCACTTGGATATTTTTCCGGTATATAAATGCTTTTATTGTCACTGTCTTCTAGGTTACTTGAATTTTGGTTATTTGTCACTGTCATTATCTTTGGTGTCAAATTATCTTTTCGTTTTTTACCCATTTTCTTTATAGTATTAACATTTTGATTAAAAATTGATGTTTCACAAGTTTCTTAAGTATTTTGTCAATACTACAACGAATTTTCTGATAATTTTTTTTGAATAAAAACTATTTAAAAACTATTTCAAAATATGATAGATTTGACAGATTCTTGATTATTTAAAAAAATTTTTTCATAAGAATATAAACCCAAAAGTACACTAAGAGAATAGTAGTAGTATTAGTAGTAGTAATCATAGTTTCATACAGCGATAACATTAGTTAGGGCAAAAAAAATAACATTACTATAATATTTAGATGAAGTTATGATATCTAAACAAATCTTACAGAAACGTTTCCATTACTGTCGCTAAATTATTGGTTATTGCAATAAGTCAGTTTAGTTATGGCTAGTAGTTTGTTTGATAAATCGTTTACCTAATTACAAGTTTGGTTAACATAATACACCTAATATAATTGTAATATTCAATATAAAACTACTCATGTATTGTCATAATGCACTGTTACACTACAATTATGTAGGCATTTTGATAATCGTAATTACAAAAGCTGCATGAGGTGCTTTGGGTCAATATTGATCAGCTATTTGAAAGGTATTCATATCGTCCTTTGTGCGTGTTTTAGCGAGAGATGAGAGATCGAAATCGTAATTATTTGCGTTCTTGTCGGGGTAAGTAAACGCATTTTTTTAGTGCTGTTTTCAGTTTTCTTTATTTCGCTGCTTTTATTTTACTTACTAATATGCAAAATATTTTATTTATTTTATGATTAAGTCATTAAGTCGATTTTAGCAGTTTTTGTTTATAGAATGATGTCAAAATGTTCCGGCTTATTTTTCATAACACAAATATGCGAGCAAAAATATTCCTTCTGTTAAAATTATTTTTAAAACTATTTTCTTGAAAATTCATAAAATCGTCAATTCATGTTTGAAATTTTATTGTATATTGAAACAAATTTTAATAGAATAGAATAGAAATTTCTTGGCAATATTAATATATACTATGGGGCCATTAATATTATATAATATTAATTAATTCCGCTCCAGTATCTCTTTGGTCATTTTGATCTGGTTATGAATAAATTTGTGGACTGTTAAAGTATATTAATAAAGTTATACCTTCTTATTTCTGTGGACTCAGTGATTTCACATTTTAATATGTTAATAGTTAACCTGTTATATTAGGTTATGTTTAAACTGAAATAGGTAATAAGCTGTTTGTCGATCGTTTTTAGGTTTATTATATTTTTTGTTGATTTTTGTTTTAGATATGCTATTGTTTCTATTTAATAGTCATAATATGGCAAACAATTGTTACAGATTTTTTAAATAAAAGGTTAAACAAATTATTACAAACTTATTAATGAGGTTGTAAGAATAAGTTATAATATGTTGTGCAGCTTTATTGAACAAACCCTGTGCAAAAAAAGGAGAGCGCGCTATACAGTAAAATTAAATTATCCAGCGAATGCGCTTTTATGTAATTTTTTTTTTTTTTTTTTATTTATTTTACGTCGGCCTTTTTCCGCAACGAGGCCAATCACCGACGCCAGGGAATTTGTCACACACTATCTGGTAATTTTGCCGAATCCCTCTTTGTCGAGGGTAGGGTTCTTTAACGTGCCAACATCCATGACACGGGGCCCACAGTTTAACGTCTCTTCCGAAAGACGGCGCCACCTCTTAAACCAAATTCCAAATTTAACATCGACGTTGCCGGCACCGGGAATGAAACTCGGGCCTACGATCTGTGAGGCTGCTGCGCTAACCACTAGACCACAACGTCGACGCTTTTATGTAATAAACTTATGAATTACCTTTCTTAAAGTAAATGAATCACCATATATTGCAATAGGTATATTGTAATAATTTGGTATCATATTACCATTATTAAACCTCTTTATTAAGACTAACAACAGCGTTGTTGTGGTAATAAGTTGGTTTGATGGTATGGTGATAGAGTTCGGACACAACAGCAAGTATGTACGTTGTTTAATAGTAAATATCCAGAAAGGCCCATAACTCAATCAGTTGTGAGCAAAATAGAAAGAAAGTTTCGAGAAACTCGATCTGCAGAAGATCGACCAAAAGCAGGACGCCCAGCGCTTGATGAGGAAACCAAATTAAATATTTTATTAACCTTCGAAGAAAATCCTCATAACAGCACATGTCAGGTTGGTCTTGAACAAGAAACCTCTTTTATGTCAGTGCACAATTTACTGGGGATAGAAAAATGGCACCCTTTTAAAGTACATCTTGTTCAAGAATTGTCGGATGACGATCCTGATAGAAGAACGGAATTCTGTCAAACATTAATGGACATGTGCAATGGTAACCCATTTTTGGTAAAAAATATAATATTTTCGGATGAGTCTACTTTCAAATTAAACGGCGAGGTAAACAAACAAAATTGCAGATACTGGGCAAAAGAAAATCCTAGGTGGATGCGAGAGCATCATACACAATATCCACAGAAATTAAATGTGTGGGCGGGTATTGTTAGAAATAAAATTTTGGGACCATATTTTTTTGACGGTAACGTTAATGGGCAGAAATATCTTCAGTTTTTGCAAGACTTTCTTGTACTTAAATTGGTTAATTTATTTCCAAGTAGAAATGAACCTGGGGTTCACTGTGAAAATTTATGGTATCAACAAGATGGCGCAAGTCCACATTATGCTGTAGAGGTCCGAGCATTCCTTGATGAAGTTTTTCCCAACAAGTGGATTGGAAGGCGTGGTACCATTGAATGGCCACCCAGGTCCCCGGATCTTACTCCCATGGACTATTTTCTGTGGGGTAATTTGAAAAATGTAGTATACAAAAGTAGACCGGATAGTATCGATGATTTAAAAAGTAGGATAAGAATCGAATGTGCCAAAATAAGTGAAGAGGCTATAAGTAATGTGCAACGAGAATTTATTCATCGATTAGGATATTGTCAGGTGCAAGAGGGAAGACAATTTCAACATCTAATTAATTAATTGTTTGGTTTAACTTTTGTCGGATTTCATGAATATAAATTGATGATTTTTCTTCTAGTTGCTCTGGTTTCTAAACAACGAATTTTGGACCTTATGTGTGTTAGGATTTTGAAAGCGGCTTCTTTCGAGGAATCGAAATTTGAAGTAATATACAGGGCGTTCCCTTTAAAAAAAATCCATACAATGATATCTTCTAAACGCGACACCCCGTATAAATGATGTAAGCGTAAAGAAAGCGCATTTTTATAAATTTGTTGACGTGTTTCAGCGTTTTTCTCAAACCGTCTTACCTGAATTATTGTATTTGAATTTATTCCATACATTATTTACACACTGTATATTAATAGCGGTAGATAATCAAACTTCTTAAATAACGATAACTAAAGCGCAGCAGTAAAATTACTTTAATAATGGTAAACAAGCACCAACATTATCCCATATGTAATGTCGATATCTTGGTTGTGATTATTAAAATTTTAGTTATGGTAACCAAAGTTTTCCCTCGGTGTAATAAAGTTATAAAATTGCCAGTAGAATTTAATAATTCACTTAAATATGGGATCTCCCATTAGAAAAATTAAACTTTTTGACACTGTAGTTTTTGGACGTACCCTGTTTAATTCAAAATATTTTGACCCCAGTCAAATAATTCAAAATTAGGGCAATCGGTGGAAAAAATTCCCAGAGAGTTGGTTTTTTTTTAAACGCTTTCTCTACACTTGGGTAGACATATATCAAAAGTCCCCGAGGGTGGGGGGTGAGCTCGACGAGGAGGTGGGGGTTAAAGGTACCATTTTTCAATTTTTCGCTTAAATCTCGAAAACGATCACTCCTATCGATTTTCATAATTTATAACAATTAAAGCTAACTAAATTTTCCACAAAAATGTATCTATGCTCTTTTGTCCTAGGACTAATTGTAAGCGAGTTATAGGGCGGACAAAATAAACATCATTTAAAAATCAGCTTTATTTCCATTTAAAACCGTAGGACAATGAATTTATTGGTCCCACACTTCATTAGAGAAGATGGGGGGTCAGGGGGGTCCATAAAGTATTCCTAGTCGTCCCTATATGCTGCATTCTTCAAACTAAACAATGAAATTTAAATTACAGTCTTGTTCAGTAGAATAATAGTAGATAAATGTGTTGTAAATTTAAAATTTGAAAAGACCGCGAAAATAATATACTAAAAGCGGATGTATTTTAGGTGATAAGTTAGAGAGAGAGAGAGAGAGAGAGAGAGAGAGAGAGAGAGAGAGAGAGAGAGACATTATGGTTGAAGATGTTAGACCACCGGTAGTATAGTCGAACTTTTGTGTAGTCCTTAATACTAAACATAAAAATCGGTAGTAGTTGTAAAATTTAAGTGAGCTCCTTCAATATAGTTTAATACTCTATGTGCCAATTTTTTAAACTTAAGTCAATATAATAGTTAATGCATTTTCGGTGTTTCATTAACTTAGAATGAATGTGGTGCCAATCCAGCACAGTAGGCAGTTGGTAGCTATTTATTATAAGTGATAACAATTCCCAGGTATAAAAAACTAAAAGATGATTGAATATTGATTATTTAAATAAAACCTACCATAAATTAAGTATTGGTCCAACAGTTTATTATTATGACACCCTGTCAAGGGGGTCGATCAAGTCTTCCTGGTCATCCTCATATGCTGAATTGTCATCTTCAACTCGAAAGCCGTTAGTGCACGCGCCCTCAAAGTAACCACATATTGACGAGCATAGGATACCTGTTAAATATTGAAGTTTTAAGTTAAATTATTTTCTCATTGTATTTTACTTATAGCCATCAGTTAACATCAGAAAAAACAGTACCTGATTTGCGGCATCCACAACGGGCCCCGCAGCCTTTGGTATAGCTGCAGAATATTGTTGAAAGAATGGCAGGTGGGGCAGGTTGATTTAAAGTTGTCAAGGGTTATAGTAATTGTTGACTTGCCCTTTCGGAAAATTGCACAAGTGGTATCGCAGCCGCTAAAAGCGTGAATAAACAAAATGCTCTTTGCAAAGTCAAGTTCCTGCAATTCCTTGGACGAATAAGTTTTACTTCCTCATTTCCCTTCCCAGGTTTAAAAAACTTTATCTCTCGTTCCTTTGGAGCGATATCACTTGTGCAATTTTCCGAAAGGGCAAGTCAACAATTGCTAAATTAGTTATGAGGAATAACACTCTGCAATTAATCGCCAACGTATTTTACGCAAAGACTTCAACATCTGAGGAAGTGGCAAACGCCGGGGAACAGATGTTCCTAGCAATGTACAAAGCCATAGTTACAGACTTGGACAAACAGCGATGTGCAGCATTCCTAAAATCCACCACAAGGGTGAAGCCAAACCTCCCCTCTCTACCACCAACTAAAAGCTCTGCGCTGCAACACTCATACAACGTTTATTTCCAAGTTCAGGAATGGCTGGGCAACAAACTGGAACCCACTGATTGGAGATCTTCAACACTTGACAACTTTAAATCAACCTGCCCCACCTGCCATTCTTTCAACAATATTCTGCAGCTGCACCAAAGGCTGCGGGGCCCGTTGTGGATGCCGCAAATCAGGTACTGTTTTTTCTGATGTTAACTGATGGCTATAAGTAAAATTCAACGGGAAAATAATTTAAGTTCGAGTTGAAGATGACAATTCAGCATATGAGGATGACCAGGAAGACTTGATAGACCCCCGTGACACCCTTTAATAAACTGTTGGACCAATACTTAATTTATGGTAGGTTTTATTTAAATAATCAATATTTAATCATCTTTTAGTTTTTTATACCTGGGAATTGTTATCACTTATAATAAATAGCTACCAACTGTCTACTGTGCTGGGTTGGCACCATATTCATTCTAAGTTAATGAAACACGGAAAATGCATTCACTATTATATTGACTTACGTTTAAAAAATTGGCACATAGAGTATTAAACTATATTGAAGGAGCTCACTTAAATTTTACAAGTACTACCGTTTTTAATGTTTAGTATTAAGGACTACACAAAAGTTCGACTATACTACCGGTGGTCTAACACCTTCAACCATAATGTCTCTCTCTCTCTAACTTATCACCTAAAATACATCCGCTTAGTGATGTTAAAGAGCTGGTAAATTGCTGAACAGGTTCGAACAGTTCGGTTCTCACCCGGGAACCTGTTCCGTAAACCTGTTCACCTGTTCTTTTGTTCATAAATTATTGTCACTCACACGTAAAAAAACGTTTTTTTTTTAATCATCGCCAGTTCCGTAAAAACACAGAACACCGCTGCATCCGCGTGTGTGCTCTCACTGCTCCAAAGAAAGAATAGCCTGTTCTTTTTATTTTCAAACGACCCGCATCATACCATCATTCGCCAGAATACTATATGGGCCCCCTGACCCCCCATCTTCTCTAATGAAATGTTGGACCAATTAATTCATTGTCCTACGGTTTTAAATGGAAATAAAGCTGATTTTTTAAATGATGTTTATTTTGTCCGCCCTATAACTCGCTTACAATTAGTCCTACGACAAAAGTGCATAGGTCCGTTTTCGAGATTTAAGCGAAAAACTGAAAAATGGTACCTTTAACCCCCACCTCCTCCTCGAGCTCACCCCCACCCTCGGGGACTTTTGATATATGTCTACCCAAGTGTAAAGAAAGCGTTTAAAAAAAAAACCAACTCTCTGGGAATTTTTTCCACCGACTTGCTTATTTTGACTGAGGTAGAAATGGTCCAGAATATACGGCACCATAAGATAAAAGCTTGTCTTCGACAAATGTTATTTTTAAGGCATAAATTTGCTTCGCGCAATCATTGACTCACCCGATACTTGTGTTCTATAGATATAAGATTATTTTAAAACCTTATCATTTTCAACCCTTACCGACTTAAATCAATCTAGCTTTTAGCAAAATAAATTTATAAAAAGTTTGGTCAATTACGGGTCGATCTAAAATAAATTAGAAATTTTTGTTAATCTAGGAGACAAAACCCGACTGATAAATATCAAGTTTTTATTGCAATCAGTTATTTTCAACTTTGTAAACAAACTTACGTCCAAGTCTAACCTGTTTATCGAAATATCAATATGACAAGCTTTTATGCCAAATTTTCATAACACGATGCACCATGCAATAGGGAACTTGACAAAAATTTTAAATGGGGAAAAAAATTCTATAAATCATAAGTATACAGGGTGTTCGGAAAATAGACGAAGATATTTTAGAGGGTGATTCCTTGTTAAAAAATATGAAAAAAAGTTTCTATAACCATGGGTCCGGAAATGCAGGGTTTTCAAGATACAGGATGTTAAAAAAATAGAAATAAAAAATGAAATTATTAATTAAACTGCGAAGAAATAAAAAATAGACCTCGAATTTTAGCTCGAGTTCGTCGTTCAATGATGCGTCGAGTGAGAAGGTGTACGGAAATGGATGGTGGACATTTCCAACATTTGTTGTAGTTTATGTTATGGTATTGGAAAAGTTGCAATTACATTCTTTCCTGGAAATGTTTTTTATTATTTGTGGTCCTATGCACTTGTGATTTATTTTAGTAGAAATTAATAAACCAATTTTGTCCAATGACATACAATAAAACGGTTTTTATTTTTTTTTCTCGAAAATGAAGTGAGATAGGAAAAAAATACAAGAGGCAAAGAAGTTGTATCTTTAGATTTTTAATTAAACAAAAAATATTAAAGCTACAAAAAGACAGTGGCGTACATTTTTTTGATAATAATATTCGCCAAGGTGCCCCCCGGGACGCCACTGGACTCAATAATTTTAATCTATTTAGGGCTAAATTAGCCTCTTAATACAACAAATATCATTGCCAAATTTCAACAGCATCAAGTAAGTATTTTTAATTTAATTAATAATTTCATTTTTTATTTCTATTTTTTTAACATCCTGTATCTTGAAAACCCTGCATTTCCGGATCCATGTTTATAGAAACTTTTTTTCATATTTTTTTAACAAGGAATCACCCTCTATTTTTCGAACACCCTGTATATTGTCATAAAACATATGGCAGCAAAAAAAAAAAACATATTTCGTCCCAAAAGACCGCTGGCAAGATATAAAAATGCCCCAAAATTCAAATTATCCCAAGCGGGTAAAAACGGGTCGTGACGTCAAGAAGTATAATTCCTGTGCGACATCCACGAAATAGTTTATAGGTTGGCAATAAATTGAACGACGTTGAGAATTCCACCTTAAAACAACAATACAATAACAAGAACACACGGTAATCCGAATGCAAACTCGGTCGCCCGGCCACCGGTCAGGATGACGGATGACGGAAAGTCATACTTCCTGACGTCATCGGGCTTGGCGCGCTTAAGAGGGCGATTGAAATGCTTTTGACACGCGCGAAACTTTAAAGAATTTTTACCAAGTTATTACTGATTTTTAAGAATATTTTTTTAGGCCTAACTAAATCATATTATTGAAAAAAAAAATGGAAAGTTCCCTATTACCACCTATAAATTATTGAACACACACAGTTTCAAGAGAGCAACCTTACATATTTTAACAATTGCTTTTCAGATTTTTTCTATCGTTACTGTGTTCCGCTTCTGATATTTAATAACCCTATTTATCGAGAAAAACAGCTAAAGAAAAATTTGTGGAAACAGAGCTATTTTCATCAGTCCTATCTGTGCCAGAATCTTCTGGAAAGTGATCATTTAGCTGAAAAGTTTCAGTGGTGTAACTTGAAACAACGTTCTTTACTAACAATTTTTAAGTTAATTTTTTTAAAATATTCCTCTTGTTTTCTCTTTTTTATTAAATAACTAGCAAGTACCAGCGGCTTCGCTCGCGTAGATCAATGTTTATCAATTCGCTATGCGAGTAAAACCGCTGGTACCATACGTAGATATTATCCAATAAAAACTTTTATTCGCTTATAATCTGTGCCCGTTCGCGCAGCTAGTCGACGCTACACCAATGTTTATATTTTTGTCAAGAAATATAAGGAAAAGTCAAACTTCTCTAGAAATACACCGCATTGTGGCTGTCACCTGTTATTTATGGCACCTGTTGAAGTCTGATCTATTTTACGTTAAGATGTTGGCGAGAGAGGCAGAACTGGGCTAATTTCTTTTACCACCCCATTCACCATATTTTAAACCTGTACGGTCTTAAGGTGGGAGTATCAACATGCTTACCAACCTATAACCTATTTCGCGTAGATTTATGTATGTTTTCTAGCTTTTATACAAAATTTAAAGAAAGTCAGTATCGACTTGATATTCTATAGGTAATATTTGACATATTTAATAAATATCAAGGAATTTCATAACTTATTTTAGGAGAATTGTATAGCGAAAAATATCGGGTAAGATTTTTTTTAACATTATTATGTCATTGTCACTCATTGTTCTTTCACTATACAATTCTCCCAAAATTAGCAATGAAATAAATTGATATTTTTGTAATATATCAGATACTACCTAAATAATGTACCGACGATGTTGATTTTCTTTAAATGTTAGTTATTAAAATAATAAACTCAAAAAATCAACGCGAAATAGGTTATAGGTTGGCAATAAATTGAATGACGTTGAGAATTCAACCTTAATGGTTTATTAACATAATGGCTGGCAAAAATACAGCATTAATGTCTTAGTTACAATTAAAACATCGAACTCAACGTGCGATATATTAAAATTTATGGCGTTATTCATTGATAAAACATAAAAATACATTTGACATGCACTAAACATACCAATGGAAAACGATATGAACAACCCTGACAACATCAAAGAGTTTCGCCGCCCTAATATTGTAGCTACGAGTCAATCAAGCGGCAAGCCTGCGCATGTTTCGTGTGCAATGCTGCGTTGCCATATTATAATTTACGTTCGCGGCGTAGGACAAAGCCGCCAAAATTCCATGTATTTTTAAATACAAACAGCTGGATAAGTTCTTAGTGGGCGAAAGGTTTGGCAACCTATCGTACCCTAATTAAAATAAATAAACTATTAATATTAAATTTATAGTATCAAATGATTATAAATTAAATGTTTGTTATTGGAAATAGAAGAGAGTTAATTAACCTAAACTGATTTGTTCTACTCACCGTTCAACTTAAATAATAAACACCAAAACAATTTAATCTCTAAAAACTGACGCGTGAGCTTGCTATGGCCCACTTTTAAACTGGGAACTTATACCTTGCGAGCAAAAATTATTTGCATCAAAGAGGGCCTTGCATCTAAAGACGTAATGCTTAGCCATAGAGCTTAATACCTGTTGGGTGTCAGTAACTACCTGAATTAACAATTAATCAGTTATTATGTCATCTTTGACAGTCGTTACAAGTAATTTGATTCATCGCTAATTTTTCCAATTTCATGAACAATTCACACAATGGGCTTTACGGAACAGCACAAAACATTCATGGTTGAAGCGTATTTTCGAAACGGGGTTAGAGTAAATGATGAATGGCAATACAATGCGGGTTTGTGCATGGACGATTTTCACAAACATTTTCCTTACGTTGCTTTTATTGCTAGGGATTTTTATCATTTCCTGAAAAGAACCATGGCTGTGTTTAGGGAAACAGGTTCTATGCAACACAAAAAAGGAGCAGGAAGACCATCTGTAAGAACAGAAGAACTTGTTGCAAACGTACGCTAACAAATTGTATAATACGCCTGTCCCAAGAAGTGGGAAGATCTTATGGAACATGCAGGACTATTCTTAAGAAGCTAATAATAATTGTGTTAAATAAATGGTAAAAAAATAAAAAAATCATAATTTTACACTTTCCACACATTTTTATTTTTACTCGACATGTTTCGCAACACAGTTGCTTCTTCAAAGGAGTACTTGAAAATGGTATCTTAAAAGGTATAACTTAGGTGTAACAATAAAATTGCAGGTAATTTTCAGGTTGTTTAAAATTGTTGGAAAAACCAATAGTTTACAGACTAATTAAAGAGATTCAAAAGAGGTGATCCGTTTAAATCCAATTGATCATTAAGAAGAGTATTGGAATTTTTAAGCCTATTTATTTCTAAGGATTCAAGCAAATTTAATTTTGTACTTTTGTTTTCAATATGCAAGATATCATAGTTATGATTAACCTGCAATTTTATTGTTACACCTAAGTTATACCTTTTAAGATACCATTTTTAAGTACTCCTTTGAAGAAGCAACTGTGTTGCGAAACATGTTGAGTAAAAATAAAAATATGTGGAAAGTGTAAAATTATTATTTTTTATTTTTTTACCATTTATTTAACACAATTAATAATGGATTTCCACCAAGTAAAAGCCGAATCAATTCTAAAGCTAATAATTAATTAAGCTAATTTTGTAAACAACAAAAATAAATTTGTATTTGTCTACTTATTTTATTACTCATTAGTTTGACATATCATGTCATAATATAAATTTGACAAAATTTTAACCTATATTTGGTTAGATATATCGTCCCCTTATGATTGTGATCTAAACCAAGCCCTACGTTTTTTAATCCAAGCCCTTTTTGATGCAAAGAATTTTTGCTCGCACGGTAGGAAGAAACCAGTATCAGCTGTTAATGTCACATGTGGGTGTCACAGGTGACTTAGTCACGATGCGGCGTGTTCTTTGAGAAATTTGACCTTTAGTAACGATTGTATTAATTTAATTGCCCCTCCTAAACTTACCATGGTAATTGTTATATCATTTTGGCTAATTTTTTAATTTTTCTAAAAAGTTTGTGGATCAAATAATTTTTTATTAAACATTTCAAGTGAAACATCAGTATGTCTCGAATTGGAATTATCAATGGGGAAGAAATAAATGCCGGAATTTATTGAATGGTGATTTGTTATATTTTTCAAGGGATTGTAATTTTTGCTTTCAAGATTATTTGATTCGTTGATTCTATCAATCTATTTCTTAAAGTCCCTCGAGCTACGCTCGCGTGATTTAATCAAAACGGAAAATTCCTTAAAGCAAGTGTTCGGGGACAAGTATAAAAATATCCGGCCAAATCTGACCACTTATGGTATTGCTTACGATAATTTAATCCATTAATTAGGATAATAATTCTGATGTAATTTATTTAGTAATTGAGAGGTTATTTAGAAAAATTAAAAATTGGCGAAATTAAAAAAAAATCTGAAAGGTTTAAAATTTAAAAAATACACAGAATTTTTTTTTTCGTGAAAACTTTCGAAATCATTAATGCAACTTGGTTTATCTATTATACAGACAAAAAATAAAGGGCACTTGCATAGAATCTAGAAGCTGAGTCACGTTGAGTGGCCTATTATACCGGGTGACAACAAATGTTGTTACCCCCCTATTTTTCCCGTAGTTTTATTAATACAAGAGATTCTAAGTGTATATTTATAAGTTTTCTGTGTTAAAACAAATGTTACACTTAAAGGGAAATATTAAAATGGAAAGTTTCTGTAAGTGAACGTCATAAATAAAGCGACTGAATGTAGGATATGATCCTAGAAAATCCAAGGTTTTGGAAAAAGAACAGACAGAGCAGTTTTCTAATCAAAGCAGCAACCTAATGGTTTTGGCATTGCAGGCGCCTGTCGCCGTGAAAAATTAATGAAGTTAACGGTTGATAGCTGCGATGCGCTAAACCGTAAAAGATTCAAAATCTTCGGAAACATTCGACGTGGCGATAACCTCCCGCATGACAAACTGGGAGGAAAACTACTGGACCTCATAGAAGGAACAAACCTTTTCTAACAAGACTGGGGCGCACAATAAGCCAGAAGGATGCAGTGTAAAAAGCTTGGACCATACTACGAACATGACCCCCCGCCTTTAACCAACCAACCAACCAATATGAAAGTTTACTGAACATTCTTCTCGGTATGTTTTACATCAAAAATTAATTTCATAATATATATCTCAAAAACGAATAAAGTTGGGTATTGATTATTGTTAAGAAAGGTTACTTTCTCTTAATAAGTTATCCAAGTTGCTAAAATATACAGGATGTTCTATTTGAAATACCAAAGTCGGCTATAACTTCCGGTATAACCGGAAGATATTCACACGTGATAATCTAATATTTTAAAAGTTCAATCAAGTTTTATAAAGGATAACATTATACGTTTCCGATATACCGGGTGACAACGAGTGTTGTTACCCCCCTATTTTTTCCGTAGTTTTATTAATACAAATTTTAAAATTTCAGGACATTCTAAGTGTATATTTTGTTACTTTTTAGTGAAATCGTACTTTCAAAATCACTTCCGGTTTGACCGGAACTGGTATCAACTCTTTTATTTTAAATGGAAAATTTTTATTGGATATTTGAATTCTACGGCCAATTTCCTTTAAAATGACGTATCACACATTATCATTTGTTTTTAAAATGGCTTTCAGGCTAACTTTTCAAGGAAATTCTTAGATGGCCATGGATTCGCTAATACAACATGATTCTTTGAGAGTGGGCCATGGAAGTTTTAAAGTGGTCTATTTTAACCTGTTTTATGTTGAACAATTACATTCTTTACGAAAGATGCTTCTGTCAAAAATATTTTAGATAATAAGTCATATTTTTAAAATATGACCTATCTCGATTATTTTCCAATTTTGGCCGCTCCTTTAAGCATAATACCATACTTATGATACATTTTCAAAAAGGTAATTTATTAACCTATTTTTTGGCCCTAAAAAATGCCTTGTTGCCATTTAAAAATATTGAGTAATTCTTCCTCATTGTTTAAAAAAATATGACATATCTAAAATATTTTTGACAGAAGCATCTTTCGCAAAGAATGTAATTGGTCAACATAAAACAGGTTAAAATAGACCACTTTAAAACTTCCATGGCCCACTTTCAAAGAATCATGTTGTTTTAGCGAATCCATGGCCATCTAAGGATTTCCTATAAAAGTTAGCCTGGAAGCCATTTTAAAAACAAATGATAATGTGTGATACGTCATTTTAAAGGAAATTGGCCGTAGAATTCAAATATCCAATAAAAATTTTCCATTTAAAATAAAAAAGTTGATACCAGTTCCGGTCAAACCGGAAGTGATTTTGAAAGTACGATTTTACTAAAAAGTAACAAAATATACACTTAGAATGTCCTGAAATTTTAAAATTTGTATTAATAAAACTACGGAAAAAATAGGGGGGTAACAACATTCGTTGTCACCCGGTATATCGGAAACGTATAATGTTATCCTTTATAAAACTTGATTGCAGGCAGCTTTGAACTTTTAAAATATTAGATTATCACGTTTAAATCCCTTCTGGTTATACTGGAAGTTATAGCCGACTTTGGTATTTCAAATAGAACATCCTATATAAGAAACAAAAACTAGAATTCAGATTTTAAATTTTGTATTTAGGCTTTATTTTGGATTATAAACAACTTTGTTTCATAAACATTTTGTCTAAAATAATAAATAATGGTACCTACTTCTCTCTTAAAGCATTTTCATATTTTCTTAATTTATTAACACCCTGTACATCCCATCTAAAATTTTTATATGGTAAATTAATTTTCTTGACAAGCAAAATTTTTTATAAAGAATAACTTTTCGTCGTAAAATCAATAATAAAGATTGTTTTCCTCTTGTCAACTCCATTCGGGGACACACTGTATATTTTCGACGAAAGATAACAAAACTTAAAATGTTTAGCTTTATTCGTTTCAAAGTTACTGAACTTTCTTCTCGACATCAAAAAATTATAATTCATATTTCAAAAATGATTAGGTAGAGATAAATATATTATTTACAAAAGTTACTTGGGTTTTAATAAGGTATCCAAAAAAGCTAAAATATATAGGGTATTCTATTTGAAATAACTTTAACTCACCATAACTTTTGGGATAACCGGAACCGGAAGTGATTCAAACTTGAAAATATAATATCTTAAAGGTGCAAAGTCAATTGTGCCTGCTACCAAATTTTAAAACAGACAATTTTAACCTTTCGAGATCTTCTAATAGCCCACTCAACTTGAATCACCCTGTATAGCTACGTGCTCACTGTGGTAGTAAATATCAATAAAACAGTTGGTAAAGAAGAATCCGTGGATCTGTCGGATCTGTTCCCCGAGAACAGTCAAGGTTTCGATTTCCTATCTTATTTATTTATTTATTTATTTATTCATAAGTATCAACAACCCTGGTGTCAATTACATGCACCTTAAAACTAGTAAGTATAACAAAGAAATAAAATACAAGAAAAGCAAATGAGGCGAACAAGTATCAAAACAAAATTATTTTGACAGGATTAATAGAAACCAAGAGAACTTTTTAATACTTTTAATTAGCGGGATATAGAAAACCATTTTACTCTCAATAATGCCTATTTTGTACTCGTACAATTTTCTCACTTTTTTGCAAACTTTATTTATATAAATAAAAGTTCGTACGCTTCTGTTCGGATTTCCAAAAGCTTAATATCCACCACGAAGGGCTTAACGATAAGCATCGGTATACGAATTTCGGCTAAAGTTTCCTCATATTCTCGAATGGATTATCTTAAATGTATCAGCCGTTTTTGTGACAAAATTTCTATATTCTTGCACATTTTTTTAAGGATATAGAACCTTTTATCGCATATTTTCTTGTAAATTGTTGTAAAAAGATGGGTCTCATATTTTCACAATTTCTTTTAGAAATAAAATTTGAATAGCATAGCATATTGTACAAAGTCCTAATGCGCTATATAGTATATATTATGTATTATATTTATTATATATTATATATTATATGTTTTTTGCATTTTTTGGAGGATAATCATTTTTATTTGTTTTGAAAAATAAATTAATTAGGTGAGTTATTGACCAAATGACCTTATGGACAAGCTGTGCAGATAATTTGTGTTAGTATAAATAGGCTAACTTTAAAATTAATTTTCTCCTAAAGAAAGATCTAAATTTAAAACCTGTTACAAGATAAACAATGTTTAAACCTTTACCTACCCAGTGATACCAAATTTAAACCAGGACCAGGAGCCTCCTATTAAAATCAGAAGTGAGGCAGACCTCGTTTAAACTTCGTCAAGGTAAAAAGGAAATGTAAATATATTGTACAAATGAAGATTCCAAAAGATCTCTAAACAACCTCTACATAAACATTAGAAGTATGAGGAATAAAATTGAAGACCTTCTGGATATAATATAAACTAGTCAAAGGGTACTACACCTAATCGTACAAACGGAAGCATGGATCAATCCAAACGAAGTAAACTATTTTGATATACCTTCTTACTTAGCTCGTGATTCTTGCAGGACGACTAGAGGCGGGGAGCATCCATATATGTAAGAAATGAAGTTGACTTTATCAGGAACAACATACATAATATATCATTTTGAGGTATGCAATATGGTATTAATTCTATTAACCAATCAATAAATTACAGTGTATGGATTGTACCGACTACCTCAAAATAAATTTACTGATTTCATACAACATTTTGACAAATTACCAGAAGACCAAAAAACCAGCTTAATTATAGCAGATTTAAATCTAAATCTGTTAAAAAAAAGACCTACAGAATATATTAACATAATACAAAACGAATAGCTTTCAAGTACAAAATGAAATAAAAACTAAACAAGCAACAAGAATCAGTAATAAAACTAGAACAGCCTTCATAATGGACCATATCTTAACAAACAAAAATCTAAAATGTAACCTAAAGATGGAATATCATTGTGTATCTGACCACAGGATTATATATACTAGCGTAAAGAAATTAGTATATAGAAGAGATAAAAATAGGTAAAAAGAAAAACAATAAACAAGGACCAATAAAAAATATAGTTAAGGAAAAAATTATATAAGCAGGCATGTAGCACTTGCGAAAAATTTATTTCAACATTAAATGCACATGCACAAAAAAACACACATTGAAAATCAAAGAAAGAAATGACTGAATAACAAATGAATACATAAATATAATCAAAATAAGAGACCAAGCATAAACGTCTGATGGAAAAAAACACAAAGTACATTTGCAAAGAAAAATTTAAAAGCACTTAGAGAAGAAGCAGATAATCTTAAATTACATAAAGGCTTTGCAATTTAGAGAAATCCAGGGAGACTCCAAAAAAACATGGGCAGTTGTAAATGAGCTATGTAACAGAAACAAAAAAAGTGGACAAAACAGCTATAACCTAAAAAATGTATATAGGCAAGATATTGAAGCAGATAAGCAAGCATAATATAGCAAATGAATTTAACAACCAATAATGTTGGACAAAACCTAGCAATAAAAATAAATCCAAAGATACAATCATTTTCAGAAGAAGAAACCAATAGCACTATTTTCCTGCACCCAACGAACGTGAGTGAAGTAAATATGCTTTTAGACGGATTAAAAAATAACTCATTACCTGGAAGTAACAACATTACAAAAACGGACATACAGTACTTGTATCAGGTTATTGGCGAACATATCGTCAGCATAATAAATAATGTACTAGAAAGTGATATATATCCCGGAGAACTAAAAACTGTCAAAATAATACCGATCCACAAAAACGGTGTTCGAGCAGATGTGAACAACTATGGACCGATTACGTTATTAAGTACCTTATCCAAGATAGTGGAAAAAGTAATAAAAAAAGAATTACAAACTCGGTCATATTTGTCATTGTGGATATAATGAGATATTAGAGTCAATATGGGTTCCAAGAAATAACACAATGGGATCAACCGTGGAACTATTGAAATATGTTACTAAAGAGGTACACCAAAACAATTACGTAGTAACAGTATTTATAGATCTGCAAAAGGCTTTTAATACAGTAAACATCGACCTATTATTAAGAAAAATTAATAAACTGGGAATAAGAGTTAAATGCCAGAAGCTATTAAAATCCTTTTCAACCAATAGAAAGCTTTACACCACAGCAAATAAACAAAATGGCGACACAGAAGATGCTACGATTGGTGTAGTACAGGGTATTAGGACCACTACAATATCTACTATATGTACATCGCCAAAGACTTGTGAATCTTCGCTCAAAATATGTTTGCTGACAATACTGTACTTGTGTTTTCCTCTGAGGATCGGGAAACATTGGAAAGAACTATAAATAACGATCTAAAAATTTACTTTAATTAGCTGTGTTATAATAAACTGAATTAATACCGAGAAAACAGTATGATCACAAATTAAAAGAATAAAGATTCTTGTAAACTAAACCTTAAACTAAGCAATCAAGGGTTAAATGAAGTGACTGTAGATGGGGTAAGAAAAAAACGTGAGCCTGTCATTGGAGCAATTACCAGATGCGCGCTTCAATTGGGCTAAATATCTTGTGTACACCTTGCATCACCGAACCACATGTAAGGTATCTAATTCCTTGCTGGGGAAACGCAAGTTACTATGTAATAAATAAACTACAGAGATATCAAAATAAGGCAATTAAAGCTACATTTTCACTAAAATATTATACATCGATAGCTGATATCTATAATCAATATCCGTCTTTAAAAATAAAACGAATAGAAGAATTTGAATAATATAAGCCAATCTATAATATAAATAATAAATGAATTAAAATTAAACTTATATTAAGTAGATAAAAATCAGGACATACATAACCACAACATAAGATCAAAAAACCATCTAAGAAACACTTACGCTAAAACAAAAAAACTCAGGACTCTCCAATATACAGAGGTGTAGACGAATATAATAAAATACCTGAAACGATATTGGGTCGTGTTTTACAAAATTGTAAATATGTTAAGCTGATACCGTACGAGCAAGCAATATTTGCATCAAAGAGGGCTTGGATTAAAAAACGTAGGGCTTGGTTTAGATCACAATGATATGGGGACGATATATCTCACCAAATATAGGTTAAAATTTTGTCAAATTCATATTATGACATGATATTATGCCAAACTAATGAGTAATAAAATAAGTAGACAAATACAAATTTATTTTTGTTGTGTACAAAATTATTAATGTAAGTATATACAGAAAGAAAAAGAAAGAAAATTACATAAATTGCTGAAATTGACCACCGCCATGCTCCAAGCATAAATTCACACGTCTCTTCATATTTTCTAGTAATTCCTGCGACTTTCAAAATCTGCGGCTTGTATTTCTTGAAATATTTGCACTTTATAAGGAAATAAATTTAGCTGCTCCTTAAGAATGTGCATGTTCCATAAGATCTTCCCACTTCAGGCGTCTTATACAATTTGTTGGCGGATTTTGCATTATTTCACGAACGTTTGCAACAAGTTATTCTGTTCTTGCAGATGGTGTTCCTGCTTCTTTTTGGTGTTGTATAGAACCTGTTTCCCTAAACACAGCCATGGTTTTTTTCAGGCAATGATAAAAATCCCCAGCAATAAAAGCGACGTTAGGAAAATGTTCGTGAAAATCGTTCATGCACAAACCCGGATTGTATTGCCACTCACAATTTACTCTAACCCTGTTTCGAAAATACGCTTCAACCATAAATGTTTTGTGCTGTTCCGTAAAGCCCATTGTGTGAATTGTTCAAGAAATTGGAAAAATTAGCGATGAATCAAATTACTTGTAACGACTGTCAAAGATGACGGAATAACTAATTGATTGTTAATTCAGCTAGTTACTGACACCCAACAGGTATTAACATCTACGGCTAAGCATTACGTCCTTAGTTGCAAGGCCCTCTTTATGCAAACAATTTTTGCTCGCACGGTACTTGATATAAGTATGCCTCGGTGCCAGTACTGTTTAGGGGTCAGAAATAAAATGAATATTTTATAATTATTATAACTGTATAATTAAATTTTACTGGTGATATTTAGTGGTCCGAACGCCTGCCACTATTTTTTAAATATTTATTTTGGCGATCGTTAATAGGATAGAAGTAAAATGTACAAAAATTAGTTAATTATTTTTAAATATACAAATATATCTTAAAATAATTCTTGGATGGTTTCGAGTAAACGCTGTCGGAGGAAAAGCAATGACAGACTTTTAATACGTCTACAAAAAATAGATGCATTAGCATCTGTGCTAAATTAGGTATTAACCTGTGGCTAATTTTGTGATTACGTTACTTATTTCATACAATAATTTTATCAATATATTATAAATGTAATAATTATTTGCAAATACATCCTTTAGTTAACAACCATCACAGGCTAAAAGCCAGTTTAGAGCCCTTTTAACAAATTTCCAATTAGGCCTGAGCCCCGGAAACCCCTTTTTGCCTCAATTTATCATTAGCGTGGGAGAGCTGCCCTTAATTGAGGGGGGACAGCAACCCGTTCGTTTGGGGAGGAAATTTTACGAATATATTTGAAAATCAAAAGAACATAAAAACGCAATTTAAATATATAATGCGATTAATTTTTCAAGAGGATTTTACAGGGCATCGAAAGGAAGATGAAAAAGTCACTGATGTACAATAGAAAAGTAGTATGGACAATAGAAAAGTATTTTTTCTACGATCGTTCAAAAAATGTCATTTTGTGTATGAATTTCCAATGACAAAAGTAGGTAGTTATTGCATACTATGCAATAAAGTACTTTTTGCCCTAGTGCAATAAAGTAAATTACCTAGGAAACAAACAATTTGTTTATAGTATGTGTATTGTGTGTTGCACACCGTCGATACCCTAACGAAATAGAATTCACGTTGACAGGGCGCCATAATTTTATTATGTTGAAGTCGAAGGTATCCATGATCCATTGTCCAATTTGTATTACAACTTTTGCACACAAAGGAGCGATTTTAAACTTTTTTTGTTAAATAAAAAAACGATCGTAGAAAAAATAGTGTATGTAACATGTGCAAAAAGTGTGTTTATTGCACATGGCATGTCATTCACCTCGACTACATCTCGGTGAATAACTTCTATGCCGTGTGCAATAAACATACAATTTTTGCACTAGTTGCATAAATAGCTATTTCCCTAACAATGAATAATTATTTATCTATTATGGATACTATTATACAGGGTCCGTCCAGCGAGTGAATTCACATTTGCCATAAACCGATTATGGTCAAAATTAGTCTACAATAAAATAGACAGCGGTCCTCAAACAATTTTAACTACTTTTAGCTACATGGGCCGTAATTAAAATTTCCATTGCAATTATTTATTTTGGAGTTATTGAATTATGTAATATTTTTATAATAATAATAATAATAATAATTTTATTACATAGTAGGTAGGTACATTTATTTTTTAAATTTATTTATTTCCAATTTTCCTGTCTGACAGGATGTAAATTGTATAGCAATGCTTAACAAATCAATACTTATAAACTAAAACTTAAATCTAGGCATCTAGACACATATTTATTCAATCTATATTAACATTTAGAAATCAAAAATAGCTGGAGCTGGCTCTTAAACATTTTCAAACCTACAACATTTGGCGATTTATATATTATTTTGCGTCCTATAGGGGTTATCAATCATCAATATATTCACTATCACAATAATCACTGTTGTCACTGTCACTATTAGAGGTTTTAATAATTGGCCTTATTTTATCAATCAGAATCGAAAGTATCTTGAATCAATTTTTCCACGTGGTCAATACATTTTGACTAAGTCTCTGGTTTAATCTGTTTTAAAGCTTCATTCCATAAATTTAAAATGCTTTCTTCATTAGTCGTTTGACATGCATGCTTGTCATAGTAGTTTTTGCAAATTCCCCACACTAATTCAATAGCATTAAAATCAAAATGGTATGGAAGCAAACTTAACACCTCGTGACAGTATTTTCCCGCTAAGGAGTCCACTATGTATGACCTATCGTTACCAGCAGTGTGTATCTTAATTACACCCAATAAATACATATTATAATTACACCTAATAAATACTTATGGAGTATATTTATTAGAATTACCCAAAATAAAGTGTTCCATTTTCTTTGAAGACAAATCGACAAATAAAATACAAAAAAATCCCCAGTCCCAGTCACTACCTGTACATTATGCATTTAATTGATATAATAGATTTCTTATTGAGGGTTACTGGAATTTGCAGGTGCTAGGGGTTATTTAATTTATGCAACCTTAAGGTAGGAGTATCAACATCCTTGCCAACCTATAACCTATTTCGCGTAGATTTATTTATGTTTTCTAGCTTTTATACAAAATTTAAAGGAAATCAGTATCGACTTGATATTATATAGGTAATAATTGACATATGTTATAAATATCAAGGAATTTCATAACTTATTTTAGGAGAATTGTATAACGAAAAATATCGGGTAAGATTTTTTTTTACATTATTATGTCATTGTCACTTATTGTTCTTTCACTATACAATTCTCCCAAAATTACCAATGAAATAAATTAATATTTTTGTAAGATATCAGATACTACCTAAATAATGTACCGACGATATTGATTTTCTTTAAATGTTAGTTATTAAAATAATAAACTCAAAAAATCAACGCGAAATAGGTTATAGGTTGGCAATAGATTGAATGACGTTGAGAATTCAACCTTAATCCGATATGTGAATTCATTCGCTAGACGGACTTTACGACTTCGGGGTAAAAAAATTCCTTATGAAATATTTATATAGTATTTTATATTCCTAATATTACCGCTAGGGTGCATAGTCGGTATGCTATGATACAAAGGTAAGTTTTTATATGCTCTGTAATATCCTCTATAAATTTTGTAATAACAATTTTTTTTGTAGTTACCTTGGTAAAAGCGTGGAGGAGGGTAACGACTAAAAGTACTTAAATGGCTGTAACTTTGGTCTGCGTTAACCGAATTTAACAAACTGTCGCTTATTTTAAAGAACGTTTTATCTTGATTGAACGTTGATATAAATATTATAACAATTAATGCGTGAGATGGATAATAGAGGCCACTTTTAAAAAAATATATTTCTAGCTTCCATTTCTTAATAAATTTGAACGCTACCATCCAACCATGGTATCTCTATTTTATAGCTTACTAGTTAGTAAAGAGAACTGCAAAAACCGCAAGGCGTTTTCACTTCTCTCTTAAAAGTTATCGCAAAAATAGTGGAAGAGTGTAAAAATTTCGGTTTTTCGTACGTCCACCAGTGACTTCCGAACTATATTTTTTCAGGTAATGATTTGTTTTTGATTATTTTTTATCTCCAATAAAATTTAGATAACATAATGCGTTTTGCAGATAATTTGAAAAGTATGTGTCTTTAACTGATGCGAACGCGGCTTACGCAATCTCGCAATTTTTAAATGCTAAATCAAGTCAGCCGTTGTGGCATTACCAGGGATACAAGGTATAATTAAATAAAACTTTGCAATAGTTGACAACGCCGAAAGCAAAAGACTAGCCAAATATAATGTAAGGACAGTGGCGTACAGATAAAAACCTGTAGTACTAAACCAGGTAAATGAAATTATTTTATTGCTCTACTAAGAACTTACTATTGCTAATATTCTTCACATAACAGTAAACTCCCACTGTAATCACTTGTCTTAAAATAATAATCTACTATTACTTATTAAATAGATTTGAAACAAATGTTTTAAAACATTTAATTCAAGCTCACAAAATATTAGGACGAAAATGAAATATTTTTTACTACTTTTTTACAAAAGACGGGTGACATACTGGAGAAATAAGTTTCGTGAAATTTGTTGCAAGAAACAGGAAACTTGTTTCAGTACCACACAATCTATATATTTAAATGAGACGGAACACACTGGTATTTGTGAAACAGGCGACCCGAAATTGTTTCGCATACAAATTTCACATTGACATAAAAAAAAAGTTTGACGTAACTTGTTTCAGCAACAAGTTTCATAAAACTTATTTCTCCAGTGTGTCACCCGCCTAAGTGTTTGTTCTAGTATATGAAGTGCAAGGATCAAATTAATTATTTAATACTATTAGGAAAAATATATAGCTAGCGATTTTTGTACACCACAAGATTTTGATATAGGGTGCGGTTCAGTATACTTCGTTCTTTAAAAATTAGTCAGGCGAGAAAACACGAAAAACCAAAAATGCCATTATTTTTAGTAACCCTATAAAAAGAAGTTCATAGGAATAAGATCAGGTGATCTGGGCGGTTACTCAATATTTTCGATAATTTTGGTCCAACCAGTCTCTCGCCGCAGCAGCATAGTGTAGGTGTGCACCATCTTGCTGGAAGTGTAGAAGCTCGCTAAAATTTAGATTGTCCTTTAAGTCACTTTGGTTTTCAAGTTTATAAACAATTGAAGGCTGTATAGTTTGAATGCGCATTTCAGCAAAAACTTGGCCGGTTAAATTTCTTTCGATAAAAAAAAAGACCCATTATATTGTCTCTACCTTTCGATAATTACCAGTGTGGCTGTCTTTCATATTGGAGTTAATTCCGCTGGGATAGCGCTACGGTGTATTAATGACCGCTTTGCTTTTGTAAAAAGGCTTTTAATAAATCTTACCGCTGTGTCCGGATTGCTTGAGTTATGACTGCCCGTAGAGTACTAACCAGGGTATCCATTGTTCTTGAATCCCTGTGTATTCCAATATAAAAAATAGTTACACACTTGTCCGCTATGCCACAATATTTATTCTCTTCTAATTACTTAATACTAATAATAAAAATAAATAATAAACGATTTTTGTACACCACTAGATTTTGATATTAGGTACGGTTTGAGACTAAAAATGTTCTTGTTTACTAGAAACGAAAAAAACAGGTAAAATTTATTAATTGATGTTACTATTAAGGAAAAAAAAAGTAAACAGATTTTGTACACCACTAAATTTTAGTAGTCGACGCATTGTGTCGAGTGGATATCGCGCTAGCCGCCTTCCTCGAAATATTCTTGAGTTGCCAAAGGCCGTTGCTAACATGTCTTCGGTGCACTTCTTTTGTGGAAAATTACCCTCTGCTAAATTTCCTGAATGTTAAGTATGTTGTTATTCATGGCCACAAGATCTACCCACCAGTTTGTGAGATACAGGGTGTCCAAATTGCAAAATATATCTCAAAATATAAGTATGTTTATCGTTTATTAAATAAGATGTAAAAATAGTTTAAACTTTTTTTTATTATATACCGGGGGAATGACGAAAATTGTTGAATCATTGTATTTTCGACATTAAATTAAATATTAACAAAGTGTAGATGATATTAGCTTGGAGCCAGCTGTCAGAATCTATATTTTTTACATTTATACAGGTTGCCTCAAAAATTTTTTTTCTAAATTTGAAAGAAATATTAAAGATATTTCTTATGAACAACTTGTCGCGTATCATATGGTTCCAAATATCAATAATTATCAAGGTTATACAGGGTATTTCCGATGATAAGCAATAGAAAATATATATAAAAAAAGCGTATTTGGATCGGTTAAATTTCGTTATAAGTTAATATATTTTACTGGACGTAGAGGCACAATAATGAAACCAACAGGCGAATATACCACAAGCGGCAAAGACACCCTTGAAACTCTTCTTCAAGTGCACTTTCCGGGGTCGAAGGTTATACAACCGGAAACTCAACATCATGAAACGAACCTTGTGCACAGAGCCAAGAAAGCAGACTGGAAAACTGCAGTTACAACAGTCAGCTACGAAAGAATCAAATGAGCCATAGAGACATTCGAACCCTATAAGTCTCCAGGGCCGGATGGAATCTATCCCATTCTCCTGCAAGAAGGACTCGAATACTTACTACCACACCTATGCAGAATCTACCGAGCTTGCATAGCCATGGGCTATGTGCCAGAGGCATGGAGAACAGCAAATGTCACCTTCATCCCTAAGCCCGGACGTGTAACATACACAGAAGCCAAGGCATATCGACCCATAAGTCTCTCCTCATTTTTACTAAAAGCGCTAGAGAAACTTATAGACAGGCATATAAGAGACGGGGCGCTCACGAAGGAACCCCTTCACGAACATCAACATGCATATCAACCAGGCAAATCTTGTGAAACTGCCTTACACAACCTAATAACAAGGGTCGAAACAGCGCTATATCACAAAGAAATTGCCCTAGGTGTTTTCATTGACATACAGGGGGCTTTCGACAACGCCTCCTGTTTCGCAATGATGTCTGCCGCAAAAAGACATGGAGTCGACGATACCACACGAAGATGGATCCACAACATGCTTCAATACCGGCAAATCAAAACTAGCTTACATGGGGATACTATAAAGGCCGATGTAACGCAAGGTTGTCCGCAGGGAGGGGTATTGTCACCGCTTCTATGGAACTTGGTGGTAGATGAGTTACTAGCATGTCTTAATGCAGAGGGCTTCTACGCCCAAGGCTATGCAGACGATGTGGTAATACTCATCATTGGTACACATGCCACTATATTAGCAGAGCTTATGCAAGGTGCACTAAACATCGTGCAACGCTAGTGTGAGAAGGTAAACCTCAAAGTCAACGCTGCTAAGACTGCAACATTGCCATTCACCACACGAAGACAGGCAGGGAACTTTAACAACCTAAAAATCTTTGGTGAACAGATAAAAACAGTCAGCGAAGTCAAATATCTAGGACTAACCCTGGATGCGAAACTGACATGGAACCGACATATCAACAATAACCTAAACAAGGCAAAAATGTGTCTAATGAGATGCAGGAGATTGTTTGGGAAAACCTGGGGACTCAAACCGCAGATGATGCTGTGGTTATATGTCACAGTCATCAGACCCCTGATGACATATGGGTCTGTAATTTGGTGGACAAAAACACAGCAAATCACGACAGCCACAAAACTCAACAGTGTACAGAGGCTGGCCTGCTTGTGTATCACCGGTGCAATGAGAAGCACTCCCACCGCAGCAATGGAAGTTATACTAGGACTAACACCACTAGATATACACATCAAAATGGAGGCCAACTGCAGCGCCTCTAGGATGAAAGCAAATGGGGAATGGAAACAACGCCCCGAGAAAATAGGGCACACAAGAGCCACGGACCTTATCAACGACGAGCTCTTGGAGATGCAAACCGATCGCATGAAAGCGAGATATAACTTTACAAAACCATTTAATGTCAGGTGCGACCCTGATATGTGGTCCAAAGGAAGATCTCCGTCACTAGACAATGGCCTAGTTTGGTACACTGATGGATCGAAAACGGTCAACGGAGTAGGCGCAGGTGTATTTGGGGAAAGACCCAGAATGGAAATCAGCATCCCTCTGGGAAACTACGCCACAGTATACCAAGCTGAAGTTCATGCGATACAAGCATGCGTACAAAAGAATCTTGAAAAGGGCTACCACGACCAAAAGATACATATCCTGTCGGACAGCCAAGCTGCCCTGAAGGCTCTGAACTCCTTCCGATTTACATCAAAAATCACAATGGAGTGCCTTAACGACCTAAAAGACCTGGCAGCCAGAAACAACAGGGTGGGTTCCTGGCCATTCAGGGATAAAAGGCAACGAAAAAGCAGATAAACTGGCAAGAACCGGATCTGCTCAAAATTTCAGGGGCACAGAGCCCGCCCTTGGAATATCAAAAAAGGCAACCAAAACAACATTGGACAGATGGGCGCAAAAACAACATCTATCTCGATGGAATGGTACACCTGGCCAGGCACACGCACGGGCCGCCATCGATAGGCCCTCGAAGAAGCTATCAGCTGGAATGCTGCTCTTGACGCGTACCCAGCTAAAGCAAGTGACCGGCCTACTAACAGGCCACTGTCACTTAAGACAACACCTTCAACCAATGGGAGTCTATGATGGACCCATTGAATGTAGACTTTGCGGCGAAGAGGATGAAACCGCCTCCCATATCATATACAGCTGCGAAGCGCTAAACCGTAAAAGATTCAAAATCTTCGGAAACATTCGACGTAGCGATAACCTCCCGCACGACAAACTTGGAAGGAAACTACTGGACCTCGTAGAAGGAACAAATCTTTTCTAACAAGACTGGGGCGCACAATAAGCCAGAAGGCTGCAGTGTAAGAAGCTTGGGCCACACGTCGAACCCGACCCCCGCCTTTAACCAACCAACCAACCAACTGGACGTAGAGAGGAATAGTCGGGGCACGTTCTGGGAACAATTTCCAATATACAGGGTGTACCGGAAAAATATTATTAAAGTCAAAGTTGAAAAATATTTTTTTTTCGTTGTAGCGCGATACAGGTGGCAAAAATCATTTTAATCGATTTAAACTTTTTCGACGTGTAGACAACGTTGGGCTACAAAACAGTGTTGTTTGCGAACGCGATCGAAAGTTGGAAAGTAATTTTTTTTGGTTTTTTTTAAAATCAATGTAGGGTCATGTTGGATCGTTAATGAATCGAATTGGGTGCGTCCGACATACTTTTGGTTTAGATATTCGTTTAGGTCATCTCAAATACTACTTTTTTTAAATAAATTGTTCTATACCTAACGGTAATACAAATGGTCCATAATTGTAAACAAGTGAAATAAGCTATTTCAGACAAGTTTTTCATGCGTTTTTTATTTTTCCTCGTACGGAAAACAACTTGTGATTGAAATGTTATATACCTTAGCGAAGAAAGCAAACTAAAATGAAAAACATTTTTTTTTGTTTCTTCATTTTTAATACGGAAAAATCAGGAAGCTTTTGAATTCTCACAGCGACAATCCTCGGTACAAAAAAAACGAACTTGGGTTCTGAAGAAACTAAACATATCTTTTTATCGCAAATCGAAATGCGCGAACAAACTCAAGCACAAATAATAAGAATTTAAAAACTAATATATTTTCTTTATTTCAATAAAACTGTTATACAACATCTTATGGTTAAAAATAAATAATATTTAAGGCTATACAGGGTGTTCCGAATAATAAAGGTATGCCAACACTGTATTTTGAGCAAATAAGAACTATAAAATAGAATAAACAAGCAAATTTTTTATATAAGGAATTAATTCTATCCGAAAATAATAAGTAGAGATTGAGAAAATAAAATAGCTACCACATACAGAGTAATAAAATTTTATTTCTTTTAATATACTATATGCATTTTTCTTTTATCGCCTATCATCAGAGACACTCTGTATGAACTTAATAATTATTAATATTATTTGGAACCATACGATAAGCGACAAGTTGTACATAAAAAACTCTACAATATTTCTTTTACAACTAGTCAAAACATTAATTTTTTTGACCAATAAAAATTTTGACAACTTGCTTCAGGCAGTAAAAAAATAATTTATTTAATCTAAATAAAAATGGAGTTGGCCGAAACAAATATTTATTTCCTATTGTCTGAACAAATATTTACTTGAATAGATATCTAAAATTTATTAAATATAAATAAATATTAATTGATTTAAATAAATCATTTATTAAGTCTTATAGTATGTGGTATTTCATTAAAATAAATCTTTGTTTGATAGAGAAAACAAGTTTATATAGCAAATAATGACTTATTTCTATTGGCAACAAATTTATTTATTTTAAGTAAATATTTAGTTGCCCGCAAGCTGGCGATATTTAATCCAATCAATGTGTTGTTTATTATAATTCAAATACATTTTTATAAAATAAATATTTATTTGAATTAATAAAATCTTTGTTTTACCAATTAATTCTGTAAATTGTACTGTAATTGTATTTGGCAGAACAAAACTCGGAAAGCAAGTAGAAAAGTACTGGCGCCTCGGTGTTTTTAAATTTTTAACTTTTTTTTACAATATAATTAAATATTATTTTTAAGCTGCTCCAATATTCAGACAATGTATAAATATTAAAGTCTTATTGGTTGAATATCCATATTAGTTTTATATTCCAAGTGTTTGACACTGGTTTATTCAAGAGCAAGGCGCACTAGGTAACGAAAGTCACGCGGCCGCCGGCGATTAATATACTATTTTCTGGTCGCATATTGCGAATTGTTTAACGTACTTGGCATTTATTTTTGACATTGGTATTCCAAATACCGGCAAAGCAGAACTACCTGTCTCCACAATATCCCTGGTAAATATTAATGTAAAAAAAATATTATTTATTTAAACATGATGAATGCATGCAGTTCCTATAAAAATAGTAACCGTTTCTTAGATATTAGAGTATTTACTTTCTTTGTAACACTGGCCATAAATGTACAAGACGCCAATTTTTCAGCAATGCTTTATGCGCAGATTTGTTTCAAGCAAATAAATTGGTATTTAAGAATAGATATTGTCACAAAAAGAATTTATTTAAAAATGTTTCATGGTCCAATATTCGAATTTTTAATAGATTTCTATAGTTAAGATTAATGTCACGTCATTCCTACGTAACATAAAACTTATATTAAATTTATTAAACAAATTCGAGAAGTTGCAACTATGAAACATTGTACGCGCATCCCGATCTATCAATGGTTGTCAAGTCGTCAAATCAGCAAAATCAAGGTTCACGACTGGAGTTCGTCCTTTCCCTAAAAGATGGGAAAAGTGCTGACTTGGCGATTGGCACACTATTGATAAAAAAAATATCGTTCGGCACTAGTGCTCAAGAGACGGTAAGAGACAGCTAAAAGTTTTTTGGATCATCTTTGCTGGTTCCCCAAGAAGCCAATGATGTTAATAAATTTAATGTAAGTAAAGTATTAAATTCGATTTGTAAAAGGTTTAAATCCGGTTTGTTCATTTGGTTATTTCATTTGGTTATTTCATTCTTTGTAAACCCATCAGGTGATCTTTATTTGTTAATAAATTTGTTTTCAAAATCGATTTGTTTTCCTAATAGTCATTATGGTTCCGTTACCTCTACGCCCTCGTCGCACCCTAAAAACTGGGTGTAACAATATATTTTTAAAATATTATATATGGAAATTGTGGATGAATGACCAATACTTCAAAATCATTATGTAAAACAAGATCTATTTGTGCAAAAAAAAATTATTTGTTATCAACATATTTTTATCAAATACATCATTATTATTTGACTATTTCTACGTTTTCTATCAGTGCGTCACGCCATTGGTTACAGATTAAAAATTTATTAAAATTGTTAAATCACGAGGCAATTAAAAAAAAAGGGTCCCTTTCTGGTTAACCGAGAATTTTGGCCAGCACATTCATTATTAAAGATCAATCAAATCAATTAACATTCATTTTTAAACGATACTCATGAAAAAAAGATATACCCACAGAATAAAAACATTTTTTTTACACATATTTATTGTTTCTAAAACAGATTCAACCATAGACTTTTTATAGAATAGACTACATTGTTTACGTTTTAAAGAAATCAAAGATTCCAGCGTTCAGAATTTGTCTGATTAGCTGTATGATTCACGTATGGTCCACTATACTTAACAAATGCATCAAAAGAAGCGCTGTTATCAAACTTACTGTGTTCAGCCACATATTATTCTGTGGAATTAAACTTTTAAACACATGATATATGTGGCTTGATAAATGGAGTGTATATTCTTTTAATAACTAGATATTTCGAAATTAATTTTCGGGCCATCCCTGGGTCTAAATACTAAACGCAATCCAGTTTTTCGATAAACATGCATATTCGAGCTTTAAAAATAAAAGGGGCCTCAAAAAGAATAAGCTAATAAAAAATATTAGTTTTTATTTATCATACCAAGTTTTTTAATTTATTGATATATTTTGTCGTAAAAATACAAAACATACATATATTTGTTTTAAAAAATTATTGTAGGGAATTTTATTGTGTTTTTGCAAAAAAAAACAAGTAAATTTGTAACAAAAAAGGAATTGCAGCAAAAAGGATGCCGTCATGGCCCTATTGTAAACTGCTTAAAATGGAGGCGTCGGGAAAACGACTAAAAAACATTTCTTTTTTGCCGTAAAATTGCAACTAGTTAAACTAAATGTACTACTTCTGTCCATACCTTACAAAAATTTTACCCACATTTTACTCTTTTCAACTTTGGTTGGAGATACTACGTATATTTATACCATCGCCGACCGGTTGTCGAAAATAATGCACTATTTTTATATCGCAACCGACTTTCCGATCGGTAAAACAGTTGCCTACGCTGTCATTTTTCGACAGCTTCGCGAGTTGTCTCTTACATGTCATTTATTTGTTTTTGTCATCAACATTCGGTTCGTTTGCAAACGTTGCAACGCGTCATTTTCAGAGTTGTTTTCTGGTAGCCACATTTCTGGATCACTATCGGTATTGTAATCATCAGATGGGGTGTGCTGGCGAGATGTAGATGGACCGGCCTCATCTGATGTATTGTATGATAATGTGCTATTACAGGTACTGCTTTAAAACTTTTTATTTTTGTGCCTTTGTATTTTTAGTATTTTATAAAAAGTAGCTGAATATTTAAAGGGCCGACGAGGTGAAAGCTGTTTTTTTTTCATATCAAATTTACAAATAAGAAAACATAAGACCCCCTAACCTCACTTTCATGTAAAGCCTTTACGATTTTGTACTGACATCTGTCAAAGTATAAAGTAGTAAAAAAATACCAATGCCAACGTTGTGTTTTAGGAGTTTAGGCAACTTTTAGATAGTTGTCACCTCCGACGGCGGTACAACGTTGTGCATCCACCCAATATCAAACTTGTTACACTCGATGTGTTGTGAAATCGTCGATCTGCCTCCAGATTTCTGTTAACAGCTAAATAACGTTGAAACGACGTTGGAATGACGCCGGTTTAAATCCTGTACAAATACTGACTACTATATGGACACATTGCAACGTCGGGGTTGGTAAAAAACTAGTTGAAAGTCAGAAAACTGCTACTTGGGTGTAGTAATCCAACAAACCGTTTTTTTGTCTGTGAGTAATCGTAGGATTTGTTTTGCCGATCTCGTGGTTAGTCGTCGGAATACTAGTATTTGTCAGTGTTTTGTGAAGATTTGAGTTTTTTTTAAAGGATTGTAAAGGAAAACAGATCAGTGTTATTATACTAAAACTGAATTTATAAGATACTTCTCATGCAATATGATCCAAATAATACTTTTCAAGTGCACTGGTTGGAGCTATCAGGGAAAGAAAACAGATATTTCGTTGAATCAAATTTGAAAGTGTATTATATTATTTGTTGTACTGTAATCAATTATTAATAAGCGTTGAATCAATCATGTTATGATCAATCCTGTGCTTCTCCCTAATACTTAACTCTAATAGTGTTCATACTGAACCAATAAGGAAATTTAGTTTTACATTTGAAATATTTAGGAATGTATTTTCACATAATATTCTTAATTATGGAGTAGAATACCGCAAAACTATCCTCGGTATTTAAACCGCAAAGACTATTCTTTCAGTTAACTGAAGAGATATCAGCTCTGATATTATTGTAGTTAGCTCTATTGAATTCGAAATCAAGATTTGAGTTATTAAATTCATTGGCAGATGGTATGTATTGCAGGATGAATTTGAATTTCAAAGTGTTATGATACTTATCCTCATTAACAAGCGGAGCAGCGCAGATTTGAATATTATTAATTTGATACTTATTGCTCAAGACAAGGTCAAGAGTATTTCTAGATGAGTTAAGAAAATAATTTAATTGTGATAAACCACAAAAAGGGAATCCTGATCAGTAAAGTTTAGCGGTATACAATTTCAAGTGACCACTTAATGTTGAGAAGATTGAAGTTTTTACAAACAATGAATATATCGTCCGTATTATTATTAATAATTTCATCTAATTTTGAACAGAAAGTGATTAAAAAAGTAGAGTCGCATAGGGCGACATAAGCACAGCAAAAGTGAAATTTAAACTTTTTATTTTGATTAGGATAAATTGTCACCCATAGATTCTCAGCATCTGAAGACCAATCAGCTCTTAGATTACTACATATCTTTGAGTCAACATCGGTTAAAACTCCGCCATCGTCCTGTTTAGTAAATAAAATAAAGGCGGCACGATCACGTCTATATACGTCATACGAATCCGAAAGACAATCCGCTGAAGAAATAACGGAATTTAACCAGTTCTTCGTTAGGCAAATAATATCGTGATCACAATTAAGAGAGGTTTTATTTATTTATTTATTTAGAAATTAAAAATACAAACAGGGTGAGCTCCCAAAAACTGTATTTACTGTTTACTAGAGTTCTTCATAAAATTATTTATCCATAATAATTTAATTGCACAAGATCTAAAGATTTAAACAAATTGTTAAGTTAAGTTTTTAGTCCACGGAAATTTTGGTAGAGAAAAGACAAAGACATGATGCAAAAAATTTAAATAAGTTTTAGCCAAAATTGTGTTGAGTTACATTTGATTAACATCATCTGCAGTAAATATTCTGATAATACGAGAATGGTCGTCCTTTCGAACAAAAACACAACCTTCACAAATCCAAATATATTTATAGTTTTTTGCTTTGGCCGATTTTAATAGTGCTTTGGTTAGGATGGTCAGGTGTTCATTAATAAACAGGTGATTCGATATGTCTTCGATCTTAAGTACCGGAGTCGAGTTGTCGGATTCCAAGCGCTTAGATTTAGCAGCGGTGAGGACATCATCTCTCCATGTTGTATGTACAAACTTGATGATTATAGGCTTTGGATTGTCGGACTTATGTGATTTGGCTCTAAAAATAACATCAATATCGTGAGATTGGACATTTTAGGTGTCCGCCAATTGTTTGTACAATATTTAGAAGACTTTCTCCTTGTTATTCTGGTAATTGTACTTTATTTGTTGCCCTAACACATCAACACGATTATTAAGAGCCTTTACCTATGTTTTAAGTTAAATATTTTTCAGAGATAATTTCTCTATCAAATCAAACTTTCATTAACTCTCTTTATCATTGCTTCAAACGTGGCAATTTTGTCGGAACAAAAGCTGACAGTTATTAATTTGGACCTTGTCCATATATTTTACTCATTTTCTAGGAAATTTGAAACATTCAAATGTAAAATAACATATACCTAGGGCTCCCTCATAAAAGCAGGAATTAAAAAATGATACTTCTATTTATATCCTGGCATGTCAACATAATTATTTTTCTTTTAACAATTAAAGTACTTTTACCCATTACTGCAATGCAGCATACCAAAGTATGTACAAATATTCTTTATGTGGTTGTAAATATAAAAAAAAAAATATTTCTTATTGTCTCACGCCTAAAATTTCATTTATTAATAATAATGTCGCGTATCAAAATGGTAGGCGTCTGGGTTGTGTAGCTTAGATGGTTTTGATTTATGTTTTTATTTTCTACTGAGAGTGATTCTTTATTATTTTTACTGTACCCTTATGGTGCGCTATCTAATCACTGAAACACCAAGGATTTTTTATGAGATTTATTTAATGAACAGCAATACAGCAAAGCAATGAAAGAATGGTAGTTCGTCAATTAACGACTTAAGAGTGTAAAACAGTGAATTTAAATAGTTCTCTAATAAGGAGAGACATTGTCCCTTTTTACTCAATTTAGGAAGGTATTATTCTATTATTCCAGCAAGTTTAAAGAAACAATTTTCACTTAATAGACAACTCTGACCAAAATAAGAACTATACAATTTTACACAATAAACGGTGAAATAAATTACTCAAAGAACACTTACACAATTTGAGCATAATAGATTGGTTCTAGTGCAGTACTGTTAATGACTTTAAAGTTGTTGAATTTAGTACTAACTTTAAACTGAGTAGACAAACGGGCAGAGGTTACCCTTACACTGAAACAATTGTTACAACTTTCTCAGTAAATGTTTCTTCGAGTTTTTATACAGTTTTGCAACCTTACCAACTGATAGAAGGGATTCCGTTTTACTATGTCAGCAATAACTTTGCACGTTAATAAAAGAGGGGGTTTCCCTGGATGTAGTATTCGAAGTGAAACCCTTTATTCGAACCAATTAGAAACAAATATTTTTTTTTTAACAATCGTCTACCGACTCCCCCTACGAAACTAGAAATGTTCTTGTCCTTGTTCTATACACTATCTTTCCACTACACCTCTTCTTATCAAGCTCAACACCCACTAAGTGTCTTAGCACCACAGCGAAGTACGATATGAGTAATCCATTCTTAAGGATACCAATTTATATCCGACATGGACCAGTACATTCCAGAGCAACAATTTGGGTTTAGAACTGGCAGGGGTGTTGTGCTGTTGGTAGCGCATGTTGCCCAACAGGTTATTAAAAATTTTAACCAACAGCAAACAACAGTACTCCTGTAACGATATTAAGCAAGCTTTCGATAATGTCTGGTACAATGGGCTAATATTTAAACTAATAACAGTGCATAAATTTCCTTTACATTAAATAACTTTATTATACTCGTATATTACGCAACGTACATTAAAAGTCCGAATCAATGGCAGCTTCTCCGAATCAGTAGCTTTAGATGCCGGCCCACAACAAGGCACAAATTTGACTTATACACAGCGGATATTCCGTTCTTCTCTAACACTTATCTTTCCATTTTTGTGGACGATGTCTTATTATACGCCAGCTCTTTCTACGCCAATGTCACAAGACAATGAATATCAAGACATCTAACAATTTTATTACCTTGGTATAAAAAATGGAAGCTGGATATAAATCAAAACAAATGTGAGTGCCTAATACTAACCAGAAAGAGAACAAACAACAAAATAAATCAAAATATCATAATAAACGGAAGACAAATGGAACCGACAAACACACTCAAATACTTAGGAGTAATACTGGACGACAAACTAATTTTTAGATAAAACACAGACACACTAATATCAAAATATATAACAATAACACACATTTTAAACAAATTATTAAATAAAAACTCGCCACTTTCACCGCAGAATAAACTCACAATTTATAATCAAACTATCAAACCGACTATGACTTACGCTGCGCCGGTCTGGTGTAGTATGACGGATTAGCATTATAGAAAAATACAAAGACTACAAAACAAAATTTAAGACAAGTATTAAAAGAATATATATATGCATCAATTCGTCATCTACATCAGGCTACGCAAACACCATACATTTTTGACTACATACAGGACATCTTGACAAAATTTTATCAAACTCAACCTCAACAATCATACCTAACACAAAACCTGATGCAAATTAGGCACAATGACAACCTCTTTCACAAACCTTTATATTCCTGACTTCCATTTTACTTTCAATAAATAATATTACAAAACGACAATCATATCACGTGTAATTGAAATTGAAATTTTAAAACTCCGCCTGGCCAAATAGGACACGCCCACAAAAATCCTCAGGCCAAAAGGGCAAAAACGCGCTACCTTCGGTGTACCTGCTTAAATCAAGCTGTTGTTTTTTTTAATATTTTTTCAGTTAACGGTAATTTAGAAATTTTCACATGCAAACAGCAATATAATTATTTTTATCGTATCATTGAAGATTAAGTCATTTTTATATGATATCTTTATTAATAATTATTAACATCCTAAACATACTAAAACCTACATAAAACCTTAGTTACTCATAATACATTAGTTACCATAATTTAATATGTTAGTTACGAAAGCATAATACGTTAGATACCAAATAATATTAGAACTATTTTTCATGAACATTTAAAACAATATTTTGACAGTTTTCAAATTTGATGGATACACCTTTGTCTTTAACGTCCACGATCTTAGGTATGCCCTCTGAAGACTAATTAATGACCGAGAAAGCACTCCTTTCGATTTCGTGCGGTTCCCCAGTACCTAATCCACTGCCGGAAACATCGCCGATTTGAAATTTGTTAGCAATGGAAACTTTCTTGGTCACACTTTCTTCTAAATACCCTCTAGCAACCTTCGACGATTCCCATCCACCAAGTTCTTGTAGTTCTAATATATCTCCTCCAGCATTAACAAGAAAATTTGCCGAAGATCTTCTAACGCAGTGACCAGTATACAAATTAGGATTTTCAAGTGAGAGATACTCAGCTATTTTTTGAGGTATTTTAGAGAAGAAATAAATGCCGCAGGGCTGTACCGTACATTTCCCTTTTCTATATGATACAAACAATCTTTGGTGAGTGACATGGTCTGGCCTTAACATTGCGTACTTTTTAAATAAAAGCACAGGATTGACTTCGCCGTCAAATATCACAGCGAAAATACGTTTCTTGTGGGTTTTTGAGTCGGGAATAGTAACAATCAGCTTGTCCTCTAAAACGTCAACATCTTCCGTGGTCATCTTCGCTAATTCATTAGTTCGACAGGCTCCTCCAATTCCAATTAAAAAAGCCACTTTCATCATTAAAAACTTCTCGTCTGAGGCAGAACACACAAATTCGTTGACTTGTTCTCTTGTAAATACTTTCGATTTTTTTGCTCTATATCCAACATTTTTCTTCTTGATAAAACGTATTAAGGCGCCGTATTTGTCGATTTCCACTCTTTCCTTCAGTTCTAAAGTCGCTCGTAACATGGAATATTTCGGCCATAAGGACGAAGCAGAGTATTCCTCAGAGAGTTTTGAGAAATACGTCAGCAATATCGTTTCTTCTGCACCTTGAACATGTACTTTGTTTCGCCACTCACAAAACTGCCGATATTCTTTTTCATAATGGATTTTAGATTTGTCCGGAAGCAAGTTCAACCTTATAATGTTGGCTGCAGCTAATATATCGTCAGAAATATCAAAATCTTGCATGATTTTAATGATGACTTTTTGAAATGCCAAAATGAAATGTCAAAAACCTTGTTTTTATTTTCGCATCGCCGTTGTCAATGATACGATAAAGCTTTGAATATAACTCGATTATTAGCGATTTAACACCGGACATTGTGGGTGACTCGGCTGTCGCCTCGTCACCTAGCAATGTCCTCGACTATTATATATCGTATAATAATCTCGTTATATTAATAATAATAATAAGAATAATAATAATAATAATAACAATAATAATAATAATAATAATAATAATAATAAATAGCCTTTATTTTTGCATACAAAGATAAATTTACAAAAAGCAATCTCATATGGGTGGCGAGATCTAGCATAGCTACTCATCTAACCACCCTAAGTAATACATTATTTAAGTAAATAAGTACCTAAGCATATAGAATTGAACAACAAAACATTCAAAAACTAAGAAAAAATTTCTTAACAAAAAAGCTTTGCAAAATTACAAAAATAGTAAAGCGACAAAGCATTGAATATACCTACATATAGACTATACGCAAATAGAATTATAACTTAACTGAATAAAAAGTAAATGTGCGATCATTTATGCGGGTCCGTTACATTAGCCCCCCCCGGTACCCATAACTGCGTAAAATTTTAGCACCATATAGACCATACCTAGCACTACCTAGCACCCAAATTATAGAGCTAGCACCATAGTCGTTACGGAGTTATTAAGCACTTTTACCGGGGGGGGCTAATGTAACGCTAGCCCCCCCCCCCCCCCGGTGCCCATAACTGCTTAAAATTTTAGCACCATATAGACCATACCTAGCACTACCTAGCACCCAAATTATAGAGCTAGCACCATAGTCGTTACGGAGTTATTAAGCACTTTTACCGGGGGGGGGCTAATGTAACGCTAGCCCCCCCCGGTGCCCATAACTGCGTAAAATTTTAGCACCATATAGATCATACCTAGCACTACCTAGCACCCAAATTATAGAGCTAGCACCATAGTCGTTACGGAGTTATCAACCTAATTTAAAAATGACATCAACAACGTTGCCGCCTCAGACCAATTACCAGAGACAAAGCTATTTACAGTTGGCCATAAAAACACTTTTATATTTACAGTACAAGAATTTACGCACTGTAGTAGTAGTATGGCTGTGATCTTACCGCGATGTTGCCGACCTGCACTAAATTATATGAAAATTATTATTTTTATCTATAAAACAGTAAACATATACAACACCTTTTTTTAACCAGTTGGTTAATATAGTAAATATTTTAAATAGTCTCGCAAGATGGAGGCAAAGTCACGTGACAACAATTTTGGTCTATTTAATTTTGATAGGTTGGTATGAATTCCAGAACCAGACTTGAAAATTTTGTATATATTTTAAAAATTTTATTTTGTAAATAGTATAATATTTTAAGTAATAATAAACATAAGTTTTTATGGTTAGACGATAAAGCCTCAAAACAGAGTTAAAAACTACTAATAAATAAAACACACAACCTTACTTCTTTGTTTTTATTTATACGAAAATATAAAATACAAGTACCTAGGTACTTCATCAACACTTTTATGCTAGGAAAGGTTAGTGGCGCATTCACCTTTTTATTTTTTGATCACAGGATATAATATTAAATCAATATAAGAAAAAATTTCTCTGGTTATCTAAATTACAGTTATTATATTTATGTTACAGGTACTAGCTGGTACCAGGAACACATTTGCTTACTTTTAGCATTCCATATTATGTATCCTTAAAACTTCATTCTCAACAAATCGTCCGTCTGTCATATGGAAATATTAGATCCAAAACTATAATGGTTAAAAAGATGAAATTTGGCATGCTTATAAAGAGCTATGCTCCTGATAAAAAAAAACTTACTTTGTGTAAAAACATCTTATTAGCTTGTCCAGCACTTTTGCCCAATCAAAACTGAAATGAAGGCTACATATTACCTTACTTAATAGAAAGCAAATTTTTTTTATATTAAATCTGTAAAAATGTTATACTATTATTATTGTTAGATAAAACATAGGAACAAATAGATTTTAGTACTATTATTAAAACTAACGAGAAGAGTACATATTGTATATTTCATTGTTGATTTACAAGCACAGATGCATCATGATTTAAGGTCTGAGAAAAGAATAATAAAATTATAGCCTACAAATTTTTTGTTTGGTGAATTGTACTTACATGGGCTTTACCTCAAACACAAAAGTTAATAAATGTCGATTAAACTCAAAATAAAATCCACTAAAACCACTAAACATTTTTAAAAAGTTATAAAAAGCAACAAAAACACAATTCCGAACGTGACAGGCTAATTACGGCTCACTATGAATTTGGGAAGTTTTGATTTCCATATGTCCGCTGATCGATGACAAATAACTGCTGTCATCTGTTTTAAAACGAGAAAATTCGTGCCGTTTACTAATCAAGAAGTTATTCTAAAAGTATTTACTGTCATCCTTATATCAAAAAAACTATTATTTTCTACCCTACTCAACGTGACAACGTCGCATTTGGTACGTTGGCGATATTCCGGTTGCGCACGCATCTTATGCTATCTGAAGGTCTTCCAATTCATTCTCAAATTGCTTAGCGGCAACCTCAGACCATGAGGCGGCAATGTTATCGATGCCACTCTTAAATTAGGTTAATAACTCCGTAACGACTATGGTGCTAGCTCTATAATTTGGGTGCTAGGTAGTGCTAGGTATGGTCTATATGGTGCTAAAATTTTACGCAGTTATGGGCACCGGGGGGGGCTAGCGTTACATTAGCCCCCCCCGGTAAAAGTGCTTAATAACTCCGTAACGACTATGGTGCTAGCTCTATAATTTGGGTGCTAGGTAGTGCTAGGTATGGTCTATAGGGTGCTAAAATTTTACGCAGTTATGGGCACCGGGGGGGGCTAATGTAACGGACCCCATTTATGCTCCAGAACTAATGGAAGTAGAGACAATAACCGAATGGAAAATAATCAAATTTAAAGATTAATTTATCGGTGGCACGTGAAGATAAGCCTTCAACTTATTTTTGAACGTTTTCACAGAGACGCAGGTCTTGATATTTACTGGCAAGGGATTGTAATATTTAACCGCATTAAAACTGAAAGACCTTTGAAATAATGCCGTTTTGTGTAAAGGCACAGAAAAGAGACTGCTATGCCGCGTAAGCCTGTCATGCACATCAGTGCCTTTAGTAAGCTTGTCAAAGAGATATTTCGGTTGCTGAAATTTAATAAGTTTAAAAACTAAGGTGCATAAATGAAGATGAAACTTTTGATCTAATCTTAACCAGCCAGAGTCCGTGAAGCATTGAGTAATATGGTCATACTTCCTCAACCCGTAGGAATACCTCAAACAACCATTCTGGAGACGTTGTAAACTTTCTCTGTCCTCATGCAGCAAGGCTGGCCAATACAGTACACTACAATAAGAAATTAATGACAAGACGATTGAGTCGCACAGCCTCAGCTTAATCTGTGGCGAAAGAAAATTTTTAAATAAGTACAGAGTTCTTAATTTACCATAGCTTTTTTGAAGTAAGTAAGAAACATGCCTATTAAATCTAGGCCTAGGATCAAAATAAACGCCCAAATTCTTACAAGAGTCAGAAATATTTACTTTAACGTTATTAAGTTTAATGTTAAGATTTTCAGAAACTAGAGTAGATTTTTTACCGAATATAATAAGTTGAGTTTTATTTTGATTTAAAATCAAAGTATGTGCGACAGATAAATTGTGAATAGTGCTGAGATCCTGATTAATATTAGTTTCAGCGGTTTCAATATTTTTATAGTTAAAACTGCAATATGAGAACTTGAGTAGTTTAGAAACGAGTTAAAGTCTGCCGTATATATTGAAAACAGTAAAGGGCCCAATATTAATAGCTATACGTTTCTCTTGAACAAAATATACTCTCATGGCAGTTAAGAACCACGGAACTGACCAAACCAACTATAATATTACGTCAATCAAATTAACCAAAAGGGTTAACATTAACTCCGCCGACGTTGCCAGTGCTGGCAGAGATAGTTATATTATATATTATAAAAACTTAGACAACTTGTGTGCATGTATATATCGATATTTTATAATTATATTACTATGTTAAGTTAATTATTGACTTGCGAAAATATGTTGAATAATAATAGCCCTTTTTAAATAAAATAAATAATAAATAATATCCGACATTATCACTAGACATTCACAGCCTAGGCTTTTTCAATGGCTTATTTTAGTTCTTACTTAGGTCAAAATTTATTAATATTTTATTGAAAATTTTACTAATAATTGTTACTTATTTATTGCATAAAAAATCCTTGCCACACCCTACGCCGCTGTTGTTGAATAATCGCTCCGAATCCTTGAGCCATTACAATTCCGCACGGAGTCAGAAGTGTAACACTATCTTTCTCCTCTGTCTTTGTTTCACGCGTACGAATGTTTCATGCAAACGAACAGGTAATTCATGAATAAATGGCTTACTCTATTATATAAGAAGTCTATGGATTTTACCATTGTCTAAATTTTAATTTCAAATGCTGGACAGAATTTATATAGGTATTTAACATATTTTGGAGTCACAAGGTATACAGTACTGTTTAGACATGCAAACGCGGTCGGAATAGTAGTTATTTACCCAAATACCTACCTTCATTTCAATTAGGTACATAATAATTATTGTAGCGTTAATAGGATTTCGTAGCTATTCGCATTGACAGTGATTCTCTAGCTGTTCTAATGACCGGTGTCGCGTCGATAGTAGCATTTACCATTGATGCTAGAAAAAGAGACAATCGGTGGATATGACTCAGTTGGATTATTAATTATAGGCTTAGAATCAAATTTTAATTTTAATCATTCAATTATTTTGTTGGTTTGAAAGTGGCAGACAATGAAGTAAAATCAAAAAAATTACCTTGTCGGACTTCCAGTGTCTTTATTTTGTTACTTAACACAACGTTTCGGTTAGTTCGTATCTCTAACTCCAGTGCTGTTCCGTGTCCAAAACCTTGGCTTCTCACCACTGTATATTATGTTGGTTGGTTCATACATGTTCCGGTATACCTGATCTCGAAGTTTCACCTCTTTGAGTATGTTTCAGATGTTTTTTTAACTCGTACGTGAAGTGAAGAGGTCTTTTTGTTTCTCCAATGTACGATTCGCCACACTCGCGAGGGATTTGATAGGAACAGTATTTTGTGTTTTCATTACGGGGTAGGTTTACTTTTGTAAGAAGCTTCTAAGCGTATTTCTGGATTTAAAGGCTGTTTTGATATTATAGTTTTTGGTTATCCTTCTAATATTTTCAGAAATCCCCTTGACATAAGATATTGTAAAAAATACTTGCTCCTCTTTCATTTCCGTATTAGTTTTTTCTTCGCGATTTTTAAGTTTTGAGATGGTATTAGTTACAAAGTTTTTAGGGTAACCATTCTGCTTTAAATCTTTTTTGATGTTTGAAATTTCAATTTTAAGCTCTTCCGGATTGTTGCGAAGGTTAGGTGCCCTGTGATAAAGAGTTTAAATTATGCCCTTTTTTAGGGAGTTTAAATGATTCCATCCGTGATTAAGGTTCGTGTAAGTGGGTTTCCTGCACACTAAAGTTTTTATGTTTTCAGCACTTCGTTTGACGAGAACATCAAGAAACGGTAGAGTGGAATTTTTTTCTGTTTCCATGGTAAATTTAATGGATTGCCTTATACTATTAATATGTTCCAAAAACCGTATCAGCTCTTCGTTGCTATCTGTCCAGATAATAAAGGTATCATCAACATATCTAAGCCAAAGTTTAGGTTTAATCTTGGCAGTTTTAAAAGAGTGTGACTCAAACCATTCCATGTACAGGTTAGCCACCATATTATGAGAGAGAGATGAACCCATTGGAAGACCGTCATCTTAGGCATAGAACCTATCTTCTACTTGAAAGTAGGAACTATGTACACAACACTCCAATAGTTCCATTCAGCGATAAACCAGTGCGTTCTGAAAGGGTTGGGTCTTCTTGTAACTTTTGCTTAATAATATGCAGTGATTCCCCTATTGAGACGCTGGAGTATAAGCTTTTTACGTCGAAACTGACAAATGTTTCTTGTGGTTCTAAACTGACGGTTTTCAGAATATTTACAAAGTGGTTAGAGTTCTGAAGAAAACAAAGTGACTTACCCTGTAACCGTTTAATTATCTCAAGAACAAATTTTGATAATGCGCTTGTAGGAGAATCCCTGAAGCTGGTGATTGGTCTTAGTGGCATGTTGTTCCTATGAATTTTAGGAAGACCGTAGAGATGAGAAGGGTTGGCTATGATGTGGTGTTAGTTTTGTTCGGATGGCATCTGGAATATAGGCTGAGTATTTCTTTAACGTTCTCTATCCTTCCCTCAATTGTTGCTGTTGGTTCCTTGGCTAGTATCCTGTATTCTCCTTTGGTTAATAATTCTTCAATCTTTTGGTCGTATGTTTCGATGTCCATGATCACAGTAGCAATTCCTTTGTTAGCTAGAAGAATTTTTGTAGAACTGTCCTTCTGAATGTGTTTTAGTGCTGTTTCTTTTTGTTTAGGAACTTTTTTATTGATTTCTTTGTTATTCTCTAGGGCAACTCGTACCTCGTAACGGTGTTCGTCTACGACTGCTGACGGTAGGTTCAAGGTTTCTATGGATGCTAAAATATCTAGGGTTGGTGAATGTTTCGGTGTGATTGAAAAATTAAGTTCCTTTCGTAAAAGTTGTTCTGCATCACTCAATGATCTCTTTAAAGTATTGATAATTGTTCTTCTTACCTAGTCCGTTGTTGGTTCTATTTGGTTATTTAGTTAAAGCCGTTGTAGTTTTCCGTTATGTTTGGTTGTTAGTGCCTCTAGTAATCTGTTGTGTTAAGTAACAAAATAAAGACAATGGAAGTCCGACAAGGTAACTCAATTATTTTGCTTTATAAAAAAACCGTATTTTTTTTTGTTAAAAGTGGTTTTGACTTAATAACTACAGAATATTGCAAACGCCATAATATTGTTGCTAAGTTAAATAGGGTAAAGTCGTGACAAATGATGCAGAGAGGCCGACTACGCACTGCCAAAAATCCCGTGTAAATCTAGCCAATAAATAATTCCTGATGGTCAATTGAAAGCGATTAGCCGTTAACCCGTTTAAAGTGTATTTTATTCAAAATAATTAAGAATTAAAGTAAAACTTGATTATTTAACTGGTAAATACAACAAAGTTTGTGACTAAACCAGGTTAAAAGTGTATGTGGCACGACGATTAAATATTCGAAAAATAGTGGTTGTTTATAAAGTTTCGTTATTTTAAACATGTGTTTATTTGAAGAAGACTTCGTTTACTCCTTTTATTTTAAAATAAAATAGGTGCGTTATATATCCCTTACTATTATAGATAGATACCGACCTAGGTATATGATATGATGCAAGTTTTTTTTTTAGAAACTTGAAGATGCCAACATTTTAACCTCAATTCAGACCGGATTTAGTGCATTAAATACCGAAGATGGTTTAACAAGTATACTTGCACTTATTGTATAGACTATTGCATATCATGTGGCAAGACATTTTTAAACAACAATTTATATTAATTAATGAATTAATTGACTCGTCCATTACTTTGTGACAATACCTTTTGGCTATGTAAAATATAACCAATATATACTTTGTTGTCACTATATTTAAAAAAGTTTTGGCGTGACGGCCGTTTCTTAATACAACTACATCTTCATGACGATAACACAGATTAACTACTACTATGTTAATTTATATCTGTGAATGACGGGTAAAATCCATGGAAATGCAAAAAGTACTGTCAAATCGAAAAAAAAGGGTAAAGTTGATACGATCCTAGTTGAGACATTATACGGTCTAAAACGATCTTAAGAGCCACTATCAGCTTACTAGCGGTTTATGTTTAAATTTATAACAGAAATAATAAAAATACATTCAAAGTTTTAGTTCAGTTCAGTTTAGTAGTAGTAGTAGTAGCAGTAGTTGCGGGGAAGCTCAGCAATCTTTTGGCGTACCCTTGAATCTTCCCCCAATACCATAACCACCTGTGGACTCGCCTGACCTTCTCGCTCTCGTTATGAAGGTCAGGGTATTTCCAGGCGAGGGCGATAATTTCCTCTCTTCAATGAATTGCCGAGCCGAAAACCTGATGCCTCAGTCTTCTCAGAACCTCACACGTCCCAAGAAAGTGCAGCGGGGTCTTCTCCTCTTTCTGACACCCAAATAGGGTCCTTCTTCAATCAGCATCATGTGTTTCCTCAGCCGACAGTGCTCAGTCAGAATTCCTATTAATGGATTGAGGGCCGCCGTCTTTGGTTCAGAAGCCACTCCAATCTGAATTTGTCTGCTCCTGTTAGGAATTCCTTGGCCTGTCTGCATCCTTGGGTTTACCGTAATTGTTCAATAGAAGGTAGTTTGCTCCGCTCCTTAAATGCAGACCCACTTGGATTTGAGATTTTTGTTGCTGGCTCTGGCCCTTAAAAAGGAGTCTCGGCTCCGAGTCTGACGAGCTCATCTGCTCTTTCGTTGCCTTGCACCCCTTGGTATCTCGAGACCCAGATCAGTTTAACTTCCTTGATATCTGAAAGCCTTTGCAGGGCATCCGGACTCGTCACCATGTACTAACGTATCCATAGGTTCGCATACCGCCTTGAGGGCCATGTAGCTTTCGCATCAGATATAGATTACCCGCTCTTGGTACTCTCTAACTTCATCTAGACTTGCAGTAGTAAGAATGGCATAGACCTCTACACGTAATATTGCCGTAAAACCGTCCCGCGGGTAGCTTTTACGGATGTCAGTTTTTTCCAGGTATACTCTGGCCCCCGAGGACTGGATTCCAGTCATAAATAATTCGTCAGCCTTCCAGATTAAACTTTTTGTCTCACTGGTCTCAATTGAGAGTATAAACTATTCCAGCGATGGAGTTTTTCATATAATGGAAAGAATCTAAATTTTTTTAGTTTTTTTTATATTTTTGTATGTTATTATTATTATTATTATGATTATGATTATGATTATGATTATGATTATGATTATGATTATGATTATGATTATGATTATGATTATGATTATGATTATGATTATGATTATGATTATGATTATGATTATGATTATGATTATGATTATGATTATGATTATGATTATGATTATGATTATGATTATGATTATGATTATGATTATGATTATGATTATGATTATGATTATGATTATGATTATGATTATGATTATGATTATGATTATGATTATGATTATGATTATGATTATGATTATGATTATGATTATGATTATGATTATGATTATGATTATGATTATGTTTATGATTATGATTATGATTATGATTATGATTATGATTATGATTATGATTATGATTATGATTATGATTATGATTATGATTATGATTATGATTATGATTATGATTATGATTATGATTATGATTATGATTATGATTATGATTATTATTATTATTATTATTATTATTATTATTATTATTATTATTATTATTTGTTCTTTTTCACAGGTTTCTACCCTGGGTTTAGAGCTAGAGCACATCGGTCAGTGACAAGATGGCCTGCTCGTTGGTGTGGTTCTAAACCACTTAAAGTTAAGTTTCGCCTAAAACCCTACGGACTATGCTGCACGTGTCTAACAACACAGACTTTTGCATAGGTACGTATAAATCTACATCTAAACCAAGTTGACCTAAACTCTTCTTTATTGTTTTAGGTATTTCACCAGTCGAGCCGATGACTATCGGTACTATTGCCACTGTCTCCATGTTCCACATTTGGCGTATTTCATCGCTCAATGGTAAGTATTTATTTATCTTTTCAGAGTAAGTTTTCTCGATGTTGGTTGGAAGGGGAACGGCAAAATCAACAATGAGTGTTTTCTTTTCAGCCTTGAAGGTAAGTACTAGGTCGGGAATGTTGTTTGTTATTGTTCGATCTGTGATTATTTTTCTGTTCCAGTAGAGTCGCATGTCGTCGTTCTCACATACTGGTGGCGGCTTGTATTGATAATATGGTGTGTGTTCTGTGAGACCTAGGTATTTTTTCCGTAGACTTTGGTGGATAATTTTTCCGACTCTATTATGCCTGTCTTTCGGTGCAAGCACTGAACATCCAGCAACTATGTGGTCTAGCATTTCATCCTTTTGGTTGCATATTCGGCATTTGACACTGTCCTGTTGTTCTTTTAGGATATTTCTTCTATAAACCTTTGTCGCAATGACTTGGTCCTGGATAGCAGCGATGAAGCCTTCCGTTTCCAAAAACAAATTACCAGTTCTGAGATATGTTGTAGATGCATTCCCGTCGATATGTTCATTCTCTATTCCGGCTAAGTATCTACCGTGAAGTGGTTTGCTTCTCCATTGTTCTAATTGTTGATCCGGAGTAGAAGTCTCTTCAGTAGGGTGGTAATCTGTTTCTGACAACTTTAGAGGTGTAGCCTTTTTGTCCGCTCTCACCACAGCACGGTGCATCTCACTGGATATTGCTTTAATATGAAAGTATTCCCTTAAATTGGTAAGTTGGTTAGCATGTCTCGCCACTAGGTCGGGAATACCTCGGCCTCCCATTTTTCGAGGTAAGTGAAATCTCTCCATAGAGGAACGAGGGTGGTGTGCTCGGAACTTACGGAATTCTTTTCTTGTTTTTATATTAAGGTCATTGAGTTCCGTCTTGGTCCAGTGAATGACACCAAAACTGTAAGCGATTGCAGACGTGGCATAAGTATTGACTGCTTTAGAGATGTTCCTTGCTGACAGTTTAGAGCGTAGAATGGAACGTAGTCTTTTCAGGTAAGTATCAGTAACCGTCTGTTTTGCTGCCTTATGGTCAATACCCCTAGCTTGCAGATAACCTAAGTATTTGTAGCGTTCTCTCTCCTCCATTCCTTCGATCGTGCCTTGGTCCACACTGACTTCATAGTTCTCATGTTGTATCCACTTACCTTTCACCATTCCACTCATTTTGCATTTGTCGAGGCCAAATTTCATATTGATATCTAAGCTGAAGCGTGCAACGCAAGAGAGAAGATCGTGTAGGTGTTGTTCAGATTTTGTGTACAGTTTAAGATCGTCCATGTACCACAAGTGACTTATAGATCTATCTGAATGTGGGAGAGTATAACCTTTACGCTATTTATTCAACATGGTTGTCAAAGGGCGCAAGGCCAAACAGAACCAAAGGGGACTTAGCGCGTCTCCTTGGAATATCCCACGTTTGATATTAATTGTGCCTATATCAAGTGTGCCGTTGTTTGCATTGATCATGAGTTTTGTCTTTCATTGAGACATTGCGTGACCAAGAAGCGTACAGATGTGGCTTTCTATTTTGTAAATTTTTAGGACTTCTGATAGCCAAGAATGAGGAACACTGTCAAACGCTTTTTGATAGTCAATGTAGGCCGTGTGGAGGGAGCTGTTTGTACGTTTGGCATTGGACATTATCACTGAGTCGATGACTAATTGCTCCTTGCATCCTCTTGAGCCCTTCCGACATCCTTTTTGTTCTTCGTCTAGCAGTTTATTGACCTCGAGGTGGGTATAGATCTTCTCGGTAAGTATTGAAGTCATTATTTTATAGATCGTTGGAAGACATGTTATCGGTCTGTATTTTGCAGGGTTGTCAGAAGGTTGTTGCGTCTTTGGAAGCAGGTAGGTTACACCATTTGTCATGAAGTGAGGCATCCGTTCAGGCTCAGAGAGCAGGTAAGTATAACATTTTGCTAGGTGATTATGCGTGGCCTTGAATTGTTTGTACCAGAAGTTTTGGATTTTATCTGGTCCTGGCGCCTTCCAATTTAATGTTTTGCTTGTGGCCTTTATTACCTCATCTAGTGTCACTTCCCATTCTGTCATAGTGCGGAGATTATTAGCAGCTGTTTTCTCATCATAGAGCCATTTGGTTCTTTTGTGGTTTACAGGGACACTCCAAATTGATTCCCAGAAGCCTTTAGTAATCTCTTTAGTTGGGAGGTTAGTTTCAGTTGGTGCTTTATTATCATTCTGACTCGAGGAACCTAGGTGTTTGTAGAATACCCCTTCACTTTTGGCGAATAGGTTGTTTTGTTGCCTTCTGGTGTTGCTTACCTTGTATCGCTTTAACCTTTTTGCTAGAGCTGCTAGTTTCTGCTTTAAGAGGTCTAATATATCTACAACGGTGGGGTTATCATTGGTTCTTTCGCGATTCAATATTCTGTTGGCGGCTTCAACAACTTTTCTGCTGGGATTTAACCTCTGACTCTGAGTTACCACCCCAATGTCTCGTCTGACCGAATTGATTTTCATACTTAACCGGCGTTCCCAAGGGGGTATAGCTGGAGTACCTTTCCTCTTACCTGGCTTGAACAATTCCTGACCGTTTAGGGTGAGCGTGGTGAGCGCTCATGTATAAATAAGGCTATGAAGGTCTTCGATTGATGTTTCAGCGTCAATTCTGTTTCCAATGATTTTATTTACCTCGCAGATATAATTTTTCGTTGTTGGTTTAAAAATTACTTTTGGCAATGCTGGTTTAGCTGATGGGTCCAGTCCGTGATAGGACGTATGGATGTTTTCAAATTCCACCTCTGCGGCGCTTGGTGTATTGTTGGGTTCTACAGGTATGACTTCATTTAGTGGATTTTCTTCTTCTACAAGTGGCGCTTCCATGTTTAATTCGACTGCCACTTCTCTCTTTATTCGACGTATGATTTCGGGAGGTAATCTATTATTTGTGCAGGCTGATCTTCGTTGGTCTATTATGTTTTGCACCGTTTTGTTACGTCGGTTAGGGTATTTGTCTATAACTAGTCTGCGAAGCTCTTTACCGTAAGGGGTTTTGGTTGTTTCCAGTCTGGTTAGTGTGTAATAGCATCGGACAATAAAAGCGTTTTCTTCCTCTGTCCAAGTGCTTTTTTGTCGATGCGTACGGGCTGGCGAGGTGGGCAGAGGCGGCGCCGCCTCAGCAACATCCACGTCAGCATTGGAAGTTGAGGGTAAAGATGGTGTTGTTTCTTCCAGTTCTCGTAATCCTTGACGTTCGCGTGGGTCGTTTGCAGGTAAATCATCCCGACGGTTCCGACCCGGGTCCTGCTGCCCCGGCCCGCCTGAGTATCTCTTGTGCCTTGTATTCACAGCGAGAGAGAGCACGTTTGGTGAGGTGCTAACACACCAAACGGTTTGTCACCATTTACCCTTGGTGACCCAGGTAACTCAGGGCCGTGTGGTCGTCACTCCACAAATAATATGACAAGTCATATTACCCCTGTGCGGGTTTATTATTATTATTATTATTATTATTATTGTCACGATACGAAATTTGGTAATTTATTTATTTGATAAATATTGCGTTTGATTTAGTTTATTGTAAAATCATATTTCTTTAAACCGGAAAACTCGCGTTAAAGCAAAAGCGATGAATATACACTTTGTTGTTCAGTGAACTTGCATTATAATTAGTAGTCAACATAATTTGTTTAACCTACGGAGTGAGCAAAATTGTGCTGACCTAAGATGTAGCATTGACCATTGAATAACAAAAGACATAGGCAGTCGTTCTTGAAATCCTGTCATGAGCAAATGACGTACGACATGTGCCCGCTGGTCGGGAGAAGAGTCATCAAGAGTAAAATAAGTAAGTAGTAAAACCTTTTATTGTAAATACTCAAAATTAAACCAACCCTTATTTTATGTTTTTTGATTAATAGATTTTATTTTTATAATTTGCATTTTTTAAATTTACTTTCCCTCTAAAGTAGATCCCAGAGACTTCTACCAAAACGAAGTCTCAGTCGCAACAAACACAGTTGTGACATATGGTGGAGGTGCCGCCGTCGTCTATTTTTCAATTTAAATTTCATTTTCTCACATAAAAATTTTTTTTGGCACAAAAATAATTAAGTACTTTAACTACAACAATAAATAAATAAATCTTTAGAGGGAATAAAGACAAACGCGATCTATACTATTTCTTTACTGAAATAATAAAATAAGAGTTGGTTGTATTATTATAATATATAAATTTATTGGATAGTTGGATCGATTTGTTTAATTGGGTATCTTAAAACTGCGCATGTAGTAAGTGTTTATTTTTGATTAGGAGCTCGCAGAGTTGTAAATATAACGAGAAAGTTATATATGATATTCATTATTTTGATCATATGATATAGATATACTTTACATTTACCCATTTTTTTGATTTTACATTCATAACCCCAGAATTGTGTCATTAACATAATTATAATGAGTCTACAAGAAGCTTTAAAAACACCATTAACTCCTGCCCAACCACCCTTTTATCAGACACCGTCATTTTCTCCCAAAACTAATAATTGCATAATATTTCTTAACGAATTTAACAAGATTTCACTAAAAAATCGTTGGTCTAACAAAGACAAGATTTATTATTTTTTATCCTCTCTTGAAGGCGCAGCTTATATTTGGTACAACAATTATATTGCTGAGCAAGCAAATTTTGATAAAAATTGGGAACAGATTTCAGCTGATTTTTTGTTTGAATTTGGTGGAACATATGAAATTACAAAGTTAAAAACAAAATTGCGCAACAGGAAACAACAGTTTAACGAAGATTTCAAAAATTATTACTATGATATAATTTCTTTATGTAACCTTATTGACCCAAAAATGACAACTGAAATGATTATTGAGCATTTTGAAAATGGCTTGCATCCCAACTTTTATAAAAATTTCTACATTTTATTTAAACCAAATATGTCTAGACAAGATTTTAACCAATTAATTCTTAGATTACACGATATATCAGAAAAAATCAAGATTAATTCCGAAAATTCCAGTGAAATCGACATCGATCGATATTGTAATAATATCCGAAATTCCAATAACACCCTTGAATCTTCACATGACATTTTAAATTTAGACTGTAATCAACCCGATAATTTTGACAGAATTGATGACCGTAGACCCGAAATGGACATAGTTAATAAAAATAGAGATAATAATATAAAACAAGAGGAAACTTCTAAAATCCTCATTTCAAAATCTGCTAAAACTACTACAGAACAAACTATAAATAAAGACTGTATCAAATCAATAATTTTAAAAACCAAAGAAATCGACCGCCCAAATTTAAAACAATTATTACGTAACTTCTCTATTAATGATAAACTTTTTAATGAATTAGGCCTTATATTATATAGATTTCCTTATATTGACAGAAACAAAATTAAAATTGACGTTACAACAAACTCGGACTGGCCAATAACCATATTTAAAAACCGAACGCTAGGAAAGTTTCTATTACAATCGAAGAATTAAACTTTTACATAATAAAATTACATGGAAAAAGAAAACATTTTATGATTTTTTTATAGCCAAAATTTTTACACCTTTTTCAATAACACACCACTATGCCAAATACAGAACTTATTTGTTTAAACAAAAAAGTTTCTACTTTTGTATAACACAATTTTTTTTCTCAAAAAATCATGATACTGACTTAACTAACTCTTTAAAACAAAATTATATTTATTTTATCACAAAAACTAATGCAATTTGGTGACATGATATTTCCAAATGTTAATTATCTTTAGATTTTTCTTTTAAACTCAATGTCAAATTATTAATATATATGATTAATTTTTAGGTTAAATAAACTGCACCAATTTTTTTTATCGTATTCACAGTAAACAATTTCCAACTACTTTTGAGAATTTTCAAAAATAAAAATGAAAAAATTGCAACCAAAATGTTTGTAATTTTTTATGATATTACTTTTCAAAACTACTTAATATAGACAGGATTTATATTAATTACGTTATTCAAATGTTTTTTTTTATCAAATCTAACCATATTAAGATTTCTCTATTTTTGTCATGAAAATTTTTATAATAATAAACCTCAACAGAGAAAATATAGATTCGTATACATTGACACCATTTCATATTGCCCACAAAACTTATTTAAGAAATGGTAATTTTAGTCATTTAGTTTCCTACATATTTTATTTGAATCAAAGATTTTTAAAGCAAACTTATACATAATTATATTTTAATAAATATTGATAAATTGTTACTTAACAAACTTATTAATTATTTCACGATGATATTTCAGAAAAGGTACAAGTACAAAAGTACTTAGATAAGATGTTTTGTTAATTTTTTTCTGTTAGGCTAAGGAATATTTTCAAAAATGTTCTTATAGTTTATCTTTCCGTATTTTTTACACTAAATTTAGAAAAAATTTTGTCGGTAGTTTTATCATTTTGTCAGTATTCAACTAGATAATTTTAATACATAAAAATACTATCATTTGTAATATATAATGATTAATTGAGGCGAAAATGCGCCAGAAATAAAATATTAGCACTGTGTCAGACAATTTTATCTTACAAGCAATTGTTAATTTTTTTTTTGATATTTTATACCAGAAACCACTTTTTAAATATCTTACAAGATTGTCCATCGTTATAGTACCTAACAAAATTGGACGTATAGTTACAAAGGAAAAATTGTTCCATTCTTAACAAGACCCAATACGTATTATATATTTCATTTTACAGGGCATCATAATTATCTTAGAACTGAAATATTTTTAATTACAATCACAAATGAAAAGCTGTTAAAAAATATTTTACCCTTAAAAGGAATACAAATAATTATAATTAGGTCAGAAATACACAGTTCATTACCTTTTTTTTCAAAAAACATCTTTTATGGTAAACTTATTCTTTAATTAAATTACAAAGTTTAAAATTATAATAGAAAAATATCAGTTTTATATTCCATATCCATATTTAATTATAGACGTAAACGGATAGTAACTATACCGAGAATTATACAAAACCTATAAAGATAGTCATGAACCTGGCGCTCGAGCTACATGTCTCATGTTCGCCACAATGAAGTTACTACCAGTATTGCATAAACGTATAGTTTTCCACGAAATAGACAATTTAATTTAAGGATCAATTCATTTAAAAATAAATAATATATTTGGAGGGTGTCAAAATCCCATATTATTATTTCCAAATATATTTTCCCCCGTATGTTCCTATATAATAATAATAATAATAATAAAAATAAAACAACCTATAAGCGTAACGAAAACTTTTTAAGAAAAGGCAAAAGTAACTTTTTGTTAAAGAAAACTATTATGTTGTTTTTGACAATATTGTACTCTTTTAGATAGTAAATCAACATACAAGCTACAACTTATTTTAAATGCATTTAATACTTTAGTCATTTTACTTAATACCTAATGAACCACTAAAAAATGTAGCTAACTAATTTTTTTATAGAATCTTAGCGTAATCAATGTTTTACTTTAAACGCAGCTAGAGAACTAGCATTTCAAGCCATTTAGCTAGATAGTACCTAAATAGTATTCACAAAGCAGTGTCGGGCAGCTAGAGAATTAGTGAGTATAGCAAATGTTGCCATTAGCCCGCAGTAAAAAATTAATTTGAATTTTAGAAAGTGAATTAAAAATAAATAGCCAACAGAACAAAAGGCGACAAATTTAATAATATTTAGGTAAATTCAACGGTTTTCAGAAAATTAACATCTTTATATAAATAAGCAAAACAAGTAAATATTTAATGTAATTCAATACCCGTCGCGGCATATAGCAAGGGGAGTAGTTGTAAACTATGCTTGTTTTTCTTATTTCTGATTTTTTGGTATAAAAACTTTTTTGAGAATGTACTATACCAGATGGATAAATCCATTCCTTAAGAGGATATCTACAAATGTACACAATTTCTGATATTTGTAGATACTGCGTGAATTACATTCGCAAACAAGTTCTGATGTAATACGTTCTAGACCAAATTTTTAAAATATAATATCTTATAAGATAGTTGTATTATGCTCTAAATATAACCTTTAAGTAACTTGATCTATATTGTGAAACTTAATAACATCTTTAAGTTTAACTAGTACATGGTACTTGATTTTTCTTCACTCCGAAAAGTTGCTCTTTTATTTCTTTTAGTACGAAAAATCCTAGGTGTGCTAAAAGTTAAATATCAAGGTATACATTAGGCTTAGAAAAATATTTTTTTTTCCAATTTGCATGGAATTCACAATAAATGAATCAGTGTACTCAAACGTTCAAGAGCATCAAATTTTAAGTTGCTGTATTAAAAAAAAAAAATATTTTGAAAATGCGAAGTTAAGCATTACTATAGATGCAAAAAATAAAAATAATGCAAGATTAAGAAATAATATTGTTGAATTTTGCATGTTAGAAACTAGTAGATAGAAATATTTGTATTTTGAAATAATTTTATGTAGATAACATCGCATTTATCATAAGTTTTGATACGCACTGAATTTCTGTTTCATGAACATTTTGACACAACCAGTGGCAGAGGATTCTGAAAGCCAACAAACAACATGCACCACGCTGTATACCGTAAGGGACGCAACAAGCCATCCTTATAGCAAGACGGACGATGCCAATCAAACCTATCACTATCACCACGGACATAAGTTATGTAACAGTGGCTACAATGGTTTCTCGAAAGTTGTCCTTGCATTCAGGACGCAGTAGAGATAAATACATCCAAGCATCGATCCAAATAGCTCCAAAAGGCTTCCAACAACATCGTGCCTGATGTTCACAACCACGACATGGTTTTACTGGAACGAGGTAGTGCGCTATGTTCGCGTCTGGGTAACTTTGAAATGAAAATTGCCCTATAAGTCAACCCTAGGTTTTCAGGTGTGCTGTGCTGTTAATGGTAATATTAAATTGCGTGTGTCAAAAACTTGGATATTATTAGAAGATTGAAAAATGTGCGTTAAAATAAAAATGAACTTTATTGAAAGAAAAATAATCTTTAATGCAATTTGCTAAATAGTTTAGAATAAAAAACAACGTATTTGTAAAATACCAACATGTTTCAAAATTAATGTTTCATTTCTTTATTTGACCTTAAGTTTGAATTTTATGCGAAGAATCAAAATAAAAAATATGAAAAGTTTTTAATCATATTGGTATTAGGAATTTATATTGGGAATTATTTTTTTATCTTATATGTAGTTAGTTCTTATTATAATTCATAGGTTATTATACTATAATCAATAATTTAAAAAAGTTTGAAAAAAAAAAGCGAAAAATAACAGAAATTAAATATTTTTCTGGAAATTTTATTTTTTAAGATTTATTTAGAATTATTAACATAGTTTTATTTTAGAGGTTTTTAACTTTAATTTTTGCTGTAAATTATTTCTTGGTTATTTTAAACCCATTTTTGTAAATTTTAACGATGTCTCGTAATTAATTGCTATTTTTTTTAAGGGTGGCTCATTCCATCAACCTATATATTATATTATTGTATTTGATTATTATATAAATTGTATAAAGCTGTGGGTCCAGCTTTTGCGAACAAGGGGCATATGTCACGATACGAAATTTGGTAATTTATTTATTTGATAAATATTGCGTTTGATTTAGTTTATTGTAAAATCATATTTCTTTAAACCGGAAAACTCGCGTTAAAGCAAAAGCGATGAATATACACTTTGTTGTTCAGTGAACTTGCATTATAATTAGTAGTCAACATAATTTGTTTAACCTATGGAGTGAGCAAAATTGTGCTGACCTAAGATGTAGCATTGACCATTGAATAACAAAAGACATAGGCAGTCGTTCTTGAAATCCTGTCATGAGCAAATGACGTACGACATGTGCCCGCTGGTCGGGAGAAGAGTCATCAAGAGTAAAATAAGTAAGTAGTAAAACCTTTTATTGTAAATACTCAAAATTAAACCAACCCTTATTTTATGTTTTTTGATTAATAGATTTTATTTTTATAATTTGCATTTTTTAAATTTACTTTCCCTCTAAAGTCGATCCCAGAGACTTCTACCAAAACGAAGTCTCAGTCGCAACAAACACAGTTGTGACATTATTATTATTATTATTATTATTATTATTATTATTATTATTATTATTATTATTATTATTATTATTATTATTATTATTATTATTATTATTATTATTATTATTATTATTATTATTATTATTATTATTTTCAGGTTCCACAGATTTTGTATCTGGATATGGCTTCTATCCTGTTTCGGCATTGGTTGCAAGAAAGCAGGTAGATTCGTAGATTTGGAAAAGTTCAAGTTTCAGTTGTCGGTGTCATTTAGTACACGTCTGACAATTCCGCTGGTTTCTATAAGAACAACTTTTTGTAGCTGGTAGTATATTTGTTCTTTAATGTTTAGTTTTTTAAGGTTTTCGAAGAGTGTGTGTGGTATTTCTCCAGTTGCACCTATGATGATTGGTACTACCATCACTTTTTCTTGGTTCCACATTTCTTTTATTTCGTTGGCAAGAGGTAAGTATTTACTAATTTTTTCTCTATGTTTTTTTTGTAGGTTTGCGGCAAGCGGGATAGAGAAGTCGATCAGGTAGGTATGTTTGTTTATTTTGTCAGTGAACACCATGTCTGGTCTATTGTGTTGTAAGGGAAGATCCGTTATTATTTCTCTGTTCCAGTATATCTTATAGTTTTCTGTTTCATGGATGCTTTCTGGGTTATATTTGTAGTATGGGATTGTTTCGGTGATTGTCGGTTCGTGGATTTTTAAGAGCTCTTGGTGAATTACTCTGCCAACATTGTCGTGTCTTTTGGTATATTCTTTTGGGGCTAGTGTTTGGCATCCGCTTATGATGTGATCGATGGATTCGGTTTGTTCTTTGCACATTCTGCATCTATCTGTTAGAATACGTTCTTTCATTATAAATTTTTTATAATTGCGTGTCGCAGTGACTTGGTCTTGTATTGCAATAATGAATGCTTTGGTTTCGGGAAATAGATATCCAAGTTTTAACCACATGAGGGATGCTTCCTTGTTGATGTGTGGTTGTGCCAGCAATGCTGGATATCTGCCATGTAATTCCTTTCTTTTCCACTTATCCTCGAGGTTATCTTCCTCTGGTTCGCCGTTATTTTCTTGTGCTAGATTTAGCGGTGTTGATTTTTTGTCTAGTTTTTTTATGATTTTATATAACTGGTTATTAGTGGCTTCATCATTAAAGTATTTTCTGAGCGTCATTATTTGTTTTTGGTTATGTCTTGGTATGTGGATAATTCCTTGTCCTCCTTTTTCTCGTGAGATGTTTACTCTTTCTATTGAGCTGCGTGGATGGTGTTTGCGGAATTTGGTGCTCATTGTACGGATGTCACGATTGAGCTCTTCGAGTTCTGTGTCTGTCCAGGAGATTACGCCAAAGCTGTAGGTTAGAATAGATATAGCGCATGTGTTTATTGCTTTTGTCATGTTTTTGGAATTTAGTTTTGTTTTTAATATTTTCCTTATTCTTTCCTTGAATTTGTTTTTTAGTGTTTCTTTGCTGTGTTTTTGATCTATTCCTCTCGCTTGTTGGTATCCTAGATATTTGTACAATTCTTCATTTTCCATGCCTTCTATTTGTCCTTTATCTGCTCCCATGTCATACCCTTCATATTGTCTCCACTTTCCCCTTTCCATTGCATTGATTCGACATTTGTCCAGTCCAAATTCCATGTGTATGTCGTCGCTAAATGTTTTTGTGATTTGTATTAGTTTTTCGATGTTTTCTTTGTTGTCTGCATATAGTTTTAGATCATCCATATAGAGGAGGTGGCTTATTGTGTTGTTTTCTATGGTTGTACCTTTGTTTGTTTTGTTTAGCATGTGTGAGAGAGGGTTCACTGCCATGCAAAACCAAAGTGCACTAAGCGCGTCGCCCTGGAAAATTCCGCGTTTTATTTCTATGTTGTCTATTGTGAATTTGTTTTTGTTGTTGTTTACGCTTAGTGTTGTTTTCCATTTAGTCATTGTTTGTTTCAGGACGCTCTGAATAAACGGATCAATTTTATAAATTTTTAGCACTTCTAGTAGCCACGAGTGTGGGACACTGTCGAAAGCCTTTTTGTAGTCGACGTATGCAGTGTACAGTGGTTTCCTTTCTTTCTTCTTGTGTTGTGTTATAATGGTGTCAACAATCAGTTGTTCCTTGCAGCCTTTGGTTTTCCTTCTGCATCCTTTTTGCTCTATTGCTAATAGGTTGTTTTCGGTTAGATGTGTATATATTTTGTCTGTGATAATTGATGTTAATATCTTATAAATGGTTGGGAGACATGTAATCGGTCGATATTTATCTGGATAACTGCTGGTCGGTGTTGTTTTTGGGAGTAAATATGTTAGTCCTTCAGTCATGAAATCGGGCATTTCTGCTTGTCCTTTTACAATCTCAGAGAATAGTTGTGCTATTTTGTCGTGTGTGCTTGTAAATCGTTTCCACCAAAAGTTATGCAGCCCGTCTTTTCCTGGTGATTTCCAACTGTGTGTTTTCTTTATGGCTTTTTGTACATCGTCTATTGTTATGTTATGATTGTTCATTTGTTTTTTGTTGTACATTCTTGTTTTTTCATCTCTGATCCATCTTGATGTTTGTTTGTGTTTCTTCTCATGTGACCATATACTGCTCCAATAGGTTTTAGTTTTTTCTTTATCAGGGTTTTCATTTTTTTGATCGTTGTTTGTTTTTTGATTTAGTTCTCTGTAAAATTGTCTTTCATCTTCTTTAAATTGTTTGTTGTGTTTTCTACGTTGGTCACTTTCTTTAAGTCTCCTTAGTCTTTTGGATTTGGCAGCAAGTTTCTGTTTGAGTAGGTCTGTTATTTCATTTATGTTATTATTTTCTGCGTTTTTATGTATTGCTATTATTTGTTGGGCTTTGTTCTTTAGCTTTTGACTTGCGTTTGGTTCTTTTGCCTTTGTTAGTCTTCCTATTTCTGTTCGTAGTTCATCTATCTTTTTGTTGATTCGTCGTTCCCATGGTGGTGACATATTTGTTTCTTGGGTTTGTTTGTTTTGGGTTTTTTTTGGTGCAATGATTTTTGAGACTGTTGCCGCTCCTATGTAGGCCAGGTTGTGTATGTTGGTGAGATTGTCTTCGTTTTTTATTCTGTTCTTTATTATGTTGTTTATTTGTGTGATGATTTTGTTCGTATTTGCTCTAATTTTTGCTTTCAGTTTGGGTAGTTTTGGTCTTAGGTTTGGCATAGTTCCGTAATATTGCATGTATGTCTCTTCGAAGCAGTTTTGTATTTGTATTTCCTCTTCGGTTATTTCTCCCCTTTGCTCGTTTATGGTTTGGTTTTCATTTCTTGGTGGTGTTGTTGGATTTATTCCTAATTCCTGTTCGGCTTCTATTTTTATTCGATCCATTGTTTCTGGAGAAATTTTGTTTGCCGATAGGATGGCTCGTTTTTGGTCCAGGATGTTTTGTATTGTTCTTTGCCTAAGCTCTGGGAATTGTCTCGTTACTTGTATATGTAGTTCTTTGCTGTATCCTGTGGTTTTAGTTTCCATATTGGTTAAAACAAGAAAGCTGCGATATAGAGATTCATTCATGTCATCTGTCCATTTTATTCTCTGTCGCAGTCTGCCCTGTAGAGTGGTTGGATGTCCTTGAACTTCCAAAGCATCTCTGCTGGGTGGTGTTGTTTCTCGATTCCTGTTCATTGCGTCGGTGTTTGCCTTTTGCAGGTCAGCGGCACCGGTTCCACTGGGTCCTGCAACAGACTGGTCATTAGGGCGGTTCCGAACGGAGTCAGCCTGAGTCTCCGCCACGCCCGAGTAGCGATTTCGACGAGTCCTTATAGCGTCAACATGTCACACTGCTGGGGTTGCTGGCCCCAGCAGCGGTTTGCCTGTTTTTGGTCCGCGGGTGTTATTTTATTTCGCACCTACTCGTCAGCTAGGCTGATTAGAGCTTTCCCCTATCCGCCACCTGGGGACGCGTCCGGTAGGAGACAGGTAACTCCCTCGTTATTATTATTATTATTATTATTATTATTATTATTATTATTATTATTATTATTATTATTATTATTATTATTATTATTATTATTATTATTATTATTATTATTATTATTATTATTATTATTATTATTATTATTATTATTATTATTATTATTATTATTATTATTATTATTATTATTATTATTATTATTATTATTATTATTATTATTATTATTATTATTATTATTATTATTATTATTATTATTATTATTATTATTATTATTATTCCACAGATTTTGTATCTGGATATGGCTTCTATCCTGTTTCGGCATTGGTTGCAAGAAAGCAGGTAGATTTGTAGATTTGGAAAAGTTCAAGTTTCAGTTGTCGGTGTCATTTAGTACACGTCTGACAATTCCGCTGGTTTCTATAAGAACAACTTTTTGTAGCTGGTAGTATATTTGTTCTTTAATGTTTAGTTTTTTTAGGTTTTCGAAGAGTGTGTGTGGTATTTCTCCAGTTGCACCTATGATGATTGGTACTACCATCACTTTTTCTTGGTTCCACATTTCTTTTATTTCGTTGGCAAGAGGTAAGTATTTACTAATTTTTTCTCTATGTTTTTTTTTGTAGGTTTGCGGCAAGCGGGATAGAGAAGTCGATCAGGTAAGTATGTTTGTTTATTTTGTCAGTGAACACCATGTCTGGTCTATTGTGTTGTAAGGGAAGATCCGTTATTATTTCTCTGTTCCAGTATATCTTATAGTTTTCTGTTTCATGGATGCTTTCTGGGTTATATTTGTAGTATGGGATTGTTTCGGTGATTGTCGGTTCGTGGATTTTTAAGAGCTCTTGGTGAATTACTCTGCCAACATTGTCGTGTCTTTTGGTATATTCTTTTGGGGCTAGTGTTTGGCATCCGCTTATGATGTGATCGATGGATTCGGTTTGTTCTTTGCACATTGTGCATCTATCTGTTAGGATACGTTCTTTCATTATAAATTTTTTATAATTGCGTGTCGCAATGACTTGGTCTTGTATTGCAATAATGAATGCTTCGGTTTCGGGAAATAGATATCCAAGTTTTAACCACATGAGGGATGCTTCCTTGTTGATGTGTGGTTGTGCCAGCAATGCTGGATATCTGCCATGTAATTCCTTTCTTTTCCACTTATCCTCGAGGTTATCTTCCTCTGGTTCGCCGTTATTTTCTTGTGCTAGATTTAGCGGTGTTGATTTTTTGTCTAGTTTTTTTATGATTTTATATAACTGGTTATTAGTGGCTTCATCATTAAAGTATTTTCTGAGCGTCATTGTTTGTTTTTGGTTATGTCTTGGTATGTGGATAATTCCTTGTCCTCCTTTTTCTCGTGAGATGTTTACTCTTTCTATTGAGCTGCGTGGGTGGTGTTTTCGGAATATGGTGCTCATTGTACGGATGTCACGATTGAGCTCTTCGAGTTCTGTGTCTGTCCAGGAGATTACGCCAAAGCTGTAGGTTAGAATAGATATAGCGTATGTGTTTATTGCTTTTGTCATGTTTTTGGAATTTAGTTTTGTTTTTAATATTTTCCTTATTCTTTCTTTGAATTTGTTTTTTAGTGTTTCTTTGCTGTGTTTTTGATCTATTCCTCTCGCTTGTTGGTATCCTAGATATGTGTACAATTCTTCATTTTCCATGCCTTCTATTTGTCCTTTATCTGCTCCCATGTCATACCCTTCATATTGTCTCCACTTTCCCCTTTCCATTGCATTGATTCGACATTTGTCCAGTCCAAATTCCATGTGTATGTCGTCGCTAAATGTTTTTGTGATTTGTATTAGTTTTTCGATGTTTTCTTTGTTGTCTGCATATAGTTTTAGATCATCCATATAGAGGAGGTGGCTTATTGTGTTGTTTTCTATGGTTGTACCTTTGTTTGTTTTGTTTAGCATGTGTGAGAGAGGGTTCACTGCCATGCAAAACCAAAGTGCACTAAGCGCGTCGCCCTGGAAAATTCCGCGTTTTATTTCTATGTTGTCTATTGTGAATTTGTTTTTGTTGTTGTTTACGCTTAGTGTTGTTTTCCATTTAGTCATTGTTTGTTTCAGGACGCTTATTATTATTATTATTATTATTATTATTATTATTATTATTATTTTCAGGTTCCACAGATTTTGTATCTGGATATGGCTTCTATCCTGTTTCGGCATTGGTTGCAAGAAAGCAGGTAGATTCGTAGGTTTGGAAAAGTTCAAGTTTCAGTTGTCGGTGTCATTTAGTACACGTCTGACAATTCCGCTGGTTTCTATAAGAACAACTTTTTGTAGCTGGTAGTATATTTGTTCTTTAATGTTTAGTTTTTTTAGGTTTTCGAAGAGTGTGTGTGGTATTTCTCCAGTTGCACCTATGATGATTGGTACTACCATCACTTTTTCTTGGTTCCACATTTCTTTTATTTCGTTGGCAAGAGGTAAGTATTTACTAATTTTTTCTCTGTGTTTTTTTTTGTAGGTTTGCGGCAAGCGGGATAGAGAAGTCGATCAGGTAAGTATGTTTGTTTATTTTGTCAGTGAACACCATGTCTGGTCTATTGTGTTGTAAGGGAAGATCCGTTATTATTTCTCTGTTCCAGTATATCTTATAGTTTTCTGTTTCATGGATGCTTTCTGGGGTATATTTGTAGTATGGGATTGTTTCGGTGATTGTCGGTTCGTGGATTTTTAAGAGCTCTTGGTGAATTACTTTGCCAACATTGTCGTGTCTTTTGGTATATTCTTTTGGGGCTAGTGTTTGGCATCCGCTTATAATGTGATCGATGGATTCGGTTTGTTCTTTGCACATTCTGCATCTATCTGTTGGGATACGTTCTTTCATTATAAATTTTTTATAATTGCGTGTCGCAATGACTTGGTCTTGTATTGCAATAATGAATGCTTCGGTTTCGGGAAATAGATATCCAAGTTTTAACCACATGAGGGATGCTTCCTTGTTGATGTGTGGTTGTGCCAGCAATGCTGGATATCTGCCATGTAGTTCCTTTCTTTTCCACTTATCCTCGAGGTTATCTTCCCCTGGTTCGCCGTTATTTTCTTGTGCTAGATTTAGCGGTGTTGATTTTTTGTCTAGTTTTTTTATGATTTTATATAACTGGTTATTAGTGGCTTCATCATTAAAGTATTTTCTGAGCGTCATTATTTGTTTTTGGTTATGTCTTGGTATGTGGATAATTCCTTGTCCTCCTTTTTCTCGTGAGATGTTTACTCTTTCTATTGAGCTGCGTGGGTGGTGTTTGCGGAGTTTGGTGCTCATTGTACGGATGTCACGATTGAGCTCTTCGAGTTCTGTGTCTGTCCAGGAGATTACGCCAAAGCTGTAGGTTAGAATAGATATAGCGTATGTGTTTATTGCTTTTGTCATGTTTTTGGAATTTAGTTTTGTTTTTAGTATTTTCCTTATTCTTTCCTTGAATTTGTTTTTTAGTGTTTCTTTGCTGTGTTTTTGATCTATTCCTCTCGCTTGTTGGTATCCTAGATATTTGTACAATTCTTCATTTTCCATGCCTTCTATTTGTCCTTTATCTGCTCCCATGTCATACCCTTCATATTGTCTCCACTTTCCCCTTTCCATTGCATTAATTCGACATTTGTCCAGTCCAAATTCCATGTGTATGTCGTCGCTAAATGTTTTTGTGATTTGTATTAGTTTTTCGATGTTTTCTTTGTTGTCTGCATATAATTTTAGATCATCCATATAGAGGAGGTGGCTTATTGTGTTGTTTTCTATGGTTGTACCTTTGTTTGTTTTGTTTAGCATGTGTGAGAGAGGGTTCACTGCCATGCAAAACCAAAGTGCACTAAGCGCGTCGCCCTGGAAAATTCCGCGTTTTATTTCTATGTTGTCTATTGTGAATTTGTTTTTGTTGTTGTTTACGCTTAGTGTTGTTTTTCAATTTGTCATTGTTTGTTTCAGGACGCTCTGAATAAACGGGTCAATTTTATAAATTTTTAGCACTTCTAGTAGCCACGAGTGTGGGACACTGTCGAAAGCCTTTTTGTAGTCGACGTATGCAGTGTACAGTGGTTTCCTTTCTTTCTTTTTGTGTTGTGTTATAATGGTGTCAACAATCAATTGTTCCTTGCAGCCTTTGGTTTTTCTTCTGATCCTTTTTGCTCTATTGCTAATAGGTTGTTTTCGGTTAGATGTGTATATATTTTGTCTGTGATAATTGATGTTAATATCTTATAAATGGTTGGGAGACATGTAATCGGTCTGTATTTATCTGGATAACTGCTGGTCGGTGTTGTTTTTGGAAGTAAGTATGTTAGTCCTTCAGTCATGAAATCGGGCATTTCTGCTTGTCCTTTTACAATCTCAGAGAATAGTTGTGCTATTCTGTCGTGTGTGCTTGTAAATCGTTTCCACCAAAAGTTATGCAGCCCGTCTTTTCCTGGTGATTTCCAACTGTGTGTTTTCTTTATGGCTTTTTGTACATCGTCTATTGTTATGTTATGATTGTTCATTTGTTTTTTGTTGTACATTCTTGTTTTTTCATCTCTGATCCATCTTGATGTTTGTTTGTGTTTCTTCTCATGTGACCATATACTGCTCCAATAGGTTTTAGTTTTTTCTTTATCTGGGTTTTCATTTTTTTGATCGTTGTTTGTTTTTTGGTTTAGTTCTCTGTAAAATTGTCTTTCATCTTCTTTAAATTGTTTGTTGTGTTTTCTACGTTGGTCACTTTCTTTAAGTCTCCTTAGTCTTTTGGATTTGGCAGCAAGTTTCTGTTTGAGTAGGTCTGTTATTTCATTTATGTTGTTATTTTCTGCGTTTTTATGTATTGCTATTATTTGTTGAGCTTTGTTCTTTAGCTTTTGACTTGCGTTTGGTTCTTTTGCCTTTGTTAGTCTTCCTATTTCTATTCGTAGTTCATCTATCTTTTTGTTGATTCGCCGTTCCCATGGTGGTGGCATATTTGTTTCTTGGGTTTGTTTGTTTTGTGGTATTTTTGGTGCAATGATTTTTGAGACTGTTGCCGCTCCTATGTAGGCCAGGTTGTGTATGTTGGTGAGATTGTCTTCGTTTTTTATTCTGTTCTTTATTATGTTGTTTATTTGTGTGATGATTTTGTTCGTATTTGCTCTAATTTTTGCTTTCAGTTTAGGTAGTTTTGGTCTTAGGTTTGGCATAGTTCCGTAATATTGCATGTATGTCTCTTCGAAGCAGTTTTGTATTTGTATTTCCTCTTCGGTTATTTCTCCCCTTTGCTCGTTTATGGTTTGGTTTTCATTTCTTGGTGGTGTTGTTGGATTTATTCCTAATTCCTGTTCGGCTTCTCTTTTTATTCGATCCATTGTTTCTGGAGAAATTTTGTTTGCCGATAGGATGGCTCGTTTTTGGTCCAGGATGTTTTGTATTGTTCTTTGCCTAAGCTCTGGGAATTGTCTCGTTACTTGTATATGTAGTTCTTTGCTGTATCCTGTGGTTTTAGTTTCCATATTGGTTAAAACAAGAAAGCTGCGATATAGAGATTCATTCATGTCATCTGTCCATTTTATTCTCTGTCGCAGTCTGCCCTGTAGAGTGGTTGGATGTCCTTGAACTTCCAAAGCATCTCTGCTGGGTGGTGTTGTTTCTCGATTCCTGTTCATTGCGTCGGTGTTTGCCTTTTGCAGGTCAGCGGCACCGGTTCCACTGGGTCCTGCAACAGACTGGTCATTAGGGCGGTTCCGAACGGAGTCAGCCTGAGTCTCCGCCACGCCCGAGTAGCGATTTCGACGAGTCCTTATAGCGTCAACATGTCACACTGCTGGGGTTGCTGGCCCCAGCAGCGGTTTGCCTGTTTTTGGTCCGCGGGTGTTATTTTATTTCGCACCTACTCGTCAGCTAGGCTGATTAGAGCTTTTCCCTATCCGCCACCTGGGGACGCGTCCGGTAGGAGACAGGTAACTCCCTCGTATTATTATTATTATTATTATTATTATTATTATTATTATTATTATTATTATTATTATTATTATTATTATTATTATTATTATTATTATTATTATTATTATTATTATTATTATTATTATTATTATTATTATTATTATTATTATTATTATTATTATTATTATTATTATTATTATTATTATTATTATTATTATTATTATTATTATTATTATTATTATTATTATTATTATTATTATTATTATTATTTTCAGGTTCCACAGATTTTGTATCTGGATATGGCTTCTATCCTGTTTCGGCATTGGTTGCAAGAAAGCAGGTAGATTCGTAGATTTGGAAAAGTTTAAGCTTCAGTTGTCGGTGTCATTTAGTACACGTCTGACAATTCCGCTGGTTTCTATAAGAACAACTTTTTGTAGCTGGTAGTATATTTGTTCTTTAATGTTCAGTTTTTTTAGGTTTTCGAAGAGTGTGTGTGGTATTTCTCCAGTTGCACCTATGATGATTGGTACTACCATCACTTTTTCTTGGTTCCACATTTCTTTTATTTCGTTGGCAAGAGGTAAGTATTTACTAATTTTTTCTCTATGTTTTTTTTGTAGGTTTGCGGCAAGCGGGATAGAGAAGTCGATCAGGTAAGTATGTTTGTTTATTTTGTCAGTGAACACCATGTCTGGTCTATTGTGTTGTAAGGGAAGATCCGTTATTATTTCTCTGTTCCAGTATATCTTATAGTTTTCTGTTTCATGGATGCTTTCTGGGTTATATTTGTAGTATGGGATTGTTTCGGTGATTGTCGGTTCGTGGATTTTTAAGAGCTCTTGGTGAATTACTCTGCCAACATTGTCGTGTCTTTTGGTATATTCTTTTGGGGCTAGTGTTTGGCATCCGCTTATGATGTGATCGATGGATTCGGTTTGTTCTTTGCACATTCTGCATCTATCTGTTAGGATACGTTCTTTCATTATAACTTTTTTATAATTGCGTGTCGCAATGACTTGGTCTTGTATTGCAATAATGAATGCTTCAGTTTCGGGAAATAGATATCCAAGTTTTAACCACATGAGGGATGCTTCCTTGTTGATGTGTGGTTGTGCCAGCAATGCTGGATATCTGCCATGTAATTCCTTTCTTTTCCACTTATCCTCGAGGTTATCTTCCTCTGGTTCGCCGTTATTTTCTTGTGCTAGATTTAGCGGTGTTGATTTTTTGTCTAGTTTTTTTATGATTTTATATAACTGGTTATTATTATTATTATTATTATTATTATTATTATTATTATTATTATTATTATTATTATTATTATTATTATTATTATTATTATTATTATTATTATTATTATTATTATTATTATTATTTTAAGGTTCCACAGATTTTGTATCTGGATATGGCTTCTATCCTGTTTCGGCATTGGTTGCAAGAAAGCAGGTAGATTCGTAGATTTGGAAAAGTTCAAGTTTCAGTTGTCGGTGTCATTTAGTACACGTCTGACAATTCCGCTGGTTTCTATAAGAACAACTTTTTGTAGCTGGTAGTATATTTGTTCTTTAATGTTTAGTTTTTTTAGGTTTTCGAAGAGTGTGTGTGGTATTTCTCCAGTTGCACCTATGATGATTGGTACTACCATCACTTTTTCTTGGTTCCACATTTCTTTTATTTCGTTGGCAAGAGGTAAGTATTTACTAATTTTTTCTCTATGTTTTTTTTGTAGGTTTGCGGCAAGCGGGATAGAGAAGTCGATCAGGTAAGTATATTTGTTTATTTTGTCAGTGAACACCATGTCTGGTCTATTGTGTTGTAAGGGAAGATCCGTTATTATTTCTCTGTTCCAGTATATCTTATAGTTTTCTGTTTCATGGATGCTTTCTGGGTTATATTTGTAGTATGGGATTGTTTCGGTGATTGTCGGTTCGTGGATTTTTAAGAGCTCTTGGTGAATTACTCTGCCAACATTGTCGTGTCTTTTGGTATATTCTTTTGGGGCTAGTGTTTGGCATCCGCTTATGATGTGATCGATGGATTCGGTTTGTTCTTTGCACATTCTGCATCTATCTGTTAGGATACGTTCTTTCATTATAAATTTTTTATAATTGCGTGTCGCAATGACTTGGTCTTGTATTGCAATAATGAATGCTTCGGTTTCGGGAAATAGATATCCAAGTTTTAACCACATGAGGGATGCTTCCTTGTTGATGTGTGGTTGTGCCAGCAATGCTGGATATCTGCCATGTAATTCCTTTCTTTTCCACTTATCCTCGAGGTTATCTTCCTCTGGTTCGCCGTTATTTTCTTGTGCTAGATTTAGCGGTGTTGATTTTTTGTCTAGTTTTTTTATGATTTTATATAATAATAATAAAAATATTATTATTATTATTATTATTATTATTATTATTATTATTATTATTATTATTATTATTATTATTATTATTATTATTATTATTATTATTATTATTATTATTATTATTATTATTATTATTATTATTATTATTATTATTATTATTATTATTATTATTATTATTAATTATTATTATATTATTACAGAATATATATTCAATGCTTATGCTTGAGCTAAAAGATATGAGTCATATGCGTTTTTAAAAGCGTTTACTGACTGCGCATTTACCACCGCGTCCGGAAGTGAGTTCCATGAGCGATGTACCCGATTTGAGAGAAAGTACTGTCTACAAAGTTTATGGAATCGCTCACGTACCAATTTTAGGTTATGGCTTCGCAATCTGTCATCGCCGCCACGCACAAATATTTCAAGATGAATTGAATAGTACCCCTGAAGAATTTTGTACGTTTCGATTAAGTCACCACGAAGTCTTCTTTCGGTCAGTGTTGTAAGTCCAAGTACCCCCAAACGTTCTTCATAAGTAAGTTGACGTAGCGGGCACAGCAAACTCCAAGATTGGTCGAATGTAGCATTTATATAGTTTGGCTAGTAGTGCAGTTTTAATGTTCTTGACTGTGACGGACACCATATAAACCACTGAGTTGACTTTTTTTATAATTTGACCAATACGTGTAGCCCACTTGAGATCTTTTGTAATTATGACTCCGAGGTCTTTTTGTTGATCTACTGCTTTTATTGGATCACCATAGAGCGTGTATTGTATATTAGGATTATTATGCCCGATGTGGAGCACAGTGCATTTGTCAACATTTAATGGCAGGGTCCATTCATTACACCATTTTTCGACTGTTTGAATGTCTCTTCTCAGCATTTCTGCATTTATTAATGGGTTTGAAAAAAATTTGGTATCATCTGCAAAGATCGAGGCATAAGTCCGTATTTGAGGCGGTAAGTCTGCCATGTTGAAATTAAATAACGGAGGCCCCAGTACCGAGCCCTGGAGCACACCACTTTTTATTCTGTATTGTATGTATTGGTGCAGAGTTTTGCATTCCCAACCAACTCGATCTCTTCCAAATTGCATGTGCTAATCTTTTTCTAGGCAAAATTTGACTGGTCTAATCTGCCCTTATAAATAAGGTTTTCAATTTTACGCTGGCAGCTCTGCACATTCTCTAGGGCGTCGTAAAATACTTTTAGGGTTGGATTCTTGTCAGACAAATTTTCGAAACAAAAACTCATTTCATTTTTTTTTTGTTGTGGCTGATGCAGATTGTAAACTTTTTGTCGACCAACAGTTTAGTCGGTCTAGTAAATTCTGCTGAAAAATAAAATTAATTTTAGTTAATTTTATTATAATATTATATACAGGGAGCTGAAAAACGTGCTAGTGTGGCATAATTTTTTTTTTCAATTTTTGTATACTCCTAAAAAAAAACTAAAACTAACTATTAAGTTATTTAAATAACAATATAATAATATAAAATTAACTATAACAATTATTATTCCTACTTAGTATAAAAAAGAGTAAAAAATTTATATAACTGAGTATCAGCTCAGTGAGGTATAAATAAACGACAAAAAAAAATTTAGATTAAGAAATATTTTTTTAAATTAAATTTAAATCAAGGTGGTTTTTTAATATTTTTATATGTTGGGGTAAATTATCTATATGCCTCATTTCTGGGACAAGGTAAATATCTCGGCTCTACTAGTAGAGTTATCCGAAAGTTTAATAAAATACATTTTATTAAATTAGTTTTAAATGCACGGGGTGGTCCAAAAAAGCTGGACGATAAAAATATTATTTTTTTTAATTAAACACCCTTATATATTTAAGCATTTTTGGTTTTTCCATATGACTCCATATTTGGTATTTAATTTTTTTGCAACATTGCCAAACTAAATGGAAAATTCAAATTTTGGAAAAATCATGATAGTATAAAATAATCTGTATTTGTCAATAAAAAATAATCTAACAATCATTTTTTTAATCTATATAGACTCGTCCTATGGATATTTTAATTATCTTTTATTTTTTGTTAAGCTATTTATAAGTACATAAATTCATTAGTTTTGTCAATATTACGACTTTTAATTAATATTTCGTAAAAAAACTGTGACTTTTATGTTTCTTGTACGCCATAATAATCAAAATAAAAATAAATCGTTGATTATTATATTAAAATAATTATTATTTACTGTCTAACATGAATTTATTTTCAACTTAAAATAACCCAAATAACAATACATCTTATCGAAAAATTACAAAGCAGAATAATAACATTATCCACAGTTCTTTTTACAGTATGAACCAACGAATATGGTCTAGGATGAAAGTTTTGACTGTTTAACACTGGGTGCTCTAAAAATACAAAAATATTAAACCGTGTCAAGTCATGTTTTTAGAGCAAAATAATTAAAAAAAATATATTTTAAATTATAATAACAATATTATTATTTTTATTATTAATAGCTTCACTTTCTGTTCTGTCTCGACACTTTTCATAAAAATGTCTTGTTGTCACAAACAATGTTTTTTTTCACTTGCTCCAAGAATGTAAACAATATCAGTCATGTCCGAATTTAAAATTTAATTTTTTTAATGTTAAAATTAACCGTAATAAACCGAGAGGTTCTGGGTTCGAATCCCGGCGGAGGTGTAAAACTTTTTTCGATTTTAAAAACTTTGTCTGCATGTCGGTTAACATTTTTCAGTTAAAATTAACGGCCTGAAACTAGAACACAAGACTATAATATTATATAAGTAATTTTGGCACAAATCTTTTATGTCTAATTGGCCATTAAAGTTTTAAGTGCATATTATTTGTTTTAATTTTGCTGGTCATGGGTAACCAGAAAAATTTTAATGATCATTTTACGAAAATTAAAAAAAAATCGAAATATTTGCAAAATTAATGAATTTAGTTATAGGGATGACTTAACAAAAATACAAGAGAATTAAAATATCTATAGAAAGAGCCTAATAAGTCATTTGAAAAAACCAAATTATTCAATTTTAAAATTATATATATTCCAATGTCAACAGAATACACCTTGTACAAAATTTCGACTACTTTTATTTTTAAACTAATTTTCTATCCCTTTACTTAATAGTTTATAGGAAATTTTCAATTTCGGATTTTCTAATTGAGAAAAACAAGTAATTTTATACTGTCATGTTTTTTCCAAAATTTTAAGAACTTTCCATTTTGTTTGGCAACGTTGAAAAAAAATTACGAGCCAAGTATATTGGGATAATTTTATGGGGAAACCAAAAATGTTAAGATAATATACATTTAATAAATTTAATTATTATATGATCCATTTAAAAATATGTTATTTTTCCATTACGCAAATTCTTATTACAAAAGGAGGCACGGCCAATGGGCTCCCCCCTATCACTTTTGTTAACTAAACTTTTTATGGCATATTTCAAAAATACACTAACATAAAAAATTCCCTAAATAAAAACATACATTTTTGGTGTAGGCATATCGACGATGTGTTTTGTGTTTGGACCGGTATGGACCGACATTTACACCAATTTTTCAATTTATCAAAAATACAATTTACCAGAGAAAAAGTAACAATCCCTTAATCCCTAACGATTTAAAATCCAAATACACACACAATAAAAGCAGAGAACTAAAAATATTAGAAAAGGTGATTCGTATATAGAAATATACAACTATCAAAATAGCCGTACAAAGCAAATGTAATGTTGTTAATAATCAAACCGAAATACATTCTAGATATGTGAAAGCGCCTACATATCTAGATAATACTACCAATTTTTCAATCTTCCAAAAAAAAGAGAAGATATAATATATTTCTTGACAAAATAGTGCATTGCTAGTGAACTTTCTGAAATATAAACTTCAAAAATTGTAGATTTTTTTGGGATATCATTAGTTAGTATTTATCGATTCATCCTTCGGTTAGACCAGTGGTTCCCAAAGTGGGCGATAACGCCCCCTTGTGGGCGCTGCAGGCCTAAAGGGGGGCGGTAAGAGACCTAGAAAAAAAATGGGGGCGTTGTGTAGAGGCTTGGGGGGCGATTTGTAATTCCATCTAGCTAGGAAGACTCTTAGACACCGACTGAGCTCTCGACACTCGACTAAAACTTGTGAACATCAACTAATATTAATTAAGAGATTGCTTAAACTCGGTTCGATTTTTCTCTCCGCGTAGTTCATATATCTGTCCTGTTTTATTGAATAAATAAAATAAAAATCATGTCAATCGGTCGCTCCGTTTCGAAATGAAAGTAGATTCAAACAAACAAATAAAACGGCAACAGACACACTTTCGCATTTTACTAGTTATTAGTATTCGTAGATAATAGACCGCGGGCAATCATGTTTTAACAAGTTTTTGTTAAATAACCCGATTTGTGCATTCCTGTATCAATCGGCTGGGGTTCATAGTACTTGTTATTACTTGTTGAGTACGATTGAGCGTCGAATGAGATAAACGAGTTTATGCATGTTTGGCTTATTCCTGTCGGTGCGTGCTGCTTATGCAATTCTATATAAAAAACGTAATATTTATTTTATTTTCATTTGCGGTTTCGCGCGTAACTCTTGCGGGTTATAGTAAAAGTCTCGTTTAGAATGTTTAATCTACGCTAATATAGCTCACAATAATTAATTAATTTAATTTAAAGTTATAGTGGTTTTTAAGTAGGTGAAAAAATGGGGGCGCTAAAAAATAATTTATTCTCAAAGTGGGAACCACTGGGTTAGATGAATGAACGGATGAACTGACAAAGTATTTAAGTTTTTGGAGTTTCCATTTTTGCGCAACCCTAAAATTCATAAAATTATTACAAACATATTTTTTTTGAATAAAATGTAAATTTAAATAAATTGTTTCTTTTCCGTCTAAAATATATTTGTAATGTCCCATCTGCCCGAGAACGCCTAAATTATTACTTCAATTTAGAAGCACGCCCTTACGCTTGTAATAAATTTAGAGAAAAAAAAGGTTTCAGAATAGGCCTTATATGAATATATCTTCCATGGGCGTGAAATGATGCCTTGAAAGATTCTTGAGTGCTACATCTTCTCTGCTGCAAGTTTTAATAAAAAAAGTAATGTGGTAAAGAAAAATATGTTCATTAGTTATATAGAGGGCGTCTCTGTATGTACAAAACACTAGCACAAATTCCAGAGACTAAAATATGAGGATCTAGTTCAATAATAAACACAGTTCAAAAGTTAATACATTGCTTAAAAAAATTAGAGGAACACTTTCTGTACATCTTTAACATATACTGTGGTTTAACATTTTAATTCCTAAAGCCACACATGGTAACCTTTGAAATTAATAAATTTAGAATGCAAGAAACCATTTATTCTAAACATATGACATTGAATATCAAACTATATAAGAATGACGGATGTCCGAGAAAAGTTGACAACCCATTTTTTGACGTACTGGAGCTGGTTTGGCCGCCATTGTGGAGTTGATCGTAACTCTAACCTTAAATCTGTCGCCTGTCTGTCGTTATAATGCAGAGCCTCGGCAACAGATGTCTCAAATTCATTGATGTGATGTCGTGGTGTTGCCGCATATCGTATTTTATTGAAATTTTTAAGAATTCAAGCATTTTTAACAGACAATAAAATAAGAGGTTCTCAATTCCAGCCGAATGTATGTTCTTGATAATAATATGTATGCTGATTACTCCGGGGTAATTGGACCGACTTTCATAATGATTTTACCGTTGCACTGGGTGTTAAATGTTAAACAAATAAAAGTAGACAAAAAGCGGCAGCAAGTAGTATAACTAAAATAGGTTTTATTTCGTCAAAAAATAGCAAAATACGTAATAGACTAATACAAGCAAACTTGATGTTTCTTGAGTAAGAAAGTAAAACCTACTTATTTTAACCATTTTGAAAAGTAGTAATAATTGCAATTAAAAACCAACTTATACAAACACACCGCAAATCATTCATATTTTACCCAACATATACGTTGTAGCCTAGGTATGTATTGAATAGTGAGAGTCGTCATTTAATTCTGTTAGAAATAGGAAACATGGCAGACAATATGTTTTCATGTAATTAACGTTGGGACGTCAAAAGGTTGAAAATATTATAAGCTACAAAGGAATTAAAAATAGGGACATTTTTAAGTCTAGACTATACTATAGGTAGAAAAATAAATGTAAGCTACTTAACTAGGATAGGTGTAGGTACTTATGTGAAATTAGGTTTTACGATAAGCTTTAAAAATAAATTTAAAAAACTCATGCAGCAAGTCAAAATGACAGGCGGCAACAATGTTTCAATTTCGCAGTAAAAAGGCTAGTCGCTTTCTTGTTGGTGAACTCATTGTGCTTTCTATAAATTTAACGTAGCAGATTTAGGAAATCGGCTCATATGGCCTTCTTATAGTTGATATTCAATGCATGTGATTTACAATTTAAAAATATCACGGAAAATAAAGTGGCCATAGATGCATTTTCTGTGTAAAACATTTCCGAATTGACTTTGTACGTGGATCAATATATCTGTGTCCTCCACCAGCACGAATTACTTCAAAACCTTCTTGACATGCTTCTTATGATTCCCAATTCTACGATTATAGCTTCTTCTAGTTGCAGAAGAATTTGGGATGCATTTCAACTCTTCTGAATACGTCTGTCCAACAAATCCCAAACGTGTTCGTTTGGATTTAAATCGGGACTAATCGCAGGCCAATCCATGATCTAAATACCTCGTTCATATAGGAAGTTTATGGTAATGACTGATGTATGTTTGTTTCGCATTATTTTGCAGTATGAAATTTGGACTTATACCATAAACTACAGGGACAACATGTTCGCCTAGCACATTATCGATGTAACGTTGAGCGTTTAGATTTGCATAAATTATCACAAGGTCTGTTTTTCCTTCCATACTTCCTTAAACTATTATCGATCCGCCATCAAATCTTTCAACTTCTCGTTCTGCGGCAGCAGAATATTCCTGGCATATTTGTTAAAAAATGTAGTGCTTATCTTATTAAGCCTCTTTTGTACCTTTATAATCTCTCATTAATACAGGGTATTTTCCTACAATGTTGAAAAAGTCTCATATAACTCATTTACCCAAAAGGGGGGGGGGGGGGGGATAGCATAAACAAACTATAGACCAATGAGTAAACTTTGCATTTTCGGGAAAATTTTTGAATATATTATTCCTAACATTATATTTGAGCAAGCTAAAGATATAATTTTAAAACAACAATACGGATTTTTTCTACATAGGTCCATTGGTCTGGTGGAATTTACAAATTTTATTTGATGAAGAATGGATGATCGGAAGCAGGTGGATGTTGCGTAGACGGACTTCAGTAAGGCGTTCGATAAAATTCATCAATAATTTCATACCGATTGAGCGTCTTGCTGTGTGTCGGTATGCATAGGAGCTTACTGAGATGGATTTGGTCCTATCTCAGTGATAGACGATAGATAGTCATTGGCGGTTTTTACTCTAAATCTTTTAAAGTGCCGTATGGTGTGCCTTATGGCAGTCACCTTGGTCCTTTGTTTTTTATTATATAGATTAATATTATTAAAAGAAAAACGGGTTTTTTAATAATTACGGAACTGGCCATCTTTCTTTTTTTTAGAAATAAATCTTCCGGAGAAAGTAATTTAGTCATTAATAATGTAGTAGCTGAACCACCACCCATATTAGAATTCGAGTTAAAAAAAAAACGGTTATAATTCGGTTTAATGGACACTGAGTTAATTTTTAGTTCTCACATTGAACAAGTTGTCAATAAGTAGTGTAATCAATTTTAGGATTTATTATAAGAAACAGTTTAAATATTAATAATCCTCATATAGTTCTAAACTTTTATTACGTGTTTATATCTAGTACACTTAATTTTCCATCAGTTGTTTGGAACCCTCATCACATAAGACATATATAGCTATAGTCAATAGTAATTATAAACCTATTATGACAATTTTTCAATAGTAACAATTACTGAAAGACTGATGTTTTCGATCTTATTATGATTTACAAATTGGCAAACTGTCCTGTTGATTCACCAACACTTAAAAAGTTAAGCTTTAATGTACCGGTTAGGTACTTAAGGCTTTAAAATAGGTACTTCTAATATTCCACTTAGAAATACTAATTCTGGAAAAAGTTCTCCTCTCTGTAGAGTGACTCGTGCCTATGATAGGCTGTCTTTAGGCATGGGAATGTTCGATAGGTCAGATTTAAAAAATATGTAAAATCATTACTGTGAATTTTTAACAGAGCTGTATGTACTAACTTAATTCTCACTAGCAAATACGACAACGTGGATGCAATATTGGACTCAGTATCTGTTGTACGAACGAATAAACGAAAGAACGAATGAACGAATGGACGAATGAACGGATGAACGAATGAAGGAATAAACGAACGAACGAATAAACGAATGAACGAATAAACGAATAAACGAAAGAACGAATGAACGAATGGACGAATGAACGGATGAACGAATAAAGGAATAAACGAATAAACGAATGAACGAATAAACGAATGAACGAACGAACGAACGAATAAATAATAAAATATTGAATTTAAGTTAATAATTCTTACATTAATCAGTTTTCAATCTTGAACTTTTTGATTTATTTAATCAGTAGACAGTGTTCATTTTTTAAATTAATCCGGTGTGGACCAGGATTTAATCAGAGTTCATATTGATTCAAAATTTAATCAATATTTTCAAATGTGCTGTTAAGCACTGCGAAGTGGTAAACATTGGCGTGCGGCGCTTCGGTCTGATTTTAACAAACCCGAACAAACCCAACTTTTAGACGGTCGATTAAACAAAGTAAAGAGTGTTACCCTAGTGGGTACATGTCATTGTATTCACCCATTTCAATATAATAAGTTACTTCCATATTATCCTGTATATTATGACAGTTTCGTTTAAAATATCTGTAAAATTCTCAAGACAAAAATTCTTTAAAAATATACAACAGAGCTGAAAGAACATTTTGCAAAATTAATTATAAAAATTATTTAAAGAAATTTAACAATATATTTTTATAACGTATTAAGTATGAAAAGGTTTTATCCAATTGTTTACAGCTCAATTATTACAAAGGCAGAAAAGAGTTTAGTCAGCAGACAAAATGGCAGATTCGGAATTTAATTGCGGCCCTAAAAAATGGCCTTTATTGTGGTTTTGTAGCGGAAATACTCTTGTGGATTAAATTCTGGTTAAATAATGGGCATCAGGAATTATGTAAATTGTTTTTGGTTTCAGGAAACAGGAAGCATCGAAAATATTGACCTTATTACGCATTTATATTTTTTTGTCCATTAAAAGAAAACATGGTAATTTAATAATATTTATGTTTTCGAAAAAGCAGAATTTCCATAGACAAGGATACGCAGGCTATTATACAAGTAGTGTTCTACCTAAAAATAAGTTTTTTTTATAATTTTATCTTTTAACATAGTAACCTTTCTTGACTGTAACAACTTTATTCCAATTGGAAAAGTATTATTCTCTATTATTGTGAGAACTCTGTTCAGAAACTCGCTATAAGGGTATTATTTGTAAAAATATATGTTTCTTTTCAATGTTCAATTTTCCAGAAAAAATAGAAAATTAAATTAAACATTTTTACTACAACAAGAGGTTAAATTATCTTCGGAAATTTATTCGAGCTCATGATAATTTTTTAAAAATATTTATGAGCAAGAAAAAATCTCCGGATTTAATTTAACCTCGCGCGGTATTTGATAAGAAAATTCCACACCAAATTGTGTTTAAAATAAAATAATTTTAAAATTATTTACAATTTTGTGTGTATTATAATACCAATACGATTTCTACTAATTGTAGTTGCACGTAAATACAATTTTAGGTCTTAGCATATACCGGGTGTTTCTCCAAAGACGTTCACCACTATAACTTTTCTGTATTTATAGATATTAAAATAAAATTTTAAGATTATGCATAAGATGAGTATGCATTTATTGGCATAATTTTCAATTTGTTAGCACTTCCGATTTGACCGGAAGTGACCTTGACTTTGGTATTTTAAATGGGACATCTTGTATATTTTTACTTACTAGGATTCAGCATAATATTCTGAGTGAAATGACACGTCACTTGTAATTTTTTGACGTGTTATAACATTTTTATGTATTTTTTTTAATTTTCAATCTAGAGTGCTACAAATTAATTAAATCTGTTTATTTATAGTCAAGTAGTAAGTATATGAAAATTAAAATTATGTCATAATAATTGGCTTTCTAAGTTTCACAAGCGTTTAAAAAATGAAATTTTGTTTTCATGACGTTTACTCCATTTTTCCAAATGGAACGATGTAAGTTCACTAGACTAGGATATTGGAAACAAGCATTTTTTTTTCCAACAATTTGATAGCATACACTCCTATGCTATTTTAAAATTGACACGCCGCGTCGCCCCCTCTTTTCTAAAGAAATATAAAGGCGGCTTTGAAAAACATTGGAATGGTTTTGAAAACCAATGTGGTTTTAAATTAAAATTGTAATGTCATTCGTTTATTAAACTTACACTGTAAATCAGATAAAATGGTTAGTCTTACTAGACATACACAAATTGATATGCTACTAATTTCTGGAGTGACCAGAAAAATTCTTCTGAAGCCGCAAGATTATATGTCATTGTATTGTGTATGTTTTATAAACTAATGACATTACAACTTTTAATTAAAGCCATATAGCTTTTCAAAACCATTCCATTGATTTTCAAAGCCGCCTTTATATTTCTTTAGAATAGGCAATAATGCATAACGCTTTTAAATTTGAGATTGGGATTAAAGCAAATTTTTCAGTGTCAATGTTAAAATAGCATAGGAGTGTATGGTATTAAATTGTTGGGAAAAAATGCTCGTTTTAAATATCCTAGTGAACCACCATCGTTCCATTTGGAAAAATGGAGTAAACGTCAAGAAAACAAAATTCATTTTTTAAACGCTTGTGAAACTTAGAAAGTCAATTATTATGACATAATTTTAATTTTCATAAATATACTACTTGACTGTAAATTAACAGATTTAATTAATTTGTATCACTCTAGATTGAAAATAAAAATAAACATAAAAATGTTATAATACGTCAAAAAATGACAAGTGAGGTGTCATTTTACTCAGAATGTTATGCTAAATCCCAATAAGTAAAAATATACAAGATATCCTTTTGAAAATACCAAAGTCAAGGTCACTTCCGGTCAAACCTGAAGTGCTAAAAAATTGAAAATTATGCCAATAAATGCGGACTCATTTCTTATGCATACTCTCAAAATTTCATTTTAATATCTATAAATATAAAAATGTTATAGGGGTGAACGTCTTTTGAGAAACACCCGGTATAGTATATTTTTTCATTTTACATAATTGTGGTTTACAACATTTGGTATAAAGTTTTTGTGTTAAATTTTTGTAAAGTCTCACTAAACGCATTGTTATGCTTAACAAGATGTTAAAAGTGAGAACCAATTTTTTTCAATCGAATCGATTGTATTTCCGCAAAAATATTATTTCAATATTTAACACAGCCCATTATTTCATATTATGTAAAATTTGTTTTACTACAATTGGTAAAAAATTAAAATTTTATTGGTTTTTTATGCAGGTAGGTACATGAAGAGATTTAGTTTGCTCGGCAGCTTCGATTAGCTTTCGGTAGAAAATGTTATTTGTTATATTGATTTATACTTATTGTAGTTACACTGAAATGCAAGTTCATGACTTAGCATAGTATTATTCTATAATTTTGCAAATGGTAGATGCTGGCCCACCCGGCATCGCCCGGTGAGATACCATTGCATCGGCTTAGGCGGCGTGAAGTTGCTCTTGAGTTATTCTTTGAGTCAACGTTTCGTCGCTGTGCCGATGTTCCCGGTTTCCAGGGTGGGAAGAAAAAGCATGATGGAAGCTCCAGGACCAAAATACTCCGGAGGTAAACTCGCCCCCCGATCGGATCTCCGGGTGGGGGCTGATCCTGTGGCCTCATCAAGCGATATTAACCGAACATCCACTGTCTCCGACAATATATTGGGTTCCCCTAACAACACTCAACGGAGAAATAGTGTGGCACCTACAGTTGCTGACACACCCAAAAACAGCAGCTTCAAAATTGATTTCTGCAATATCAGAGGGCTTAATACCAACATCAATTCAGTCCACCAGCACTTACAAACATCCAAGCCCCATGTGCTCGCACTGACCGAGACAAAGGTCAGATCGTCAACGAACACCGTCAGCTATTTATATCCTGGATACGATTTTCATTTCCGATTTAGACGCAACTTTGGGGTCTGTCTCCTTATCCGAGATGATCTTTGCTGCCAACGAGAGGACACACTTGAACCAGCAGAGTTTGATGTAATGTGGTTTAAAATATCAACGCAGAAAATCACCAAGTTTATCTGCTGCCTTTACCGTCCTCCAAGTGACACCCATTACAGAGCACTCTTCTCGTCACTAGCAAACACAATTGACTTCTTGCAAACCAACCATCCTAATGCCGAAGTCGCTATCTTTGGTGACTTTAACGTCCACAATATCAACTGGCTCAAATACTCAAATACCAACGATGAACAGGGTCGTGAGGCGGAATCTTTTGCGATCAGTTCTGGTCTAACTCAACTCGTGGAAGAACCAACGCGAATTCCAGACCGAGATGGAGATTTTGCTAGTCTTTTAGATCTCTTTTTGACATCCAACCCTGACCTATACACAGTCACCGTTCATCCTCCATTAGGATCTTCCGATCACAAACTCATTTCAACTCTAAGCGAGCTGCCAATTTGTTCTGAACAACCTCCTAAACCTCGTAAAATTTGGCACTACACATCAGCTAGTTGGGAAGACCTAAGGGACCATTTTCGCACTTTTCCTTGGCTGGAAGTATGCTTCTCTTCAGATGATCCATCCGCTTGTGCTCAAGAGGTCTCCGATGTCATTCTTACTGGCATGGAAGCCTTTATTCCTTTCTCTAAGAAGCGCCCTTCAAATGGCAAGCCCTGGTTTAGCAAGAACTGCGAGCGTGCTGTCAGAGCTAAAAATCTAGCTTACCGACAATGGCGTAAAAATCCTACCGATGTGAATCGCACCATCTTTGTTACCGCTCGAAACCAGTGCAAGCAAACGATAGATCAAAACAAAGAGGCTCACAACATGAGGATCAAAAATAAACTTCTTGCCAGTCCTAACGGATCTAGGTCCTTTTGGTCAGTCGCTAAGGCCGTCAGTCAAAATTTTACCAAATCAAATATTCCACCGCTAACACGTTCTGACGGCACAATAGCAACCACGGCTGAAGATAAAGCGAACTTACTCGCAGAACTCTTTGCTTCACACTCCACGGTAGACTTTCAGGGAAAAACACCCCCGAACATTCCAGCAGTTCGATCGGAAATGACTGGTATCGTATTCCGTCAGCGTCCTGTCAAACGAATTCTGAAGGGGCTCGATGCCAAAAAAGCTTCTGGTCCAGATGAAATTCCTATTATAGTGCTCAAGAAATGCGCCGATGAACTCACACCAGTATTTTGTAGACTTTTTAACTTATCCTACAAAAAAGGAATATTTCCATCTTGCTGGAAAAAGGCGCGAGTCCAGCCTATACCAAAGAAAGGCAAGAAAACCCTGCCAAACAACTATCGACCAGTCGCATTGCTTTCAGTTATATCAAAGGTGATGGAGAAAGCTATTAACCAACAACTTATAAAATACCTGGAAGGCCTTAAAATTATCAGCGACCATCAGTATGGTTTTCGTAAGTCCAGATCAACAGGAGACCTGCTAGCCTATGTCACTCATCTTTGGAGCAACGCAATCGAACATCATGGGGAGTCCCGGGCTATTGCACTGGACATCTCTAAAGCCTTTGACCGTGTCTGGCACGAGGGGCTCCTAAGCAAACTGCGTTCTTATGGTATGCCCGGTCGATTTTGTTCATGGTTGTCTAGCTTCCTCAAGGACCGCTCTCTGCAAGTGGCGATTGACGGGTTTCTCTCAGACACCTTCACCATCAATGCTGGTGTTCCTCAAGGGTCCATATTATCTCCCACTCTCTTCTTACTGTACATTAACGACCTTCTAGCGAAAACAGAAAATCCATTATATTGCTTTGCTGACGACAGCACACTTATCTCATCTTTTACTTTGAAACCTCAAACATCGGCTACTGACGCACATCTTCGCAGACAACATGAGGTATCACGCCTCAATAAAGACCTGGAAGAAATTTTGTCTTGGGGTGACAGTAACCAAGTCGAATTTAACGCTCAAAAAACCCAGGCTGCAGTTTTCTCTAAGAAAGTCAACATTGCAGAACCCGACATCGTTATGGCAGGACACGCAATTCCACTGACTTCGTCTATTAATTTGCTGGGTGTCAACCTGGGAGGAAATATGTCTTGGCATAATCACGTAGTGGCAATCGCCAGGGCAGCTTCTCAGAAGCTCGGTATACTTTTCCGTACCAAAAAGTTGTATACACCTCAACAACTTTTGACACTTTATAAAGCCCAGATTCGACCATCACTGGAATACTGCTCTCATATCTGGAGTTCTGCACCGAAGCATACCCTTCGGTTGTTGGATTCCATCCAAAGGAGAGCCGTTCGTCTAATCGGCGACCACGAGCTGACCAAGAACCTCGACAGCTTAGAACATCGAAGACAGGTTGGTGATTTGACTCTCTTCTACAGATATTTTCATGGCAAGTGTTCGACAGATATTGCCCGCTCGATTCCACCTAGAGTAATGCATAGCAGAAACACACGACGAACCACTGCCGCCCATCCCTATGTGGTTCAACTTAGTACACCCCGAACATCATTGTTTCAGAACTCTTTCATTTGGAGGACGTCATCTTTGTGGAACGGTCTTTCTGAAACCGTGTTTCCAACCGAATATAACCTCCAACGATTCAAGAAAAACGTGAATCGCTTTCTTCGCACACGCACCGCTCCCAGAGCGCCTTAAAGGATTTTCCTATAGTGCTTGTGCTCGATCATAAAAAAAAAAAAAAAAAAAAAAATTTACATAAATTTTGAAGTGGTAAGAAAATTTCTTTTTTAGTTTTTATTTAATTTTTTTATAAGTACATTTTATGGCTTAAATAATCAGCGGCAGCGAACCGATCATAGATAACTATGTTCATCATATCTTGGCAGTACAAACTGTCAGTAAAAATTCGTGTTTTGTAGTAAACCGAATATTTTGCAGGAAAAAACAAAGAATACTTTTTATTTTTAAAATGAATCGTTTTGAAAATCATGCTGTATGCAATTTATGCAAAAAAATTGTCGACGTTACGATTAATCATCGTACTATGTCATATTTGGCCAAACCAATATAAGATTGCGGTTGCGTTTTGAAGAAAGAAAATTAGTTTCGAATTGTTTAGAATTATTTGCTTCTAAATTATTCAATTAAAATTATTAAATAAAAAAATGGTAAATAATATGAAGTTTAAATATTATATATATTTTATCAGACATGGATATTTAATTAATAAAGCGATATATGTTCGATTCCAAGTCTAGCTTTTTGCCTTCAAGAAGAAAGGAGGTGGCAGAAAAATAATTATTAATTATGTAAGGAAAATGTATAAAAACTTTAGTTTCTAAAAAATCAAGACCTAATTTTGTTCAACTGCGATTTTGCGAAGTGTAAACACGTTTAATTTAAAAAAATTGAACCTAACTTTAAGTGAAACAAGATTATTCTGTGTTTATGTCAAAAAGTTTCCACTATAATTCGTTGTTGATTACCCACAGCGAAAAAAAAACCGGTAAAATACGTGTGTTGTCATGGTGACTTGTCAAAAAACCCATCTTGATTGGTTAAAAAGTACCTACTGGTGTGAAATTTTCATTTGTAATACCACTAGAAGTCAAATTATATCCCGAAATATTTTGGAGCATACGAATCTATTAAAAATTTTGCCGAGCCGGAGGCGAGGGAAAATTTTCTTAAAATATTCGTGTACGAGAAAAATTTTAAGGTATAATTTGATTTCGATTGGTATTTGGTAAGAAAATTTCACAACAAACTGAGTTTATAATAGATATTTGTTATTAATTAGTTATACGTCAATAAATATAGAATGCTTTAAAATTACCAATTTTAGTAACACGAAAACACGAATTCTAGGTTTCATATAACTCATATTGTTTCGTAATTACTAAACTAAACTAAATCTAAGAGTGAAATAATAAACTAACTAAAAGAAAATTATAAAAATATTATTATATACCTACATATCTAATAAATGAAACGGTCAATTTTCTATTATTTTCACAAATTCACGGTAATTTTCAAAGATAAATTTTTTTGACAGTCTTGAGAATACTTTTAGGTTATTTATCTGTTTAATATATAATGGTAAGATATTGCAGGATTTAGGTAAAGTGTAATTTATAAATCTATGGCTAATATTCCTGTTAAATCTAAGAGTAGGTAAAAGCATAAGTTTATTACTACGTGTGTCGTATGAGGATAGTGTATAATTTTGGAAACAATTGTTTTTAAAGGCGTATATACAAATGCTATGAAAGTACAATGTTCTTATATTACAAATTTCTTCTGTATACAGTAGGTTAGTAGGGAACAGCCTAGTCTTTTTATATATTATTTTTAATATGTAATTTTGCGTAATATTTAATTTTTGTAGTGAGTTCTTATACATTCCCCCCCAGGAATATATTTATTAAAGCTGGTAGAAAATTATTTTTTAGAACTAAATCTGCTGTAAATTTATGCATTACGTTACGGAAAAATAAAAGAATCCTGGATAATCTTTTTTCTACCAATTTTAGTGACACAAAAACAACACCTTCAGATTTAATATACAGTGTCACCAGTAAAGTCCGCATCATATGGGATTTTTTTTTATTAATAGCTTTATTCAAAATTTGACTTTGGCATCAAGTTCTGCTTCGATCAAGATGAAAATTAAGCAAGCAAATTGTAGTCACGTGATTCGCAATATCTGTCAAATTTTAATTTTTTCAAAAAAATTATTCAAAAGTGGGGTTATTTCTAAAAATATCGAAAAATGTATTAGAAAAAGTTTTTTGAAATGCAGTTTCTAGTCCACATGCAAAATTTCAGCTGCATAAGATAATTTTGATTTTTTACCCATATTTTGTAAATTGCACCACTTTTGCAAAATAACACTCAACGCAACCTACGTAAAACTTCTTAGTTTTGACGATGCTTTATTTCAGATACATTTTCTTTAAAGTAGCGCCATATTAAATGTGTGTTTTTCTACAAAATCAAAATTGGGCTATTAAAATTGGGTCGCATGTGATGCAAAGTTTATTTATTTTTGACCCTGTATAAGGTAACTTCATAAAATAAGTATTTTTGAAAACGTTGTTTGTGCCTTCATGCCGTTTTTTTTTGGAAGATCTGATTGCCGAATGCGGTAGTGAATTAGAGAAACATAATTTGTTCTCGATCATCCAGCAATATCTTTTAGAAAAATCAACAAAATACAGATTAATACGTGGACAAAAAGAAGTTAACAAAATTGTGTCTAAATATCACCTATATTATTTAAAACACATCACAAACATTTCTCCATCGGATTATTCGCCATTGAAAAGGGAAGAGGTAGAAAGAGAATTTAAGGTACATCTACAGTTTGAAACTAAAAATTATGTATCTAAGAAATAAATTATTTTGAATGGTTTAAGCGTTTTTATTCCTTTAATATTAATTAATATAAAACGTACTGGTTGATTGTTGACAGTTGACATTTTATAAAGTTCCGTGTTGTCACTTTATATAATGTCAAAAAATTTCCACTGTAATACCCTCCAGGGTACCCCAAGAAGGAAAAATTTCCGAAAAAATATAAAGGTTGACACGGCAACGTTTTGAAATGATTGTATTTCATTGGATTAATATTGATGGTGTGAAATTTTCTGTAGTAATATATTAAGGGATGGGGAAATTATCGAAAATCATTCCGAAGATTTTTTGCCGTGGAAATCGCTCAAGGGCTTGCCCGAGAGCGATTTCCTAATGGCAAAAAATCTGAGAATGATTTTCTGATTATTTCCCAATTCCGAAGTGTATTTTGAAGATTATTTACCAAATAAAAAACTACATTTTTGTGATTTTTACCGGAGAGCGGGAGATTATCGCTGAATAATCAGGTGAAAATCAACCCGCTTTTATAATGGATGAGGTAAATAATCAAATTAATCTTCTACAGGTGGATTTTTAAAAAAGCTCACTGGGGAAAATTTTATGATAGCAAATCAACAGTTTTGTTCTTTAAAAAATATTTCTAAAAATAATTTCTTCCTCAATACAAAAAAATTACACAGCGGAATCATTAACTCACCCGATACATTATTTTTTTAAAAATCCACAATCAATAAGCAACATCTACTTTTCCCCCTCCTCCCCCTTAACCCATAATCCTTCCTGGGCGATGAAGTGACCCCTATAAATTTGCTCCTGTCCACATTATTGCGTAAATTCGAATTACAGTAATAATATTATATTACCACCACACTTGCCAATTTTAGTGTTACAAACAGACCCATATTTCGGGTAAAATTTGACTAGAATTTTCAAGTTGAGCCTGATTTACGTACACTCGGTTCCCCGTAAGCCGAGGGAGTCGAATATTACCGCTCCGGCAGTTTTGCCGAATCTCCAAGGTCTCGTAAAATACGATTAACGTAGGTTTGCGAGTTGAAAATAAATGCCAAATATACGCAAATTCAACCTTTGATAAAATTTATGCCCGTTTTCAACCTTCTTTACTGTTTTTAAACCAAATGAAGGTTTTATTTAGTCGTATCGTAATCTGCGAAACCAAGCCAATACTATTTTATAATATTGCAATGCGAAAAGGTTGTTTCATAGTACGTGCATTTTTATAAAAATCAAAATTTTGACAAAAACGCTTGTTTAAAATTAAAAAATTATTTATTAGTGATTATTCCAAATATCATATTTTTTTGTGTCAATTTTTTGTACAACTGTTTGTTATTAACTATTTTTATTAATTATATGGTTATTAAACTATTTCCATTAACTATTTATCGTGTTTAGAACAAAAATTTAAAATAAAAATTCATAGCTTTTAAGGTATTTTTTCTTAAGGTGGAGTTCTCAACGTCATTCCATGTATTGCCAACCTATTTCGCGTTGTTTTTTTTTAGTTTATTATTTGATTAACTAACATTTAAATGAAATCAATATCGTCGGTACAATATTTAGGTAATATCTGACATATTACAAAAATATCAATTTATTTCATTGCTAATTTTGGGAGAATTGTATAATGAAAGAAGAACGACATAATAATGTTAAAAAAATCTTACCGGATATTTTTCGCTATACAATTCTCCTAAAATATTTAATGAAATTCCTTGATATTTATTTAATATGTCAATTATTACTTATAAAATATGATGACGGTAATGATTTTATTTAAATTTTGTGTAAAAGCTAGAAAAATTAAATAAGTATACGCGAAATAGGTTATAGGTTGGCAAAGCATGTTGATACTCCCACCTTAAAGTCTGTTTAATGATCGCTGACCGTTACGTCATATTCTCCATATTTGTGATACGTCATACATTACTTCTACTATATTACAGTCAGTTTGACTTACCGGTGGTAAAGGTTATACTTTTTTTAGGCTTGATCTACATAAAGACGGATGCATGTGAAGAAGTAAAATACAAGCACGTTTTTTCATATTTTTAATTATTAATTTTATACTGTTAACGAAGTCAAAAATAAGTAGTTTATTTAGGGTAAAGGTATCATCGGATGAAAAATTTTTGAAAATCAGTTTGTATACAATTTTTAATTAATTTAAATTGACTAAAAAATAAATAAAACCCATTTATAAAATTTATAATTGACTCATATATTTTTTTGTCTAGTGCATCTTTAGGGCATCAGTCTATAAATTTTGTTTCACATATTTTTATCTTATTTATAAAATCATAAAGAAGAAAATATATTTAAAAATGACAACACAACAAAATGCAGTTTTTTAATAATTACAATAAATCATCTCCGCAAGTATTATCAGCATCATCATACAGTATGTCTCTGTAAGTTTGCATCATATGGAAAACTTTTTTATTATTCATTTTACGAAAAAAAGTTATTCTTTATAAAAAGCTCTGCATGGTCTAAAACCTAAAATACAACCATCAAATATCGAAATTTTCCAGTCATATACGAGGTTTGTCAAAAAATGTGAATTTTTGCCAAGAATGTAAATTTTTCCCAAGAGTAAAGTACCTTTATTTTTGACATTATCAAAAATTGTTATTAAAAAAAGTTGATCAGAACTAAAAACCACATCTAAATATGCAACGACACGCATTAAATTAATTAAATAATTAAAAAATTAAATAATTAATAATAAATTAACAAAATAATTTTTCAACATAAATGCGTATAATTGCATATTTGGACGTGGTTTTTAGTTCTGATCCACTTTTTTTAATAACAATTTTTGATAATGTCAAAAATAAAGGTACTTTACTCTTGGGAAAAATTTACATTCTTGGCAAAAATTAACATTTTTTGACAAACCTCGTAGATGACTGAAAAATTTCGATATTTGATAGTTGCATTTTAGGTTTTAGACCATGCAGAGCTTTTTATGAAGAATAACTTTTTTTCGTAAAGTGAATAATAAAAAAGTTTTCCATATGATGCAAACTTACGGAGACATACTGTACTATAAATCATATAATTTTATTAGTGTGTGTTACATAATTTTTCTATTTTTCCATTGTTACATTCTCTATGGCTTCATTCCACAAACCCAAATCTACGTCATTTGTTACAGGATGCATAGAACTTATTTTTGCTTCATAATAGCGCTTACATTCAGACCAAACCATTTCAATAAGTTTAAAGGGGCAATGATATGGACGAAAGTAAGACTCAATGTCCATGTTGCAATGTTAGGTCGTCCAACCTATTAAAATAAAATAAACACCGCTTTCCAGATTACTTGCAACATTTGGGTATGATATGCTGCTCCACTATTATCCAGATCTGATCCTTCATTGCGTGATATTAATAATAATAATAATTAAAATAAATCGTCTCCTCAAGGATCATCATCATCAGATTCGTCCAAGCATTGAATATCAAACTATAAGAAGGCCATATAAGCAGATTTACTAAATCTGCTACGTTAAATTCATAGATGGCACAATGAGTCACCAACAATAAAGCGTGTTGATGCAGCCACTAACGACAAGCCTTTTCACTGCTAAATTAAAACATTGTTGCCGCCTGTCTGTTTGACTTGCTGCATGATCCTCTCCCCTACCATAACCATACCGTCGCATAGTGAAACCAGAATTTGTCCAAAGACAAATTCCATTTCTAACCATGCATAAGTAATTTTTGACAAACTTGTATTTGAACATTTTTTAATTAGCCCAGAATGATAGGTGCCGTTATTCATGATAATAAGGGAGGTTCATCCAAGTTTGGTAACAATTTTTCTTCAGAATATTTCTCAAAGTTTTCACCATTCATCGAATCATGATAATCACCAGATTTCAGGCCAAACTTGAATATCCAACTTGCATTATTCACAAATCCATTTTCTGAACCAGCATGTAGAATAATATACAGTACACCCTTTGGCGATTTTTTTTTATCTGTATGAATCTTTCCAACTTTGCCTAAAACCCCTTTACTGTATATCCAGGTTTTATCAAGAAAAACAGGTTTTAATGGAAATGAAAGTTGCCGTTATTCATAAATTCTCTTAAAAGTTCTACTCGTTTGTGGGCTATATGGGGTTGCTCTATTAAAAAACGCCTGTATAATACAGTAGGTACACGGTGATCATTTATAATATCCCCCCCCCCTCTTAACTTTTTTGTTTTTTGCATTAGATAAATGTGTGAAATATAAAAGTTGTACAGAATCATGTAAGCTATTTGCAGAATAATATAAATATATACAGGTTATTGCAGAAATGAGTCACATGTTAAAATTTTTTTTTTAAAATGGTACACCCTATATATTTTTAGCTTTTTAGAATCTCCTAAAACTTTTGAATATTTTTCTTATAATATGTCCTAGACCTAAATATAATTGTTTTCGAAATAATCGCATTTTACCTAAGCGGCTATATTCAAATATAAATTCTAGATTTCAGTAAAGTTCTTAGGTTACCGTAAATTAGGCGGTCGCGGAGAAACAAAAACTATGCTTATTAGTGACAGTTACTGACATATTAAGTAAATATAACATTTTTTTTTGATAAAGATGCCTTATTCAGAAAGGGAAAAACAAGTAATTTTGCAAACATTTATTAAAGCAAACAATAGCGGTAAATTGGCTGAACGGGAACTGCATAGAATTATTCGCCGGGTCCACGTTTCAGACAAAAAAACATTCCATCAAATCTATGAAAAGTTTCAACAAACATCTAGCCCAGCGAGAAAAAAGAGAACAATGATAAGAGACGAAAATAGTGATTTAAATATACTACTAAAAGTATATGAAATATGAAATACAAAATTAAAAATAATTTTTAATTTAATGTCTTAACAATAAAGAAGAACTTTTGGTAATTACAAATCAAATTGCTCGACTGGGCCACCGTTTTCTTGAATACATTTGATATACGTTTTTCGTAACCTTCGTAATGCGGCGGTGATATATTGAGAATAATCTTCATTCAGAATTCGAATTTCTGCTCTAATAAGTTCTTTTAAATGTTCAGTGCTTTCAATGTTATTTGCATCCACTCGATCCTTTAGTGTTCCCCATTAAAATGCATCCATCGGCGTCAAGTCAGGGCTGTTAGGTGGCCATTGTATTGGTGCATTCCGTCCAATCCATTTATTGAACCTTTGACTAAGGTAATTTGTAACAGCTACTATACTGTGAGGTGGAGCGCCATCTTGTTGGAAGACGATGTTTCGCTCTTGTTCCAACGGAAGCACATCAAAATAGTCCTCTAGCTCGTGTTGAAGAAAATTCAAATAACCTTCTCCATTTAAAGTACCGTTAAAAAAATAGGGACCTATTATTTTGTTGTTTAAAATAGCACACCACACATTAATAGTTAGACGTCATAGAAATTTAAATTCCCTGTAGCAGTGGGGATTTACTGTGGCCCATTGTCTGTTATTTTTTCTGTTTATCATACCACTAGTTGAAAATGATGACTCGTCGGTCCAAAATACATTTTCGAAATAACTGGGATTTACATAAATTTTTTCCATCATAGTTTGGCAAAATTCAACCTTTTTTTCTCGCTGTCTCTGCGTTAATTTTGTTACAGACCTAATTTTGAAAGCTTTATATCCATATTTTTTAAGAGTGTTTTGAACCCTTTCATAAGAGGTATTTTTTAAATCATCAAGCTCTTCCTTTAAACATTTCGATGCTGTTCTTAAAGAAATGTTTGGAGTTTCTTCAACTTTTAGTAGAATATTTAAATCACTATTTTCGTCTATTTTCATTGTTCTCTTTTTCTCGCTAGGCTAGATGTTTGTTGAAACTTTTCATAGATTCGATGGAATGTTTTTTTGTTCAGAACGTGCATCCGGGGATTAAATCTTCTCAGTTCCCGTTGAGCCAATTTAACGCTATTGTTTGCTTTAATAAATGTTTGCAAAATTACTTGTTTTTCCCTTTCTGAATAAGGCATCTTTATCAAAAAAATGTTTTATTTACTTAATATGTCAGTAACTGTCACCAATAAACATAGTTTTGGTTTCTCCGCGACCGCCTAATTCACGGCCACCTAAGAACTTTACTGAAATCTAGAATATTTATATTTGAATGTAGCCGCTTAGGTTAAATGCGATTATTTCGAAAACTATTATATTTAGGTATAGGACATGTTATAAGAAAAATATTTAGAAGTTTTAGGAGATTCCAAAAATCTAAAAATATATAGGGTGTACCATTTAAAATTTTTTTTTAACCTATGACTCATTTCTGCAATACCCTGTATATATTTATATTATTCTGCAAATAGCTAACATGATTCTGTACAACTTTTATATTTAACATTTTTCTCTAATGCAAATAACAAAAAAGTTAAGATGATCACCGTGTACATTTAAATTTTTTTAAACAGTCTTCTAATAAACCAGTGGATCTTTTAACATCATCAATGATTTTAAGGTTTAGTTGTATTGAGCGAATGGTAACGTGTTCACCTGCTCTATACATCCCATAAATATGCTCTCTTATGCTATGTTCATGAATTTAGTGACGTTGTCGACCACGGGATGACAAAATAGCTGCATTATTGCTATTCTTAAAATCTACATCCTACTCTATCCCCTTTGACTTAATCCGTTAGAATATCATCGATTTCCTAAATCGTACGGATACGATTTAGCAACCACCACCGAGGTACGATTTATAAGAAATTAAATTCTGACCACCATTTCAGACCTAAAACTTAATTCAATTATTGCAAAATTACAAGAACTTCCTAGGCTATATTACAAAAAAAAATAATCTGTATACCTAAATACTACTTACCGATGAGATTAAGCCAATAAAATTACCATGAAAAGAGCCAAATTCTTTTAATTTGCTGTTCCTGCTAAGCGAAACACAACCGGCGCAAAACGATTATAAAGTAAACATTTTGAATACTCTCGCAAGATGGAGGCAAAGTCACGTGACACTCTGTCAATTTTGGTATATTCAATTTTTATAAGTTGGCATGAATTCCAGGACTGGACTTGAAAATTATACATGTGATACCTTCTAAAACAATTGATGCAATAGTCTCATCGGTTCTACCGCTTTAATATTGCCAAATAATAATAATAATTTCTTTTGAAAGTTTTGTTTTATAAATATTATAATTGCAGGTAGGTAATAATAAACATGAGTTTTTATATGGTTTAAAGATAAAGTGTCAAAATAGATTTAAAAAGTATATAATATTATAATTATCCAAACCTTGAAAATACTAAATTAACTGAAACGCAACTTTAAATAGGATTCTGTCGCTCCTATTTACAACAGAATTTTTTTTTGTTTTATTTGTTCAGATTATACCTATAGGTAAAATACAATACCTACCTATAATAATACCTAATTCAGTCAGATATTACATTTACTGTCAAGGAAATCCCCATAATATATTATGACTTACGTAAGGTACGTAGACCCGAATATGGTTTTTATAGAATTTGTTGGCTATGAAACGGTTACATTTCTAAACTTGTATGTGGGCTAACATAAAGTTAAAAGCTTCAATTTAGCCAGGGATTAAATTTTTCTATCAGTGAAACCCTACTTTAACAGTAAAGTTATTAACTTACGTACGGTACGTACACCCAAAAGTGTTTTTTATGAATTTTGTTCGTTAAAATGCAATTTATTGATACGGCTACATTTATAAACTGGTATGTAGGCTAACTTAATGTGAACTTTATTTTATTGCCATACAAACAATAATAATACTAATATCTAATAATAATTTCATATTATGTATCTAAGGTACAGGGTTATCCAACCAAGACTAGACAAGGCGATTTTTTGACTTTTCCTGTACTTTTATAAAAAAACTGAAATAGCCATCTTAAGTCATTTTCTCCCGCGAATTCGAACATCTTCAGCAAAAAACAATTGAACATCAAACAAAAGTACTAGGGGTCACTTTGATATTTTTTTAAATGGGATGCCGTATTTTTAATGAGCTTATCCGATTTCTCATATAAATTTTGATCTAAAATGTTGGATTTTTAATTAAAAAACGCCTTTTTTCTTCAGTTTTAAATTCGGAAATGTTCGTCTACCGTATGATTAATCCCTGATAGATGGATACCCGTTTCACCTGTTCACCCTTTAACCTGCTTTAAAGCGTCTGTCAGTTAGACAAAATAATCAAGTGTCAAATTTCTATATATTTTTCACGAATTAATTACAAATAATGAAATATTCTTTAGAAGAACGGCTAAGTGTAATAAAATTATATTACAAAAGTGGAGAGAATGCTCGACAAACACAAAGAACGTGAAAAATATATAGAAATTTGACACTTGATTATTTTGTCTAACTGACGGACGCTTTAAAGCAGGTTAAAGGGTGAACAGGTGAAACGGGTAACCATCTATCAGGTATTAATCGTACGGTAGACAAACATTTTCCGAATTTAAAACTGAAGAAAAAAGGCGTTTTTGAATTAAAAATCCAACATTTTAGATCAAAATTTATATGAGAAATCGGATAAGCTCATTAAAAATACGGCATCCCATTTAAAAACATATCAAAGTGACCCCTAGTACTTTTTTTTGATGTTCAATTGTTTTTTGCTGAAGATATTCGAATTCGCGGGAGAAAATGACTTAAGATGGCTATTTCAGTTTTTTTATAAAAGTACAGGAACAGTCAAAAAATCGCCTTGTCTAGTCTTGCTTGGATAACCCTGTACATACGTAGACCCAGAAAATATAATTATATATTTGTTCGTTATCCTATTACATATTAATATGGTTACCTTTTACAACTACTATATAGGCTAACATAATGTTATAGCTTATTTCAACTGTAGTATTGCCAAGCAATAATAATAATAATAACAATAATAAAAATAGTTTCTTCGAAATCAAATAGCTGATTTCTTAAAGGTTAATAATATGGAAAGATGTTTTGGCATTTGGCAGAACTAGGCGGTACCCGGTTTTATCAACCTATTCGGCATTGTTCAACTCTCCCCTACCTACCTAAGTTAGAGAAATAATTTCTACTTATTTTTCTTGAAACAGAAAAGGATACCTAGATAATGCAAAATGCAAAAATTATATATTAGAAACCTAACCTTTACGACAAACATTTTAAGAACAAAAATTTCACAAACTAACTTTTCGACAAAAACGGCGTTTAGATTAAATGAAACTAATAGCAAGGCACACATTGATAATTATAATCCCTAATGAAAAAGAATTAAAAAAAATTTTATCCTGTAAATTTTTGGCCAAATTTATAATAATTGTAGGTACTTACCGGCCACACAAAAGTAATTAAAATTCATTGAAAGTAAAAATAACCATAACCACTAAATATTTTAAAAACGTAATTAAATTTAACAAAAAGCTGATCGATGACAAATTTCTGCTGTCATCTGTTTTAAAACCAAAGAATTCATGCCATTTTTTATACCATGCAATTGACACTAGTTAGTTACTACAACTACGTCCGATGGATGTCGTACAATCTATCGTCTAGTTTGAAAAATGGCATTTTTCTACAACTGTCAAAAAAATATGAGTTTTTTTGGTTACTATGGATGCACAAAACGTCGCTTTCTTTCACGGTAAAAAAAGTCATTTTTTTAGTCACCGTGAAAAAATGATATTTTTTCACGGCAAGCTCAGCTGATTGATGTTTTCGTATAAAAATGCAAAAATTAATTTCCAAAACACTTTTTATAAAAAAAATTATTATTAAAGTGAATTAAATTAACAATCTTTATTAGATTAGTAATTAACGATGAAGTTAGAGCAATTGTTCCCTATATTAATTCCAGTAGGCGATGTTACACATTGTTGGTCGGAAACGCAAGAACTATTAGATATTTTGTGCGATACATTTACTGCAGATGAACTTTTTAAGATTTTATTGGAAGAACTTTCTAAAATTTTATTGGAAATCTCAACTTTGTTCACCAAACTATCCTCTATGTAACCCTCCGCTACTGAACTAGATTTCCAACCTCCGTGACGTTTGATAGAAATCAGGTCGCCCCTGCATTAGCTAGTAGTGTCGCAGAACTTCTTCTGAAACAGTGGCCTGTATAACTTTTGAACATTTCTTTGCCGAGCCATTTTGCAATAAGACTTGACATTTCTCCTATTTTATTGACTCCAACATGTTGATTTACACATTTTCCTTTAGCATGCAGCAAGTGTGGGACGGTCGCAGAGATGTATACCTTCTGTAGATATCGATATATTCCAAATTGGATATAGTAATGATTCGTTTTTTGTATCTGGTATTTTTACAACTAATATAGTTCCAACATCTTCAATGTTATCAATGGCCATCTTGGTTAATTCTTCGCGACGGCAAGCGCCATTTATCCCGAAGATTAAGACAACCTACAATAAAATAGTAAAATGAGTATTTAAATTACTTAAATATTTGCTTGTAAATGTTGTATACCTTCATAAGTAAATGTATTTCATCATCGAATTCCTTTATAAATCTTGCTACACCCTCCTTTGTTAATACTTTAGACTTCTTTCCTCTATATCCAATGGATTTGCTCTTTAAAAATGGAACCAATTTAGTAAACCGCTGCAGATCATTATTTTCCTTTATGTTAAGGGTACTTTTAAGCATCAAATAGGTACTCCGTAGTGTAGGTGGCTTTACAATTTTCGACTTTTCCTCCAAATAACAGAGCAAAACATTTTCTGTTACTGTTTTTACTTTCTTTATATTGCACCATTCGCGAAGCTGAGTGTACACTTTCTCATATTTTATTCTTGATTTCACGGGCAAAAGATTTGATATAACGATTTCTGCCGCATCCGTAATTTCGTGAGGCGTCTCACTATCACTTTCAGACATTTAAATGGTATCAAACTTGAGCAAACAACTATAAACTTTTGACACGAAAAACGATAGATTTGACAATCAATAAAATTTAAACAATTTTAGGTTTCCATAGTAATGGAAACAGGTGTAAGAAATAATACCTTAAATGAATTATGATTTTAGATTTTTTTCTAAACACGATAAAAAATAGTTATCAACAAACAGTTGTAGAAAAATCGTTGTTTTTATTTCGCGCGCAAAAGTGTTTTTATGGCACATTTGATTTAATTTTTAACCTCGACCTAACGGTCTCGGTAAAAATTTACAATCTCATCTGTCATTAAAAAAACACCTATTTTGCGCACTTAATACAAAAATAACTATTGTACGCTGTAGCTTATGGTACTACTTTGGCGACTTTACCCTACATCCACAATTTTCGAAAATATTTATAACAAAAGTTCAACAGTTATAAATCTGATTCATTTAAAACGTAATAACACGACGCGTCGTGGTTTATACAAAAACGCAAATAAAAGGCACTATACCTTTTTATTTCCTTTGTGCGTCATTCTTAAAAAAAATTGTGTTACAACCCTCAAACAATCCATTTCTATTGTGATTTTTGTATGAAACAACCCGTGATTGTCGGGGTGGCGACTGTACATAATAAATGCCGCACGGAGCACTATGGGGTCTCGATTCCAAAAAAAAAGGGCATAAAAATAATTGAAACCGCCTAATTCAAAAAATGCATTTTCTGTTTCATGTCACATTTATCGCATACTTTCATAAATTAATAGGTCTTGGCCAAAAATACGACGCTTTGCAAAATAAACAATTTTTAGATACAGTTATTACACTCATTACATGATTTTATTTAATTCTACCTCTAGGTGACTTGCCAATTTATATAATTTGAGTGTTAATAAAATCTACATCCTTGAAATGGACAAAATTTATAAGTAAGCTGTTGATATTGCTCCAATTAAATTTCATCTAAAGCTTTTGCAAGTCATTTTGCTAGCTCACACTAAACGTGTTAGCTAGTTGTTCGTTATTTTTCTATAGCTGACAGTTATCAACTGAGTACTCGGTTAATAATAATAATGATCGGTTATTAAATAAACTCCATAATATTATTATCAATAAAAGTTAAATGAAAATGGTTTATTGTACTCACCTTTAAACTTTAATAAAAAAAAAAACAACAACACTATCTAGTCACTGAAATTATGAAGTTCAAGTAAAAGTATTCAAACTCGCACTATAATAAAAGCAACCCCAAAAACACTTAAAGAAACACCAAAATCAAAACGCAAACTGTGGCGTGAGCTTACTACGTCCCGCTACTGAACTGGGGACTTTTTGAAGGAACCAGTATCACCCGTAGAAGTCATTTGTGATTGTCAACTGTCGAAATGCCGAGTTTATATGTAAACAGGACTTTAAGTTTCAGATTATCGGTTGTCTCACTCGACAACAACACCAGTGACCTTTCACTTATAATCTCCCTAGCAGCAGAATTTATTACCGATAATTTTTTTCAAGGTCACGAATGTACTTGGCGTCTTCGACTCGGGATAATTTTTTATCAACAAAAACATGAGTGAAACCGAGAATAAAGTGATCGGGAATTAATTCTGCTGCGTGGGAGATTCGGTAAGAAGATTTCATAAATTGGAGTTTTAATGTTCCTGAAATTTGAGTAATAAACCTTAGTTACTAATAAGTCAAAATACCTTCTATTGTAAAAATACAGTGCGTCATATTAAACTAAACTCATCGGAAATATGTTTTTTAAAGTTATATTTGAATTTAAAACTATAAAGACATTGGATTTCAGATAACAAATTTGTTATTTAATGGTTCTCACATTTTAGTTATAAAAATGAGTTACTAACTGCTCTATTTCTTTAGCAATCGAACTTGCTGATTCACTACCAAAACGAATAATTTTTTAAACAATATTAATTGTAACAATAAATATCACGGGTACGACTAAAAAACTGATTGTTACTTGCTGGTTTGTCTCACCTGTCACTTCGAAATGACTTGACATGTGAATTAAAATTAAGGCGTAGATAAAAAAACAAGGCAAATTACCACTTATTAATTTCATTAGGTTAATAGGCTATCGACTATCGCGATAGTCTCCCGTTGCTATAAGCAACGTAAACGAAAAATGGCCTTCTAATTGACTGAAAATAAATTTATGAAATTTTCTGATTAATTATTTTTTACTGTGTTATTAGTGTGAAAAGATACAGCCGCAATTTCTCCACAGGGTGGTTAAAACTTAGAACATAATATTGCCCCATCATACAGCGTGTCTTTGGAAGTTCTTACCAAATGGGAAACTTTTTTATTATTAATTTTACGAAAAAAAATTATTCTTTATAAAAAGCTCTGGCATGGTCTAAAACCTAAAATGCAACCATCAAATATCGAAATTTTCCAGTCATATACGAGGTTTGTCAAAAAATGTTAATTTTTCCCAAGAATGTGAATTTTTCCCAAGAGTAAAGTACCTTTATTTTTGACATTATCAAAAATTGTTATTAAAAAAAGTTGATCAAAACTAAAAACTACGGCTAAATGTTCAATTATACGCATTTATGTTGAAAAATTATTTTATTGATTTATTATTATCTAATTATTTAATTTTTTAATTATTTAATTAATTTAATGCGTATTATTGCATATTTAGACGTGGTTTTTAGTTCTGATCAACTTTTTTTAATAACAATTTTTGATAATGTCAAAAATAAAGTTACTACTCTTGGGAAAAATTCACATTTTTTGACAAACCTCGTATATGACTGGAAAATTTCGATATTTGATGATTGCATTTTAGGTTTTAGATCATGCAGAGCTTTTTATAAAGAATATTTTTTTTTTCGTAAAATTAACAATAAAAAAGTTTCCCATTTGGTAAGAACTTCCAAATACACGCTGTATAATATGATCAATCATTAAAGACTTATACAGCACATTCATATTAAATGGTAAAAAACCCTTTAAATGATATTGAAAACAACACAGTTATATAGGAACAAACAGACCATTATCTTTTATCCGGAAGTTTAATTCTAAAAAGACTCGTGTACTTTAATAATTTTGACCATAATTTGGGTCTTATGGCCCTTAGTTTGGCGTCGCTATTTGGTAGTCGGGCCTCGTAACTTTTCCTTATTTATTTTCAGCCACACAAAAGTAAGGACTTTTAAAAACGCTTTTCATTTTTCTTTTTGAAGCCAGTATTTTTTGATATTCTTTTTATGTGTTACCTTACAGTTTACTGTCCTTACAATATTATTTCTAGGACAGTGATTTTTTCAATATATATTGTCCGAATTGTTTACAGACTTGTGGCGACAATAATGCGAATAATAGGTTTTTTCACTTTTCTTAAATTTTATAGAAAAATAGAAAAGTACAAAGTCTTTCTCCACAATATTTAATTAGAAAAACTAGGCGAACCTAGAATAATTCATAATAATACAAATCGACATGTTTCGAGTGTAGAAACACTCATCATCAGGAAAACGAAGTAAATGGTCAATGCTGATGTTGTTAGCAGTAGAGAAAATAACAAGTAAGACTAAGCCGTAATGGAGCTTTCAATGGTACATATACTAGGAGTGAAAAAAATTTAATAGTCAGAAGACAGAAAAGATTGCAGCATACTGAAGAGTTTTAAAAGACTTTGTAAAAATTATTTTTAAGTGTAAGTGATGAAAAATCTTTAGTTTAATTCAACTATGTCGAAGACATGTGAAAGTGGTAAAAAAATTGTTTTTTGTAAAAGTCATGCAGATGCTTTCATTTAGCTTGAAATAAAACAGAGAAAAAGATTTCCGGTCTGACACGTGCTGGTTGCAGTGGAACTTCTTTAAAAGATGTTCTAGTACAACAAAAACCTTTTTTTTAATTTCTTAAAACTTAATTTTGCACACAATGTGTAAGTTTTGACTACTGCCGGGGTAACTGGGCCGTAACAAGCCTGGTGCCCCAACAGTATTTTATTTCAAGCTAAATGAAAGCATCTGCATGACTTTTACGAAAAACAATTTTTTTTTTCTTTCCCTCTTATTTTACCACTTTCACATGTCTCCGACATAGTTGAATTAAACTAAAGATATTTCATCACTTACACTTAAAAAGGACTTTTACAAAGTCTTTTAAAACTACCTAATTTTTCTTTTTTCCATTCATTTCCCACCCAAGACAGTAGCTTTGAACTAGTCCTTGACTCTTTAGTATGCTGAAATTGTTTCTGTCTTTTGACTATTCAAATTTTTTCACTCCTCGTATGTACCATTCAAAGCTCTATTACGGCTTAGTCTCACTTGTTATTTTCTCTACTGCTAACAACATCAGCATTGTACCATTTACTTCGTTTTTCTGATGATGAGTGTTTCTACACTCGAAACATGTCGAATTGAATTATGAATTATTCTAGGTTCGCCTAGTTTTTCTAATTAAATATTGTGGAGAAAGACGTTGTGCTTTTCTTTTTTTCTATACATTTAACTCTACTTTGAGTATGGACTAGTTCTTCAAAATTAAATTTTACATTTAGTTCAACAAATAAAAAATATTTTTTTAACTGTCATTGGTCTTCGCCGAAAAATTTCCGTGTTGTCAGAACTTTTAGGAAATAAATACTATATTTTTGTTCTAAGTCGTTATAGAATTTTTAGTAGATAAATATATTTTTCTGGCATACATTCGTACTAAATAATTTCTATTGGATTACCATACAAGATTCTGCCATTCTCGGAGTTATAATATAAAACTTTTAAAAAAATTGGCAACAATCCTTTTATACAATTCTTACGTAGATCTGAGCGAGTCAGCGTTTCTATTGAAATACTTATAGGCCAGGAATATCAGTCAAATAAGGGCAAGTTTCTCGGAATTAAAGATAGTCTTGTTATTAACAACTATATTTCCTGCTTTCGAGTTACATCCGGTTTAACCGGAAGTTAATTTTTTTGGGAAGATAATAAAAATTGAAGATAGGGACATGTAAGCCTTTTTGCTCTAAGACGTACTGTTAGAAAGTTATAAGCTGTCAAAGTTCAAAAATGTCACTTTTCGAGAGTCAATATCTCGGAAACTATGAAGTATAGACTAGTAGTGCATTTAATAAAAAATAATTATTATTTTATGTGGAATTTAAAAATATACAGGGTGTTAATAACGTCAACACTTGACAGTTCTGTTGGTGTCATTACTGACATATGGTATAATAGTCAAATAGTAAAATTTTAGTCTTATAGATTGCCCAAAACCCAGATCCGATATCACTTTTCGTTCGCCTGTAATTAAGCCGTTCCGGAACATTTGCCCAACCCTGTATATTAAATACTGTAGAATATAAACAATATATAATTTAACTAAAGTGTTTCTTTATTAGTGTCCAATCCATAGTTCGTGATATTTCTGCCCAAGCTTTTTCTGTGACATCCTTTCTGGAATAGTCTTGTAAAGTATTATTGTACAAACACTATAGCACAAAATTCACGGTTTTATCGGCCATTGTTATAGGTTAAAATACCGACCTTCGCTATAAGCAATAAGCATGCAGCTTAGCGACTGACAGTGCTGTACGTCCGGCGTATTGCAGCTTGCATGCTTAAGGTGCTTTTAGTGCTACGGAGATTTAGCGATTTGGGTATTTCGGGAATGACACCATTGGTTGAAATGATCATGTGACCCCAAGGAGAAACGTCAAAATCCCCGAATCCCCGATCTCCCAAAAGTTGGATCAAGTTCAACTTTTCTCCGATGTTCTTTGGTTTTTTTGACATTTTGACGTTAATTTGATTTTAATTCATAGGTATAGGTTATGTTTGTTAGGGCTCCAACGGAAATTTTTGTGCCACGCCAAATGTTTACTGCCTTTGGAAAAAATGAATAACAAAAATAAAAGTATAATCTCCAACAGAACCCATGAAATATGTATGGATGAATGTAATAGTATACAATACAAAATAATTTTCAGGTTATACGGTAATCTAATCTCCAATTCTCGAAATAACCGCCGCAGAAAAAGCTCTTAGTAACTAAATCGCCGGACACGCCCATAATAACCCAAAACCCGATTACCAAAATACCCAAATATCCGTAGCACTAAAAGCACCTTTAGGCGAAAGCGCGACGCTGCGTCTTCGTGTACAGTCATTCATTTAAAACCAAGTGAGAGACACAAAAGCGTACATCTTTCGTATGTAGCGTCTAATACGCATCAATGACGAGAAGCCCCGTGTGCAGAAGGCCTAACAGTGTTTTTTTTTTAGGAATATAAAGACTAAAGTTATTTTAATTAAAATTTTTATTTGTACATGCAGTGATTGGCCGAATTTAAGCAGCATGGTAAAAATTGTTATTGTTAGATTTCAATAAATACCGATGATGGCCATCGCCTTTTCATCATCGGAAATCCTAGAAACCATTAAACAGCGGTGTTCGTATTTAGTGGTTTGTTTGTCGCACTATATTGCATTATCGTCAGTGATGTGACAATACCTCCTATCTTCTAAAAAAGCGAATATTTAGTTATTACTACAAAATTATTTCTAAAATATTGCGCATGATTTGAAAACCTCCTAACTTGCGAAAACGACACTGCTGTCAAGTTCCTTCGTAATAACAATACCTCCTATCTGTTTACGCTCTTAAATATAGGACTAATACCGTCTATCTTTATAAATATTTTAAAATATTATCTAATATTGACCTCTACGGTACAAGTGCCTATTTTAAAAATCAACGTTTTATTTAAAAACCTTACCAAAATTTTCTTATTTTCTATTGAATCTATTGTAAGTCAATGATTGTTTAGGAAAATAGGAGGTATTGAAAACATTTATTCAATATAATCTATACATAGAAGATTTTTTTTTCAAAACGTTTTTATCGTTTCCTGTAAAATCATGTCTAAGAGAGATAGGAGGTATTGTCACATCACTGACGATATGTGTGATGTATTTCTAAAAAGAATCACATCACTTTTGTAGATTTTAAGGAATAGTTTCTTGTTTGTCAAGTAAGATGCAAATAAAATTATAAAAATTCTATAATTAAATATTCTCACCCTTAAACTTTCACTTTGTTTATGGTAATTATATGTATAAACATTTATTGTTGGGTACTTGGTTCCATATTGAAAAATTAAACATGGTAAGATACTGTATACTTGTTGGTAAATGCTCTAAAGAAACAATTACTTATTCAGTAGACACTCAATAGTGTGAAAATTGCATAACGGAAACCCAGCATAATGTGAACATTATATTTAATTATGCTAGGTCACAGTATACCGTGAACATCCTACACCTTCGCTTATGGAAACGAATGTCATTGATCGGCAAAATCAATATTTTTCCGCTGATGCTTTAATCAAAGTCCCTGGTTGTGGATTCCGGATATATTTACTATTTCAGTAATTCTCCGACATATTAGCAAATATTTTATTTTTATTTCCTATATATTCAGTATTCGTTGTTAATGGTTATTAGCTGCGTTTGCAGCCTGAGTGATTTCTGTACATATCAATAAAATGTCGCTTAAAAAATAAAAGTGTCTTTATTACTACAATAGTTTTATTATATTGCAATTAGGTAGGTAATTTAAAACTAAAATTAGAAATAAACAGGTCAACATTTTTTTATTATTTATTTATTTTTTTATGTATTGTATGTTTAAAGAAATTCATACATAAAAATATCAAATTTGTATATACAGTGTCACCAGTAAAGTCCGCATCATATGTGATTTTTTTTTAATAATAGCTTTATTCAAAATTTGACTTTGGCATCAAGTTCTGCTTCGATCGACATGAAAAATAGTAGTCACGTGATTCGCATTATCTGTCAAATTTTAATTTTTTCCAAAAAATAAATCAAAAGTGAGGTTATTTGTGAAAATATTGAAAAAAGTTATTAGAAAAAGTTTTTTTAATGCAGTTTCTAGCCCACATGCAAAATTTCAACTGGATAAGATAATTTTGATTTTTTACCTATATTTTGTAAATTGCACCACTTTTGCAAAATAAGACTCAACGCAACCTACATAAAACTGCTTCGTTTTGACAATGCTTTATTTCAGATTCATTTTCTTTAAAGGAGCGCCATATTAAATGTGTGTTTTTCTACAAAATCAAAATTGGACTATTAAAATTTGGTCGCATATGATGCAAAGTTCATTTGTTTTTTACCCTGTATAAGGTAACTTCATAAAATAAGTATTTTTGAAAACGTAGTTTGTGTCTTAAAGTAATACACCTTAATATCAAGACCAAAAAGAACACAGTGTCATCAGTAAAGTGTTCATTAAGTGGAAAATAAATTTTAGTTTAACTTAACGTAAAGTTTATCTAATTTCAACGATTTAATTTAAAACCCCTTTATTTTATTTTTTATTATTTTACTTTCAGACACAAACTACATTTTCAAAAATACTTATTTTATGAAGTTACCTTATACAGGGTCAATAACAAATAAACTTTGCATCACATGCGACCAAATTTTAATAGCCTAATTTAATAGCCTATTTTTATATAGCCCAATTTATGTAGGTTGCGTTGAGTCTTATACTTCTAACAAAGCTTAAATTTAGTAAAATCGGATAAGTCGTTTAGAAGTTACAGCGATTTTAATGTTTACACTTTCAATAGCTTCTCCCACTCTTATCAAGTGAAAGTGTAAACATTAAAATCGCTGTAACTTCTAAACGACTTAACCGATTTTACTAAATTTAAGCTTGTTTGAAAGAAAAAGGTAAGTACCTTCAATTGTCGTACCCAATGGTACAAGATAGTTTCTAATAAAATTGCTAGAGGGCGCAATTTGTATTAAAAATTATTGTTTTGGCAATAACTCTGAAACGAACAAAGATATCGAACTGCGGTCTTCATATCTTTTCTTGCAAATTTCATTTACTTTTCGATTATGATGTCATAGTTATACCGTATGGTTTAAATTTTCGGGATAAAATCGAAAAAACTGTTATTATTACAAATTGCGCCCTCTAGCAATTTTATTAAACACTATGTACTGTTGAATACGGCAATTAAAGATACTTATTTTTCCCTTCCAAACAAGCTTAAATTTAGTAAAATCGGATAAGTCGTTTAGAAGTTACAGCGATTTTAATGTTTACACTTTCAATAGCTTCTCCCACTCTTATCAAGGTCGGTACGCCAATGAGCCCTTAACCAAAATGATGCAGAATTGTCTAAACTTTCCAATGATGTAATCAGAGTTATACCTTAATATGGGAATTTTCGGAGAAATTTAGAATTTAAAAAAACAATTTTTAATTGTGCCCCCTTGCGGCGAAATGAGGAACTCAAAAGTAATTTCCAGCAATTTCTCTTGACCACTTTACTCATAAAAAAATGTTTCCGAAAGTTGTACGATTAGTGATTTCCGAGATAAAGCCGACGTCCTCGCTTATTTGACCACCCGGTACTAAAGGTAGTAAATATCACGATCAGGCGAGACGATGAAGCGCATGGCGACATCTAGCGTCGATTTTAGACACTTTAAATCATAACAGCACCTCTAAACAGATCTCAACAAACTTAAGTCAAATGTTAAGAGAAAATTACTTGTAAAGACTAAAGTCACATTTACAAGAGTCAGGCTAGGCAGCGCGAAGACCTACGGTCGTCGGTTAAGGAACCGAAACCAATGAAGACAGAAGAAAATGTTTCCTTTAATTTCGTCAGATTCATCCTTAGACGCGTATCATCATATCATGGCTCATCAGTAAGGCTAGCATCTAATAGACATATAAAAAAATACATTTAGTAGACAAGTTCCTTTATTTTATTATGGACTTATTTTAATAATTCCTTAACATCCCATAAACCATTTAAGAGCCTCATCTCATCCCTTCTTTAATAAATATCGGTTAATCGAAAATTTTTTCAGAAAGTACTCCGACATAACCAAATATTTACCCTTTAATCCAGATTTTCTTAAGCAAATATTCGTCGACGAGATTTAGTGCATGCGGGTCATGCGATGCATTTCCTTCCCGCATTTCCCACGGGATTTCAGGGGAAACGGAATCGGAAAAGCCATTGGGAAATGATATGGAAATAAAGTTGGGCTTATAACTGGGATGAATAAGCAAGGTTCTATTTTGCTTATTGGACGTATGAAAAAAAACCTATTTGTATATCCATAATAGTTAATTTGAAATATTAAATTTTCTATGTAGGTGGTTTTATGTGTTTAAGGATCTTAGGGAGCAAATGAAACTCAAATTTTAATTGGCCGACGTTTCGGAAAATATATTAAAAATCCCTTATGTAATAGGGTTATCCGAAAAAATAAAGACTCTTTTGACAACGGACAATGTTAAGATAGTTTTTAAGAGCGAAAATATCTACTATTTATTATCTACTCAAAACTAAAGGACAAAATTCCAACAATCCTTAAATCTAATATAATTTACAAGGTACCCTGTAAAGAATCTACAAAAGTACCTATATATAGGGCAGACTGGAAGGTATTTAAAGACCAGAATGTCGGAACATGCAAGAGACTGCAGGAACTTTCATGTTACCAAAGACTGAAAAAAGCACTTTTTGACCATTTTAAAACGTACGGACATACTTTTGACTTTGAAAATGTAAGCATTTTAGAGACAGAGACTGATTATAAGAACCGCATTTTAAGAGAAATGATAGAGATAAAAAATTACCCGAAAAGTATCAATCGAAGGACAGATATAGAATCCCTCAGTACTTAATACTTTAATTTAATTGAAAAAACGAGAAGGGGAAAAAAAGAGATTTACAACAATAATTTATTTCTACATTATCACCGCTAATACCTGATAAACAAATCAGTTGGTTTCTCGCCTTGCTTGTTTTGTAGGTACGACAAAATTTTAAAAATTACAAATTGTTTACAGTGCCCTTTGTTACGTGTCCCTTTTACCATTATGTGTCCTAATTTTTTTTACCATTATAACTCTTGGAGCCCACTTTAACTGTAATTTTTTACCACTTTTTGTTTGTTGTTTTGTTGTTTTTTGGGTTCACCCTTGGTCCCTATTTTATTTTATTTTAATGAGAAAACTTTTCTCTTTTCTAATATGTTTTAATTTTGGTGTATTTTTTAAGAAAATTAAAAATACACAAATTGTCGTAACTTTCTTTCGTCTCTCTCTACAGTTTGCGCGTTATTTCTAAAGGTTTTCTTTTTCTCTATAAACACCATAAAATATAAAAGAAAAATGACACCTACTTGCAACTGTGTTACTCTTTAATATATCAAGGATATAGGTATTATGTAGTTTCTGTTATGTTATGTTATCGAAAATAAGATTTGTCATTTTTTCAAACAAATCAATTATGTAATGTTTTTATCGGTTATTGTTGAAACCTAAGAATCCTATTGTTTCAGAGCCCTAAGGAAGGAAATATATTTGCCGAAACGTCGGCAAATTAAAATTTGGGTTTCATTTGCTCCCTAAGATCCTTAAACCCATAAAACCACCTACATAAAAGTCTATTGGATCATTAACAATTTTATTTTATAATAACCTATACCTAAATTGGAAATGGACTGCGTCTGTCAGGAAACATTCCAGAGAACATTTTAAATACTCTCCGAGAACTATTTTTCATGTAGCCAGTACCACTTTTAATCATTGTTATTTTTCCTCGAATACTGTAAAACATGTTGAAACATATAAAAATATATGTAATATTATATAAAATAAAATTATATGTATACAGTGAGGACAAAAGTATGGAATAAATTCATTATCTAAAAGACGATTTATTTTATGAACAATCGCTCGGACACGTCAACTTTCTTTTTATTTTCTACATTTTGTGAAAATATTTTTCCTTATACAGGGTTGCCCAAAAAAGTAGGACACAAGTCAACTTAATTTTTTTAAATAGAACACCCTATATATTATTACATTTTCGAATTCTACGTAAAATTCTAAACAATTTTTGTGTAGCATATGATATACCTAGGTCGAATAGTTTCAGAATTACACAGGTTGAAAATTAATTTGTATTCTTATTTTCTGTGGTGTAGCAGCAAAAAAAAACGAAGTTATTAATTACTGCAAAATCTTTTCCAACACGACGCAAATTATGAACGTCTGAAAGTTATCTAAATGGATTTCAATATATTATATGTTTTTTTTTTAATAAAACAGGGTCGCTTAAAAAATAGATATTGAGAAAGTTTTTTTAATAACAACAATGCTAAATTTCAGAAAAATTAACAGTATTAACTCTAATAGTAAGTAATGCATAATATTGGATACTCTGAAGGCAATTTAATGGTATTTAATTAGATGTTCAAAATGTTCACCATTTGCTATACTTGGCAATATCCAAGTTTATTTACAAACTCAATTTGATTGTTATGCACTACATTAGGAGGAAATATAGTCAAATTTTATTTCGAATGCGAATTTTCAAGTCCTCAAGATCTATAGGTTTTGTTTTGAACACTTTACTCTTCAAATAACCCCATAGGAAAAAGTCCAAAGGTGTCAAATCAGGCGATCTGGCTGGCCACTCAATAAACCCCCTCCCGATCCACCTCTCTGGAAAAACTTCATCTAAATAGGCTCGCACTTCAGCAGCATAATGAGGCGGAATTTTGTGTATTGACTTTTCCGTTGAGGCAAAACGTAGATTCGTCCGAAAATACAATATTTTTAACTAAATATGGGTCATTATTGCACATATTTTGGAGGCGCTCACAAAACTCTAACCTTCTGTCAAAGTCACCATCTGAAGGTTCTTGTACAACTTGCATTTTATAAGGATTATATTGGTTTCTATGTAATATATTTAAGACGGATGCTTTTGCAATATCTAAATTTTCAGCCAAATTGTTAGTTTCTGCATGGCAGTCTTCTTGGACACTTAGCAGTAAGTCTAATTCTTTGTCTTGATTGATACGGGGACGACCCAGTTTAGGAGCATCCCTAACGTGACCTAACTGTCTAAATTTTTGTTCGATTTTACTCACAGTTGATTGCACAATCGGCACACGATCTGGATATTTTTCATTAAATAACGAACAAACCCGATCCACCTGTCTGGAAAAACGTCATCATTAATATTTCAATTCTTTCTGTTTCGGTTAATTTCAGTTTTATTAGATGAAATTAATTCACGCAATTTTTGACTAGAAACAATTTTGATTATTTTTTTTGACAGTAAACTTTAATGAAATAATTTGCTGACATTACATTTTTTAACGCTTTGTTTCTTTTCGGATTTCCAAGGCCTACTTTATTAATAGGTATTACGAATTAATTTTTAACCTGTGTAATTCTAAAACTATTCGCCATAGGTATATCACATGCTACACGAAAATTGTTTAGAATTTTACGTAGAATTCGAAAATGTAATAATATATAGGGTGTTCTATTAAAAAAAATTAAGTTGACTTGTGTCCTACTTTTTTGGGCAACCCTGTATAAGGAAAAATATTTTCAAAATATGTAGAAAATAAAAAGAAAGTTGACGTGTCCGAGCGATTGTTCATAAATTAAATCGTTTTTTAGATAAGGAATTTATTCCATACTTTTTGTCCTCACTGTATATTATATGTATATAAAATTATATGTCTGAAGTAACATTTGACTTTAATATATTAAATTTATACTACTGGTGGTTTTATTGACGTATGTATTAGAGCCGGATTTAGCTTTTAAGAAATTTACAAAAAGTTTTTCTAAATAAACTACTCATCTCAGATTTCTACAAATTGTGTTTTTAACACCCTTATTACAGGTCTGTAGTTCGGAAACGACATCAGAGATTTTAATGCGGTTTGCAGGGTTTGAAAGATTGTTTCTGGCAGATTAATAATATGGTACGCTTATGACGTAATCAATGTACTTTAGATTTAGTTTCAATGTCCGAAAATTCGATCATATCTCACCTTACTTGATCGAATCAGGATGGCTTACTATCAAAGAGCGCTATGTACTTCCAACTGCACTTTTCTTACCTTTTTAACAAACTTACTAAAGGTTCTGATGTGCATAATGTTCTTACTCGCCACAGGGATTTGTATAGTGTGCCCAAGCACAACCATGCTTTTTTTCAGCGTTCATTCCGCTATACGTCCGTTACTACTTTTAACTCTTTGCCAGACTGTATCAGGATGGCTCCCAGCTCTGCTGCCTTCTGTAGGGGTGTTAAAGAGCTTCTGCTGGCGGGTCGCAATCCGCGCTACCGTTTATGCAGCATGTAATTTTTTATTTTTCTGGCAATTTATTTCACTGTGCTTTTAGTTTCAACTTTTTTGTCTAGTTTTTTACTTTATACTCAAATCACTTTACGTTTACATTAGGCAAGCTCTGATTTTCCTTTTATATTCAAAACATGTATTTGCTACGTTAGAACTTTTGTTTTCTTATATTTTTGTTGTTTTCTTGTATAAATTAGGTGGTTCTATGAGCAGCTATAGTTGTATAACGTCACCTTTATATATATATATATATATACAGTATGTCTCCGTAAGTTTGCATCATATGGAAAACTTTTTTATTATTCATTTTACGAAAAAAAGTTATTCTTCATAAAAAGTTCTGCATGGTCTAAAACCTAAAATGCAACCATCAAATATCGAAATTTTCCAGTCATATACGAGGTTTGTCAAAAAATGTGAAATTTTCCCAAGAATGTAAATTTTTCCCAAGAGTAAAGTACCTTTATTTTTGACATTATTAAAAATTGTTATTAAAAAAAGTTGTTCACAACTAAAAACCACGTTTAAATATGCAATTATACGCATTTATGTTGAAAAATTGTTTTATTAATTTATTATTAATTATTTAATTTTTAATTATTTAATTAATTTAATGCGTATTATTGCATATTTAGACGTGGTTTTTAGTTCTGATCAACTTTTTTTAATAACAATTTTTGATAATGTCAAAAATAAAGGTACTTTACTCTTGGGAAAAATTTACATTCTTGGGAAAAATTCACATTTTTTGACAAACCTCGTATATGAATGGAAAATTTCGATATTTGATGGTTGCATTTTAGGTTTTAGACCATGCAGAGCTTTTTATGAGGAATAACTTTTTTTCGTAAAATGAATAATAAAAAAGTTTTCCATATGATGCAAACTTACAGAGACATACTGTATATATGTATAAAGGGTACGTTGTCACCTCGAAAATAGATGCACAACATACGGTGTCACCTCATATATAACGCTGTCACCTCAGATTTATGAGGTGACAACGTTTTGCGTGGATTTTAATTTTATAGTGTTCTTTGTCGTCATATCTTTCATTTCACAAAAAATCGTTTTGAGGTGACAACGTTGCTTCAGTATCTGTAACCTTGTCCTCTTAGTTCGGGCATATATGATTGGCGCTAGTGTCGCTTTCTCGTTTAACTTTACGGAAACAGTACATTCTATGTCACCTCACACCACTTTCGACTTATATGCGGTATAGAAGCCATGCTTTGTCACCTCAGAATATTGGCAACATTGCAATTATTTAGCGCTCAGCAAATATTAGCGGATTGTGTGGTAATTACATGAAAAATGTCGGCAAGAACAAAATTATTATTAAAATTGGCCAAGGTATATTTGTAAAATAAATAATACAAAATACATCTTGTCGAGATTAATTGCATATTACCACTTGCTGTTAAGTTCAACTTTTTAACAATAAAGTACCTTTTAATTTATCTACTTACTGTTTTCTATTTTTTACGGCATAGTGATATCTTATGAAGAAAATCTCAGCATTAACTAGTTCTTTTTACTAATTTTATAATAATAATTTGTATTTATAAAAACTTAATATAGAGAACTAGCTGGCGGCTTGCGGGTACTCGCGGCTTCGCTGCCGCAGTTTAGTTGTTATCCATTCGTTATGTGAGCAAAGTCTCATACATACTTACATACCATACATACTATTCAATATAAACTGTATTAAACCCATATAATTTTGATAACCAAAGCTAGAAGGTAAAAAAATTACATTGGTACCCTCTTCTAATAAGATGTATTTTATCTTCTAGCTTTGTTTAAAAATTACACAATAATGTTCATTTGTTACCATTACCGATCATATTATTTCGTTACAAATGATTTGAGTTTTTCCTTACTTCTAGATTTGGAAAAAAATCTATTGTTGCTACATTTAATAAAAAAAATAATTACAATTCACTACATGATGAAAGTTTACCCTCAAACCCTAGGGGATGAACGCCGGGGATTTCGTGGTAACTTTGTAACATTTTAAATTTTAGTTATTTATTAGCATCTTAAATTTTATAAGTATACTGACTTTCTGGTTTCTAAAATTTTTTTACCCCCTCGGCACTTGCGGGTAAACTTTTGATATTTTTGGATTTTTCCTCTATTAGAAAAAGTAACTACAATATCCCGTAGTAATTGGGATACATTGACAGACAGTGTTTCTGACTGACACAAATGCTAAAATACATACCTACTTTACCTATTTTAAAAATTAAGCCTCTAATGGGGAGAAAAATGACGTCAAATTTATCCTTATATTTGTTAATAAACCCCTTAACTTTAAATATAAACGGTGACAATAAATTACAATATCATAACATTGAAATTCATATACAGGGTGAGTGGGCCAAACTGTAAACCCAAATGTTGTTACCTATTATAAGTTTGTTTTCAAATTACAGCGGTAAATAAAATATTAATATTGTTAAGACAAAATATGCAACATTAACATTGTTTTAAATAAATCACTGGTTTGGTAAATTTTTTAAAATACCGTTATTGACTTCCAAATATTTCCTGCTTCATTTACGAAGGGCGCGAGTGGCACTTCTACTTGAATCGTGTTTTTATTTAATATTGAGTGCAGCACTTCCAATGCGTCTAATTAATACCTCCCTAGTATCTACTTTTAATTTGTATACCTCATTTTTTAACCAACCCTATAAATTATAGTCCAACGGTGTGAGGTCTGGCGATCTAGGAGGCCACTCCAAACCTTTGGACACTTTTGGTCCAAATATTGCTTGACCCGACGATCGAAATGATGTCGTGTTGATAATACATTCGAATTATGATGTTTAAAGGAATCTTCTCCAGTAGTCCATGCAATTCATTTTCTAAAAGACTTAAGTAGTGATCCCCTGTAAGGCGATTTTCCAAAAGAAAAGGGCCAATTAAATTATTGTCGATCATGCCGCACCACACGTTTACTGAAAACCTGTGTTGAAAATTATTTTTAACAATAATTGCGTGTGAATTTTCGTCCGACCATACATGGGAGTTTCTATTACTGTTGATGCCGTCACGGGTAAATCTAGCTTCCTAAGTAAAAGTATGTGCGGTACAAGATGACGATTATTAATTATCCACTTACAAAATTGCATACGCTTCACGTAGTCTCCAGGTAGAAGATTCTGTACACGCTGTACATGGTACGGGTATAAGCCTTGCTCGTGGAGCGTATTGATCACTATTTTTTGGGGAATCCCAACTGAGTTTCAATTCTTCGTGAGCTGATCGTTGCATCTTCTTTAGAGACCGGCTGAAGGTTCGGTTTTGGTTTCGGCTAGTTTCGGCCAAAAAATCTAGTTTCGGTGACAGTTTCGGTATCGGCCAAAAATCGAACTTTTTAAAACTATTAATTTTGCACAAAATGTGTGTATTTTGATTCCTGCCGGGGTAACTGGGCCGTAAAAAGCCTGGTACCCAACAGTATTTTACTTCAAGTTAAATGATGCTTTGACTTTTATGAAAAACAATTTTTTTTCTTTTTCTTTCCCACTTATTTCAATACTTTTACATGTCTCTGACAAAGCTGAATAAAACTTAAGATTCTGCACTACTTAATAAATGATTTTTACAAAGTCTGTTAAAACTCCCTAGTTTTTCTTTTGCTCTCTCCATTTTTCTGCCGAAGACAGGGCCTTTGCACTAATCCTTGGCTTTCCAGTATGCTGGTCTTGATTGTCGGTCCTCTGACTATTTAATTTTTGCACCTCTTGTACACCATTGAAAGCCTTATTACAGCTCAATCCCACTATTATTTTCTCTATTGCTAACAACATCAGCATTGTACCTTTCACTTTGTTTCTCTGATGATCAGTGTTTCTACACTCGAAACATGTCGAATTGAATTATTATGAATTATTCTAGGTTCGCCTAGTTATTCTAATAAAAAAGTGTGGAGAAAGACTTAGTGCTTTTCTTTTTTCTATATATAAACAAGTTTCGGTTTCGGCCGAAACTGGGACTAAGGCCGAAGATTCGGTTTCGGCTGAAAATCTTGTTTCGGTCGGACACTACTTCTTCTTCTACGAAAGCTAGAACATTTTCTATTTCTTCTAAATCCTGTCGAATGGCCCGTTCGGATGTTACATTAGCACTTGGAAGCGTTCCGGTCTAGCACAGTTTGTTGAAAACTCTGATAAAGACCTTTCCTATTAGTTGGCCTCCTTGATCGCCAGACCTCACACTGTTGGACCATAATTTATGGGGTTGGTTAAAAAATAAGGTATACAAAGTGATAGGGGTGCATTAATTACACGCATTAGAAATGCTGCACTCAATATTAAAGAAAGGCACGAATCAATTAGAAGAGCCACGCGCTCCCTTCGTAAACGAAGGAAATGTTTGGGAGTCAATGGCGGTATAGTTGAAAATTTACTAAACCAATGATTTATTTAAAAGAATGTTAATGTTGCATATTTTAGTTTAACAATATTATTATTTTATTTAACGCTAAAATTTGAAAACAACTGAATATTGGATAACAACATTTTAGTTTTTTTTATATTATTTTGATGCATATATTACACCCTAAGAGTTTGGCCCATTCCTCCCGACTCACCCTGTATAAGGTATGTGTTACAGTTTGTTCATCTACAGATCGTACGTACTACGCATTCCACGCAGACAAAGTCGCGGGTAAAAACTATATAGTTGTATATTTTGATCGCAATATTCAAAAAAGTGTGCTCTTTCGGGTTATGGAGCATAGCAAGTATAATTTCAGGAGATCATTAATACATATTAGGTAGGTACGCTTACAAAACCATTCCATAGACTTTTCATTCATAAACACCTTAACAGAAAAGAAAAATCCGTTAACAAAAATGTTTTTCCTGTTTAAACTTGTATACCTTCTCTTCACCCCTTTAGAGACCGATTTTCAAAAAAATAAGAAATAGATGTTTCATTATATTATTGTATTGCGTAGTACTAAGTTTTGAAAAATTTGAACAAAAATACGTTTTCCAATAGAAACTTGTATACCCTCTTTTTTTACCCCTTTAGGAGTTGACTGAAAAAAAGAAATACGTAATTTATTATTTGTAGTTTTATTTGTGCTAAAACTTCGTTGTGACCTTATAAGGGTTGAATTTTGAAAAAGTTTTTCTTAGTTTGCCTCTACATTATAAAATTAAGCCACTGACCAAATTTCATATTTATAAAATTTCCATTCGATGAAGATGAATCAGTTAGTTAGTTACAATATTTTATACATTAAAATAAAATACATAGAATAGTTACTTAAAAAATATGCTAAGCGCTTGACCCGATGAGAACGTTGAAATTTGATTTAGTCTTTAAAATAAATACTTTATATATTTTCAATTAACTACGGTACACGTAGTCACCTCAAAACTAGCGGCAACATTGCTTGAGGTGGCAACGTCTGGTTTAAATAAGCATGCTTCATATACAACTGAGGTGACAACTCATGTAATTTATCTACTTGATTTAAAAAAAAAATATTATAAAAATCATTTCCCCTCTCTAGAGAAACCTACTAAGGGGGTTCCCCTTAACCTATATATGATTTTATATATGCAAAAAAGTGCTTATTTAATGGTGAGGTGAGTCCGCCTTCCCGACGACCCTGAGGTGACAACTTAACAACCATACGTATATATATATATATATATATATAGATCTTTCTATCAAATCCGAGCCACTAGTTAAATCGTACTATACTGAGCCACCCATTAAATATTTTTGAAAATTTTGTTTTAAAGTCTATATTTCATTAATAAGGTAAAATGTAAGTTCTTATCAAAATATATATTTAATTAATGCATTTTTATATAATTTTTATAATTTTAAAATATATGGAGATTTTTTGTACTCTCCTGAGCCACTAGACATTTATATCCAATCTGAGCCAAATATATATCTTTATAGATTTGAGTTAACAACACTGAGCCGTGCATTGTTGCCAAAGTATGTATACCTTTTATTAGAAATATTTTAAAGGGAAAAAGAAATGTTAGTGAGTCTGTTCTTATTTTATTCAATAACTGATAATCGATAAACCTTATTTATTTAACCCATTAACGCCAGCGTCATCGTTTGAGGACACCTAATAGTATATTACAATACAAGTACGGTAGGTACGTCTTTACCGCATGTGCGTGATGTTTAACAAAACGAGCCGAAGGCGTAAGTATATTGTACGATATTTTATCTACAAGCATGTTTTAGGGCACCAATATTAAAAACTAAAAGAGCACTGTTTTAATTTACCCCTTAGGTACGTAAATCGTTATCAACAATGCATTAATATCAGGTTGCTTGGGAAATAAATTATAGAAATTTAATAGTTAACTTTTATATGACAGTGCGGTAAAGTGATACTTACCGCACTCAAATCAGTGCGGTAAGTAGTTACTTACCGCACGCTTGTAGTTACAATTATTTGTTCGGGTTTGTTTTTTCGATATATGGGACAAATGACTCATTTGCCAATATGCTTTAAACTTTATTTAACGCAAGTATGTTAGAACATTTTGAACATTTTTTTACCGTAGAAATATATCAAAAAATTGTCGACGAAATGATTCGGTAGGTATGTATCTAAACGAGATCGTCCGAAGTTTCGGTTTCGGCTAGTTTCGGCCAATAGGTTCGGTGACAGTTACGGTTTCGGCCAAAAACCGGCCGAACCTTCGGCCATGCCGAAACTCAGTGTACGTGAATTGTCGCGCACCTTTCGGCTAAGTTTGGGTGGGTTCGTTGTCTATATAAATAGATTTTTTCCCTGTCGACCTTTTTTTTTTAGTGGGAAGAGTTCATTCCGTTCCCAAGATCTCATCCTATATAAAATAAATTAATTTTCAGTATACAATAAAATTTTGAATATGTATAAATAAGTTTCGTTTTCGGCCGAAACTGAGACCAAGGCCGAAGATTCGGTTTCGGCCAAAACTGAAAATCTTGTTTCGGTCGGACACTAATCTGAACAAAAAAAATAAACCAGCATTATTTACTGTTACGATTGAAGATGTAAAAATATTCATTGGATATTTGATTTTTTTCGGATATCATAGTCTATCAAGTGAACGAGACTATTGGTCGAACGCTATAGATCTGGGTAAACAACTAGTAAAGGATTCCATGAGCCGAAATCGATATCTAGAGATCAAGTCGTTTTTACATTTGCAAAATAACGTAAAAGCAATGAGAATGATAGACGGCTTCTTGATGGAATAAACAAGAACTTTCGAAAGTGGGGAATATTTCAAAAGCACTTATCTGTTGACGAGATGATGGTAAGGTATTACGGTCACCATGGACTGAAGCAATTTATTAGGGGTAAGCCAAAAAGATTCGGCTATTAACTGTGGGCTTTATGTGGCGACAGTGGATATTGCTTTAATTTTTCTCTCTGTTGTGAAAGAGAAGCAACTCAATCGAACGACTCTTTGGGAACACGAGTTATTACAAATATGCTGGACGTAGTAAATGATCCGTACGGATACACAGTTCATTTTAACAACTATTTCAGTAGGTATAATTTGTAAATTTGTTTAAAATCTTAAAAGAAAAAGGATTCCATGCCAGTGGCACCATACAAGACAACAGGACAAAAAAAAACGCCGCTCGATGTCCGTACAAGAAGTGGAAAAGTCAAACAGGAGAGTGTTTGATCACCAATTTAACAAAAAAACACAGTTTTAATGGTAAGATGGAACGACAAGAAAATTGTTACAATGGGAACTAATTTCGATCCGACTGAGCCAATGTGTGCAGTTCGTAGAGCTAATAAAGAAATAAAACAGCCTAAATTTATAAACAACTATAACAAATACATGGGTGGTGTTTTTTCTTTAGGAGGAGGTAAAAAATCTTCGAAAATACTTCCGGCCGAGGGTTCTTATCATTGACATAATAACACAAATATTAAGTCAATGGTTCTTATGCACTGCTGCTTTTCCCCTTGGAAGTGCATTCCGGTATTACTTCGAGGGGGATGTACTAAGACATGGGTGGTGTGGATCGTCATGATTTGCTACTATATGGAGAAACATTCAATCTATCAGAGGGAAAAAATGGTATTGGTGTTTAATCACCCGTATGGTGGTTATGGCATTAGTAAACAGTTTTATTTTATATAACTTCCTACATACCCAGCAGCATATTTCAATAAAAGATTTTTGCAGCAATAATGCTGTTCCATACCTAAAACTGGGGCATGGTCGACGAGTACAAGGAGGGAGAACATTTTTGATGATGTTAGGTTTGATGAGAGAAATCATATTATGGGCAAAGGAGACAATCAACGTGGATGCCAGTTCGTTTCGTGTAAAGGAAAGCCGTGTACTTTTTGCACAAAATGTGATGCGACCCTGTGCATTCCATGTTTTCCAAAACTCCCCAACAAATCTTTCTATCCCTAATTTTTACATTTTTAGTTTTATTTTAAAAATGTTTACATTTGTTTTGCTAAGTTTTCGTTAATGAATATCGACGTCGTTTTCCAAATCGAAGAGTTCCAAATAGAACAGTTTTTCAAAAAGCATTTGCAACTGCTCAGAAATCTGGAATGTTTCCAAGCGTGAGAATTGTTTCTGAAAGAGTGCAGGGCCTAGATGTGGAAAATGAAGAAAATATTCTGGATATTGTCGCAGCGAACTCAGGTATAAGTACGTGACGGGTTGCAAATGAACTTGATATACCATCACCATCACATCTAGCCATATGGGAGTAACTTAGAAAAAACGGTTTAAAACCTTTTCACGTTCAACCCGTTCAGCATCTTCTAGATGGTGATCCTGCTTCAAGGGTACAATTTAGTGAATGGATCCATCAAAATCGAAGCCTGCACAAATACATTTTATTTAACGATGAAGCTTAGTTCACTAATGATGGAATTAATAATTGCCACAATGAACATCGGTGGTCAGATGAAAACCCTCGTGCTACATTTGAACGAAACTTTCAACATCGATGCAGTATTAAGGTCTGGTGTGGAATGCTTATTAACGACCAGTTGTTTCGTCCATTTGAAATGGATGGGCGTCTTACTGGAGAAGGATATTTACGGTTTTTGGAAGACCATTTGATACACATTTTGGATGATGTTCCGTTAAATGTTCGACAACGAATGTACTTCCAACATGGTGGAGCCCCACCTCATTTTAGTCTCCGTATGCGAAATTTCTTGAAGTATCGTTTTCCTAATCGCTGGATTGGCAGAGGTGGTCCGCAAGTTTAGCCACCGACGTTACCAGACTTAAACCCGCTTGATTATTGCCTTTGGGGATGGATAAAATCGGTAGTAATAAATGAAACACGAATGTAAACGAGAGAAGCACTCCGCGATCGAATTTTCAATGCTGCAGCTTTTATAAAAAAAACAATCCCCTACTCAATCCAACGTGCTTTCCGAGCGATTAACAAACGTGCCGAAAAATGTATTTAAGTTGATAGAGGGGTTTTTGAAAATATTCTTTAAGTTAGTTTGTACTGCAGTACCTGCAATTATTCGCTATTAAAATAAAAATTAACTTACAAAAACCTTAGAACCAATTATTTAAGAAATGGTTGAGAATCGAACTAAAACATATGGGTGTATTTATCTTATTTTTACCCTCTGAACACATTCCCAAAATATTGCCCTTTCCTCCCCAAACACCCGATTGTATAACCACTTACACCTTAAATACATTACCATACGAGTTACCTCTAAGAATATTTTCGAATTTGGGAAGAAAAAAATAATTTGAGCGTTAATGGGTTAACATTAGCAGCCACCGGAATTGTTTCCGCGCCTACACGCATACTATTCTTTCCCCTCTCCCTTTCATATCAATATCATTCTGAGCAGATAGCTGACATACTGGCTGAATTACACCTAAAATTTGTACAGTTTTTGACAATAGAAAATGTCGCACTGGTTTCTATAAATCCCGTTGATAATAGAAAATGTATTGAAACCGATTGTTTTCTTTCCTTCCCGAAACAGTTTCTTTCAGGACGCTCAAAAGGAGCAACAGGTTGTCGCTATTGCGTAGTTGATCCCTGGTTTAATTTTCTCCACTGTAACCTGTAACTGTGTTTACTCTATTACCTAGGTATGCGCTAACAAGCATGTTTTATGTATTAAATAAAATATAAGCTAGTATTGTACAACCTTCACTTTGACTCATGTATTTATTCTTTCTTTTACGTCCATAAGGTAGAGACAGGGTGTCCGGTAAGTATAATATGGCAAACGGCAGCAAAATTACCGTGTGTCTCATATAATTTTTTTTCTAATGTACTTTTACACGGAAATATGGGGTCCCAAAGATGTACCTAGTGATTTACATTTTAGGTTCTTACTTTGACACCATCTTGTATTTTAATAAAATTTTGGTGTGATGTGATAAAGACTAATAAATCCGTACAAGAAGCATTCTCGTAAATTTCTAGGGACAGACACGGACTTGACAGGATATTCACGTAAAAGGAGCCCATTTTAACCAGCAACTTAAGTAAATTTATATTTGAATTACCAATCAAATGTTTAAAATTTAATTTCGAATAATGCGTTGTTGTAGAGTAAACCAACCTTTGATTTTTCGGAAATGCTAAGTTTTTTGAAAAAAGAGAAAACTATATAAAAAAAAGTGCCACATAACTGATTGTAGGTTTTTCATAAATTAATCGAACGAATATTACCGTTTTAAATATGAATAGAATCTCATTGTTGCCACATTTACATGGCTCAGGTTGTAATGCACGAACATACCTTTACTCATATACATTTGTATATTACGATTGGTACAGCAGAGCCACGGTAGACATTTTGCCGAACTAAAATTTAGATATTTCATACCAACCTGAGCCACTTTTTGGAGGGAAAAATTGGCGGGAATAACCAGTGTTGACAGCCATCAGCTGACTGGAAAAAAATACTACGATTGGATAAACATGGCTCCGCCTTAAAATTCATACGCGTTGATTTTTTTTAATCACATGACCCGTTTATTATGGAAAAACGAACCTGAGCCACATATACGGCTCAGCTTTGTTTGCCTGGCTCAGCATTGCATGTACAGTTTACTATCGTTGGCTCAGCTTGGATAGGATTCTCTATATATATATATATACCTTGTATATATATTTTTGTATAAAATAAAAGACACTTTATTCATCATATAATTATTATTAATATTATACAGGGTAGAATAGAAAGTCGTTCACCTTTTTTTAGTAGGATTTTATTTCGTGTTATATTTAAACGTTGTTTTATAACCTCAGTTATTAGAGGGATTTTGGAACGCTTAAAATAACAACAGTAAAACACAGTGTTATGGTTAATTTTATTAACGATAACGATTACGGTGACAATTACAAGAATAGATTTTGAACGTCTTAAAAATAAATAATTTGATAGATGCAAACATAACATTTTTACTTCTAAACAATTCATTTTTAAACAATCAAAGTCATGACATGAGTCAATCAACAATGGAAGAGGACGAAAAGGTACAAAAATGTAAGGTTATTTTGGATTCCTGAGTTACGTTGCCAAGTCGTTTACAAAAAAATATAATTACATTTCTTACCGCAGCGTTATTTTATGATTTACATAAAGTAAAATTTTGAATTATGGATAAAAAAAAACCTTTTCTGTTCGGTTTTATCTAAACTACAGTTATAAAGTTATGAAGTTATTTCAATTTTTTTAAGTGTTTTCCGAAAAATGATCATGTCCGAAATATATTCTTATTAAATTATATAGGTAAGTATTGGCAACATGGCAAATTAAGCAAAATAAGAATAACCATAACGATAGAGCCTTCCTGATATCTTCGTAATTAACGAAGCTCATCGTTAATAAAGGAATCGCTGCCTCGTTTTAGTACTGCGCATGCTCAGAATAAGGATAACGATAACGACAGGCTAAAATAAGAGTTTCAAAATCTCTCTAATATCTCGGGACAATTTCGGTATTTTTTTGTTACTATATGCCCTATGGCAAGAATTATCCTATTTCTTTTAAAAAACAGCTGTTTTGGATGTAACTGAAGACATCAGCTCGTTGATGAACGTTTACGTTATTTTTTTCTATTTCATGTAGAGTCTATTCACCCAGTAAACCTGCAAGATGGCCGACATGTCATATGACAAAAGTCATTGAAAATGCAAAAATTTATTTTATTTAGCTGGAATATGACTTTTGTCATATGACATGTCGGCCATCTTGCAGGTTTACTGAGTGAATCGACTTTACTTGGTTTATTTCTTAAAAAAGAAAAATAATAAATTTCCCTGAGATACGTTCCGAGTGTCCCAAATTACAAAGAGTATGACAAAATTAGAATAATTATTGAGTTATTTAAATTTAAAAAGCTTAAACTAAGATATTTATGTAAGCAATAAAAATTGAATATCTTTCTTTTTAAATATCGTTCTTATGCTTTAGTCGATCTCTCAAGACGGTTTTGGAAGTTTTTTTTATTTCAAGTCCTAGGACTGGAATTATTCTAATTTTTTTAACAATTAGCTATTTTTAACACACCTAAGCATTCTAAGCATGTTTTCATATAAATTTTTTTTCTAAGCTGCAACCATAATTAATTTTTCTCCAAATGACATTAAAAGCGGTCTTTTAATGACAACTGACAGGCTCAAAAGGTGTCATTAAAAATTAAAATTTAAAATGACAAGTAAACACAACAATTCAATAAATGTCATAAATAACATACATAAATATAAAAAATACGATTTTGCGTGAAATTGGAACAAATTTGGAGAAAAAATTATGTGTTTTACTAGGCAGAAAAGCAGATTTAATGCCTTGGCGGGTTTCCTAGCCTAACACCAGCCGCGGCATTAAATCTTGTGCTTTTCTGCCTAGTGAAACAAATAACTAGTATAGCAAATTATTTTAAATAAAATACTTTTAACCTTATACTTGGTTGGGACATATCATGTAGAAATTTAGCTAAATTCATTATTAACACTAAAACATTTTAGCTTAGGTACTAGAGTTAAAATATTAATTATTATTTTTGGTTAATTATAGCCTTTAATACTCTTAGTAAGGATTTCCGAACTTATTTGTAATATACAGCGTCATCAAAACTTCCACAGACCCAAAAGCACGTAATTTCTTACAGGATGCATGGAACTTATTTTTGCATCATAATAGCGCTTACATTCCGACGAAACCGTTTCAATAGGATTAAGGTGGCAATAATATGGAGGAAGTCTTAACACTCGATGTTCATGTTGCAATGCTAGTTCGTCCAACCTATTAAAATAAAATTAAAATAATTAAAAAATAAAATAAATAGCTCTTTCTAGATTACTTGTAACGTTTGGGTGGGATATGCTGCTTCACTATTATCCAGATGTAATACTTTTGATCAGCTTGTTTTTGGAATTGTTTCAATTAGCCAAGAATAATACGTGGCGTTATCCATGTAATAAGTTCCAAGTTTGGTAACAATTTTTCTTCAATCCATTTTTCAAAGTTTTCAATATTCATCGAATCATGATAATCACCAGATTTCAGGCCAGACTTAAATATCAAACTTGCATTATTCACAAATCCATTTTCTGAACCAGCATGTGTTGCTGTTATTCTTAAATTCTCTTAAAAATTCTACTCGTTTTTGGGCTATATGGATTTGCTCTAAGAAAAAACGCCTGTTTGATACAGTACATTAACGCCATTTGAATTTAAATTTTTTTAAACATCCCGCTAACGAACCAGTGGAACTTTCAACACCATCAATAATTTTAAGGTTTAGTTGTATTGAGCGAATGGTAACGTGTTCACTTGCTCCATATATATCCCATAAATAAGCTGTCTTATGGTATGTTCATGAATATCATGAAGTTATCGACCACGCCCAAGTAGCATTTTTAGACACATTACGGTAAATGTGTCTAAACTATTGTTTCTGTTTCCGACACAAATTGAAAATTGTTGGCAACATGTATGGAAATATTTTCGAAACGTATACATTTTAAATGGCGCATTAGCACGTGTTTCCAAGTAGTTGGTACGGGCTGTGACTTTCGCTGTTTCGACGCAAAATCGAAACTTTTATCGAAAATGTTTCGAAAATTTTTCAGAAATGTTTGGAACATGTTTCCATAAATATGTCGAGTAAGAGTTCATTTTACAAAGAAGGCGCTGTTTGTTGGAATTGTGAATTGTCAAAATGCAAACATTATTGAAACAAATAATTATATATATAATATCTATCTTTCTGCAGGTTGTAAAATAAAAGAAAGTAAACAATATGATGACAGCATAATTTTGCCATAATGAATTTGTCACCAGAGTATTTTCTATAAGTGATACATTTTTTTCGTATGGTTTATTGCAGAGGAGATCCAAAAATCGTTGACGAAATAAATTGTATCGTGCAATTTAGTAATTTAGCTTTATATTCTTAAGACGCTCCCGGTATATTGACATTTACACACAAAATAAATACTTTGTCAAAAAATAAAATCTTAAATATTTTTAAAATTTTACTTAATTCTTCTTTCAATTGATTGAGCTAGCAAAATGGAACTAATGTAACCACTTTTTTACATTTCAAATGACGCAGAAAGTTAATTAAAGTCCATTGTAATAATATAAAAATGAATTTGTCAAAATGGCCGCCAGAAAGCGAGAATTATTCTGGTCTAAAATGGAGTCGACACACAATTTCTAGTATTTGGTTTCTATAATGTTTCGATAATCATGTAGCTATAATTCATAGAAAATGTGTCGAAACATAAAGAATGTTTCGATATTGTACCGAAACCATGCGAAACAAACGTCGCTAAAGTAAAAAATGCAGAGTCCCGTCAAGAGAAAGGTTAAGCTTAGAAGCATAAAACTTCTGTATACCGTCACGGTATACACTACCACTTATTCCTAAGTAATATTCTAAAACATGTACTCAATTGTCGAGACAAAGGAAAAAAGTAGGTTGGTCCTAACGGCTATGCCGACCAGCTGGATAGTCGGAGACCACCTACTTTGGCCGATTGTCGATGGGACATCGCTAGTTAAAAAATCAGGTTGTGGTTTAATTTTTTCCTTTTGAATTTAAATTTCTTTCTTTTTCCTTTTTAGTGCCTTGTAAAACCTCGAAAAATGTTTAAACTGTTGGTTCTTCCCATATTAACAAAACAAAAATGTACAATTTATAGGTTATAATATAATCGTTATAATCGAGGTTATAATAATTGTCCGGGTGCGGTAGTGTAAAGGTTTCTGGCAGTTTCGAAAATTATTTTCTGTGCAAGTTTCGTAATTAAATGGATATCACTGTTTGGTAAATATTTCAAAGCAGAAGAATACCAATTTGTTTTGAATCACTTAATTCGAAAATGTTTTGCTACAATTTGGGAGCACATGTGTCTAAACACAATTTCATAATATTATATAAAAATGTTTCGAAAAATTTTCTTTTGTGCGTTTCCTAAATGTATCGACACTGTAGTTTGGAAAGTATTTCGAAACTAACAGTTCTTAATCGTTTCTAGTAACTAAATTCGAAAATGTGTCGCAAAAGTTTCGAAACACATGTGTCTCCACACAATCTAAATAATTTTAATCGAAAATGTTTCGAAACGTTTCTCAGTAAAGAATTTGTGTCCAATTTGTGTCTATAATTGCTACTTGGGTGGGATGATAAAATAGCTACATATTATTGCGATTCTTAAAATCTACACCCTTCTCTATCCCCTTTGCCTTAAGTCATTGGATTCATCAGTACGTGTCGTAACAGTAAAAACTGATAGGATATGTCCTTTACCAGGCAAATAATCTTATTTAATTTATATATACCGGGTGTAACAAGATCATTAATCAGTAATTGGTTGAAATTTGGGATATCCCCTATACATAATAAGCGGCACTTTTTGACCTACAAATGATTTTTTTTTCACTTCCGGTTTCGCCGGAAGTGGCACCAACTTTTGATATTTAAATGGAACACCATTATTACATATTTGAATTCTGCATAATTTTCTGAATCCAATGATATCACAAAAGTGACATTTCAAGCGTAAAAAATATTTATCTTTTAATTTTTAATTTTCCATTTAAGTGTGCTATGACGGTTCCGATTTATTCCAATTGATTCGTCTAATGCTAGAAAAATCGAAGTCCCGTCAAAAATTCTAAATTGGTTTTTTTATAAGCAAATAATATTCATCGTAATCGTTTTTGGGGTAAAACTCAATTTTTCCAAATGGAACCATATTGGTACCGTGGTACCATTTCTTAGTACTATTAATAAGGAATTTATTCATACCTGGCAATAACATGTACGATAAATACAATTAAAATTACAGCTAAAAGAAAATACAATTATTTTGTTCTAATTTAATGCTAAGTTACTAAAAGGTGGCTACAAATGTAAAGACTTTTCCAATACACAATAAAAACACCGATAAACCACCGTATACTTATTTGACAATCTGAATAATTTTCATTGTTTTCAAAGCCACCTTATTAACTTCTTAGCATTAAATTAGAATTGTATTTTCTTTTAGCTGTAATTTTGATAGTATTTATCGCACATGTTATTGCCATCAGGTATGAATAAATTCCTTATTAACAGTACTAAGATATGGTACCACGGAACCAATATGATTCCATTTGGAAAAATTGAGTTTTACCCCAAAAACGATTACGATGAATTTTATTTGCTTATAAAAAACGCAATTTAGTATTTTTGACGGGACTTCGATTTTTCTAGCATTAGACAAATCAATTGGAATAAATCGGAACCGTCATGGCACACTTAAATGGAAAATTAATAATTAAATATTTTTTACGCTTGAAATGTCACCTTTGTGGTATCATTGGATTCAGAAAATTATACAGAATTCAAAAATGTAATATGGTGTTCTATTTAAAAATTGAAAGTTGGTGTCACTTCCGGCGAAACCGGAAGTAAAAAAAATATTTGTAGGTTAAAAAGTGCCGCTTATTATGTATATGGGATATCCCAAATTTCAATCAATTACCTTTAAAACTAACGGAGATACGAGGGGTGTACCATGATCCTGTTACACCCGGTATATATTTTTTTCTTTTTGTAATATGTTTTATTTGTGCTTTCGGGATTTTATCTGTACGTCTAAAACATACGTTTTGGTGGGCGATTTGTTAAGAAAACTTTTTTTTATCGTTTTTTTCTAAATTATTTTTCTTAAACTAAATTAGTAAATTTTGAAGAAGTAGTCCATACTCAAAGTGGAGTCGAATAATATAGGGAAAAGAAAACCATAAAGTCTTTCTCCACAATATAATTCAATAGCTAAGCTATAATCTACATGTTTCGAGTGTAGAAACACTCATCATCTTAAACCTTAATTTTGGCTTCATATTGATATGGTAACGTTTAAGTTTTTAATTTAATCAATCAATCTCTAATTTTTCTATCGCGAACGCACAAGTTCTCGTTTTGGACTCAAGGAGGAGTGCAGAGTCTCTCATGCGATGTGAGACTTCCGGTTCAAGAGACGAGGTGGAGAAGAGGGGCAACTCTTTACGAAGGTGTTGCTTCGTCTATCCATTTTTATAAAAATACACAAAAACGCGTAATTGAACATTTTTTTTTAAATTTTAACTAGGTAGTGACAGTGCATAACATTCGATAGAACCACAGGAGACGAATGAGGAACCTCTATTCCGCCACGGCTCCAGGTAAGAGACCCAACTCGTTCATTTTGTGTGCATCTTTTCTGTTTTCTCTTTAAAATATTTTTTTAATACAGTCCACTTTACGTGCGTTACCGCATTAATACGCTTACCTCAGTTAAATTCCTGTAAGTACCGTGCGAGCAAAAATTATTTGCATCTTTGCATCTAAGGACGTAATGCTTAGCCGTAGAGCTTAATACCTGTTGGGTGTCAGTAACTACCTGAATTAACAATCAATTAGTTATTCCGTCATCTTTGACAGTCGTTACAAGTAATTTGATTAATCGCTAATTTTTCCAATTTTTTGAACAATTCACACAATGGACTTTACGGAACAGCACAAAACATTCATGGTTGAAGCGTATTTTGGAAACGGGGTTAGAGTAAATGTGAGTGACAATACAATCCGGGTTTGTGCATGGACGATTTTCACGAACATTATCCTAACGTTGTTTTTATTGCTGGGGATTTTTATCATTGCCTGAAAAGAACCGTGGCTATGTTTAGGGAAAAAGGTTCTATACAACACAAAAAAGGGGCAGGAAGACCATCTGTAAGAACAGAAGAACTTGTTGCAAACGTTCGTGAAATAATGCAAAATACGCCAACAAATTGTATAAGGCGCCTGTCCCAAGAAGAGGGAAGATCTTATGGAACATGCAGGAATATTCTTAAGAAGCAGCTAAATTTATTTCCTTATAAAGTGCAAGTATTCCAAGAAATACAAGCCGCAGATTTTGAAAGACGCAGGAATTAGGTACTCTCAATTGTTTACCCAAAATTTATTGGAAAGAAATGATTTATTAGACCTGAAATTTTTTTTCGGATGAAGCCTGGTTCCACCTCTCCAGTTATGTGAATTCTCAGAATACATGTTATTATTTTTCTTTTTCTTTCTGTATATTCTTACTTAGTTAATTTTGTAAACAACAAAAATAAATTTGTATTTGTACTACTTATTTTATTATTCATTAGTTTGGCATATCATGTCATAATATGAATTTGACGAAATTTTAACCTAGATTTGGTTACATATATCGTCCCCATATCATTGTGATCCAAACCAAGCCCTACGTTTTTTACTCCAAGCCCTCTTTGATGCAAATAATTTTTGCTCGCACGGTACATTACATTGTCCATGGACAGCAGCAAGACTCTGATAGATAGAATTTTTAGTTTTGATTCGCTTGAAAGTCTTTCGAAAAAGTTCGTTAGAAATCGCATTTCGCTATTCCCATACTTCGATTCTAATAATAGAATTAGAGGTCGGAAGTCCTCGGCTTTTTTCTAATAACACTAGGGATTTTTGATTTTTCTTGGTGCCAATGTCAACTTTAATAGTTATTAACCTATAAATCGCAAAAATCTAACGTCAACAATTTTAAAACATTGTTTTCCTTTTTAAGGTTAAGGTACAATACTGTCAATCACACTGTCAATATTGTCAATACGCGACAGGGCGACTGACGGAGGGCATCTTTGTCTATAGTCGGTTGTCTTTTTTCTTTACATTATGCGGAATGTGATTCTAATGCAATTTATTTTCGTTTCAATTCGATTCTATCGGGGCTGGAGGGGAAGGACGAAAACAATAGGACAGAAAGAGAAAAAGCGATCGGAGTACCACATTTCTAAAATAACGTTACTTTGCGATTCGATAATGACTTTTTTGTTCATCAGCACGGGGATGAAGGTGGGATTGGGCAACCCGCAACATCTTGCCACCGGATATGTCAGCCACCTGGCCATATTTGAACGTATGTGCAAAAGCAATTGAGACGAACGTGCGATTAAAATTTGACATCGTTGACGTTTCGTTTTCGTAACCTTTCTTTTTTTAGACCGCCTTGTGGAAATGTTTTATTTTTTTGTGATTTTTATCGCACCGGCATTATTATTTATGTTAAAAATGTCACTGAAGTTCTTAGTATTTCTCTGAGTAAGTACTAAATATTGTAATATTATTATTAAGCTAAAAATATTGCATCCGAGAATATTTCTTTTACTTCCAAATAATGTTTCTTGGAGGGATGATTTTTTATAACCTTTGAAATTGAAAGTCTGTACCTGACTGTGAAACTTGCTAATTTTTATTCTAGCGACGTTACTAATCAGTATTTATGTGTTTCATTTAAAGAATATGATGAAAATACTAGACTTACTTATGCCAGTGACAAACTAGTTCGCTTACTCGATGTAATTCCACGAGAAATTGTATCGTTTCCTTAATAATAGTGCATTGCTCACTTAGAAGATACATTTTTAGATATTTATGAAAATGAATTTCAAAAATTTAACTTCTGTGAGCAACACGACATATGTAATGAAATTGTTAAATTATATGTTCGATTAACAGTTTACAAATATTTAAGAGATAAAAATACTCAAAATCAAACTTTATGTGCTGGACACTATAAAAAGCATAACATTTTTAATAAAAATAAAGTTAATGACTCCAGTTATAAAAGATTTAAAACCAATTAAACAATTTTCTCAGTTTCTATTTAAAAATAATTCTTGTTTTAAAACATTTTACTAATGTATGAGATTATTCTGCCCAATTTTTTTTTGTTTTATGTTAATGCACACCTACAAGACTAGCCCAATGTTGACCTCCACCGGATTAAGACTTGCCCCACATGAAGACCTAATTTTAATAATGACCAGCCCTATAGTGCAAAATTGAAAAGCATAGGCAAGGAAGCCGTTGAACGACACCACGGTGACTCTAAACTTGTACCTACTAAGAAGGGTGATATAAGAATCACTGGTGGATACCTTAGATGCTTCCTTGGCTTATATTTTTGTACAGGCCCAGGAAGTTAGTCGACTCTGAATACCACCTTTAATCCCTTAGGAAACTTTTATTTTTGATAGTACAATGTTCCGTAACTAGTTCGTACCAGAAGTTCATCTAGTTATTAGAAATTCGTCTTGTGTTAGACTCATTGGAAGTTATGCCTTCTACATTAAGATCTTTTTGATCTAAACTTGAAATAAATTATAAACAAAATATGGTCGTTTTTTTTTTCTAGAAAAGTCTTATTGTTTTTTATAGTAAATTAATTTTTTTAATGTTGTTTGCTTTGCTGTTTTTAATCGTTGAATAAACATAATTTGTCTCAGAAAATTAAAAAGCAAAGTAAACAAACATTAAAAAAATAATTTACTAACCTGCAATTAAAATTAAGCGTTCCCCCGCCTTCCTCACCCCCTGCCACCTAACATGGCGATCGGTTAAACGTCATTCCCGTTTCGTTCAATTAACATGCAAATAACGTTTCTCTTAGTTGGTGTTTTGTGTTCATCAGAGTCCGTGTGCAGGCCCTCCAGAAAGGTCCCCTAGTTACGACAATAAACAGCCGGGAATAACTTTTTGCCTAATAAAACTATACCAACCCCCTCGTTCTCAATAATAAGACACGAAAGCCGCCATTGGAATAATTGTTCAAAATATTTTCTTATACTGCTTTGTCGAATGCCGGCTCGCAATAGGAATAATAATTAAATCTGGGTTCATTATCAACCAAATTAATTCAATTAAACAATGGCAATGGCAAATCCTCAATTCCTCAGGACTCGCCGCAATCCAGCTCCTTATTGAATAATGCCCTATTTAACGTTGCTATTAATCCAAATTTATGTCCAATATTCTCGATTGTTTGCAGGAATTAACCAACGTTTAAACATCCATTGCTGTGTGAGCAATAGGTGCATTCCCGGCGAAGTCTTAGGCTAAATATGGGTAATTGCTTACACAATAGTAGATATCAAGGGCGTCCATAGAGCGTTTTTCAGGGGGGGGGCAAAAACTTAAACAATATTTTTTTATATATGACTAATTATTTAACAAATGCCTAACCTTATGCCTAACGGAACCTACAGAATTCGTAAAAAATAAACACAAAATTACAATTTATAAGTTTTCATCATAAAATAAAAATGTTAAATTCCTAGACGTCTTGCCAAACTCGTTGATTACTTTTTTTTATTAAATTTTCTTTATTTTTTTGTAAATAATCATAATCAGTTTAGTAATTTGTTGGTCTCTACTAACTAACCACTGTACTATTCAATATTTACAGGCGCGGATCCAGAACTTTGCTTTGGGGGGGTCATCATGATATAAATGAAGTTAAAAAGCGCCGCAGGCGAAAATTTTTTGCGACCACGCCCAAAATTTGACAGAGAATGCGCTATAGGCGAGAAAATTTTCAATGATAATTTTTACATTAAAAAGGATAATATATGCATGTAAATTAATGTTAAAGTGAATTCAAAAAAAGAAAAAATATAACTAATTTATGGTATAGTAATGTTGTCATGGATCTTGTGAAAAAGCTGCAGAGGTAGTCAAAACAGTAAATTCATTTATTTATTTTCTGTTTTGGGGGGTCATGACCCCCATGACCCCCCCCCTGGATCCGCGCTTGAATATTTATACCGAGGGGTAATTCACTGGCGAAAATGGTGTACAACTTTTAGAAAATACAAAAGAAAATACAGAAAATAAGAGGAAAATGCAGAAAATACGAAGAAAATTCAGAAAATACGAAGAAAATACAGAAAATACGAAGAAAATACAGAAAATACGAAGAAAATACAGAAAATACAGAAAATACGAAGAAAATACAGGCAACATAAGGAAAATATGGAAAATACGCGCGCCAATCAATTTGGCAATGACGTAAAGTCGTTAACGCTGCCGGGTTTTCGACGGTTTTAATGATGGGAATAACCAACTTAAGATTCTGGAACAACGCTGCTTTGACTTCTAAAAAAAAATTTAGTAAAGCTAATTTTTTTTTGGCGAAAATGGTGTACAAGTTCTAAAAAATACGAGAAAATACAAGGAAAATACAGAAAATACGAGAAAAATTAAGAAAATACATGGAAAATACAGAAAATACGAGAAAAATTAAGAAAATACAAGGAAAATACAGAAAATACGAGAAAAATTAAGAAAATACAAGGAAAATACGAAGAAAATTCGGCAATATGGAAAATGGTGTACAAATTTTTCTCAGTGAATTACCCCTCGATTTATACTGAATTATGAAATAAAATAGTAATGTGGACGCCTAGGGGGGGGGGGAAGTGCCCGTTTTGCCCCCCCCCCCCCTATGGACGCCCTTGGTAGATATTCTGTTCCTGTATACCGGGTAATTCTCAACAGGGCTCGCTCCTTGGCTTGGGCCGTAGAAATATTATACAGTGAGCTCAAAAAGGTTGGAATAAATTCGTTTAAAATTCAGGTGATTATTTTCTGGAAAACCGCTTGGACATGTCGATTATTATTTTTAATTGGGAATTTTTTGACATAAGAAATGTTGACAGGCAGGTTGTCCCAAAAAGATTATACAGGGTGATTCATTAAGGGTGGCGACCGGCCATATCTCGGAAACTACTAGGCATAGAAACTTGGAGAAAAAAAAATTATGATTAAAGCGGTCATGAGAAAACTCTGGAAATTACTTTTAAGTTCCTCATTTCGCCGCAAGGGGGCACAATTAAAAAAAAGTTTTTTAAATTCTAAATTTCTCCGAAATTTCCCATATTAAGGTATAACTCTGATTACATCATCGAAAAGCTTAGACAATTTGGCATCATTTTGGTTTAAGGCTCATTGGCGTACCCACCTTGATAAGAGTGAGGGAAGCTATTGAATGTGTAAACATTAAAATCGCTGTAACTTGTAAATGACATATCCGATTTTACTAAATTTAAGCTTGTTTCGAAGTTAAAGGTAAGTATCTTCAATCGCCATATCCAACAGTACACGATAGTGTTTAATAAAATTGCTAGAGGGCGCAATTTGTAATAATAACGGTTTTTTCGATTTCATCCCGGAAATTCAAATCATACGGTATAACTATGACATCATAATCGAAAAGTAGATGAAATTTGCAAAAAAAGATGTGAACCGCAGTTCGATATCTTTGTTCGTTTCGGAGTTATTGCCAAAACAATAATTTTTAATGCAAATTGCGCCCTCTAGCAATTTTATTAGAAACTATCTTGTACCACTAGATACAACAATTGAAAGTTCTTCCAAACAAGCTTAAATTTAGTAAAATCGGATAAGTCGTTTAGAAGTTACAGCGATTTTAATGTTTACACTTTCAATAACTTCTCCCACTCTTATCAAGTGAAACTGTAAACATTAAAATCGCTGTAACTTCTAAACGACTTAACCGATTTTACTAAATTTAACTTTGTTTGGAAGAGAAAGGTAAGTACCTTCAATTGTCGTATCCAATGGTACAAGATAGTTTCTAATAAAATTGCCAGAGGGCGCAATTTGTATTAAAAATTATTGTTTTGGTAATAACTCTGAAACGAACAAAGACATCGACTTGCGGTCTTCACATATTTTCTTGCAAATATCATCTACTTTTCGATTATGATGTCATAGTTATACCGTATGATTTGAATTTCCGGGATAAAATCGAAAAAAACTGTTATTATTACAAATTGCGCCCTCTAGCAATTTTACTAAACACTATCGTGTACTGTTGGATATGGAGATTAAAGATACTTACCTTTCTCTTCCAAACAAGCTAAAAGTTAGTAAAATCGGATAAGTCGTTTACAAGTTACAGTAATTTTAATGTTTGCACATTCAATAGCTTCCCCCACTCTTATCAAGGTCGGTACGCCAATGAGCCTTGAACCAAAATGATGCAGAATTGTCTAAGCTTTTCGATGATGTAATCAGAGTTATACTTTAATATGGGAAATTTCGGAGAAATTTAGAATTTAAAAAAAAAATTTTAATTGTGCCCCCTTGCGGCGAAATGAGGAACTTAAAAGTAATTTCCAGAATTTCCTCATGACCGCTTTAATCATAATTTTTTTTCTCCGAGTTTCTATGTCTAGTAGTTTCCGAGATATAGCCGGTGGCCACCCTTAATATATCGAAAACCGTTGATTTCGGAGATATGGTATATTATACAAAAAGTGTTCAGAATGTATCGTAGAATTTAAAAATAATATAATATACATGGTGTTCTATTTAAAAAATCAATGTTAACGGTATATGTTCTTCTTGAGAGACCCTGTATACACATTTCTTATGTCAAAAATTTCTCAATTAAAAATAATAATCGACATGTCCAAGCGTTTTTCCAGAAAATAATCACCCGAATTTTAAACGAATTTATTCCAACCTTTTTGAGCTCACTGTATACGGGATTTATATTGAAGGGTGATTATTTCTTTATTTCGTTTTTAAATTATTATTTTGTTATGGGAACATTTTACCTACAGTTTTAAATTTTAAAAGCTAGGATTGATACTAAACTAGCAGATCTCGTCATTTGACACGACTGCAAAGCTCACTATTTTCTTAACTTTTGGCCCATTCGCCATTTTGTTTGTTGACCAATATTTTGCTACTTTTTTGTTTTATCCAAAAATCGACCAATACCCATCTATATAGTACAATTATCTATAGTTTTAGGTTAAAAAATTAATAAAATCAGAAAAAATATGAACAAATTTGACAAAATTTCGTTTTTTGCTTTTATTAATATTAATTATGCTAGTTAAGCTTATACAAAGTAGTAAGAAACCATTTAGCGGTATCTTTAAACATCTCTGAATATTGCCGATAAACTTTTTAATTTAGTCAAAAATGGTTTAAGATTAAATAAAATATAATTAAATTATTACACATCCAAGCCAATTTTATAACTATTGATAGTTAATATAAATTGATTAAAATATAATCTTATAATCATAATTCTTACATTAATCAGTTTTAAATAACATGAATTACTCATGGAATCTTTGATTTAATCAGTAGGCAGTTTTAATTTTTTTTTTAATCAGTTTGGTGTACGTTTTTATTTAGTCAGTTCAATTTGATTTAAAATTGAATAATTTTTTTAAAACATGAATGCTTTGTCATTGTAGAGTTGTTGTGTAAATTTACTTTTACGTACAGTCGATTTGAAATCATATTACTAAATATTAAACAAAAAAAAATGTGTTTTAATACTATTTTGAATTATGCAAATTTAAAATGGGACATGAAGCAAGAGGTGGAGAGATGAAAAACGTTACATTAAATTTTATTTCTTGCTATACGCAATATATTTATAAGAACATAAATAAAAAAGCAGATGAAATCCACTTTTTTGTCCTACTACAAGAATAAAAATAAAATAATAAAATGTCATCATAAAAAATCAGTAATAATGCGTCTTTAAAATTGTTTTATTTAAAGATTTTTCTCAAAAGAAAGAATTTTAAATACGAAGTATGCCAGTTATTTCAATATAATATTTTTGTGGTTAATGTTCTAAGGGGATTGATACAATTTTCCTTTAATGTCTGTATCATGGTATATTATTATAGGACAGTTTTTGCGTTTAAAAATTGATAAATGGAATTACAAAAAAAATTTTAATGGGCCCATTTACTTACGGACCCTGTATATTAGTGTAATACGTTCCAGATTAAATTAACAACCCCGGGATAAAGATAATAATCAATTTTTAACATCGCGTTTAAAATAATGAAAAATATCATCAATTTTTCTAAAACTTTACGTCCCATTAGGCTTTCCGTTTAAATCTTTCGGGATTCCATCGAAATTAAATTAGGGCTAATGAAGCCCACGCGATAAGCCACTGGCATTTTGAAACTGGTTTTTGCACGCTTATCAGAAAAAGGCTTAGAAACAAGATTGATGTCGATTTTTATTTTTCTGCAAAGCAACCTCTGCGTTTTGTAATAAAATTATAGATAAAGATGCTTCATATTAAAATTTATGGAATTTTCCGGTTTACAAATATGCAACTAGTGTGAAAATATATTGATTTTTACACTCGACATAAAAATTGTTCATCCGGGCGATGGTACGATGCATGTATACTAAATTCAGATTTAATTTACGCCTTACCAGTAACAGCAGAAGGGGAAAGAAACTATTATGGAGTTTATATAAAGAAAATATGTTCTAACTAGCGTGTACCCGGCCTGCGTTGCAGCCCGGCATTATACGACGTGAGATAATAAGACGAACAAACCTCAAACTCAACCGTTTGCCGGCCCGTCCACAATTCACATCCATGCATAAAACATAGTATGTCTTCGTCTATTCCAGCTTCGGTGCTTCGGATCGATCGTTGAACGGGCCGGGGACCGGTTAGGTTGGGTCGTTCGTTCTCCCTACTCTAATTTATCAGTGTTTCTCTATAATATTATGCATGTATTATACATAAAACCCTTCCTCTGGAATCACTGTATCTATTAAAAACACCGCTTCAAAATCCGTTGCGTAGTTTTAAAGATTTAAGCACATATTTATAGTTGTTTTATACTATGTTAAGATGCTGCATTGTTAGTAAAATGTATGCTACAATTAGTCTTTTTTCTGCGCCCACTGATAAATCCTTACAGTATTCTGTATTTTCATTTTAGGGCAACCAATTCTTAATAATATTTAAAACAAAGTACTAAATCTTCCCTATTAAAACTAAAACCGATGTCATCGCATACCAAATAATCGAAGACTGCTGATGGCGTTTAGCATTGTTTACTGTTCCTAATTTGTTCTTTCCTCCTTCGGTTAACGAAATAAAAATAATACATTAGAATCAGCCGCTGGACTGTCAAAAAAAGAATAGCTAATTGTTTGTCATGACGTCAGTCTGTTTTTATGTTGTCGCGGCTTTGTAATTTTGCTAGAAAAGTTTTATGACCTCGTAGGGACATATTTTTAATGGGTTTCAATTTAATTCTGTTATAGTAAAAACCCTATTGTATTATTTTTTTTTAAATATGCATCAATATACAGGGTGACAATTGAAAAACTTGAAATGGCCATATCTTAGGAACGAAAAACTGAAGAAAAAAACGCAAAAAAAAGTTCATATGTACCGGGTGTCCCACTAAGAATAGCTCTCGGCCGCATCTCAGAAAGGGTTAGTAGTATGGCTTGCGGAAAAATTTTTTTTTAGTAAAAGTGGCCATGAAAAATTGCTGAAAATTATTTTTAAGTTCCTCATTTCGCCGCAAGAGGGCACAATTAAATTTTTTTTTTTTAATTCTAAATTTCTCCGAAAATTCCCATATTGAGGTATAACTCTGATTACATCATCGAAAAGGTGGTACACGATAGTTTCTAATAAAATTGCTAGAGGGCGCTATTTGTATTAATAATTATTACTTTGGCGATAACTCTGAAACGAACAAGGATATCGAACAGCGGTCTTCACATCTTTTCTTGCAAATTTCATCTACTTTTCGATTATGATGTCATAGTTTTATACCGTATAATTTGAATTTTCGGAATAAAATCGAAAAAAACTGTTATTATTACAAATTGCGCCCTCTAGCAATTTTATTAAACACTATCGTGTACTGTTGGATACGGCGATTAAAGATACTTACCTTTCCCTTTCAAACAAGCTTAAATTTAGTAAAATCGGATAAGTCGCTTAGAAGTTACAGCGATTTTAATGTTTACACATTCAATAGCTTCCCCCACTCTTATCAAGGTCGGTAGGCCAACGAGCCTTAAACCAAAATGATGCAGAATTGTCTAGGCTTTTCGATGATGTAATCAGAGTTATACATTAATATAGGAATTTTCGGAGAAATTTATAATTAAAAAAAAAATTTAATTGTGCCCTCTTGCGGCGAAATGAGGAACTTAAAAATAATTTTCAGCAATTTTTCATGGCCACTTTAAAAAAATTTTTCCTTCAAGCAATACGACTAATCCTTTCTGAGATACGGCCGAGATCTATTCTTAGTGGGACACCCGGTACATTTCAGGAAATTCTTCTCTGTTTATCTATTATAAGGAAAACAATAAATGAAAACACAATTTTGAAATTTTTTATTATTATTTAATTAAATGTTCAAAATTATTGCTACCAATATCCTGGCATATTAAGAGATATCTCTTAAGAATTCTAAACATTTAAGGCCTAGGTATTTTGTTTTGGTTTATTTGCTATGTTTTTTTTGTCGAAAAAAAAAATTGTTTATAAATATTCGCATTTTATTATCACAGAATTTACTTTAAAAGTAACTTGTACTAGTATTATTATTTTAAGAACAGTTGACTTTCGGTTTAGTTTAAACGAAAAGCAGCACTTCTTATCTTTAACAATGGTGTACAGCACGGCTGAACGTGTAGAAATTATTTTCATATATGGTTCCCAGGATCAATATTTGTTAAGTACAGCTCAACGTTTTAACGAAAGGCATCCAGGTCAAAATGTAAACCCGGAGTATGTTCGCCAACTAGTAGCCAAATTTGAAGAAACTGGTTCTGTCGCGAATAAAAAGAGAAATCAACCGAGACTAGCCGACGAAGCAGCGCAAATTGAAATTCTGGGGCAGTTTGCAATGAATTTAACTTTATCAACTCGTTAAGCAGCTGTAGCAACTGGATTATCTCGTGAATCAATAAGAAACGTACTTAAATTTCATAAGTTTTATACCTATAAACTGCACATACTGCAAGAACTTGGTGACGACGACCCGGACAGAAGAATTCAGTTTTGTGAAATAATGACAGATAGAATTACGGCAGAACCTCGACTAGTTAAAAATATTTGCTTCAGTGATGAGTGTACCTTTTATTTAAATGGGCGACATGGGCGTGTTATTAAGCAAAACTGTCGTTACTGGAATGACAAAAACCGCCACGTATTTAGAGAAGGGCATACCCAATACCCCCAGAAAATTAATGTTTGGGCTGGTATATTGGGATGGTATTATCGGGCCAATATTTATACAAGGAAATTTAAATGGCGACAGGTATGCTGAAATGCTACAGACGTCTATCGAACCACTAATAGTGCGAGAATTAGAAAATCAAAGGGGCATACTCGGAAATTTATCTTTAGAAGAACGCTTACTACATTTCCAACAGTATGGAGCACCTCCGCATTATGTAGTTCCCGTTAGGCAGTGGTTGGATGATAATTATCCTAACCAGTGGATTGGAAGAAGAGGTCCTGTTAAATGGCCACCTAGATCCCCGGACATAACACCTCTTGACTTCTTTTTGTAGGGTCATCTAAAATCTGTGGTTTTTAAAACGCAACCTGAGTCACTAGAGCAACTTCACCATAGAATAGTTCAGGAATGCCGTGCTATATCTAGAGAAACATTTGCAAATGTACGTGAAGAATTTGAAAGTAGGCTTTATTATTGTCTTCAAAACAACGGAAATCATTTTGAACATTTAATTAAATAATAATAAAAAATTTCAAAATTGTGTTTTCATTTATTGTTTTCCTAAATAAACAGAGAAGAATTTCCTGATATGTAGCTTCCTGTGGTATCATTGGAAAGCATTTTTCAATAGCTTCAAAATGATGTATCACTTGACCCCCCTTTCTATTTAAGATTTTAGGGGTGTATCTCACCCTGTCCAAGGGGTTGCAGATAAGGGTGGAATAATACGCTTGTTTTTGTTCCCCCTTCGTTTTATAGAAACTTTTTTTTGCGTTTTTTTCTTCAGTTTTTCGTTCCTAAGATATGGCCATTTCAAGTTTTTAAATTACTTTTTAAAATACTTTTTAATTGTTTATCGGATGGCATAACTACGTCGACTTTTTAAAAATTTCTAATTAAAATAAAGCCAGACGGGACTAAGTTCATACGGTACGGAGCTAGGTGCAGCTATATACTGGTCTGGTCACCTTTTTTATTTTAAAACAATTAAAAGTCAACTTTGTCCTGCAGACGTGTTGGCTGAACTTTATTTTCAATTTAAACCCTCCATTTATTTATGTCTTAATAATTTTCTGATTAGAACTTTTGAGAAAAATATTTGCAATAAGGAAATTGAAGTAAAAGAATATTTAGATTTTTTATATGGTGCGGCCTTTAAAAAATTATGAGTTTAAGATTGTTGCTGTCTTTGTTTACTAACTGCAATCGTCACGTTTTTCTACTGCAGTTTGTCGACACAAGCACCATGAGCTAACGTCCGGATTGGTGAAACATAAACGTAGCTCGGCGCCGATGACGTCTGGTCAATTTGCAGTTGTATCTAACAAATTGTTGTCAATACCCCAATTCAGCGTTTGGATTTAGTTCCGTTCTCAAAGATTTCTAGCGCACCAGATGTCGAATTTGGATTGGTGAACCATATGGTCGATCGGCGCTAGAAGAGATCTAGGATAAGTAGGAAAAAATCGAATATAAGGAATAGATTGCCGACACCAAAGAATAAAATGGCAGCGTAACGATCTTAACTTGTGATTGGGAAATATCGAGTCTCCTTTGAGCGTCGTTTTGACCGCTTTTATATGCTCACCCCTGCCTTCAGGACTGGTGACGCATCGCGTGGCCATGTGTTTATCTAAAACTAAAGAAATTTCCTGCTCGCACAGTTGAATCGGTGTTTGCACAAACCGCACATGTCCAATATACAAGTTTTTAAGAAAACGCAAAAAACATTTTACTGTTATTCACAATTATGTTTTGCTTTAATCTAAACGTTTAAAATGCTATCAGTTGTTAGTCTCATCAGTTTTAAATGATCATTCTAATTTTAAAATAAAAACTACGTTGTCGACGTTTAAAAAAATGGACATGTGAGCTTTATGCATAGCGGAGGTAAAATTACTATACAGCAGATTTTATTTAGGCAAATCTTATTTCAAAAATGATACAGAAAAAAAATCAATCTAGTGGTAGTTGGCCATAGAAGTATGGAGCTGTAAATTTTTTTATGTCATACCAGTACATTATTGTGTTTTTATACCTTAGATACCATCTACATAAAGTACACATTATGGCCCCGAAATTTTGTGAACATTTTTTACGCGAAAAATAGCCCCGGGTCTTGGGCGTTTCAATAGTGCCAGTGGATGTATATACTTTTGAGTACAAAGAAAGCTCTACTTAAACAAAGGGTCACGTACTCCTTAAATTGGAGTTTACTGTCAAGAACAAAAGCTACATTTTTATAGGAATTTTAAAAATTATAAATATATAATATTTGATGTTTTTGGGGTCATTTAAAATAGATTATGCTAATATTGTTTTGACCAGTGTTTTACTTTAAAATATGATAAAACCTAGTCAGTATATTAGGTAAACTAATTATTATTTGAATTAAAATTATTTTTATTCCTAAATAATTAAATGTCACAAGTATAGGATCATCGGCTATATTTTGACCGCCCCCTTATTATTAATTTTTTTTATCAGGTTGTAGGTACTAAGGTAAACTTTATTTTCTTTAGTTCATAAAGTGGTTAAAAACCAAAGTTGTATAGAATGACCGATTTATTTTTAAGTCGTTCAAAAGAGGATTAAAATGGCTCTTCAAAAATTCCCCATATGTTATAGTTATCTTTCTTGGTTTTCCAATTATTTGCCAAAATTTCTTCATTTCTTTGTGGCACCTGTATGGTTTTTGACATGAACACCAGCAATTAAAAAGTTGTGTTTTTCTTAATGGAACGCCCCATATATTTTTACGCCAATAATTATAAAAGAGGGTTTAATTTAATGTGCTCACATAGATTTATATAATAAAACAATAAATAACATTATATCAACAAAAACTAATACTAAATAACGAAAAAAAAGTAAATACTAAAATAATAGAAGTATGTTTTAATTAAACCACTGTTCCACATGATCTCCATTATTTTCAATACAAAGCCGATTATTCTCTTTTGTCGCTCAATTGAGGCTAATATTATTCCATGGACGATTATTAAAATTTTATATTTTTGCAGATAGTCTGTCTCTTATTTGATCTGCATAAGGTATTTTCTCTGAATATATTTTATCTTTCAGGTAACCCCATAAAAATTTATCTAACACAGTCAGATCTGGACTGTTTGGGGGTCAGTTATTGTTTTAAATCTACCAATCCATCTGGGAAACCTATTATTAAATAAATCGATAACTTATATTATGTTTTGACTTTGGGCGCCGCCTTGCTGCCACATTAGTTTTCCTTGACCAAAGTTGTTAATTACTAGCTGGTGGGGTCAGGGAGTACCAAAAGTAATATTTATCTGCTCAGACAGCAAAACTTTCTAAAGACGTTTGAGGCTCTGGGAAGACTGAGACCTCAGATCTTTGGCTTTGCGGTTCTCCGAAGAAAGGAAGTCATTGCTCTCGTAGGGGCACAGGTGGTTAGGATAGTTGGGGATAAATTTAGGGGCTGGCAAAAAGGATCGATTTGTTCTACATGCCAGATTGCTGAGCGTTCCCATAACTACTACTACTACTACTACTACTACTACTACTACTACTACTACTACTACTACTACTACTACTACTACTACCACAGTGACTAATACAATCTTTGAATGCGAGAGATGGGAGGAAGAAAGACAATGGAAAACCAACTGGGAACAACAACACCGAAAAATGTCATCAGAAAAATGTTACTAAAAAACGAAAATTGGAAAGCAGTTAAAAATTATGGAAGATAAATATATAACATATTCTTCTTCGACTGCCTATCCACTATTGTTGGATGTTGGCGACCATATTCCCATACATTTCTCTGTCGGTTGCTGTGTGGACCAACTGTCCTATCGTTCTTAACCCCGTCCACTCTCTTATATTTCTTAACCATGACATTTGCTTTCTGCCCATCCCTCGCTTTCCCTCTATTCTTCCTTCGACATATGGGGTATTGGAAAGAAAGAAAAAACTAAAAGTCTTCCTACACAAAATTTAATAGAATATAGAAATATTTTAGGGGTCTCTACATGTTTCGAACGTAGAAACGTTCATCATCAGGAGACAGAAAATGTATATAATGCTGATGGTATTAGCAGAAGAAAAAATGGTATAAAACCTTAATGGAGCTTTTATGGCATTGAAAAATTGAAATGTAGAAGTGACATAATACAAAAAAAAAGGTTGAGAAGAGTTAAAATATGCTTAGCATGTAAAGAAAGTTAGTAAAGGAAGTCTAACCAACCAAATAAAATGAGGAAGAAGAAAAAGGCCTTCTAAAGAGAAGGTGCCGATGATTTTTTAAATTGTTTGTAAAATTTTTGCTATATCTGTAAGACAGTATAAAGATAAGAATTGTCATTTTGTAGAAATCGTAATCTGTAAAAATAAAACTTAAAAATAAAATCAAAAGTAAGAAATAATATTTACATCTTTTTTTTTAAATTTTTTGGTTAAAAAGTAAGTACTTCGTCAAAATTGTTGATGAATGGTTTTTGGGGTACTGCGGGGTAAAGCCCAGTAACCCCTCAAGAGGGTAATATGGGGTATTGCTGAACAGCTCTTTTCATTCGCTTTTAAATGACGTAAAAATAAATAGATCACTCCATTAAAAAAAAAACCTTTAGTTTATAACCACGTTCTGAGACACCCTGTATAATATTTCTGTTCTATCTTTAATATTAAATAAGTTAAGGGGGTGGCCAAAATATAGCCAATGACCGTGTACAAAGATGTACACGTTACTATAGGCAACAGTTAGTTGTTTCTATTATGGTTAGGTACATATTATTCTAGTGTCCTTGAATAATCACAAATAGTGACAAATTAAGCTCGAGGTACTTTAGTACCCTTGCCTTTATCTAGAGTTGTGCAACTTTCAATTCCTGAAAAAGCGCCACTATATGCTTTTATTATACAGTGAGTCCCAGAAGTAATGTCTAAATTCATTTAAAATTCAGCGGTAAGTCTTTGAAAAAACGCTCGTACCCGTCGATTTTTATTTCGAGGGGGACATATTTTACGTATATTGACAATCTTGTTACTTCAAGCCCCTAGGAGGGAGGGGGTAAAGATGTAAATCTTAAATGGATACCCCTATTTTATGTAATTTTTTTGGATTCTGCATAAAATTCTGAACATTTTTTAATAAAAGCATTATTAGTCTATACTAAACAGTTTCCGAGATATTGACTCGTGAAAAATGAGATTTTTGAACTTTGACAGCGTCTAGCTTTCTAACTGTACGTCTTAGAGCAAAACGGCTTACATGTCCCTATCTTGAATTTTTATTATTTTTCCAATAGTGTCAACTTCCGGTTAAACCGGAAGTACTATATTTCTTACAACCGGTTTAACCGGAAGTTGAGCCTATTGGAAAGATAATAAAAATCGAAGATAGGGACATGTAAGCCGTTTTGATCTAAGACGTACAGTTAGAAAGCTAGACGCTGTCAAATTTTAAAAATCTCATTTTTCAAGAGTCAATATCTCGGAAACTGTTTACTATAGACTAATGATAAAAAGATAAATGTCGACCGACCGAAGTGGATGTGTTCAAGTCGCTCGTAAATGTTTAACGTTTTTTTTTTTCGGTAGTATTAAGTTTTAATTAGTGTAATTTATATCGTCATGTAGCTGCGACCGTGCAGTTTTTTAATATATTGATCTAAATTGTGAGGGTCTATTGGATAAAGCGGAAAAACTGAAAAACGTGCTAAATATCTATATCTTACTAGTTGTAATCTAAAAAGTATAGTGTTTTTTTTTATCAGCTGTAAAATAAACATTCGATGCCACCAAGAATTTAACTTAGGGAATACCCTTTTTTGTGTGTTAAACATTTTATTGTGTTTTTTATGTTGTTGCTAATGATTATTCATTGAAAGGTCTGAATTGTACTGTAAAAGGAAGGGTACAGTACTGGACTTGAACTAATTTATTAAACTTTTGAATTTTATCATTTGGGTTGGAATATGGTAAAATGTCTGCTCTTAAATGCTCAAAGTGTAGTAGTGATTGCATATTTAAACAGAGACCTAAGGAAAATTAATTATTTGGGGCGCAGTGTGACTACTGCAAGGAACCATTTTGCAAGGATTGTGCTTCCATCACCACAACGGAAGCCCATGCCATAGCTCTTACAGGTCAGCGCAATTTAATATTTTACTGCTGCTCTTGCAGAAAACGCTTAAATGACCTACCGAAAATTGATAAACTCCTGGAACGCTATGGAAAACTCAAGAACGAATCTGCGTTAAAGGACAGTAGAATTGAAATCTTGGAAACTCAACTGGAACAGCAAACTGAAGGGCACCTGAAAGAACTGGACCTACTTAATAAAGCAAACAACGATAAGGAAACCTATATAGCTCGACTTAAAATTGAGCAATAATAATAATAATTTAAGCATGAATATTACTTCAATGACATCTGAACAAAACGCTACGCTTAAAGAAAATTCAAATTCTGCTGAAAAACTATATGATAATAGGAACATTCCCAGAAAACTAAATAAGGTGGTTGTTTTAACAGATGATTTCGGTAGACATCTGTACAAGTACTTGATCAAATGTTTTGCTGGTTTCGCCGTTCAGATTATAACGAAACCCTTTTCTAGATTTAGAGATATTGCTCACACTTCCGATTGTTATGTTAAAGATTTGAGTGTTAATGATTTTGTAATTGTCTTAGCAGGTATAGATGACACAGATATTCGTTTGAAAGATATTACATTTCTAGCTGACAAATGTTTTAGTACTAACTTAGTTATATGTAACTTACCCTGTATGTTTGATAGTAAACTTACTGGTAACTTGTTTAATGTCAACAAAAAAATATCATCCATTGCTGAGAAACTTCAAAGATTCTCAATCAATATAGAATTTTTGGACATTTCTAATAAATTCTCGAATAATCTTTTTAATAAATTTGGCTATTATTTAAATAAGAGCCGACTATTTAGGCTGGGTAGATTGTTGAGCAATTGTATTCATAATTTTAACTCTAAAAAGTATTGCAATTTGAAATATGTAGACATCAGTCCGGCCACTTCTATTCGGCAACTAGATGAAGTAGTTCCATTAACTGGCACAGACAGCGAAGAGCTCAACCATTTTTTATAGATAATTTTGAATCGTCGAGCGACAACTGCAAATTTTCCAACAGAACCCCCACTCCTAATAAATCCTTAGCAAAACATGACAACACACATTTATCCCTACTCCTTTTAAATATACAGTCTCTTAGAAATAAGACTAATGACTTGTACATCTTTTTGGAAAATTGTGGCTTCCCTCATATAGTATTGTTGACGGAACACTGGCTAAGAAATGATGAATTGGTGTATGTAAACAGCTACACAGTTCTGTCTTCTTTTAGTAGGACTGAATCAGCGCATGGCGGTACCATGATTCTGGCAAATAGAGTATTTTTGGAAAATAACTCATTCTGTTGTGTTGACAAGTTTGATTATCTTTTAATGGAAGGTACCTTCGAATTTTCTGTTGTCTTCTCAAAAACAAGTGATACATTTATAATCTGCATCTACCGGTCCCCGTCATCAAGAGTGGACGATTTTTTTCATTCTTTGGACACTTTGCTGTCTCAGATACCAGTTACAAGTACTTTAATCATATCAGGAGATTTTAATATAAACTTTAAGGACACAGTTTCAATGTCTACTTTGAGATTGAACAATCTACTAAAGTCGCATAATCTAAGTATGCATGTTCAGTATCCTACACGCTGTTCAAGGTATTCTTCATCTTTAATAGACTACATTTGCTCAAACCTTGATCGCAGCATGGTTGAGTGTTCAGTTTTAAACGCCGCCATGTCTGACCATGATGCGGTTGTGTGTGATATTCGGGTGGATCATGTGAGGTTGCGCACTGGTTTCAGGTATGGTATGATTTTTGGTGCACATAATTACGAAAAGTTTTATCAGGCAAGTGCTGCCGCCTGTTGGAATAATATTGTTGGCTCAAATGATCCTTTACAGTTGTTTTACGACAAACTGTTGTGCATATTTAACAAAATATTTCCTATTAAAAAAATTAAGATAACCAATAAAAAACCATGGCTTACAAAGGGGCTCAGGACCTCATCAACAAACCTACGATCTCTCCACTTGATAAGGAAATTTACTAACAATCAGAATTTTTATTCTTACTTAATAAATATCGTTCATTATACAGAAGGTTAGTTAAAATCGCAAAAAATACATATTACGCTGATCGTTTACAAAAAGCATCTAATAAGCAAAAAGAAAGCTGGGCGGTGGTTAAGGACATCATCAGTGGAAACAATTCACATACATCTACGGATGATCAGTTGTCGCCCGACACACTCAACAATTTCTATTGTGCGATTGCTGAAGACCTTACAAAGAAACTCATTCCTCCCACTGATCCTCTTAGTTACATGTCTGGTGTATCGATATTGCACTCCTTTTACTTTACACCTACCAACTTGACTGAACTCAAGGATACAATATTGAGTATAAAAAAGAAAAACGCCTCAGGTGCCGATGGATTATCGGCCAGGATATTTCTTGCATTGCCTGATGCGGTCCTGACAGTGTTGTGTGAAGCAATTAATGTTTCATGGGAGACTGGGGTGTTTCCCTCTTGCTTAAAATTAGCTAAAGTAATCCCTATCTATAAGGGTGGTGAACTTGGGGATCCATCGAATTACCGACCTATTTCTTTATTGTCAACTCTATTTAAGATCATAGAGAAACTAACAAAGTCACGTGTAACACTGTTCTTGAAAGATAATGGTATATTGAGTGACGCACAGTTTGGGTTTAGGGAGAATAACTCTACAAATGATGCCATGTTTGGATTTTTGGAGGGCTTGTATTGCCAAATCAACAAAGGTGGAGCCTCTGCGGCAGTTTTTTGTGATCTTTCCAAAGCATTCGACTGTGTCAGTCATAGGATTCTGCTGCGAAAGTTACATCACTATGGGTTTAGGGGTGTGGCTCATTCATGGTTCGAATCATATTTGACCGGAAGACAACAGATAGTATCTGTGGGAGCCGAGTGTTCGGAGGCACGGGACATAAACTGGGGTGTACCTCAGGGCTCTGTGCTGGGCCCACTTTTATTTCTTCTTTTTATAAATGATCTAACCGGCATTAATATTGACGGCAGATTTATTGTTTTTGCAGATGACGCAACGATCTTGTGGCACTGCTTAAATGCCGATGCACTGGAAATCGTTATCTCTCAGGATCTCCAAAAAATAAAGGATTGGTGTGATTCGAATCTTCTCGTACTAAATTTTAATAAAACAAATATTCTGGGATTTAGATGTCATATGGAGGGTTTGGTAATTGGAGATAATCTTGTGGAGAGTCGTAGTGAAACAAAGTTTCTGGGATTGATTATAGATAGAGAACTTAGATTCGATTCTAGGGCAGAGATCTAGGACAGTTTACTATTCCCTGGTTGAATCGCGCTTGAGATATGGCATCTCGTTCTGGGGCCTATCATGTTGTTATCTGATTAACTCGCTGTTTATCTTGCAAAAGCGAGCTGTAAGATATTTGAGTCGAGCAAAACCTAGGGATTCATGCAGACCATTGTTCATTAAAGAAAAAATCTTGACAATTTATAGTCTATTTATCCTTGAGACTGTATGCCTTGTGTACAAAAACCGTGACAATTTCATTCCACATAATACATATTACAATACCCGGCAAAATTCTGATTTGCCCTTGCCTATTCCAACTCTAACACTAACAAAGAAATCAATAATATATGAAAGCGTTAAGATTTATAATCATCTGCCAAATACCTTAAAACGATTACCCACACTTAGAATTTTTAAAAGAAAGATCAGGGATATATTGCTTGATAAGGCATACTACGATATTACTGAATATTACAATGATACTCTGTAATTTATGTAATTTGTAATTTAATATTACTTGTCGCACAACTTAGTCTGCCCTCATCATTCTGTTTTGTTCTTTCCCTGTGTGAGCATTTAATTTAATTTAATTTAATTTATTTTAATTTAATTTGATTTATTTTATTTTATTTTATTTACTGTAACTTTCTTGTTAAGTACAAAATTTTCTTTTTTTACTTACTTTTATCATATTTTGTTTCTGTGATTTTAGCATTATGATGTAAGGACCCTATGTTAGTATAACAATGTAAACACACCTTGTGATTGACTTGTATTTCTTTACTTTCTCTCTCTCTTTTGGATGTTTTATGTTCTGACGCTTCGGTTATTTATCTTAGTATTGTAACATCATCTTATGTTATGTTTATATTGAAACTGCTTTGTAAATGAGATCTTGTGTCTTTATACAATAAAGCATACTTTGACTTTGACTTTGACTTAATAATGCTTTTATTAAAAAATGTTCAGAATTTTATGCAGAATACAAAAAAAATTATATAAAATAGGGGTGTCCATTTAAGATTTAGATCTTACCCCCCTCCCTCCTAGGGGCTTGAAGTAACAAGATTGACATAGACGTAAAATATGTCTTCCTCGAAATATAAATCGACGGGTACGAGCGTTTTCTCAAAAAACTTACCGCTGAATGTTAAATGAATTTAGACATTACTTCTGGGACTCACTGTATAAATCAAAATGAACTTTCCATAAAATTCCTACAGACATTTTTACTTGGTTACTGTGGAAAATCAATTTAAAAGTTTTCGTAATAATAGATTTAATATCAAAAAGATATTATCAATTACACAAATGGATTGTTACTGACAGAGTTATTATTGTTATTCGTGCAACGGCTGTCATGACTTTAAATTGCTGTAGTAATCCATTGCAGTAGAAATAATGGAGAAATAAATACTTTTAAAAAAACGTTCTGTTTAAACCGGAGGAGTTTATTCTGCCATGGAAAAAATTAGAATTTGGACCAAGTAGGGTCAATGCTTTTTTATTGCCTTTTATCTCTGAGTGACCAGGAATCCACAGGAGTTCAACGTGTTGTTCCTGGCTGCCAGATCTTTCACGTCGTAAGACCCAGTAGATACTTTTCCGTGCGAGCAAAAATTATTTGCAAAAAACGTAGGGCTTGGTTTAGATCACAATGATATGGGGACGATATATTATCTAACCAAATCTAGGTTAAAATTTTGTTAAATTTATATTATGACATCATATGTCAAACTAATGAGTGAAAGTAAGTAGACCAATACAAATTTATTTTTGTTGTTTACAAAATTAACAAAGTAAGAATATACAGAAAGAAAAAGAAAAATATAATTACATAAATTGCTGAAATTGGCCACCGCCATGGTCCAAGCATAAATTCACACGTCTCTTCATATTTTCGAAAGTGTTTACCAGCATCTCTGGAGAAATGTTACCACATTCTTGGATAATTCTTTCTTGTAATTGTTCTAAATTTACAGCTGGTATTTTCAGTAATCCATAACCGTTAAACAAGGTGATCTAGGTGGGAATTCAATGTCTGATTGAAAACTGATCAATCTGTCTTCGAAAAAATTGCGTAAGTAGTTAATAGTTTCGGCGGCTGTATGGGCGGTTGCACCGTCCTGTTGAAAATATCCAAAACGTCGTTCGTCGTTAAGTAATTGCTCCACAAATGGATTCAAAATATTGTCTCTATACCACTGTGCTGTAGCTGTGTTATGGAAATAAATAGGATTACCAATTCTTCTTCGGGAAACAGCTAACCAGACACCAATTTTTTGAGGGTGCAATGTGGACTCTACAAAAAAATGGGTATTTTCACTACTCCACATGAGTGTATTCTGAGAATTCACATAACCAGAGAGGTGAAACCAGGCTTCATACAAAAAAAATGTCAAGTCTAATAAGTTGTTTCTTTCCAATTAATTTTGGGTAAACCATTGAGAGTAATTCCTGCGTCTTTTAAAATCTGCGGCTTGTATTTCTTGGAATACTTGCACTTTATAAGGAAATAAATGTACCTGCTCTTAAGAATAGTCCAGCATGTTCCATAAGATTTTCCCACTTCTTGGGACAGGCGTCTTATACAATTTGTTGGCAAATTTTGCATTATTTCACGAACGTTTGCAACAAGTTATTCTGTTCTTAGATGGTCTTCCTGCTCCTTTTTTGTGTTGTATAGAATCTGTTTCCCTAAACACAGCCACAGTTCTTTTCAGGCAATGATAAAAATCCCCAGCAATAAAAGCAACGTTAGGAAAATGTTCGTGAATATCGTCCATGCACAAACCCGGATTGTATTGCCACTAACCATTTACTCTAACCCCGTTTCGAAAATACGCTTCAACCATGAATGTTTTGTGCTGTTCCGTAAAGCCAACAGGTATTAAGCTCTACGGCTAAGCATTACGTCCTTAGGTGCAAGGCCCTCTTTGATGCAAATATTTTTTGCTCGCACGGTAGGTCCATTACGAGATTTTTCGGGACATTTTATTTTGTTCTTAAATATCTTCTATTTTTCTGAGACCCGAGGGATCAATTTTCTTTTTTAAGCGCTTAATGTTATCCATAACAAAAAACTCATTGTGCACTGTAATAACCTTAATATTTAACCAAATAAACAAATAAATGTGAAAAAGAAAGAAAAAACTAAAAGTCTTCCTCTAGAAAATTTAATAGAATAAAAATTCATGTTTCGAACGTAGAAACGTTCAACATTAGGAGACAAAAAATTTATTTAATGCTAATGGTTTTGACAGAAGAGAAAATGGTATAAAACCTTAATGGAGCTTTTATGGAATTAAAAAATTGCAGTGTAGAAGTGACATAATATGAAGAAAATTGAAAAAGGGTAAAACATACTGAGTATGTGAAATAGTCAGTAAAGGAGGTCTAAACCAACCAAATAAACTGGGGAAGAAGAAAAGATACCTTCTAAAAAGAAGGTGTCGAGGGTGTTTTAAAAAAAATTTGTAATTTTTTTTTAAATATGTCTGTAAAGGTGCCCAGTCACACTCCGGAAATCCTCAGAGGAAAGACAGCACAGGTCTGGCCTTAAGGATTACCGGAGCGTGTGTGGAGCCGGGTGTATTCAGGCCAATATCAGTAAAATCCTCAAGGAAAAACTGTGCAGGTTTTCCTCTGAGGATTTCCGGAGTGTGAGTGGGCACCTTTAGACAATATAAAGATAAAATTTGTCATTTGCAGAAGTAAGTTATTGAGAAGATATCATAATAAAAATATTGTTAAAAAATGGTTTATGGGGTACTGACAGTTAAAAAAATAACCCATTTTTTAACTTTCCATTATGATATTATTTTGCCTTACAAACATATTTAAAAAAAATTTACAAAAATGTTTGAAAAACCCTCGACACCTTCTTTTTGGAAGGCCTTTTTTCTTCTTCCCCAGTTAATTTGGTTGGTTTAGACCTCCTTTACTGACTTTTTACACGTTTCTACGTTCGAAATGTAGAGACCCCTAAATAATTTTTATTCTATTAAATTTTGTGGAAGAAGACTTTCAGGTTTTTTTTTCTTTCCCATACTTTCAACTCCACTTTAGGAATGGACTATTTCTTTAAACAAATAAATAATATGTTGTAGTAGACATTATGTCAATTTAAATTTATTTTTGCAATTTGGAAAAAGTGTTCCCAATTAAGTATATTTAGCAAATTAGGGCCATTTGACCCTATTTTATACAACAAATGCAAAAATTGTTTTAAATATCTCATTTCTACCAATCAATAGAGGAGAGAAAATAGAAAGATCGGCTTCTTTTGTCGTTTCGTGCGGAAAAAAATATTATGGGATGAAAAAGAAAAATCAAATTTTCTTAAGTTGCCAGTAAAAAAAATGGCTATAAACTACTACTGCCTTTGTAATTTTGGGAGTTGTGTTTTAGTATATTTTTATTTAGGATTTCGTTTATAAATTCGTGTTATTATCCGCGCCCATGTTAAAATGCAGAGCACGGATTCGTGTTTCAAATTGCCAGGCTTTCCTGAAAATTACTACTTGTACACTGCAGTCGGGAATCCAAAGTTAAATTGGACTTATTTTAGCTGGTTATATTATTGGTTTGCACCTTGGCGGTATTGCATTAACAATGAATTGTTTCGTTGTTGTGACTGGTGACATAATATGTTCTAATTAATACGAAAATTATCGTTCATTAAAATTCATTTAGCTGGGAGTGTTGTTTTTGATTTAATACATTAAAAATAACTCTACTAGCCTAGCAAAGAACGTCATTCTCCAAACGTGCCACATATAGTAAAAATTTTGAATACTCTCGAAAGATGGAGGCAAAGTCACGTGACACTCTGTCAATTTTGGTATATTTAATTTTGATAGGTTGGTATGAATTCCAGGACTGGACTAGAAAATTATACATGTGATACCTTCAATCCAATCAAACCAGACAATAATTGATGTAATAGTCTCATCGGTTTTACCGCTTTAATATTGCCAAATAATAATAATTTCGTTTTGTTTTATAAATATTAATTTAAGATAGGTAATAATAAATATGAATTTTAATATAATGTTTCAAAATAAAGTGTCAAAATAGATTCAAAAACTATATAATATTATAATTATCCAAACCTTGAAAATACTAAATTAACTGAAACGCAACTTTAAATAGGACTCTTTACCTACAGTTCAATATAAACTAATTAAATTCAGGCAGACGTTACATATACTGTCAAGGGAATTTCCATATGTGACTTACTATACGTAAGGTACTTAGACCCAAATACGTTATTATTGTTATTTGTTCGTTAAAATGAAATTTATTGACTCGATTACATTTCTAAACTTGTATGTAGGCTAACTTAATGTTAAAAACTTTATTTTATAGTCATACAAACAGTAATAATAGTAATATCTAATAATAATTTCATTTATGTAAGATACGTAGACCCAGAAAATAGAATTATATATTTAATTTGAAGAAATAGTCCATGCTTAAAGTGGAGTTGAAAATATGGGAAACAAAAAAACAACTAAAAGTCTTCCTCCACAAAATTTTATAAAATAAAAAATTCTTTATGGGTCTCTACATGTTTCGAACGTAGAAACGTTCATCATCAGAAGACAGAAAATTTATTTAATGCCGATGGTTTTAGCAGAAGAGAAAATGGTGTAGAACCTTAATGGTGCTTTTATGGAATTAAAAAATTGATTTGTAGAAGTGACATAATATGAAGGCAATTGTGGAAAGTTAAAACATACTGAGTATGTGAAAAAGTCAGTAAGAAGGCTCGAAACTAACCAAATAAACTGGAGAAGAAGAAACAACCCTTCTAAAAAGAAGGTGTCGATGGTTATTTAAAATTTTAAAATATATTTGTTCGCTATCCTATTACATATTAATATGGTTACCTTTTTAAATTAATATATAGGCTAACATAATGATAAATAGTTTATTTCAACCTTGCTATTGCCAAACAATAATAATAATAATTCCTTTGTAATCAAATAGCTGATTTTTAGAGGTTAATAATATGGAAAGCTGTTTTTATTTTTCAATACTATATATCAATAATATATAATATAATATAATAAGTTTATTTAAAAATTTAATAATATAATAAATATGATTATGTTGTCTTCGATAAACTTATTCCAATCCCCTGAAGCTGAGCTTGTTAGGGGCAAATTTTATTTTTTGTTTTAGTATGTAAAATCATAAATCAGAAATATGCATTAAAAATCTATTTTTTTAAAGTAAAAATGTTAATTTATAGTATAAACGCAGCTTTTTTGAAGAAATATATTACCTAAAATAAAATTATTAATTTATAATTTTTAAGTAAAAAATATTACTCATATAAATTATTCAGAACAATATTAATTAATTAATTAAAGCATTTCTAAAAATATTTTTAAATTGTCTGTTTTTAATATCCATGTTTTTATTTCGACTTTAAATTTTTTTAATGAAATCAATTTTTTAATTTTTGTTGGTAAATAATCGTTTAAATAAAAACATAAATATTTGAAATTTTTTTGTCCTATGGACTTATATATTTTAGGTTTTATGGTTATTTTATTTTTATGACGTGTATTATGATTATGGTTTTTAAATTGTATAAGGTTTTTATTTTTAAATATATATATTAATATGTTATAAATGTAAAGTTGTCTAATGTTCAACTTTTTTGTTTCTGAATATAATTATTTTAAAGGATAAAGATAATCTTTATTGTATATAATTTTTAGAAACCTTTTTTGTAATATTTCTATTTTTTTAACTAAAGTTCTATTTATTCCTCCCCAACCTAAAATTCCGTAATTTAAATGAGTTTTAACTAACGCGTAATATAATATTTCCAATGTCTTACATTTAAAAATTTTTTAATGTTTTTAAAAATCGGTAGTAAACTTCTTAATTTTTTAATTAAGTATTCTATGTGAAAATTCCAATTTAATTTAGGTACTGTCAAAAATAATTCCCAAATATTTTATTTTATTAACTTTAAAAATTTGAATGTCGTTATTTATTTGAATACTATTCATATTTTGTGGTAGGTTATTTAGGTTTAAAGTAAAAGGAATATAATTTGTTTTATTAAAATTAATTGTTAACAAATTGTTATCAAACCAATTTTTTATAATTTTAAAATCTTTTTTAATTTTATTATTTAAGTTTTCCCAATTTGTATCGGTATAAAAGATTGTAGTATCATCTGCAAAACTATGAATTTTTCCATCGCAATTTATACTAAATAAGTCGTTAATATAAATATTAAAAAATAATGGGCCTAAAATTGTTCCTTGGGGAACACCATACTTAAATACCTTTGGATAGCTTTTTTCTTTATCTATTTGAACATAAGTTGGTCTATTTTTCAGATAATTTTTAATTAGTTCTAATTGCTTTCCTCTGAATGTGCCAGGGGTGTAGGTAGGGGAGAGTTGGACAATATCGGTTATCAGCCACACAGAAGTAATTAAAATTTTATGAAAGTAAAAATTAAAGGCACCATAACCACTAAATATTTTGAAAACGTAATTAAATGTAACTGAACGAAGTTGGGCCTCTTTTGAGGGGACTTCTTGTGTTGACTACACTGTTAGCAGTCGATCGGTGAATTGTTCCACCCTGTATATGGCGGGGCTGTTGGCAGCGATACTGGTAATTGAATAGCGGATTGTTACGCCCTGTATATGAACGTAGGTTGGCCTCTTTTGAGGGGACTTCTTGTGTGAACTGTTACGCCCTGTATATGGAAGGACTGTTGTTGGCAGGATCTATGATCCCATGGTAGTGGTTAGGTAGAAGTGAATATAACCGATAGTGGTTTAATATTGATTTTATTAACAAAAATAACATCTATTTATACTAAATAAGATAACATATAAATCATTGGTACATGCTGACTATGCATTTGCCGTTTGTTGGACCCTCTCGTGGCGGTGCTGATTCTGCAGGTTAGTGGGTCACCGTGTTTGTAATTGTTTTGTAAATAAATAAATGATATTGCATGTCTAATTTAGGTCGACAGACATATAAGCTTATAATAGATAAAAATAGGTAAATTAGGTAAATTAGACATTTTGGCCGCCCGGCAACCTCATCCGTCCTCGGCGGTGGGTAGACTGTTATATATATGGAGTGGTTCCAGGGGAATTCCATGTTGATTAGGATCGTTGTGGGTGACTGGCCTTGGTTTCTTGTGGTACCAAAATTGTTTGGTTTGTTGCAATAGGTAATGGTACTAGTTTATGAACTGGTCGTTTTATCAGGGCACCCTTCGCTTTCCGTAGTGTGACAACACGCACTAAGTTGTCTTCTGAATAATGAACATCTGTGACTCTGGCTAATGGCCAGTTGCTCGGATCTATATTATCTTCTTTAAGGATGACCACTTCTCCAACGTCTGGTGTCCTTTGTTGATTTTTCCATTTGTACCGTTGTTGCAGTTGGTGTAGGTAGTCTGATGTCCATTGTTTCCAAAAATCTTTTTTAATTTTCTGGATAAGTTTCCATCGTTCCGCTAGACTTGTATTGATTTCGGTTGTTATCGGGTCGGGGGGTTCCACCAGTGGTCTCCCGACTAGAAAGTGTCCTGGCGTTAGGATGTTCAGGTCGTTTATGTCCTCTGTAGGGGGGCATAATGGTCGAGAGTTTAGACACGCCTCAATTTGGTGCATTAGTGTTGACATTTCTTCATACGTCAAACATGTTTCGCCAATCGTTCTTTTTAAGTGGTGTTTCATGGATTTTACTCCGGCTTCCCATAGCCCTCCAAAATGAGGTGCCGCTGGAGGGATGAAGTGCCATTCTGTACCTTTAGAAGTCAATTCTTCCTGTATATTGGTATTTTGAGTTATTGAGTGCACTTCTTTCTGGAGGGTCTTACTGGCTCCTACGAAGTTGGTTCCATTGTCGCTGTACATGTGAGCGCAGCGACCTCTGCGTGACACAAATCGTCGAAATGCTGCCAAAAAGGTGTTTGTGGACATGTCACTGACAACTTCTAGGTGTACTGCTTTTGTGGCAAGGCAGACGAAGATTGCTATGTACCCTTTGTAAGCTTTGTGGCCTCTTCCCTTTGTGGTTTTGATTTGCAACGGCCCAGCGTAATCTACACCTGTGTGAAGGAATGGATGTGATGGGGATACTCTTGCTGCAGGAAGGTTTGCCATGAGTTGCTCTGTTGTTTTGGCCTTAAATCGGATGCATTTTACGCATCTTCCAATGATCTTCTTTACCGCCTTCAACCCTTTTACAATCCAGTACTGTTTCCTGGTATGAGATAATGTTAGCTGGTTTCCCCCATGCATTGTGTTTGCATGAGCGTCAAGGATTATAAGTTGTGTAAGATGACTTTCGTACGGTAGTATCATGGGATGTTTGCTGTTGTAAGGAAGTTGTGAGTTCTCTAATCGTCCTCCTACTCTTAATATCTCGTTGTTGTCCAAGAATGGGTTCAGGTTAAGGATTTTACTATCTCGGTCTATCGCCGATTCTTTTTTCAATGATAGTATCTCCTTGTGGTAATGAAATTGTTGTTCTCTTTTTATTAGTGTCTCGAGTGTTTTCCTTAGTTCACTTACTGATAGATGTCCAACATTTTTATTGTAAAACCGTGCACAATAGGATATTGTGCGAACTAGTTTAGTAAGTGTGGAGAATTTACTCGTAATTTCAATTTCGGTAATGTTCTGTTTCGTTGTTGCGATGTGACATACCTTTATTTCTTCTTTTGTTAGCGTTACGTTACTTCTAGGCATTTTTTCTAGTGACGATGCTTTTAGCCATATCGGCCCGTTCCACCACGTTGTATTTTCTTTGAGTTTCAGCGGGTCCATTCCTCGAGAGATAATGTCTGCTGGATTTTCTTCGGATGGAACATGATTCCAATGTTGGCTCGGTATGAGTGAGTTAATTTCTGACACTCTGTTGGCTACAAACGTCTTCCATTTGACCGGATCTCCTTTTATCCATGACAACACGATCATTGAATCTGTCCAAGCAAACATCGCTGATTGATAAAGTGCCAATGTGTTTATTGTTCGTTTTAATAGTTTAGCTAGAAGTACCGCTGCACATAGCTCTAACCTTGGTATTGTTGATTTCTGGCTTGCCGGCGCCACTTTAGATTTAGCGGTTAACAGGATCACTCTAGGTTCTTCTGTTGAATTCGTTACTTTGATGTATATGGCAGCACCGTATGCCTTTTCTGATGCGTCACAGAATCCGTGTAGTTCAGTTATGCTGTTTTGTGTCTGATATGTCCATCTTGGTAGTATGATGCTGTCAATATGGCTTAACTTTGTAACGAAATCTTTCCATTTCGTCTCAATTTTAGCAGGTACTGGCTCGTCCCATAGTAAATTTTGCAACCATAACTCCTGAATTAGAAGTTTTGCATTTATTACTACTGGAGCTAACCATCCCAGTGGGTCGAATAACTTTGCTACTTCGGACAGGATGGTCCGCTTGGTTATTTTCTTCGCTTCGTTTTTCGTGGTTTTGAACCTGATTGTATCGTCGCTGGGTGCCCAGTGAATGCCCAGTGACTTTCTCGTATAATCGCCTGTTATTTCTAGGATAGATTCGTCTTTTAGTTTGTTATCAATATGGCTTAGTAACTGTTTGTTATTGCTGGACCATTTGTGCAATGTGAATCCTCCTGATTTAAACATTTGTATAAGTTCATGCTGTAATTCGATGGCTTCTCTTACACTGTCTGCACCTGATAGCAGATCGTCCACGTAGAAATCTTGCATTGCTGCGCGCGCTGCCTTTGGGAATCTTAGCCTTTCATCTTCTGCCAGGCGTTGAATTGTTTTGATGGCCAGGTATGGGGCTGCCGTGGTTCCATACGTTACTGTAGTTAGTTTGTATTCTTGGATTGGATACTTTGGACTTGGTCACCAAAGTATAGCGTGATAGGTCTGATCATCTGGATGAATTTTTACTTGTCTATACATTTTCTCGATATCGGCTGCCAATGCTATTTTCTGGGATCTCCATCGTAGCAGAATATCTGATAATTCTTGTTGCAGTCGGGGACCTGTGTACATTGTTTCGTTTAAACTAAGGCCTGATGTTGTCTTGCTCGAGGCGTCAAATACTACCCTTAATTTTGTTGTCGTACTAGTTTCTTTTATGACTGGCTGATGTGGAATGAAGTATTTTAGTTCTGTAGGTGCCTTACAGAGTTTCATGTGACCAAGGTCGATGTATTCTTTCATGAATTGTTTATAACTTGTTTGTAGCTGTTTATCTTTGACAAATCGTTTTTCCAGCTGTATTAGTCTTGCCACTGCTCGTGTTTTTGAGGTTCCTAGATTGATCAGGTGATCATTGAAAGGAATGCGAACTGTGTAGGAGCCATTCTGATCTCTTGTAGTATTGGATGCGTAATGCTCTTCACAGAATTGATTTTCTTCGCTAAGTTGTATTTGTTGTGGAATCTCTTCTATTTCCCAAAACTTTGTGAGTTGTTTATCCTCTTCAATGGACGTCGTCAGACTGAGGACTTGTAATTTCTTATCTTGATTTTCCAGTATATTGCCAGACAATATCCAACCTAGTTCTGTATTTTGACCAAGTAGTCCGTCGTCGGTTTTACGAAGACCTTCTAAGATTATTTTTCCATACTCTCTTGCTCCCAATATTAAATCGATTGGTCCAGGTCGCTGGAGTGTAGGGTCAGCGAGAATGTCATTTTGCCACAGTTTGGTGTTGATTGTTAGGTATTCGCTGGGCAGTGTATGTGTTAGTTTGGGCAGGATTATACATTTTGTCTGTAGATTAAATGTGCTGGGAAATCTTGGTTTGATTGTTGCTTCTACCATCCATTTTGCTACTTGGGGCTCTCCACCAAGGCCCGAGACTTCAGCTTGAATCCGTTGTCTGGGTAGTCCTAACAATGCGGCGGCTTCTTCAGTCATAAATGTCGACTGTGAACCTGGATCTACTAGGATTCGTAGATACTCATGTACCCCCTGGTTGCTTGTTGCTTTTATAATTGCAGTTGCTAGGAACACTGTCTCATTTTGTCTCCCAATGTGGTTTGCAGTATTTCTTTGCTGGTCGCGCTGGTGCGGTTGACTTGGTGGACCCCTTCTGTTGTTTGGTGGTATGTTTCTGGATCCATATGTTTTGTTTTGATGTCTCCTCTCTGAGTTGTACTCATCTATGTGTAGCGTGGTGTGGTGAAATCTGTTGCATATTTGGCATCTGTTCATTGAATTGCATTTGGTGGACGTGGTATGCTTTAGGCAATTCTTGCATATGTTGTTGTCTATGATAAATTTGAGTCTTGCTGACGGCATGATAGCTTTGTATTTATTGCAATTGTATGTGGCATGTGCTTGGCTGCAGTATCTGCATTTTAGTTCTTGAAAGGTATCTTGGTGTTGTCGCCCCTTTACTGACGCAGATTTTATGTGTACCAGTGCTTCTAGTGACTGGAATCTTGTTTGTAGGAACTCCATAAGTTCATCTAGCTGTTGGATTCTGTGTGGATCACGGATAGATTGCTCGTACAGCCTGTTTGTTTCGGGATCCCATTTCCGACTGATTATCCTGCTTATTAGTGGACCCCAGGTTGTAGTATCTACACTTAGGTTGGTTAGTGCCTCTAGGCACTCCTGGATAGTATCGTGAAGAGCTTTTAGTTTGTAGGCTGATTCGTCTTGGAAGGCTGGTATGTCTAGAATTTTATCCATTAACTTGGTAGTTATTAGTCTGTCATTGCTGTAGCGTTTGTTTAGAATATTCCAGCATGTCAGGTAATTGGTACTGGTTATTTTCAGGTGTTGTACCAATTTGCTTGCTTCCCCCTGTAGATGTGTTTTAAGATACTGCATTCTCTCAATGTCTGTTAGGGTATTGTTTTTGAGAACGACATTTGTGAAAATGTCTCTGAATGTAGACCAGTCTTCATATTGTCCATTGAAGACTGGTAGCTTTATCTGTGGTAGACTGATGTTACATCCTCTTGGTTGTGGCGTAGTATCCGGTGTGGTTGATGGTATATTTGTGTTAAGCGCTAGGAGGAGAGCGTCTTGTTGCTTCTCCAGGTCCTTGTATTGGCTTTGAATAGGTTGGTGGATGTCTTGGACTTCTAGCTCTAGGTATGCCTCAGACAATTGTGTCCATTTTAAATTGATTTTGTCTTGCAGTTGTAGACGGCGGTTTTCTGCTACGTCATGTTCCAGTTCGTTTTTTGTTTCGTCTAATAGTTCTTGTAGATGTTTTGTTAATATCCCAGTTTTTAGCTGGCTCGATTGCTGTTCTGCTTTGACTCGGCTGTCGAGTATGTACTTTATTGTTTCTTCGTAAAGTTTGCTTAATTGTGAAAAATATTTTTGGGTATGGTATGTGTGGCTTGGGCACTTGAGATATTCAATTTTATTGTGTTTTTCCTCTATTTCTTTCCATACTTTGTTTATAGCATTCTGTCTTTCGTTGAAGTACTGCTCGTTTTTTCTGCTGGCTGAGTCCTTTTTCATGTTTGTAAGGTACCGCTGGATGTCCTTTCCTAGTTGCTCCTGTTCGGCAACTAGTTTGTTGACTTCTTCTGTCATCTTGAACTTTTTTAGTCGCTTCCAAACAGCTCGATGAATTTCTTGTCTAGCCTTGATAGAAGTTTTTCGGTTTTTGCCTTTTCCGAGATCGGAGTTGCTGCTACTGACTTTTCTTTTATGATGGTCTGTGAACTATGACTTTCGGTCTGTGGATACGTAAATGTTTCCTGATTTATTGTTGGTGTACGTGGCAATCCTGAGTCGTTTAGTTTTACTGCAATGTCTTCTATACAGATCGATATTAATGTCTGAAGTTTCTCCTGTCTCTTCCTTTGTCTGTGAGATTTGTTTAATTTTTTACGTGCCATAAACGTCCCAAGTTACTCTGTGTTGTGTTGTTATATTTGTTTGTAATTATGAAACCAGTGCCTATGCTCGCCAGCGGTTACTGGCACAAGAATACACACTTAATTTCTGTTTGTTATATTTTTCTCGCCAGCGTTAACTGGTCAACTAGAAAAATACCTTTGTGTTGGTGGTTGTTGTAAAACCAGTGAATATGCTCGCCAGCGGTTACTGGCACAAGAATATACACTTAGTTTCTTTTTGCAAATATTTTTCTCGCCAGCGGTTACTGGTCAACTAGAAAAATACCTTTGTGTTGGTGATTGGTGTAAAAGTGTAAAACCAGTGAATATGCTCGCCAGCGGTTACTGGCACAAGAATATACACTTAGTTTCTTTTTGCAAATATTTTTCTCGCCAGCGGTTACTGGTCAACTAGAAAAATACCTTGTGTTGTGTTATTTTGTAGTTTTTGAGTGAACTGGGTTTGATTCGGAGGTTTCTGGGGATCGTATGGCTCGCTGCGTTGGACGCTTGTCACTTGGAATGACGATTTCTTTTTTGAATCTTGGTGAAAATCCTTGAAGTACTTCTAAGGCTGCCTCTTGATGTTACCCTACTCAATTCAGATAACGACACCCTGTATATTGCGTATCACCAAGTATTCTTCTGGTTTTTTGCTCAAAGGACCATGAACGAAGTTGGGCCTCTTTTGAGGGGACTTCTTGTGTTGACTACACTGTTAGCAGTCGATCGGTGAATTGTTCCACCCTGTATATGGCGGGGCTGTTGGCAGCGATACTGGTAATTGAATAGCGGATTGTTACGCCCTGTATATGAACGTAGGTTGGCCTCTTTTGAGGGGACTTCTTGTGTGAACTGTTACGCCCTGTATATGGAAGGACTGTTGTTGGCAGGATCTATGATCCCATGGTAGTGGTTAGGTAGAAGTGAATATAACCGATAGTGGTTTAATATTGATTTTATTAACAAAAATAACATCTATTTATACTAAATAAGATAACATATAAATCATTGGTACATGCTGACTATGCATTTGCCGTTTGTTGGACCCTCTCGTGGCGGTGCTGATTCTGCAGGTTAGTGGGTCACCGTGTTTGTAATTGTTTTGTAAATAAATAAATGATATTGCATGTCTAATTTAGGTCGACAGACATATAAGCTTATAATAGATAAAAATAGGTAAATTAGGTAAATTAGACAGTAACAAAAAGCACAAAAACGCAATTCATAACTCGGTGTTTGGGCTCATTACGGTCCACAACTAATCTGGGGATATTATTATGTCCCAATATCAGCTGATTGATTAAAAATTTCTGCTGTCATCTGTTTTAAAACGAGATAATTCATGCCGTTTACTAGGTAGGGCAGTTTTTAAACCATACAGGTAAAGAGGAATTCTGCACTATAAAGAAATACCAGCTATATCAACAAAAAGCTGTGGGGCAAAAACTTGAAATATAATCAGATATTAATTTAGCACATATTAATGAACTTAATATTTACAGAAAAGTAAAGTGTTAGCGATAGAACAAATTAACTTACATTAAAGGAAAAATACAATTTAGAGAAAACAATATGTCTTGCCGACAACTGTGATTTGTTACTTTTTACCATCGCCACTAGATGCCCGTTTCTTGCTCCAAGAACCACGTTTTACACTTTTGACGTCAGTTCCCATTATTATTGGGTACTTACTACTTTTGCTTGACTTTGTTGGATGTCACTACTTTGACCTTTTTATATCCTCCATTTGACTTTCAGTACAATCAGTTTGTTATTTGTTTACAATGTAGGGTAGAGGAAGAAAATTGATTCCTTTCGAATTTTATTTTACTAACACTTATTAATCTGTTTTCGTCTAATCATTCAAAATGTCCTCGTCTTATTCATGGTTTCTAGTTTTTTAATTTTTAATAAATCGTTTACATTCGTAATATCAGTGGCACTTGGTACGTTAATCTGACTTGTCCTTCCTCTTTCTATTCATTCTATATTTATTTTAGCCCTTCCGTGCTGATGATGGTACTCCCTGTTACGGTAACGTGTACACATTAATCTGACTCTTTTAATATAAGTATTTGTGGAGACGACTGTTGGTTTTTTTCCCTATAAGTTACATTTTAGCTTCATGCCATGAACCATGAGCCTTGAAAATGTCAGAAATTGTGTCAAGATAATTATTTATACGTTCCTGCGCCACAAATGCTTCGCTGCTTTTAAAGATGTAATAAAGTCAAGTATCATCAGCAAATTGGCGTGAATTAAGATATCTTAAGTATGTACTAAAATTAACCTTGTATACAGCAATCAACAAAGGTTCAAGAATATTATTCTGGGGAATACCACGCTTAATCCCCATAAACGACGAAGTAACTTCACCCAGTGAAGTCCTCTGACACCTACCACTCAAGTATCTTCTGATCAATTCAATCGACTCATGACATATACCAAAATATATAGGCTTGTCACAAAGAATCGCATAATTAAGTATAATTGAACTTACTCGACAGCTATTACAGTATTGTTTTATACGTAACGAATTTTATTATCCGGGCTAGAATGCAGGTCAATATTATTAGTTATTTGGGAAAGCTTTTCAGTTCTATGGCCTCACATAATGTGCTATTAGTTGAAATATTAGGTATGAGTTGAGACTAGCTAATAAATTAATTTCTCTGCTTCCAGACAAGTTTTTGTAAAATTAAAAAAAATTTTATGGCTTCACCGAGAACTGAACCATAAAACAAATATGATGATCAAACATAAAAGTTTTATAACTTTAAAAAACTTGTCTGAACGAATCCCATCTAATGTTATTATTTTTAATACAGACAGAAAACTGTAAATAATATTTTCTTTTTAGAAAAATTTTGTAGCGTGCCAGTGTTAGATATACCTATGTAATTTTTTTAGTACATAAAATCTGTAAAAAAATGCTGCTATTCTTGGCCACACTTTTTTTTTTAATTACTATGGCCGTAATGAAAATTGGAATAATTTTTAAAATTCTTATTATGTGTTATTTGATGACAATACGTTAAAATTTAAAGAAGCCGTTAACTTGATTTATATTTCAATTCAAATTCAAATTCAAATTCAATTATTGGCATTGCCCTCCTTGTTCATTGGCACAGTATTGGCAGCCATTAACGCAAATGTATCTTTTTGACCCGCTGGTCGTCAGTAGGCCGCCAGGCACTTTGCCTTGCTGGGCAAATCAAGGCAAATTATTATTTAGCCTTTACATGTTAAATGGTAAAAATAAAGTACTAGCGTTTCTGTACATAATATGTATTCAAAAATATTTACATATGCAATACCTGTTAAATTACATCTTTTATGTGTAGGTAAAATAGTGATATTCAATGTATAAAGGAATAAAATGGCGGCTTATTATTTCTTCCCGATCAATTTATTACCAAGGCAAAGTCGTGTCCATTTAACTTGGTCATAACCCTCCTAGTTGTGTCTGTGGAGTCTTCGCCCCCATGAAGTTTCAGAACATTTACCTGAAAAAAAATATCATAGAATTATTATTTTAAGCTTCACGGCCATACCATTTTTTTGTGGATTTACTGGTAGTTTTAAACATGTTTTGTGTATTATTTAAAGGTACCTATATCATATTATAACTGTTTCCAATAAGTATAAAAAAATACTTACTTTGGCGATTTATTATTCCACTCTCACGTATCCGTCATTCTTCTGCAGAAAAAAAGGCAGTAAGCAACTAAAGCACAAAACGGGCTGAATCCCCCGTCGAGAAATGGCGTCTGCGTTTTAACGTGGTTTTAACCATAGGTAAAGCTTTAACTGTCTGTGTTGGTAAAAGACTTTATGATAATATTAATATTATTGTATCTGGTTTTAATTCAAAGTTCGCTTTTTATTTATTGTATAGGTATACCTACTTAGGTTGTAGGAAATCGGAGAGATAAATTTATAATAATATAATGATTAGGAAATTTACCGTGAAATCGGCCGAAACTGAAAACAAGAATACTACAAACAAACTAAAGATATTTCTAACCCCATTCCCATAATCCCGCTTCGCGACCAATCATCCACCAATGCAGATTAACGTGGGACCAATGATATCATCATGTGACACAGTTAAAGCGCGGGATTTATAAATTAAGAAAAAGATCAACATTTTTAGGTCATATTTAGGCTAACAAAATGCATTTACTCATTCTTTGTCGCGATATCGGAAATGGGCATTTACTGGTTGCCTGCTATTAGAAATTCATAGGCGAAAATACACAATGTAAATACATTTAAGACGTTAGAAATAATTTATCATTTAATTTTTAATCCTAGAATAGTTAAACGCATTCACACATGCATTATCAAAGAAAATGTAATGGGACATTAACGGGCTGCCTGATGTTAAATAATATTGGCATTTCTGTAAAAAAATGTAATTTAAATTCATTGGCAAGTTAAAAAAGTTAGGATTACCTTTTTTGAAATGATGGACCAATGCATATTTTTTATTGAGGAATCATGCATGTTGCAGCTGAAAATGAAAAAAAATAGAACGGCTTGGACATACACGCCACTGACTACAAACTGTAGCACTGGTTGCCCTCTATTTAACTTGTTAAAATGAATCTGTCACTATATGTTCAGTTTCCGGAAAATTAATATATTAGCAGCCAAAAATGCGAAAAACTAAAATGGCTTGCAAGTAAGCTCAACTGACTAGAAAATATAGCACTAATTATCCTCTATTTACCCTTTAAATATTAATCTGTCCCTATATGTTCAGTTTACTAGAAATTAAAGAAAATATGTTAACAGCCGAAAATGGGAAAAAATAAACGGCTTGCAAGTAAACCTTACTAACTGTAAACTGTAGCACTAGTCGTCCCTGTAAATATGAAAGTGTAACTTTATGTTCAGTGTCCGAGAAATTAAGGAAAATGTGTCTCCAAAATTTTAGCTTTCTAGGCCATCACTACCTGATTTCGGTACCCAACATATTATACAGTGTCCGCAAGAAAGTTCGCAGCAAATGGGATTTTTTTTTATTATTAGGCATAGGTAAAAATTGAAAAAGCAGTTAGTTTTTGGCTTACCTAAAAACCAAAAATGACGTATACTGAAGCAGGTGCACGACTTGCGTTACCTGTCAAATTTGACATTTTTAATAAAATAGGTTCAAAAATGCCATTATTTATCAAAATATCGAAAAACTTTATTCGAGAAAGTTGTTTATTTAGGCATTTTTAGCCTCCTTACGAAATTTTGACAGTCTAATACAATTTTTGTTTTTTGCCAGATTTTTGAAAATTTTGATCAACCCTCGTAGATTAACTTTTATACATCGATGTAAAACCATTTGCCTTTACTTCATTTGTAATCTTAATGCAATTTTGTATAAAATTTTTGTTTCCAATTATTTATTTTGCTTCAAAAACTGAAATTGTTATTGATCAGCATGTAATGTTTGATGCAAAGTTTATCTAATTACATCACTTTTGCCAAAACCGACGTTTCTCATTTTTCTTAAGTTAGTAAACAGATGTACAAAAAGAAAATATTAGGAAGCTTTCGTTGACATTTTACTTAATTAATATTAACTTAAATTAATTTTATTAAACTATATTTTTGTTGAATAAAATGTTTCGAGCAATTAATATTTTTATTCTTTTTGATGCAAGATTAATTAAGTAAAATTTCAACGAAAGCTTCCTAATATTTTCTTTTTGTACATCTGTTTACTAACTTAAGAAAAATAAGAAACGTCGGTTTTGGCAAAACTGATATAATTAGATAAACTTTGCATCAAACATTACATACTGATCAATAACAATTTCAGTTTTTGAAGCAAAATAAATAATTGGAAACAAAAATTTTACATAAAATTGCATTAAGATTACAAATGAAGTAAAGGCAAATGGTTTTACATCGATGTATAAAAGTTAATCTACGAGGGTTGATCAAAATTTTCAAGAATCTGGCAAAAAATAAAAATTGTATTAGACCATCAAAATTTCGAACAGAGGCTAAAAATGCCTAAATAAACTAGTTTCTCGAATAAAGTTTTTCGATATTTTGATAAATAATGGCATTTTTAAACCTATTTTATTAAAAATGTCAAATTTGACAGGTAACGCAAGTCGTGCAGCTGCTTCAGTATACGTCATTTTTGATTTTTAGGTAAGCAAAAACTAACTGCTTTTTCAATTTTTACCTATACCTAATAATAAAAAAAAATCCTATTTGATGCGGACTTTTTTGCGGACACTGTATAAGGCAAATGCAATACCTGCAATAGATAAACAAACAAAATGAAGATCTTAAAGCTTTTCTGCAGTGACAGTACTGTAAAACTTGCCTTTATTGTCTTTACCCACTTGCCTATGCTATACACAAAGAAAAAATGAACCGGCACCGCGCAAGCGACATAGTAGTATTATTATGGAATGGTACTAACATCTGATCAAATAACATCGCGGAGCGCGTGCATTGGCAGCCCACAAGGCATTTTGAAATCCTTTAAATCAGACATCATTTAAAAGGTTGGTATCATCATATAAAGGAAGCAAGATTCACGATACAAAGGAAACAAGATAATATCTTGTTTTCTTTATATAATGGGTTGGCATAATATATTATGCAATTGTTTACTGTTCAAGTATCGATATCGATTAAAATCCAATATTATTATTTTGTATAAATAACAGTACCTATAAAAGCATCTCGTATATTTCGCATTTTCATTTATATGGATCAAAAAAGCCACAAATTCCAAACAAACTGTTGTAAACATAATAATTTGTTTGTCGGAGAACGGCTTCATCAATTTTTCTTAATTACCAGACCATAGATTCGGTCTCTCTTCGGTCAGCGGAAATAAAACGGCAGCAATTTTTTTATTGGTAGATAAAGCGAGGTGTCAAAAAGAGATTTGTGATTCCCAGTTGATGAAAAATTGGTTAATGGATTTTTAGAAAAAGGGCCATTAGAATGATGAAACGGATCATTTGGATTATTACTAAATGTAAGGGTGGAAATATTTTGTTTCGATTAATATAGGATTTCTCAGTTAATTTTAAGGGTTATTTCGATGGCTGATAATTATTATGATGTTCGTGTTTCGATTTTCTTAAGCTCTTTCTATTAAATAAGACTCATGAAAGATATCCCAAACGCTGCTAATTAGGTAAATGTTTGAAGCTAAGAGAGGCACTATCACAGGCGTGTCTAGGAATACTTTCTGGGGGGACCTGGGCCATTTGACAAGGGATTTTCTGACCTAATAGTAACCTCTATTTTAATCTGCTTATTTCTAGCTACCCCTGAGTAAAAATCCCATCAAAATTCTTTTATTAATAATAATTTGCGTAATAAATCATTGATGGTCGTACGACGGCGATGAGCGCCGGTAAGCACAAAATATGCATTTCTGCATTCTGTTTGACATTTTTACCAATATAGTAGATATCTTTGCTCTGAATATGTTCAATTTTTTTATAAAATAGTATAATATTACATAACAAGTGTTGAAAGTGGTACTGCCCAATCGAGACGATATTTAGCTCGAGGCATAAGCCGAGTGCCGAAATTTTCCGAGTTTGAGAAAATCACTTTCACACGAGTAATATAGGTACACAATTTTTCCTACGACCATAAAAAAATATCAAAAATAAATTGATTTATTTTTATTATTTTGTATGTACAGGGTGTCCCAAATTCGAGCCACATCATGGTGATCTCGGAAACTATAAGAGATACAGCATCGGTCAAATTGTGGCAAAGTTGCGCAATTTCGTACTGAGCAATATCGCAAAAAAATATCTAAGCTATCTTTTTCAGTTTTTGAAATTTTTGCAAGAAACTAAAATTTTTAGTTTTTGTTTTTTTAATTGCTCGACTTATTTTATCTGCTACAGAAAAACAAGCACAACATTGTTAAGGCAACTTTTTATGCTCCATATTGTGACGTTTTTGTGGAACTATTATCAACTTTAATTTTTTAATTACGGACCTGCATTTTTATTTTATTTTTTGATAAGACCTGAATTCAACCATGTATGTACCACACTTAATTATATTTAGACGTTTTGATGTCATTATTACATCTTCAGGAATGTGATAATTATTTTTAAATACGGCCCTGGTGTTAGTTGTTAGATTGAAATATCGTTTAGCGGGAGTTTGGTGGGTGGCAAAAACTGGCTAATTTAGACACGTTATATGTTACTGTTGTTTATTTTGTTTAGAGTAATAAATTATGTAGGAAATAAACTAAAAAAGAAAAGAAAAACAACAGAAACAAAAAGTAAAAACTTTATTTTCATTAGGTATTCAAACAAGTGTCCGCGCTCTTGAATGCATTTCTGAGTAAGCCTCCGCAATTTAAATATCGCCCGCTGAATAACTCTTGCAGGGATTGCCCTTGACTTCTTGGATTAGGTTCCGTCGTAATATATTAATGTCGCGTGGTGTATTACGGTACAGACGATTTTGTAGGTACCCCCAAAGAAAATAATCCAGCGGATTTAAATCAGGACTTCTTGCTGGCCATCGTATAAATCAACGATTTCCAATCCATTTATTGGAAAAAACTTGGTTTAGTAACTCCGCAACCACTCGACCATTATGTGGGAGAGCGCCATCTTGCTGCCACCATAAGTGTCTTAATAGCTCCAAAGGCTTGTTATCTAATGCGTCCAAAATATTATTTTTTAATAATTCCACATATCTTTGAGATGTGAGGTTGCCGTCATAAATAAAAGGTCCAATAATTTTATTGTTCCACATTCCAACCCATACATTAAAAGAAAGTCATCCTTGAGGTCTTACTTCCTGATTTTGTCAGGGATTTTTCACAGACCAATAATGCTCATTATGTCTATTAAATAATCCATTTGTTGTAAAATTACATTCATCAGTCCAAATGACTTTGTTTAAAAAATTACCATCTTCGGTAAGTTTCAAGTTAAGCCAATTACAAAATTCAAGTCTTCTTTCTGAATCACCAGGTCTCAGCGTTTGACTTATATGAATTTTGTAGAGTTTGTATCCATGAGAATTTGATGTTCTCCAGATCCTCATCCTCGGAATTTCATGTTCGCTGGACAAATGCCTAGTTAAGGCGCGAGGGCATCATTAACCATAAATAAAATTTTCTAAGTAGGTAAATTTGAACATTTAAAAACATAAATTAAAACTTATAGAATCTAAAATATTTTGTTGTTCTTTCGGCTCCATTCGTGTACCATATTTGATTATTAAATTACCATACTGGGCTAAATTAGTATCAAGCGTAGCAAAATAACTATAATGAGGCTGCAAGCGTTCAGGATAGTCCTGTAAATAACGGTCACAAGAAATTTGTGAATTCCTATTGAAAAAATAGTAAACTCGTAACATGTCGCGCTTTTCTAAAGCAGAAAATATAATTTTGCTGAAATATTCAGTATAAATGGTGACTGCTGCAGTTGTCAAGATAATTAAGCCAAACAATCAAGTAAAAGTTCTTGTCATAGCCACCTTTGTTTTGTTTGGTTTTATTTTTACTTTGTTACAATTTATATAAAAACTTAAAAATAGTAAATTATTTGTATAAAATTCCGGATCTATTTACATTTTGTATGTGGTAAAAAGATTAAGTAACTAACACCAGGGCCGTATTTAAAAATAATTATCAATTTCCTGAAGATGTAATAATGACATCAAAACGTCTAAATATAATTAAGTGTGGTACATGGTTGAATTCAGGCCTTAAAGGACTATCAAAAAATAAAATAAAAATGCAGGTCCGTGTTGAAAAATTAAAGTTGATAATAGTTCCAGAAAAACGAAACGTTGTAACGAAATTCTAAAAACGTCACAATATGGAGCGTAAAAAGTTGCCTTAACAATGTTGTGCTTGTTTTTCTGTAGCGGATAAAATAAGTCGAGCAATTTAAAAAAACCAAAACTCAAAATTTTATTTTTTTGCAAAAATTTCAAAAACTAAAAAAGGTAGCTCAGATATTTTTTTGCGATATTGTTCAGTACGAAATTGCGCAACTTTGCCACAATTTGACCGATGCTGTATCGCTTATAGTTTCCAAGATCCCCATGATGAGGCTTGAATTTGGGACACCCTGTACATATATCACAGTTGTGTTAAAGAAATTATTTCAACACTAGAGTTGACACATGTTAAACAAATCTCAAGGCGGATGCCAACAGAAGCGTAGGTGTTATAATAAATAACAATGCACACTTTAACTTACCTAGTTCATAGAAGTAATAGAATGACTTTTTCTCCTATTTGCTACTATGTAGGTTCAGTAAATAAATTTCATTTCTAATGTTTTAGCTCCTTGCATACTTTTAGTAAAAGAATACCTAATTAAGTAGGTATACATACGAAAACAACAAAACTAAACAATAACACTTCTTCTTCTTCTTCTAGCTCTACAACCATTGATGGGTGTTGGCTGACTGCACGATCATTCTTCACCCTTTTCTATCTTGCATCAACTCGGGATCAAACAATAACACTACAGCTAAGAAGTCATAACCTCCATAATTGCAGATAGATAGAGGTGGAGTTAGATATCGGTAGCTTCTAAATTATGAAAGTCCTATATTCGATTTTTTTTTTAATAATGCTTACATTATTATTAAATTAAATTTACCTATATAAAGCACATTTACTTATCCAGTATCCTTAAACATTGTATGGATATTCTATCTATCTATTCCATTTTGGCTCTAGCTTAACCATTTTTTTTCTGCGGCTCAATGTTTAGTGGATTGCCTGACTATTTTAATATTCACCATAAAAATTTCTAATGGTTCCCAGCATTAACGAAAAACACAGCAGTAGGTAACATTAAAACATATTTTTTTTGTATTTTCAGTTGACCTACCAATAGTTGCCGATGGGGATATGATTATTTTAGCAAAATCTTAGAGTTTTTAAACATTATCTTCAGGTTCCCCGCGTTCGTCAAACTTTAGGGCAATTAACAATTTTTTACCTTTTTGAAAAAAATTAAAGTAATTTTTCCTTTGAATATTTCACTTGGCCTGATGCGCTAAATCATTGTCGTTTATAGTATTTATTATAAATAAAAATCCTGTGGAATGCGCGATAAATCTGCTGGACTTTTTGCATTTGGCGTCGTATCGGCGTGTTATAATAAAAATAATGAGTAAAACAGTAATTAATCAGAGGAGATCAGAATGTATGCTTATATATGCTTTGTATAAAAAATGGCAGTGGTTAAAGGATACTTAAACACTAGAAATGTTTTGCGAAAGTAGTCCATTATCTCAAAGTGGAGCTGTAGAGATATAGGGAAAAAAACCCACAGTCGTCTCCACAAATACTTATATTAAAATAGTTAGATTAATATGGTGTACATGTTTCGGTACTAGGGAGTACCATCATCAGCACCGAAGGGCTAAAATAAATATAAAACTAATAGAAAGAGGCTGTGGCTTAAAGATGAAATCAAGAAACTCTTCTTCAGATTAGCCCTCATTGAACAAAAGCTCAAACAACTACATTTGAAACTTTATACTTTGATACATCAAATTAAATTTGACGTTATATACTCTCAATTTCTTGATTTTGTAGAAGACAAGGGTAAGCTTAAATTCTACCATATCCGTAATAAAATTAATAACCTATCTTTTTATCACAACATTCCCAATAACTCTCAACCTTTCAATTCCACCCTTAATTCCTCCTCTATTTCAAACCACAACTTTCAATCCGAATTTTTTAACAACTCCGATTTTCACAGAGAATATGACAACCTTCAACCCCCAGAGGGTACATTTTCTGACTTTGTTTTCCATGACAGAGTTTTAAAACTTAGTAACTTTAATTTCTCTCTAGATGATCTTAACATTTTACAATCAGGCCTTAAATTTAATATTCATTTCACCCCTAGTCCTCTAAACCTACAAATTTTGGCTGTTGATTGTGAAAGAGCCTTAGAACGCTCAGAGCGCAGTCTCTCACTGATAAAATCAAGGACGTTTTTGTCCCCAACTCCGCCCTGTTAATTTCTTTTGACGTCAAAAACTTATTTCCCAGTATTCCCCCTGCAGATTGCTTAAACCTAATTGAGAACCACTTGTCTAATAATTCAAATTTAAACCCCTCACAGATCATAGATTTATGTAGACTAATTGACATTGTTCTGAAACAGAACTTTTTTATGTTCAACAATAAATACTACACTCAAAAGTCCGGCCAAGCCATGGGATCGAACCTCTCCCCCCTCATGGCTGAGTTTTTTATGGCTTCCCTAGAATCTAAATTACAGCAACACCGCCTCTCTCCTAAAATAGTATTCTATTACAGGTATGTCGATGACCTTTTGCTGCTATTTGATGACTCCCTTGGTGATATCCACATTTTGTTTTTATTTTTGAATTATTTACACACCTCCATCAAATTTACTTCAGAAATTGAACAAAATAAGTCTATCAACTTTCTTGATTTAACAATCCATAAAGTCAATAACAGTCTTCAGTTCTCAATTTTTCATAAACCCACCACTTATTCTATCATTCCCTTTAATTCAAACCACCCTCCCCAACACAAATTTGCCTTTTTCAATACAGCTTTTCATAAACTTTTTTCTTTACCATTAACCCATCATTATTTTCAAAAAGAATTAAACTACATTGGACAAGTTGCTGTTAATAACCAATTTCCTCTCAGGATCATTAATAAGATTTGTTACAAATTTACCATTAAATTTGTTATTAAAATTTAGTGATTCCAACCCCTAGAGAACCAAAAAGTTTCTACATTTTACCCTTTTTGGGTAATATTTCTTTTACAGCCAAAAATATTCTAAATAAGTTCAACATTTCTATTGCTTTCCAAACTAACCACAATTTTGGTCAATTTTTGATCAAGTCCAAAGATAAAATTTCTCTACTAGATAAGTCGGGTGTTTATCAAATCTCTTGTGGTAACTGTAATGTTTGTTATATTGGCCAAACAGGGCGCAAACTTTCAACCCGAGTCAACGAACACTATAAAGAAATAAATAAATTCCGAAATACTGATTTTTCTAACCACAACTTCAAATCCAGTTTTGATTCTCATATCCTCTGCAATAACCACTCTTTTGACCCATTAAATAACACTAAACTCCTTCATTCCTGTAACAAGGGCGGCAAACTTAACCTTCTTGAAATGATGGAAATCCATAAGGCTCTTCTTAATAAAAACCTCAATTGTGTTAACGATCAAGTCATCTTCTCCTGTCTTCCCTTTCTTGAATCTCTTAAGTTTTTCCTTTAATTACACCACTTTTAACCCTTACCTTTTGTCTTTGTTAAAAGTATTCTATTTAGAAATAATATAATTAACATAAGTTACTCCATATACTATGACCACCAGAAAGCTTTCAATTTTCACTAACGCACGAACTTCTTTAATAACCGTTACCTTCCTTCTCTCCTACTTCTAATTTGGACTCTGACTTCTAGATGGCCACTTTAATTTTATACCCTCCTCCTATACTCCCTCTATTGTGGAATGTTGGAATGACTAGTTTATTTCTGACCTCACTACTTGTTCTAGATGATGTCCATCCATCTTGCGGTTTGAAGCCTTACCTTTGTCACGGCGGGTTACTTGCCTTCTTGCCGACAACTGTGATTTGTTACTTTTTACTATCGCCACTAGATGCCCGTTTCTTGCTCCAAGAACCATGTTTTACACTTTTGACGTCAGTTCTCATTATTATTGGGTACTTACTACTTTTGCTTGACTTTGATAGATGTCACTACTTTGACCTTTTATATCCTCCGTTTGACTTTCAGTACAATCAGTTTGTTATTTGTTTACAATGTAGGGTAGAGGAAGAAAATTAATTCCTTTTGAATTTTATTTTACTACCACTTTTTAATCTGTTTTGGTCCAACCACTCAAAATGTCCTCGTCTTATTCATGTTTTTAGTTTTTGATTTTTTAAAAATCTTTTACATTGCTTGTATTAGTGGCACTTGGGGTAAGTACGTTAATCTGACTTATCCTTCCTCTTTCTATTCGTTCTATATTTACTTTAGCCCTTCGCTGCTGATGATGGTACTTCCTAGTACCGAAACATATACACCATATTAATCTAACTCTTTTATTACATATCGCGCGAACACGCGATATGTTATACGGCGCTTCGGCGCGAAATCACGACAATCCTGACTGCTCTTGATACTCTGCCTATATAGGCGCTTCGGTGAAAATAATGTGCGTTTCTTGTCGTCGTCGCCGCCGCCGCCGTCAGTTTCGACATTTTCATATTTGCGATTTTTTTTCTCGGAAACGGTTAGAGTGGGACGATTGAAACTTTATTAGTTTAGAGAGGAATAGTGGGGGTACGTTGTGTAAAAATTTTGAATATACAGGGTGTGCCGGAAAAAAGTTATTAATTTTTAAAGTCGAGAAATATCGGGATCTCGTTGGCACACGATACAGGCCACAAAAATTAGTTTTTTCGATTTAAACTTTTTCGACGCGTAGACGACCGTGGGCTACAGAACCCTATTGTTTGTGAGCGCGATCGAAAGTTTGGAAGTAATTTTTTTTATTTTTTCAAAGTCAAAATTTGGTCGAAAATGGTACCTCTTGGATCGCTAATAAGTCGAATTGGGTGCATCCAATCGACATTCGGTTTGGATAATCGGTTAGGCAATCTCAAAATCTACCTTTTTCCAATATATCGTTATATACCTAACTGGAATGGAAATTGCCGAAAATTGTAAGAAAGTGGAAATCATAAAATTAGGCCTGATTTTTTCACGGTTTTTATTTTTTTTCGTACTGAAAACGACTTTTGATCGAAACGTTGTAAACTTTAGCGGATAGAGCTTGTCAAATTGTATTTAAGAGACATTTTTTCGTTTATTTATCTTTAATACGGAAAAAACGGCAGCTTTTTTTTTACTATATCGACTGTAGCTTATTCAATTTTTAACAAAACCGTTTTATTTTTTTCTCAAAAAATGCGCTGATTACTTCTCAACACCTCTACATATCCAAAATTATTAAAATATATTCGCAAAATTGAGAAAAGTCGCTTTTTTGGGTGCAGAAACAGGCAATCTTTACAAATTCTAACACCATTCACTTTTGACTAAGAGTGCCTTGATATTGATGTATCTAAATTAATTATTAATTCTAAAAATCCGGCTGTCAAAAATGGCGAAAAATGGGTGTTTTTAGCGTGACTTGCTAGAATAATAAGAACATTTCCAGATTTTAAATCGGGTGGAATATCTACCTTGAACCTTCTTCTAATTTTATTGACCAAAATATTTGCCCAAAATGTTTCAGAAATAGTTGTAATCTCGATTTTAAAGATGGCGTTCCGACATTGATAATCCGTCGCCACGTGGTAGAAGGTTATTCGACATTTCGATATTCGCGATTTTTTTTTTCGGAAACGGTTAGAGCAAAACGATTCAAACTTTCTGGACGTAGAGAGGAATAGTCGGGGCACGTTCTGGGAACAATTTCAAATATACAGGGTGTACCGGAAAAAAGTTATTAAAGTCAAAGTTAAAAAATATGTTTTTTTTCGTTGTAGGGCGATACAGGTGGCAAAAATCATTTTAATCGATTTAAACTTTTTCGACGTGTAGACGACGTTGGGCTACAAAACACTGTTGTTTGCGAACGCGATCGAAAGTTGGGAAGTCAATTTTTTTATTTTTTTTAAATCAATGTAGGGTTATGTTGGATCGTTAATAAATCGAATTGGGTGCGTCTGACACACTTTTGGTTTGGAGATTCGTTTAGGTCATCTCAAATACTACTTTTTTCAAATATATTGTTCTATACCTACCTGTAATATAAAGGGTGCAAATTATAAAAAAGTAAGAATTACTATTTAATTCTTTTACAGTTTTCATTGTTTTTCGTACGGAAAACAACTTTTGATTAAAATTTAATGTACCTTAGCGGAAAGAGCTCGTCAAGCTTAAATAAATCGTATTTTTTTCATTTTTAATACGGCAATATAAATATTCTATATTATAATTTATTTTCAAAGTGGTCGGGCCTAGTGGTAGGTAGGTATATAATAGGTTACGACTTGTGGTCACGATGATACCGGGTTCAATTCCAGGCCCGTCTTTTTATTTTTTTAATATTTCGTTATTTAGGTACCTATTGAAAGTTTTTTAAATTTAGGATTTTTACAGTGACAATCCTCGGTCCGAAATAAACGAACTGGGGTTGTGAAGAAACTAAATTTATTTTTTATCGCGAATTGAAATGCTTTACAATAACAATTAAAGGTTGCTAACAAATGGTTTTGTCAAAAGTATGAAATTAAATGAACCAACTCGAACAGTGCCGTGCCCGAAGGGTTCGGCACAATAACATTTTCACCAATTTATCAGCTATCAATGTAAGAATAGTTTCTTTTCCTTATGTTTAAATTGATTGAATAAATATTTTTAAAGGACAAACTTGGAAAATATATCTCACATTTCACCCTTTGCTGTGCGATTTTAAAGAATCGGTGATGACAGGTTCAATGTCAATATCATAATTTTAAATATCATATATTTCCGTAACGAAAAGTCGTAGCGAATCGAGCGAGACGGCATTGGAAACGGGACATCGAGCACAATACGATGCCGTCTTCAAAAACTACCTATCTATAGAAGAAAACGGAAATTTTGCACCCGTTATTTTTATCTTTTAGTTTTGGTCAGTTGTTATAATGACAATTTGGCGATATGTTTCCCCTTCACGTTCCGCAGGAAGGTGCAAAAAAAGCAATAGAAAACATAGAAAAAAGAAACTAAAAAAAATACTTTTTAAATACAAATTTTTAGTACTAATAATAGATGCACTCTCGGCTGACGATTAGCGATATGTACCCAGTACGATTTTATGAATTTTTAAAAAAATACCAAACATCTAATATTTCTGCCAGTTTTTACATTTTCCTCAATACGTCCCTTACTATCGCTTTTAGAATAGAAATCAATATAACTTTTTATATGGAGAATAGAAAAAGGCTAGTTTTTTATTTAAAACGTTTTTATCTAAGTTTTATCAGTTCCGAGATATTGCCAAATATATGAAAACCACTTTTAATTCCATATCTCAAAAACTATAAGACCTACAAAAAATTACTAAGAACTTAAAGTGAAGATCTCGTAAGGATGCTACTTAATAGTTTTATACATGGTTGCCATATCTCTTATACTTTCCGAGGAAAATGTTACCTTATTGATTTCATCAAATTTTCATGACATATACATGAAAAAATTTCAAAAATTTAAAATTCGAAAATATGACAATTTTTCTATAAATCTTCATCGAAAATAACGTAAAACTCACAAATAGCAAAGAAAATATACAAAATAACGTTTTTATGAATTTTTTAAAGAAAATCAAAAATTAGACGTAATTGATAAGACCATCCTTGGTTGTGAAAAAACTATGCCTAATCTTTGGTTGTGAAAAAACTGTGCCTAAACTTTGGTTGTGAAAAAACTATGCCTAATCTTTGTTTGTTATAAAACTATGCCTAATCTTTGGTTGTGAAAAAACTATGCCTAAACTTTGGTTGTGAAAAAACTATGCCCAATCTTTGGTTGTGAAAAAACTATGCCATAATATTTGTTTGTCATAAGACTATGCCAAAATCTTTGTTTGTCATAAGACTATGCCATAATCTTTGTTTGTCAGAAGACTATGCCTTAAACTTTGTTTGTCATAAGACTATGCCGTAATCTTTGTTTGTCATAAGACTATGCCTTAAAATTTGTTTGTCATAAAAATATACATAATCTTTGGTTGTTATAAAAACTATGCCATAATATTTGTTTGTCATAAGACTATGCACTAATGTTTGTTTGTCATAAGACTATGCCATAATCTTTGAATGTCATAAGACTATGCCATAATCTTTGTTTGTCATAAGACTATGCCTTAAACTTTTTTTTGTCATAAGACTATGCCATAATCTTTGTTTGTCATAAGACCATCCTTAAAATTTGTTTGTCATAAAAATATACATAATCTTTGGTTGTTATAAAACTATGCCATAATATTTGTTTGTCATAAGACTATGCACTAATGTTTGTTTGTCATAAGACTATGCCAAAATCTTTGTTTGTCATAAGACTATGCCTTAAATTTTGTTTGTCATAAGACTATGCCTTAAAATTTGTTTGTCATAAAAATATACATAATCTTTGGTTGTTATAAAACTATGCCATAATATTTGTTTGTCATAAGACTATGCCAAAATCTTTGAATGTCATAAGACTATGCCATAATCTTTGTTTGTCAAAAGACTATGCCTTAAACTTTGTTTGTCATAAGACTATGCCGTAATCTTTGTTTGTCATAAGAATATGCCTTAAAATTTGTTTGTCATAAAAATATACATAATCTTTGGTTGTTATAAAACTATGCCATAATATTTGTTTGTCATAAGACTATGCACAAATGTTTGTTTGTCATAAGACTATGCCAAAATCTTTGTTTGTCATAAGACTATGCCTTAAACTTTGTTTGTCATAAGACTATGCTATAATCTTTGTTTGTCATAAGACTATGCCATAATATTTGTTTGTCATAAGACTATGCCGTAATCTTTGTTTGTCATAAGACTATGCCATAATCTTCACCGATCTTTGGTTGTGAAAAAACTATGCATAATCTTTAATTGTTAAAAAACTATGCATAATCTCTGTAGTAATAATGATAATATTGTGTGAAATAACTAAGTACGTCGTAAAACATATAACGTAACATGAAAATGTACTTTATACCGCCGTTAGGCGGTATGACCCCACAAATAAAACTATACATATAGGTGGACAAAGAGATTGCAATATGGCCGACAGACGAGCGAGGCGGCATTGGAAACGGGACGTTGAGCACTATACGGCACCGCCTCCGAAAACTACCTATCTATACGAGAAAATGGAAATTTTGCACCATTGTCTAGTTTTGGTCAGTTGTTATAATGACAATTTGGCGATATGTTTCCCCTTCACGTTCCGCAGGAAGGTGAGGCAAAAAAGCAATAGTAAATAGAAAAAAAGAAAAGAAAAGTATTTTTTTATTGTAAATTTTTTTTTTAGTACTAATATTAGATGCACTCTCGGCTGACGATTAGCGATATGTACCCAGTCTAGTTACATATCGCGCGAACACGCGATATGTTATACGGCGCTTCGGCGCGAAATCACGACAATCCTGACTGCTCTTGATACTCCGCCTATATAGGCGCTTCGGTGAAAATAATGTGCGTTTCTTGTCGTCGTCGCCGCCGCCGCCGCCGCCGCCGTCAGTTTCGACATTTTCATATTTGCGATTTTTTTTCTCGGAAACGGTTAGAGTGGGACGATTGAAACTTTTTTAGTTTAGAGAGGAATAGTGGGGGTACGTTGTGTAAAAATTTCGAATATACAGGGTGTGCCGGAAAAAAGTTATTAATTTTTAAAGTCGAGAAATATCGGGATCTCGTTGGCACACGATACAGGCCACAAAAATTAGTTTTTTCGATTTAAACTTTTTCGACGCGTAGACGACCGTGGGCTACAGAACCCTATTGTTTCTGAGCGCGATCGAAAGTTTGGAAGTAATTTTTTTTATTTTTTCAAAGTCAAAATTTGGTCGAAAATGGTACCTCTTGGATCGCTAATAAGTCGAATTGGGTGCATCCAATCGATATTCGGTTTGGATAATCGGTTAGGCAATCTCAAAATCTACCTTTTTCCAATATATCGTTCTATACCTAACTGGAATGGAAATTGCCGAAAATTGTAAGAAAGTGGAAATCATAAAATTAGGCCTGATTTTTTCACGGTTTTTATTTTTTTTCGTACTGAAAACGACTTTTGATCGAAACGTTGTAAACTTTAGCGGATAGAGCTTGTCAAATTGTATTTAAGAGATATTTTTTCGTTTATTTATCTTTAATACGGAAAAAACGGCAGCTTTTTTTTTACTATATCGACTGTAGCTTATTCAATTTTTAACAAAACCGTTTTATTTTTTTCTCAAAAAATGCGCTGATTACTTCTCAACACCTCTACATATCCAAAATTATTAAAATATATTCGCAAAATTGAGAAAAGTCGCTTTTTTGGGTGCGGAAACAGGCAATCTTTACAAATTCTAACACCATTCACTTTTGACTAAGAGTGCCTTGATATTGATGTATCTAAATTAATTATTAATTCTAAAAATCCGGCTGTCAAAAATGGCGAAAAATGGGTGTTTTTAGTGTGACTTGCTAGAATAATAAGAACATTTCCAGATTTTAAATCGGGTGGAATATCTACCTTGAACCTTCTTCTAATTTTATTGACCAAAATATTTGCCCAAAATGTTTCAGAAATAGTTGTAATCTCGATTTTAAAGATGGCGTTCCGACATTGATAATCCGTCGCCACGTGGTAGAAGGTTATTCGACATTTCGATATTCGCGAATTTTTTTTTCGGAAACGGTTAGAGCAAAACGATTCAAACTTTATGGACGTAGAGAGGAATAGTCGGGGCACGTTCTGGGAACAATTTCATATATACAGGGTGTACCGGAAAAAAGTTATTAAAGTCAAAGTTAAAAAATATGTTTTTTTTCGTTGTAGGGCGATACAGGTGGCAAAAATCATTTTAATCGATTTAAACTTTTTCGACGTGTAGACGACGTTGGGCTACAAAACACTGTTGTTTGCGAACGCGATCGAAAGTTGGGAAGTCAATTTTTTAATTTTTTTTAAATCAATGTAGGGTTATGTTGGATCGTTAATAAATCGAATTGGGTGCGTCTGACACACTTTTGGTTTGGAGATTCGTTTAGGTCATCTCAAATACAACTTTTTTTAAATATATTGTTCTATACCTACCTGTAATATAAAGGGTGCAAATTATAAAAAAGTAAGAATTACTATTTAATTCTTTTACGGTTTTCATTGTTTTTCGTACGGAAAACAACTTTTGATTAAAATTTAATGTAACTTAGCGGAAAGAGCTCGTCAAGCTTAAATAAATCGTATTTTTATCATTTTTAATACGGCAATATAAATATTCTATATTATAATTTATTTTCAAAGTGGTCGGGCCTAGTGGTAGGTAGGTATATAATAGGTTACGACTTGTGGTCACGATGATACCGGGTTCAATTCCAGGCCCGTCTTTTTATTTTTTTAATATTTCGTTATTTAGGTACCTATTGAAAGTTTTTTAAATTTAGGATTTTTACAGTGACAATCCTCGGTCCGAAATAAACGAACTGGGGTTGTGAAGAAACTAAATTTATTTTTTATCGCGAATTGAAATGCTTTACAATAACAATTAAAGGTTGCTAACAAATGGTTTTATCAAAGGTATGAAATTAAATGAACCAACTCGAACAGTGCCGTGCCCGAAGGGTTCGGCACAATAACATTTTCACCAATTTATCAGCTATCAATGTAAGAATAGTTTCTTTTCCTTATGTTTAAATTGATTGAATAAATATTTTTAAAGGACAAACTTGGAAAATATATCTCACATTTCACCCTTCGCTGTGCGATTTTAAAGAATCGGTGCTGACAGGTTCAATGTCAATATCATAATATTAAATATCATATATTTCCGTAACGAAAAGTCGTAGCGAATCGAGCGAGACGGCATTGGAAACGGGACATCGAGCACAATACGATGCCGTCTTCAAAAACTACCTATCTATAGAAGAAAACGGAAATTTTGCACCCGTTATTTTTATCTTTTAGTTTTGGTCAGTTGTTATAATGACAATTTGGCGATATGTTTCCCCTTCACGTTCCGAAGGAAGGTGAAGCAAAAAAAGCAATAGAAAACACAGAAAAAAGAAACTAAGAAAAATACTTTTTAAATACAAATTTTTAGTACTAATAATAGATGCACTCTCGGCTGACGATTAGCGATATGTACCCAGTACGATTTTATGAATTTTTAAAAAAATACCAAAAATCTAATATTTCTGCCAGTTTTTACATTTTCCTCAATACGTCCCTTACTATCGCTTTTAGAATAGAAATCAATATAACTTTTTATATGGAGAATAGAAAAAGGCTACTTTTTTATTTAAAAAGTTTTTATCTAAGTTTTATCAGTTCCGAGATATTGCCAAATATATAAAAACTACTTTTAATTCCATATCTCAAAAACTATAAGACCTACAAAAAATTACTAAGAACTTAAACTGAAGATCTCATAAGGGTGCTACTTAATAGTTATATACATTGTTGCCATATCTCTTATACTTTCCGAGGAAAATGTTACCTTATTGATTTCATCAAATTTTCATGACTATACATGAAAAAATTTCAAAAATTTAAAATTCGAAAATATGACAACTTTTCTATAAATCTTCATCGAAAATAACGTAAAACTCACAAATAGCAAAGAAAATATACAAAATAACGTTTTTATGAATTTTTTAAAGAAAATCAAAAATTATACGTAATTGATAAGACCATCCTTGGTTGTGAAAAAACTATGCCTAATCTTTGGTTGTGAAAAAACTGTGCCTAAACTTTGGTTGTGAAAAACTATGCCTAATCTTTGTTTGTTATAAAACTATGCCTAATCTTTGGCTGTGAAAAAACTATGCCTAAACTTTGGTTGTGAAAAAACTATGCCCAATCTTTGGTTGTGAAAAAACTATGCCATAATATTTGTTTGTCATAAGACTATGCCAAAATCTTTGTTTGTCATAAGACTATGCCATAATCTTTGTTTGTCAGAAGACTATGCCTTAAACTTTGTTTGTCATAAGACTATGCCGTAATCTTTGTTTGTCATAAGACTATGCCTTAAAATTTGTTTGTCATAAAAATATACATAATCTTTGGTTGTTATAAAACCTTGTAACGGAATAAAAGTTATCCCGTTACAGGGTTTTATTAGGAGCATCAATATTAAAATATATTTCTCCTAAATAAATTTAATATAAGTATTTGATTTGATTTTAAGGTTGCCTATGTAAGCTGAATGCTAGTAGTGCGCCATCTATGGATATTGCTACGTACCGTAGTCATTATCGATTTTTCAGACCTTGTGTAAACTAGATTCCCACGATAAATTTATAGGATTTCTATATTAAAGAATAACGATATTCTATAAAAGTCAGAAAGCTGTACAGTTAATTTAGTTTATATTTTTCCCGTGAACAGAAGTGACTTCAGGAGTCGGAACGAAAAAGGTCGTCCCTTTCGGCGACTGACAACGGAGAGATATGGTTCGTTAATTTTTGTGGTTCCTAACTTTGAGTAAAATTACCTTCTTATAATGTTTAATAATTAACTAAATTTCAATTTCTCTTGCAGGATTTTTCAACATGACCTTTTATTATTAAATTCTCAGTTTCTATTCAATTTTCGGACTTTTAAATAAAATAATGTGAATTCAATGTCAGCCATGACATGACCATCTTTAAAACATATCTTACATCTTAATTTATTCTCATCATCTTCGATGACTTTTGGGTTTTTAATATCTTAATAACATCGCAATGGCATTTAATAACTAATTATTGATATATTTTTGAAAAACGAGGAAAATAATGTTAATTTGTTGCCGGTCATAAACATCTAAAAAAAAGATATCTAACAATCAACAATCTTGATTTATTTTGGCCATCTCTCTGGATTTTGGGGTTTTTAACATTTAAACAAGGTGACAATAATGTTCAATGGTTAATTACAACTGTATTTCGTAAAAACAAATAAAATCCAGTCTCGATGACTTAAAAATCTATCAGGTTATGTCTCTCGTACATTTTTCTTTCTGGTAATAATTGATTTGCTATAAATTCTATTTTTTCTAAATAACTCATGTCATTTCCCTCAATTTAAATAAAATCCAGTCACGATGATTAAAAATCTTTCAGGTTAGGTATTTCTTACAAAAATATTCAATAATAATTTGCCATAAAATCTCATTCTCTAGTAAATAACTCAGGTCATGTTTCTCAATTTTATCTTAAATTTCACTTAAAGTATTCGGGTCTCTGTCGTTTTTTTATGTTTTAGCATATGTGGTTGGGCAGTTGATTGTTTATTTGAAGTTCTTTGTGAACCTTGGAAAATCCAAATATAGTGTAAACCAAACTGTTCCATACACGAGAAGACTGACAGAACCAGGCTCGAACAGAGTTGAGGAATGACAGAAATGCAGCTTGGAATGAATCTTGGGCAAGACAGGTGAGTTTTCTATTATTATTATTTTACACGTTAATTAACGTTTGGGAAAACTCACCCTTGTCTTTCTTTTGATTTCTGTCATAACTCAACACTGCCGTAATTTCCATTTTACCAGTTTTAAGTTTGGAACCACATTAAGAAACCAGTCATACTCGGTCAAGTCATTTCTTATGTAAAATTTTCTCATTATCTCATATCTTACCTTTTAAACTTACCTTACCTTATCTTGGTTACCATTAGACATTGATTGTCAGGTAGACCAATATTATCTTACATAACGGTTGCCTTTCGCTCGTTATATAAAATTTTCTTTATCTCAGACATTCTATCTTACCTTTTAAACTTACCTTATCTTACCTTGGTTACCATCAGACATTGATTGTCAGGTAGACCAATATTATTTTATGTATATATATCGTTCGTTATATATACATATATTTCTTTATCGGTATAACGACTGCCTTTGGCTCGTTAGACACGTATTTTTTTCTCTGTTTCGTAACTTTAGCATTTAGCTTGTTACACAGAGGAGTACCCTCATTAAGAGTACATTTACTCTTAAAGTGCTCTCCAGTGTTCTGGAATATACTGTCAAACCTTACGTTGACAGTGTTTATATTTTGACTTATTTTGAGAATAATATCAAGGCAATGATTGTCTTGGTATTGTTCTAGGGACATATTGTACCTTATCTCTACTTTTGTATAATTATTTGAACTTAATATTTCAATATCTTCATTAATGTAAATCAAAATTCATACTGTACCGTATTTCTATTTTTGTATAACCATCTAGGTTCAATATTTGAATATCTTTATCAACACCAATAAAAATTTAACTTCACCATTTTGTTATAAATTTCGTTAATGTAAAAGAAGGTTAATTTCTCACGACCACTATTGCTGTCTTAATATTTGACAATCTAAGATTTATTAACTTGACTTTAAGCATTATGCATAATATTTTTATCACTTGAGTAACAGTAAATTTCACCATTTTGTAACTATACGTTGTAATCTAGAAATAGTTTTTTTACTAATTTAGTTGTTTCACTTTTACTTTCATTCACCCTAACAGCAATAGGTTATTATTATTATCTGGTCTAATGCCTTGTTTTCATAATTACATGTAATCAATACTGAGACTGGAACGAGTGCTTCTGATGTCACAAACAACAACCATCACAAGAGTTCAAGTCTGACCAAGTCCTGACGTACAACCTAGGCTGGCTATACTGAAGTTCTGGACAGTAGTCTGATAAGCTAATGACTTCCAGGTGAAGAGGACTGAACCTTGGATCATTTCTGTTGACGATAATACGAGCTAAGTACACAGTTACCAGTCAAAAACTTTGTAAAGACCAGTTGTAATAACCTAGTTCATTTTTATATTGTCACATTCATACTGTATTTAAAACTTTTGCACATTATTGTATGTAAACACCATATTTTCACATCACTCTGCAGTACTACTTACTTAATACACAGTTAAGTGTTTTTAAAAAAAGTTATCTTGTTTTATTTCTGGTAGGATGGCGCCCTAAATAAATTTGTTAATTAATAAGACAAACCTACTTCTGAGAATACCTTTAGCCGAGGCAATAATATTTAAATACCAATGTTTAAATCACATTACAACCTATGCCATAATATTTGTTTGTCATAAGACTATGCACTAATGTTTGTTTGTCATAAGACTATGCCAAAATCTTTAAATGTCATAAGACTATGCCATAATCTTTGTTTGTCATAAGACTATTCATTAAACTTTTTTTTGTCATAAGACTATGCCATAATCTTTGTTTGTCATAAGACCATGCCTTAAAATTTGTTTGTCATAAAAATATACATAATCTTTGGTTGTTATAAAACTATGCCATAATATTTGTTTGTCATAAGACTATGCACTAATGTTTGTTTGTCATAAGACTATGCCAAAATCTTTGTTTGTCATAAGACTATGCCTTAAACTTTGTTTGTCATAAGACTATGCCTTAAAATTTGTTTGTTATAAAAATATACATAATCTTTGGTTGTTATAAAACTATGCCATAATATTTGTTTGTCATAAGACTATGCCAAAATCTTTGAATGTCATAAGACTATGCCATAATCTTTGTTTGTCAGAAGACTATGCCTTAAACTTTGTTTGTCATAAGACTATGCCGTAATCTTTGTTTGTCATAAGAATATGCCTTAAAATTAGTTTGTCATAAAAATATACATAATCTTTGGTTGTTATAAAACTATGCCATAATATTTGTTTGTCATAAGACTATGCACTAATGTTTGTTTGTCATAAGACTATGCCAAAATCTTTGTTTGTCATAAGACTATGCCTTAAACTTTGTTTGTCATAAGACTATGCCATAATCTTTGTCATAAGACTATGCCATAATATTTGTTTGTCATAAGACTATGCCGTAATCTTTGTTTGTCATAAGACTATGCCTTAAAATTTGTTTGTCATAAAAAATATGCCATAATCTTTGTTTGTCATAAGACTATGCCATAATCTTCACCGATCTTTGGTTGTGAAAAAACTATGCATAATCTTTGATTGTTAAAAAACTATGCATAATCTCTGTAGTAATAATGATAATATTGTGTGAAATAACTAAGTACGTCGTAAAACATATAACGTAACATGAAAATGTACTTTATACCGCCGTTAGGCGGTATGACCCCACAAATAAAACTATGCATATAGGTGGACAAAGAGATTGCAATATGGCCGACAGACGAGCGAGGCGGCATTGGAAACGGGACGTTAAGCACTATACGGCACCGCCTCCGAAAACTACCTATCTATACGAGAAAATGAAAATTTTGCACCATTGTCTAGTTTTGGTCAGTTGTTATAATGACAATTTGGCGATATGTTTCCCCTTCACGTTCCGCAGGAAGGTGAGGCAAAAAAAGCAATAGTAAATAGAAAAAAAGAAAAGAAAAGTATTTTTTTATTGTAAATTTATATATTAGATGCACTCTCGGCTGACGATTAGCGATATGTGTCCAGTCTAGTTACATATCGCGCTACACCGCGATATGTTATACGGCGCTTCGGTAAAAATAATGTATGTATGTTGTCGTCGTGGCTTTTGCTATTTTCACATTTGCGATTTTTTTTCTCGGAAACGGTTAGAGTGGGACGATTAAAACTTTTTGGGTTTAGAGAGGAATAGTGGGGGTACGTTGTGTAAAAATTTCGAACATACAGGGTGTACCGGAAAAAAGTTATTAAACGTCAAAGTCGAAAAAAGTCGGGTTTCACGCGGCCCACACCGTGGTCCCAGGAATGAACTTGATCGATTGAAACTTTTTGGACGTAAAGAGGACTGCGAGTTACAGAACCCTATTGTTTGTGAGCACGATCGAGAGATTAAAAGTAATTTTTTTGATTTTTTCAAAGTCAAAATTTGGTCGAAAATGATACCTCTTGGATCGCTAATAAGTCGAATTGGGTGCATCCAATCGACATTCGGTTTGGATAATCGGTTAGGCCATCTCAAAATCTACCTTTTTTCAATATATCGTTCTATACCTAACTGGAATGGAAATTGCCGAAAATTGTAAGAAAGTGGAAATCATAAAGTTAGGCCTGATTTTTTCACGGTTTTTATTTTTTTCGTACTGAAAACGACTTTTGATCGAAACGTTGTGAACTTTAGCGGATAGAGCTCGTCAAATTGTATTTAAGAGATATCTTTTGGTTTCTTTATCTTTAATACGGAAAAAACGGCAGCTTTTTTTTTTTACTATATCGACTGTAGCTTATTCAATTTTTAACAAAACCGTTTTATTTTTTTCTCAAAAAATGCGCTGATTACTTCGCAACACCTCTACATATTCAAAATCATTAAAATATATTCGCAAAATTGAGAAAAGTCGCTTTTTTGGGTGCGGAAACAGGCGAAAATTTCAAATTCTAACACCATTCGATTTAGAAAAAGTTGGCCATGGTTTTACCACGTGCGTTTTCCTGAACTTTAACTTTTATACCATCTGTCAAAAATAGGTGAAAAATGCGATTTCCAAATTGATTTTTTAGAGGAATAAGAACATTTAGACTACGTCTTTTGTGGGAAATACCTACCTTGAACCTTTATCTTTTTCGTTTGACCAAAAATAAGGGGGAAAATCGCATTTATACGCGTACTTGTAACTAGACTGGGTACATATCGCTAATCGTCAGCCGAGAGTGCATCTAATATTAGTACTAAAAAGATTTACAAAAATTTACAATAAAAAAATAATTTTCTTTTCTTTTTTTCTATTTACTATTGCTTTTTTTGCCTCACCTTCCTGCGGAACGTGAAGGAAAAACATATCGCCAAATTGTCATTATAACAACTGACTAAAACTACACAATGGTGCAAAATTTCCGTTTTCTCGTATAGGTAGGTAGTTTTCTGAGACGGCGCCGTATAGGTGCTCTTTAAACTCGCACACCTTTGTGCAATGTGGGATATACTTTCCACATTTGCTCTATAAAAATATGTAAGTATTCAATCGATTAAAACATAAGCAATAAATTATTCTTACATGGAAGCTATCAATTATCAGCTAATAAATTTGTAGAAATATTATTGTGCCGAGCCCTTCGGGCACGGCATTGTTCTACTTCGTTCGTTTAATTATACGAGAGCTGCCACTTTGACAGGTAAGTGTCATTTTTTTTAGCTTTTTCGTAGCGAGGGTTATAGCAGTAAGAATTCGAAATTAAAAAATTTTCAGGTATCTAAATAAGAATGTTTTATACGATAGCTGTCAAATTTTGACAGGTAGGAGTCAGTTTTTTTTATCCTTTTCGTAGCGAGGGTTATCGCTGTAAAAATCCTAAAGTGAAAAATTTTTCAGATCCTAAATATCAAAGTTCTATACGACAGCTGTCATTTTGACAGGTAAATGTCAATTTTTTTAAAGCTTTTCATGTATCTAGGATTAAAGCTGTAAAAATTCGAAATTTAAAAAAAATTCAGTACCTAAATAACAAAGTTCTATACGACAGCTGTCAAATTTTGACAGGTAAGTTAAAATTTTTTTTTTAGATTTTTCGTGGCGAGATTTATAGCTGTAAGAATCCTAAATGAAAAATTTTTCAGTTCCCAAATAACAAAGTTATATACGACAGCTGTCATTTTGACAGATAAATTGCAAGTTTTTTTTAAGCTTTTCTTGTATCTAGGATTATAGCTGTAAGAATTCGAAGTTTAAAAAAAATTCAGTACCTAAATAACAAAGTTCTATACGACAGCTGTCAGATTTTGACAGGTAAGTGTCAATTTTTTTTTAGTTTTTTCGTAGCGACGGTTATAGCTGTAAGAATCCCAAATTTTAAAAAAATTCAGTACCTAGATAACAAAGTTTTATAGGATACCTGTCAGATTTTGACAGGTAAGTGTAAATTTATTTTAACTTTTTTCGTAGCGAGGGTTAAAGCTGTAATAAAACTAAATTAAAAAAATTTTCAGTACCAAAATAACAAAGTTCTATACGACAGCTGTCAAATTATATATACTTAAATAGTAATTCTTATTTTTTATAATTTGCTACCATTTCTATGCTGTTTAGGTATAGAACAATATATTTGAAAAAAGTAGTATTTGAGATGACCTAAACGAATATCCAAACCAAAATTATATCGGACGCACCCAATTCGATTTATTAACGATCCAATATGACCCTACATTGATTTTAAAAAAATCAAAAAAATTACTTCCCAACTTTCGATCGCCTTCGCAAACAACAGTGTTTTGTAGCCCAACGTCGTCTACATGTCGAAAAAGTTTAAATCGATTAAAATGATTTTTGCCACCTGTATCGCCCTACAACGAAAAAAAACATATTTTTTAACTTTGACTTTAATAACTTTTTTCCGGTACACCCTGTATATTTGAAATTGTTCCCAGAACGTGCCCCGACTATTCCTCTCTACGTCCAGAAAGTTTGAATCGTTTTGCTCTAACCGTTTCCGAAAAAAAAATTCGCGAATATCGAAATGTCGAATAACCTTCTACCACGTGGCGACGGATTATCAATGTCGAAACGCCATCTTTAAAATCGAGATTACAACCATTTCTGAAACATTTTGGGCAAATATTTTGGTCAGTAAAATTAGCAGAAGGTTCAAGGTAGATATTCCACCCGATTTAAAATCTGGAAATGTTCTTATTATTCTAGCAAGTCACGCTGAAAACACCCATTTTTCGCCATTTTTGACAGCCGGATTTTTAGAATTAATAATTAATTTAGATACATTAATATCAAGGCACTCTTAGTCAAAAGTGAATGCTGTTAGAATTTGTAAAAATTTGTAAAGATTGCCTGTTTCCGCACCCAAAAAAGCGACTTTTCTCAATTTTGCGAATATATTTTAGTGATTTTGAATATGTAGAGGTGTTGCGAAGTAATCAGCGCATTTTTTGAGAAAAAAATAAAACGGTTTTGTTAAAAATTGAATAAGCTACAGTCGATATAGTTAAAAAAAAGCTGCCGTTTTTTCCGTATTAAAGATAAAGAAACGAAAAAATATCTCTTAAATACAATTTGACGAGCTCTATCCGCTAAAGTTTACAACGTTTCGATCAAAAGTCGTTTTCAGTACAAAAAAAAATAAAAACCGCGAAAAAATCAGGCCTAACTTTATGATTTCCACTTTCTTACAATTTTCGGCAATTTCCATTCCAGTTAGGTATAGAACGATATATTGGAAAAAGGTAGATTTTGAGATGGCCTAACCGATTATCCAAACTGAATGTCGATTGGATGCACCCAATTCGACTTATTAGCGATCCAAGAGGTACCATTTTCGACCAAATTTTGACTTTGAAAAAATCAAAAAAATTACTTCCAAACTTTTGATCGCGCTCACAAACAATAGGGTTCTGTAGCCCACAGTCGTCTACGCGTCGAAAAAGTTTAAATCGAAAAAACTAATATTTGTGGCCTGTATCGAATGCCAACGAGATCCCGATATTTCTCGAATTTAAAAATTAATAACTTTTTTCCGGCACACCCTGTATATTCGAAATTTTCACACAACGTACCCCCACTATTCCTCTCTAAACTAAAAAAGTTTCAATCGTCCCACATTAACCGTTTCCGAGAAAAAAAATCGCAAATGTGAAAATGTCGAAACTGACGGCGGCGGCGGCGGCGCCGGCGACGACGACAACAAACGCACATTATTTTCACCGAAGCGCCGTATAACATATCGCGGTGTAGCGCGATATGTAATAATAAAAATGGCTTGCAGGAGGCATATTAACTTCAATTTTTATACTTTTTATAATATTCGGAGAGTATTTAATGTATGAAATACCTGTCTTGGACCTTTTTCTTTGCGGTTGACCAAAAATAATTGAAAAAAGTGTATTATTTGTGTGTATCTTCAATACTCAACGTTCTATGTAATATCGAATACGTCATTACATATCGCGCTACACCGCGATATGTTATACGGCGCTTCGGTGAAAATAATGTATGTATGTTGTCGGCGTCGTCGTAGTCGTCGTCGTGGCTTTTGCTATTTTCACATTTGCGATTTTTTTTCTCGGAAACTGCTAAAGTGGGACGATTGAAACGTTTTGGGTTTAGAGAGGAATAGTGGGGGTACGTTGTGTGAAAATTTCGAATATACAGGGTGTACCGGAAAAAAGTTATTAAACGTCAAAGTCGAAAAAAGTCGGGTTTCACGCGGCCCACACCGTGGTCCCAGGAATGAACTTGATCGATTGAAACTTTTTGGACGTGTAGAGGACCGCGAGTTACAGAAGCCTATTGTTTGTGAGCACGATCGAAAGTTTGGAAGTGATTTTTTTGATTTTTTCAAAGTCAAAATTTGGTCGAAAATGGTACCTCTTGGATCGCTAATAAGTCGAATTGGGTGCATCCAATCGACATTCGGTTTGGATAATCGGTTAGGCCATCTCAAAATCTACCTTTTTCCAATATATCGTTCTATACCTAACTGGAATGGAAATTGCCGAAAATTGTAAGAAAGTGGAAATCATAAAGTTAGGCCTGATTTTTTCACGGTTTTTATTTTTTTTCGTACTGAAAACGACTTTTGATCGAAACGTTGTAAACTTTAGCGGATAGAGCTCGTCAAATTGTATTTAAGAGATATTTTTTCATTTCTTTATCTTTAATACGGAAAAAACGGCAGCTTTTTTTTTACTATATCGACTGTAGCTTATTCAATTTTTAACAAAACCGTTTTATTATTTTCTCAAAAAATGCGCTGATTACTTCGCAACACCTCTACATATTCAAAATCATTAAAATATATTTGCAAAATTGAGAAAAGTCGCTTTTTTGGGTGCGGAAACAGGCAATCTTTACAAATTCTAACACCATTCACTTTTGACTAAGAGTGCCTTGATATTGATGTATCTAAATTAATTATTAATTCTAAAAATCCGGCTGTCAAAAATGGCGAAAAATGGGTGTTTTCAGCGTGACTTGCTAGAATAATAAGAACATTTCCAGATTTTAAATCGGGTGGAATATCTACCTTGAACCTTCTGCTAATTTTACTGACCAAAATATTTGCCCAAAATGTTTCAGAAATGGTTGTAATCTCGATTTTAAAGATGGCGTTTCGACATTGATAATCGGTCGCCACGTGGTAGAAGGTTATTCGACATTTCGATATTCGCGAATTTTTTTTTCGGAAACGGTTAGAGCAAAACGATTCAAACTTTCTGGACGTAGAGAGGAATAGTCGGGGCACGTTCTGGGAACAATTTCAAATATACAGGGTGTACCGGAAAAAAGTTATTAAAGTCAAAGTTAAAAAATGTTTTTTTTCGTTGTAGGGCGATACAGGTGGCAAAAATCATTTTAATCGATTTAAACTTTTTCGACATGTAGACGACATTGGGCTACAAAACACTGTTGTTTGCGAACGCGATCGAAAGTTGGGAAGTAATTTTTTTGATTTTTTTAAAATCAATGTAGGGTCATATTGGATCGTTAATAAATCGAATTGGGTGCGTCCGATATAATTTTGGTTTGGATATTCGTTTAGGTCATCTCAAATACTACTTTTTTCAAATATATTGTTCTATACCTAAACAGCATAGAAATCGTAGCAAATTATAAAAAATAAGAATTACTATTTAAGTATATATAATTTGACAGCTGTCGTATAGAACTTTGTTATTTTGGTACTGAAAATTTTTTTAATTTAGTTTTATTACAGCTTTAACCCTCGCTACGAAAAAAGTTAAAATAAATTGACACTTACCTGTCAAAATCTGACGGGTATCGTATAAAACTTTGTTATCTAGGTACTGAATTTTTTTAAAATTTGGGATTCTTACAGCTATAAACGTCGCTACGAAAAAGCTAAAAAAAAATTGACACTTACCTGTCAAAATCTGACAGCTGTCGTATAGAACTTTGTTATTTAGGTACTGAATTTTTTTTAAATTTCGAATTCTTACAGCTATAATCCTAGATACAAGAAAAGCTTAAAAAAAACTTGCAATTTACCTGTCAAAATGACAGCTGTCGTATATAACTTTGTTATTTGGGAACTGAAAAATTTTTCATTTAGGATTCTTACAGCTATAAATCTCGCTTCGAAAAATCTAAAAAAAAATTTTTAACTTACCTGTCAAAATTTGAGAGCTGTCATATAGAACTTTGTTATTTAGGTACTGATTTTTTTTTAAATTTCGAATTCTTACAGCTATAATCCTAGATACAAGAAAAGCTTAAAAAAAACTTGCAATTTACCTGTCAAAATGACAGCTGTCGTATATAACTTTGTTATTTAGGAACTGAAAAATTTTTCATTTAGGATTCTTACAGCTATAAATCTCGCTACGAAAAATCTAAAAAAAAAATTTTAACTTACCTGTCAAAATTTGACAGCTGTCGTATAGAACTTTGTTATTTAACTACTGAATTTTTTTTAAATTTTGGATTCTTACAGCTTTAATCCTAGATACAAGAAAAGCTTTAAAAAAATTGACATTTACCTGTCAAAATGACAGCTGTCGTATAGAACTTTGTTATTTAGGATCTGAAAAATTTTTCACTTTAGGATTTTTACAGCGATAACCCTCGCTACGAAAAGGATAAAAAAAAACTGACTCCTACCTGTCAAAATTTGACAGCTATCCTATAAAACATTCTTATTTAGATACCTGAAAATTTTTTAATTTCGAATTCTTACAGCTATAACCCTCGCTACGAAAAAGCTAAAAAAAATTACACTTACCTGTCAAAGTGACAGCTCTCGTATAATTAAATGAACGAAGTAGAACAGTGCCGTGCCCGAAGGGCTCGGCACAATATTATTTCTACAAATTTATTAGCTGATAATTGATAGCTTCCATGTAAGAATAAAGGTTTGCTTATGTTTAAATCGATTGAATACTTACATATTTTTATAGAGCAAATATGGAAAGTATATCCCACATTGCACAAAGGTGTGCGAGTTTAAAGAGCACCTATACGGCGCCGTCTCAGAAAACTACCTACCTATACGAGAAAACGGAAATTTTGCACCATTGTGTAGTTTTAGTCAGTTGTTATAATGACAATTTGGCGATATGTTTTCCCTTCACGTTCCGCAGGAAGGTGAGGCAAAAAAAGCAATAGTAAATAGAAAAAAAGCAAAAAAAATTATTTTTTTATTGTAAATTTTTGTTAATCTTTTTAGTACTAATATTAGATGCACTCTCGGCTGACGATTAGCGATATGTACCCAGTCTAGTTACATATCGCGCTACACCGCGATATGTTATACGGCGCTTCGGTGAAAATAATGTATGTATGTTGTCGGCGTCGTCGTCGTCACTTTCGACATTTTCACATTTGCGATTTTTTTTCTCGGAAACGGTTAGAGTGGGACGATTGAAACTTTTTCGGTTTAGAGAGGAATAGTGGGGGTATGTTCTGTAAAAATTTGGAATATACAGGGTGTGCCGGAAAAAAGTTATTAAACGTCAAAGTCGATAATTATCGGATTCTCGTTGAAATTCGATACAGTTCGTAAAAATTAGTTTTTTTGATTTAAACTTTTTCGACGCGTAGACGACCGTGGGCTACAGAACCCTATTGTTTGTGAGCGCGATCGAAAGTTTGGAAGTAATTTTTTTGATTTTTTCAAAGTCAAAATTTGGTCGAAAATGGTACCTCTTTGATCGCTAATAAGTCGAATTGGGTGCATCCAATCGACATGCGGTTTGGATAATCGCTTAGGCCATCTCAAAATCTACCTTTTTCCAATATATCGTTCTATACCTAACTGGAATGGAAATTGCCGAAAATTGTAAGAAAGTGGAAATCATAAAGTTAGGCCTGATTTTTTCACGGTTTTTATTTTTTTTTCGTACTGAAAACGACTTTTGATCGAAACGTTGTAAAATTTAGCGGATAGAGCTCGTCAAATTGTATTTAAGAGATATTTTATCGTTTCTTTATCTTTAATACGGAAAAAACGGCAGCTTTTTTTTTACTATATCGACTGTAGCTTATTCAATTTTTAACAAAACCGTTTTATTTTTTTCTCAAAAAATGCGCTGATTACTTCGCAACACCTCTACATATTCAAAATCATTAAAATATATTCGCAAAATTGAGAAAAGTCGCTTTTTTGGGTGCGGAAACAGGCAATCTTTACAAATTCTAACACCATTCACTTTTGACTAAGAGTGCCTTGATATTGATGTATCTAAATTAATTATTAATTCTAAAAATCCGGCTGTCAAAAATGGCGAAAAATGGGTGTTTTCAGCGTGACTTGCTAGAATAATATGAACATTTCCAGATTTTAAATCGGGTGGAATATCTACCTTGAACCTTCTTCTAATTTTATTGGCCAAAATATTTGCCCAAAATGTTTCAAAAATAGTCGTAATTTCGATTTTAAAGATGGCGTTCCGACATTGATAATCCGTCGCCACGTGGTAGAAGGTTATTCGACATTTCGATATTCGCGAATTTTTTTTTCGGAAACGGTTAGAGCAAAACGATTCAAACTTTCTGGACGTAGAGAGGAATAGTCGGGGCACGTTCTGGGAATAATTTCAAATATACAGGGTGTACTGGAAAAAAGTTATTAAAGTCAAAGTTAAAAAATATTTTTTTTTTCGTTGTAGGGCGATACAGGTGGCAAAAATCATTTTAATCGATTTAAACTTTTTCGACGTGTAGACGACGTTGGGCTATAAAACACTGTTGTTTGCGAACGCGATCGAAAGTTGGGAAGTAATTTTTTTGATTTTTTTTTAAATCAATGTAGGGTCATATTGGATCGTTAATAAATCGAATTGGGTGCGTCCGATATACTTTTGGTTTGGATATTCGTTTAGGTCATCTCAAATACTACTTTTTTCAAATATATTGTTCTATACCTAAACAGCATAGAAATGGTAGCAAATTATAAAAAATAAGAATTACTATTTAAGTATATATAATTTGACAGCTGTCGTATAGAACTTTGTTATTTTGGTACTGAAATTTTTTTTAATTTAGTTTTATTACAGCTTTAACCCTCGCTACGAAAAAAGTTAAAATAAATTGACACTTACATGTCAAAATCTGACAGGTATCGTATAAAACTTTGTTATCTAGGTACTGAATTTTTTTTAAATTTGAGATTCTTACAGCTATAACCGTCGCTACGAAAAAGCTAAAAAAAAAATGACACTTACCTGTCAAAATCTGACAGCTGTCGTATAGAACTTTGTTATTTAGGTACTGAATTTTTTTTAAATTTCGAATTCTTACAGCTATAATCCTAGATACAAGAAAAGCTTAAAAAAAACTTGCAATTTACCTGTCAAAATGACAGCTGTCGTATATAACTTTGTTATTTAGGAACTGAAAAATTTTTCAATCAGGATTCTTACAGCTATAAATCTCGCTACGAAAAATCTAAAAAAAAAATTTTAACTTACCTGTCAAAATTTGACAGCTGTCGTATAGAACTTTGTTATTTAGAAACTGAAATATTTTTAAATTTAGGATTCCTATAGCTGTAACTCTCACTAGGAAAAAACAAAAAAAAATTAAAACTTACCTGTCAAAGTCTGACAGCTGTCGTATAGAACTTTGTTATTTAGGATCTGAAAAATTTTTCACTTTAGGATTTTTACAGCGATAATCCTCGCTACGAAAAGGATTAAAAAAAACTGTCTCCTACCTGTCAAAATTTTACAGCTATCGTATAAAACATTCTTATTTAGGTACCTGAAAATTTTTTAATTTCGAATTCTTACAGCTATAACCCTCGCTACGAAAAAGCTAAAAAAAATTACTCTTACCTGTCAAAGTGACAGCTCTCGTATAATTAAACGAACGAACTAGAACAGTGCCGTACCCGAAGGGCTCGGCACAATATTAGCTGATAATTGATAGCTTCCATGTAAGAATAATTTTTTGCTTATGTATTAATCGATTGAATACTTACATATTTTTATAGAGCAAATATGTAAAGTATATCCCACATTGCACAAAGGTGTGCGAATATAAAGAGCACCTATACGGCGCCGTCTCAGAAAACCACCTATCTATACGAGAAAACGGAAATTTTGCAACATTGTGTAGTTTTGGTCAGTTGTTATAATGACAATTTAGCGATATGTCTTTCCTTCACGTTCCGCAGGAAGGTGAGGCAAAAAAAGCAATAGTAAATAGAAAAAAAGGAAAGAAAAGTATTTTTTTATTGTAAATTTTTGTAAATCATTTTAGTACTAATATTAGATGCACTCTCGGCTGACGATTAGCAATATGTACCCAGTCTAGTTACATATCGCGCAAACACGCGATATGTTATACGGCGCTTCTTCGCGAAATCACGACAATCCTGACTGCTCTTGATACTCCGCCTATATAGGCGCTTCGGTAAAAATAATGTATGTATGTTGGCGTCGTCGTGGCTTTTGCTATTTTCACATTTGCGATTTTTTTTCTCGGAAACTGCTAAAGTGGGACGATTGAAATTTTTTCGGTTTAGAGAGGAATAGTGGGGGTACGTTGTGTGAAAATTTCGAATATACAGGGTGTGCCGGAAAAAAGTTATTAAACGTCAAAGTCGAAAAAAGTCGGGTTTCACGCGGCCCACACCGTGGTCCCAGGAATGAACTTGATCGATTGAAACTTTTTGGACGTGTAGAGGACCGCGAGTTACAGAAGCCTATTGTTTGTGAGCACGATCGAGAGATTGGAAGTAAATTTTTTGATTTTTTCAAAGTCAAAATTTGGTCGAAAATGGTACCTCTTGGATCGCTAATAAGTCGAATTGGGTGCATCCAATCGACATGCGGTTTGGATAATCGGTTAGGCCATCTCAAAATCTACCTTTTTCCAATATATCGTTCTATACCTAACTGGAATGGAAATTGCCGAAAATTGTAAGAAAGTGGAAATCATAAAGTTAGGCCTGATTTTTTCACGGTTTTTATTTTTTTTCGTACTGAAAACGACTTTTGATCGAAACGTTGTGAACTTTAGCGGATAGAGCTCGTCAAATTGTATTTAAGAGATATCTTTTCGTTTCTTTATCTTTAATACGGAAAAAACGGCAGCTTTTTTTTTACTATATCGACTGTAGCTTATTCAATTTTTAACAAAACCGTTTTATTTTTTTCTCAAAAAATGCGCTGATTACTTCGCAACACCTCTACATATTCAAAATCATTAAAATATATTCGCAAAATTGAGAAAAGTCGCTTTTTTGGGTGCGGAAACAGGCACAATTTTCAAATTCTAACACCATTCGATTTCGAAAAAGTTGGCCATGGTTTTACCACGTGCGTTTTCCTGAACTTTAACTTTTATACCATCTGTCAAAAATAGGTGAAAAATGCGATTTCCAAATTGATTTTTTAGAGGAATAAGAACATTTAGACTATGTCTTTTGTGGGAAATACCTACTTTGAACCTTTATCTTTTTCGTTTGACCAAAAATAAGGGGGAAAATATCGCATTTATACGCGTACTTGTAATAATAAAAATAGCTTGCAGGAGGCATATTAACTTCAATTTTTATACTTTTTATAATATTCGGAGAGTATTTAATGTATGAAATACCTGTCTTGGACCTTTTTCTTTGCGGTTGACCAAAAATAATTGAAAAAAGTGTATTATTTGTGTGTATCTTCAATACTCAACGTTCTATGTAATATCGAATACGTCATTAATATCCTATTTACCACAAATCAATCTGCAAGCTTCGGTGGCGTAGTACTAAAGACTGTTGATTTTGGAGACGAAGGTCGAGGGTTCAAGCCCCAGTGTTTTTTTTTTCTTTTTTTTTAATTTTTTTTTTTAATGTCGTTATTTTAGGTACTGAAAATTTTTTAAATTTTGGATTCTTACAGCTATAATAATCTATACGAAAAAGCTAAAAAAAAATTACACTTACCTGTCAAAATCTGACAGCTGTAGTATAGAACTTTGTTATTTAGGTACTAAAATTTTTTTAAATTTCGGATTCTTACAGCTATAATCCTAGATACAAGAAAAGCTTAAAAAAAACTTGATATTTACCTGTCAAAATGACAGCTGTCGTATAGAACTTTGTTATTTAGGAACTGAGAAATTTTTTAATTTAGGATTCTTACAGCTATAACCCTCGTTACAAAAAATCTAAAAAAAAATTGACACTTACCTGTCAAAATTTGACAGCTATCGTATAAAACTGTGTTATTTAGGTACTGACAAATTTTTAAATTTAGGACTCTTATAGCTATAACCCTCGTTACAAAAAATCAAAAAAAAAATTGACACTTACCTGTCAAAATTTGACAGCTATCGTATAGAACTTTGTTATTTAGGGACCTGATAATTTTATAATCTCGGACTCTTACAGTTATAACTCTCGCTACGAAAAAGCTAAAAAAAAATTGACACTTTACTGTCAAAATTTGACAGCTATCGTATAGAACTTTGTTATTTAGGTACTGAAAATTTTTTCAATTTGGGATTCTTACAGCTATAATCCTCGTTACGCAAAAACTTTAAAAAAATTGACACTTACCTGTCAAAATTTGACAGCTGTCGTATGGAACTTTGTTATTTAATCACTGAAAAATTTTTAAATTTTGGATTTGTACAGCTATAATCCTCTATATGAAAAAAGATTAAAAAAATTTACACCCGCCTGTCATAATTTGATAGCTGTCGTATAGAACTTTGTTATTTTGGTACTGAAAATTTTTTTAATTTAGGATTATTACAGCTATAACCCTCGCTACGAAAAAGCTAAAAAATAATTGACAATTACCTTTCAAAATTTGACAGCTGTCGTATAAAACTTTGTTATTTAGGTACTGAATTTTTTTTTAATTTAAGATTTTTACATCTATAATGCTAGATACAAGAAAAGCTTTAAAAAAAATTACATTTACCTGTCAAAATGACAGCTGTCCTATAAAACTTTGTTATTTAGGAATTCAAAAATTTTTTATTTAGGATTCTTACAGCTGTAATCCTAGATACAAGAAAAGGGTTAAAAAAAATTGACACTTACCTGTCAAAATTTGACAGCTGTTGTATTCAACTTTGTTATTTAGGTACTGAAAATTTTTTAAATTTTGGGATCTTACAGCTATAATCCTAGATACATGAAACGCTTAAAATAAACTTGACATTTACCTGTCAAAATAACAGCTGTCGTATAGAACTTTGTTATTTACGTAGGTACTGAAAATTTTTGAATTTCAGATTCTTACAGCGTCAATCCTCAGTACGAAAAAAACGAACTTGGGTAGTGAAAAATTACACATATGTTTTTATTGCCACCTGGGTTGTGAAGAAACCACAAATTTTTTTTATCGCGAATCGAAATTCTTTACAATTAGGGCTTGCTAACAAATGGTTTTGTAAAAAGAATAAAATAAAACGAACGAACTTAAACAGTGCCGTGCCCGAAGGGCTCGGCACAATAATATTTCCACAAATTTATTAGCTGATAATGTGATTATGATAATGAAATATGAAACGTATATCCCACATTGCACAAAGGTGTGTGAGTTTAAAAAGCACCTATAAATGTCAATATCATAATATTAAATATCATATATTTCCGCAACGAAAGGTCGTAGCGAATCGAGCGAGACGGCATTGGAAATAGGACGTCGGCCACTATACGATGCCGTCTCCAAAAACTACCTATCTATACGAAAAAATGGAAATTTTGCACCATTTTCTGGTTTTGGTCAGTTGTTATAATGACAATTTGGCGATATGTTTCTCCTTCACGTTCCGCAGGAAGGTGAGGCAAAAAAAGCAATAGTAAATAGAGAGAAAGAAAAGAAAAGTATTTTTTTATTGTACATTTTTTTTAGTACTAATATTAGATGCACTCTCGGCTGACGATTAGCGATATGTACCCAGTCTAGTTACATATCGCGCTGCACCGCGATATGTTATACGGCGCTTCGGTGAAAATAATGTATGTATGTTGTCGGCGTAGTCGTGGCTTTTGCTATTTTCACATTTGCGATTTTTTTTCTCGGAAACGGTTAGAGTGGGACGATTGAAACTTTTTGGGTTTACAGAGGAATAGTAGGGGTACGTTGTGTAAAAATTTGGAATATACAGGGTGTGCCGGAAAAAAGTTATTAATTTTTAAAGTCGAGAAATATCGGGATCTCGTTGGCATTCAATACAGGCCACAAAAATTAGTTTTTTCGATTTAAACTTTTTCGACGCGTAGACGACCGTGGGCTACAGAACCCTATTGTTCGTGAGCGCGATCGAAAGTTTGGAAGTAATTTTTTTGATTTTTTCAAAGTCAAAATTTGGTCGAAAATGGTACCTCTTGGATCGCTAATAAGTCGAATTGGGTGCATCCAATCGACATGCGGTTTGGATAATCGGTTAGGCCATCTCAAAATCTACCTTTTTCCAATATATCGTTCTATACCTAACTGGAATGGAAATTGCCGAAAATGGTAAGAAACTGGAAACCACAGTGTAAGGCGTGATTTTTTTTCTCCGTTTTTATTCCGTTTATTTTTTTTCGTACGGAAAACGATTTTTGATTGAAACGTTGTATACTTTAGCGGATAGAGCCGTCAAATTGTATTTAAGAGATATTTTTTGGTTTTTTTATCTTTAATACGGAAAAAACGGCAGCTTATGAACTTTTTCCCGTAATTTCTGTTGGCGTTGCACTGGTTTGCTTAAATAATTCTGCAAGTGTCTATAATATATAACATTTTGAATTTTTTCTTGGTACACTATATCAACGGATAAAGAAGCTTTAATTTGTATTATAAGCGATCTTTGGGAAAACATATTTTGTGGCTCAAAAAAATTAATTTATGATTTTTTTATAGGTTCCTTCACCAGAGGTTTTACTATATCGACTGTAGCTTATTCAATTTTTAACAAAACCGTTTTATTTTTTTCTCAAAATATGCGCTGATTACTTCTCAATATTCCTGCATGTCCAAACTTATCAAAATATATTCGCAAATTTGAGCAAAGTTGCTTTTTTGGGTGCGGAAACAGGCACAATTTTCAAATTCTAACACCATTCGATTTAGAAAAAGTTGGCCATGGTTTTACCACGTGCGTCTTCCTGAACTTTAACTTTTATACCATCTGTCAAAAATAGGTGAAAAATGCGATTTCCAAATTGATTTTTTAGAGGAATAAGACCATTTAGACTACGTCTTTTGTGGGAAATACCTACCTTGAACCTTTATCTTTTTCGTTTGACCAAAAATAAGGGGGAAAATATCGCATTTATCCCGTACTTGTAATAATAAAAATGGCTTGCAGGAGGCATATTAACTTCAGTTTTTATAGTTTTTATAATATTTGGACAGTATTTAATGTATGAAACACCTGTCTTGGACCTTTTTCTTTGCGGTTGACCAAAAATAATTGAAAAAAGTGTATTATTTGTGTGTGTCTTCAATACTCAACGTTCTATGTAATATCGAATACGTCATTAATATCCTATTTACCACAAATCACTCTCTAAGCTTCGGTAGCGTAGTAGTAGAGGCTGTTGATTTTGGAGACGAAGGTCGAGGGTTCAAACCCCACTGTTTTTTTTCTTTTTTTTAAAGTTTTTTTTTTTAATGTCGTTATTTAGGTACTGAAAATTTTTTAAATTTTGGATTCTTACAGCTATAATAATCTATACGAAAAAGCTAAAAAAAAATTACACTTACCTGTCAAAATCTGACAGCTGTAGTATAGAACTTTGTTATTTAGGTACTGAATTTTTTTTAAATTTCGGATTCTTACAGCTATAATCCTAGATACAAGAAAAGCTTAAAAAAAAATTGATATTTACCTGTCAAAATGACAGCTGTCGTATAGAACTTTGTTATTTAGGAACTGAGAAATTTTTTAATTTAGGATTCTTACAGCTATAACCCTCGTTACAAAAAATCTAAAAAAAAAATTGACACTTACCTGTCAAAATTTGACAGCTATCGTATAAAACTGTGTCATTTAGTTACTGACAAATTTTTAAATTTAGGATTCTTACAGCTATAACCCTCGTTACAAAAAATCTAAAAAAAAAATTGACACTTACCTGTCAAAATTTGACAGCTATCGTATAGAACTTTGTTATTTAGGGACCTGATAATTTTATAATTTCGGACTCTTACAGCTATAACTCTCGCTACGAAAAAGCTAAAAAAAAATTGACACTTACCTGTCAAAATTTGACAGCTGTCGTATGGAACTTTGTTATTTAATCACTGAAAAATTTTTAAATTTCGGATTTGTACAGCTATAATCCTCTATATGAAAAAAGATTAAAAAAATTTACACCCGCCTGTCATAATTTGACAGCTGTCGTATAGAACTTTGTTATTTGGGTACTGAAAATTTTTTTAAATTTAGGATTATTACAGCTATAACCCTCGCTACAAAAAAGCTAAAAAATAATTGACAATTACCTTTCAAAATTTGACAGCTGTCGTATAAAACTTTGTTATTTAGGTACTGAAAAAGTTTTTAATTTAGGATTTTTACAGCTATAATCGTCGCTACGAAAAAGCTAAAAAAAAATGACACTTACCTGTCAAAGTAACAGCTGTCGTATTATTAAACGAACGAACTAAAACAGTGCCGTGCCCGAAGGGCTCGGCACAATAATATTTCTATATATCCCACATTGCGAGTTTAAAGAGCACCTATAAATATCAATATCATAATATTAAATATCATATATCTCCGTAACGAAAAGTCGTAGCGAATCAAGCGAGGCGGCATTGGAAATGGAACTTTGAGCACTATACGGCGCCGTCTCCGAAAACTACCTATCTATACGAGAAAACGGAAATTTTGCATCATTGTCTAGTTTTGGTCAGTTGTTATAATGACAAATTGGCGCAGGAAGGTGAGGCAAAAAAAGCAACAATGTATATAACTAATAAGTAGCATCTTTATGAGATCTTCACTTTAAGTTTTTAGAAATTTTTTGTAGGTCTTATAGTTTTTGAGATATGGAATTAAAAGTGGTTTTCATGTATTTGCCAATATCTCGAAACTGATAGAACTTAGATAGAAACTCTTTAAATAAAAAATTTGCCTTTTTCTATTGTCCAGATAAAACGTTATATTAACTTTTGTTCCAAAGGCCGTAATAAGGGACGTATTGAGGAAACTGTGAAAACCGACCAAAAAATCCGAGTTTTCTGGATTTTTTTTTTAAATTCATAGAATTGTTATTTATCATATTTTCTTCGCTACTTTCGGGTTTTACGTTATTTTTGATGGAAATGTACCGAAAAATTGACTTATTTGCGAATTTTAAATTTTGGCTTTTTTTCCATGTATGCTCAGGAAAATGCTATGGAATCCATAAAAGACCATTTTCCTCGGAAACTAAAAGAGATACGGCAACAATGTATATAACTAATAAGTAGCATCCTTAAGAGATCTTTACTATAAGTTCTTAGAAATTTTTTGTACGTCTTATAGTTTTTGAGATATGGATTTAAAAGTGGTTTTCATGTATTTGCCAATATCTCGAAACTGATAGAACTTAGATAGAAACTCTTTAAATAAAAAATTTGCCTTTTTCTATTGTCCAGATAAAACGTTATATTAACTTTTGTTCCAAAGGCCGTAATAAGGGACGTATTGAGGAAACTGTGAAAACCGACCAAAAAATCCGAGTTTTCTGGATTTTTTTTTTAAATTCATAGAATTGTTATTTATCATATTTTCTTCGCTACTTTCGGGTTTTACGTTATTTTTGATGGAAATGTACCGAAAAATTGACTTATTTGCGAATTTTAAATTTTGGCATTTTTTCCATGTATGCTCAGGAAAATGCTATGGAATCCATAAAAGACCATTTTCCTCGGAAACTAAAAGAGATACGGCAACAATGTTTATAACTAATAAGTAGCATCCTTAAGAGATCTTTACTATAAGTTCTTAGAAATTTTTTGTACGTCTTATAGTTTTTGAGATATGGATTTAAAAGTGGTTTTCATGTATTTGCCAATATCTCGAAACTGATAGAACTTAGATAGAAACTCTTTAAATAAAAAATTTGCCTTTTTCTATTGTCCAGATAAAACGTTATATTAACTTTTGTTCCAAAGGCCGTAATAAGGGACGTATTGAGGAAACTTTGAAAACCGACAAAAAAATCCGAGTTTTCTGGATATTTTTTTAAAAATTCATAGAATTATTAATTATCATATTTTCTTCGCTATTTTTGGGTTCTACGTTATTTTTGATGGAAATGTACCGAAAAATTGACATATTTGCGAATTTTAAATTTTGGCATTTTTTCCATGTATATGCTCAGGAAAATGCTATGAAATCCATAAAAGACCATTTTCCTCGGAAACTGAAAGAGATACGGCAACAATGTATATAACTAATAAGTAGCATCCTTAAGAGATCTTTACTTTAAGTTCGGTTTTCATATATTAGCCAATATCTCGAAACTGATAAAGCTTAGATAGAACCTCTTCAAATAAAAAAGTTGCCTTTTTCTATGGTCCAGATAAAAGGTTATATTGATTTCTATTCTAAAAGCGATAATAAGGGACGTATTGGCTCGGCACAATAATATTTCTACAAATTTATTAGCTGATAATTGATAGCTTCCATGTAAGAATAATTTTTTGCTTATGTTTTAATCGATTGAATACTTACATATTTTTATAGAGCAAATATGGAAAGTATATCCCACATTGCACAAAGGTGTGCGAGTTTAAAGAGCACCTAAACGGCGCCGTCTCAGAAAACTACCTATCTATACGAGAAAACGGAAATTTTGCACCATTGTGTAGTTTTGGTCAGTTGTTATAATGACAATTTGGCGATATGTTTTCCCTTCACGTTCCGCAGGAAGGTGAGGCAAAAAAAGCAATAGTAAATAGAAAAAAAGAAAAGAAAAGTATTTTTTTATTGTAAATTTTTGTAAATCTTTTTAGTACTAATATTAGATGCACTCTCGGCTGACGATTAGCGATATGTACCCAGTCTAGTATTATATACGGCGGCTACATTTTAAATAAATTGTCGTCGTCAGTTTCGACATTTTCACATTTGCGATTTCTTTTCTCGGAAACGGTAAGAGTGGGACGATTGAAACTTTTTCAGTTTAGAGAGGAATAGTGGAGGTACGTTGTGTGAAAATTTCGAATATACAGGGTATGCCGGAAAAAAGTTATTATTTTTTAAAGTCGATAATTATCGGATTCTCGTTGGGATTCGATACAGTTCGTAAAAATGAGTTTTTTTGATTTAAACTTTTTCGACGCGTAGACGACCGTGAGCTACAGAACCCTATTGTTTGTGAGCGCGATCGAAAGTTTGGAAGTAATTTTTCTGATTTTTCTAAAGTTGAAAATTGATCAAAAATGGTACCTCTTGGATCGCTAATAAGTCGAATTGGGTGCATCCGATCAACATTCGGTTTTGATAATCGTTTAGGCTATCTCAAAAACTACCTTTTTCCAATATATCGTTCTATACCTAACTGGAATGCAAATGATCAAAAATTGTAAGAAACTGGAAAGCGTGATTTTTTCGCAGTTTTTATTTTTTTTCGTACGGAAAACGACTTTTGATCGAAACGTTGTATACTTTAGCGGATAGAGCTCTTCAAATTGTATTTTAAAGATATTTTTCGTTTCTTTATCTTTAATACGGAAAAAACGACAGCCTATGAATTTTTTCCAGTAATTTCTGTTGGCGTCGCACTGGTTTGTTAAATACTTCTGCAAGTGTCTATAAATATAACTTTTTGAATTTTTTCTTGATCCACCATATCAACCGATAAACAAGCTTAAGTTTGCATAGTAAACGCGCTCTGAAAAAACATCATTTGTGGCTCAAAAAAATTAATTTATAATTTATTTTTTTTTTATCAAGAGATATTTTTATCCGACGTTTTACTATATCGACTAGCTTATTCAATTTTTAACAAAACCGTTTTATTTTTTCCCAAAAGACGCGCTGATTTATTCTCAACACCTCTACATATCCAAACTTATTAAACTATATTCGTAAGTTTAAGAAAAAACGAGTTTTTGAGTGCGGAAACAAGCAAAATTTGCAAATTCTAATACCATTCAATTTTGACTGGAGTGCTTTGACTGCTTTGGTTAATGTAAGTAAATTAATTCTAAAAAACCGGCTGTCAAAAATGGCGAAAAATTGGTGTTTTGAGCTTGACTTGCTAGACTAATAAGAAGATTTCCAGATTTTAAATCGGATGGAATATCTACCTTGAACCTTCTTCTAATTTTATTGACCAAAATATTTGCCAAAATGTTTCAGAAATAGTTGTAATCTCGATTTTAAAGATGACGTTCCGACATTGAAAATGCATCGCCACGTGGTGGGAGGCTGTTCGATATTTCGATATTCGCGAATTTTTTTCTCGGAAACGGTTAGAGCAAAACGATAAAAAATTTCTGGACGTAGAGAGGAATAGTAGGGGCACGTTCTGGGAACAATTTCCAATATACAGGGTGTACCGGAAAAAAGTTATTTAAGTCAAAGTTGAAAAATATGTTTTTTTTTCGTTGTAGCGCGATACAGGTGGCAAAAATCATTTTAATCGATTTAAACTTTTTTGGCATGTAGACGATGTTGGGCTACAAAACACTGTTGTTTGCGAACGCGATCGAAAGTTGGAAAGTCAATTTTTTGATTTTTTTAAAAATCAATGTAGAGTCATGTTGGATCGTTAATAAATCGAATTGGGTGCGTCTAACACACTTTTGGTTTGGAGATTAGCTTAGGTCATCTTAAATACTACTTTTTTTCAAATATATTTTTCTATACCTACCGGTAATAAAAAGGGTGCAAATTATAAAAAAGTAAGAATTACTATTTAAGAAACGATTCTTTTACGGTTATCATTGTTTTTTGTACGAAAAACAACTTTTGATCGAAATGTTATATATTATAGTATTTGTAGAATTATACCGTTTTAATCCTAAATTGAAAATTAACTGTCAAAATAACAGCTGTCGTATAGAACTTTGTTATTTGGGAACTGAAAAAATTTTCAATTTAGGATTCTTACAGCTATAATCCTCGTTACGAAAAAGCTAAAAAAAAAATTGACACTTAACTGTCAAAATCTTACAGCTGTCGTATAAAACTTTGTTATTTATTAACTGAAAATTTTTTCAACTTAGGATTCTTACAGCTATAGCCCTCGCTATGAAAAAGGTTAAAAAAAAATTGACGCTTACCTGTCAAAATTTGACAGCTGTTGTGTAGAACTTTGTTACCTCTGAAATTTTTTTAAATTTTGGACTCTTACAGCTATACTCTCAGATACAAAAAAAAGCTTTAAAAAACTTGACTTTTACCTGTCAAAATGGTAGCTGTCGTATAAAACTTTCTTATTTACCAAAATAATCATAAATATGATTGAATTTCAGATTCTTACAGCGTCAATCATCAGTACGAAACAAACGAACTTGAGCAGTAAAAAATTACACATACTTATATTTTTATTGCGACCTGAGTTGTGAAGAAATTACACATATTTTATTGAACACGAATCGAAGTGCTTAACAGTTAGGGCTTGCTAACAAATGGTTTTGTCAAAAGTATAAAATTAAATGAACGAACTCGAGCAGTGCCGTGCCCGAAGGGCTCGGCACAATAATATTTCCACAAATTTATTAGCTGATAATGTGATAATGAAATATGAAAAGTATATCCCACATTGCACAAAGGTGTGCGAGTTTAAAAGCACCTATAAATGTCCATATCAATATCATAATATTAAATAACATATATTTCAGTAATGAAAAGTCGTAGCGAATCGAGCGAGACGGCAATGGAAATAGGACGTCGAGCAATATACGATGCCGTCTTCAAAAACTACCTATCTATACGAGAAACCGGAAATTTTGCATCCGTTTTTTTATTTTTTATTTTTTGTTAGTTGTTATAATGACAATTTGGCGATATGTTTCCCCTTCACGTTCCGCAGGAAGGTGAGGTAAAAAAAGCAATAGTAAATAGAGAAAAGGAAAAGAAAATAATTTTTTTAGTACTAATATTAGATGCACTCTCGGCTGACGATTAGCGATATGTACCCAGTCTAGTTACATATCGCGCTACAACGCGATATGTTATACGGCGCTTCGGTGAAAATAATGTGCGTATGTTGTCGGCGTCGTCGTCGTCGTCGTCGCCGTCAGTTTCGACATTTTCACATTTGCGATTTTTTTTCTCGGAAACGGTTAGAGTGGGACGATTGAAACTTTTTGGGTTTAGAGAGGAATAGTGGGGGTATGTTGTGTAAAAATTTCGAATATACAGGGTGTGCCGGAAAAAAGTTATTAATTTTTAAAGTCGAGAAATATCGGGATCTCGTTGGCATTCAATACAGGCCACAAAAATTAGTTTTTTCGATTTAAACTTTTTAGACGCGTAGACGACCGTGGGCTACAGAACCCTATTGTTTGTGAGCGCGATCGAAAGTTTGGAAGTAATTTTTTTGAATTTTTCAAAGTCAAAATTTGGTCGAAAATGGTACCTCTTGGATCGCTAATAAGTCGAATTGGGTGCATCCGATGTACATTCGGTTTGGATAATCGGTTAGGCCATCTCAAAAACTACCTTTTTCCAATATATCGTTCTATACCTAACTGGAATGGAAATTGCCGAAAATGGTAAGAAACTGGAAACCACAGTGTAAGGCGTGATTTTTTTTCTCCGTTTTTATTCCGTTTATTTTTTTTCGTACGGAAAACGATTTTTGATTGAAACGTTGTATACTTTAGCGGATAGAGCCGTCAAATTGTATTTAAGAGATATTTTTTGGTTTTTTTATCTTTAATACGGAAAAAACGGCAGCTTATGAACTTTTTCCCGTAATTTCTGTTGGCGTTGCACTGGTTTGCTTAAATAATTCTGCAAGTGTCTATAATATATAACATTTTGAATTTTTTCTTGGTACACTATATCAACGGATAAAGAAGCTTTAATTTGTATTATAAGCGATCTTTGGGAAAACATATTTTGTGGCTCAAAAAAATTAATTTATGATTTTTTTATAGGTTCCTTCACCAGAGGTTTTACTATATCGACTGTAGCTTATTCAATTTTTAACAAAACCGTTTTATTTTTTTCTCAAAATATGCGCTGATTACTTCTCAATATTCCTGCATGTCCAAACTTATCAAAATATATTCGCAAATTTGAGCAAAGTTGCTTTTTTGGGTGCGGAAACAGGCACAATTTTCAAATTCTAACACCATTCGATTTAGAAAAAGTTGGCCATGGTTTTACCACGTGCGTCTTCCTGAACTTTAACTTTTATACCATCTGTCAAAAATAGGTGAAAAATGCGATTTCCAAATTGATTTTTTAGAGGAATAAGACCATTTAGACTACGTCTTTTGTGGGAAATACCTACCTTGAACCTTTATCTTTTTCGTTTGACCAAAAATAAGGGGGAAAATATCGCATTTATCCCGTACTTGTAATAATAAAAATGGCTTGCAGGAGGCATATTAACTTCAGTTTTTATAGTTTTTATAATATTTGGACAGTATTTAATGTATGAAACACCTGTCTTGGACCTTTTTCTTTGCGGTTGACCAAAAATAATTGAAAAAAGTGTATTATTTGTGTGTGTCTTCAATACTCAACGTTCTATGTAATATCGAATACGTCATTAATATCCTATTTACCACAAATCACTCTCTAAGCTTCGGTAGCGTAGTAGTAGAGGCTGTTGATTTTGGAGACGAAGGTCGAGGGTTCAAACCCCACTGTTTTTTTTCTTTTTTTTAAAGTTTTTTTTTTTAATGTCGTTATTTAGGTACTGAAAATTTTTTAAATTTTGGATTCTTACAGCTATAATAATCTATACGAAAAAGCTAAAAAAAAATTACACTTACCTGTCAAAATCTGACAGCTGTAGTATAGAACTTTGTTATTTAGGTACTGAATTTTTTTTAAATTTCGGATTCTTACAGCTATAATCCTAGATACAAGAAAAGCTTAAAAAAAAATTGATATTTACCTGTCAAAATGACAGCTGTCGTATAGAACTTTGTTATTTAGGAACTGAGAAATTTTTTAATTTAGGATTCTTACAGCTATAACCCTCGTTACAAAAAATCTAAAAAAAAATTGACACTTACCTGTCAAAATTTGACAGCTATCGTATAAAACTGTGTCATTTAGGTACTGACAAATTTTTAAATTTAGGATTCTTACAGCTATAACCCTCGTTACAAAAAATCTAAAAAAAAAATTGACACTTACCTGTCAAAATTTGACAGCTATCGTATAGAACTTTGTTATTTAGGGACCTGATAATTTTATAATTTCGGACTCTTACAGCTATAACTCTCCCTACGAAAAAGCTAAAAAAAAATTGACACTTACCTGTCAAAATTTGACAGCTGTCGTATGGAACTTTGTTATTTAATCACTGAAAAATTTTGAAATTTCGGATTTGTACAGCTATAATCCTCTATATGAAAAAAGATTAAAAAAATTTACACCCGCCTGTCATAATTTGACAGCTGTCGTATAGAACTTTGTTATTTGGGTACTGAAAATTTTTTTAAATTTAGGATTATTACAGCTATAACCCTCGCTACAAAAAAGCTAAAAAATAATTGACAATTACCTTTCAAAATTTGACAGCTGTCGTATAAAACTTTGTTATTTAGGTACTGAAAAAGTTTTTAATTTAGGATTTTTACAGCTATAATCGTCGCTACGAAAAAGCTAAAAAAAAATGACACTTACCTGTCAAAGTAACAGCTGTCGTATTATTAAACGAACGAACTAGAACAGTGCCGTGCCCGAAGGGCTCGGCACAATAATATTTCTATATATCCCACATTGCGAGTTTAAAGAGCACCTATAAATATCAATATCATAATATTAAATATCATATATCTCCGTAACGAAAAGTCGTAGCGAATCGAGCGAGGCGGCATTGGAAATGGAACTTTGAGCACTATACGGCGCCGTCTCCGAAAACTACCTATCTATACGAGAAAACGGAAATTTTGCATCATTGTCTAGTTTTGGTCAGTTGTTATATTGACAAATTGGCGCAGGAAGGTGAGGCAAAAAAAGCAACAATGTATATAACTAATAAGTAGCATCTTTATGAGATCTTCACTTTAAGTTTTTAGAAATTTTTTGTAGGTCTTATAGTTTTTGAGATATGGAATTAGAAGTGGTTTTCATGTATTTGCCAATATCTCGAAACTGATAGAACTTAGATAGAAACTCTTTAAATAAAAAATTTGCCTTTTTCTATTGTCCAGATAAAACGTTATATTAACTTTTGTTCCAAAGGCCGTAATAAGGGACGTATTGAGGAAACTGTGAAAACCGACCAAAAAATCCGAGTTTTCTGGATTTTTTTTTTAAATTCATAGAATTGTTATTTATCATATTTTCTTCGCTACTTTCGGGTTTTACGTTATTTCTGATGGAAATGTACCGAAAAATTGACTTATTTGCGAATTTTAAATTTTGGCATTTTTTCCATGTATGCTCAGGAAAATGCTATGGAATCCATAAAAGACCATTTTCCTCGGAAACTAAAAGAGATACGGCAACAATGTATATAACTAATAAGTAGCATCCTTAAGAGATCTTTACTATAAGTTCTTAGAAATTTTTTGTACGTCTTATAGTTTTTGAGATATGGATTTAAAAGTGGTTTTCATGTATTTGCCAATATCTCGAAACTGATAGAACTTAGATAGAAACTCTTTAAATAAAAAATTTGCCTTTTTCTATTGTCCAGATAAAACGTTATATTAACTTTTGTTCCAAAGGCCGTAATAAGGGACGTATTGAGGAAACTGTGAAAACCGACCAAAAAATCCGAGTTTTCTGGATTTTTTTTTTAAATTCATAGAATTGTTATTTATCATATTTTCTTCGCTACTTTCGGGTTTTACGTTATTTTTGATGGAAATGTACCAAAAAATTGACTTATTTGCGAATTTTAAATTTTGGCATTTTTTCCATGTATGCTCAGGAAAATGCTATGGAATCCATAAAAGACCATTTTCCTCGGAAACTAAAAGAGATACGGCAACAATGTATATAACTAATAAGTAGCATCCTTAAGAGATCTTTACTATAAGTTCTTAGAAATTTTTTGTACGTCTTATAGTTTTTGAGATATGGATTTAAAAGTGGTTTTCATGTATTTGCCAATATCTCGAAACTGATAGAACTTAGATAGAAACTCTTTAAATAAAAAATTTGCCTTTTTCTATTGTCCAGATAAAACGTTATATTAACTTTTGTTCCAAAGGCCGTAATAAGGGACGTATTGAGGAAACTTTGAAAACCGACAAAAAAATCCGAGTTTTCTGGATATTTTTGTAAAAATTCATAGAATTGTTAATTATCATATTTTCTTCGCTATTTTCGGGTTTTACGTTATTTTTGATGGAAATGTACCGAAAAATTGACTTATTTGCGAATTTTAAATTTTGGCATTTTTTCCATGTATATGCTCAGGAAAATGCTATGAAATCCATAAAAGACCATTTTCCTCGGAAACTGAAAGAGATACGGCAACAATGTATATAACTAATAAGTAGCATCCTTAAGAGATCTTTACTTTAAGTTCGGTTTTCATATATTAGCCAATATCTCGAAACTGATAAAGCTTAGATAGAACCTCTTCAAATAAAAAAGTTGCCTTTTTCTATGGTCCAGATAAAAGGTTATATTGATTTCTATTCTAAAAGCGATAATAAGGGACGTATTGGCTCGGCACAATAATATTTCTACAAATTTATTAGCTGATAATTGATAGCTTCCATGTAAGAATAATTTTTTGCTTATGTTTTAATCGATTGAATACTTACATATTTTTATAGAGCAAATATGGAAAGTATATCCCACATTGCACAAAGGTGTGCGAGTTTAAAGAGCACCTAAACGGCGCCGTCTCAGAAAACTACCTATCTATACGAGAAAACGGAAATTTTGCACCATTGTGTAGTTTTGGTCAGTTGTTATAATGACAATTTGGCGATATGTTTTCCCTTCACGTTCCGCAGGAAGGTGAGGCAAAAAAAGCAATAGTAAATAGAAAAAAAGAAAAGAAAAGTATTTTTTTATTGTAAATTTTTGTAAATCTTTTTAGTACTAATATTAGATGCACTCTCGGCTGACGATTAGCGATATGTACCCAGTCTAGTTACATATCGCGCAAACACGCGATATGTTATACGGCGCTTCGGCGCGAAATCACGACAATCCTGACTGCTCTTGATACTCCGCCTATATAGGCGCTTCGGTAAAAATAATGTATGTATGTTGTCGTCGTGGCTTTTGCTATTTTCACATTTGCGATTTTTTTTCTCGGAAACGGTTAGAGTGGGACGATTAAAACTTTTTGGGTTTAGAGAGGAATAGTGGGGGTACGTTGTGTAAAAATTTCGAACATACAGGGTGTACCGGAAAAAAGTTATTAAACGTCAAAGTCGAAAAAAGTCGGGTTTCACGCGGCCCACACCGTGGTCCCAGGAATGAACTTGATCGATTGAAACTTTTTGGACGTGTACAGGACCGCGAGTTACAGAACCCTATTGTTTGTGAGCACGATCGAGAGATTGGAAGTAATTTTTTTGATTTTTTCAAAGTCAAAATTTGGTCGAAAATGGTACCTCTTGGATCGCTAATAAGTCGAATTGGGTGCATCCAATCGACATTCGGTTTGGATAATCGGTTAGGCCATCTCAAAATCTACCTTTTTCCAATATATCGTTCTATACCTAACTGGAATGGAAATTGCCGAAAATTGTAAGAAAGTGGAAATCATAAAGTTAGGCCTGATTTTTTCACGGTTTTTATTTTTTTTCGTACTGAAAACGATTTTTGATCGAAACGTTGTGAACTTTAGCGGATAGAGCTCGTCAAATTGTATTTAAGAGATATCTTTTCGTTTCTTTATCTTTAATACGGAAAAAACGGCAGCTTTTTTTTTTACTATATCGACTGTAGCTTATTCAATTTTTAACAAAACCGTTTTATTTTTTTCTCAAAAAATGCGCTGATTACTTCGCAACACCTCTACATATTCAAAATCATTAAAATATATTCGCAAAATTGAGAAAAGTCGCTTTTTGGGTGCGGAAACAGGCACAATTTTCAATTTCTAACACCATTCGATTTAGAAAAAGTTGGCCATGGTTTTACCACGTGCGTTTTCCTGAACTTTAACTTTTATACCATCTGTCAAAAATAGGTGAAAAATGCGATTTCCAAATTGATTTTTTAGAGGAATAAGAACATTTAGACTATGTCTTTTGTGGGAAATACCTACCTTGAACCTTTATCTTTTTCGTTTGACCAAAAATAAGGGGGAAAATATCGCATTTATACGCGTACTTGTAATAATAAAAATAGCTTGCAGGAGGCATATTAACTTCAATTTTTATACTTTTTATAATATTCGGAGAGTATTTAATGTATGAAATACCTGTCTTGGACCTTTTTCTTTGCGGTTGACCAAAAATAATTGAAAAAAGTGTATTATTTGTGTGTATCTTCAATACTCAACGTTCTATGTAATATCGAATACGTCATTAATATCCTATTTACCACAAATCAATCTGCAAGCTTCGGTGGCGTAGTACTAAAGACTGTTGATTTTGGAGACGAAGGTCGAGGGTTCAAGCCCCAGTGTTTTTTTTTCTTTTTTTTTAATTTTTTTTTTAATGTCGTTATTTTAGGTACTGAAAATTTTTTAAATTTTGGATTCTTACAGCTATAATAATCTATACGAAAAAGCTAAAAAAAAATTACACTTACCTGTCAAAATCTGACAGCTGTAGTATAGAACTTTGTTATTTAGGTACTGAAATTTTTTTAAATTTCGGATTCTTACAGCTATAATCCTAAATACAAGAAAAGCTTAAAAAAAAATTGATATTTACCTGTCAAAATGACAGCTGTCGTATAGAACTTTGTTATTTAGGAACTGAGAAATTTTTTAATTTAGGATTCTTACAGCTATAACCCTCGTTACAAAAAATCTAAAAAAAAATTGACACTTACCTGTCAAAATTTGACAGCTATCGTATAAAACTGTGTTATTTAGGTACTGACAAATTTTTAAATTTAGGACTCTTACAGCTATAACCCTCGTTACAAAAAATCAAAAAAAAAATTGACACTTACCTGTCAAAATTTGACAGCTATTGTATAGAACTTTGTTATTTAGGGACCTGATAATTTTATAATCTCGGACTCTTACAGTTATAACTCTCGCTACGAAAAAGCTAAAAAAAAATTGACACTTTACTGTCAAAATTTGACAGCTCTCGTATAGAACTTTGTTATTTAGGTACTGAAAATTTTTTCAATTTGGGATTCTTACAGCTATAATCCTCGTTACGAAAAAACTTTTAAAAAATTGACACTTACCTGTCAAAATTTGACAGCTGTCGTATGGAACTTTGTTATTTAATCACTGAAAAATTTTTAAATTTTGGATTTGTACAGCTATAATCCTCTATATGAAAAAAGATTAAAAAAATTTACACCCGCCTGTCATAATTTGACAGCTGTCGTATAGAACTTTGTTATTTTGGTACTGAAATTTTTTTTAATTTAGGATTATTACAGCTATAACCCTCGCTACGAAAAAGCTAAAAAATAATTGACAATTACCTTTCAAAATTTGACAGCTGTCGTATAAAACTTTGTTATTTAGGTACTGAATTTTTTTTTAATTTAAGATTTTTACATCTATAATGCTAGATACAAGAAAAGCTTTAAAAAAAATTACATTTACCTGTCAAAATGACAGCTGTCCTATAAAACTTTGTTATTTAGGAATTCAAAAATTTTTTTATTTAGGATTCTTACAGCTGTAATTCTAGATACAAGAAAAGGGTTAAAAAAATTGACACTTACCTGTCAAAATTTGACAGCTGTTGTATTCAACTTTGTTATTTAGGTACTGAAAATTTTTTAAATTTTGGGATCTTACAGCTATAATCCTAGATACATGAAACGCTTAAAATAAACTTGACATTTACCTGTCAAAATAACAGCTGTCGTATAGAACTTTGTTATTTACGTACTGAAAATTTTTGAATTTCAGATTCTTACAGCGTCAATCCTCAGTACGAAAAAAACGAACTTGGGTAGTGAAAAATTACACATATGTTTTTATTGCCACCTGGGTTGTGAAGAAACCACAATATTTTTTTATCGCGAATCGAAATTCTTTACAATTAGGGCTTGCTAACAAATGGTTTTGTGAAAAGAATAAAATAAAACGAACGAACTTAAACAGTGCCGTGCCCGAAGGGCTCGGCACAATAATATTTTCACAAATTTATTAGCTGATAATGTGATTATGATAATGAAATATGGAACGTATATCCCACATTGCACAAAGGTGTGTGAGTTTAAAAAGCACCTATAAATGTCAATATCATAATATTAAATATCATATATTTCCGCAACGAAAGGTCGTAGCGAATCGAGCGAGACGGCATTGGAAATAGGACGTCGGCCACTATACGATGCCGTCTCCAAAAACTACCTATCTATACGAAAAAATGGAAATTTTGCACCATTTTCTGGTTTTGGTCAGTTGTTATAATGACAATTTGGCGATATGTTTCTCCTTCACGTTCCGCAGGAAGGTGAGGCAAAAAAAGCAATAGTAAATAGAGAGAAAGAAAAGAAAAGTATTTTTTTATTGTAAATTTTTTTTAGTACTAATATTAGATGCACTCTCGGCTGACGATTAGCGATATGTACCCAGTCTAGTATTATATACGTCTCTTCCGCGCGGAATCTCGAAAACCCCGATCAGCTCTTGAACAATTTCGTCTATGTAAGACATTTTCACAGTTGCGATTTTTTTTTCTCGGAAACGGTTAGAGTGGGACGATTGAAACTTTTAGGGTTTAGATAGGAATAGTGGGGGTACATTGTGTAAAAATTTCGAATATACAGGGTGTGCCGAAAAAAAGTTATTAATTTTTAAAGTGGAGAAATATCGGGATCTCGTTGGCATTCGACACAGGTCGTAAAAATGAGTTTTTTTGATTTAAACTTTTTCGGCGCATAGACGACCGTCGGCTACAGAAGCCTATTGTTTGCCAAGGCGATCGGAAGTTGGGAAGTCAATTTTCTGATTTTTTTTAAATCAATGTAGGGGCATGTTGGATCGATAATAAATCGAATTGCGTGCGTCCCACATATTTTTGGTTTGGAGATTCGCTTAGGTCATCTCAAATACTACTTTTTTCAAATATATTGTTCTAATTGACACTTACCTGTCAAAATTTGACAGCTATGGTATAAAACTTTGTTATTTAGGAACTGAAAAAATTTTCAATTTAGGATTCTTACAGTAGTAACTCTCGCTACGAAAAAGCTAAAAAAAAATTGAAACTTACCTGTCAAAATCTGACAGCTGTCGTATAAAACTTTGTTATTTAGATACTGAAATTTTTTTAAATTTCGGATTCTTACATATATAATGCAAGATACAAGAAAAGCTTTAAAAAAAAATTACAGTTACCTGTCAAAATGACAGCTGTCGTATAAAACTTTTAAAGAGCACCTATATGGCGCCGTCTCAGAAAACTACCTATCTATACGAGAAAACGGAAATTTTGCATCATTGTGTAGTTTTGGTCAGTTGTTATAATGACAATTTGGCGATATGTTTTCCCTTCACGTTCCGCAGGAAGGTGAGGCAAAAAAAGCAATAGAAAACATAGAAAAAAGAAACTAAGAAAAATACTTTTTAAATACAAATTTTTAGTACTAATAATAGATGCACTCTCGGCTGACGATTAGCGATATGTACCCAGTACGATTTTATGAATTTTTAAAAAAATACCAAAAATCTAATATTTCTGCCAGTTTTTACATTTTCCTCAATACGTCCCTTACTATCGCTTTTAGAATAGAAATTAATATAACTTTTTATATGGAGAATAGAAAAAGGCTACTTTTTTATTTAAAAAGTTTTTATCTAAGTTTTATCAGTTCCGAGATATTGCCAAATATATGAAAACCACTTTTAATTCCATATCTCAAAAACTATAAGACCTACAAAAAATTACTAAGAACTTAAAGTGAAGATCTCGTAAGGATGCTACTTAATAGTTATATACATTGTTGCCATATCTCTTATACTTTCCGAGGAAAATGTTACCTTATTGATTTCATCAAATTTTCATGACTATATTTATTACATGAAAAAATTTCAAAAATTTAAAATTCGAAAATATGACAACTTTTCTATAAATCTTCATCGAAAATAACGTAAAACTCAAAAATAGCAAAGAAAAAATACAAAATAACGTTTTTATGAATTTTTTTAAGAAAATCAAAAATTATACGTAATTGATAAGACCATCCTTGGTTGTAAAAACTATGCCTAATCTTTGGTTGTGAAAAAACTGTGCCTAAACTTTGGTTGTGAAAAAACTATGCCTAATCTTTGTTTGTTATAAAACTATGCCTAATCTTTGGTTGTGAAAAAACGATGCCTAAACTTTGGTTGTGAAAAAACGATGCCCAATCTTTGGTTGTGAAAAAACTATGCCATAATATTTGTTTGTCATAAGACTATGCCGTAATCTTTGTTTGTCATAAGACTATGCCTTAAAATTTGTTTGTCATAAAAATATACATAATCTTTGGTTGTTATAAAAACTATGCCATAATATTTGTTTGTCATAAGACTATGCACTAATGTTTGTTTGTCATAAGACTATGCCAAAATCTTTGAATGTCATAAGACTATGCCATAATCTTTGTTTGTCATAAGACTATGCCTTAAACTTTTTTTTGTCATAAGACTATGCCATAATCTTTGTTTGTCATAAGACCATGCCTTAAAATTTGTTTGTCATAAAAATATACATAATCTTTGGTTGTTATAAAACTATGCCATAATACTTGTTTGTCATAAGGCTATGCACTAATGTTTGTTTGTCATAAGACTATGCCAAAATCTTTGTTTGTCATAAGACTATGCCTTAAACTTTGTTTGTCATAAGACTATGCCTTAAAATTTGTTTGTCATAAAAATATACATAATCTTTGGTTGTTATAAAACTATGCCATAATATTTGTTTGTCATAAGACTATGCCAAAATCTTTGAATGTCATAAGACTATGCCATAATCTTTGTTTGTCAGAAGACTATGCCTTAAACTTTGTTTGTCATAAGACTATGCCGTAATCTTTGTTTGTCATAAGAATATGCCTTAAAATTAGTTTGTCATAAAAATATACATAATCTTTGGTTGTTATAAAACTATGCCATAATATTTGTTTGTCATAAGACTATGCACTAATGTTTGTTTGTCATAAGACTATGCCAAAATCTTTGTTTGTCATAAGACTATGCCTTAAACTTTGTTTGTCATAAGACTATGCCACAATCTTTGTCATAAGACTATGCCATAATATTTGTTTGTCATAAGACTATGCCGTAATCTTTGTTTGTCATAAGACTATGCCTTAAAATTTGTTTGTCATAAAAAATATGCCATAATCTTTGTTTGTCATAAGACTATGCCATAATCTTCACCGATCTTTGGTTGTGAAAAAACTATGCATAATCTTTGATTGTTAAAAAACTATGCATAATCTCTGTAGTAATAATGATAATATTGTGTGAAATAACTAAGTACGTCGTAAAACATATAACGTAACATGAAAATGTACTTTATACCGCCGTTAGGCGGTATGACCCCACAAATAAAACTATACATATAGGTGGACAAAGAGATTGCAATATGGCCGACAGACGAGCGAGGCGGCATTGGAAACGGGACGTTGAGCACTATACGGCACCGCCTCCGAAAACTACCTATCTATACGAGAAAATGGAAATTTTGCACCATTGTCGCCTTTGGTCAGTTGTTATAATGACAATTTGGCGATATGTTTCCCCTTCACGTTCCGCAGGAAGGTGAGGCAAAAAAAGCAATAGTAAATAGAAAAAAAGAAAAGAAAAGTATTTTTTTATTCTAAATTTTTTTTTAGTACTAATATTAGATGCACTCTCGGCTGACGATTAGCGATATGTACCCAGTCTAGTTACATATCGCGCGAACACGCGATATGTTATTCGTCTCCTTCACTCGGAATCACGGCAACCCCGATTGACTCCTGAAAATTTTGCACTATATCGTCTGCTTCATTTGAAATATGTGCGTATGTTGTCCGTGTCGGCGTCGTCAGTTTCGACATTTTCACATTTGCGATTTTTTTTCTCGGAAACGGTTAATGTGGGACAATTGAAACTTTTTGGGTTTACAAAGGAATAGTGGGGGTACGTTGTGTGAAAATTTCGAATATACAGGGTGTGCCGGAAAAAAGTTATTAATTTTTAAAGTCGAGAAATATCGGGATCTCGTTGGCATTCGATACAGGCAACAAAAATTAGTTTTTTCGATTTAAACTTTTTCGACGCGTAGACGACCGTGGGCTACAGAACCCTATTGTTTGTGAGCGCGATCGAAAGTTTGGAAGTAATTTTTTTGATTTTTTCAAAGTCAAAATTTGGTCGAAAATGGTACCTCTTGGATCGCTAATAAGTCGAATTGGGTGCATCCAATCGACATTCGGTTTGGATAATCGGTTAGGCCATCTCAAAATCTACCTTTTTCCAATATATCGTTCTATACCTAACAGGAATAGAAATTGCCGAAAATTGTAAGAAAGTGGAAATCATAAAGTTGGGCCTGATTTTTTCACGGTTTTTATTTTTTTTCGTACTGAAAACGACTTTTGATCGAAACGTTGTAAACTTTAGCGGATAGAGCTCGTCAGATTGTATTTAAGAGATATTTTTTCGTTTCTTTATCTTTAATACGGAAAAAACGGCAGCTTTTTTTTTACTATATCGACTGTAGCTTATTCAAGTTTCAACAAAACCGTTTTATTTTTTTCTCAAAAAATGCGCTGATTACTTCGCAACACCTCTACATATTCAAAATCATTAAAATATATTCGCAAAATTGAGAAAAGTCGCTTTTTTGGGTGCGGAAACAGGCAAAATTTACAAATTCTAACACCATTCACTTTTGACTAAGAGTGCCTTGATATTGATGTATCTAAATTAATTATTAATTTTAAAAATCCGGCTGTCAAAAATGGCGAAAAATGGGTGTTTTCAGCGTGACTTGCTAGAATAATAAGAACATTTCCAGATTTTAAATCGGGTGGAATATCTACCTTGAACCTTCTTCTAATTTTACTGACCAAAATATTTGCCCAAAATGTTTCAGAAATGGTTCTAATCTCGATTTTAAAGATGGCGTTTCGACATTGATAATCCGTCGCCACGTGGTAGAAGGTTATTCGACATTTCGATATTCGCGAATTTTTTTTTCGGAAACGGTTAGAGCAAAACGATTCAAACTTTCTGGACGTAGAGAGGAATAGTCGGGGCACGTTCTGGGAATAATTTCAAATATACAGGGTGTACCGGAAAAAAGTTATTAAAGTCAAAGTTAAAAAATATGTTTTTTTTCGTTGTAGGGCGATGCAGGTGGCAAAAATCATTTTAATCGATTTAAACTTTTTCGACATGTAGACGACGTTGGGCTACAAAACACTGTTGTTTGCGAACGCGATCGAAAGTTGGGAAGTAATTTTTTTGATTTTTTTAAAATCAATGTAGGGTCATATTGGATCGTTAATAAATCGAATTGGGTGTGTCCGATATACTTTTGGTTTGGATATTCGTTTAGGTCATCTCAAATACTACTTTTTTCAAATATATTGTTCTATACCTAAACAGCATAGAAATGGTAGCAAATTATAAAAAATAAGAATTACTATTTAAGTATATGTAATTTGACAGCTGTCGTATAGAACTTTGTTATTTTGGTACTGAAAATTTTTTTAATTTAGTTTTATTACAGCTTTAACCCTCGCTACGAAAAAAGTTAAAATAAATTGACACTTACCTCTCAAAATCTGACAGGTATCGTATAAAACTCTGTTATCTAGGTAATGAATTTTTTTTTAAATTTGGGATTCTTACAGCTATAACCGTCGCTACGAAAAAGCTAAAAAAAAATTGACACTTACCTGTCAAAATCTGACAGCTGTCGTATAGAACTTTGTTATTTAGGTACTGAATTTTTTTTAATTTCGAATTCTTACAGCTATAATCCTAGATACAAGAAAAGCTTAAAAAAAACTTGCAATTTACCTGTCAAAATGACAGCTGTCGTATATAACTTTGTTATTTAGGAACTGAAAAATTTTTCATTTAGGATTCTTACAGCTATAAATCTCGCTACGAAAAATCTAAAAAAAAATTTAAACTTACCTGTCAAAATTTGACAGCTGTCGTATAGAACTTTGTTATTTAACTACTGAATTTTTTTTAAATTTTGGATTCTTACAGCTTTAATCCTAGATACAAGAAAAGCTTTAAAAAAATTGACATTTACCTGTCAAAATGACAGCTGTCGTATAGAACTTTGTTATTTAGGATCTGAAAAATTTTTCACTTTAGGATTTTTACAGCGATAACCCTCGCTACGAAAAGGATAAAAAAAACTGACTCCTACCTGTCAAAATTTGACAGCTATCGTATAAAACATTCTTATTTAGGTACCTGAAAATTTTTTAATTTCGAATTCTTACAGCTTTAACCCTCGCTACGAAAAAGCTAAAAAAAATGACACTTACCTGTCAAAGTGACAGCTCTCGTATAATTAAACGAACGAACTAGAACAGTGCTGTGCCCGAAGGGCTCGGCACAATAATATTTCTACAAATTTATTAGCTGATAATTGATAGCTTCCATGTAAGAATAATTTTTTGCTTATGTTTTAATCGATTGAATACTTACATATTTTTATAGAGCAAATATGGAAAGTATATCCCACATTGCACAAAGGTGTGCGAGTTTAAAGAGCACCTATACGGCGCCGTCTCAGAAAACTACCTATCTATACGAGAAAACGGAAATTTTGCACCATTGTGTAGTTTTGGTCAGTTTTTATAATGACAATTTGGCGATATGTTCTCCCTTCACGTTCCGCAGGAAGGTGAGGCAAAAAAAGCAATAGTAAATAGAAAAAAAGAAGAGAAAATTATTTTTTTATTGTAAATTTTTGTAAATCTTTTTAGTACTAATATTAGATGCACTCTCGGCTGACGATTAGCGATATGTACCCAGTCTAGTTACATATCGCGCTGCACCGCGATATGTTATACGGCGCTTCGGTGAAAAAAATGTATGTATGTTGTCGCCGCCGCCGCCGTCGTCGTCTCTTTCGACATTTTCACATTTGCGATTTTTTTTCTCAGAAACGGTTAGAGTGGGACGATTGAAACTTTTTGGGTTTAGAGAGGAATAGTGGGGGTACGTTGTGTAAAAATTTGGAATATACAGGGTGTGCTGGAAAAAAGTTATTAATTTTTAAAGTCGAGAAATATCGGGATCTCGTTGGCATTCAATACAGGCCACAAAAATTAGTTTTTTCGATTTAAACTTTTTCGACGCGTAGACGACCGTGGGCTACAGAACCCTATTGTTCGTGAGCGCGATCGAAAGTTTGGAAGTAATTTTTTTGATTTTTTCAAAGTCAAAATTTGGTCGAAAATGGTACCTCTTGGATCGCTAATAAGTCGAATTGGGTGCATCCAATCGACATGCGGTTTGGATAATCGGTTAGGCCATCTCAAAATCTACCTTTTTCCAATATATCGTTCTATACCTAACTGGAATGGAAATTGCCGAAAATGGTAAGAAACTGGAAACCACAGTGTAAGGCGTGATTTTTTTTCTCCGTTTTTATTCCGTTTATTTTTTTTCGTACGGAAAACGATTTTTGATTGAAACGTTGTATACTTTAGCGGATAGAGCCGTCAAATTGTATTTAAGAGATATTTTTTGGTTTTTTTATCTTTAATACGGAAAAAACGGCAGCTTATGAACTTTTTCCCGTAATTTCTGTTGGCGTTGCACTGGTTTGCTTAAATAATTCTGCAAGTGTCTATAATATATAACATTTTGAATTTTTTCTTGGTACACTATATCAACGGATAAAGAAGCTTTAATTTGTATTATAAGCGATCTTTGGGAAAACATATTTTGTGGCTCAAAAAAATTAATTTATGATTTTTTTATAGGTTCCTTCACCAGAGGTTTTACTATATCGACTGTAGCTTATTCAATTTTTAACAAAACCGTTTTATTTTTTTCTCAAAATATGCGCTGATTACTTCTCAATATTCCTGCATGTCCAAACTTATCAAAATATATTCGCAAATTTGAGCAAAGTTGCTTTTTTGGGTGCGGAAACAGGCACAATTTTCAAATTCTAACACCATTCGATTTAGAAAAAGTTGGCCATGGTTTTACCACGTGCGTCTTCCTGAACTTTAACTTTTATACCATCTGTCAAAAATAGGTGAAAAATGCGATTTCCAAATTGATTTTTTAGAGGAATAAGACCATTTAGACTACGTCTTTTGTGGGAAATACCTACCTTGAACCTTTATCTTTTTCGTTTGACCAAAAATAAGGGGGAAAATATCGCATTTATCCCGTACTTGTAATAATAAAAATGGCTTGCAGGAGGCATATTAACTTCAGTTTTTATAGTTTTTATAATATTTGGACAGTATTTAATGTATGAAACACCTGTCTTGGACCTTTTTCTTTGCGGTTGACCAAAAATAATTGAAAAAAGTGTATTATTTGTGTGTGTCTTCAATACTCAACGTTCTATGTAATATCGAATACGTCATTAATATCCTATTTACCACAAATCACTCTCTAAGCTTCGGTAGCGTAGTAGTAGAGGCTGTTGATTTTGGAGACGAAGGTCGAGGGTTCAAACCCCACTGTTTTTTTTCTTTTTTTTAAAGTTTTTTTTTTTAATGTCGTTATTTAGGTACTGAAAATTTTTTAAATTTTGGATTCTTACAGCTATAATAATCTATACGAAAAAGCTAAAAAAAAATTACACTTACCTGTCAAAATCTGACAGCTGTAGTATAGAACTTTGTTATTTAGGTACTGAATTTTTTTTTAATTTCGGATTCTTACAGCTATAATCCTAGATACAAGAAAAGCTTAAAAAAAAATTGATATTTACCTGTCAAAATGACAGCTGTCGTATAGAACTTTGTTATTTAGGAACTGAGAAATTTTTTAATTTAGGATTCTTACAGCTATAACCCTCGTTACAAAAAATCTAAAAAAAAATTGACACTTACCTGTCAAAATTTGACAGCTATCGTATAAAACTGTGTCATTTAGGTACTGACAAATTTTTAAATTTAGGATTCTTAGAGCTATAACCCTCGTTACAAAAAATCTAAAAAAAAAATTGACACTTACCTGTCAAAATTTGACAGCTATCGTATAGAACTTTGTTATTTAGGGACCTGATAATTTTATAATTTCGGACTCTTACAGCTATAACTCTCGCTACGAAAAAGCTAAAAAAAAATTGACACTTACCTGTCAAAATTTGACAGCTGTCGTATGGAACTTTGTTATTTAATCACTGAAAAATTTTTAAATTTCGGATTTGTACAGCTATAATCCTCTATATGAAAAAAGATTAAAAAAATTTACACCCGCCTGTCATAATTTGACAGCTGTCGTATAGAACTTTGTTATTTGGGTACTGAAAATTTTTTTAAATTTAGGATTATTACAGCTATAACCCTCGCTACAAAAAAGCTAAAAAATAATTGACAATTACCTTTCAAAATTTGACAGCTGTCGTATAAAACTTTGTTATTTAGGTACTGAAAAAGTTTTTAATTTAGGATTTTTACAGCTATAATCGTCGCTACGAAAAAGCTAAAAAAAAATGACACTTACCTGTCAAAGTAACAGCTGTCGTATTATTAAACGAACGAACTAGAACAGTGCCGTGCCCGAAGGGCTCGGCACAATAATATTTCTATATATCCCACATTGCGAGTTTAAAGAGCACCTATAAATATCAATATCATAATATTAAATATCATATATCTCCGTAACGAAAAGTCGTAGCGAATCGAGCGAGGCGGCATTGGAAATGGAACTTTGAGCACTATACGGCGCCGTCTCCGAAAACTACCTATCTATACGAGAAAACGGAAATTTTGCATCATTGTCTAGTTTTGGTCAGTTGTTATAATGACAAATTGGCGCAGGAAGGTGAGGCAAAAAAAGTAACAATGTATATAACTAATAAGTAGCATCTTTATGAGATCTTCACTTTAAGTTTTTAGAAATTTTTTGTAGGTCTTATAGTTTTTGAGATATGGAATTAAAAGTGGTTTTCATGTATTTGCCAATATCTCGAAACTGATAGAACTTAGATAGAAACTCTTTAAATAAAAAATTTGCCTTTTTCTATTGTCCAGATAAAACGTTATATTAACTTTTGTTCCAAAGGCCGTAATAAGGGACGTATTGAGGAAACTGTGAAAACCGACCAAAAAATCCGAGTTTTCTGGATTTTTTTTTTAAATTCAAAGAATTGTTATTTATCATATTTTCTTCGCTACTTTCGGGTTTTACGTTATTTTTGATGGAAATGTACCGAAAAATTGACTTATTTGCGAATTTTAAATTTTGGCATTTTTTCCATGTATGCTCAGGAAAATGCTATGGAATCCATAAAAGACCATTTTCCTCGGAAACTAAAAGAGATACGGCAACAATGTATATAACTAATAAGTAGCATCCTTAAGAGATCTTTACTATAAGTTCTTAGAAATTTTTTGTACGTCTTATAGTTTTTGAGATATGGATTTAAAAGTGGTTTTCATGTATTTGCCAATATCTCGAAACTGATAGAACTTAGATAGAAACTCTTTAAATAAAAAATTTGCCTTTTTTTATTGTCCAGATAAAACGTTATATTAACTTTTGTTCCAAAGGCCGTAATAAGGGACGTATTGAGGAAACTTTGAAAACCGACAAAAAAATCCGAGTTTTCTGGATATTTTTTTAAAAATTCATAGAATTATTAATTATCATATTTTCTTCGCTATTTTTGGGTTCTACGTTATTTTTGATGGAAATGTACCGAAAAATTGACATATTTGCGAATTTTAAATTTTGGCATTTTTTCCATGTATATGCTCAGGAAAATGCTATGAAATCCATAAAAGACCATTTTCCTCGGAAACTGAAAGAGATACGGCAACAATGTATATAACTAATAAGTAGCATCCTTAAGAGATCTTTACTTTAAGTTCGGTTTTCATATATTAGCCAATATCTCGAAACTGATAAAGCTTAGATAGAACCTCTTCAAATAAAAAAGTTGCCTTTTTCTATGGTCCAGATAAAAGGTTATATTGATTTCTATTCTAAAAGCGATAATAAGGGACGTATTGGCTCGGCACAATAATATTTCTACAAATTTATTAGCTGATAATTGATAGCTTCCATGTAAGAATAATTTTTTGCTTATGTTTTAATTGATTGAATACTTACATATTTTTATAGAGCAAATATGGAAAGTATATCCCACATTGCACAAAGGTGTGCGAGTTTAAAGAGCACCTAAACGGCGCCGTCTCAGAAAACTACCTATCTATACGAGAAAACGGAAATTTTGCACCATTGTGTAGTTTTGGTCAGTTGTTATAATGACAATTTGGCGATATGTTTTCCCTTCACGTTCCGCAGGAAGGTGAGGCAAAAAAAGCAATAGTAAATAGAAAAAAAGAAAAGAAAAGTATTTTTTTATTGTAAATTTTTGTAAATCTTTTTAGTACTAATATTAGATGCACTCTCGGCTGACGATTAGCGATATGTACCCAGTCTAGTATTATATACGTCTCTTCCGCGCGGAATCTCAAAAACCCCGATCAGCTCTTGAACAATTTCGTCTATGTAAGACATTTTCACAGTTGCGATTTTTTTTTCTCGGAAACGGTTAGAGTGGGACGATTGAAACTTTTAGGGTTTAGATAGGAATAGTGGGGGTACATTGTGTAAAAATTTCGAATATACAGGGTGTGCCGAAAAAAAGTTATTAATTTTTAAAGTGGAGAAATATCGGGATCTCGTTGGCATTCGACACAGGTCGTAAAAATGAGTTTTTTTGATTTAAACTTTTTCGGCGCATAGACGACCGTCGGCTACAGAAGCCTATTGTTTGCCAAGGCGATCGGAAGTTGGGAAGTCAATTTTCTGATTTTTTTAAATCAATGTAGGGGCATGTTGGATCGATAATAAATCGAATTGCGTGCGTCCCACATATTTTTGGTTTGGAGATTCGCTTAGGTCATCTCAAATACTACTTTTTTCAAATATATTGTTCTTATTGACACTTACCTGTCAAAATTTGACAGCTATGGTATAAAACTTTGTTATTTAGGAACTGAAAAAATTTTCAATTTAGGATTCTTACAGTAGTAACTCTCACTACGAAAAAGCTAAAAAAAAATTGAAACTTACCTGTCAAAATCTGACAGCTGTCGTATAAAACTTTGTTATTTAGATACTGAAATTTTTTTAAATTTCGGATTCTTACATCTATAATGCAAGATACAAGAAAAGCTTTAAAAAAAAAATTACAGTTACCTGTCAAAATGACAGCTGTCGTATAAAACTTTTAAAGAGCACCTATATGGCGCCATCTCAGAAAACTACCTATCTATACGAGAAAACGGAAATTTTGCATCATTGTGTATTTTTGGTCAGTTGTTATAATGACAATTTGGCGATATGTTTCCCCTTCACGTTCCGCAGGAAGGTGAGGCAAAAAAAGCAATAGAAAACATAGAAAAAAGAAACTAAGAAAAATACTTTTTAAATACAAATTTTTAGTACTAATAATAGATGCACTCTCGGCTGACGATTAGCGATATGTACCCAGTACGATTTTATGAATTTTTAAAAAAATACCAAAAATCTAATATTTCTGCCAGTTTTTACATTTTCCTCAATACGTCCCTTACTATTGCTTTTAGAATATAAATTAATATAACTTTTTATATGGAGAATAGAAAAAGGCTACTTTTTTATTTAAAAAGTTTTTATCTAAGTCTTATCAGTTCCGAGATATTGCCAAATATATGAAAACCACTTTTAATTCCATATCTCAAAAACTATAAGACCTACAAAAAATTACTAAGAACTTAAAGTGAAGATCTCGTAAGGATGCTACTTAATAGTTATATACATTGTTGCCACATCTCTTATACTTTCCGAGGAAAATGTTACCTTATTGATTTCATCAAATTTTCATGACTATACATGAAAAAATTTCAAAAATTTAAAATTCGAAAATATGACAACTTTTCTATAAATCTTCATCGAAAATAACGTAAAACTCACAAATAGCAAAGAAAATATACAAAATAACGTTTTTATGTATTTTTTAAAGAAAATCAAAAATTATACATAATTGATAAGACCATCCTTGGTTGTGAAAAAACTATGCCTAATCTTTGGTTGTGAAAAAACTGTGCCTAAACTTTGGTTGTGAAAAAACTATGCCTAATCTTTGTTTGTTATAAAACTATGCCTAATCTTTGGTTGTGAAAAAACGATGCCTAAACTTTGGTTGTGAAAAAACTATGCCCAATCTTTGGTTGTGAAAAAACTATGCCATAATATTTGTTTGTCATAAGACTATGCCAAAATCTTTGTTTGTCATAAGACTATGCCATAATCTTTGTTTGTCAGAAGACTATGCCTTAAACTTTGTTTGTCATAAGACTATGCCGTAATCTTTGTTTGTCATAAGACTATGCCTTAAAATTTGTTTGTCATAAAAATATACATAATCTTTGGTTGTTATAAAAACTATGCCATAATATTTGTTTGTCATAAGACTATGCACTAATGTTTGTTTGTCATAAGACTATGCCAAAATCTTTGAATGTAATAAGACTATGCCATATTCTTTGTTTGTCATAAGATTATGCCTTAAACTTTTTTTTTGTCATAAGACTATGCCATAATCTTTGTTTGTCATAAGACCATGCCTTAAAATTTGTTTGTCATAAAAATATACATAATCTTTGGTTGTTATAAAACTATGCCATAATATTTGTTTGTCATAAGACTATGCACTAATGTTTGTTTGTCATAAGACTATGCCAAAATCTTTGTTTGTCATAAGACTATGCCTTAAACTTTGTTTGTCATAAGACTATGCCTTAAAATTTGTTTGTCATAAAAATATACATAATCTTTGGTTGTTATAAAACTATGCCATAATATTTGTTTGTCATAAGACTATGCCAAAATCTTTGAATGTCATAAGACTATACCATAATCTTTGTTTGTCAGAAGACTATGCCTTAAACTTTGTTTGTCATAAGACTATGCCGTAATCTTTGTTTGTCATAAGAATATGCCTTAAAATTTGTTTGTCATAAAAATATACATAATCTTTGGTTGTTATAAAACTATGCCATAATATTTGTTTGTCATAAGACTATGCACTAATGTTTGTTTGTCATAAGACTATGCCAAAATCTTTGTTTGTCATAAGACTATCTATGCCTTAAACTTTGTTTGTCATAAGACTATGCCATAATCTTTGTTTGTCATAAGACTATGCCATAATATTCGTTTGTCATAAGACTATGCCGTAATCTTTGTTTGTCATAAGACTATGCCTTAAAATTTGTTTGTCATAAAAAATATGCCATAATCTTTGTTTGTCATAAGACTATGCCATAATCTTCACCGATCTTTGGTTGTGAAAAAACTATGCATAATCTCTGTAGTAATAATGATAATATTGTGTGAAATAACTAAGTACGTCGTAAAACATATAACGTAACATGAAAATGTACTTTATACCGCCGTTAGGCGGTATGACCCCACAAATAAAACTATACATATAGGTGGACAAAGAGATTGCAATATGGCCGACAGACGAGCGAGGCGGCATTGGAAACGGGACGTTGAGGCACCGCCTCCGAAAACTACCTATCTATACGAGAAAATGGAAATTTTGCACCATTGTCTAGTTTTGGTCAGTTGTTATAATGACAATTTGGCGATATGTTTCCCCTTCACGTTCCGCAGGAAGGTGAGGCAAAAAAAGCAATAGTAAATAGAAAAAAAGAAAAGAAAAGTATTTTTTTATTGTAAATTTTTCTTTTAGTACTAATATTAGATGCACTCTCGGCTGACGATTAGCGATATGTACCCAGTCTAGTATTATATACGTCTCTTCAGCGCGGAATCTCGAAAACCCCGATCAGCTCTTGAACAATTTCGTCTATGTAAGACATTTTCACAGTTGCGATTTTTTTTTCTCGGAAACGGTTAGAGTGGGACGATTGAAACTTTTAGGGTTTAAATAGGAATAGTAGGGGTACGTTGTGTAAAAATTTCGAATATACAGGGTGTGCCGAAAAAAAGTTATTAATCCCCAAACTCGAAAAATATCGGATTCTCGTTGAAATTCGACACAGGTCGTAAAAATAAGTTTTCTCGATTTAAATTTTTTCGACGCGTAGACGACCGTCGGCTACAAAAGCCTATTGTTTACCAAGGTAATCGGATGTTGGGAAGTCAATTTTTTGATTTTTTTAAAATCAATGTAGGGACATGTTGGATCGTTAATAAATCGAATTGGGTTCGTCCCACATATTTTTGATTTGGATATTCGTTTAGGTCATCTCAAATACTACTTTGGATCATAAAAAAAACTACAATAAAAAGTTTTTTTTTGTTTCTTTATCTTTAATAAGGCAATAAAATTCTATATTGTTTTCAAAGTGGTCGGTGGCCTAGTGGTATATATTAGATTACGACTTTTGGTCACGATGATCCCGGGTTCAATTCCAGGCGCGTCATTTTATTTTTTTAATATTTCGTTATTTAGGTAGGTAGGTACTGAAAGTCTTTTAAATTTTGGATTCTTACAGCGACAATCCTCGGTACGAAAAAAATCAACTAGGTTTGTGAAGAAACTAAATTTATTTTTTAACACGAATTGAAATGTTTCCAAATTAGAGGTTGCTAACAAATGGTTTTGTCAAAAGTATAAAATGAAACGAATGAACTCCAACAGTGCCGTGCCCAAAGGGCTCGGCATAATAAAATTTTCACCAATTTATCAGCTATCTATGTAAGAATAGTTAATATCATATATTTCAGTAACGAAAAGTCGTAGCGAATCGAGCGAGACGGCATTGAAAATAGGACGTCGACCACTATACGATGCCGTCTCCAAAAACTACCTATCTATACGAGAAACCGGAAATTTTGCACCCGTTTTTTTATTTTTTAGTTTTTGTCAGTTGTAGTAGTAGTAGTAGTAAAAAGATTTATTTAGCACGTGGCTACATGATACTTTTTAACAAGTTTATACCCTTTTTTTTATTTATTTTTTGAATTAAATGACCTTTTGAAACTTTATTTGTCCTGTTGAGTTAATAAGAAAGATTTTAAACTTTTTTTAAAAGATTTTAAACTTTTTTGATTTTTAATTGACTTGTTTAATTTATTAAATTCAATAAGACCCTTATGAAAAACTGATTTATATGCAATATTTTTTGAAAAATTATTAAGAAAAAAATTATTGTTATTTCGTGTTAAATAATTATGTTGATCACTATTTAGAACAGTCAATTGCTTTAAATGTGGCGGTAACAAATCATTTTGAATTTTAAAAATAAATATTAGAACCAAAAACAATACTGAATTTTTTACATTTAACCATTCTAATTTTTTTAACATCACATTAATTTTTGTATATCTATCCATATTAAGTAAAATTCGCATTGCTTTATTTTGTAAAATTTGTAATCTATTTATTACACTTTCATCCGCCATAAACAAAATTGTAGAACAATAAAGAAAATGTGGTAAAATTAAAGTATTGTATACAATTTTTTTCGAATAAAATTTTAAATTTAAACTTATTCTTTTAAAATAACTAATTTTTCCCGCAATTTTGTAAATTACATTTTCGAATTGGTTATTAAATTTTAATTTTGAATCAATCAATATACTTAAATATTTAAAAGAATTGACTATTTCTAGTTTATCACCATTAATTAAAATATTTATATTTGTATAATTATTTAAATTTACACCCATAACCATACATTTTGTTTTAGAAACATTTAATTTTAATTTGTTAACTTTTAACCAGTTTGACAATAGAATCAGTTCTGAATTTAAAATTTCCAAAATTTCCAAAAGATTTTTACCGCTTATATAGATAAGAGTATCATCAGCAAACATTTGTATTTTAAGAAATTTTAGGACTAATGGCATGTCATTAATATATAAAATAAAAAGTAAAGGCCCCAAAATACTTCCTTGAGGTACTCCTATGTTATTAAATTTCTTTGATGAAAAAAAATTACCAAATTTAGTTTTCTGTGATCTATCATTTAAATAATTTTGAAACCATTGATAAACTTTACCCCTTATACCATATGTTATAATGACAATTTGGCGATATGTTTCTCCTTCACGTTCCGCAGGAAGGTGAGGTATATAAAGCAATAGTAAATAGAGAAAAGGAAAAGAAAATTATTTTTTTAGTACTAATATTAGATGCACTCTCGGCTGACGATTAGCGATATGTACCCAGTCTAGTATTATATACGGCGGCTACATTTTAAATAAATTGTCGTCGTCAGTTTCGACATTTTCACATTTGCGATTTCTTTTCTCGGAAACGGTAAGAGTGGGAAGATTGAAACTTTTTCAGTTTAGAGAGGAATAGTGGAGGTACGTTGTGTGAAAATTTCGAATATACAGGGTGTGCCGGAAAAAAGTTATTAATTTTTAAAGTCGATAATTATCGGATTCTCGTTGGGATTCGATACAGTTCGTAAAAATGAGTTTTTTTGATTTAAACTTTTTCGACGCGTAGACGACCGTGAGCTACAGAACCCTATTGTTTGTGAGCGCGATCGAAAGTTTGGAAGTAATTTTTTTGATTTTTCTAAAGTTGAAAATTGATCAAAAATGGTACCTCTTGGATCGCTAATAAGTCGAATTGGGTGCATCCGATCAACATTCGGTTTTGATAATCGTTTAGGCTATCTCAAAAACTACCTTTTTCCAATATATCGTTCTATACCTAACTGGAATGCAAATGATCAAAAATTGTAAGAAACTGGAAAGCGTGATTTTTTCGCAGTTTTTATTTTTTTTCGTACGGAAAACGACTTTTGATCGAAACGTTGTATACTTTAGCGGATAGAGCTCTTCAAATTGTATTTTAAAGATATTTTTCGTTTCTTTATCTTTAATACGGAAAAAACGACAGCCTATGAATTTTTTCCAGTAATTTCTGTTGGCGTCGCACTGGTTTGTTAAATACTTCTGCAAGTGTCTATAAATATAACTTTTTGAATTTTTTCTTGATCCACCATATCAACCGATAAACAAGCTTAAGTTGGCATAGTAAACGCGCTCTGAAAAAACATCATTTGTGGCTCAAAAAAATTAATTTATAATTTATTTTTTTTTTTTATCAAGAGATATTTTTATCCGACGTTTTACTATATCGACTAGCTTATTCAATTTTTAACAAAACCGTTTTATTTTTTCCCAAAAGACGCGCTGATTTATTCTCAACACCTCTACATATCCAAACTTATTAAAATATATTCGTAAGTTTAAGAAAAATCGAGTTTTTGAGTGCGGAAACAAGCAAAATTTGCAAATTCTAATACCATTCAATTTTGACTAGAGTGCTTTGACTGCTTTGGTTAATGTAAGTAAATTAATTCTAAAAAACCGGCTGTCAAAAATGGCGAAAAATTGGTGTTTTGAGCTTGACTTGCTAGACTAATAAGAAGATTTCCAGATTTTAAATCGGATGGAATATCTACCTTGAACCTTCTTCTAATTTTATTGACCAAAATATTTGCCAAAATGTTTCAGAAATAGTTGTAATCTCGATTTTAAAGATGACGTTCCGACATTGAAAATGCATCGCCACGTGGTGGGAGGCTGTTCGATATTTCGATATTCGCGAATTTTTTTCTCGGAAACGGTTAGAGCAAAACGATAAAAAAATTCTGGACGTAGAGAGGAATAGTAGGGGCACGTTCTGGGAACAATTTCCAATATACAGGGTGTACCGGAAAAAAGTTATTTAAGTCAAAGTTGAAAAATATGTTTTTTTTTTCGTTGTAGCGCGATACAGGTGGCAAAAATCATTTTAATCGATTTAAACTTTTTTGGCATGTAGACGATGTTGGGCTACAAAACACTGTTGTTTGCGAACGCGATCGAAAGTTGGAAAGTCAATTTTTTGATTTTTTTTAAAATCAATGTAGATTCATGTTGGATCGTTAATAAATCGAATTGGGTGCGTCTAACACACTTTTGGTTTGGAGATTAGCTTAGGTCATCTTAAATACTACTTTTTTTCAAATATATTTTTCTATACCTACCGGTAATAAAAAGGGTGCAAATTATAAAAAAGTAAGAATTACTATTTAAGAAACGATTCTTTTACGGTTATCATTGTTTTTCGTACGAAAAACAACTTTTGATCGAAATGTTATATATTATAGTATTTGTAGAATTATACCGTTTTAATCCTAAATTGAAAATTAACTGTCAAAATAACAGCTGTCGTATAGAACTTTGTTATTTAGGAACTGAAAAAATTTTTAATTTAGGATTCTTACAGCTATAATCCTCGTTACGAAAAAGCTAAAAAAAAAATTGACACTTAACTGTCAAAATCTTACAGCTGTCGTATAAAACTTTGTTATTTATTAACTGAAAATTTTTTCAACTTAGGATTCTTACAGCTATAGCCCTCGCTATGAAAAAGGTTAAAAAAAAATTGACGCTTACCTGTCAAAATTTGACAGCTGTTGTGTAGAACTTTGTTACCTCTGAAATTTTTTTAAATTTTGGACTCTTACAGCTATACTCTCAGATACAAAAAAAGCTTTAAAAAACTTGACTTTTACCTGTCAAAATGGTAGCTGTCGTATAAAACTTTCTTATTTACCAAAATAATCATAAATATGATTGAATTTCAGATTCTTACAGCGTCAATCATCAGTACGAAAAAAACGAACTTGAGCAGTAAAAAATTACACATACTTATATTTTTATTGCGACCTGAGTTGTGAAGAAATTACACATATTTTATTGAACACGAATCGAAGTGCTTAACAGTTAGGGCTTGCTAACAAATGGTTTTGTCAAAAGTATAAAATTAAATGAACGAACCCGAGCAGTGCCGTGCCCGAAGGGCTCGGCACAATAATATTTCCACAAATTTATTAGCTGATAATGTGATAATGAAATATGAAAAGTATATCCCACATTGCACAAAGGTGTGCGAGTTTAAAAGCACCTATAAATGTCCATATCAATATCATAATATTAAATAACATATATTTCAGTAATGAAAAGTCGTAGCGAATCGAGCGAGACGGCAATGGAAATAGGACGTCGAGCAATATACGATGCCGTCTTCAAAAACTACTTATCTATACGAAAAACAGGAAATTTTGCATGCGTTTTTTTATTTTTTATTTTTTGTTAGTTGTTATAATGACAATTTGGCGATATGTTTCCCCTTCACGTTCCGCAGGAAGGTGAGGTAAAAAAAGCAATAGTAAATAGAGAAAAGGAAAAGAAAATAATTTTTTTAGTACTAATATTAGATGCACTCTCGGCTGACGATTAGCGATATGTACCCAGTCTAGTATTATATACGTCTCTTCCGCGCGGAATCTCGAAAACCCCGATCGGCTCTTCAACAATTTCGTCTATGTAAGATATTTTCACATTTGCGATTTTTTTTCTCGGAAACGGTTAGAGTGGGACGCTTGAAACTTTTTGGGTTTAGAGAGGAATAGTGGGGGTACGTTGTGTAAAAATTTCGAATATACAGGCTGTGCCGGAAAAAAATTATTAATTTTTAAAATCGAGAAATATCGGGATCTCGTTGGCATTCGATACAGGCCACAAAAATTAGTTTTTTCTATTTAAACTTTTTCGACGCGTAGACGACCGTCGGCTACAGAAGCCTATTGTTTGTGAGCGCGATCGAAAGTTTGGAAATAATTTTTTTTATTTTTTAAATGTCAAAATTTGGTCCAAAATGGTACCTCTTGGATCGCTAATAAGTCGAATTGGGTGCATCCGATCGACATTCGGTATGGATAATCGGTTAGGCCATCTCAAAAACTACCTTTTTCCAATATATTGTTCTATACCTAACTGGAATGGAAATTATCAAAAATTGTAAGAAACTGGAAACCACAGAGTAAGGCGTGATTTTTTCGCCGTTTTTATTTTTCTTCCGTTCGTTTCCTACGGAAAACCTTTTTTAATCGAAACGTTGTATACTTTAGCGGATAGAGCCGTCAAATTGTATTTAAGAGATATTTTTTCGTTTCTTTATCTTTAATACGGAAAAAACGGCAGCTTATGAACTTTTTCCCGTAATTTCTGTTGGCGTTGCACTGGCTTGCTTAAATAATTCTGCAAGTGTCTATAATATATAACATTTAGAATTTTTTCTTGATCCACCATATCGACGGATAAACAAGCTTTAGTTTGCATAGTAAGCGCACCCTGGAAAATCATATTTTGTGACTCAAAAAAATTAATTTATAATGTTTTTATAGGTTTCTTCACCAGACGTTTTACTATATCGACTGTAACTAATTTAATTTTTAACCAAAACATTTTATTTTTCTCTAAAAACACGCGTTGATTTCTTCTTAATAACTCTACATATCCAAACTTATCAAAATATATTCGCAAATTTGAGAAAAGTCGCTTTTTTGGGTGCGGAAACAGGCACAATTTACAAATTCTAACACCATTCTCTTTTAACGAGAGTGCCTTGATATTGATGTAAATTATAATTCTAAAAATCCGGCTGTCAAAAATGGCAAAAAATGGGTGTTTTGAGCTTGACTTGCTAGTCTTATAAGAACATTTCCTGATTTTAAATTGGATGGAATATCTACCTTGAACCTTCTTCTAATTTTATTAACCAAAATATTTGCCCAAAATGTTTTAGAAATAGTTATAATCTCGATTTTAAAGATGGCGTTCCGACATTGATAATCCGTCGCCACGTGGTAGGAGGTTGTTCGACATTTCGATATTCGCGAATTTTTTCTTCGGAAACGGTTAGAGCAAAACGATTCAAACTTTCTGGACGTAGAGAGGAATAGTCGGGGCACGTTCTGGGAACAATTTCCAATATACACGGTGTACCGGAAAAAAGTTATTAAAGTCAAAGTTGAAAAATATGTTTTTTTTCGTTATAGCGCGATACAGGTGGCAAAAATCATTTTAATCGATTTAAACTTTTTTGGCATGTAAACGACGTTCGGCTACAAAACACTATTGTTTTCAAACGCGATCAAAAGTTGGGAAGTAAATTTTTTTATTATTTTAAAATCAATGTAGGGTCATGTTGGATCGTTAATAAATCGAATTGGGTGCATCTGACACACTTTTGGTTTGGAGATTCGTTTAGGTCATCTCAAATACTACTTTTTTCAAATATATTGTTCTATACCTAAACAGCATAGAAATGGTAGCAAATTATAAAAAATAAGAATTACTATTTAAGTATATATAATTTGACAGCTGTCGTATAGAACTTTGTTATTTTGGTACTGAAAATTTTTTTAATTTAGTTTTATTACAGCTTTAACCCTCGCTACGAAAAACGTTAAAATAAATTGACACTTACCTGTCAAAATCTGACAGGTATCGTATAAAACTTTTTTATCTAGGTACTGAATTTTTTTTAAATTTGGGATTCTTACAGCTATAACCGTCGCTACGAAAAAGCTAAAAAAAAATTGACACTTACCTGTCAAAACCTGACAGCTGTCGTATAGAACTTTGTTATTTAGGTACTGAATTTTTTTTAAATTTCGAATTCTTACAGCTATAATCCTAGATACAAGAAAAGCTTAAAAAAAACTTGCAATTTACCTGTCAAAATGACAGCTGTCGTATATAACTTTGTTATTTAGGAACTGAAAAATTTTTCATTTGGGATTCTTACAGCTATAAATATCGCTACGAAAAATCTAAAAAAAAATTTTTAACTTACCTGTCAAAATTTGACAGCTGTCGTATAGAACTTTGTTATTTAACTACTGAATTTTTTTTTAATTTTGGATTCTTACAGCTTTAATCCTAGATACAAGAAAAGCTTAAAAAAAATTGACATTTACCTGTCAAAATGACAGCTGTCGTATAGAACTTTGTTATTTAGGATCTGAAAAATTTTTCACTTTAGGATTTTTACAGCGATAACCCTCGCTACGAAAAGGATAAAAAAAAACTGACTCCTACCTGTCAAAATTTGACAGCTATCGTATAAAACATTCTTATTTAGTTTTTTAATTTCGAATTCTTACAGCTATAACCCTCGCTACGAAAAAGCTAAAAAAAATTACACTTACCTGTCAAAGTGACAGCTCTCGTATAATTAAACGAACGAACTAGAACAGTGCCGTGCCCGAAGGGCTCGGCACAATAATATTTCTACAAATTTATTAGCTGATAATTGATAGCTTCCGTGTAAGAATAATTTTTTGCTTATGTTTTAATCGATTGAATACTTACATATTTTTATAGAGCAAATATGGAAAGTATATCCCACCTTGCACAAAGGTGTGCGAGTTTAAAGAGCACCTATACGGCGCCGTCTCAGAAAACTACCTATCTATACGAGAAAACGGAAATTTTGCACCATTGTGTAGTTTTGGTCAGTTGTTATAATGACAATTTGGCGATATGTTTTCCCTTCACGTTCCGCAGGAAGGTGAGGCAAAAAAAGCAATAGTAAATAGAAAAAAAGAAAAGAAAAGTATTTTTTTATTGTAAATTTTTGTAAATCTTTTTAGTACTAATATTAGATGCACTCTCGGCTGACGATTAGCGATATGTACCCAGTCTAGTATTATATACGTCTCTTCCGCGCGAAATCTCGAAAACCCCGATCGGCTCTTGAACAATTTCGTCTATGTAAGACATTTTCACAGTTGCGATTTTTTTTTTCTCGGAAACGGTTAGAGTGGGACGATTGAAACGTTTAAGGTTTAGATAGGAATAGTGGGGGTACGTTGTGTGAAAATTTTGAATATACAGGGTGTGCCGAAAAAAAGTTATTAAACCCCAAACTCGAAAAATATCGGATTCTCGTTGAAATTCGACACAGGTCGTAAAAATAAGTTTTCTCGATTTAAACTTTTTCGGAGCGTAGACGACCGTCGGCTACAGAAGCCTATTAATTGCTAAGGCGATCGGAAGTTGGGAAGTCAATTTTTTGATTTTTTTTAAATAAGTGTAGGAGCATGTTGGATCGTTAATAAATCGAATCGCGTGCGTTCCATATATTTTTGGTTTGGAGATTCGTTTAGGTGATCTCAAATACTACTTTTTTCAAATATATTGTTCTAATTGACACTTACCTGTCAAAATTTGACAGTTATGGTATAGAACTTTGTTATTTAGGAACTGAAAAATTTTTTAATTTAGGATTCTTACAGTAGTAACTCTCGCTACGTAAAAGCTAAAAAAAAAATTGAAACTTACCTGTCAAAATCTGACAGCTGTCGTATAAAACTTTGTTATTTAGATACTGAAATTTTTTTAAATTTCGGATTCCTACATCGATAATGCTAGATACAAGAAAAGCTTTAAAAAAAATAACATTTACCTGTCAAAATGACAGCTGTCGTATAAAACTTTGTTATTTAGGAATTCAATTTTTTTTTTATTTAGGATTCTTACAGCTATAATCCCAGATACAAAAAGGTTAAAAAAATTGACACTTACCTGTCAAAATTTGACAGCTGTTGTAGTCAACTTTGTTATTTAAGTACTGAAATTTTTTTTAATTTTGGGATCTTACAGCTATAATCCTAGATACATGAAACGTTTAAAATAAACTTGACATTTACCTGTCAAAATAACAGCTGTACTTTGATATTTACGTACTGAAAATTTTTGAATTTCAGATTCTTACAGCGTCAATCCTCAGTACGAAAAAAACGAACTTGGGTAGTGAAAAATTACACATATGTTTTTATTGCCACCTGGGTTGTGAAGAAACCACAAATTTTTTTTATCGCGAATCGAAATTCTTTACAATTAGGGCTTGCTAACAAATGGTTTTGTGAAAAGAATAAAATGAAACGAACGAACTTGAACAGTGCCGTGCCCGAAGGGCTCGGCACAATAATATTTCCACAAATTTATTAGCTGATAATGTGATTATGATAATGAAATATGGAAAGTATATCCCACATTGCACAAAGGTGTGTGAGTTTAAAAAGCACCTATAAATGTCAATATCATAATATTAAATATCATATATTTCCGCAACGAAAAGTCGTAGCGAATCGAGCGAGACGGCATTGGAAATAGGACGTCGACCACTATAATACGATGCCGTCTCCAAAAACTACATATCTATACGAAAAAATGGAAATTTTGCACCATTTTCTGGTTTTGGTCAGTTGTTATAATGACAATTTGGCGATATGTTTCTCCTTCACGTTCCGCAGGAAGGTGAGGCAAAAAAAGCAATAGCCTAAATAGAGAAAAAGAAAAGAAAAGTATTTTTTTATTGTAAATTTTTTTTTAGTACTAATATTAGATGCACTCTCGGCTGACGATTAGCGATATGTACCCAGTCTAGTGTTACATATCGCGCTACACCGCGATATGTTATACGGCGCTTCGGTGAAAATAATGTATGTATGTTGGCGTCGTCGTAGTCACTTTCGACATTTTCACATTTGCGATTTTTTTTCTCGGAAACGGTTAGAGTGGGACGATTGAAACTTTTTGGGTTTACAGAGGAATAGTGGGGGTACGTTGTGTAAAAATTTGGAATATATAGGGTGTGCCGGAAAAAAGTTATTAAACGTCAAAGTCGAAAAAAGTCGGGTTTCACGCGGCCCACACCGTGGTCCCAGGAATGAACTTGATCGATTAAAACTTTTTGGGCGTGTAGAGGACCGCGAGTTACAGAAGCCTATTGTTTGTGAGCACGATCGAGAGATTGAAAGTAATTTTTTTGATTTTTTCAAAGTCAAAATTTGGTCGAAAATGGTACCTCTTGGATCGCTAATAAGTCGAATTGGGTGCATCCAATCGACATGCGGTTGGGATAATCGGTTAGGCCATCTCAAAATCTACCTTTTTCCAATATATCGTTCTATACCTAACTGGAATGGAAATTGCCGAAAATTGTAAGAAAGTGGAAATCATAAAGTTAGGCCTGATTTTTTCACGGTTTTTATTTTTTTTCGTACTGAAAACGACTTTTGATCGAAACGTTGTAAACTTTAGCGGATAGAGCTCGTCAAATTGTATTTAAGAGATATTTTTTCGTTTCTTTATCTTTAATACGGAAAAAACGGCAGCTTTTTTTTCACTATATCGACTGTAGCTTATTCAATTTTTAACAAAACCGTTTTATTTTTTTCACAAAAAATGCGCTAATTACTTCGCAACACCTCTACATATTTAAAATCATTAAAATATATTCGCAAAATTGAGAAAAGTCGCTTTTTTGGGTGCGGAAACAGGCAATCTTTACAAATTCTAACACCATTCACTTTTGACTAAGAGTGCTGTAGCATTCATTTTTACATAGTTCGTTACTCGTGTAAAGATACATGAAAGCGAATGCTCCATGTTGTACTTTTGGTACAACCCGTCTACTTCTTAGTAGAGTTTTATTAAGGGGTATTAAATAATTGTAATTTACCTGTATTATATATATTTTGATCCTAAAGGTTCAATAGATTTTGTTTTGTATAGATCCTTCCGTTTTAGTTACAGTAAGGTTAGATAACCGATTGGGCTTATATATTTGTATGGGATATTGAATTGTCCACAGTTTAGTTTAGTTTCCTTTTGTATGAGATACTCTATGATTGAACAACTTTAAAGTGTTGTTTGTAACTTTGAATATTTATTTTTCAATTGTCAAAATTTAAGGTTATTCTATATTTTTGTCAATGACAGCTCGGTGTCAGAGAGTAGTAGTGAGGTCAGTGCCGTATCGAATCGTTAGTCGTTTTTCATTCTTTGACCTCCAGTTGTCACTAATAATGCCATCAGGGTTGTTTTCACAGAGTAATATAGGTTCGGCCTAGTAACTTCTTTGTGGTTTTTCGAGTCAATTGGGTTCTGGAATTATCTACTACCGTTACTAACTTCAAGTCTTATTTCGAGTACTTCCGTTATCGCCATTTTCCTAGGCACTTTTGCATCGACGGCCGAAGGCGATAGCCGTTTGATTTGGGGCTGCCATGTGCAAGATTCAAAAAGTGGCCAAATTTTCTAAAATGGACTAAAAAGTCCTGTTGCTCCAGATAATTGGTGAGTTTGCTTTGATTTGAGAGTTTTTAGATAGGTTTCTGAGAACCATGCTCTTTTTTAGATCTGTAAAGGAGAGCAGGCACATGTTTCCATAACGAGCCAACACTGACAACCATGGGGTTTTTTTTCTTCCGTTTTCCTTTTTCTCATGGAAGACCACATTAATTGAAGTTTTCCATTTCCTGCATAAAAGTTTTCTGAAGTTCCTTATGAAGTTTATTGTCTAAAACCTTACATTTCCATTCCACCAATATGGTATACTGAATAACTTTCCATCTTTTTCATCGAACCAGTTACTGTAGTCGAGAGGATTCTCTTATGGAAGGAGATATGTAAATAAATGTACATAGTACTGCTTTGACGAATTAGAAGCTGTTTAAGTTGATGGACCAAGTATGAATCCGCCTTCTCAAAGATTATCAGGCCAGTTTTTTTAATCATGTAAATCTTGTAAAACCAATTTGGTAAGTTATCCAATTCTCATTAATATTAATTATCAGGTAAATACTACAAAGGTTCTAGAACATTTGGGTTAAAAATTATAATTACCATTTTTTTCTCTTAACTATAAAACCAGAAGTTAATTAGACTTACCAAATGAGCCGTTAATTCTCACATATTTTGATGTAATAAAATGGATAAACAGGTGACTACAAGGTCCATATAATTTTTGGAATAATATATCATTTAACTTGATTACATCATAATTAATAAAAGAGTATTGATCCTTTGTTTTAAAGGTGTGTTTTATTGTTGCTTCTGCAAACTTCAGATATGTAGTTATTTTAACCGTCAACAACAGTAAGCTCCAAGTGATTTTCTTACTTGTTCTACACTTGAGTACACATAACTTCTTTTCAAAGTAAGTGGCGTCCAGGCTGAAAAAATGTACTATTGCTAATTGCTCGGACCTACTCTCTCCGACACAAGAGCTGCCGTCTGCAAATAAATGGTAGGTAAATATTTGTAAGTAAATAGTTTGCCACATAAAAATGGCGCCTTTTCAACGCGGGGCATAAGTACATTTTTTCACTCAAATTTCTTTAACAAAACATATCTGAAGTGCACAAAAGTAGCAATGAATGTATTCTTGGATACACACCTAATTTTTAATGGTATTGAACAATATATGCCGAATAGTATTTTCTAATTAAAATCAGATATCTCCATTAATAGTACACCAATTTGACTTTTAAAAAGTAAATTTTTTTATCTTTACAGTTTAAGCAGGTTTAGTGGTAATTTCTATACGATTTACACAGTGAGACAAATTTACCCGGGTAAAATTCTTTGACTTATATGGTAACAATGTCTTATTAGTGTGAATTTTTTTGATATCCTTATATTGATTCTCTTTTTATATTTGGATAAACCTCATTGGTTCATTGAAGTTTGTGACATACTACCGATTTGATTTGATGGTATTTTCCATATTTTTTTGTAAATAGGGTTCATACTGATACAAATGTGTCAAGACTGTCTGGTGTATGGTATACTTACATTTATGTTGGGTCTTATAGTTTTGACTAGAACTTTCTGGTCTACTGTCTTTAATGAAAGACGATATTATGTAATTGGTTTTTTTGAAACCTAAATTTGGAAGTGTAGTGTTTTAAAAAAAATTACAGTTCTGATATAAGAAAATAACTGAAAGCTTAGTGATTAAGCAATAATTTTTTTAAATAGTTTTGAATTACTATACAGGGTGATTTGTTAAAGTTTTTGTGAATTTCCATTATTAGGTATCGATAGTGCATTGTCTTTTACAGTAATCAGTTCAAACTTTAACGGCAACAATATTTAAAAGTGTCTGTGGTATACAGAGTGAAAATTGGGAAATTTTTTCTTAAACTTGTACAGGGTAAACACGTTAACAATTTTTTTGTCGACAAACTTAAAAAAAAAATTTTGGTTTGGTACATTATCACTTTGAATTTTTTTCGTTTATGCATACAGAGTGTCCACAGTTTGTGACATTCAATAAATTTTTTTTGCAGTTCAAATAGGTTCGTCTTTGAAATAAGAATTGTTTCTCGGGGCATTTAAGTATATTTCTTAGGAATATAACAGTGTAAAGTAGCTTTCAATATTTCTATACAGGGTGAAACAAACATTTTGATACAACGTTATTTCAACTTTTACCTTTGATATGCAACATAGATTTTAAACACTAGTATCAAATATTGTATAAATTATTTTGAGATTTCTAGATCACTTTTTAGGAAGTTTTTTTTTTTGAAAATATTTTTAGAAAGTTTTTTTAAAATATTTTTGGAACATTTTTTTTGAAAATTTAATTTGAGGTTCCTACTTATATCATCATGGACGTTTATAATTTTCAACCCAATCATTTGCTAGAATATGAGTTAGATTATGAATTAAAAATAAGACTATTAACTTCACAACGTACTGTCGCAGACAAACGTAAAATTTTTTTTCGAATTCAAAAAAGAGAACACGATTCGCCTGGTAGGGACATTAACTTGGAAATTTGTACATTATCATTCGTGGAAGAGAAACTTAGCATACAACGCAGTATAGATTCTATTCAAAGAGTAGTTGATGAATTTGAAGGTAATGTAAATGATTCTGCTTTTAATCGAGTAAAATCACGTTTAGCGCATGTTGTTGGTAGAATAAAAAGAATTCCTCGTGAAGAGGGTAGGGAAGAAGAAATTTTTTCTTACATTCAGGAAACGACTTCGACTTGTTTGCTTTTAGAATCGAACTTATATGATAAAATTACACCTGGTCAAGATCCAGAACCTTCAGTTCCGATTAATCCGGTTATTAATGTAGCTGCACCGGTAGTTCATTGTTCAACTCGTAATATACCAATTAGTGAATGGCAAGTTAACTTTAATGGTGAGCCAAAGAAACTTTATCCTTTTCTAGAACGGTTAACTGAACTGGCGCAAGCGCGTAACGTTTCTTCACAAGATCTATTTAATTCTGCTGCTGAATTCTTTATAGGGGATGCCTTTGTGTGGTATCGAAGTGTTAAGTCTTCAATTAACGATTGGGATTCATTAATTTTAAAATTAAAAAAAAGATTTTTTACATGATGACATAGATGATGATTTATGGGAACAAATTAAAAGAAGGAAACAAAGGAAAAACGAAACAACAGTTGTCTATATAGCGCATTTAGAAGCTCTTTTCTCTAGATTATCTAGAACACCCCCTGAAATTTCAAAAGTTAAACATATCCGAAAAAATATTTTACCTGAATTTATTAGCCGGTTGGCACTAATTGATATTAGCACTGTTTCTCAACTTTCTGAACTTTGTCGTAAGCTAGAAGAGTCTGATTACATGAAAGATAAAAATAAATTAAAAGATGAATTGGCAGTTGTCGATGAATCTGAGCGTTCTTATAAAAATTTTGGAAATGCTAGTACTAGTAAAAACCATAACGTTAGAAAGGATTTTAAGAGTAAATCGGAAGGTTTTTTGAATACATCCAATCATAGACAAAATAATAAAGCATCTTATTTTAATAAAAGTAAGCCGCAGAATAAAAATAATAATTTTGATCATAATAATCATTCAGAAAATAAAAATAAAAAGTCGGTTGTTTGTTGGAATTGCAAATTGGCCAACCATATTTATTTGGATTGCAAAGCTCCTAGGAGTGTATTTTGTTTTAAATGCGGTGAACCTAAAGTTAAAACTTCTACGTGCCCAAAATGTTCAAAAAACTAAGAAGGAAAGTGTTCCGTAGAGGCAGTTTCACTTCCCCTCAAACAATCGCCTCTCTTAAAAATTTAAATAATTCTGCTAAATCAACTTTAAATTCTAAAACATTTAATAATTCTTTAAGTAACAATTCTTTAAGTTTTGCTAATACGGCTAAGAAAAATTATTTTAACAAAAGTGATTGGAACAGTTGGTTGAAAAAAGTTTCTGATTTTTTTAAAAATTATAGGGTTTCAATAGATGTTAAGGACGATCAGGTTTCGCCATTGTTTGTTAATAGAGACTTTGATAATAGACCCTACATAAATGTTAAGTTGCTTGATGTTGATATTACCGTTTTATTAGATTCGGGTGCTACTACCTCTGTAGTAGGATCGCGAGGTATAGATATTTTAGGTCAATTAGATCTTAAGATATGCCCAGCACAAACTAAAAATATTTTCACAGCCGATGGTAAAAGGCAACATGTGAAAGGTACAGTTGATATGCCTATTGTCATTGATGATACTTGTTTAGTAATTAATGCTCTTGTAGTACCTTCTTTACCTCATGCATTTATATTTGGGTGCGATTTTGCGAATAAATTTAAAATTTTAGTAAATTTTAAAAATAATTCATGGCATGTACAGGCTATGAATAAAAATACTGAACTTAGTGTTTTGAATAATGACTTAAGTCAACCTTTTAATAGATTACATCCACAATTAAATTCATTAGACGATCTTTCTGCAATACAACGTTTAAAAGCTGATAAGGTTATAAATTCTTTTAAGGAAATTTGTTGCAAAGATAGATTAGGACGTACCGATAAAATTACTTTAACTATTGATACTGGTGACGCGCTACCGTTCAAGAAGAGACCATTTGCGATGTCTCCATATATGTCGAAAATCCTAAACGAAGAATTGGACGAAATGTTGAGGTTAGGTGTAGTCGAACCATCTAAAAGTCCATGGTGTTCGCCTGTTTTATTAGTGAAGAAAGCAAACGGAACCTATCGGTTATGTTTTGACGGCCGTGAAATTAATAATGTTACAAGGCCTGATAGATATCCTATGCCTAATATAGACAGAATTTTGTCATCTTTACGTCATGCTAAGTATATTTCGTCGATAGATCTTCGAAAAGCGTTTTGGCAAATTCCATTGGAGGAGTCTTCAAAAGAAAAAACAGCTTTCGCAGTAGTTGGTAGAGGTCTTTTTCAGTTTGTTACTATGCCTTTTGGATTACGTAATAGTGCGCAAACTCTACAGCGACTAATTGAGACTATTTTTGGTCCTCGTTATGAACCAAACGTGTTTACTTATCTTGATGATATTTTGGTGGTGTCGGAAGACTTTGATTCACATCTAAAATTGTTGACTGAAGTTAAAGAAAAACTTAAGGAGGCAGGTCTAACTATCAATTCAGAAAAATGTGATTTCTTTAAGACGTCTTTAAAATTTCTAGGTTATATTGTGGGTTCGAATTCTTTACGTACAAATCCAGAAAAAGTTGAAGCCATGATAAATTATACTAGACCCCAAAATACCACAGAAGTGAAACGTTTTGTAGGTCTTTGTTCATGGTATCGTAGGTTTATAAAGGATTTTTCTACTTTAATGTCTCCAATCAACGATCTGTTGAAAGGCAGGAAAAAAGGTCAGTCTATTCAGTGGACGAATGCTGCAGAGGATTCATTTATAAAAATTAAACAACTTCTAGTATCTGCACCAATTTTGTCACAGCCAGATTTTTCTCAACGTTTTTACATTTCCAGTGACGCATCAAACACAGGTCTGGGTGGTGTGTTAACTCAATTTATTGATGGTGAAGAGCGAGTAATTGCCTATGCCAGTCGATCATTATCCAGAGCGGAGAGAAATTATTCTGTTGTAGAGAGAGAATGTCTTGGTGTGTTGTTTAATATAGAGAAATTTCGTGGATTTATAGAAGGTGTTCCTTTTACAGTCATTACTGACCACTATAGCTTGTTGTGGCTTAATTCAATTAAAAATCCTAGTGGAAAATTAGCGAGATGGGCTATGAGATTAAGACAACATACTTTTGATCTAGTACATAGGAAAGGAGCTCAGAACGTAGTTCCAGATGCCTTGTCACGTATTCCTAGAAGTGAGAATGATGTGGATGATAATGTCAGTATTTTGAATGAAATAGTAGTTGGTACGCTTGATGTAGATCGTATTGATCCATGGTACGATAATTTACGCCAAAAAATTTTAGAGTCTCCAGAGAGTTATCCTCAGTGGAAAGTTGAAAATGATTTTGTTTTGAAGTTTATCCCAAACAATATATCTATGAAAGTTAATCTTCCTGAATGGAAATACTTAGTTCCTAAGCCTCAAAGAGAGGAGATTATTGATTCTTGTCACAGTCCTCCAAATTGTGGTCATTTTGGATTTTATAAGACATTTCATCGTCTACAAGAACAATATTATTGGCCAAAAATGCGTCAAGATATTTTAAGGTTTGTCAAATCTTGTCTTGTCTGCGGAGCTCAAAAAGCGCCAAATACTGCTCCTATGGGTCTTATGGGAAAAGAAAAACCAGTAAGCTATCCTTTTCAAGTTATAGCGGTGGATTTAATAGGTCCTTTGCCTCGATCGAAAAAAGGCAATAAATGGTTGTTTGTAGTAGCATGTTGGTTTACTAAGTATACCTTATTATTTCCATTAAGAAGTTCCAAAGCTCAATATATAGAAGATATTTTGGAAAATCGAGTTTTTCAAGTTCACGGATCTCCTGCAACGTTGATAGCAGATAATGGTAGCCAGTTTGTTTCTAAAACTTTTAATACTTTAAGTAAAACATACGGTTTTAATATTAGATTCAATCCAGTTTACTCGCCTCAGTGTAATTTTGTAGAAAGAAATAATAGAACGATTGGTACCGCCATTAGATGTTATATCGACTCTCATGACAATTGGGATTTAAACATTTCTAAAATTCAACAGGCAATAAATACGTCTAAACATGAAGTTACAGGTTTTACTCCGGCATTTTTGGTTTTTGGCAGACATATTCCGTTATCGGGTAATTATTATAAAGATTTGAATGTTGACATAAGTGTTGACGCTGAAATAGTTCCGGGTGACCGAAATGCTTATGCCGAAAATTTAAAAAGTTTAAAAGATATTTTTGTAGATGTTAGGAATAGAATTCATAAAGCGTACGAGCGTAACTCTAGAGCGTATAATTTGAGAAAACGAGACATTTCATTTAAAGTGGGAGACCACGTTTGGCGTAGAAACAAAATTCTTTCGAGTGCTGTAGATAAATTCACCGCAAAATTAGTACCTAAATATGTGCAATGCATTGTGAGAAAGAAACTTTCAAATTTAGTATACGATTTAGAACATATGGATGGTTCTAAGGCTGGAAAGTGGCATATCAAAGATCTAAAACCTTTTAATTCTCCTATTTCAGAAGGTTCTGATTCTGAAGTTTCAGATGAAGAATAATATATTTGCTTCCTGAGGGAATATTAGTTTGCTAGTGTTTTTTGGACTAAATGGCTTTTTAGTTATTTGGTGGGTGACGACCCTTTGTTCAGTTCTATGTAGAATGGACAGTTTGCAGTTTTATTTTTTACTTTTTGGATACAGGCCATATTCAAGAAGTTGCCAATGTTGGCGTTATTTAGATAAATAGCACGTGTTGCTTTTGCCTTTTAGAGGTGTAAATTTTGGTTTACTGTTGAGCAGTGTATTCATTTGATTTATAAATAGCAAGTGTTGCTTTTTGCCTTTTAGAGGTGTGAATTTTGATTTGCTGTTGAGCAGTGTATTAATTTAGTTTATTATTTGGTCTAGCAAACTTAATGTTTTCGCCTTCTGAGATGAGAATAATACTATTGGTAAAATTGTATTTATGACTGAAAGTGTATGCGGTCATATGGAGAATATTTTTGGTATATATTGTCATTCTGACTTAATGATTTTTTATAGATATTTCTGGTGTACTTGTCATTTTCTGATAAGTTTATTGACTAATACTTTATAAAGTATTAAACCCCACAAGTTCTTTTTAAGTTTTTTTGTTTAGTACAGGCCGTGGAGTGTTGGGTGCCATCAGATTTCGTACAAACGTGCTTCAGTTTACTTTGGCACACCTGTTCGGAAGGGCAAGCATTGGGGGGAATTCGTTTGGCGTAGTGATCTACCGCGATGCTACACATAGCTGGGCGGTTCTACTGTGTTTTGCCTGAGCTCAGTTCTAGGCTGTGTTGTGCGGAGGGCTGATGTCAGTGCCACGCTACGGAACACCCTATTTTTGATGTTAGAACTTGTGGTAATGCTAACAGCATTTTTTTAGTTTGGTATAGACTATACTATACTTCCTTTTGATGGTGGACATCTGGGTCACCAATTCTGTTTGAATCTTCCACCTTTCGGATTACCGTGGTGGGGTGGGTGTTCCTGTTTTTTTGGACGTTAGAGAGTGTGTTAGTTATGATTTTCTGGGGTGAGGTCAGTAAACGAGGGTTTCTACATGCTACTTGAGAAAGCGCAATGCTGACTTATTTTTATCTAGTTTTGCCACCTTGAAATCTGACTGATATTGCTCTCTGCCGTTTGAAATCATCAGTGGGCATTTCGCCTTGCGATGGTGTTCCGAAAAAGCTATTATTGCTTTATGTTATTTGATTTCTATTATATTGTTTGTAAATAGAGTGGTTGTCTGGCGGTGTCACATTGATTTCTCCTATGTGGATTTGTTATGACTATGTGTCTGCGTCAGCGCGATTAATTATATGGTTGTCTTTCAAAATTGGTATTGAAATAACAGTCTGTTTGATTATTTTTCAGGGTAGTTCTATAGTTAGAACTGGATATATTAATTTGTGAAAATTTTGATTTACTATTGTTTCTCCAATGGTACTTTTGAGTAAAGTAGCCATTACTTGATGTAAGCTTGGAATTAGATTTGTCATACTTATCCCGATGTTGTCTTATCCCAATGTTGTCTTTTTTCCTGAATTTGACTTCCCGATATTGTCTTCCGCAAGGACGTGTGATACACGCAGTTATCAATACAAATTTCATTTCCATAGCTATGTATTAGTGGGTGATACGGTATTTAAAATATACTATCGAGATAGTCTATTTTTTTTTCGGAGAGGGGTAAATGTAGCATTCATTTTTACATAGTTCGTTACTCGTGTAAAGATACATGAAAGCGAATGCTCCATGTTGTACTTTTGGTACAACCCGTCTACTTCTTAGTAGAGTTTTATTAAGGGGTATTAAATAATTGTAATTTACCTGTATTATATATATTTTGATCCTAAAGGTTCAATAGATTTTGTTTTGTATAGATCCTTCCGTTTTAGTTACAGTAAGGTTAGATAACCGATTGGGCTTATATATTTGTATGGGATATTGAATTGTCCACAGTTTAGTTTAGTTTCCTTTTGTATGAGATACTCTATGATTGAACAACTTTAAAGTGTTGTTTGTAACTTTGAATATTTATTTTTCAATTGTCAAAATTTAAGGTTATTCTATATTTTTGTCAATGACAGCTCGGTGTCAGAGAGTAGTAGTGAGGTCAGTGCCGTATCGAATCGTTAGTCGTTTTTCATTCTTTGACCTCCAGTTGTCACTAATAATGCCATCAGGGTTGTTTTCACAGAGTAATATAGGTTCGGCCTAGTAACTTCTTTGTGGTTTTTCGAGTCAATTGGGTTCTGGAATTATCTACTACCGTTACTAACTTCAAGTCTTATTTCGAGTACTTCCGTTATCGCCATTTTCCTAGGCACTTTTGCATCGACGGCCGAAGGCGATAGCCGTTTGATTTGGGGCTGCCATGTGCAAGATTCAAAAAGTGGCCAAATTTTCTAAAATGGACTAAAAAGTCCTGTTGCTCCAGATAATTGGTGAGTTTGCTTTGATTTGAGAGTTTTTAGATAGGTTTCTGAGAACCATGCTCTTTTTTAGATCTGTAAAGGAGAGCAGGCACATGTTTCCATAACGAGCCAACACTGACAACCATGGGGTTTTTTTTCTTCCGTTTTCCTTTTTCTCATGGAAGACCACATTAATTGAAGTTTTCCATTTCCTGCATAAAAGTTTTCTGAAGTTCCTTATGAAGTTTATTGTCTAAAACCTTACATTTCCATTCCACCAATATGGTATACTGAATAACTTTCCATCTTTTTCATCGAACCAGTTACTGTAGTCGAGAGGATTCTCTTATGGAAGGAGATATGTAAATAAATGTACATAGTACTGCTTTGACGAATTAGAAGCTGTTTAAGTTGATGGACCAAGTATGAATCCGCCTTCTCAAAGATTATCAGGCCAGTTTTTTTAATCATGTAAATCTTGTAAAACCAATTTGGTAAGTTATCCAATTCTCATTAATATTAATTATCAGGTAAATACTACAAAGGTTCTAGAACATTTGGGTTAAAAATTATAATTACCATTTTTTTCTCTTAACTATAAAACCAGAAGTTAATTAGACTTACCAAATGAGCCGTTAATTCTCACATATTTTGATGTAATAAAATGGATAAACAGGTGACTACAAGGTCCATATAATTTTTGGAATAATATATCATTTAACTTGATTACATCATAATTAATAAAAGAGTATTGATCCTTTGTTTTAAAGGTGTGTTTTATTGTTGCTTCTGCAAACTTCAGATATGTAGTTATTTTAACCGTCAACAACAGTAAGCTCCAAGTGATTTTCTTACTTGTTCTACACTTGAGTACACATAACTTCTTTTCAAAGTAAGTGGCGTCCAGGCTGAAAAAATGTACTATTGCTAATTGCTCGGACCTACTCTCTCCGACACAAGAGCTGCCGTCTGCAAATAAATGGTAGGTAAATATTTGTAAGTAAATAGTTTGCCACAGTGCCTTGATATTGATTTATCTAAATTAATTATTAATTCTAAAAATCCGGCTGTCAAAAATGGCGAAAAATGGGCGTTTTCAGCGTGACTTGCTAGAATAATAGGAACATTTCCAGATTTTAAATCGGGTGGAATATCTACCTTAAACCTTCTTCTAATTTTATTGACCAAAATATTTGCCCAAAATGTTTCAGAAATGGTTGTAATCTCGATTTTAAAGATGGCGTTTCGACATTGATAATCCGTCGCCACGTGGTAGAAGGTTATTCGACATTTCGATATTCGCGAATTTTTTTTTCGGTAACGGTTAGAGCAAAACGATTCAAACTTTCTAGACGTAGAGAGGAATAGTCGGGGCACGTTCTGGGAACAATTTCAAATATACAGGGTGTACCGGAAAAAAGTTATTAAGGTCAAAGTTAAAAAATATGTTTTTTTCGTTGTAGGGCGATACAGGTGGCAAAAATCATTTTAATCGATTTAAACTTTTTCAACATGTAGACGACGTTGGGCTACAAAACACTGTTGTTTGCGAACGCGATCGAAAGTTGGGAAGTAATTTTTTTGATTTTTTTTAAATCAATGTAGGGTCATATTGGATCGTTAATAAATCGAATTGGGTGCGTCCGATATACTTTTGGTTTGGATATTCGTTTAGGTCATCTCAAATACTACTTTTTTCAAATATATTGTTCTATACCTAAACAGCATAGAAATGGTAGCAAATTATAAAAAATAAGAATTACTATTTAAGTATATATAATTTGACAGCTGTCGTATAGAACTTTGTTATTTTGGTACTGAAAATTTTTTTTAATTTAGTTTTATTACAGCTTTAACCCTCGCTACGAAAAAAGTTAAAATAAATTGACACTTACCTGTCAAAATCTGACAGGTATCGTATAAAACTTTGTTATCTAGGTACTGAATTTTTTTTAAATTTGGGATTCTTACAGCTATAACCGTCGCTACGAAAAAGCTAAAAAAAAATTGACACTTACCTGTCAAAATCTGACAGCTGTCGTATAGAACTTTGTTATTTAGGTACTGAATTTTTTTTTAATTTCGAATTCTTACAGCTGTAATCCTAGATACAAGAAAAGCTTAAAAAAAACTTGCAATTTACCTGTCAAAATGACAGCTGTCGTATATAACTTTGTTATTTAGGAACTGAAAAATTTTTCGTTTAGGATTCTTACAGCTATAAATCTCGCTACGAAAAATCTAAAAAAAAAATTTACACTTACCTGTCAAAATTTGACAGCTGTCGTATAGAACTTTGTTATTTATATACTGAATTTTTTTTTAATTTCGAATTCTTACAGCTATAATCCTGGATACAAGAAAAGCTTAAAAAAAACTTGCAATTTGCCTGTCAAAATGACAGCTGTCGTATATAACTTTGTTATTTACGTACTGAAAAATCTTTCAATTTGGGATTTTTACAGCTATAACCCTCGCTACAAAAAGCTAAAAAAAATTGACACTTACTTGTCAAAATTTGACAGCTATCGTATAAAACTTTGTTATTTAGGAACTAAAAAGTTTTTCAACTTGGGATTCTTACAGCTATAGCCCTCGCTACGAAAAAGGTTAAAAAAAAATTCACGCTTACCTGTCAAAATTTGAGAGCTGTTGTATAGAACTTTGTTATTTAGGTACTGAAATTTTTTTAAATTTCGGACTCTTACAGCTATAATCTCAGATACAAGAAAAGCTTTAAAAAACTTGACATTTACTTGTCAAAATGGTAGCTGTCGTATAAAACTTTCTTATTTAGGTAATAAAAATGATTGAATTTCAGATTCTTACAGCGTCAATCATCAGTACAAAAAAAACGAACTTGAGCAGTAAAAAATTACACATACTTATATTTTTATTGCGACCTGGGTTGTAAAGAAACTACACATACTTTTTTGAACACGAATCGAAGTGCTTAACAGTTAGGGCTTGCTAACAGATCGTCAAAAGTATAAAATTAAACGAACGAACTCGAGCAGTGCCGTGCCCGAAGGGCTCGGCACAATATTATTTCCGCAAATTTATTAGCTGATAATGTGATAATGATAATGAAATATAAAAAGTACATCCCACATTGCACAAAGGTGTGCGAGTTTAAAAAGCACCTATAAATGTCCATATCAATAGCATAATATTAAATAAAATATATTTCAGTAATGAAAAGTCGTAGCGAATCGAGCGAGACGGCAATGGAAATAGGACGTCGACCACTATACGATGCCGTCTTCAAAAACTACCTATCTATACGAAAAACCGGAAATTTTGCACCCGTTTTTTTATTTTTTAGTTTTTGCCAGTTGTTATAATGACAATTTAGCGATATGTTTCCCCTTCACGTTCCGCAGGAAGGTGAGGTAAAAAAAGCAATAGTAAATAGAGAAAAGGAAAAGAAAATAATTTTTTAGTACTAATATTAGATGCAGTCTCGGCTGACGATTAGCGATATGTACCCAGTCTAGTATTATATACGGCGGCTACATTTAAAATAAGTTGTCGTCGTCAGTTTCGACATTTTCACATTTGCGATTTCTTTTCTCGGAAACGGTAAGAGTGGGACGATTGAAACTTTTTCAGTTTAGAGAGGAATAGTGGGGGTACAATGTGTAAAATTTTTGAATATACAGGGTGTGCGGGAAAAAAGTTATTAATTTTTAAAGTTGATAATTATCGGAGTCTCGTTGTCATTCGGTACAGGCCACAAAAATTAGTTTTTTCGATTTAAACTTTTTCGACGCGTAGACGACCGTAGGCTACAGACCCCTATTGTTTGTGAGCGCGATCGAATGTTTGGAAATAATTTTTTAAATTTTTTCAAAGTTAAATATGGGACTAAACAGGTACCTATTGAATCGTTAATAAGTCGAATTGGGTCCATCCGATCGACATTCGGTTTGGATAATCCTTTAGGCAATTATTAAAGGTTGCTAACAAATGGTTTTGTAAAAAGTATGAAATAAAATAAACGAATTGGAACAGTGCCGTGCCGGAAGTGCTCGGCAAAATAAGCTTTTAAACTAATTTATCAGCTATCAATGTAAGAATTGTTTCTTTACTTATGTTTAAATCGATTGAATACATATTTTTATAGAACAAACTTGGAAAGTATATTCCACATTGATACGTTTGCTGTGCAATTTTAAAAAAAGCCGGTGCTGATGGGTTCAATGTTAATATCAACATCATAATATTAAATATCATATATTTTCGTAACGAAAAGTCGTAGCGAATCGAGCGAGACGGAATTGAAAACGGGACATCGAGCACTATACGATGCCGTCTTCAAAAACTACCTATCTATACGAGAAAACGGAAATTTTGCACCCGTTATTTTTATTTTTTAGTTTTTGTCAGTTGTTATAATGACAATTTGGCGATATGTTTCCCCTTCACGTTCCGCAGGAAGGTGAGGCAAAAAAAGCAACAATGTATATAACTAATAAGTAGAATCTTTATGAGATCTTCACTTTAAGTTCTTACAAATTTTTTGTAGGTCTTATAGTTTTTGAGATATGGAATTAAAAGTGGTTTTCATGTATTTGAAAATATCTCGAAACTGATAGACCTTAGATAGAAACTCTTTAAATAAAAAAGTTGCCTTTTTCTATTGTCCAGATAAAACGTTATATTAACTTTTGTTCCAAAGGCCGTAATAAGGGACGTATTGAGGAAACTGTGAAAACCGACCAAAAAATCCGACTTTTCTGGATTTTTTTTTTAAATTCATAGAATTGTTATTTACCATATTTTCTTCGCTATTTTCGGGTTTTACGTTATTTTTGATGGAAATGTACCGAAAAATTGACTTATTTGCGAATTTTAAATTTTGGCATTTTTTCCATGTATATGCTCAGGAAAATGCTATGAAATCGACGATTGAAACTTTTAGGGTTTAGATAGGAATAGTGGGGGTACATTGTGTAAAAATTTCGAATATACAGGGTGTGCCGAAAAAAAGTTATTAATTTTTAAAGTCGAGAAATATCGGGATCTCGTTGGCATTCGATACAGGTCGTAAAAATGAGTTTTTTTAATTTAAACTTTTTCGGCGCATAGACGACCGTCGGCTACAGAAGCCTATTGTTTGCCAAGGCGATCGGAAGTTGGGAAGTCAATTTTCTGATTTTTTTAAAATCAATGTAGGGGCATGTTGGATCGATAATAAATCGAATTGCGTGCGTCCCACATATTTTTGGTTTGGAGAATCGCTTAGGTCATCTCAAATACTACTTTTTTCAAATATATTGTTCTAATTGACACTTACCTGTCAAAATTTGACAGCTATGGTATAAAACTTTGTTATTTAGGAACTGAACAAATTTTCAATTTAGGATTCTTACAGTAGTAACTCTCGCTACGAAAAAGCTAAAAAAAAATTAAAACTTACCTGTCAAAATCTGACAGCTGTCGTATAAAACTTTGTTATTTAGATACTGAAATTTTTTTAAATTTCGGATTCTTACATCTATAATGCAAGATACAAGAAAAGCTTTAAAAAAAAATTACAGTTACCTGTCAAAATGACAGCTGTCGTATAAAACTTTTAAAGAGCACCTATATGGCGCCGTCTCAGAAAACTACCTATCTATACGAGAAAACGGAAATTTTGCATCATTGTGTAGTTTTGGTCAGTTGTTATAATGACAATTTGGCGATATGTTTCCCCTTCACGTTCCGCAGGAAGGTAAGGCAAAAAAAGCAATAGAAAACATAGAAAAAAGAAACTAAGAAAAATACTTTTTAAAGACAAATTTTTAGTACTAATAATAGATGCACTCTCGGCTGACGATTAGCGATATGTACCCAGTACGATTTTATGAATTTTTAAAAAAATACCAAAAATCTAATATTTCTGCCAGTTTTTACATTTTCCTCAGTACGTCCCTTACTATCGCTTTTAGAATAGAAATCAATATAACTTTTTATATGGAGAATAGAAAAAGGCTACTTTTTTATTTAAAAAGTTTTTATCTAAGTTTTATCAGTTCCGAGATATTGCCAAATATATGAAAACCACTTTTAACTCCATATCTCAAAAACTATAAGACCTACAAAAAATTACTAAGAACTTAAAGTGAAGATCTCGTAAGGATGCTACTTAATAGTTATATACATTGTTGCCATATCTCTTATACTTTCCGAGGAAAATGTTACCTTATTGATTTCATCAAATTTTCATGACTATATACATGAAAAAATTTCAAAAATTTAAAATTCGAAAATATGACAACTTTTCTATAAATCTTCATCGAAAATAACGTAAAACTCACAAATAGCAAAGAAAATATACAAAATAACGTTTTTATGAATTTTTTAACGAAAATCAAAAATTATACGTAATTGATAAGACCATCCTTGGTTGTGAAAAAACTATGCCTAATCTTTGGTTGTGAAAAAACTGTGCCTAAACTTTGGTTGTGAAAAAACTATGCCTAATCTTTGTTTGTTATGAAACTATGCCTAATCTTTGGTTGTGAAAAAACTATGCCTAAACTTGGGTTGTGAAAAAACTATGCCCAATCTTTGGTTGTGAAAAAACTATGCCATAATATTTGTTTGTCATAAGACTATGCCAAAATCTTTGTTTGTCATAAGACTATGCCATAATCTTTGTTTGTCAGAAGACTATGCCTTAAACTTTGTTTGTCATAAGACTATGCCGTAATCTTTGTTTGTCATAAGACTATGCCTTAAAATTTGTTTGTCATAAAAATATACATAATCTTTGGTTGTTATAAAAACTATGCCATAATATTTGTTTGTCATAAGACTATGCACTAATGTTTGTTTGTCATAAGACTATGCCAAAACCTTTGAATGTCATAAGACTATGCCATAATCTTTGTTTGTCATAAGACTATGCCTTAAACTTTTTTTTGTTATAAGACTATGCCATAATCTTTGTTTGTCATAAGACCATGCCTTAAAATTTGTTTGTCATAAAAATATACATAATCTTTGGTTGTTATAAAACTATGCCATATTATTTGTTTGTCATAAGACTATGCACTAATGTTTGTTTGTCATAAGACTATGCCAAAATCTTTGTTTGTCATAAAAATATACATAATCTTTGGTTGTTATAAAACTATGCCATAATATTTGTTTGTCATAAGACTATGCCAAAATCTTTGAATGTCATAAGACTATGCCATCATCTTTGTTTGTCAGAAGACTATGCCTTAAACTTTGTTTGTCATAAGACTATGCCGTAATCTTTGTTTGTCATAAGAATATGCCTTAAAATTTGTTTGTCATAAAAATATACATAATCTTTGGTTGTTATAAAACTATGCCATAATATTTGTTTGTCATAAGACTATGTACTAATGTTTGTTTGTCATAAGACTATGCCATAATCTTTGTTTGTCATAAGACTATGCCATAATATTTGTTTGTCATAAGACTATGCCGTAATCTTTGTTTGTCATAAGACTATGCCTTAAAATTTGTTTGTCATAAAAAATATGCCATAATCTTTGTTTGTCATAAGACTATGCCATAATCTTCACCGATCTTTGGTTGTGAAAAAACTATGCATAATCTCTGTAGTAATAATGATAATATTGTGTGAAATAACTAAGTACGTCGTAAAACATATAACGTAACATGAAAATGTACTTTATACCGCCGTTAGGCGGTATGACCCCACAAATAAAACTATTCATATAGGTGGACAAAGAGATTGCAATATGGCCGACAGACGAGCGAGGCGGCATTGGAAACGGGACGTTGAGCACTATACGGCACCGCCTCCGAAAACTACCTATCTATACGAGAAAATGGAAATTTGGCACCATTGTCTAGTTTTGGTCAGTTGTTATAATGACAATTTGGCGATATGTTTCCCCTTCACGTTCCGCAGCAAGGTGAGGCAAAAAAAGCAATAGTAAATAGAAAAAAGAAAAGAAAAGTATTTTTTTATTGTAAATTTTTTTTTTAGTACTAATATTAGATGCACTCTCGGCTGACGATTAGCGATATGTACCCGCGATATGTACCCAGTCTAGTATTATATACGTCTCTTCCGCGCGGAATCTCGAAAACCCCGATAGCCTCTTGAAAATTTTCGTCTATATAAGACAATTCACATTTGCGATTTTTTTTCTCGAAAACGGTTAGAGTGGGACAATTGAAACTTTTTGGGTTTAGAGAGGAATAGTGGGGGTACGTTGTGTGAAAATTTCGAATATACAGGGTGTCCCGAAAAAAAGTTATTAAACCCCAAAGTCGAAAAATATCGGTTTCTCGTTGAAATTCGATACAGGTCGTAAAAATAAGTTTTCTTGATTTAAACTTTTTCGACGCGCAGACGACCGTCGGCTACAGAAGCCTATTGTTTGCCAAGGTGATCGGAAGTTGGAAAGTCAATTTTTTTATTTTTTTTTAATCAATGTAGGGGCATCTTGGATCGTTAATAAATCGAATTGGGTGCGTCCCACATATTTTTGATTTGGAAATTCGTTTAGGTCATCTCAAATACTACTTTGTATCGAAAAAAAAACTACAATAAAAAGTATTTTTTTGGTTTCTTCATCTTTAATAAGGCAATAATATTCTATATTATTTTTAAAGTGGTCGGTGGCCTAGTGGTATATATTAGATTACGACTTTTGGTCACGATGATCCCGGTTTCAATTCCAGGCGCGTCTTTTTATTTTTTTTAATATTTCGTTATTTAGGTAGATAGGTACTGAAAGTTTTTTAAATTTCGGATTCTTACAGCGACAATCCTCGGTACCAAAATACCAACTTGGGTTGTAAAGAAACAAAATGTATTTTTTTTATCACGAATTGAAATGTTTCAAAATTAGAGGTTGCTAACAAATGGTTTTGTCAAAAGTATAAAATGATACAAACGAACTCCAACAGTGCCGTGCCCAAAGGGCTCGGCACAATAAAATGTTCACCAATTTATAAGCTATTTATGTAAGAATAGTTAATACCATATATTTCGGTAACGAAAAGTAGTAGCGGATCGAGCAAGACGGCATTGAAAATAGGACGTCGACCACTATACGATGCCGTCTCCAAAAACTACCTATCGATCTATACAAAAAAATGGAAATTTTGCACCATTTTCTAGTTTTGGTCAGTTGTTATAATGACAATTTAGCGATATGTTTCCCCTTCACGTTCCGCAGGAAGGTGAGGCAAAAAAAGCAATAGTAAATGGAGAAAAAGAAAAGAATAGTATTTTTTTTTTGTAAATTTTTTTTAGTACTAATATTAGATGCACTCTCGGCTGACGATTAGCGATATGTACCCAGTCTAGTTACATATCGCGCTACACCGCGATATGTTATACGGCGCTTCGGTGAAAATAATGTATGTATGTTGGCGTCGTCGTAGTCGTCACTTTCGACATTTTCACATTTGCGATTTTTTTGCTCGGAAACGGTTAGAGTGGGACGATTGAAACTTTTTGGGTTTACAGGGGAATAGTGGGGGTACGTTGTGTAAAAATTTGGAATATACAGGGTGTGTCGGAAAAAAGTTATTAAACGTCAAAGTCGAAAAAAGTCGGGTTTCACGCGGCCCACACCGTGGTCCCAGGAATGAACTTGATCGATTGAAACTTTTTGGACGTGCAGAGGACCGCGAGTTACAGAAGCCTATTGTTTGTGAGCACGATCGAGAGATTGAAAGTAATTTTTTTGATTTTTTCAAGGTCAAAATTTGGTCGAAAATGGTACCTCTTGGATCGCTAATAAGTCGAATTGGGTGCATCCAATCGACATTCGGTTTGGATAATCGGTTAGGCCATCTCAAAATCTACCTTTTTCCAATATATCGTTCTATACCTAACTGGAATGGAAATTGCCGAAAATTGTAAGAAAGTGGAAATCATAAAGTTAGGCCTGATTTTTTCACGGTTTTTATTTTTTTTCGTACTAAAAACGACTTTTGATCGAAACGTTGTAAACTTTAGCGGATAGAGCTCGTCAGATTGTATTTAAGAGATATTTTTTCGTTTCTTTATCTTTAATACGGAAAAAACGGCAGCTTTTTTTTTACTATATCGACTGTAGCTTATTCAATTTTCAACAAAACCATTTTATTTTTTTCTCAAAAAATGCGCTGATTACTTCGCAACACCGCTACATATTCAAAATCATTAAAATATATTCGCAAAATGGAGAAAAGTCGCTTTTTTGGGTGCGGAAACAGGCAAAATTTACAAATTCTAACACCATTCACTTTTGACTAAGAGTGCCTTGATATTGATGTATCTAAATTAATTATTAATTCTAAAAATCCGGCTGTCAAAAATGGCGAAAAATGGGTGTTTTCAGCGTGACTTGCTAGAATAATAAGAACATTTCCAGATTTTAAATCGGGTGGAATATCTACCTTGAACCTTCTTCTAATTTTACTGACCAAAATATTTGCCCAAAATGTTTCAGAAATGGTTGTAATCTCGATTTTAAAGATGGCGTTTCGACATTGATAATCCGTCGCCACGTGGTAGAAGGTTATTCGACATTTCGATATTCGCGATTTTTTTTTTCGGAAACGGTTAGAGCAAAACGATTCAAACTTTCTGGACGTAGAGAGGAATAGTCGGGGCACGTTCTGGGAATAATTTCAAATATACAGGGTGTACCGGAAAAAAGTTATTAAAGTCAAAGTTAAAAAATATGTTTTTTTTCGTTGTAGGGCGATACAGGTGGCAAAAATCATTTTAATCGATTTAAACTTTTTCGACATGTAGACGACGTTGGGCTACAAAACACTGTTGTTTGCGAACGCGATCGAAAGTTGGGAAGTTATTTTTTTGATTTTTTTAAAATCAATGTAGGGTCATATTGGATCGTTAATAAATCGAATTGGGTGCGTCCGATATACTTTTGGTTTGGATATTCGTTTAGGTCATCTCAAATACTACTTTTTTCAAATATATTGTTCTATACCTAAACAGCATAGAAATGGTAGCAAATTATAAAAAATAAGAATTACTATTTAAATATATGTAATTTGACAGCTGTCGTATAGAACTTTGTTATTTTGGTACTGAAAATTTTTTTAATTTAGTTTTATTACAGCTTTAACCCTCGCTACGAAAAAAGTTAAAATAAATTGACACTTACCTCTCAAAATCTGACAGGTATCGTATAAAACTCTGTTATCTAGGTACTGAATTTTTTTTAAATTTGGGATTCTTACAGCTATAACCGTCGCTACGAAAAAACTAAAAAAAAATTGACACTTACCTGTCAAAATCTGACAGCTGTCGTATAGAACTTTGTTATTTAGGTACTGAATTTTTTTTAAATTTCGAATTCTTACAGCTATAATCCTAGATACAAGAAAAGCTTAAAAAAAACTTGCAATTTACCTGTCAAAATGACAGCTGTCGTATATAACTTTGTTATTTAGGAACTGAAAAATTTTTCATTAAGGATTCTTACAGCTATAAATCTCGCTACGAAAAATCTAAAAAAAAAATTTAAACTTACCTGTCAAAATCTGACAGCTGTCGTATAGAACTTTGTTATTTAGGTACTTAATTTTTTTTAAATTTCGAATTCTTACAGCTATAATCCTAGATACAAGAAAAGCTTAAAAAAAACTTGCAATTTACCTGTCAAAATGACAGCTGTCGTATATAACTTTGTTATTTAGGAACTGAACAATTTTTCATTTAGGATTCTTACAGCTATAAATCTCGCTACGAAAAATCTAAAAAAAAAATTAAACTTACCTGTCAAAATTTGACAGCTGTCGTATAGAACTTTGTTATTTAGGTACTGAATTTTTTTAAAATTTCGAATTCTTACAGCTATAATCCTAGATACAAGAAAAGCTTAAAAAAACTTGCAATTTACCTGTCAAAATGACAGCTGTCGTATATAACTTTGTTATTTAGGAACTGAAAAATTTTTCATTTAGGATTCTTACAGCTATAAATCTCGCTACGAAAAGGATAAAAAAAAAACTGACTCCTACCAAAATTTGACAGCTATCGTATAAAACATTCTTATTTAGGTACCTAAAAATTTTTTAATTTCGAATTCTTACAGCTATAACCCTCGCTACGAAAAAGCTAAAAAAAATGACACTTACCTGTCAAAGTGACAGCTCTCGTATAATTAAACGAACGAACTAGAACAGTGCCGTGCCCGAAGGGCTCGGCACAATAATATTTCTACAAATTTATTAGCTGATCATTGATAGCTTCCATGTAAGAATAATTTTTTGCTTATGTTTTAATCGATTGAATACTTACATATTTTTATAGAACAAATATGGAAAGTATATCCCACATTGCACAAAGGTGTGCGAGTTTAAAGAGCACCTATACGGCGCCGTCTCAGAAAACTACCTACCTATACGAGAAAACGGAAATTTTGCACCATTGTGTAGTTTTAGTCAGTTGTTATAATGACAATTTGGCGATATGTTTTTCCTTCACGTTCCGCAGGAAGGTGAGGCAAAAAAAGCAATAGTAAATAGAAAAAAAGAAAAGAAAAGTATTTTTTTATTGTAAATTTTTGTAAATCTTTTTAGTACTAATATTAGATGCACTCTCGGCTGACGATTAGCGATATGTACCCAGTCTAGTTAACATATCGCTTTCCGCGATATGTTATTCGTCGCCTTCACGCGAAATCACGGCAACCCCGACTGCTTCCCGAAAATTTTGCACTATATCGTCTGCTTCATTTGAAATATGTGCGTATGTTGTCCGCGTCGGCGGCGGCGGCGGCGTCGTCGTCGTCAGTTTCGACATTTTCACATTTGCGATTTTTTTTCTCGGAAACGGTTAATGTGGGACGATTGAAACTTTTTGGGTTTACAGAGGAATAGTGGGGGTACGTTGTGTAAAAATTTCGAATATACAGGGTGTGCCGGAAAAAAGTTATTAATTTTTAAAGTCGAGAAATATCGGGATCTCGTTGGCATTCGATACAGGCAACACAAATTAGTTTTTTCGATTTAAACTTTTTCGACGCGTAGACGACCGTGGGCTACAGAACCCTATTGTTTGTGAGCGCGATCGAAAGTTTGGAAGTAATTTTTTTGATTTTTTCAAAGTCAAAATTTGGTCGAAAATGGTACCTCTTGGATCGCTAATAAGTCGAATTGGGTGCATCCAATCGACATTCGGTTTGGATAATCGGTTAGGCCATCTCAAAATCTACCTTTTTCCAATATATCGTTCTATACCTAACTGGAATGGAAATTGCCGAAAATTGTAAGAAAGTGGAAATCATAAAGTTAGGCCTGATTTTTTCACGGTTTTTATTTTTTTTCGTACTGAAAACGACTTTTGATCGAAACGTTGTAAACTTTAGCGGATAGAGCTCGTCAATTGTATTTAAGAGATATTTTTTCGTTTCTTTACCTTTAATACGGAAAAAACGGCAGCTTTTTTTTTTACTATATCGACTGTAGCTTATTCAATTTTTAACAAAACCGTTTTATTTTTTTCTCAAAAAATGCGCTGATTACTTTTCAACACCTCTACATATCCAAAATTATTAAAATATAATCGCAAAATTGAGAAAAGTCGCTTTTTTGGGTGCGGAAACAGGCAATCTTTACAAATTCTAACACCATTCACTTTTGACTAAGAGTGCCTTGATATTGATGTATCTAAATTAATTATTAGTTCTAAAAATCCGGCTGTCAAAAATGGCGAAAAATGGGTGTTTTCAGCGTGACTTGCTAGAATAATAAGAACATTTCCAGATTTTAAATCGTGTGGAATATCTACCTTGAACCTTCTTCTAATTTTACTGACCAAAATATTTGCCCAAAATGTTTAAGAAATGGTTGTAATCTCGATTTTAAAGATGGCGTTTCGACATTGATAATCCGTCGCCACGTGGTAGAAGGTTATTCGACATTTCGATATTCGCGAATTTTTTTTTCGGAAACGGTTAGAGCAAAACGATTCAAACTTTCTGGACGTAGAGAGGAATAGTCGGGGCACGTTCTGGGAACAATTTCAAATATACAGGGTGTACCGGAAAAAAGTTATTAAAGTCAAAGTTAAAAAATATGTTTTTTTTCGTTGTAGGGCGATACAGGTGGCAAAAATCCTGTTAATCGATTTAAACTTTTTCGACGTGTAGACGACGTTGGGCTACAAAACACTGTTGTTTGCGAACGCGATCGAAAGTTGGGAAGTAATTTTTTTGATTTTTTTAAAATCAATGTAGGGTCATATTGGATCGTTAATAAATCGAATTGGGTGCGTCCGATATACTTTTGGTTTGGATATTCGTTTAGGTCATCTCAAATACTACTTTTTTCAAATATATTGTTCTATACCTAAACAGCATAGAAATGGTAGCAAATTATAAAAAATAAGAATTACTATTTAAGTATATATAATTTGACAGCTGTCGTATAGAACTTTGTTATTTTGGTACTGAAATTTGTTTTAATTTAGTTTTATTACAGCTTTACCCCTCGCTACAAAAAAGTTAAAATAAATTGACACTTACCTGTCAAAATCTGACAGGTATCGTATAAAACTTTGTTATCTAGGTACTGAATTTTTTTTAAATTTGGGATTCTTACAGCTATAACCGTCGCTACGAAAAAGCTAAAAAAAAATTGACACTTACCTGTCAAAATCTGACAGCTGTCGTATAGAACTTTGTTATTTAGGTACTGAATTTTTTTAAAATTTCGAATTCTTACAGCTATAATCCTAGATACAAGAAAAGCTTAAAAAAAACTTGCAATTTACCTGTCAAAATGACAGCTGTCGTATATAACTTTGTTATTTAGGATCTGAAAAATTTTTCACTTTAGGATTTTTACAGCGATAACCCTCGATACGAAAAGGATAAAAAAAAAACTGACTCCTACCTGTCAAAATTTGACAGCTATCGTATAAAACATTCTTATTTAGATACCTGAAAATTTTTTAATTTCGAATTCTTACAGCTATAACCCTCGCTACGAAAAAGCTAAAAAAAATGACACTTACCTGTCAAAGTGACAGCTCTCGTATAATTAAACGAACGAAGTAGAACAGTGCCGTGCCCGAAGGGCTCGGCACAATAATATTTCTACAAATTTATTAGCTGATAATTGATAGCTTCCATGTAAGAATAATTTTTAATTTTTAATTTTAAGTTTTAATCGATTGAATACTTACATATTTTTATAGAGCAAATATGGAAAGTATATCCTACATTGCACAAAGATGTGTGAGTTTAAAGAGCACCTATACGGCGCCGTCTCAGAAAACTACCTACCTATACGAGAAAACGGAAATTTTGCACCATTGTGCAGTTTTAGTCAGTTGTTATAATGACAATTTGGCGATATGTTTTCCCTTCACGTTCCGCAGGAAGGTGAGGCAAAAAAAGCAATAGTAAATAGAAAAAAAAAAAAGAAAATTATTTTTTTATTGTAAATTTTTGTAAATCTTTTTAGTACTAATATTAGATGCACTCTCGGCTGACGATTAGCGATATGTACCCAGTCTAGTTAATATCCTATTTACCACAAATCAATCTGCAAGCTTCGGTGGCGTAGTACTAAAGACTGTTGATTTTGGAGACGAAGGTCGAGGGTTCAAGCCCCAGTGTTTTTTTTTCTTTTTTTTTTAATTTTTTTTTTAATGTCGTTATTTTAGGTACTGAAAATTTTTTAAATTTTGGATTCTTACAGCTATAATAATCTATACGAAAAAGCTAAAAAAAAATTACACTTACCTGTCAAAATCTGACAGCTGTAGTATAGAACTTTGTTATTTAGGTACTGAAATTTTTTCAAATTTCGGATTCTTACAGCTATAATCCTAGATACAAGAAGAGCTTAAAAAAAACTTGATATTTACCTGTCAAAATGACAGCTGTCGTATAGAACTTTGTTATTTAGGAACTGAGAAATTTTTTAATTTAGGATTCTTACAGCTATAACCCTCGTTACAAAAAATCTAAAAAAAAAGTTGACACTTACCTGTCAAAATTTGACAGCTATCGTATAAAACTGTGTTATTTAGGTACTGACAAATTTTTAAATTTAGGACTCTTACAGCTATAACCCTCGTTACAAAAAATCAAAAAAAAAAATTGACACTTACCTGTCAAAATTTGACAGCTATCGTATAGAACTTTGTTATTTAGGGACCTGATAATTTTATAATCTCGGAATCTTACAGTTATAACTCTCGCTACGAAAAAGCTAAAAAAAAATTGACACTTAACTGTCAAAATTTGACAGCTATCGTATAGAACTTTGTTATTTAGGTACTGAAAATTTTTTCAATTTGGGATTCTTACAGCTAAAATCCTCGTTAGGAAAAAACTTTAAAAAAATTGACACTTACCTGTCAAAATTTGACAGCTGTCGTATGGAACTTTGTTATTTAATCACTGAAAAATTTTTAAATTTCGGATTTGTACAGCTATAATCCTCTATATGAAAAAAGATTAAAAAAATTTACACCCGCCTGTCATAATTTGACAGCTGTCGTATAGAACTTTGTTATTTTGGTACTGAAAATTTTTTTAATTTCGGATTATTACAGCTATAACCCTCGCTACGAAAAAGCTAAAAAATAATTGACAATTACCTTTCAAAATTTGACAGCTGTCGTAAAAAACTTTATTTAGGTACTGAATTTTTTTTTTAATTTAAGATTTTTACATCTATAATGCTAGATACAAGAAAAGCTTTAAAAAAATTACATTTACCCGTCAAAATGACAGCTGTCATATAAAACTTTGTTATTTAGGAATTCAAAAAATTTTTTATTTAGGATTCTTACAGCTGTAATCCTAGATACAAGAAAAGGGTTAAAAAAATTGACACTTACCTGTCAAAATTTGACAGCTGTTGTATTCAACTTTGTTATTTAGGTACTGAAAATTTTTTAAACTTTGGGATCTTACAGCTATAATCCTAGATACATGAAACGCTTAAAATAAACTTGACATTTACCTGTCAAAATAACAGCTGTCGTATAGAACTTTGTTATTTACGTACTGAAAATTTTTGAATTTCAGATTCTTACAGCGTCAATCCTCAGTACGAAAAAAACGAACTTGGGTAGTGAAAAATTACACATATGTTTTTATTGCCACCTGGGTTGTGAAGAAACCACAAATTTTTTTTATCGCGAATCGAAATTCTTTACAATTAGGGCTTGCTAACAAATGGTTTTGTGAAAAGAATAAAACAAAACGAACGAACTTAAACAGTGCCGTGCCCGAAGGGCTCGGCACAATAATATTTCCACAAATTTATTAGCTGATAATGTGATTATGATAATGAAATATGGAACGTATATCCCACATTGCACAAAGGTGTGTGAGTTTAAAAAGCACCTATAAATGTCAATATCATAATATTAAATATCATATATTTCCGCAACGAAAGGTCGTAGCGAATCGAGCGAGACGGCATTGGAAATAGGACGTCGCCACTATACGATGCCGTCTCCAAAAACTACCTATCTATACGAAAAAATGGAAATTTTGCACCATTTTCTGGTTTTGGTCAGTTGTTATAATGACAATTTGGCGATATGTTTTTCCTTCACGTTCCGCAGGAAGGTGAGGCAAAAAAAGCAATAGTAAATAGAGAAAAAGAAAAGAAAAGTATTTTTTTATTGTAAATTTTTTTTTAGTACTAATATTAGATGCACTCTCGGCTGACGATTAGCGATATGTACCCAGTCTAGTTAACATATCGCTTTCCGCGATATGTTATTCGTCTCCTTCACTCGGAATCACGGCAACCCCGATTGACTCCTGAAAATTTTGCACTATATCGTCTGCTTCATTTGAAATATGTGCGTATGTTGTCCGTGTCGGCGGCGTCGGCGGCGGCGTCGTCGTCGTCAGTTTCGACATTTTCACATTTGCGATTTTTTTTCTCGGAAACGGTTAATGTGGGACAATTGAAACTTTTTGGGTTTACAGAGGAATAGTGGGGGTACGTTGTGTGAAAATTTCGAATATACAGGGTGTGCCGGAAAAAAGTTATTAATTTTTAAAGTCGAGAAATATCGGGATCTCGTTGGCATTCGATACAGGCAACAAAAATTAGTTTTTTCGATTTAAACTTTTTCGACGCGTAGACGACCGTGGGCTACAGAACCCTATTGTTTGTGAGCGCGATCAAAAGTTTGGAAGTAATTTTTTTGATTTTTTTAAAGTCAAAATTTGGTCGAAAATGGTACCTCTTGGATCGCTAATAAGTCGAATTGGGTGCATCCAATCGACATGCGGTTTGGATAATCGGTTAGGCCATCTCAAAATCTACCTTTTTCCAATATATCGTTCTATACCTAACTGGAATGGAAATTGCCGAAAATTGTAAGAAAGTGGAAATCATAAAGTTAGGCCTGATTTTTTCACGGTTTTTATTTTTTTTCGTACTGAAAACGACTTTTGATCGAAACGTTGTAAACTTTAGCGAATAGAGCTCGTCAAATTGTATTTAAGAGATATTTTTTCCTTTCTTTATCTTTAATACGGAAAAAACGGCAGCTTTTTTTTTACTATATCGACTGTAGCTTATTCAATTTTTAACAAAACCGTTTTATTTTTTTCTCAAAAAATGCGCTGATTATTTCGCAACACCTCTACATATTCAAAACCATTAAAATATATTCGCAAAATTGAGAAAAGTCGCTTTTCTGGGTGCGATAACAGGCAATCTTTACAAATTCTAACACCATTCACTTTTGACTTAGAGTGCCTTGATATTGATGTTTCTAAATTAATTATTAATTCTAAAAATCCGGCTGTCAAAAATGGCGAAAAATGGGTGTTTTCAGCGTGACTTGCTAGAATAATAAGAACATTTCCAGATTTTAAATCGGGTGGAATATCTACCTTGAACCTTCTGCTAATTTTGTTGACCAAAATATTTGCCCAAAATGTTTCAGAAATGGCTGTAGTCTCGATTTTAAAGATGGCGTTTCGACATTGATAATCCGTCGCCACGTGGTAGAAGGTTATTCGACACTTCGATATTCGCGAATTTTTTTTTCGGAAACGGTTAGAGCAAAACGATTCAAACTTTCTGGACGTAGAGAGGAATAGTCGGGGCACGTTCTGGGAACAATTTCAAATATACAGGGTGTACCGGAAAAAAGTTATTAAAGTCAAAGTTAAAAAATATGTTTTTTTTCGTTGTAGGGCGATACAGGTGGCAAAAATTATTTTAATCGATTTAAACTTTTTCGACATGTAGACGACGTTGGGCTACAAAACACTGTTGTTTGCGAACGCGATCAAAAGTTGGGAAGTAATTTTTTTGATTTTTTTAAAATCAATGTAGGGTCATATTGGATCGTTAATAAATCGAATTGGGTGCGTCCGATATACTTTTGGTTTGGATATTCGTTTAGGTCATCTCAAATACTACTTTTTTCAAATATATTGTTCTAATTGACACTTACCTGTCAAAATTTGACAGCTATGGTATAAAACTTTGTTATTTAGGAACTGAAAAAATTTTCAATTTAGGATTCTTACAGTAGTAACTCTCGCTACGAAAAAGCTAAAAAAAAATTGAAACTTACCTGTCAAAATCTGACAGCTGTCGTATAAAACTTTGTTATTTAGATACTGAAATTTTTTTAAATTTCGGATTCTTACATCTATAATGCAAGATACAAGAAAAGCTTTAAAAAAAAATTACAGTTGCCTGTCAAAATGACAGCTGTCGTATAAAACTTTTAAAAAGCACCTATATGGCGCCGTCTCAGAAAACTACCTATCTATACGAGAAAACGGAAATTTTGCATCATTGTGTAGTTTTGGTCAGTTGTTATAATGACAATTTGGCGATATGTTTCCCCTTCACGTTCCGCAGGAAGGTGAGGCAAAAAAAGCAATAGAAAACATAGAAAAAAGAAACTAAGAAAAATACTTTTTAAATACAAATTTTTAGTACTAATAATAGATGCACTCTCGGCTGACGATTAGCGATATGTACCCAGTCTAGTTATAAGTACTTGTGGAGATGACTGTGGGTTTTTTTCTCTATAACTAAAAATGTTGTTTTGTTGGCCATGCATTTTATTTTCAAATATCTTAGGGGAATAAGCACAGACATGTATTATATATGGTGGCCAAATTGTTTACATTTTCTTTCGATCATAAATGGTTTTCAACAAAAATGAATGCAATACTGCTTCAATCAAATATTAACATTTCGGCCCCAATAATCACATGAAGGATGCGATAATTTTACGTTTATATTATATGCACGTTACCCATATAATACTTTACAATAGTTGCTTAATCTATGACAATAGGTTCTTAGAAAAAATATTTAACAAGAAAATGACAGGAATTTTGAACGAAATTTTGCTTTTGCCGCTAAACCGTGCTTTTTTTTATAATAAACCCATTTAAGATAAATAATGACAAATTTAAAAGAAACTCGTTTAAATCTTATAATCTTAAATTCTCACAGGCCCTAAACGAGAAATGCAAATTACTTTTCGTCTAAAGTAATGCCAAGGGAAAGAACTTTAATTCTTTATCAATCCCTGAACTTTTACAATTTATTTTTTGCCTAAAAAAATTAAATTTTTTGGACAGCCTCGGTCAAAGAAATTCTGGTTTATTAATTAACTACTCAAAAAATTTTAATAATGTGTTTTTGTATAAAATATTGTGTAAGGATCACTAGAATCAGACTGAATGTATTGCACGCCAATATTTACCTCTACGCATCATTAAGAGAAAACTATAGTAGTGGTACCTAGAAATACATTAGTAGTTGCAAAAAATCTGCATTAATTAGGCGCCAAAAAAACATCTCTGTTGTTGCTACTAGCTTAATTTTGTTGAAATTACTTTTTAAGCTCAAATTATGGTAATTTTTTAAATATTACTTTTTTGTTGCTAAAAGAAAACTTTATTACTCCAAAAAAATACTTGAAAAATATGATTTTGTAATTAATTGAGGTGGCATAGTTAGTAACAGATCATTTTTTACTCATAAAAATAGGTAGCCGGCTATAAAATAATTTATTTTGATCTTTGGTAGTCTACCTAGCTACTATCAAATGACCTTTTTGAGTTCTTTCGCCAAAATGGTGCGGTTCCTCTAGTATTTATTTTATTTTTATTACATTTCTTTACTTTTCTGTAACTAAATTAAATCTCTGTAGTGACGTAAGCCAGTTATCTAGGTATAATGTAGTTTTAAAGAATAAAAGGAAAAAATAACTAGGGATGTTTATTTTGGGAAAATAAAGTAAGAAAATCATAATCCCCGGCAACGTTAAATGACGTAAGACTAATAAGTCTCTTACCGGTACCTAAGCAAGGTTCTTGAAAGGGTTGTGTATCAACATCTTCTTACTTTTGTAACTGAGAATGGGATAATACCGGCTCACCAGTCTGAATTTCGCCCTGGCCACGGTACGACGACAGTTTTTTTACTTATTAATGATATTATTATTGGGAACCTATATAGGGCGATGGCAACGCTCTTAACACTGCTTGACTATTCCAAAGCGTTTAATTGCGTGGATCATACCCTTATGCTTGCCAAGCTGCATTACTTTGGACTGTCGAATCAAGCACTCTCCTTTTGTCAAAATTACCTGGAGGGTAGACGGCAACTTGTAAGATCGCGCTCAGAAGTGTCAGACATCGGTAATGTGGCGTCTGGGGTACCACAGGGCTATATTTTGAGACCCCTTCTCTTTATATTGTATACTTTCGATATCGGTAAAATACCATAATTTTCCAAAGTCTACACTTATGCCGATGATACACAGCTTGTCTGCACTTTTCATCCATCAAGTTATAACGATATCGAAGAAAACATCAACACAAACTTGCAGCGAATTTCTGAATATAGCAGTAAACATATCCTTAGATTAAATACTCAAAAGACACACTTTTTGCACCTGAAGGGTGTTATGACTTTTTGAAACAGTATATCAATGTACCTACAATGTAATGGGGAGCGGCTTAACTTCACGGATACTGCCAAAAATTTATGGGTGCTGTTTGATGACAAATTAAGGTTTAGTAGACATAATATATCAAACTTACGTAAAAGGACTTAAATGGTGTTAAATAATAATATAAGTAAGTATATAATACTATATGCAAAAAAACATATTCTTAACTTTACAGTGCTGTAATGGTGGCTTTTTATTTTAAAGGAAATCTATCTATATAAAATATCGGTTCTTTCGGTGGACGGATGGAAAATATGTTTCCAACGGTATCTCGGGCGCCACCCCTTGGAATAATGTGGTAAGGGGCCCACGATGCACCAGGTAGCCTGTTACAGTGGAGAAAATTAAACCAGGCATTCAACTACGCAATAAGCGACTATTTTTAAGCGTCCTGAAAGAAACAGTTTTGGAGAAGGAAAATTAAACAATCGGTTCGGTACAACTTTTGTATTATCAATCAAATCTTGGTACATTACCATGTGTCTAAGTGAAATATAATGAATGCGGTGAAATGATATGAATGAACGAGAGAGAAGGAAGAGTATGCGTGTATGCTCGCGACAAATCGGTCTTAATGAAATGAAATGATTCGGCTATTCTACTAATATCGGTTTTGAATAATGCGCATGTTATCAAATTCGCAAGAAACGCGGCGGTTGTCTCAGCGGTAGCGGTAAACGGTCGCGATCGATCGCGGGCGGCAAGTAAGGTTTGCGGTTAACTTTATCAGATTCGGTCAGTGGAAAGGTAACGCGCTACGCTTTAATGAACGCGGTTTATTTATGCTATCTGCGGACAGGTATGCGGTATTTGCGAAGACGGGCGCGGATCTTAAACATCAACCGAGGCGGTCGGAAAAAGTTCCTAACTAAGCGGTAATATGACCAATGGTCGGTGGCGGTTCGGTAAGACGTCGTTTCCCTGCGAGTACGCGGCTAAATATAGCATGTTAAAACTAAACTTGCGGCCGGACGCGTTCTGGTATTGAAGTAATGTGTAAGGCGGATGTGTATGTGACAGAGAAGGTAAATGTGTGTGTATGCATAGAAACCCGATAATTACCCGTTATAACTGTTAGTTAGAACGAGACAGGATCCCTGCAGAAATCCGGTTTCGTATTGTTGCAAAGAAAAATAGCTGAAGGCTAATACAAGACAAAGCTACCCGATATATTGGTCCTGGTGCAGCCTGGCCTCATAGGTTGTAACATTGAAACGTTCGTTGTTGATGTTTCGGTTGTTTTATATGTTACTTGGGTGCTCCAGAAACTCAGTTTGATTCGTTTAGAAAGCCAAAGGTCGTGAGGTTCTTATATTTTTTTTTTACAGATTTTATTTTGGGCGCCAATCGAGAGAAGATCTTGATAAAGAAAAAGTAGAGAGATAGAGAAAGAATGCTGTATTATGAGTGAGACCAATCTTAACTGTACACGAAGTACTTCAATAAAACACAGTAAAATTTGTGTAATAAATAAATTTTATTAAAAAATATTATATTTTTTCTTTTTTTTTTTTTTAAAACAGTGGTTTAAAAGTACAAATATACTCCAGAAAGAGTTTATAAAAAATGGGAAAACTACCCTAAGGAAGCTAACTACAATAAAGCGGGTTATCACAATTTAAACTAGGCTAAAGCATAAAGTTAGGTCTCATACAAGAGTACGTGCAAATCTATGCTCAAGAGATCATTCAAAAATGGTGCAATACCTTCTGTAAATTAAATACTTTAAAGCATACCCTAAAGTAATCTAAATTTAAGCTTAAAGCTATAAGTGAAATATTAATAAATGGGTTTTTGCAAAACTATGCTTAACGGCTCAATGAGAAATGGGAAAGATTCTACCAAAAATTTAATAGGGTTGAAGTGCTTTTGTCATGAATCAAGATACTTTAAAGAAAAACAGTATATCTTAATTCATGTTCACAAGCTACGAGGGGAAATACCCAATAAAATTAAATGCAATCAACTATACTACAACTTGAACTCTATCAAAGGTCAAAGCTCTTTGGTGAAAATTGTTATTAATGTTAAATGGTGAAATAAATGCTATACAGTATATCATAAATTAAATGACTTTAAAATTTAGAGTCCTCAATGCATAGATTGTGCGGTAAGTTAGGAAGATAGTTACTGCAAGGTAAATACTATAGAGTATATAAGAAACCAGGTTGAATTAAAGCTTATAGCTTTTATTACACAAGTAATACAATACTTTAGAAAAAGGAAGATTTAGGTATTGCGAGCTAAATTCTAAAAAGTATATTATAAAATATAGTACACTAAAGCCTATGATGCTCAAATAATACAGTTAGGTAGGAAGAAAGAAAGAGGATATTGCAATTCACACTAGTGACGTATGCTGTAGTAAGACAAGCTGAAAGACATCTACGTCACTAACAACAAATTAAAATTGCCAGCGAGATCAAATGAGGAGTGATTATTCAAAAATCGATAAATCCACTTTTTACTTTTTTCCAGATAGATATTGATTTTTATACTTCATAGCTTTATCTACGTTTTGGCATACCGAAATTAAACAAAAATCTTTAAATTCAATTTAAATTTACAAGCTAAAGCTCGTCGGCCGTTCAAAAGTCGGTATATCCAATGGCCACTATATACACACGGTCATTCTTAAAATTGAACAGAAGTCGATAAATCCCAATTTTAATTTACCAAAAGTCGATAAATCTCATTTTAATTTACCAAAAGTCGATAAATCCATTCTAAAAAGTTAATTAAAAATTTATTGGGTAATATAATGCAGTAAAATTAATGCTGCCTTTAAGCACTCCATCAAGACAAATACAATTATAGTTTTTTTTTGATCGGTGAGAAAAACCTTCATATATGCGTTTTTTGTCATTTACTCAAAACAGGATATTATGGATTTATCGACTTTTGCATAATCACTTCTCAAATGATCCAAGTGAAAGTACTAGTTTCAAGTTACCTACTCTTACGAGTTCTGGATATTTTTGTTACAATATTTATAATAACATTAAAAAATATATGAGTCTCTACTCAGGGTTTTTATCAATATCACCTCTGGGTAATACTGTAGTTAAGTGAAATTTAAAAAGGGGTTAGCATCTTGAAGAGAAAGAAGCAATAATATATATAGCAAAGGTTATGCAATAAGTAAAAAGTTAATGAATAAGAAATGTTCAGGAAAATCACCAAAAAAAAAAGGCCACAAGCTCATATTACAGAAAAATACTCATCTTTTAAGATTCAGATGTTCGGGTGCTTTACTTTTCACTGCGGCTTCTCCCTGTAGAAGTCCTCCAGTCATACCACACGGCAAGCGACCCAGACTCTACAACATTCCAGGCAGGATCAGGACAGTAGCTAAACTACTAATGGCTTCTGGAATAGGCATCGAACAGCAGCTCCAGACAAACCATGTAAACTCTGACTCCTCTCTGGCAAAATTGGACTCACCGACAGTAAATGTAGCAAGCAAATCAAAGCATATTCGCTAAGGTTGAGATTTAGGCTTTACATTGAACTTAAGGTTGAAATTTGAAAAGGGAATTTAAATATACAAAACTGAAATTTAGGCTTGGGTGAAGCTGGAAATCTGCATTTGGAGTGGAGATCTATCCTTGCATCGTCGTTTCTGACTAACAAGTTTTAGGGTGAAATTTGTGACGCTGCACTGAAAATTACAGATGTAACGTGGTACATAAACTGGAACTTGAACTTCAGTTTGACATCGTAGTTATGGAACTAATCTTCAGATTAGAAATGCACGTGCATGGTCACATTAAAAATTGAGATTAAACGGTGCATAGAAAATTCATTTTAAAAATCAGATTGAAAATTTATAAATTTTTAATACATTGTAAAGTGAAGAGTTGAAATTGAATTCAAAGTAAAATTTAAATTGAAATTAAACTAGAATTGAAACCTGAAACAAAATGGAGGCCGTTTGAACCTTGACAACGTCAGTGGAACAAAAATCCTACGATAACTAACAATCTCATAGTACATAGTCAAACAATAATATAATTATATTCAAACTAAAGAATACCTTATTATATACATATACCTACACATACACAAAAATTCAATAAAACAATCAAGACAAAAAATAAAAACTTCAAGAAAAAATAAACAATAAAAGTAACAGTTTAAAAACAAAAACCGGAGCAGCAAACTGACACTTCACTAATTATGTGTTCAAAAGAAAAAAATCATTGAGCGTGTAAAATTATTTGTCAATTAAAAAGGTCTTTAAGTGACGCTTAAAGAATTCACTGCCCCTAATGGCCCTAAGATTATCAGGTAAAGAGTTATATACCTTAATGCAACTCATAAGAGGACACTTATGAAATAAAGATGTTCGGTGAGCAGGTGTTAGCAAGTCATTTCTACCCCTAGTATGAATATTATCATAAACATCTCTATTTTGAACAAAAGCACCAGGATTAGACTTGACAAATACAGCACAGCTATATATAAAGAGAGATGGCACAGTCATGATGTTTAACTGTTTAAATTTACCTCTACAAGAATCCCGATAATGCATCCCCAACATAATCCTTACTATTCTCTTTTGCATCACAAAAACTCTATGTGCATTTGCAACCGAAGCACGGTACCAAAACATGATACTATATGCAATCACAGATTGCACACCGGACATATAGAAAATTCTTACAACATTCAAACTAACTTGGTGATGTAAAAAACGAACAGCTTATGCTGCCTTGCTGATTTTACTTACAACGATGTTGATCTGTTCTGTCCACTGCAGTCTCTCATCCAAAGTGACTCCTAGAAACTTGACAGATTGTGCCTGCTCTATACTATTTCCTTCAATAGGGACGTATAAAGATTCATTAGAATTATTTCCTCGAAAAACAATTAAACAGGTTTTTTTGGTATTTAAAATAAGATTATTGGCTGAAGACCATTCTAATACACCTGCCGCAATCTCAGTAGATTTTGTTGATAGTAAAATCTTGCTCGCACAGGACACTATGCATGACGTATCATCAGCGAACTGATACAGAGATGAAATGTCAATCTTCTTGTTGAGATCATTAGCAAATATCAAAAATAAAATGGGCCCAATATAGAACCCTGTGGTACGCCCTTTTTAACTGTAATAACCTCTGAGAATACTGTTTGTTGATCCGAGCTGACACAAACCGTCATCTTTCTATTTGACAAATATGATTTAATAAAATTATTAGTCACATCGCGAACACCATACCACTCTAACTTGCGCAACAATATGTCATGATCAATCAAGTCGAACGCCTTACTCAAATCAAAATACAGACCTGATACCCTCATTCCTCTATCTATTTGTTCTATTATATTATTAAGCGACTGAAAAATGGCTGTTATCGTTGAACGCTTTGGCAGAAAGCCATGTTGACCAGCATAGAATAAATTATTTTTAATAGAATAGTCCAACAATCTAACATAAAACACTCTCTCAAAAATTTTCGAGAAAACGGATAAGATGAACACTGGTCGATAATTTGAAATATCACTGCGGCTTCCATTCTTATGAATGGGCACTACTTTAGCCAACTTTAGTTTGTTAGGAAACACACCAGACTCAAAACATTCATTTATAATACCCGCTATGGGAGCGCTAATGATCTCAGACACCGCTTTAATAACACTGACAGGTACCTAATCCACACAAGTGGAGTACTTCATCGGCAACAACTTAATAACCTGGCTAACTTCCTCTGCAGTTGTTGGTAAGAGAAAAAAAGAATATGGTACCGACTGCATGGTGTTATCAAAGTTATGATTATTCAATTCATCGGAAAGATTGCTGAGATCAAATTGTTTTAAGAAAAGACCTGCCAGTGTACTAGTGTCTGTACAGCTGTACAGCTCAATTTGACTGGATTTTTTATTATTATTCTGAATGCTATTAAGTAGTTGCCATGTTGATTTAGTCACATTACCAGAAGCCGTTATTACACTGTTATTGAAACTTTGTTTATAATGTCTGATATACCTTTTAAAAGCCTTACGTTCAGTCTTATATTAATTTAAAATGCGTTCATCATTCGTTCTTCTATACAGTGCATACATGTCACGAAGATTCGACGACCACTCTCTCACTACACCCGTCACCCACTTTTTACCAGTGCTGGACTTTACAGTAGTTTTATTTAGTGGCAAGAAAATGTCGAAATAATGCCTAAATATTCTATAGAATATTTCATATTTGGCATCGCAATTGTGTGCTGATGCCAAGTCATTCCAGCCTTCATTTCCAAAAGCATTCTTAAAGCCCTCGATATTCTGCTTGCTAAAATTTCTACGCCAACATGTAGTTCTCTTTGCCTTAATTTTCAAATCTATAAGTTTCAACACCAGTGCGTAGTGATCCGACACATTTGTTTTTATTATATTACCAGTAAACTCATTATCATTTAGAGTAGAGAAAATATTATCTAATTGACTACTGCTTGTATTTGTTACTCTGGTCATACCAGCAATGTTTGGCTTTAAATTATAAGTTACAAACAGCTCAGATATATCCATGGCACCACCGTCAGGAACATCAAACCTTACGTTAAAGTCACCACACACATACAAAGTTTTATACTTACCAAAAACCTCATCCAGCAGACATCCCATTACATCCAAGAAGACAGACATATTGCCGTTTGGAGAGCGATAAACAGAAACTACAATACAAATATCATCACTCAATGTTACCTGGGCACAGCAAAATTCACAATCAGTAGCTACAGACTTTACACATGTATCAAGAGGTTTCATCGTTAAGTTAGATTTAACATAAACAGAAGTACCTCCGCCCCTGGAGGAAGCTTTGCAAAAACTACTTACTAAAGTGTAATTATTTATTCTATACATCTCAATTTCGTAATTATTAAGCCAGTGTTCATTAAGACATACTATCCCTTGCTCTTCCTCATCCAATAATATTTCCAACTCGTTTATCTTATTTCTAACACTTCTAAGATTTAAAGACAATATATCAGTTCGTGCTGCTAGCTGATCAACTGAGGAGGCTGTACGATCTCTAAAAAATTTTGATCGTCACTACTATCAGATATATCTGGCAACAATTGACTATTTTCCTCCTCAGAAAACCCTCTTTGTGCGTCGATACCAGTCATCACCGCACAATCCGTAAGTACCCCTGTCAATATACTCTTTAAAACAATTCTACTCCCTGTACGCCTCAAAACATAGGTATTCAAAAGATCATAAATCGAAAACGTACTGTGTCGAAATTGAATACCTCGCTTATAATTTTCAACAATTCTGACAACATAACTGGTGTTCTGGTTTCCATCAGCCCTGGAAGGCAAAATTAAACTCCATTGCGGACACGAAAGAAATATTTCACTGAATTAACTTTAATCCAGGAACTCTGCAGCATAAAATGCCTCTCCAGCTAAAATAAGTACATATTCTTCACTTAGATCGCCTTTCTGGGCTGGCAGCCGAAATGAGAAGGAAAGACTTGACCCTCCGTTATCAGTTTTATTAAATTGACTTCACAAAAAATGACATATCACACTTCAATCCCAAGATCAAAAACGAATCACATGATCTCCGATGCACTATGACGTAGGGGAAGCAAATTAGATGAAAATTTAAACTTAAATGGAAAAATCACAAAATTAACCACATTTTTAAGAGCACTTACACTGCCAAACACATGGAACTAAAAAAACAAACTGACCTGCTCAACAAGAAAAGGTAAAAATCGATATTGCTCTTATAATCCAAACAGATGATTGTATGTATATAAGGTTGCCTACAACTTATATTAAAAGTGAATTGACAGGGGTGTAGTAGGAAATTTAACCATGATACCTGATATAGATTCTTGAAATTTTTAGTAAATTACCAAAATCAGTTGTAAGAATCACGAAGTGATTGAGAACAATCGTTGATCGGTGTGTGTGTGAGAATGAGTTAGACAGATATTAAGAACGATACAGAGCTACCCGGTATATTTGGTCCTGGTGCAGCCCGGTCGCGTATGTGTATGATAGAGACAATATAACGGTTCGCGTGTATTGAAATAAGACAAAGCTACCCGGTATATTGGTCCTGGTGCAACCTTGCCTTATATAAAAGAAGGACATTGAATTTTTCGAACCGGAGTATGTGAGTGTGTGGTTTAGTTGTATTAAATGTAGTTAAAACGAGACAGAGCTACCCGGTATATTGGTCCTGGTGCAGCCCGGTCGCGTATGTGTATGATAAAGACAGCATAACGGTCCGCGGTGTATTGAAATAAGACAAAGCCACCCGGTCATTTTTCCTGGTGCAGTCTTGTCTTATATGTAAAGGAACAAAGAAAACATATGGACGACCCGGTGCGTGTGTAAGAAAGAGTAAGATAGTACCTAAAACATGTGTGTAAAAGTGAGAACAATACCTATAACTAGAACGTGCAGCGGTATACGAGAATGAAAGCGGTGCGGGGAAACGGCGGGTCGGATGGTAGTTTCTTACCGTTGGAAGTCGGTCGGTCAGCCTTGGTTGTCGTCGGTCGGGTCGGGATCGCTGCTGGGATGACAAGCTGCGAGCTAAGTGAGAACACGAGTTCTGATTAAAAATATGAAGTTCTCGCGTATAAATTGACTTCGCGGAACTACGTCACGGTCGTGGACGCGGGAGTACCGTACGCGCTTCGATCTCACGCGGATGCATCCGGGGGTACTGTACGTACTTGGACTTGGTGGCGCGCTCAGCAGTACTAGCTGGCGTGGTCGGAAAATGATGAAAAGTATTTTCCCGGTGTTTCGCGACGGAAAACCTAATAGATTTAGACAGTATGAAATAAATGAATTATTTACGTACAAGAATGAACGTTGTAGCACGAAAAATAAGAAAGTAAACTTTGTACACACATACTAACCTTTACAACTATATATATAATGCAGTAAAAATATTTTAAAAACCTCGGAAAATATAGTAACTTCGTTACAGTGCGTTAAAAGTTATGTGAAGCCTATATATTGTCTATGATTTCATATTGTATTATTTTATATTATCCTTCTTTAACTCAAGAGGACAAGCAGCATCTACAAAAAGCAGAATAATTGCTGCATATTTAAATTTAATTTTAAAAAATATGACCATATTTCGCTAAAAATATGTAAACTCAATTAGTTGAATATAGCGAATATATTTCAACTCTTATTATTGACATTGGTATACAATTTATTAAAAACATAAACACCCATGTACTTAAGATCTGATTTAGTTTTTCGAAAAGACATTCACAATGTTTCAGTTCGATCAAATACATTCACGATGCCCCAATATAAAAAAAACTATTTTTCAGCGAGGATTTACCTACAACGCGGTAAAATATTTTAATATATTTAATAATTACTTCACTTGCCCCTCTTTAATGTTGTTTCGTAATAGAATAAGAAAGTCACTTCTGGAGAAGCAGGCGAATCCTAACGCTGAAGGCTACTTTCTGTGATTTTAATTTTCATTGACAGTTTCAATAGTAGATCTAGAACTGCTATTTTTTACTAGTTACTCGAATGTACTGCAGTGCATATTATGGGTGCCAACGGTGCATATTTAGGTACTACTATTATTGCTCATTTTATTATTATTATTATATAATTTCTTCTAGACTTCGCCCTTTACGAATTATAATTTATATTCTTAATAAAGACTATTATTATTATTATAATAAAAAATAAAATTGCCAACAAGTTCTTGGGATAAGGTTTGATACAAAACGAAATTTAACTAAGTACAATGTTTTTTTTTATATAAAAACATTTATTTTTTCCACTACGTAAAAACAAATAAGAGTGGTTTTTATTTATTTATTTATTATACCATCAAATTTATGGGTAAGGGGAAAATGAACACAAATGAACCTTGAATATGAGAACACACCGACACATCACTTGTAACACGGACCACAAAATTGGGTATGCAGTCATGCCCCTTGCATTTGCACTAAAAGTACATCAACAGTCATCAATCACCCACTGACAGCGGCAATCAAATGGTTCGTTGTGCATTTGCTTCGTAGCTGATTGGTCAAATGCCGAGTGAAGAACCCCAAACACCTTGATTCCGTTCAAATTAAACCACGCGAAGAAACGACAGATCACTGTTTTAAATCAGTCCGTCCATCTCTGTCAGGCTTAGCACTTTAGAACAAATTATAGTAACGGATAGAATATATAGCGCTCGCTGAAAGTTACCTACACGGTTTCACCATATTTAAAAAAGGAAGTATTTAGTTAGTGTTAAGACGTCATTAACATACAAACAGTTTCTTTATTGGCATGCATAGTTATGTTGATGACGTCTTCACATGTCTTCTCGGAACTGATAGACAGGTTAAATGCTTTTTAGAATACATTATTAGCATACACAATAATATCAAGTTTACTATAGAACACGAAAGTGTCAACTCTATTAATTTTCCCGTTTTAAATATTAAGAGAGAAAATAATAGAAACTTTTTCTCCGTTTTCCATAAACCCTCTCATACTGATACTGTCATACACAACTCTTCGTGCCACCCTATAGACAACACAAATTAGATTATTTTTATAGTATGCTCTATAGACTAGTAATTCTCCCTCTAAATAATATCCATTTTCAAAAAAAAAACTAAACGTTATAAAACAAATTATAATATACAGTCGAGCCGCTCGCTCCGTGAATTATTAATATTGCAAGAAAAAGTTTGCATTAGACAAAGAAAAACTAATTACCAAATATGCGAATTGTATTTACAACATTAAAAAATTTATATTAACAGTTTTGTTTCCTTAGATCATTAGACGCCGATGCTGAATCGCCAGTATGTCGTCAACCCTTTATGTACTTCATTTGTTTGTGTTTTAAACTTTTATTAAAGAACAAGTTTAAAATAAGCGGTGCATTAACATTTAACGCTTAGAAAGTAAAGAAAATGGACACCCCAAACCCTTTTTGGATCTTAAACAGAGCACGAAAAACAGAGGGAAAGACATAAAAAAAATAATTAAAAAAGAGTTTCCTGAGGACATTTTAAAATGCGTTAAAAATAACTTTGACACGATAAATGTTTCCAAGCTTACATGCCATTTTACAACTATTGTTAGAAATGAACCTGGCCATAACCTTTCTATGCTAATTACAATGCTCATGTATAATCTTAATGCCTTAAGACCGCCGGACTAATCATTAATGTATAAAGGAGGCACGGGAAGAAGTAAAAGGAAAAGAAGGAAAATAAGGAAAAGAAAAACAAGACTAACACCAATGCAAAAAAAGAGAAGAGGTAAAGATAAAGGAGAAATAATTTAACCTTCTACCGCACCTGCTATAAACACACGATAATGTGCATTGTACTACACCAAAGTCTAAGGAATTCATTAATACAGTAGTATTATTGACAAAAATGATTTTATAAAATTCATTTTTATGCTCAGGAATGTTTGTTTTTTCTACGCACTAAGGGGTGAACGTCGGTTCTGAAGATTTATTTATTAGATAGACATGGAGGAGAACAAAATTTGTAAATTTAATAATAAAAATTGGTAACATGTAATTTACGTCTATCGTCCATAATAATCCAAAACATTTTTAAATTGTGTAATACTCATAGACTTCTTATAGCATAGACTACATTGTTAACGTTTTAAAGAAATCAAAGACTCCACCATTCACAATTTGTCTGGTTAGCTCTATGGTCCACTATACTTAACACGTACACAAGCGCTATTATCAAACTTACTGTTAAAGTCACATATTACATTCATAAAATTTATAAAATACACGTTTTACAAGTATAATTCAGAAAAATTACAAACATTAAGATACTCTAGGTAAAACAAGTTTTTGTTTCCTTGGTTTAAATAAAATATATATAATTATTTCATGTCTTTGTATTTGGTACCAACGTATTTTAGTTCCATGGTGACAAAAATCTAGGATGGTAGCTGAAACCTCGCTTTCCTTTTTAACGCGTCGGTAATTTACGGGTAGCAACAAAAACAGCTGTAGTAATCAAACTAGCCTTTCTTTTTTCTGTGAATAATCGTAGTATTTGTTTTGATGGTGTCGTGGTTAGTCGTCGGAATAGTCGTATTTGAATGTGTTTTGTGATATTTATTTATTTTTTTTGTAAAGGATTTTTCATTTTATTGTTATAAGTACATGACTACCTTATACTAGCGGGAAGTAAAAAATGACACTTCTATTATTTATATCCTGGCATTCATTAATAATAACACAATACATTCACAGCCTAGGCTCTTTTTAGGCTTCTTTTAATCTTCATTTAAGTAAAAATTTATTAACACTTTAATGAAAACTTTTTAAATTATTACTTATTTATTGTATTAAGAATCCTTGGCACACCCTACGCCGCTGGTGTCGCTCTGAATCGTTGAGCCATTACAATTCCGCACAAAGTCGAAAATTAAACGCTATCTCTCTGTTCTCTTTGTTTCACACGTACGAATGTTTGATGCAAACAAATGAGGCTATGAGCGCAACATCGGACTAACCCACAAAAATTCAAAAAATGTTTTATTGCAGAATCTTAGTTCGGCATATCGACTTTTATCAACTCCAAAGTGAACCAACTGACCTTTTTCTTCTCGCTCCTAGCTGACAGCACTAACCTACTTTTGGTATTTTATATTCGTTGGGAATACAGAGTGGACTAAGCGCAGTAGTTGGTCCACTTTGCTGCTATAAGTTAGCTGTCTACGTGGATTGTTGCTTGGTCTAAAATTAGTTTGAGCGGAAAACAAACATACAGGTCGTTTTTCTTGATTTTTTAATATGAAAAAAATGTCGAAAAAAGCATGTGTCAATCTTGCAAAATTTGACACCTGTCAAATGTAACTTTTTTATTTGAAGCGTTAAAAAATTTTGATTTGGGATTCTTGCAGCTACTATCCTAGATGAAAAAACCAAAAAAAAATTTTACACTTACCTGTCAAAATTTGACAGCTCAGGTATAACATTTTTATTTTTAGTTTTTAATTTCGCATTCTTGCAGCTATAACATCGACAAGAAATTTTTTTTTTTTAATTTACATTATCTATCAACATTTGACAGTTATTTGACACCTACATTTTTTATTTGAAGATTAAAAAGATTTTTGATTTAGGATTCTTATAGCTAGCTGTCCTGGATGAAAAAATAGTTGGCCCCCCATCTGACGAAGAAAGGGATGAGATATTTTGTTAAGTTTTGTATTTTCTTTTTAAATTTCTTTTATAGTAATAAAGTTTGTTATGAAGTATCGAGTAATAATTTATGATAACATACCAAAGAACTAAAAATATTCTGAATGCACAGTGGACTAACCCACTTCAAAAGTCGAAAATAAGTCTCTAGTTAAAATTTTTTTTAGAAAATTATTAGATATAGATGACCTTAAACCCACTTTAATTGATTTAATTCGAAATGATCTAAAAAGAAAGTAATTATGAATGAACTGATTTTTACCATTTTTCAAATCTATTTTCCTACATTTATTAATATTGGGGTTAGTCCGATATTGCGTTTATAGCCTCAACTAGGCTATTTATGAACGAATGGCTTAGTCTATTCGACAAGAAGTCTATGGTAATACCCTATTTCTTCCTCGTAAACCAAATAATGAAACAAATACAACAATTATGAGCTTTTTGCTCTTTTCGCACGTCGCCATCGCCCCTATTTATACATAGTGAGATATAACTAATGGGTCGCATAATTTTCGCACAGCCACAACCAACCATAAATTCTGTTTGTTTATTTGGTAAATTTAAATAGTAGCTATTATTTATGCAGTCCCATATTTGAATTTCTAAAATTCTTTCTTAAACCTTGGACAGAGTAGGTAAAGTACTAATGAGCCTGAATTGACTATATTCTTTAGGGTCATTAACTTTGGGCAATGGGGTCACGAAAGCTTCCTTAAAGGCTACAAGAAAATAACATTTTAACATACAGTCGTTAACAATAGATAACATCTAAAATAAATGGATAGCAGAAATAAATCAGGATTATATTAGGTTTATCAGATCCAAAAGCTTAAATTTTAATATTTTGAATCCTAAGTATTAGTCCAATAAGGCCAAAATTATTAATATGCCATTAAAGTGTCTGATAAAATAATGCTTCTGCTAACGAAAAAACTATCATTATCAATGTTCTGTTAGCAATAATAGCAGGATAAAATTATGTTAACATGGACATTATTTACCAGTAGTATTTTTTGGCTGGTATCTATTAAGCTGCAGGATAAATGATGTAAATAACCTAAATATATAACCTTTCTACTTACTATGTACGGGAGGGAAAGGAGGAGGAAACTCCTTTCGATTTTTAAAATCGATTTTTAATTTTTAACACTACCTATTTAAATATTTTAACTTTGTTTTCATCCAATTATACAACATGTTCTTGTCCTTTTCATGTTTTTAAAATTTGTTTACATTCCTTCGTGTAAGTGACACTTGGGCATTTCGGTGCTGATGATGGTACTTTCTAGTACCGAAACATGTACACCCCAATAAACTTACTTTTTATATATTATTTGTGGAGACGACTGTGTGTTTTTTCCCCATATCTTCACAGCTCCACTCTGAGATAATGGACTACTTCCGTAAAACCTAAATATAAGTTAGGTACAGCAAAACTACTTTAAGTTTTAATCTTTTTGAATTTATTTAAAACGGGAGCCCCAGGTGACATTCCTGCAGATGTAAATATATTTTCCGACTCTGATAGTGGCATAGAAAATTATGGTAATATTGTCTTTAGAAGACCTCGTATGCCCTGACCAAGAGTTGATCACATCAACTGTTCGGACGATTTGGATTTTTTTACAGATTTCGGCTATCAAAAAATACGGTTCAAGTTTTATTAAATGAAATACAGGAAGAAATTCAATATCCAACAGGAAGGTACATTTTAATTTGTAAAGTAAACTTTTAAAGACTACCGAAATTGATTTTTTTAGAAACTCTGCTTTAAACCCCTTGCGACAATTGCAGTAAACTCTACGTTTTTACGCCACGGGATCTTTCCAAAGGTTAATGGGTGACAATAGTGGAGTACATCAGACGACTTCTTGCTAAATTTTAAAAAGAGTCCCCACAGCACTTTGTCGCTTGAAGTTCAATTATGTAAATATACCTCAAGGAGATATTAAGGATTTAAGGAGAACTTATTGCAGTGCAAGAAGAGTTTTTTAATATGGCAGCTTTCCCTAGAATACTGTTAGTAGTCGATAGCACACATATCCGGATTCAAAACCCTGGTGGTAATGAAGCCAAATGGTTTCGCAACAGAAAAGGATATTTTTTAATAAATGTTATGGTTGCGTGCGACCATCAATTGCGAATTAGAAATATAAAGGCCATATGGCCTGGATTCGCCAATGATATGATTGTTTTTATGAACTGAACTCATTCTTAACCTTAATGTTCTGCTTTCTTTTAGTTTTTGTACGGGCTTTTGCAAATTTCCGCACGTTTCTAACAAAAATGGTCTGTTGCCAAATTGTGATGTTGTTAATTCTAAGCTATGACACCTCACAAAAACGTAACTAACTGTAGGTTAATTCTGATTTAAAAATAATAGTAGAATTGATATAACAGTAGGATAAACTTTATCTATCAGGCATCAAACAGTCACCCAAACAGCCTATTAATAATTTGGGCCTTAACGAAGTTTTTAAAAAGGAACTTTAGTTAGAAAGCTGATTTTTAAAGAACGATATACTTTATCATCTGAGAGAACACTCCAGTACTATTTTGTGTGCAGCCCTTGCACGAGAGTTAAAGAATCTTCCAAATAGTGTTAAAAATGTATGTTTGGGCCTTAGCTCCTAAACAAGAAATAACTTGTTTCTTATCTACGATTGTTAAGCCAGAAGAGGTTCGCAAATTTCAAAAACAATATTTCAGTCAGATCTTTAATAAATGGGACTTAAATATCGATATATAGCATCGCTGTCGTTCTTGACATTAAGTTGCAGCGTAAGTACGATAAATATTAAGTAGTTCTTTATTACTTCACCGCTTGTATAAGCTGAGCTTACTGCAAGAAATGTCGTGGAAAATAAAACAATCATTTTGCGAGTGACGATCTCAAATTCGGTAACCTTAGCGTAGGTAAGGGGGGAGGAAATTTGACTGATATAATCTAACTTAATTCGACAAAATATACGACAACTTAGTTAGTTTATGTTAGCTCAGCTCAGACAAGGGATAAAATAATAAACAACTAATATATTTCATAGACATACAGGGTCCGCCAACGAAGCGGGTATAACAGATTAAATCCATATTAAGGAACTTATAAAAAATACTAAAAGAACATGAGGTATAGACTTAAAAGTCTTCCTCCACAAAATTTAATAGAGTAAAAAAATATTCAAGGGTATCTACATGTTTTGAACGTAAAAAAGTTCATCATCAGGAGACAGACAAATTTTATTTTATGCTGATGGTGTTAGCAAAAGAGAAAATTAGAATCTTAATGGAGCTTATATGGACTTAAAAAATTGAACAGTAGAAGAAACATGATATGAAGAAAATTGATAAGGTTAAACCATACTATATGTCTGTAAGACATATTATGTTGGATAAGTTTTTTAAAAAATTTAAATAATCTTCGACACCTTCTTAAAAAGGTTTTTCCTTCTTCCCCATTTTATTTGGCTGGTTTAGACCTCCATTAATAACGTTTTTACATACTCAGTACCTTATCAATTTTCTTCATATCATGTTTCTTTTACAGTTCAATTTTTTAAGTCCATAAAAGCTCCATTAAGGTTCTAATTTTCTCTTTTGCTAACACCATCAGCATAAAATAAAATGTTTCTGTCTCCTGATGATGAACGTTTCTACGTTCGAAACATGTAGAGGCCCTTTTGTAAAGGAAGACTTTTAGTTTTTTTCTATCCCATACTTTAACTCCACTTTAAGCATGGACTATTTCTGCAAATTATTTTAGAATTTTGTCTATCTTTTACAATAAAAAATATTGATGCAAATTACAAAAAAATTTCCCGTTCTTTAAATGGAACGTCCTGTATATTTTTGATTTCTAGAGTCTTGTTATAGTCTTTTCACTGATACCAATTTGATACTATTTAGAGTTTACCATATTTTAGTTATAATCGAGTTGCCATGATTTCTTTTTTTTCATTTTGTTAATACCATTGCATAAACTGGCATTTTTTTAAATTTTAAGATAAAGAAACTTAATGTTACTTATTAAGACATTTATAATGAAAAAACTTAAAATAATTATTTTATTATGAATTACAATACAGGAAAAACGACAGAAACTGACAAAACAAAACTAAACAAACCCTCACTAAGCGGTAATATAGAATTTATTGTTTAGTTCTAATGCTTTGTTCAAAATTTTCTTCTGTTCTTGAAGACATAAATGTAGTCGTCGAACAAAATGTAGTTGGACATCTTGTAGAGTTGTTATTCTAATATTTCAAAATGTCTCTCGTATCCAATTTTTAATGTCGCCTTGGTTCGGTTAACATATTCCCAGAGGTAGAAATCAAGGGGTGTTAAATCAGGGGACCTAGGAGGCCATGCAATTAGTCCACCACGTCCAATACACTAATTACCTCGCCCATGATTTAAAAATATCTGAATATCTTTCAGAATACATTTGACTCGCTAGAAGGCAAATGAACATTTTCACAGTATAATAATCGTATTTACCATTTTCAAAGTGATAAAATTCGACATTTTGTGAAAGTACTTTTTTCGACGACTGAACAAATTTTAAATAATAAATAACTGTATTTTCTGTCAAAGTGATAATCTAAACAAAAAAAGGCAACTCGATAACTCTATCATGAATAAAAATAACTAAAAAGTTGTAGAAATATAGGCTTTTAAGGTTAATATCGAAATAGCTAAAAGGTATTTAATTAGTATCAGTAAAAGAAAATAAAAATGGCTTTCTAGAAATCAAAAAATATGCATTGCGTTCTATATAAAAAAAGAGAAATTTTTGGTATTTTGCATAATATGATCACTCTGTATAATACATGCACTGACTACAAATATTTTTTATAGACAACTGTTACAGATAGACATATTGGTCAATTTCTTTTCTTTTTGGTTAGCAAAGATGACAAATAAGTTTTCTTTTAAAATATGTTATTTTAGTCTTTTAAGTAATTATTAATAAGTGAACTGTACACTTCTTATTAAAATTTAAATAATATCACATTTCCCGCAAATTGTAAAGATGTTCGCCTGCTAATGGAAGCATGCGCAGCAACACAGAAGTACGGCTGTCGCACCCAGCAGCAGTACTGGACAACCGACTCCGGTAAAAATCGGTCACCGCATCATAAAACGTTAAAAATATACTCCCAAAAATAATAATTAATATCGTGATAAAATAAGAGTGAAACCCAAAGAAGAGGACGATTGTTCCCGGGGCGCCCCAATCTGCACATCAGTCATCCTTTCCATAGAAGGAACATCAGCCAGGGACTAAAAAGGTAGGCGAACATGTGCGTGTTACAAGTTAAAATTAATTCAGTTTGAACCAACCCGATATATTATAAGTAATACAGTCCACTTATATTTCTTTTTATAACATAATTTCTTGGTCCTTTTTCGCCAAATATTGGATATTATTATTTAAATTATCCAAGTTTGATTTCTTGAATTTAAATTTCAAAAAATACATTTTTCTCGGTAGCCATATTGCCTTTATTCCCTGTAGCGTTCATGTTCGTGCCTTTAACGCATCGCGCATCTATCGGTACGTAGTGTACTTGTTGTCTTTGTCAAACAACATTTCCAGACCCTTTTTTTGTTGATTGGCCGAAACCCGGCTCCATTTGTTTACATTATCCTGCAATATTCAGGACCGCAATTAAAACGATTTTACCTTTTAATTTCATTTATTCATAAGAATGTCTACAGAAGAAAAAATTAAAAAAGGCAAAAAATCTTAGAACAATTGAATATAACCGCATTACTGAATTATATAATTATGCGTTAAGTGCACGAACCGATAATTCTAAACATAGAGAATTTCAACAACGCTTTGATGTTATAGAGGATATTCATGCTTCTTTTTACAAACATCATAATAATATCTTTGGTTTGATGCCAAATGATAATGAAACTATAAAAACAGAAGATAAAATAAGAACAGATTTTGACAAAAAATTTTATTCAATTAAATCAACTTATTTTAAACTCTTTGATAACCAATTAAACAATACGTCAAATGAAGACCATTTGCCGAGGGCCAAGCTACCCGAATTAAAATTATTTAAATTTACAGGAGAAGTTAAAAACTTCGTTTCTTTTATTGACATCTATGATGCTCTCATTCATAACAATTTACAGCCCAGTAACATTGAAAAATTTTCGCATCTGCTTGCCTCGGTAGAAGGTCCACCTAAATCAATGTTACAGTGTTATCCTTTAGCTTCTGCAAATTATTTAGTAGCTTATAATGCGTTGAAAAATAGATATTCAAATAAACGCTTACTTGCTACATTTCATTGGAACGAGATTGATCAGGCGCCATTTTTAAATAGTGAAAATCCTCAATTATTACGAAAGTTATTAGACACGTTTAACGAAAATATTTCCGCACTAAAAAATTTAAATTATCCGATCTTACAATGGGATTTATTTTAACTCAAATGTTAATTAAAAGAATGGATACAAATTTAATGACCCGCTTTGAATCCGTACACGCAAAAAAAGATATAACTACTTATCAAGAAGTTTCTGATTTTCTGACCGCGCAATGTACCGCATATGAAACGATCGCTTCTACCTCCGCTATTACTAAAATAAGATCTTTTAAACCGCATCAAAAATTACAAAATACGGGACGTCACGCAAATCACTATACTAATCAATTTTTATCCAATATTTCCGATAATGAGAACAGTAAAAAAGATAATAGTACCCGCACTTGCATTTTTGGAAGAATCAACACCATTTACTTTACAGGTGTCCGTTTTTTCTTAATAAAACCCCTACAGAACGCTATAATTTAGCGCAACAAAACCGCTTATGTAAGAATTCCACTCATTTTACAAAAAACTGTAATTCATATATAAATTGTCAACAATGTCAATCTAGACACCACACATTGCTACATGATAATGATTTTAAAACCTGCTTTAATAATCCAGAAGTAAATCGAAATTTACTTTCTCAAATTAAACCCGGTAAACATCCATCCGCAGACAATTCTTTGCCATCGAGTTCAACATCTACTAATTGTGGACTCACCTTGGACCCTCAAGCCGATCCTGTTCAAAATAAACTTTGCAACTTAGCAAGTAATAATGGAGTTTTGTTATCAACAATTAAATTACAGATTAAATATAGTTTTCTAAATTATCATACGGCCCGTGCCCTGTTGGATTCTGGAAGTGAATCTTGTTATATTTCAAAGAAATGGGCTAAACGACTATGCTTAACCACACATAAATTATCCATAAATATTTGTGGTTTGGGTGGTATAAAAACCTTTAGTAACCACGGAGACATTAATATAGAAATTAAACCGCTTAATAAAAAGTCTCCTTCTTATGAGATTGAAGCTATAATTCTTGAAAATATTTGTTCAAATATGCCAAACACTAACATTGATATAAGCACATGGACTTATATAAATAATCTTGCTTTAGCAGATCCAGATTGTTATAAATCAGGTCCCATTGATATGATTCTAGGTGCAAGTATTTTTCATAACATTTTGCTTGATGGAAGAATTTCTTTGGAAAACAATAATTTACCTACAGCTATAAATACAACCTTTGGCTACGTTTTAATGGGTGACATAACCCCGAATAGCTCTTGTGATAAAATAAATGCCTTTTTTACGACAAATCAATTAAATTCACTCGATGATACTTTGAAAAAATTTTGGAATTTGGAAGAAATTTCTCAAAAACCTTTAATATCTGCTGAAGATAAAAAATGTAAAGACGCTTATTCACAAACAACCTATCGAACCGACTCGGGAAGATATGTAGTCTTTCTACCCTTTAAGGATAACAATGTTAAATTTTCGAATTCTAAGTTGCCCGCAATGCGTCGATTCGTTTCTATGGAACGGCGCTTAAATCTAAACTTAGAACTAAAAAAAGAGTATTGTAATTTTATGCAAGATTATTTAGACAATGGTCAAATGCAACTGTGCTCAAAAGAAAATAATGACAACGAAAAAGGTTATTTTTTGCCACATCACTGCATTTTAAAACCAGACGCTGTCACTACACAACTGCGCGTAGTATTTGATGCCTCTCAGAAGGATTCAAATAATTTATCTTTAAACGATTCTCTATATATCGGTCCTAAACTACAAAAAGATATTTCCACTATATTACTAAATTTTCGTCGTCACCCCATAGTCATGACTGCAGACATAAAGGCTATGTACAGACAAATATTAATTAACCCCTTGCATAAACCATATCAAAAAATTCTTTGGAGATTCTCCCAATCCGAACCTTTAAAGGAATATGTTTTAAACACTGTTACCTTTGGTGTTTCTTCATCCCCTTTTTTAGCCCTTAGAACAATTATTCAACTAGCTCACGATGAGAGACCGCATCACGAATCAGCATCAGATATTCTTTTATCGGATATCTTCGTTGATGATGTTGTTACAGGTTTTCAAACTTTTGATGAATCCCTTATTGCCCAAAAACAATTAATCTCTATACTAGGAAAAGGAGGTTTTGAGTTGCGAAAATGGGCGAGTAATAGTAAAGAATTTCTCTCTAATTTACCGGAGTATGCTTCTCATAAAACTACATATTGTTTTGATTTTGAATCAAGTTCCACTGTAAAAGTGTTAGGTCTTAAATGGAACCCCTCCGCTGATTATTTGTTTTATTCCGTAAACACATTAGAAATACCTTGCACTAAGAGAAATATTTTATCGGAATTAGCAAGGATCTATGACCCCCAAGGGCTACTGTCTCCAGTAACATTAGTTTCCAAAATATTAATTCAAACCTTATGGTCTTTAAAAATCAATTTCGATGAAGCACCGCCACAAAAAATTGTCTCAGAATGGCAACTTTATAAATTACAATTAAAAGACTTAAGTTCTTTAAAAATACCGGGTCAAATATATTTTAATAATGCAAGTTCGGTAGATCTATGTGGCTTTTGTGATGGCTCACAGAAGGCTTACTTCGCATGCGCATATATCCGCCTTACGTTTTACGACACAGTTCAATCTTATCTCCTATGTGCAAAATCAAAGGTTGCACCGATGAAGCCCCATTTTTAAAATTACCCTATTCAGAATGGCCTGTTGGAAACACGCCCATAAACCTTACCGTGGATATATTAGTAGCGAACAAAGAAAAACCGCACTCATAACCTACATGTTTGCTTCTGCATCCCATAAGGAACATTTCCTTACTCTCATACTAGACAAACACTCGTCTTTAGATAAAATATTACGCATTGTAGCCTATATTTAACGTTTCTTGTATAACATAAAAAATAAAAATAAACGGGAAACCTCTTATTTTACTATTCACGAGTTAAGAGCTGCCATGCTACTGTTAATTAGGCATGTACAAGGTATTTATTTCCATGCACGATGAAATCATAAATTTAAAAACTAATCGCTTACTTTCTAAACCTTTTCGAAAGTTAGGAGCTTTTCTTGACAAAAATGATGTTCTGAGAGTGGGCGGACGACTTAAAAATTCTACATTAACGTACGATACAAAGTTTCCAATTATTTTGCCTCGATCTAGCAAATTAACTGATTTAATAATACAAGATACTCATTACAAATTTTATCATCCCGGCTTACAAACCATACATTTTTTACTTTTGCAAAATTATTGGATTTTTTCCCCCGCGACGAGCGATTCGAAAAATGATCTCAAAATGCGTTGTTTGTTGGCGACCCAATCCTCTTCCTTATCAACCTCCTATGGGAGATTTGCCCGCGAACCGCATAAAATAGGTAAAGCCCTTTTCTGTTGTAGGCATCGACTTCGGCGGACCATTTTATATTACTCTTGGAAAACTTAGAAAATCACCAATAGTAAAAGCCTACATATGTGTCTTCGTCTGCTTTGCTACAAAGGCAATACATATAGAATTAGCTTCCGACTTATCTACTGAAAATTTTTTATGCGCATTGCGCCGATTTATTGCTCGCCGTGGACGATGCTCCGAAATTGTGTCAGACAACGGCAAAGGCTTTGTTGGAGCCTATAAATATTTAAAAAACATTTTTCAAAACGCCGTTGAACAAGAAAAAATTAAATGGACCTTTAACCCCCCTTATGGATCTCATTTCGGTGGTTTATATGAGGCGGGCATTAAATCCATAAAATTTCACTTATCTAGAGTTATAGGTACTCAAACTCTTACTTACGAGGAACTTAACACCATTCTGATTCAGATTGAAGCGTTACTTAACTCGCGACCTTTATATGCAATGAGTAGTGATCCGCACGATTATTCGGTTTTAACACCCGGTCATTTTTTGACATTAGAGCCATTGACATGTTTGCCCGACCCAGATTTATCTCACCTAAATATGAATCGGCTAGATCGTTATCAACTGCTTTTGCGTTTACATCGTGACTTTTGGGCCCGTTGGCATCAAGAATATCTTCATACCCTGCACCAACTGTCCAAATGAACTTTCCCTAATCCTCCTCTGCAAGAGGGTGTTCTAGTTTTAGAAAAACAAGACAATCTCCCTCCAATGAAATGGAAGTTAGCCCGCGTAAGTAAATTTTTTAAAGGCAAAAATGGTATTGCCCGCGTAGCTGAAATACGCACTAGCCAGGGCGTTTATACGCGACCTCTGGTAAAACTGTGTCCTTTGCCAATTGATTAGTTTGGGGCAAAGGTTCTTTCTTTTAAAAATAGAATTTTTATTTTATTTTCATTTTTTTTTTAACCTTTTTGCCAAATTTCTACTTGACAAAAAGGGTGGGTAGTTATGTTACAGATAGACATATTGGTCAATTTCTTTTCTTTTTGGTTAGCAAAGATGACAAATAAGTTTTCTTTTAAAATATGTTATTTTAGTCTTTTAAGTAATTATTAATAAGTGAACTTCTTATTAAAATTTAAATAATATCACATTTCCCGCAAATTGTAAAGATGTTCGCCTGCTAATGGAAGCATGCGCAGCAACACAGAAGTACGGCTGTCGCACCCAGCAGCAGTACTGGACAACCGACTCCGGTAAAAATCGGTCACCGCATCATAAAACGTTAAAAATATACTCCCAAAAATAATAATTAATATCGTGATAAAATAAGAGTGAAACCCAAAGAAGAGGACGATTGTTCCCGGGGCGCCCCAATCTGCACATCAGTCATCCTTTCCATAGAAGGAACATCAGCCAGGGACTAAAAAGGTAGGCGAACATGTGCGTGTTACATGTTAAAATTAATTCAGTTTGAACCAACCCGAAATATTATAAGTAATACAGTCCACTTATATTTCTTTTTATAACAGATCGCTAATAAGTCGAATTGGGTGCATCCGATCGACATTCGGTTTAGATAATCGTTTAGGCCATCTCAGAAACTACCTTTTTCCAATACATTGTTCTATACCTAACTGGAATGGAAATTGCCGAAAATGGTAAGAAACTGCAAACCACAGAGTAAGGCGTGATTTTCTCGCCGTTTTTATTTTTTTTCGTACGGAAAACGACTTTTGATCGAAACGTTGTATACTTTAGCGGATAAAGCTCGTCAAATTGTATTTCAGAGATATTTTTTCGTTTCTTTATCTTTAATACGGAAAAAACGACAGCTTATGAATTTTTTCCCGTAATTTCTGTTGGCGTCGCACTGGTTTGCATAAATATTTCTGCAAGTGTCTATATATATATATAACTTTTTGATTTTTTTCTTGATCCACCATATCGACCGATAAACAAGCTTTAGTTTGCATAGTAAACGCACTCTGGGAAAACATCATTTGTAGCTTAAAAAAATTAATTTATGATTTATCAAGCGATATTTTCATCCGACGTTCGACTGTAGCTTATTCGATTTTTAACAAAACCGTTTTATTTTTTTTCTAAAACACGCGCTGATTTATTCTCAACACTCCTGCATATCTAAACTTATAAAAATATATTCACAAATTTGAGAAAAGTCGCTTTTTTGGGTGCGGAAACACGCAAAATTTACAAATTCTAACACCATTCACTTTTGACTAAGTGAGCCTTGATTTTTGATGTACCTAAAATAATTATTAATACTAAAAATCCGGCTGTCAAACATGGCGAAAAATGTGTGTTTTGAACTTGACTTGCTAGACTAATAAGAACATTTCCAGATTTTAAATTGGATGGAATATCTAGCTTTAACCTTCTTCTAATTTTATTGACCAATATTTTTGCCCAAAATGTTTTAGAAATAGTTTTAATCTCGATTTTAAAGATGGCGTTCCGACATTGATAATCCGTCGCCACGTGGTAGGAGGTTGTTCGACATTTCGATATTCGCGAATTTTTTCTTCGGAAACGGTTAGAGCAAAACGATTCAAACTTTCTGGACGTAGAGAGAAATAGTCAAGGCACGTTCTGGGAACAATTTCCAATATACAGGGTGTACCGGAAAAAAGTTATTAAAGGCAAAGTTGAAAAATATGTTTTTTTTCGTTGTAGGGCGATACAGGTGGCAAAAATCATTTTAATCGATTTAAACTTTTTCGACGTGTAGACGACGCGCGACGTTGGGCTACAAAACACTGTTGTTTGCGAACGCGATCGAAAGTTTGGAAGTAATTTTTTTGATTTTTTTAAAATCAATGTAGGGTCATATTGGATCGTTAATAAATCGAACTGGGTGCGTCCGATATACTTTTGGTTTGAATATTCGTTTAGGTCATCTCAAATACTACTTTTTTCAAATATATTGTTCTATACCTAAACAGCATAGAAATGGTAGCAAATTATAAAAAATAAGAATTACTATTTAAGTATATATAACTTGACAGCTGTCGTATAGAACTTTGTTATTTAGGTAACGAAAAATTTTTCAATTTAGGATTTTTACAGCAATAACCCTCACTACAAAAAAGCTAAAAAAAATTGACACTTACCTGTCAAAATTTGATAGCTATCGTATAAAACTTTGTTATTTAGGTGCTGAATTTTTTTTTTAATTTCGGATTCTTACACCTATAACCCTCGCTACAAAAAAGCGAAAAAAGAATTGACACTTACCTGTCAAAATTTGACAGCTGTCGTATAAAACTTTGTTATTTACGTACTGAAAAATTTTTCACATTAGGATTTTTACAGCTATAACCCTCGCTACGAAAAAGCTAAAAAAAAAATGACACTTACCTGTCAAAGTGACAGCTGTCGTATAATTAAGCGAACGACCTAGAACAGTGCCGTGCCCGAAGGGCTCGGCACAATAATATTTCTACAAATTTATCAGCTGATAATTAATAGCTTCCATGTATGAATATTTTTTTGCTTATGTTTTAATCGATTGAATACTTACATATTTTTATAGAGCAAATATGGAAAGTATATCCCACATTGCACAAAGGTGTGCGAGTGTAAAGAGCGCCTCTAAATATCAATATCATATATCTCCGTAACGAAAAGTCGTAGCGAATCGAGCGAGGTGGCATTGGAAACGAGACGTCGAGCACTATACTGCGCCATCTCCGAAAACTACCTATCTATACGAGAAAACGGAAATTTTGCACCATTGTCTAGTTTTGGTCAGTTGTTATAATGACAATTTGGCGATATCGTCGCCTTTCTAACGAAGGGACCTAACTAGCATTTAGCAAATTTTACAGGAGAGCTAAAAAACGAAAATAAGTTGGGTTTAAGACAACGCAGTCGATTTAGCTTTGAAGCTATGAATTTCTTTCTTTTGTATTTAGTTAGCTAATATAGCTTACAATAAGCCAATGATAGTGTCACCTATAAGAAGTTACACACAGTTTGTATTTTTGGTTATGTTTGTAGATATGCCACTACGTGAGAAATATTTGTCGGGTTATGTTAGTTAAGCCGCGGTTTTGTAAAATTTTAGAAATTTATAAATTGAAATGAATACAAGTGGCTGGCAGTGAAGCAAAAAATTACATCCTATTGAATAATAAAACAACAGTAATTTTTGTATTAAACTTTAATTAAAATAAACAAAACCATAAAACGTTGGGTTTACAAAACCAAGAGCTCTTTAATTTATTAGTATTAGGTTTAATTTTATAATTAAAAAAAAACTATCGTAAGTAACTAATTTTCTTCATGGGGTAAGTTTTTATAAAACTGTTGAATATCGAGCAGACGAATCACTGGCGTAAGGCTTTCATAATATAGGGAAACTAAATCATTGTATTTTTTTTTTGGTAAGTTAAACAGGCCCTTTATTTAATGGTTGAAGCTTTGATTTCCTTATGTTTATTTTTAGTCTTTCAAGTTCTATGGCATCATAATTATCATCCCAGTGACTGAACTTAAAAAAAAGTTTCGTGGGTTCATCTTTTGTAACCATAAACTCTCTCATTTCCGTGCATTTGACATTTTGACCTCTTTCGTTCATTCTAACAGAGAGTATTCTTAATTCTTGCGATAGTTTCTTAAAATCAATAAAGTCTAAAGAATTCATGGGCTCTACTAAATAAGGTTGCTTTCGTCTTGCTAATTTCATATGTAACTGTAAGGGTTCAAATATATCCCTAGCTCCAGATATTGCCGTATGGATCGCGCTGTGGACAGAGTATCCTTCACTTTGTCCGTGATTGGACTCAAAAAATCTTAAAGAAATTAAATGAATACACGGCAAAATAAAAACAAATACCAATACCTATAATTAAACACTGCAGAAATAAAACAAACACTGCTCTCTTCCTTAATAGCTCTCGACAACTGAACCTGTAATAAGTGAATAGCTTTTCTCAGGAATAGACCTGTCTGAAGATTGGTCTGTTCGTGTTATTATTAAATTATGATATTTTAGGAGGAACCTAACACACGAAGAGACCTAACTTTAGATAGGTCGATACGTGTGAATATTATGTTGGGTTTATGCAGATAGTCCGTATGTATTTTAATTTGTGCAGGTCCTACCATCAGACATGGAGATATGCCACTTTGTGAGACAAAAGAGTTACATGAGAACAGTTAGACCCCAAAATATCTCAATTTTTACAAATATGTTAGTTAGGTCACTTCGTGAGAAGGGCGACGATATGTTTCCCCTTCACGTTCTGCAGGAAAGTGAGGCAAAAAAAGCAATAGTAAATAGAAAAATAGGAAAGAAAAGTATTTTTTTATTGCAAATTTTCGTAAATTTTTTTTAGAACTAATATTAGATGCACTCTCTGCTGACGATTAGCGATATGTACCCAGTCTAGTTTAATTATTTTTTTTTTGTATGTCGACTTTATGATGTCCAGTTAACTCATTTTACTGCATAACCTTTCGGTTATCTTGATTTCTTTTATTTTCACCTGGTATACATATTGTAATTGGGCCACGTGATCACTTATTTCTATTTTTCATGTAGAAGGTACTTTCCTTTTCTTGTAATGTTACCGAAAGTATTACTCTCATTATAGGGGTTTGGAATTTAAATTTTTAATAAAGTTGTTGTATTAAAGTGCATTCATTTCTTTTATTCAGCTCACATGCCAGCTTCATATTTTATTATGGGTTGTTCATCTGTCTTGAAGTAGCGTGGTGCCCATAAAATCGCGGGGACTTCCAAGTTGCGTCCGTTTTTAAACTTGGTGGCGCTTGAACCCTTTACTCCTGAGTTGTCGGTGAATTGCACGCACTATAACCACTACACTGCTTTCGGCACAAATGATCAAACTCTTTTCTACATATTGATTTTTCCCTTAATTACTGACTTTATTATTCTACAAAAAGGTTTAAGTGGTAAGTTCTTGTGTTTGTATTCATCAAATACCAACATCTCCAAATTTAACTAAAAGATACGAAAGTGCGTCGCAGTATTATTTTTAATGCTGGTGTATAAGTTATTTCTTTTATATTCAATATGGCGACAATCTGACGTAACCAATACCACTTTTGTCAAACAACCAATTAAAATCACATTCACATTACGCATTTTTCTTTGGGTATGAACACACTTTAATGCTAGTAATTGATAAGTACCATTTCCTATTTAAAATTCCAAGAAGATAAAACTTTTCATATTCAACCAAATTTTAAATGTAAGTACCCAATTTTGTGACAAATTAAAACTTTTGAAAATCTGAGTAAAAACGGATGCGAAAACTAATTTATTTTTTTTGAACTGGTTCTTTGACCAAAATGTTATTGGTTACGTCAGATTGTCGCCATATTGAATTTAAGAGAAATACCTCCTACATGATCATAAAAAAAAATACAACTTGTGATGTGTCATTAAAAGGGAATTTTAAGCTCTATCCAACTGTATAAAAAATATACAGGGCTCTATTAAAAATTCTTGACTTGGATCCATATCTGTACCCCAGTGCCAAAGTATGTTAAGTCAAAAATTTTGATTTTTCAGGAGAGTTTGTTAAAGTTTTTTATTGCTCTTTTTCCAATGAGAGTTAGTATATCAAGTCACTTTGTTTTTTACTTCATAGCATAGCCCAAAACATGTTAAGTCAATTTGAACCAAAAATACATACTGAAACTTATGACTTAACATAACGCATCGTTGCCAACTTGCAAAGCCAGACATGACTTAACCTAGTTAGCCTTTTTTTGGGTGATGACTTAATATAGTTTTAGAAGTGTTAACTTTTAGACGAGTTGAGATAATGAAAAAAAAATATATCAATTGAAAGGGGACGTGACTGATTGACTTAACATTAAAAAGTAAAAATAGCAAATGTGTGACTTAACATAGTTTGGCTATGAGGTACAGATATGATATGTGATATTCGACTTTTTTTCATGGAAAGTCTCTCCTTACTCCAAATTTTAAATCTCTGAATTAAAAGATAATTATTTGTAAAACGATTTCGTTGTCACCCGGTATAGAATACCGCCCACTTAATCAAGAATCACTCGGATCCACCAATCAATTCTAGATATTTTTTGTAAATCATGCCATATAACTATTTTCAACCGTTTACGAAATATTAAGACTTTAATGCTGGTATGCGCCATTGATATGTTTCTCAACTTAGTAACGCTCTGAACTCAAATCACAATCTTTAAGGCATTGACATTGACAATTTGCTATTTAAGATTGAGACGTCAGAAAAAGTCATTGAGTGTTAATCAACTTTGAATTTTGGTCTGCCGATATTACTTCTCGCTGAAGGTGAACGCGTAGATATTTTGATTATGTTGGGTTGTGAAGATAAAACTAGAAATCATAAGGAAGTCATTGATATGTTTAATCAAAAATACCCAAATCGCCCGCCTATTAGCCATAGTGTCTAGATATAGCGATTAAGTGGAGAATTTCTAATTAACATATTATATTATCACTACAAGAAGATTCCCATAGTTCAAGAACACAACTTGGTGCGATTGAGATATTCACAAAACCACATCTAAATTTGAAAAACAGCGAAGCTTTATCCCTACAAAACATTACACTCCTTACACGACCATCCTAATAGACAAGGGCAATTTTGGGAAATACTGATTGACCTAACAGATAATCACGCACGAATTGTCTAAAGAATTTAGTTTTCAGATTAAGATTTTACGTCTTCTGTAAATGGTTAATAGAAAAAACTACAGATAGCTACTGGGCGTAGAAATATCCTCATTGGTTCATATAAAATCACACCTAGTATAATAACAACGTTAATGTCTGGGCGGGCGTAGGTTGCCCGGACCATTCTTCTTTGATAAAAGTCTCAATAAAGAAAGATATCCCAATTTACTTTGCAATGATTTTGTTCCTGGGGAGTACTTAAATATAAATTTTCTGGAGCGGTGGATAGATAGACGGGGCCATAGAGTGGCCAGCCAGATTGCATGATCTCAACCCACTTGTGGGGCTAAGTAAAAAATTTAGTTCCTAAATCTAAAATCAACTGGATAGATATTATGTTAGTTGTTTGTTTTAAAAATTAATATATCGTAGAGGTTAAAGATAGGTATAGATATATGAACAATGTCTCGAATTAATTATAGAATGTAAAAATGTAAAAATATACAATATTATGTTTAATTAAAAAAAAAAGTTAAATTGATACAAGTAGCATTTTTATAATCCACCCTGCGCTGATCCACACCTTTATCATACCGCTGTATACTGCAAACTATATACATTAGAATAACTACTCGTAATGATGTTATACAGTGCAGTTTATAAATATTAATATTAAATAAACAAATAAAAATGCCAAAATGGAAAACCAGATCTACGAAACACTTAAATTATTTGGTTGTAAATAAAATAGAACAGAAACCTCGGTAAAAAATGTTTTCTAGCGTCGACTTACAGAGATGCACAAAGGCCTGTAAAAATTTAGATTGTACAACCACAATTGTGCTTATGACTTCAATAAAGCCAAATAAAAATTTTCATTAAGTCCCTTTAAAGCAATATTTAAAATAAAATATTAATTTTCTCTTACGCTAGTTTTAATAAAAATCATCGATTTGTTTGTAAAAAATATATTTTAATAATTTAATTACATAATATATGAATTAATAATAATTTAATAATTGTAATAATTTCTGCACATTTTTAACTATAATTATGGGTTGTCATTAAACACAACACAAACAAACTTTGGTAAACAGCTTTATTCCAGTTTTGCCCTTACGAAAATAGCAAAAAATTAATAAATTATAATGCAAAACTTATCTATCTTATCCTTACACTAATAATTTTAAACCCTTAACAGTAAAATTTGGAACGATTCTAAATTCAAAACTATTAATTTAAAAACAAAAATTAAACAAATAAATAAAATTTGTACGTTGTGAAAATGATGTAAGGAGACAATAAAGTATTTTTTTTTTCGTCAGTAACCCAACAATCACGCAACAGCACAGTCAAGCCGTTTTTTATATTAGCGTTAAAAGAATAATAAGTCGGTCAAAGTCAACCCTGCAATACCAAAAAGGGCGATACTTAAGAAAAAGCAGAATAAGACTCGTTTCGCCCTATCATGGCTCATCAGTAAAGCTAAATTTCTACAAATAAAAATAATATTTCGCATAGTTTATTTACTGGCCACCAAAGGTGTCAGTGATAATGCAGGTGCGCCTAGATTGTGGAGCCAATTTTTAAAACTGTGGGATACGTCTAAGTAAGTCGTATACAGGTATTAGGTGCAGTAATCACATTTTTTTTAACACGGACCTGTATTTTTATTGCAATTTCCTAGATCTTGTGTCTAATAAAATAATATTGTACTACTACTTCAAACAATTTTCAATTTTTCGATCTCTATAATAACATTTAAAAAAATAAAAGCTGACAGTGAAAACGTGGAACTTGTTATGCGCCATCTATGTAAATAACGCTACAACAACGTTCGGGTTTTTTGACTCTAATTTGTCCACTTTTCTTTCAATCTTAACCCTGTCCATTGTTCATGTCCTACCAATGACGACGATAAAAATTAGTGGAGTTGAAATGTTGATATTTCATTAATGTAGTATTGCATTAATATTTTCTTAGGTCTAAGAACATGCAATAAAAAATTAGTCCGCATATATGACGACGATAACGAGAAGACTTAACGTCGTCAGAATTAATATCTGGTAATAATACGAAAACGAGAAGTGGCAAGTAATTTTATTTTTCGGTCATTTCCGTAAATAAATCTTGGAAAAAAACAGAAACGAGAATTTTTGATGGCTTTTTAGTTGACTCTTAAATGTGTAACTTTGTTCCAATTTAGTTTGGCTGTAACATCATCACGACTTAAGCGTTTACGACTCGCACTTTTACGATCGACACCACAATCTATGAATATACAACTGAAACCTCTGGTCGCTAGTTAGTAAGCATCGTGCGATATGCGATTTGACATACCAAAGTCGCACATTGCTATAATATAGCAATGTTACATGTTATTTACTCCCAACTTGCGGTGATTTCAATGAGAAAAAGAAAACAAGAAATAAGTTATGGGTTCCTTCGTGCTTGCGAGACAATGCTGCTGAGCACAGTGCGTTTGTTTTCTCCCAACAGCTACAGATAATGCATCAAATTCCAAAACTTCTATAGGCCTTTATAACGGATATATTTAGATTAAGGGGTTTCTTACTTTTAAAAATAGGTATAAATTTGGCGGAATTTTAAAAAGGAATTGTGACTGATCTAGTTACCACATGTGTCTAGTTGCAGACCCCCTTTAACCTGCGGGCATGCGCATTATGTTAGAATATTTTTATGACAATAGTTGATGTGGTACACAGACCCCTGGTATCGACGACGGTTCGAATTTTTCTAGTCCCACCGAGTTTTCGAAATTCGGTGCATACATAACCACAGATTTTTTTTGCACGGCGTATTGACCATATACATATCCCGAACGCATTTTGACCTATTGTCGTGCTGTTGCAGATATTTAATTCAAATTCAAATTCAAATTCAAATTCAAATTCAAATTCAAATTCAAAAATTGCTATATTTCAAATAAAGTTTTTACAATAAGTATCACAAAAACCTGAAATGAAATGGCGTCCCCATTGATACTGGTATATTACATGTTAAGATAATCACTTAGGCAATACGGTTCTAAGTTTACTAACAATTGTTTGGTTTTTCTCTTAAATAGCTTAATATTTTGAATATTTTTTACACTGTGTGGCAACTTATTAAATATTTTTATACACATATATGCCGGACTTTTTTCTGTCATTGTAAGTCTGTGAATGGGGTAGTTAATATCTAGTGTTCTAGTATTGTATGCTAGATTTGTGTTATTTGTCATAAAAATATCTCTGTTCTTAAATAAATACATTAAACACTCATGTAAGTACAATCCATATAGAGTTAGTATACCCTTCGTCGCAAACACACCTCTACAGCTTTGTCTAAATTTCATTTTAAATATTAATCGTACAACCCTTTTCTGAATCTTGAATACTGCTTCTGCAGCTGAACTGATTCCCCAAAAAATAATCCCATATCTAATTAATGACTCAAAATTGGCATAGTATATTACTTTAAGGACATTTTCCTCCAAGTAATTGCTTGTAATTCTAATGGCAAAACATATTCTGTTCAGTTTTTTCAATAATTGATCAATATGTGGAGACCACTTCAAGAACTCGTCGAAAATAACGCCTAGAAATTTTGTATGTGCTACCGGTTTCACCTCTTGATCATTAATGGACATTTTAGATGGCTTTACTTTTGTCGTTCTGTCAGTACTAAAGGTGACAATGCTAGTTTTATCACTATTCACCGCCAATCGATTTGAGTCAAACCACTTTTTTGCTTTTAAGTAAAGATTATTGCTATCCTCGACCAGCTCTTGAATGTCTCTTTTACCTATTAATAGGTTTGTATCATCTACAAAACATGTTAAAGCATTGTCTGGATTATCAATTATATAATTAAGATCATTAATATATATTAAGAACAAAATTGGACCTATAATACTGCCTTGTGGTATACCTACTTCATTTTCTATTGACCTGGATTTAAAATTTTTACCTTCTTTATGTATTAGTACCTTTTGATGGCGATCTGAGAGATAAGATCTAATCCACTCCAAGGCACTTCCTCGCACTCCGTAGCAATGAAGTTTCTCGAGAAGACACTCCCGATTTATGCAATCATACGCCTTGGACAAGTCTATAAATAGACCAGTGGCAAGTTTGTCGTCCTCTAGAAACCGAAGTATAGTTTGCGTAAATTGAAAAATTGCTGTCTGAGTGGACCTACCTCTCAGATATCCATGTTGGGCAGGATTAAATAAATTACATTCCTCAAAAAAATTTAACAGCCTATCACACATTGCCATTTCAAAAATTTTTGAGAAACTAGGTAGCAAGCTTATTGGTCTGTAATTTTCTAACAACTCTGGATCGCCACTTTTGTAAATAGGTTTAATTATTGATAGTTTGAGTTGTTGTGGAAAAAGGCCAAATTTAAGGGAATTATTCAATATATAACATAATACAGTTTTAACTTTATTTATGCTTAGTTTTATAATGCTTGTGGGAATTTCATCTTCTCCACTACTTAATTTATTTTTTAGTTTTTTTGATATTTCCAGTAATTCCTCAATCGAAAAGGGTTTGATACTAAGAGAACTAATATTATCTGTGATATTACAATGAAATTTATTGTGTTTTATGTTTTTCATTAAATTAGGTACTACCTCAATAAGAAAGTTATTATAGTTTACTGCTATCTCCTGTGGTTTCCCTTTAATTTGACAGTCTTTCTTATTTGAAGTTTTCCCTTGCAATTCGTTACATATTGACCACATTGTTTTGTTCTTGTTGTCCGACGAAATTATTTTGTTTTTATAGAATTCTGATCTTGCTTCATGTAATGCAGAATCATAGTCTCGCTTTGCTAATTTATATTGTTCTTTGTATAAATTGTTATTTTTACTTAACACTTGTAGTAAATCTAAATTATTTTTACAAATCTTGATTTTCTGATTGTTATACATATTTTTTTTTTGCTTATCCTCACTGTTAATTAAACGTTTTCTTGGAAAGTGTTCATTAAAAATGTTTAAATAATTGTTTATAAAAGATTCCCATTGTTTATTTACATCAGCAGTCTTTACAGAATATACATTTGCCCAATCCTGCTCACTTAACCTAGTTAAAAAATTGTTTTTCGCTTGTTCGCTGAAAAACCTGACTTCTTTATAACGTTTTTCCTGTTCTGTAGTACCTAAGTCAAATGAGATTTTCTGTGCGGTATGGTCAGAGACGTGATTCTCGAAAATCTGACTTTCCACCTCTTGGTCATCTAAATTAACAAAAATGTTATCTATACAGCTTTTGCAATTATCTGTAATTCTCGTGTAGTCATGGATACACTCTTGAAGCTGAAATGAATGCAGTATAGAAAATAATTCTGTTTTTTGCGGGTTATTTTGCTTCATTTCTATATTAAAATCTCCTGCCAATAAAATTATTTTATTTTTATCTTTAGCCAAAATGTCGTTAAGTAATTGTTCTAGTCTTTGAAAAAATTCTTCTATGTTTCCATTGGGTGGTCTATATATTGTGATTATAATAATAGATTCTTTATTAATCATGCACTCAGCTACTGCACACTCAAACTCACCAGTTACTGAAAGATCAGCTAATTTTTTTTTGGTTGTAAATTTAATGCTGTTGTGTATGTAGATAGCTGCCCCTCCATGCTTACCCTCTGGACGACAAAATGCTGACGCTAATGTAAAGTTTTGTATACTCATTACTTTTAACTGTTCTTCTGATTTCCAATGCTCAGTAATGCATATAAATTTGCATGTTTTTTGTTCTTCTATGAAGTATTGTAATTTATCTATTGAGTTGCCAATAGATTGTACATTTTGATGTACCAAGGACACCTTCCCTTTTATTCTACTAATATATTTTTTTATGACTTTTCGGTTGTTGTTATCTATAAAAAATTTCCTGTTGGCTGATTTTTTCTATATAAGTCAAAATTGAAACGTCGTATTCCAACATTCGGTGGCCAAAATTCAGGTTGATATAATTCATCTTTTCTTAATAATGGTGCAGTAACTGCAAAGCTTTTTGAGCCGCTGCTGTTTTTTGTGGGAATCTCTTTAACGCTAATAGCTTCATTTTCAAAGTTCGGTTGTTTTTTTATATGTGCCTCCACCATCTGAGTTGTTACATGTGGTTTGACTCTATATATGTATAACCAAGCTTTCCGGTCGGCTCCTATAAAACCATTTTCCTGTTCTGTGTTGTTTACCTGTCCGGTACCCAACCTCTTTTTGATGCTTGTTCTTTTCTTTCTGTTTTGTACTATTGTAAACTCACCGTCACTTTCGATGTGTGGATGTTTATGAGCTTCTGACGCATATCCAGGGGCCCGCCCTAAATCTATTATGTCATTCATTTTTTTTCTTTGTGCACTTTCAATTTCCTCGTACCCATGTTGTTTTGTTATTCTTTCGTTCCCCCCTGTAGCTTGCTGGCTGATCGGTGGTCTTCTTATCTCCGCAGTTTTTTTTGTATTCAGATTATTTATTGGTTTGTTTATGTTTACATTTTGAAGGCTATCTATTTTCTCTTCTAGCAAGGATATGGTTTTGAACATAAATTCTTGTTTTTGCCGTAATTCGGTAATAATTTCCTCCTTTGAAGTTAAAAGGTCTTTAAATAAATTTATTTCCCTTTTGTTGATGGTTTCAGCCTTATTACCTGTGGTAGTTTGCGATGTTGTTTGTGCAAATGTGGATTTAACCCTTATACAGCATTTCACTAGGTTATCCCTTCCCACGGCAATCAATCCCGTCACCCTTAATGCACATGAAGGATGGTAACAAGCTTCACACACTATACACTCTGAAATAGATTTTTCTATTGTTTTTTTACAATATTTGCAAGTTGTCTTGGCATCACTTAACTTTAACTTGTCATTGTCCGCCATGTTAGAGCGGTTATTTAAAATAGTATGTGTATGGAAAAAGTAAGAAATTTTATATCTTCTCTTGATTTTTATACGAGATAAGACAGAAAAAAAAACCTCAGTATCGAAATTATTTTAAACATTTATATTTAATTATTTTATTTGAATTACACTTGTATTAATTTACTGCAGTATAACATATAACCAGAACAACGCCTAATATGTGTTGTAGGTATGATTGCACAATATCACAAAAATGTAAGAAACAAGCCTAGCCAGCCACAACAGTAAAAATCACAAATATAGCACTCCAAGTCTATTAACAATAATTAGTCGGGAATTGAAACGAAAAAATTAATAAAATTGTGTATACAGCTAAAACGTAGAATATGCTTTCGGATTATAAAAATTGTAATTTACGTTACAAGACCGGAAAGTAGTGTTTTTCAGGTCGAGACAAGCATTTCCAGGCGAGTCCTGGAAGCTTGGAGAGACCTGGAAAACACTAATTTTCGGTTGCGTGACGTACAATATTTTTTTTAAGACCGACACTTCGATATATTTTATAATCTACGCGAAACAAGTTTGACATAAAGAACAAAATTAAAAATCAACGAACCTTCACTCGACAATACATCGAAATGTTGTTGTCATAATAACGAAATCAAGATATCTTGTATTATCAAAGAGCGATTGGAAAAACAAAAAACAGGGTGACAGTGACATTAGAGACCGGAAAACTGACATTAGAGTCCGGAAAAGATTTTTCCGGTCTCTAATGTCACTTTTCCGGTCTTGCGATCGGAAAAACGTTATTTTCTAGACGAAAAATTGTCCAGAAAGTGTAAATTTTCTGGTCGGTTTTAAAAAATAGTAATTTACGTTACAAGACCGGAAAGTAGTGTTTTTCAGGTCGAGACAAGCATTTCCAGGGCGAGCCATAGGCGAGTCCTGGAAGCTTGGAGAGACCTGGAAAACACTAATTTTCGGTTGCGTGACGTACAGGGTCTTTGATTATATTTACGTGGCTTTTGGAGTCTTTGTTTTTGAAGATAGAAAAAAATGTTTTATATAAAAATTGTAGTTTGTCTTTTATGTTATCTTTTGAAATTATCATTACAATAATATATCTTTTGAAAAATGGAAAAATATAGGCAATTTCAATTTTTTTTAAATGGAACACCATGTATATTATGCGTCACAATGAAAAACCTTTCTTTTCTGATTTCAAATATATGTATATTGATGCTATTTGGGTGAACCATTTTAAAGATATTTTAGCTTAAACTATAAATAAATTGCAAATAAATTTCATATTTTGTATCAAGAAAGCCATGGAAACAATAAAATTGTTATGTTGTATGTTTGATAAATTTGACGTCTCGATATTTTTGAAGTTTATTATTTTAACTAATAAGAATAATTATAAAGATTAACTTTATAACTATCTATTTCCGCTTCTGTTAATTCTAAAATGAAGAGAAACTTGTTAAAATGTATCCAAAATCATGGAGGATATGTAAAAAATACCTAAGTTATAAATTTATAAAACATAACAATTTTATTGTTTCCATGGCTTTCTTGATACAAAATATGAAATTTATTTGCAATTTATTTATAGTTTAAGCTAAAATATCTCAAAAATGGTTTACCCAAATAGCATCATATTATATATTTGAAATCAGAAAAAAAAAACATCTTTCATTGTAACTCATAATATACAGAGTGTTCCATTTAAAAAAATTGAAATTGCCTATATTTTCCCATTTTTCAAAAGCGATATTTTTTTAATGATAATATCAAAAGATAACATAAAAGACAAACTACAATTTTTATATAAAACATTTTTTTCTATCTTTAAAAACAAAGACTCCAGAAGCCACGTAAATATAATCAAAGACCCTGTACAATATTTTTTTTAAGACCGACACTTCGATATATTTTATAATCTATGCGAAACAAGTTTGACATAAAGAACAAAATTAAAAATCAATGAACTGTCACTCGACAATACATCGAAATGTTGTTGTCATAATAACGAAATCAAGGTATCTTGTATTATCAAAGAGCGATTGGAAAAACAAAAAACAGGGCGACAGTGACATTAGAGACTGAAAAAGTGACATTAGAGTCCGGAAAAGATTTTTCCTGTCTCTAATGTCACTTTTCCGGTCTTGCGATCGGAAAAACGTTATTTTCTAGACGAAAAATTGTCCAGAAAATGTGTGGTCGGTTTTAAAAAAATATATATACCTAGAGCATTTTTTGTTAAAGTTTTATTGTTTGAGTTGTATATTTTAAAACTAGTAAAGTGGACACAGGTAGACTATCGTTTTCAAATTTAGTGTTTTTGTTTAGTGGCAGAGATAAGTTTCCTGTCAGTCAATTATTATTAGTTGTTAATATTTGTGAGTTATGTTCAGGTTATTGATTTTTAGCATAAATTTACCAACAATCAAAATATAAAGATATCTTAAATTCAATACTTATATATATATATATATATATCTTTAGAGTGCAGTTATAAAGTGTGATGGCGTTTAGGTTTTTTAATATTGTTTTTAAAACAAGCTAAATAATTCGTACAACTTGTAGCATAGTATTGTACATTAATTCTACCCTAGACGAGTGAATTTAAATAATGTAAGAGGCTCAACAAGTGATTTATAAATATAGAACTAAATGATTCTCATTTCAAAATTCTCGTAGCAGGAAGAAGGTATAAAATAGACTAGGATTTCTTGTATTTGCTATTAGGTACTTTTCTTTTGCTTCTTTTAAACAGCATAGCAAAGTGAAAATCTTTGCCTTGTTAAGTTATTAAAGGAACATTTGCGAACAAATCGCATAATCGTATAAGAAATATAGATGGGTATACTTAACCACGGCCAGGGAGAAGGAAACATCTTTGCTGAGCTGATTTAAATTGGTAAAAGGGACGCTGAACTTAGCAGTGCAGCTATTTAAAAGCAATTCTGGTGTTCTTCAAGGATCCATATTATCCCCTACTCTCTTCTTACTGTACATTAACGACCTTCTAGCGAAAACAAAAAATCCAATATATAGCTTTGCTGACGACAGCACACTTATCTCATCTTTTACTTTGAAATCTCAAACATCGGCTGCTGACGCACATCTTCGCAGACAACATGAGGTATCACGCCTCAATAAAGACCTGGAAGAAATTTTGTCTTGGGGTGACAGTAACCAAGTCGAATTTAACGCTCAAAAAACCCAGCCAGCAGTTTTCTCTAAGAAGGTTAACATTGCAGAACCCGATATCGTTATGGCAGGACACGCAATTCCACTGACTTCGTCTATTAATTTGCTGGGTGTCAACCTGGGAGGAAATATGTCTTGGCATAATCACGTTGTGGCAATCGCCAGGACAGCTTCTCAGAAGCTCGGTATACTTTTCCGTACCAAAACGTTGTATACACCTCAACAACTTTTGACACTCTATAAAGCCCAGATTCGACCATCACTGAAATACTGCTCTCATATCTGTGTCCTAATTCTCGAGCGTAAGAGAACGTGAACGATCACATCACGCAAAGGAGCATTCCCTTCCGCGGCAGTTCTCCTATGATCATAAGTTAGTAAAATTTGGTATTCTCGACCGCAGACGATATGTTCCGTGCGGGGAGGTGATAAGACAGTGTTGCCAACCATTTTCAAGGCAAGGGCCTGGGGTTAGAATTGCATGAGATCGGTCGTTCCCACCAAAAATAGTAGGAGAAGCGAGAAATCGGTGACGGTGATCACATGGTCCCATGTGATCAAGAATACCGTTTCATGCGTTGCGTGAGAACTGCGCCCACATTTCTCCTGAGAACAGTGTTCCCCAGTTTCAAGAATTAAGACCCTGCTGGAGTTCTGCACCGAAGCATACCCTTCGGTTGTTGGATTCCATCCAAAGGAGACCCGTTCGTCTAATCGGCGACCACGAGCTGACTAAGAACCTCGACAGCTTAGAACATCGAAGACAGGTTGGTGATTTGACTCTCTTCTACAGATATTTCCATGGCAAGTGTTCGACAGATATTGCCCGCTCGGTTCCACCTAGAGTAATGCATAGCAGAAACACACGACGAACCACTGCCGCCCATCCCTATGTGGTTCAACTTAGTACACACCGAACATCATTGTTTCAGAACTCTTTCATTTGGAGGACGTCATCTTTGTGGAACGGCCTTTCTGAGACCGTGTTTCCAACCGAATATAACCTCCAACGATTGAAGAAAAACGTGAATCACTTCCTTCGCACACGCACCGCTCCCAAAGCGCCTTAATGGATTTTTCCTATAGTGCTTGTGCTCGATCATAAAAAAAAAAAAACCTAGAAGGAACTCAGTTATTGTAAATTGGGGACGTTTAATATTTCGGAATTCCAGGTTTTATGTACTTGTGTATTGTGTTTTCTTGATCAAGAAATTGGGCTTGAAAATATCATTTACACGTACCCAAGTTGTTGACATATTGTTAAATGTTATCAGCTTATAATCTGCTTGAGGTTAGGTACACGATAACATAGAAGATTGCTGTTTTGTTTGTTTATTTTTTCGATTTGATAAGGTAAGATTAATTGATTTGTTCTCTTGCTTTTCGAACTAAAAACACGGCGGCGAATCATTTTTAAATAAATTTTAGAAATAAAACATTAGAAACGATTTTCTAACCTTAAATTCTAATATATAGGCAGCTACTAAAGACACCAGAAATCGTTACCTTTTTCCCCGACTTGGTAAAAAAAAATAGACCAAGTTCCACTTTCGTGTCAATAAACTGTGGCAATAACTTAGGACAAATTTTAGATGTTTACACGTGAGAATAAATTGAAGGTCAACTATTACAATTTCTTGATCAAGAACTTGGCCCGTGAGATACGGGCTTAAAATCTGTGCCCCCCCCCCCCTCAACATTAAGGGTTTAGTAAGATATTTTAAATTTTTAAAGCCCGGACCTGTCTATTTTGCCATTTGCTAAATGTGAATTTTGAGTGCGCATGCCCATTATTCTTGTACGGCTTTGTTTGCATGCGCAAGTCCCTAAATTTGCCACTTCCGTGGTTCTTGTTTGCTGATCTAAATTAAATATCTATGGTTGAATACGGCTGAATTACATATTATACAGGGTGACAATTTAAAAACTTGAAATGGCCATATCTTAGGAACGAAAAACTGAAGAAAAAAACGCAAAAAACAGTTTCTATAAAACGAAGGGGGAACAAAAACAAGCGTATTATCCCACCCTTATCTGCAACCCCTTGAATAGGTTGAGATACACCCCTAAGGTCTTAAATAGAAAGGGGGGTCGAGTGATACATCATTTTGAAGCTCTTGAAAAATGCTTTCCAATGGTACCATAGAAAGCTACATTTCAGGAAATTCTTCTCTGTTTATTAAGGAAAACAATAAATGAAAACACATTTTTGAAATTTTTTATTATTATTTAATTAAATGTTCAAAATGATTGCTACCAATATCCTGGCATATTAGGAGATATCTCTTAAGAAGTCTAAACATTTTAAGCCTACGTATTTTGTTTTGGTTTATTTGCTATGGTTTTTTTGTCGAAAAAAAAATTGTTTATAAATTTCGCATTTTATTATCACAGAATTTACTTTAAAAGTAACTTGGACTAGTGTTATTATTTTAAGAACAGTTGACTTTCGGTTTAGTTTAAATGAAAAGCAGCACTTCTTATCTTTAACAATGGTGTACAGCACAGCTGAACGTGTAGAAATTATTTTCATTTATGGTTCCCAGGATCAATGTTTCTTAAGGACAGCTCAACGTTTTAACGAAAGGCATCCAGGTCAAAATGTAAGCCCGGAGTATGTTCGCCAACTAGTAGCCAAATTTGAAGAAACTGGTTCTGTCGCGAATAAAAAGAGGAATCAACCGAGACTAGCCGACAAAGCAGCGCAAATTGAAATTCTGGGGCAGTTTGCAATGAATTCAACTTTATCAACTCGTCAAGCAGCTGTAGCAACTGGATTATCTCGTGAATCAATAAGAAAGGTACTTAAATTTTATAAGTTTTATCCCTATAAACTGCATATACTGCAAGAACTTGGTGACGACGACCCGGACAGAAGAATTCAGTTTTGTGAAATAATGACAGATAGAATTACGGCAGAACCTCGACTAGTTAAAAATATTTGCTTCAGTGATGAGTGTACCTTTTATTTAAATTTGATAAGCAAAACTGTCGTTACTGGAATGACGAAACCCCCCACGTATTTAGAGAAGGGCATACCCAGTACCCCCAGAAAATTAATGTTTGGGCTGGTATATTGGGAGATGGTATTATCGGCCCAATATTTATACAAGAAAATTTAAATGGCGACAGGTATGCTGAAATGCTATAGAGGTCTGTCGAACCACTAATAGTGCGAGTTTTAGAAAATCAGAGGGACAAACTCGGAAATGTATCTTTAGAAGAACGCTTACTACATTTCCAACAGGATGGAGCACCTTCGCATTATGTAGTTCCCGTTAGGCAGTGGTTGGATGATAATTATCCCAACCAGTGGATTGGAAGAAGAGGTCCTGGTGCATGGCCACCTAGATCCCCGGACCTAACACTTCTTGACTTCTTTTTATGGGGTCACCTAAAATCTGTGGTTTTTAAAACGCAACTACTAGAACAACTTCAGCATAGAATAGTTCAGGAATGCCGTGCTATATCCAGAGAAACATTTGCAAATGTACGTAAAGAATTTGAAAGTAGGCTTTATTATTGTCTTCAAAACAACGGAAATCATTTTGAACATTTAATTAAATAATAATAAATAATTTCAAAATTGTGTTTTCATTTATTGTTTTCCTAAATAAACAGAGAAGAATTTCCTGAAATGTAGCTTTCTATGGGACCATTGAAAAGCATTTTTCAAGAGCTTCAAAATGATGTATCACTCGACCCCCCTTTCTATTTAAAATTTTAGGGGTGTATCTCACCCTGTTCAAGGATTTGCAGATAAGGGTGGGATAATACGCTTGTTTTTGTTCCCCCTTCGTTTTATAGATACTGTTTTTTGCGTTTTTTTCTTCAGTTTTTCGTTCCTAAGATATGGCCATTTCAAGTTTTTAAATTGTCACTCTGTATACGAGATATTGGTATATCGCTCATGCCATGTTATAATATTGTGTTTGCTATGAAGGACTAAAGCGGGAAAGGAGTTTGCACAGCTCACATCATTTTGTGGGTAATGAAAAATGGAAACTGAATCTTAAAATGTATTTAACTATTTTTTGGTGCTAAATTTTTGAAACCCTAGTTTAATACATGAGATAGCAAAGGTTGTTTAGGTATCTTTACCAAAGTTACAAAATAATTGGCGCTATTGTCCGTGTCTCCATTATAAACTAAACCTAAATCAAAAGAATTTCCGTTGTACGTCATCAATCAGCTGATAATTGAAAATCGGTCAGAAAACATAAGAAATTTAAATTTGGACAAAAAATATATAAATATTATGCGATATTGAATGTAAAAGAAACTTAATGTATTCTAAATTAAAGAAATAGTCCATACTTCAAGTGGAGTAAAAGATTGAAAGGGAAAGAAAAACTCTAAGTCTTCCTCCACTAATATATTCCAAATGAATCTTATTTAAAGATACCTCAACATGTTTCGAACATAGAAATGTTCATCTTCAGGAGAATTAAGATGTTATAAGCAAGAAAAATAACTAGTAATAACGCTTTAAGCTAGGCTTTAAGATAGTGAGAATGACACGTTAACATTCTAAGTCAGAAAAGCATCAAAAAACAAAGAACCGAAGTATTAATTTGCCAGGTGTAGGGTAATAATAGTAAAAATTAGAGGAAGCAAGGCCCATATGTGAAGAGAAATCAGTACAGCCGTGGAAAAGAGTAAAATTTAAATTTGAACATGCTGATGAAAGGGGAAGAAAAAGTGATCCAGTGTGAGGAAAGCAATGTATAAAATAGTAAAATTAAAAGTGGAAATTAGTGTTAAAATTTAATGAAGGTCGTCATAATGTGAGTAGTCAATTAACTGTAAAAGAGAAAAATTCAGGTTAGTGAAAATACAATATGTGTATATGCAACTTACTCTCAAAATTTTTAGGAATAAAAATAGTAGTAATCCCTGAGTCTTAGGTTCAACATAATTAAAGAAAAGTTCAAAACTAAATAATTTTCAAAAGTGAGCAGTGAGCCAAACAGCTGAGGATTTGGAAGTGACAAGTAATAGTATAAGATGGCTGAAAAAGAACACGGCACAGAGTAAAGAGAGTGTGTCGTGTGAACGACACAGAAAAGTTAGACCGTACCAAGTATCCCTTGTGGCAGCACAGAGAAGTGAATATGGCGTTAGAGTCACAAAATCCAATTTCATCTTCTAAAACTTAGTAAAATGGTATCAGGCAAAGATTCACACACTCTGAAAGCCTAGGTAAAACATGACTTAAAATTAAATAAATTATCAAGATTAACACTTGTATTAAGGGGAAATATCAGAAAAGCCGTAGGTGATATCACTAATAACTAATCACTGCGGGTTAAAGTTCATTGGTAAGGAGGCATAATAACACAAATAAAGAACTGTAAGGGGAGTTATGAAATAAAACCTATGATAGACCGTAAAAAGAAGAAGAAGGAAGAGACAGAAATCTTATCAGAAATCTAGAGCATTAAAAAACTGAGTGCTGTTATGTTGAATTTGATCATTTAAGCAAACTGAATTGGGATTATTAAATAATTTGTTAATTTCTAAAATTTCCAGAAGGTCCAATTTGTTACCTTTATTGCAAATATGAAGGTAGTTGGTATTGGTATCTGGATTAAAATTGTGATCATTGGTAAAAACGTGTCTAGAGAAATTAGATTTAATTTTTGAAGGGGAGAGATTCTGATTCCTGGCTCTAGCTAATTCTTTACAATGTTCGTGGACTCTAACAGAAAACTTGCGCCCCGTCTGACCTACGTAAGTGGCCTGACAACCATCGGTCGAACAACATACACTATATACACCTGATTTACAATTGATATGAACGGAATCTTTAGAGTTGCATAAAATTGATTTTAAAGAATGTTGGGTTTTAAAACTTATATTGTAATTGAATGAATTAAAAATGTTTTTAAGTTTATAGGAAATAGGGCCCCAGAAAGGTATAGAGTAAAAATTTGTTGTTTTTGAGAGGTTAGTAGAAATAAGAGTTTTGTTAAGATTTCTATTAAGGTGTCTATAGTATATCTTATTCAGCAAGGAAAGTGGAAAACCATTGTTAACACCAATCTGCCTGATAATATTCAATTCTAACCTAAATTCGTGGTCTTCAAGGGGAATGGTAAAAAGTCTAGTAAAGTAAGAATGAAAAGCAGCTAGTTTTTGGTTATGAGGATGATTAGAAAGGAAAGGTATAGTAGAATCAGTACTCGTAGGTTTATGATATATGGAAAAAAGTATTCTGTTTGAAGATTTGGTCAATTGTAAGTCTAAGAAAGGTAGAGAATTATTAACTTCGGTTTCAAAAGTGAAAGTAATAGAAGGGTGTAAAGAATTGAGAAAAGCAATAAAACTAGCTAGACTCTCCCGGTTGCCGTTGAAGACCGCGAAGATGTCATCTACATAACGTTTAATAAAGATTATGTTAGAAAAAAGAGTATGGTTTTTAATTTTGGTTTCTAAATTAGACATAAAAACTTCAGCTAAAAAGGGAGACAGCGCAGATCCCATGGCCAGACCAGAATTTTGTTTATAAAATTTATAATTGAATTGGAAAAAGTTTTGTTTAAGAACTAAATCTACCAGACCGCAAAGGTTCTTGATGTGTAAATTTTCTAGGTTAGGAACGTTGTTAAGTAGTTGTTCGATAAGCAAAACACACTCATCAGGAGGAATGCTCGGGAAAAGGTTGGAGACATCGAAAGAAACTAAAAGAGCAGTATCAGGAACGTATAAATCTTTGAGGTCATTGGCCAATTGAGAAGAATTCTTAACTGAGAATGGACTTTTGAAATTAGTTAGAGAAATAAGAGTACTGTTAAGCCATGAGCTCAGTCTGTAACATGGTGAGCCACAATAAGAGACAACTGGTCTAATAGGGACATTCTGTTTGTGTATCTTAGGGAGACCATATAGAAGAGGTATTGACGAATTAACTGGAGTAAGTTTAAATCTATTGGTATTAAAGAACGTTAGAGTGTCATTTGTTGATTTAAGAATTTTTTTGAAATTTAACATAAATTTATCTGTAGGGTTGTGATTGATTAAAGAAAAGTTATCTGAAGAGAGGAAGTCTTCGACCTTATTAATGTAGTGTGTTCTCTCTAAGATCACAAGACAGTTACCCTTATCGGCTTTTGAAAGAACCAAGTCATCATTACGTATTTTTGTCTTTATAGACTTAAGCAATCGTAGGTCATTGTTGGAATCAGACATATTGTTATTTTTATACGAAGAGTTCAAACAGTAAGTGCATTGGGATCTCAGTGTTTCTCTCTTAGTGGCTTCACTCGACCTAGAAATGATATTCTCACATTCGACTGCAAGTACTTCAAAATCTTTGACTTTAGGAGAAAAGTGAAAATTGTATTTCAAGCCTCGGTTTAGTAAGTCAATTTCAGAAGAAAACTAGTACAAGTAGACATATGGTTTAACAACGAATGCATCAGAAGGGGCTTACGTCCGAGGTACATCTCAATCCGTACAAGATCCACTTCGACTTCATCGAAGAAGGCCATGCAAGCTGCCACCAAGGTTTGGTTGAAGGAGGAAGTTAAAAAACACTTCTGTCACTTGTCACTTCCAAATCCTCAGCTGTTTGGCTCACTGCTCACTTTTGAAAATTATTTAGTTTTGAACTTTTCTTTAATTATGTTGAACCTAAGACTCAGGGATTACTACTATTTTTATTCCTAAAAATTTTGAGAGTAAGTTGCATATACACATATTGTATTTTCACTAACCTGAATTTTTCTCTTTTACAGTTAATTGACTACTCACATTATGACGACCTTCATTAAATTTTAACACTAATTTCCACTTTTAATTTTACTATTTTATACATTGCTTTCCTCACACTGGATCACTTTTTCTTCCCCTTTCATCAGCATGTTCAAATTTAAATTTTACTCTTTTCCACGGCTGTACTGGTTTCTCTTCACATATGGGCCTTGCTTCCTCTAATTTTTACTATTATTACCCTACACCTGGCAAATTAATACTTCGGTTCTTTGTTTTTTGATGCTTTTCTGACTTAGAATGTTAACGTGTCATTCTCACTATCTTAAAGCCTAGCTTAAAGCGTTATTACTAGTTATTTTTCTTGCTTATAACATCTTAATTCTCCTGAAGATGAACATTTCTATGTTCGAAACATGTTGAGGTATCTTTAAATAAGATTCATTTGGAATATATTAGTGGAGGAAGACTTAGAGTTTTTCTTTCCCTTTTAATGTATTCTTCTTTGATACTAAGCCGCTTAAAGGAGATGTTTTTTAAATTTAACATTTAAAAAATTAATATCATTTGAATTTTTTGGGCTGACAGTTGGCAACAGAAGTGTCAACGCATCGGTGATGCCAGTTTATTTCTTGGCGAATTTTGATTGACGTTTATTGTTTTAATTTCGTGTTTTCGTGAGTTTATTTAAGTCGTTTTTAACTAAAACTGCAAATCCTTTTATAAATAGGATTAAAAACTGATCTTTTAAGAACAACAAAGGGATTCATACACATTTCTGTTGATTACGCTGTTTACCTTTATTGAAAAATGCCGAAGCATTTCCTTACTGGGGTATTTTGATTACAAACTGGCAACATTGCTGATACTCGAAGGTATGACGTGCAACGGAAATTCTTTTAATTTATTATAGACATAAACACGACAAGAGTGACCGGTTCTGTTCGCATCGAAACAACAACTGATTGACATTTGTTGTTTATAGTACAAATTGCGCATGCTTACTACCCCGGCCTACATAGTGGCCTCATTTTTCACAAGCTTGGTTGCATACCATTGGCAATATATTGGTTATTATTTTCCACAACAATAAATATAAAAATACAATGTGAGTTAAATAGATGCCATAAATTGTAACAAAAATTAGTCACCTTAATTAAAATATTATATTTGCCTGTAAATATGATAGTGACTTCAGTGCAATTCAGTTCGTCACACTTAAAATTTTCTATATAGGCATTATTTATTGCTTGGCAGGAGGCACTGAGGATGGCCCATAGGCCGACCAATTTCCTTCATTAATTTACAATACTAGCATTACAAGAAATTTAATTTAAAATTAGATGTTGTGGATTCGTCATACCAATTTATAATATTATTTCGACTTGCGTTAATGGCATCAAATTTTGGTGTTGTGCAACTTTTTGGATAAAAAAGAGGAAAGGTATGACGCAGCCGCCACATATAAAAATAACTACTTTTTAAAAAAATCGATTTAGAAAAGACTTAATTAACAGTTGCCTAATACTTTTGCTATCTACGTAATATTAAATAACTTAATTCAAATATTTTTATATTGTTCCCTCCTATTTCAAAGTCTTCGTCACTATTATGTACGAATAAGCTGCCATATTTCTATTGACTACACGCCACTTATACTAACGTTCATACAAAAACCATATGCAACCATATAATACAGTACAGTTTATACAGCAATAATATTGAATAAATAAAATTCAATATAAAAACAAACGCTAACATTCAAAATAAGAAACCAAACTTACTAAAAATATAATGTTATTGGTTGTCAATAAAGGAACAAATGTATTCCAGTGTCAATTTAAAAATGCGTACAAGGAGCAGTAAAAATTTAGGTTTTTTAACTACAAACGTGCCTAACTTATCTATTTATTATAGACAACTAAAAAGTTTCATAAAATCCTATTAAAACAATATTTAAAATAAGTACAGCCATAAAATTTCAATTTTTCTAACGTTAACCAAGGTCCCTAACATAGTTCCGTCCTTTACGTCACTTTGAAAAAAAATCCGATAATAACAAAATTTCTTTAAATTTTTATTTAAAGTTATTTGTTATAAATAAAATAGAAAATCAAATTTCGATGAATCGTCTTAATCCAGTTTTAAATTTTAGCCAATACCAAAAAAAAATTACACTAATACTTTTTATGCCCTCAACAGTAAAATTTGGGAGGTCCTAAATTCAAACTAGTAATTTCAAAAGTAATTAAATTTACCTTAAACTTTTTTTGAACTAGTGTTATTATAGTGAAAATTTCGTAAAGAAATGATAAGTTACACAATAGCTGAATTAAAAAATGAACTTTTTTAAATTAACATTAAAAGAATAATAAAATAATTATCACCCCTTAAATACTATAAATAAAAAGAATAACCTAAAAAGGAGCTTATTTATCTATTTTATATTAATTCTGATAAAAGTAAATACTAGTGGCAAAATGTAATTATTAATTTTAATAAATAAACCAAGATATTTTCCTTGCAATTAATAATAAAAATTCATTTTCGAAATTTATTATTTATTTCACAAATTATTATTGTTTCTACTTTAAATAATACTAATATTAATAATAATTATTATAATGGTAATAATAAAAGCAAAACTTGTTTATAGTCCTCAAGTAACTAAGAAATCTGGCGGCGACATCAAAATATCATTTGGATTAGACAAGTGCGAAATCCTGAATGTTTTAGGAGGAAGAGCCGAAGAAAATTACGGACTGCTTAAAGGCATATTTGGCATACTAGATAATTACCAAACATAAATACATGGGCAGTTTTCAAAACTAAATTTAGATTCCACCACCCTTCACTGCACTTAAAAGGATCTACTTACAGCGAAAGAAGTTAGGATGAGGTCTTAATAATATATGTATAAAATTCATGATACATGAAACCTCTATAAGAAAATACTTTCAAGAATCAAAAATCGAATGGGGAAATTTTACAAAAAGTGGTAGCAGCGGTACGGAAGTTTGTTTGTAAAAGCTACTCTTATAATCGAGTCCAAGCTTATTTTACAAACTGTACAGAAACATCGGCTTGATTTATTTTTACTGATCTGAATAATCAAAAGACAATTAACAAGTTTAGACGATACTCCTGGTTGGGTATTTTAAGTGTCATTTTAAGAATGGGCGAGACGCAAACTTTACATACGTAAAAATATAAATAAGTTTAATTAAATCAAAGTTAACCAAAGTACTTATTAACACTGGACCACACTGAATTGATCTAAAAAATTAACGCTGCATACTGATTAAATTAAAGCTTACGTTATTAAGCCGCCTTATTAAAATTGATTACTGTAAGAATTATTACTGTTTCTGTTTATATTTTATTCAATTAAAATTAAATATTTTAATCAACAATGATAAGATTGGTTTCGATATTTAAATTTAACCATTTTGTATTTAATTTTAAATAATTTTTAATTTAAGAAGAATATGGACAATATTTAAAAATGTTTTAAAAGGCCCCTTAATTGTTTCTTAACCTATTCTTTTGTATAGGCTATGGAGGGCTTTAGGAAGGAGTCCGATCGAAAATGGCTGTTCTTTAAATTTACGTCCCTGTTTAGTAGTTAGTTCGCTGTTTCCCGGTCGCGGCGCAGTGATCGTCAAGTGTTTGACTTTTTACAGGTTTTGATAGACGTCAGCGGTATTTTTATCCAATAATTAATAAAATAAGCTTTATTAGATATAATATATACATATCTCAGCCTGTAGAGGGTTTTAGTTAACTAAATTCAATAAAACAGTTGATTATCCCATAAGAACTCATGCATTTTACAGATTTAAAGGAACACATGCGCCCCTGACGGCCATGTTTAAAGCTGCTTTACCGATCCAAAACTTTGCCCGAAACCAATGTATTGCGATCGGACTCCTAACCTAAAGCCCTCCATAGTATAGGCTGAGCTAGCATAGTTTTAATCAGGCTACATGCCTGGTTGAATTTAAAGGACCTTATCTGCATATCACATTAATTAGGTTATCTCTAAGATGTCGAATTAGATTGTTAGTTTTGATGAACTCTAGGAAGAGACAAAACATTATAAGAAAGAAAAAGGTTTTTATTTTGGTGTAAGAGAGTTTGTTGCCGAATGGTTGTCAAATAAACATAGTTTAAAAAAACTAAAAATACGCTTTGTTTTAATTAATTAATCAAACTAAAAAGCGGAAAATGAATATAGTTTAAAATAATTCTTGAAATTCTTAATATATGCCGAAAAGAATAATGAACGATAAACATTAGTATTATTGTGAAAATAGAGTGGGGTGCTCGATATACGAAAAATATACCACAAAGCGACCCACGCTTTTTTTACAATAATACTAATGTTTATCGTTCATTATTATTTTCTGCCTATATTTAGAATTTCAAGAATTATTTTAAATTATACTTATTTTCCGCTTTTTAATTTGATTAATTATCAAAGCGTATTTTTTACTTTTTTTAAACTATATTAATTCATTTTTTAGTTTGAGTTATTGTTAAGAAAAACATTTTTTTGAGTAGATTGAGCTAGATTAGTAGATTATTGTATAATAATAATAATAATAATAAATGTCTTTATTGTAATTAAGGACAAAATTACAAAAGGCGAAGTTGAAGCTAGGCTTCCTCACTTAACCTAACATTATAACTAATAACATGGTAGTAATATTTGACAGTAGTTATGATACTTATAGGTTGAAAAAATTACGTAATAATTAATGATAGTAACAGATTTTACAGTTAAATTCTATTAATTTTACGTGGGCATGTGAAGGGCATTGAGAGGCAGTACAACTGGACTGATATAATATGTGTCAGAACATATTTGATGGACAAGAGGACGAATGACATTTTTAAATGTGTGAATTGGCGCACATTTTAAATTAACTGGAACTTTGTTGTATATTAAAGACACCTGATAACTAAATGATCTTTCAAATAGTGTGGTTTTGTGTGACGGAGGAGTAATTGTGGATTTATGTCTGAGGTCGAGGTCATGAGAGTCATATCTAAATTTTATTTTTTGATATAGATATTCTGGACATGTTTTAACGATTATTTTGTTATACAGTGCTAGGCAATGAAGCATTCTTCTTTCACTCATATTCAACCATCCAATCTAATTCATCTTGGCACTCACCCCTCTATCATACTTTCTAATTCCCCCTATCATACGTACACAGCAGTTTTGAATCATTTGTATTCGTTTGGCATCCAGCGGTTCTTGATAGGTAGGTCTACAAAATTTAAATCAAATCTGACCGTTTAAAGTGGGTCAAAATCGGGTTCAAAGAAGTCGGTTACAAACAAACATACATACAAACCCGAACAAACGACAAAAAATTTCAAAATTAAAAAAAAAACTTGTCAACATTTTATTTTGACGGGTAGAATTTTTTTTAAATTTTTCTCTATTCTTAGCGACAATATCTATACGACCCCGCGTTCGTTTCATTACTATCGGTTATTGTAATAATTCTGACATATTGACAGGTGTCAAATTTTGACAACAGATTTTTTTGCGTATTTTTTCAACTTTCCACCGTCAATATACATAGGTTCGACCTTATCGTTTTTTTTTTCATTAATATCATTTTTTTTAACGATATGACATATTGACAGCTGTCAAATTTTGACAGAAGAATTTTTTGCTTATGTTTCCCGAAGTCTCCGCATCGAATACTATCGACCCCAAAATTTGTTTCATCAAAATCTCTTCTTCCATTTTATACCTGACAGCTGTCAAAATTTGACAGGAGAATTTTTTGCGTGTAGATTATTGTATTGTTAGCGGTTCTTCATAAGTCTACAAAATTTAAATTAAATCTGACCGTTTAAAGTGGGTTAAAATCGGGTTCAAAGAAGTCGGTCCGGACAAACAAACAAACAAACATAAAGTTGCCACAGTAGATCTTTGACGATCGTGATCTTTGCCCGTGCGTCATCAATCAACGATCAGGACTCGACGTGGTTAATAACTCTGCATCCTTGTTTATTACAGTAACAAGTTTGAATAAAAGCATAAAAGAACGTCTCCAAAATTCCGCAATAATATAACGTGCTAGACAAGGATAAAACTATAAACGTCAGTTAATTACTTTCTTTATTTGTTTAGTTGACAACCGTTGTATTTTAGAACGTCATTGTCAACCTTATTTTGATCTGCCAATCTAATACGTATTTTGTAAATCTGTGTGCCTTAGAACTGTTCCTGTTTCTAAAAATAGTTCTTTTTAGAGGTAATTATACCCACCATCTGTTTTGGCGGTAAGTATTTATGGATTTTTATAATAACTAATTTATTTATTTTAAATATTCTAACCGTGAAAGTTCTTTGAAACGTTTACGGCAGTGGGTAAATTCCCTTAAATGAAAGGATGTTAAAAATTTGACTTTTGCGATTTTAATAGTCAATAAAACACCAAACTTTTGTAGATTTTAAGCTTTAAAAATAGTATTAAATGTATAAACAATTCTTTGTCAATTTCTTTTAGATAATAGAGAATGCCGGGCAAAACTTAAAATAAATAATAATTTTTCGTGATATTATGTAGGTACGTCAAACGGTAGGCAGGCACGTCCATTTTATGAACTTAACTTAGTTTTGACTTTTTTCGTCTCGTAATTTTGATTTGATTCATACGATTTTGATGACGTAAAAGTGATGACGCACGGGAAAAGCACCACTGTGGCGACTTTACAGATGAAGCTAATAAAAACGTGTTAAAAAGGACACTTTACCTTATACCATATTTTTTTGACAAAAGCATTTTATTACACAAGAATAATTGTTCAACGTTAAAGCCTGGGAGATTCCGAAAGTAGTCACACAATAGTCAGAATGATAATTCCTAACAACCACTCGTTTTTTTTCCATTTTGCACATAGCATTTGCATCATCTAAAATTGATTTGATTTGGAGGAAACTTAATTAAGAACTATCTGAATATACGTGTTTGCTATCTAAGTGATATTTAATAACTCTACATAAATTTAATAAAATATTTTTATATTATTCCATCTTATTTAAAATTCTTCATCAGTGTTATGTACGAATAAGCTGCCTGCATGATCTGAAAAAATTAAAAAAATTTTTATTAATTGACACAGAACCTGATTAAACCCAACTCCGTACTTATACTCTTACAAAAATGAATATGAATTCCCAAACAGACTACCAGATACTTTAATATTTTATATTATTTTTATTTCCCTTCCCCCTTAGAGGTATTAAAAAATTCATTAAGAATAGTTGTTCAAAGTACTAAATTATGTCAATTTGCAAAATTCGATCGGCTTATTTTCATCCGTCTATTAGACATTTTTTGGATAATAACAAAAACTGTTCAAGGGTGGATGGTATGAAAATAATGTAAAATATAAAAGTAGGCACAGAATTTTAAAATTTTACATACTTACTTCCTTTTTTGAACGTCTTTTTTTAATGACATTCTTTCGTATTTTCTAGAAAAAAAGCGCTTTACTAGTGAAAAATAAGGCTTTTTATAAATTTTCAAGACATACTTGATTTTTCGAAGCTAAATAATGATATAAATTAGTTTCTACCTAAGCAGGACTGAACTCCAGAAGATGAAGTTTTAACTCAAAAAATTTTGGTCTTGTTCATCTATTGATGCATCGATTTGGGGACACACTGTGTGTTATGGAATTGCCCGAATATGGTAAAACTCGAATATCCTGATATGGAAGCAGTCGCAGAAAAGCTTTGCTATATTACGCGAGCAAATTAACCGATTTATTTTTCTGGTATGCCACGTCACCACTGTCTTATTATTGATAATTTTATTATTAATATTACAAAATTAAAATTAAACCTACCTCAAAAATTCAAGACTCCTACAAAATGTACAACCACAATAAAAATTTAGAATAAACGGACCATAATATATTAGGGTATATTAGAATAAAAATTAATATTGTATCCGTCACTCGAAAGCCTATTGCATTGTCTTGTCGCTTTCCGTGCCCTCACTCGAGATTGTTATGCTTTTTGATAACCATCCAATCGTCGTTAAGGCTGTATGTGCGGCATATCCGGTCTAATTTTAGGGGTTCTTGCCAAACTTTTTAGACGGTCAAATAAAACAAAAGCATATAGTGTTTCCACGATACCATGACACCTTGTATATAGGAAGTAATGAGTATGTCAGAGGTGGATTTATGCTTTTCTTTCATATTTAATTTTTTTTGGCGTGTTATTGTGATTAATTTAATTGAAAAAAAGGTATTTTCTAGACTATATTTTTGTCATTTGACACGAAATCGACCTTTTCGTGGTATAGTATCAATAGTAATAGCGATATTAATTGAGTAACGTTGTATATTACCTTTAAAGCTACTTCCAGGGTCATAGGTCTGAATGGGCCAATAGACAGTGTTAGCGGTCTCTGACTCTGCCCAATTATAGTTAAAAAAGCTTTCTGAGCTTTTAAATCCTGTTTGTACCACTCTATTTGGTAAAGCTCTTCTGCAATCGCATAATTCTAAAAAAAAAAAATCAAACAGGCATTGTGAATTATTACGTTAAATTCCTTTAAAATGAAACCACTGGATCGTAACAATATGTATAAATATATATTCGGTAAGTTGCTTTAACATAAACTATAGAAACAATTATACGTTTTGAAAGTCTAATATCGATCACGTCACAAAACTGTCATTATCTTGCTCAGGTTACAGGTGGAACTTTTTTACTTTGTTACACCTAAGCAGTCGACTGGTCTCCCAACTGATTAGTATTGTTTGAAATTACAACAGGCATCCTATTCCCAACAAACATGGATTGAGGGATTTTAAATGGGCCATTGATGGTATTGATGGTTTTTTGCTGTTGCAAATAAGCCAACTATGGTCCATTTATTTTTTTTAATTGGCTGACCGTTATATTTTTGCCATTTAAAGAACATTAACAATTGAACGTTGGCAAAATTGTGATTTATTGCCGGCAAAGGAACTTAAATGGTTTAACGTTGGTAAAAAGTGAAGCCATCATTTATGACGTGTATTGTCGTTTCCCGGCTCCCGCTTTGGTTGGTTCGGACGGTTTGGTAGTTTAAGGTTAGGTATTTGCGACGAACAACGGCGACGAACATGTATGGTGACGATGTGCTGTTTATTTTAAATATATTTGTAATCGATCTAAACGGTAAGTTTTTATAGTGATAACAGTGATTGGGGAAGATATTAGTGAAAGCTTAGACAAAAAACAGCATGCTATATGTGTTTTTCTTTTAATTTACAGGTTTGGGTCGGTGAGATCATTCAGAGTTTTTAAAGCATGTCTCAACTCAAGAAACAAAAAAGTGAGTATTTCTATACTTTTTTCTTAATAATAGATATAATAATAATGCCATTACCACAAACTAGAGGTATTTATAAAAAGTATGGTGCTAGACATTCTACGAGATTTCTTAAACAAAATGTTAAGCGAATTGTTGACTCGGTTAAAACACAAGTTATCGCACCTCAATATTATATAAGTAATTTTATCTAAGCAAGCCCTACGTATTTCATTGCAGGCCTTCTTGGATGAAAATATTTTTTGCTCTCTCAGTATAAGTCTTTACTAGAACCTGTGTGTTCGGGTTTATTTATTTTTATCTATATTACACTACGTTTTACGAAAGTTTTTGGGGAGTAAATATTTCTTATAGATTTTAGAAAAGAGGTTCTGCGTCTTTAATTTTGTACAATGAATTGCAGATACACGGTAAGAAACAACCTTTTGGCCCACAATACTACGCAGCAAGAAATATATACTGTTATAAAGCAGTGGCTAAGGGGAGCTATAGACCGAGGAGGTGGTCGACAGCGAAGGCAGAAGGTAAAATTTCACTTTTTCTGTTACATATAAGAGGTGAGATTACAGAAGGCCCTGCAGGTCAATTTGCACATGCAAGTTATTTAGAATATTGCCTATTCTTCTCTTTTTAAATTACTGTGGCAATAAATAGTCTAATTTGCATTTGCAAGTTGACCTGCTTGACTGTAGTCAGTAGGAAGTTCGCAAGCGTTTATATATTTTAAACCACTGAAGGTAATAATAATTAGAAACTAATAGCAAAACTTCTCTAAATACTTCTATGAACCCTTTATATTTTTACAGTTAACTGATTAAATTACACTGGTGTGAAGTTGGCAGAAAAAAGTTAGCAGCCAAAATACCGAACATTGTCGAATTGCCAGTGGCGTCGGGCTATTAAAAAGAGGTATATGCGAATACAGGAAAATAAAAATTTAGATTGGAGAAGTACTAATAATATTAAAGATAAAATTAAGCCGTTTCAAATTTTTCCATTTTCGGCTGATAACTTATTTTAATTAATTTCTCGAAAACTGAACATAGTAACAGACTTATATTTACAGGGTAAGTAGAGGGCTACTATTGCTACAGTTTGCCATTAGTGGCGTTTACTCGCAAGCCGTTTCAAATTTTTCCATTTTTGGCTGATAACCTATTTTAATTAATTTCTCGAAAACTAAACATAGTAACAGATTTATATTTACAGGGTAAGTAGAGGGCTACTAGTGCTACAGTTTGCCATTAGTGGCGTCTACTCGCAAGCCGTTTCAAATTTTTCCATTTTTGGCTGATAACCTATTTTAATTAATTTCTCGAAAACTAAACATAGTAACAGATTTATATTTACAGGGTAAGTAGAGGGATACTATTGCTACAGTTTGCCATTAGTGGCGTCTACTCGCAAGCCGTTTCAAATGTTTCCATTTTTGGCTGATAACCTATTTTAATTAATTTCTCGAAAACTAAACATAGTAACAGATTTATATTTACAGGGTAAGTAGAGGGCTACTAGTGCTACAGTTTGCCATTAGTGGCGTTTACTCGCAAGCCGTTTCAAATTTTTCCATTTTTGGCTGATAACCTATTTTAATTAATTTCTCGAAAACTAAACATAGTAACAGATTTATATTTACAGGGTAAGTAGAGGGCTACTAGTGCTACAGTTTGCCATTAGTGGCGTTTACTCGCAAGCCGTTTCAAATTTTTCCATTTTTGGCTGATAACCTATTTTAATTAATTTCTCGAAAACTAAACATAGTAACAGATTTATATTTACAGGGTAAGTAGAGGGCTACTAGTGCTACAGTTTGCCATTAGTGGCGTTTACTCGCAAGCCGTTTCAAATTTTTCCATTTTTGGCTGATAACCTATTTTAATTAATTTCTCGAAAACTAAACATAGTAACAGATTTATATTTACAGGGTAAGTAGAGGGCTACTAGTGCTACAGTTTGCCATTAGTGGCGTCTACTCGCAAGCCGTTTCAAATTTTTCCATTTTTGGCTGATAACCTATTTTAATTAATTTCTCGAAAACTAAACATAGTAACAGATTTATATTTACAGGGTAAGTAGAGGGCTACTAGTGCTACAGTTTGCCATTAGTGGCGTCTACTCGCAAGCCGTTTCAAATTTTTCCATTTTTGGCTGATAACCTATTTTAATTAATTTCTCGAAAACTAAACATAGTAACAGATTTATATTTACAGGGTAAGTAGAGGGCTACTATTGCTACAGTTTGCCATTAGTGGCGTCTACTCGCAAGCCGTTTCAAATTTTTCTATTTTTGGCTGATAACCTATTTTAATTAATTTCTCGAAAACTAAACATAGTAACAGATTTATATTTACAGGGTAAGTAGAGGGCTACTAGTGCTACAGTTTGCCATTAGTGGCGTTTACTCGCAAGCCGTTTCAAATTTTTCCATTTTTGGCTGATAACCTATTTTAATTAATTTCTCGAAAACTAAACATAGTAACAGATTTATATTTACAGGGTAAGTAGAGGGCTACTAGTGCTACAGTTTGCCATTAGTGGCGTCTACTCGCAAGCCGTTTCAAATTTTTCCATTTTTGGCTGATAACCTATTTTAATTAATTTCTCGAAAACTAAACATAGTAACAGATTTATATTTACAGGGTAAGTAGAGGGCTACTAGTGCTACAGTTTGCCATTAGTGGCGTCTACTCGCAAGCCGTTTCAAATTTTTCCATTTTTGGCTGATAACCTATTTTAATTAATTTCTCGAAAACTAAACATAGTAACAGATTTATATTTACAGGGTAAGTAGAGGGCTACTATTGCTACAGTTTGCCATTAGTGGCGTCTACTCGCAAGCCGTTTCAAATTTTTCTAATTATGGCTGATAACCTATTTTAATTAATTTCTCGAAAACTAAACATAGTAACAGATTTATATTTACAGGGTAAGTAGAGGGCTACTAGTGCTACAGTTTGCCCAGTGGCGTTTACTCGCAAGCCGTTTCAAATTTTTCCATTTTTGGCTGATAACCTATTTTAATTAATTTCTCGAAAACTAAACATAGTAACAGATTTATATTTACAGGGTAAGTAGAGGGCTACTAGTGCTACAGTTTGCCATTAGTGGCGTCTACTCGCAAGCCGTTTCAAATTTTTCCATTTTTGGCTGATAACCTATTTTAATTAATTTCTCGAAAACTAAACATAGTAACAGATTTATATTTACAGGGTAAGTAGAGGGCTACTATTGCTACAGTTTGCCATTAGTGGCGTCTACTCGCAAGCCGTTTCAAATTTTTCTATTTTTGGCTGATAACCTATTTTAATTAATTTCTCGAAAACTAAACATAGTAACAGATTTATATTTACAGGGTAAGTAGAGGGCTACTAGTGCTACAGTTTGCCATTAATGGCGTTTACTCGCAAGCCGTTTCAAATTTTTTTTATCCATTTTAATAGGGTAAATAGTAGAGTGCTTCTATAGATAAGTATTAATAGTACTAGTAGCCGGCTGTGGTGTTGTCAAAATTTCTATTTACTGGGTATGTGACATTGAATTATGAATGCAAAAAAATAAACTTTGAAATAGGTTTTGAGATGTGGAGCGTTATGTTTTTTTATTAGAAGTTTAGTTGCGTCTTTTGAATTTGTTAGCCTTTAATACATACGACAAAGATCACACATATTATACTTAAGGCAGGAGTGTTCATCTAGTTTAACACAACTTAAATGCGCTTTTCTCTTGCATAATCTGCACTGAAGGGAGTCTGTTATTAAACATTTCCTAGCACAGAATAAACAACTCTCTGTAACATCTGGAGAGTTCTGCAAAATTGTATTTTTCAAAATTTTCCTATATTCCTGTAAATCGCATTCATTTTCAGCAGATTCTTGATTATTAATTTTATTGAATATAAAAGTTATCAAGGGCCCACAATTAAATCCATCTTGCTGCAAAATGTGCTTATGCATAACGATTGTTGAATTGTCTAATGAGAAATTCGTATCATGAAATTGGTTATACCTGTAAAGAAAATTTTGAAATTTTTGTAGATATAATTTTGCACGTAGGTAAGAACTCCCCAGTGGATCGATAAACGAAAATGTGTTTTGGTCAAAATTTATAAAAGCCAGACAGAAATGGTTGTGGTTTAAAATAATTGGCATGGCTAATTGGTGTAATTTAATATTTATATTTTCAATGAAATAATCACTAAAAGAGGATTCCGAAAATATCTTAGTTGCAACCAACTCTTCAATAACTTGTACCGATGCTTTAGTGTTAAGTATATTAAATAAAATTGATACAGCAAAGCCCGTTAACCAATTCTGCCCTGTGAGAGACTCAAAATCGGACTGTCTAATTTCATTGACATGAAGGTCATAATTATATGTTGTCAACACATAATCTCTTTTACATGGCAATGGTTTGTAATAATCTTGGTCATTCACCAATCCATTTTCTAAAAACTGAATTTCTTTTATGGTGGTCCATTTGCGCTCTTCATCCGTCATTTTTACGTTAGGTAGTATCAAAGCTGGAAGATAATGATGTAGATAAAACTCTTTTAACTTGGGAAGGGTATTTTTCCAAAACTTTTTACTACGATCTATTCGTTGAATGTGAATATCATTAAGGAAATACACAACGAAGTCACACCATGGTCTGTTGGTAATTTCTAATAACCCTTGTACTTGAAAATAATAATTATGAGAAATTTTGAGTTTTTTATCACTAAACAAATAATCAAGATTAACCTGATCAAGAGATAAATATTGAGCCTTTGCTGGACATTTAATTTCGATTATGCCATCATCATTTACAAGTCCATCGGGTGATCCGGCTAAAAAGGATATTTCCTTATGGACAATTAAACCGCATTTAAGGACCAGATACCCAGTTTTCTGAACGTAAAGTTCTAAAGCTTTGTGTTCATTTGTTATTCCATATTTAACAGCAGGAATATTTGATTTATCCTTTTCTGATATTAACTCATTAATAATATTTTGTCTTGCCTTTGTTGTTTTTGTTTTATAAATACGGCCAAAATTGGATGCAGTAATACGTTTCCTTCTCTCCTCATTCCATTTTTTGCTATCTCTCTGATTCTTGGTATTGTCCTGCAATTGTTGCCGCTCCATGTTATTTAATTGTAAATTATGTAGAAATACCTCGCATTTTCGTCTGATGTAACTGGTTTCTTCTATTGGCACTTTTACGGAAATATGTAAACATAATTTACAGACAAAAGTTCCACTAAAAGAATCGTCTTTATCACTGACACATTTTTGGTGCACCCAGCCTTTGCAAGTATCGCATTGAACCCATGACACTAAGTCAGTAAGTCTGCCATGGTGACAATATAAACAATATTCTAAATCAAATGGGTCATCTTCATCTTTTAAAGGTCCCGGAAATGAAGGTATTGGAAGTGATGTGTTTTTCAAAAAATGACCGGTAAAATGACTGTTTACTAATTTTGACCTTTTCTTCCACGTCTCTTGAGATTGCCTCTCGTCACATTCTGGTAATTTCCTTTTCTTCGTCAATTTAGATTTTGGGATATTGAGCTCAAGTTCTTTAAAAACAGCTAAAACATGTTCTCGACTTTTTCTCAAGAACCTAGAAGCTTTAACATTTTTTTCTCCTTCCAAAATATTACGTTTTAGATGAAGAAAATAATTCTCAACATACGCGTTACTAAATCGGTCTATTTTATAACATTGCTTAATCAGTAATCCAGTCCAGAGAGGTGAATATGCCATATAATTATTTAAGAGAAGTTTTAGAAAGTCATTATTATGAAATGGGTTTTTTGGTCCATCTTTAGCTAATGCTATATTGCTTATTAGTCCATTAAAGTAACCATAAAAGGGGCTTTTTTGGTATAAGGCCTGGTGAGTATCCAATTTGTGTTTCTCTGATTCAACATTAACTTCAGAAATGTATTCAAATGTGACTGGTTCATTAGTTTTACTGTCATGCTTCATCTGTGTTAAAGTTAAATATGCTGACTGCACTGTAGTATCATAATGTGGAGACATTAGCAGCACTGACATATTAAAAAACCACTCTGAAATTGCTTTCATAGATTTAAGGGTTATACAAAGTGCAATAAAGTCTTTAAGAACCATGCGGTTTTTGTAATCAATAAAATTTTCGTCTATATGCCTTGATACCATTTTTATAAAATGGGCACAGCACAAATGTACTGTTATCAAATTATCAGGTTGTTTAGAATTACCCATGACAATATCAAACGAAAGTTGTAAATAACTTAATAAGTCTATCTGATTACATGCTTTAACAATAGCATGAATATTGGCAAAACTAAAATCAGTTACAACTCCACCAAAAATTGGCCATTTTGCGGTTTCCTCGCAGAACACACGAAAATCGTAAAATATTTTGTATATTGTCTTAGCATAGTGCGAAGCTGACACCATTTCAAATACAGGAACGATTCTCTGTGTTGTATTTGTTGGCACTACTGCTGAGTATAAATATACTCTTTTCATTAATTGATTTTCAAAAGGCTTTCTTACAACAGTACCTGTGGCATCAAAATGTATAACAGGTAGGAATCCTAAATTTTGTTTCTGCAAAATAGAAACTTGTTCACTGCTAAAAATCTTTACAGTAAATGGAACAGTTACTTCCTGAATGTATTCACCATGGTCACCTTGCATTTTAATAAGATCTAATATGTCATTTTTATCTCGGTCCAAAGAACTTACTGCTTCCGACTTTACTTTTCTAACAGTGGTATCTGATTTTATGTTTTGCAGATTTCCTGATATTGCTAAATTTTTTTTTACATTCAAAATGCTATGCCTCTTATATGCGGAAGGTTTCATTCTTAAAAGTTTTTGTTTCATAATATCCCTTTCGACTCCTCTTACACATGCTGTAATCGGTTCTCCATGACAAAAATTTAAAGATGTACTATATACTTTTAATTCTAAATTTTTTAATATTATTTTAAATTTTTTACATTGTTTTTGGCTACAAGATGCACGAAAAATATGTGCTTGTAGTTTTTTGCCATATTTTGTATTTTGAATATTAATAACGCAAGTATTGTTAATATATTTTTGAATTCTGTTTTTTAATAAATAGGAAGAAAAATAATTGTCCACTTTCTTACCTTTTATTACCAAATCAATCAATGGTTTGTCAATGAAAAGAGAACCCTCAAAATAGGTACAATCTTTAAATTCGCATCGTGGAAGAATCTGTACATTAACAGAGCCAGCAGGAAGAATATTGGAATCAAGATTTGTAGACAAATTCAAAAATGTAACAGGAATATAAATTTTTTCTGGTGTTAGAATTGGTTCATGTATTTTACTGCTATTATAAGAGTCGATAAGATTCTTCTGAGAAATATCTTTGGTTAAAAAAAGAAAACATGATTCATTATTTTGTTCAAGATTTAGATCTATATATTTATCCTGAGATATATCTTTTTTCGGTAAATTTACTAAAAAGTCAGATTGATCTCTTTCTTCAGCAGTTTGAATGTCATCATGAAAGAGTTTAGAGTTATTAGAGTAAATTGAGTTTTTCTCTTGACTGTCATTTTTGAATAATTTTAGAGACTCCATCGTATCGCGTTCCATTGCATGGGAAGCGGAACTGGTAGGTAGTTGTAGGTATTCCTGAAGGCTTTGATAATTCTCGGCATCGGTGGACCCTTGTTCAGTAATATTCGTTTCTTTAAAACTCTTATGGGTATTAATTACTTCAAACACATCATCATCATTATAGCTTATCGATGATAATATATCATTACTGGTATTAAAAACAAAACTTTGATTTGAATTCTCACTATTAGGGGTAGAACAAAAAAATTGTTTTACTTTGTGAATAGATAATGATTCCTGAGTTTTTACCATAACCTCATTGGAAATGATACATTGGCTACTATCATTTTTTAGTTGTGCCTTGAAACCACAATTAAAGTGTTTTTTAATACATTTGTATATTCGTAATCTGTTTTTTAAAGAATTTTTTATTTTCAAATCGGAGCAAATGATAATATAAAAAATATTGAGTTCAGATCTAAGATTACAAACATCTTCCTTAGCAACTTGGTAATCTACTAGAAACCGAAATATTTTGTCCCTTTGATTCTCTTCTCGGCCCTGGGTTGCATAAAAGTTTTTTTTAAGAAGCGCATGATTTCTAGACATATATCTTAACAAATCACTGGGAAACTGAATACGCCTTTCATTTAGAGCCAATATTACCCGACTAAGCAAGTCTTTACTAATATTAATACCAATCATTTCCTCAAATGTAATAAGGGGATTTTCAAGCTTAAATGCTTGTATGATCCGCGTCTCTAATTTTTTGGTTTTAAACACCATGTTAAAATAATACTTATAATCAATGGGATTTTTAAAGCGAAATACTAATATCAAACTTTAGTACTTAATCAGATGAAAAACAACAAGTGTAATACGTGATTCCTCTAGATAATTATTATAATACAACAGCGAATACTAACATAACAAACAAATAATATGGCAAGCCCAAAATAATTCTAATACTATTACTCGAAAAAGCTTTCCAACAATCCGTACATATTATATTGATCAGCCAATCGAACATCAACATAAAACCATGGAACGGCAGAACGCAAACGCTTCGCTGAAGTAGCTTCTTAAATATGCTGTCTAAAAGAAGGGGTAGACTATAAACGGCAGCGACACAGTACGATCGGGCTTTTGCCATTTAGCTCTCGCCGAGGGAACATGAACAAGGCAGTGTTGCCAGGTCTACCGTTTTAGCGGTAGATCTACCGTTTTGATGTATGAGCTACCGTGCTACCGTTTTTGATATAATTTCTACCGCTTTTTATACGACATAATTAAATTTATTTCCCCGAAAATAGGTCCTATTTTGAACGTAAAATCACTAGGGTTGCCATTTCTTGAGTTGGTTGAGTGTTGTTGTAGCGGCGACATTTCATATTTGATTGAGGGAAAATAATATTAAAAAGCCCTCCACGGAACGGCCGGCGACCTTTTTTTTTAGAAATCACTTTTGATTGAGGGGGAAATATAGGAAATAGCATATCTACCGTTTTATTTTTAAATCTACCGCTTTTCTTATGTCCAGTCTACCGCTTTCCTTATTTTGAACCTGGCAACACTGGAACAAGGTCGAGTCCGACCAAGAACATAAAGGGACAACCACGTATTGCGCGAGACGCGAAGGTGTGAAGTCAAAGTCAGTAGCGGAGCTTTTAAGTGAATCCGACCGCGTTAAAATTGTGGTTATATTTGACCCGAATTACAAAAAACTAAGCAAGATATTGAATGTCTGTCTTTACCAATGGAATGGTGGTATCTATGGGCGTGTGAGAAAGTTATTTTCATGCAAACAAAAACCGAGGAAAAAAATATAAGTCAAGAAAAACCATTAAAATTATTACTTAAAACATTTAAAATAATTTTTTTTTATTGAAAATAACTTTGACACATGCACTCCTAAATATTTGTAAGTCCAAATATAAAGTTTTTAAAAATCCATTAATAAACATGTCGGGTCCAGAGAACTCAGTTTTGTGATCTTATTTAATATACAGTGACCGGCAAAGTTGGACCCATATGGAAAACTTTGTTATTATTGAAATTAAAAAAAAACTTTTTATGCCGATAGCCTCTGCATGATTGGTAACCTAAAAATTTATTTTGACATTAGTCACGTGACTACACGTTTGTCTGGAAAATTGAAAAGTATATATTTTGTCGGGAAAATCTGGTATTAGAGTACATTGAAAAAGTTATTTGAAAAAAGTGTTTAGATTTTAATTTTATGCTGGAGTGCAACGTTTAATACAAAAATTCAAAAAAAAATATTTTTCTTAAATTTAAAAAAATATCAAATGTTACTTTCATATTTCCATCAATTTGATGAAAATGTGTTAGCAATAGTAGCCCTCTACTTACCCTGTAAATATAAATCTGTTACTATGTTCAGTTTTCGAGAAATTAATTAAAATTAGTTATCAGCTAAAAATGGAAAAATTTGAAACGGCTTGCGAGTAAACGCCACTAATGGCAAACTGTAGCACTAGTAGCCCTCTACTTACCCTGTAAATATAAATCTGTTACTATGTTTAGTTTTCGAGAAATTAATTAAAATAGGTTATCAGCCAAAAATTAAAAAATTTTAAACGGCTTGCGAGTAAACGCCACTAATGACAAACTGTAGCAATAGTAGCCCTCTACTTACCCTGTAAATATAAATCTGTTACTATGTTTAGTTTTCGAGAAATTAATTAAAATAGGTTATCAGCCAAAAATGGAAAAATTTGAAACGGCTTGCGAGTAAACGCCACTAATGGCAAACTGTAGCACTAGTAGCCCTCTACTTACCCTGTAAATATAAATCTGTTACTATGTTTAGTTTTCGAGAAATTAATTAAAATAGGTTATCAGCCAAAAATTAAAAAATTTTAAACGGCTTGCGAGTAAACGCCACTAATGACAAACTGTAGCAATAGTAGCCCTCTACTTACCCTGTAAATATAAATCTGTTACTATGTTTAGTTTTCGAGAAATTAATTAAAATTAGTTATCAGCCAAAAATTGAAAAATTTGAAACGGCTTGCGAGTAGACGCCACTAATGGCAAACTGTAGCAATAGTATCCCTCTACTTACCCTGTAAATATAAATCTGTTACTATGTTTAGTTTTCGAGAAATTAATTAAAGTTAGTTATCAGCCAAAAATGGAAAAATTTGAAACGGCTTGCGAGTAAACGCCACTAATGGCAAACTGTAGCACTAGTAGCCCTCTACTTACCCTGTAAATATAAATCTGTTACTATGTTTAGTTTTCGAGAAATTAATTAAAATAGGTTATCAGCCAAAAATGGAAAAATTTGAAACGGCTTGCGAGTAAACGCCACTAATGGCAAACTGTAGCACTAGTAGCCCTCTACTTACCCTGTAAATATAAATCTGTTACTATGTTTAGTTTTCGAGAAATTAATTAAAATAGGTTATCAGCCAAAAATGGAAAAATTTGAAACGGCTTGCGAGTAAACGCCACTAATGGCAAACTGTAGCACTAGTAGCCCTCTACTTACCCTGTAAATATAAATCTGTTACTATGTTTAGTTTTCGAGAAATTAATTAAAATAGGTTATCAGCCAAAAATGGAAAAATTTGAAACGGCTTGCGAGTAGACGCCACTAATGGCAAACTGTAGCACTAGTAGCCCTCTACTTACCCTGTAAATATAAATCTGTTACTATGTTTAGTTTTCGAGAAATTAATTAAAATAGGTTATCAGCCAAAAATGGAAAAATTTGAAACGGCTTGCGAGTAAACGCCACTAATGGCAAACTGTAGCACTAGTAGCCCTCTACTTACCCTGTAAATATAAATCTGTTACTATGTTTAGTTTTCGAGAAATTAATTAAAATAGGTTATCAGCCAAAAATGGAAAAATTTGAAACGGCTTGCGAGTAAACGCCACTAATGGCAAACTGTAGCACTAGTAGCCCTCTACTTACCCTGTAAATATAAATCTGTTACTATGTTCAGTTTTCGAGAAATTAATTAAAATAAGTTATCAGCCGAAAATGGAAAAATTTGAAACGGCTTAATTTTATCTTTAATATTATTAGTACTTCTCCAATCTAAATTTTTATTTTCCTGTATTCGCATATACCTCTTTTTAATAGCCCGACGCCACTGGCAATTCGACAATGTTCGGTATTTTGGCTGCTAACTTTTTTCTGCCAACTTCACACCAGTTTAAATTACCTACACTTTGGGTTTAATTTAGCACCAAAAGTTAACTTATATTTTTGAACGCGTTTTAAGAAATTTTAAATTTATTAAAAAGACAGATATTGCACAAAACGATTGACAAAAAAATTTGACCGTAACAAGCACCCCTTCAGGGGATATATTATGTACCTACATGTAAAGTTTATTATTATTTTTGTTAAGCTTATTAACCAAGGCATAGTAAAAATGACGTTGTACAATTTATCCCAATATTTATTAAAAGGGAAATATGAATTGCTATTTAACTCTTAAAAGAGGCTATGACCTATGAGGTCTGGCCAAGTAAACGCCACCTAACTCATAGTAGGTAGTCTAAACTCCTTTTGAGCGGCTGCATTATGGTAATTTTATTTAATTTAATATATTGTAGTCACATATCATGTGTTTTTAATTAATACAACTAAATAAACTTACCTAATCAACATTATATTTAATGCATCTAGGTGTTACCACTTAGACTGTGTGTTTTTCGAGCTATTTTAATCAAGCCTTGTATATTGCTTTTTTTTTGCAGGAAAATGAGTAATGAATCAGGCGACGATATTCACGATTATTACCTTATGTTAATGTATAAAACTGTTTTTATAAATATAGAGGCTTGCTAATGTATAATATTGTTATTTAATTTTTTTGTTTAAAAGCCTCATCCTCTGGTTTACATTAAGAATTAAAACGTATTCGCCATTTCTTTTTTTTATCAATATTTCGTTACTTTTTCGTTTTATCCAAAAATTGGCTATATACATACCTATGTTCAGAGCATAATTACCTGCAGTTTAAAGTTAAGAGTTTAATTTATACACAAATAAAAGCCACAAAAAGAAATATCGATAAATTTCACGAAATTTCGTTTTTTACTTTAATTCATCTATAAAAATGGCTACATAATAAAACTGTAGGTAATTGCTACCCTACTTTTTGGATAAGGGAAAAAGGATACGAAATATTGATCAAAAAATAAACTGGCGAATGCGCCACTAGCCTTAACTTTTAAAGGCTAAATACTGGAGCGCCATAATCAGATCTTAAGTGGCCTTACCAAGTAACTGTAACGTATCTTCATTGGTAAATGGAAAACTAACCAGTGATGGCCCTACAGTATTAAGCCGCAAGTGTACCATTAATGGTTCTTTGGTGGACCACAAAAACACCTTAATCACGATCCTACTGATGGCCCATAAGGAAGCCAGCGGACATAATGTAGGTGGTCCATAAATGGTTGCTATTTAAATGCCCAACAGTTCAATTGTGGCAACTGTTTGCGTTTCCGTTAAGGGGCCATTTATTCATGTTTGTTGGGTTATTGAGGCATCGGAAATCCTTGTTGAAAGTAAGTATATTTTAATTTTTTGAAAAGTTGGGATTCAAAAATCATGTCCAGTAGAACCGTAACAAGTTTATATTTCTATTAGAAAGTTTATGGTTAAAAATTCTTTATTGGCGTAACTAGAGGAGGGGGGCAGAGGGAGGCGCAATCGAATCGCAACCGTTAAATCTCTGGAAACGACTCTTTGATATAACATACGGTAGGTAAGTAAGGTTCAACTGTAAAACAGATGCATTTTGAGCAATGTTTACAGCTCGTTAATACAGGGTAATTCACGTTGAGTGGCCTATTAGAAGATCTCGAAAACCAGTAAAGTTATATTTCTAAAAATTTGGTAGCGGGCATGATTGGCTTTGAACTTTTAAATTATTACATTTTGACGTTTGTATCACTTCCGGTTATACCGGAAGTTATGGCCAACTTTGGTATTCCAAATGAATGAAATGTATTAGCATTTTTGGATACCTTATTGAAACCTAAGTGACTTTTATTAACAATGATCTATACCAATCTCTAACCGTTTTTGTGATATGAATTATAAAATGCATTTTTTACATAAAAACCTTACCGAAAAAAAAGTTCAGTACTTATTTTGAAATTATCATTACTTAAGTTTCATGTTTTGCATACAGGGTATTTTTTAAAAGTGTGCCAATATGGCCATTTAGATTAATGTGCCTAAGTCAATTTTTGCAAATGGGACACCCTATTTTTTATCTTAGTAACGTGTAGAGAATTAAATTTCCTTTCTAAACTTTTAATATGTCAGTATCAATATTTTTATTCGTTTTGGAATAATTGGCAATTAAAAAAAAATCTTTAAATATGTGTCTGTGTTAAGTTCATAAGACATTATTTTTGTAAAGAAGGCTTTGACTCCGATTTTTGTTCGACTTTGAGCTTTGTTACCAATTAGTAAAGTAGGCTTTGACTGAAATTGTTTTAAAGCTGACACTCGCCTTAGGCCTGTTGTCATATTCTAGTTTACTTAGGTATTAAAAATTTCTTTCATTCTTTATAATCGAAGAATGGCAAATAATAATTATTCTAATAACGATATTTTAAATTTATTTTATATTCATGGAGAGTGTCTACGAACCATAAGCAGAACATGCAGAGTGTTTAATGAACGATATCCACATTTACTACCAATTAGTAGCGATAAACAATTTAGAAGAATAATTGAGGCCAATTTTTATAAGGTTGGTCATACAAAAGCCAAAGGACACATCCGATGCCTGTTCTGAACTCTGAAGAAAGCAAATTACTGTTTTAGGATATTTTCATGCCTATTCAGATGCGTCTATTCGATGTGCGGAAAATGATCTGGGTATAACGTATTCTTCAATTCAAAGAATCCTACAAAAACATGCATTTCATTAAAAGAAAAAGAAAATATAGTGGCATATCGGACAAGTGTGTAAATATTTTTTATATTGAAATACACGGGGATCCAAGTTCAATGGATACCCTGGGGCGGGTAGACAACGACTGCCGTTTCGTCCTTATTAGGACTCGACGGGCAGCCATAAACCAAGCAATTCCAAGAATGACGGAAAAATGCACTAAAAGCCTCCTTGCAAAACCAAGGCGGTCATCAGTGCACCGTAGCGCCATCCCACGGAATTCACTCCAATATAAAACATAGTTACACTGGTATAATCGAAAGGTAGACAACTAAATACACCACGAAGTGCAACCACAATCCAGTATAGGGAATGCTATTTGCGTTTTCACCGAAAACATCTGCCATTTTGCAGACAAGAAAACAGATCAACGCTGGCACCCACCAGAATGCGCGCAATCCGTTTGAGTTTTAAGCCATACAAATGTTTAAAAGATGATATAGTGTGCGCGAAAATAATTAAAAGAAAAAGAAAATATAGTGGCATATCGGACAAGTGTGTACAATTTTTTTATATTGGAATACACAGGGATCCAAGTTCAATGGATACCCTGGGGCGGGTAGACCACGACGGCCGTTTCGTCCTTATTGGGACTCGACGGGCAGCCATAACCCAAGCAATTCCAAGAATGACGAAAAAATGCACTAAAAGCCTCCTTGCAAAACCAAGGCCGGTCATCAGTGCACCGTAGCGCCATCCCACGGAATTCACTCCAATATAAAACATAGTTACACTGGTATAATCGAAAGGTAGACAACTAAATAAACCACGAAGTGCAACCACAATCCAGTATAGGGAACGCTATTTGCGTTTTCACCGAAAACATCTGCCATTTTGCAGACAAGAAAACAGATCAACGCTGGCACCCACCAGAATGCGCGCAATCCGTTTGAGTTTGTCCGATATGCCACTATATTTTCTTTTTCTTTTAATTATTTTCGCGGACACTGTATCATCTTTTAATACATTTCATTGTTATAAATGGATTACCCTTCAAGCTCTTTTGCCTCAGGATTATGCAAAGCCCGTGGAATTTTGCGAAATGATGTTAGTTCGAACGCAAGAAGTCGCTGATTTTTTAAAAAAGGTAATTTGGACAGACGAATCAAAATTTTCGCGGGAGAGAATTTTTAATAGAAGGACTTCTCATTTTTGGGCATCTGAAAACCCAAAATTGGTTAAAGAAAAAGGATTTCAACCGAAATTTAGTTTAATGTTTTTTATTTATTAATGAACAATCAGTTTGCTTTCTGTATTTATGAGGAAAATTTGAATTCGGAGAAATATTTAGAAATTTTAAGAACAAAATAAATGTAACTGACTTTCTGGAGACTATCAGTTGGAAGGTGCTCCAGCTCATTGTACTCATGCAGTTAGTGAAGAACTTACTAATTTGTTTGAATACCGATGGATAAAACGTTTAGGTCCGTAGGACTGGCCCCCGCGGTCACCAGATCTCACACTGCTGTATGTGTATTTATAGGTTGTCATAAAGGAGAGAGTTATAAAACACCGGTAGAAATGAAAACCGAGTTAGACTTGCATTCCGAGAATTGGATGGTAGTGAAATTCAAAGAGCAACAAATTCCAACGTCATGCACTCCATTGAATACTGCTTAAGAGCTAATGGAGGCCATTTTAAACAAAATAATTATTAAAATAACTTTAATATTATAGTTCTTGTTGAAAAAAATATAATAAATTACGGTTTTATTATATTTGTTTTTTTTCCTGTATAAAAACTTTAAGAATATTTTGTCAGGTTACTTAGGTAATGCTATCATCAAATATTATGATAAGTTTATTTAAGAAATAAGCAGAAATAGTTAAGCAACGAATAACGTAGGCACTTATATTAACAAAATGCTGCCATTAAAGCATATTTTGTCAAATTGGTAACAAAGCTTAAAGTTAAACAAAAATCGGAGTCAAAGCCTTCTTTACAAAAATAATGTCTTTGAACTTAACATAAACACATATTTTAAGATTTTTTTTAATTGGTCATATTTCCAAAACGACTAAAAATATTGATATTGACATATTATTATTAGACGTTTAGATAGGAAATTTAATTCTCTTTACGTTACTAAGATAAAAAGCAGGGTGTCCTATTTGCAAAAATTGACTTATACACATTTATCTAAATGGCCACATTGGTACACTTTTAAAAACCCTGTATGCAAACATGAAACTTAAGTAATGTAGTCTAAAGATCTATGTTTTAGTTAAAAGCCTATAAAATTTTAAATGTTTAGCTTTATTAATTTCAAAATTTGTTCGGGAACAAGCCCTCCCTGGGGTAAATTTAATTTAATTTACTTAATTAAACCCTTTTTTGTATTTATTATTGCTATGCAAAAACTCCCCATTCTCTCTACTCGTGTTGATTCCAAACAAATATTTTCACGTCTTAACACGCCGTTTCTAAGAAACAACAGGTTTCCCGCCAAATATGTAAATTCTAAATAAATATCGTTCCGCTTCCAACCTACAGCTTTCTCAGAATTACAAATATCCTGCGCCAAATCGGCACAGCCGCTGTATGTCGGTACAGCCACTGTAGCTACAGCCACAGAGCGCGATTTCCCTTTGTCTGGTATCGCCGCCAAATGCCGAACGCATTCCTAAGCTCTTCGGCCTCTTTGAAATGCAAATTCAACGCTCGAAATCCATTAACTCAAGTTTAACGGTTTTCCGTTCCCGCCATCCCTACCATCAAATGATTTCTTAAGATGTTTCTAAAAGTTGCCACGAAAGCAGCACTTGCTGGCACATGACTTTCTTAAACTCTCTTCATTGGCTAAAGCCTCATCGGCGCGTCCCCATAGAAGGCGTAACTTAAAGGTTCCATGTTTTGTAAAACACAGTTCTGAGCCATCGATTGGCTAACAGTCCCTCTGTCGGGCAAAGGGTGAAACTATTGCCTTTTACGCGTCATAGAAAAAAATCTATCTCGTCACTTCGGTCACAGCCCTCAACGGGAAAACATTGTCTTTATATTCGCGAACACCAGGCCACCTGAGCCTGCGCATTTCTTTTCTACAGTGCCGCACTTCGGTCACAGCCCCTAGCAGGCAAACAGTGTCGTTCCTCGACAATCTTATTAATAGTATTTTGTGGTTTCCAATCTTAGGAAACGTTTTGTCTCATAACTTCGGTCAAAACTATTGCCGCGAACACCAGGCCACCTGAGCCTGCGCATTTATTCTTTACAGTGCCGGACTTCGGTAATAGCTTTTCTTGAGCAAACAGTGCTGTCTCTCGGCAATTTAAATTAACGCGACTTGTACTAAAAATGTGGTTTTTCATTCCTGAAAAACATTCCTATCGATTAAGGTTCGGTAAACTCTACAAATTTAGCTGCCCTGCTCAGCACTTCTCTTCATTATTTGTTGTGTAATATGGATACCCTGTCCTAAATCTCTGCCGCGAAATTGGTAAAAATTCGTGTGTTCGATTACCTATATTTCTACAGTGCCGTAATTCAGCAAATTCTTCCAATACATTACCAAATGCCGGTCTACGGAAATCAATAGTAATTTTTTGTGAATAATTATCCCTTCTTCATCAAATAGACGTGATTTTACATAAAGTGATTACCTATTTCTAACACAAAAAAAGACTGTGACTGCGCAGTGAATCAACCAAATCGAGTGCAACCTGAAACGCTACCTGTTTTGGTTTTGGAAATGAAACAATTGCAAGCAGTTGAAGGTAAAAAATGTATTGTTACCATGTAAAGTCACCAATATATTGACTAATATTCACTTAATTGTCCACAATCGTGCACAAACTCAGTAACATTAAATGCTAATAGCGAATTTGGCTGCAAGCCCTGATGAAATTTGTTACAATAACTTTTATCCTCATTCTCCAATACAGTGCCGCTATCCGGGCTGTAACAAATTATAGTCAAATGCAGAATCGCATTCCCTTTGACATTGCCTGTACTTAAATAAAAGACTTTCAACCTGTTAGTCAACAGTAGTACCTACCTTTAAATAACATATCAGTGAAATCATGATTAAACATCTTGAACATTTGCTATTTTACAGTGATTTTCCAATTTATATTTGTTTTTACTTACTATAATTTGATACTGTTCTGTAGCCCAGTTTTAAGCTCTATTCGTTGTGTAGGGTTAGAAGCCTTAAAACACCTTTATAACTGCCACAACAAGGTAATTCTGCACAGCGGGTGTGTGGAAGCTGTGCTTCAGGCAGTATGCGCATGTATTTAGTTTTTGGTAGCAGACCCATTTTCAATATTTTCATTTGGTAGATCATTTAAACTCTTTACAGCATTCGTAATCTTAATTTACGCATTATATTATAGATATGTTTTTTCTCGTCTTTAACTATTTTTTAAGGCTTTTACAGCATTTATAATTTGATTTTACGCATCACATTATATAACAAAAATGCTTGTAAATTCCATTTGTATTTAAATCTTATTAAAATTAAACTTGCCTAACCAAAGTTCAACTTCAAATCTTTGTTTTATTTCACACGAACCACGCCAGTGGAAATATAGTATTGCCCCCTTTTTGCCTTGGTCAACCATTAAGTAAGTTGATCAACTCCTTTTATATGTTTTAGTAAGACCGTACAGTTTTCCTGACCATATAAAATGGTCCTTCGCGAGCCGAATATTTGAAATTTGAAATTTGGTAAAGGCAAAATTGAAGTTTTCAAAAAATTAATTTGTGAAAAAATTATTTTCTTTATTGAGAAACACTGAAGTCAGTGTTTTCTATTAGTGCCAATACGCACAAAAATCAGCCTAAAACTTTTTACTAACAAGCTCTATTCGCATAAAAATCAAAACCTTCTTTAGTGCCAACACGCACAAAAATTGCCTAAATGATCGATAAAATAATTGGTGGTCTGTTTTGTTTTGCCTGACTGTTTATTGTATTTTGATATTTCATAGTGAATACCGTTTATTTATTTCCACAGTGTAAATAAGTTAGTTATTGACAAACCTGTTGAAACTCATTTAACAAAGCAACTTTCAGTTTTTCAACGTTGCCCTCATCGTGGTTGTTTTCACATGCGGAGTCACATTACACGGAAAACCCAATACGGAAATTCTTAAAGAATTTGTAAAAAAAATTTTATTGCGAAACTTTAATCGGGAATCCAATTGTTATAGACATTTTAACGTGTCTCTTGGTAACAAAAAATTGTTACACTGCAAAATATCTACAGTTTCTCAAATCATTATTTATTTTTAAAATAAAAATGGTACTTCGCACTTCGTTGTGAAAAAATTCTCACTACACTGCAAAAAATAATTAATAATTGTCAAAAATTTTCTTTTGCTTATAACCTAGAATTTGTACTCTAGGTACATTCTAAACCCTTTTTCTGTAGAACATAAATCGTTCTACACGAAGAAAAATACTTACAATCCTCTCTAAAATTTTTATTTAAAAATAAAAAATTGATCTCGCACTAAAGGTGCTCCCTCTCCTTTGCTGTAGCATCGAGCGTGTTACACGAGGAAAAATACTTAAATTTTTATTTGGATTTGTACTATAGGTACATTCAAGTATACTTTTCTAACATTTTTATTTAAAAATAAAAATTTATCTCGCACTATAGGTGCTCCCTCTCCTTTGCTGTAGCATCGAGCGTGTTACACGAGGAAAAATACTTACATTTTTATTTGGATTTGTACTATAGGTACATTCAAGTATACTTTTCTAACATTTTTATTTAAAAAATAAAAATTTATCTCGCACTATAGGTGCTCTCTTTCCTTTGCTGTAGCATCGAGCGTGTTACACGAGGAAAAATACTTACATTTTTATTTGGATTTGTACTATAGGTACATTCAAGTATACTTTTCTAACATTTTTATTTAAAAATAAAAATTTATCTCGCACTATAGGTGCTCCCTCTCCTTTGCTGTAGCATCGAGCGTGTTACACGAGGAAAAATACTTACATTTTTTTTGAATTTGTACTCTAGGTACATTCAATCATACTTTCGTGACATTTTTATTTAAAAATAAAAATTTATCTCGCACTAGAAGTGCTCTCTTTCCTTTGCTGTAGCATCGAGCTTGTTACACGAGGAAAAATACTTACATTTTCTTTGAATTTGTACTCTAGGTACATTCAATCTTACTTTCTTGACAGTTTTTATTTAAAAATAAAAATTCTCTCTAGCACAAAGGTGCTCTCGCTTTTTTGTAAAAACATAAAGTTTTCTACACTGATAAAAATAATTGATAAATTTTTTGAAATTTTTCTTTTGTTTACTAGGTTGAATTTGTATGAAAGGTACATTCATCCTCTACTTTTTTTGACAGTTTTTATTTAAAAATAAAAATTCTCTCTAGCACAAAGGTGCTCTCGCTTTTTTGAAAAAACATAAAGTTTTCTACACTGATAAAAATAATTGATACATTTTTTGAAATTTTTCTTTTATTTACTAGGTTGAATTTGTATGAAAGGTACATTCATCCTCCACTCTTTGACATTTCTTACTTAAAAATAACAATTTATTTGCGCTTCTTGTAACAAATAAAGATTACACAAAGAAAAATAACTAACGAACTTATGAAAATTTTTGTACTCAAAAAATTCATCTCTCTTTGAACGATATCTCGCACTACTCTGTAACAAAGAAATATTTCTCTTTTTCTTTTCTTGAATTTGTATATTGCACTAAAAATTGTGCAATTTTGTTTCTCACTTATCGTAATATTCTTCTTAGTGTAAAGTTAACGGCTACATAATGACGGCTAAAGAAGAATTATGTAAAAAACGTGGTGGTCATAAAGGTTTGATCACTCGCGTATCTAATTGGTATGATGCAAATTGCGATACTGAAAAAAACTATCTTCAGTACGAAATTCGTTTAGAAACGTTAAGCAAGGCGTTTTCAAAGTACTCCGAAATCCAAGAAGCGATTGAGGAAATCGATCCTGATGACACAGATCGTTGTCTTGTTGAAAATAAATATTTTGATCTTCATGCTCAACTTAAGAGCAAAATTGTCCCTCTGATAAAACTTCAAGAAGCAATGTCAACCCCTCCCCTAGCTACTATAGCTCAACCCTTGACTCCGCAAATGGTACCGCAAGTTCGGTTACCCGAAATTCACATAAATATTTTCAAAGGTGACATTTCACAATGGACTCCATTCTATCAGCTGTTTACAGCATTAATCAATGATAATCCTTCCCTGTCTAATGTACAGAAATTTATGTATTTGAAATCTTTATTAAAGGATGAACCCCTGAAATTGATTGACACTCTAGCTGTCACAAATCAAAATTATCATTCTGCCATCGACATACTAAAAAATAGGTATGAAAATAAAACTTCAATTATTAACAATCATTTAATAAATTTATTGGACATCCCCTCAATTACAAAGGGCAGTTCGCAAAGCTTACGAGAATTTGTAACAGATAGTAAGCGCAACGTTGAATCTTTAAAAAATCTAAACTTGTCCTTTGAGGAACTTTGGAACTTACTCATTGTACATCTACTTGAAAGGAAATTAGACTTTATGTCAAAAAAGGCCTTTGAAGTAGACAAAGGAATTAATAAACTCCCTGAATTAAATAAATTTTTTGACTTCTTAGACCAACGCTGCACGGTCCTAGAAAATCTCGCAAGCCTAGAAGGCCATGCACCAAAAAAGAGTAACAACAATTTGTCTCTACATATTAATTCTTCACACGTTAATGTCAAAAAATGCTTGTTCTGCAATGAAATGCATAAAATTTATATGTGCCCCAAATTTAAAGGATTACAAGTATCTGAACGACACAAATTCATTAAATCAAAACAATATTGCTTCAATTGTTTAGGTCTAAATCATAATACAATGCAATGCACTTCTTCAAGATCATGTTTTATTTGTTCTCAAAGACATCACACCTTGTTACACTTTGTAAATTCACATTCTTCAATAAATAACACACACCAAAATGTTGCTCCTCCATCGTATCAGACTACTACTGCTCAAAATTCACAATACATTGCTCCCCAACGAAATCAACAAATAAACTCACGCAACAATCAGACTGTTGGTTCTTCCAACACTCGCGCAAGCGCATCTCCTCAAAATACACAAGGTCACAATTCTTCTCAGTATTCTTCTCGTCAATCGCAGAGAAATACTCCTCCATCAACGATAACTAATTCTTCCTTAAACAATAATCGGCAAGGTAGCCAGCTCCCTTCCGCCAATGGTTCTAGCCAAGAACCTGGTGTCTCTCAGGCTTTATCAGCAATAGCGACACAAACCTCTCATGTGTTGTTAGCCACTGCCTCTGTTGATATCTACAACGCAAATGGCGTTCGCACTTCTGTAAGATGTTTGTTAGACAGCGGTTCTCAAACTTCATTCATTACTCAAAAAACAATTGATAAACTTCAACTTCAAACTTATGATAAAAAATTGAGCATTACTGGAATATCCCAGACAAATTCTACTTCCAATAAAATGGTTGATTTGACTTTACATTCTAAAGCATATCATAATAAAACCTTTAAGTTATCTTGTGCTATACTTCAAAATATTTCATGTAAATTACCTCAAGTTGACATTAATGTTTCTCGACTACGCATTCCGAGCAATGTAACTTTGGCTGACCCTGATTGTGGCATCAGTCAAGAAATTGACATTTTGATCGGCGCTGATCTTTATTATGACTTATTACCACAGGGAATTATCCAACTTGGTAAAAATCTCCCTGTCCTCCAAGAAACCTCACTAGGCTGGATAATAGCGGGAAAAATTCCCCAGACCTTCTCTTCTTCACATAACGCAGTATACTACAACTCTTCCTATTTATCGTCACAACGTAATGACTCTTCGAGGGTATCGTTATTCCTTCAAACTGCTGAAAGGTTTGAAACCTTAAGCAATCTCATTGAAAAATTTTGGACTATCGAGGAACTTCCTCAAAAAACAATTCTCTCTCCCTCTGAGGAAATGGCTGAAACCAGCTTCCTCAACACTACCAAGATTCTGCCAGATGGTAGATATCAAGTTGATCTTCCTTTAAAGGTTATCGATGAATCCCAAGAATTAGGAAATTCATTCTACATAGCACGAAAAAGATTTCTTAACCTTGAACAAAAATTAAACAACAACCCTTCTCTAAAAAACGATTATTCTAAATTTATTGACGACTACGTTGATTTAGGTCACGCGAAATATGTTCCTCTTACTCTTGAAAAGGTAGATGACAACAATAAAATTATAAATAAATACTTTATTCCTCATCACGCAGTATTCCGTGAAAACAGTTTGACATCGAAAATTCGAGTAGTCTTCGATGGTAGCTGTAAAACAAGCAACAATCTTTCTTTAAATGACGTAACATTAAAGGGATATCAGGTGCAGCCTGACCTTTATGATATTTTAAGTCGATTTCGATCCTTCAATTTTGTTCTCACTGCGGACATCGAAAAAATGTACCGCCAAATTTATATTAATCCAAATCAACGATATTTACTTAATATACTTTGGAGACCTACCTCAAATGACGACCTTAAATGCATAGAATTATCCACAGTTACTTATGGCACTAACTGTGCTCCTTATTTAGCAACTCGTGTTTTAAATGACATTGCGACTAAAAATAGTCAAACTTTTCCTTTAGCTTCGGATGCAATCTTAAACCATACGTATGTTGACGATATTATTTATGGTTGTGAATCTGAACAAAAGTTAACTAAATTCCATTCTGAACTTAATTCTATGTTACAAGCACATGGGTTTACACTACACAAGTGGTTCTCAAATGTTCCAAAATTTGTTGAAAATCTCTCTATTAATCAATCCCTCGAATACGACTTAACATTTAACGATTCTTCAAGTTCTATCTTGGGTCTTAAATGGAACCCGTCCTCGGATATTTTCACTTTTTTTCCTCCTACTACCCTAACCTTGATTAAATTGACAAAGCGTGCAATTCTATCTGCAATTGCCCAAATGTATGACCCCCTTGGTTTAGTTTCATGCGTAATCGTCCTTGGAAAACTAATCATGCAAAAATTATGGCTCCTAAAAATTGATTGGGATACTGAAATAACAGATTCTCATGTGTTGTCACTATGGAATGCTTTTACGCAAAATATCGTAAATCTTTCCCAAATAAAAATACCGCGAAAATTATTCCTTTGTAAAAAAATACTTAAAATCCAATTACATGGTTTCGCTGATGCGAGTATGTCTGCTTATGCCGCATGTGCATATTTTCGAACATTATACGATGATGGTACTGTTTCGTCAAATTTGATTACCTCAAAATCTCGTGTTGCTCCACTTAAAACAATGTCTCTCCCTAGATTGGAATTATGTGCAATGCTTCTCCTTGCAACATTACTAGTTAATGTACGAAACATTTATAGTAAAAATCATGTTATTGACTCCACGCATTTATGGACTGACTCCATGATTGCTCTCTGTTGGATACAATCCCATGCATCCCGCTGGTCAGTGTTTGTGTCTAATCGAGTGTCACAAATCCAAGACTTAACGTCTAAGTATATTTGGAGACACATAGACTCAAAAAATAATCCAGCTGATTTACCTTCCCGTGGTTGTTTACCACAGCAGTTACTTAATTGCCCTCTTTGGTTTAACGGACCAAAATTATTGTCAAACTCAGATGATTTTGACTTACTCAACCTTGAAAGCAGCATGAATGTCTGCAACCCTCCTCAAAGACTTAACACAACAATCCTTGCTGAAGAAAGAAAATTATTGCCAATTTCGTTACATTCCGCAACTCCCACTTCGGATTTTTGGACACTTATTTTTTCAAAGTTTTCAACATTCCACTTGTGTCTACTTATTGAAGTTTTGAATTTGTACTATAGGTACATTCAATTCCCCTTGTGTCTACTTATTGAAGTCTTGAATTTGTACTATAGGTACATTCAATTCCCCTATTATTTATCTCTCTCTACTTTGTTGTAACACATCGATTACACAAAGAAATTTTGACGTCTTGAATTTGTACTATAGGTACATTCAATTCCCCTAGTGTTTATTTAACTCTGCTTTGTTGTAGCAAATCGGTTTCACAAAGAAAAACAATTGATCATTCTTGAAAAAATAAATTCCCTCATTTTATTTTCTTTCTTTCCCCCGTTCTCGTTGTGTGGTTTTGAAGCTACGACGCTTCAACGCCGGGCAGTATGTTCGGGAACAAGCCCTCCCTGGGGTAAATTTAATTTAATTTACTTAATTAAACCCTTTTTTGTATTTATTATTGCTATGCAAAAACTCCCCATTCTCTCTACTCGTGTTGATTCCAAACAAATATTTTCACGTCTTAACACGCCGTTTCTAAGAAACAACAGGTTTCCCGCCAAATATGTAAATTCTAAATAAATATCGTTCCGCTTCCAACCTACAGCTTTCTCAGAATTACAAATATCCTGCGCCAAATCGGCACAGCCGCTGTATGTCGGTACAGCCACTGTAGCTACAGCCACAGAGCGCGATTTCCCTTTGTCTGGTATCGCCGCCAAATGCCGAACGCATTCCTAAGCTCTTCGGCCTCTTTGAAATGCAAATTCAACGCTCGAAATCCATTAACTCAAGTTTAACGGTTTTCCGTTCCCGCCATCCCTACCATAAAATGATTTCTTAAGATGTTTCTAAAAGTTGCCACGAAAGCAGCACTTGCTGGCACATGACTTTCTTAAACTCTCTTCATTGGCTAAAGCCTCATCGGCGCGTCCCCATGGAAGGCGTAACTTAAAGGTTCCATGTTTTGTAAAACACAGTTCTGAGCCATCGATTGGCTAACAGTCCCTCTGTCGGGCAAAGGGTGAAACTATTGCCTTTTACGCGTCATAGAAAAAAATCTATCTCGTCACTTCGGTCACAGCCCTCAACGGGAAAACATTGTCTTTATATTCGCGAACACCAGGCCACCTGAGCCTGCGCATTTCTTTTCTACAGTGCCGCACTTCGGTCACAGCCCCTAGCAGGCAAACAGTGTCGTTCCTCGACAATCTTATTAATAGTATTTTGTGGTTTCCAATCTTAGGAAACGTTTTGTCTCATAACTTCGGTCAAAACTATTGCCGCGAACACCAGGCCACCTGAGCCTGCGCATTTATTCTTTACAGTGCCGGACTTCGGTCATAGCTTTTCTTGAGCAAACAGTGCTGTCTCTCGGCAATTTAAATTAACGCGACTTGTACTAAAAATGTGGTTTTTCATTCCTGAAAAACATTCCTATCGATTAAGGTTCGGTAAACTCTACAAATTTAGCTGCCCTGCTCAGCACTTCTCTTCATTATTTGTTGTGTAATATGGATACCCTGTCCTAAATCTCTGCCGCGAAATTGGTAAAAATTCGTGTGTTCGATTACCTATATTTCTACAGTGCCGTAATTCAGCAAATTCTTCCAATACATTACCAAATGCCGGTCTACGGAAATCAATAGTAATTTTTTGTGAATAATTATCCCTTCTTCATCAAATAGACGTGATTTTACATAAAGTGATTACCTATTTCTAACACAAAAAAAGACTGTGACTGCGCAGTGAACCAACCAAATCGAGTGCAACCTGAAAGGCTACCTGTTTTGGTTTTGGAAATGAAACAATTGCAAGCAGTTAAAGGTAAAAAATGTATTGTTACCATGTAAAGTCACCAATATATTGACTAATATTCACTTAATTGTCCACAATCGTGCACAAACTCAGTAACATTAAATGCTAATAGCGAATTTGGCTGCAAGCCCTGATGAAATTTGTTACAATAACTTTTATCCTCATTCTCCAATACAGTGCCGCTATCCGGGCTGTAACAAATTATAGTCAAATGCAGAATCGCATTCCCTTTGACATTGCCTGTACTTAAATAAAAGACTTTCAACCTGTTAGTCAACAGTAGTACCTACCTTTAAATAACATATCAGTGAAATCATGATTAAACATCTTGAACATTTGCTATTTTACAGTGATTTTCCAATTTATATTTGTTTTTACTTACTATAATTTGATACTGTTCTGTAGCCCAGTTTTAAGCTCTATTCGTTGTGTAGGGTTAGAAGCCTTAAAACACCTTTATAACTGCCACAACAAGGTAATTCTGCACAGCGGGTTTGTGGAAGCTGTGCTTCAGGCAGTATGCGCATGTATTTAGTTTTTGGTAGCAGACCCATTTTCAATATTTTCATTTGGTAGATCATTTAAACTCTTTACAGCATTCGTAATCTTAATTTACGCATTATATTATAGATATGTTTTTTCTCGTCTTTAACTATTTTTTAAGGCTTTTACAGCATTTATAATTTGATTTTACGCATCACATTATATAACAAAAATGCTTGTAAATTCCATTTGTATTTAAATCTTATTAAAATTAAACTTGCCTAACCAAAGTTCAACTTCAAATCTTTGTTTTATTTCACACGAACCACGCCAGTGGAAATATAGTATTGCCCCCTTTTTGCCTTGGTCAACCATTAAGTAAGTTGATCAACTCCTTTTATATGTTTTAGTAAGACCGTACAGTTTTCCTGACCAAAATTACTGAACTTTCTTATCAGTAAGGTTTTTACATAAAAAATGCTTTTTATAATTCATATCTCAAAAACGGTTAGAGATAGGTATAGGTCATTGTTAATAAAAGTTACTTATGATTTAATAAGGTATCCAAAAATGCTAAAACATGGATGGTATTCCATTTGAAATAACAAAGTTGGCCATAACTTCCGGTGTAACCGGAAGTGATGCAAACGTCGAAATATAATATTTTAAAAGTTCAAAGCCAATCATGCCTGCTACCAAATCTTTAGGAATATAACTTTATTCGTTTCCGAGATCTTCTAATAGACCACTCAACGTGAATCACCCTATATAATACCCGTGGACAAAGTATAGATATTTGAACTAGGAATGGAAAATTTATGGTAATAAAGAAAATTATTAAAAATCGGGTCAGAAGTCAAGTTATTTTAGAAAAGAGTTAAAAATAGCCGACTACTGGTAGTGTTCACATCCCTATAAATATTATTAATTTATCTAGATGCCAACCTTCTTTCCCCCTACTCCTATTTATGCCAATGATTTTTTTAGGCTCAGACTGTAGATACACACTCATAATTTTTACTTAATATAAATGCATGATGTTTTTTGAAAATGATCTCAACGCCAGTTTAAACAGAAATAAACTATAAACGGCACCAACTTTCAGAGGAAAATCTAATTATACTTCATGTAAAAAGATCCAGCGTCAATCTTATAGGCGTCGCCATCTATAAGTCAAAGACCAAAGCTACATCTGTAAAACAGCTTAGATTATATAACTCAAGCGACATACCATTTTAGATTAAACTTTGTTTGTCACTTGGTTATGTTTAAACAAATTTATATTTTGTGGATAATGTGCTGGTATTGCGTGTTATTTGCTCATTTTATTATTTTAATAAAATAAAATAAATATAATAAGTGAAAAATCTAAACGTATTCTTGCCAAGACTCTTAGCCAAAATGGGAACGTCATATACATAGTGAAAAGGCCAGCAGGGCGGCAAAAATAAACCCGTTAATTTATATGGATGGGCACATAGTAAAAGAGAATAAAAATACATGATGTCACTTTGTACGTATCAATGGAAATATTTTTTGTTTTTTCACCGCTTTGCTCTCCAATTTGATCGGCGCCTTGTTAGTCGTTCCACCGCTGGCGTAAAATGAAACAAAATTGATATTTTTTGTCAAAGTATTTTTGAGTCATCCCGTATTAAGGTATAATTATGTCACTGTTTGTTGACTATGGATGTAGATAACATAAAAATAAGTGGAGTGAAAACACAAGTATTTTTATCTTCTAGCATTTTATAATAACAGGTAATTATTATGTCTGCGAAAACAATTAAAAGCAACAAAGTAGTGACATTCGGACAAGTATGCAACTGTCGTTTGTACTGGAGTATCCAAGGTATCCAAGCATAATGGATACCCTGGGGCGGGTAGACCACGACGGCCGTTTCGTCCTTATTAGGACTCTACACTCTACGGGCAGCAACTCCACAGAAAACGGCACAATACATTAAAAGCCACCTTGCAGAAGTCCAGCGGCCATCAATACAACGTAACGATATCCCAGCAAAATCGATTATAATACAAAAGGCAGTTTCAATGTTAAAAAAATCGAAAGATAGACAAGTAATTAAAACTACAAAGTAAAACACACTTAAGTATAGGGAACTTAGGGAACTACTATCCATCATGCTTAGATTCCTGTGTATTCCAATACAAAAATCCTTTAAAAAGTTAAAATCAGTTCAGTCACCAAAAATGTCCTGAAACTCAATAACTAATGCCTCTAAAACTACCATAATTATGGGAATAGGTTTCTATACTAACATTCCTTTAAAAAAAATTACAATATATTTGCTACACATTTATTTATTGATTTTTAAAGAAGTTATCTTTAATCGCCAATTACTTAACACAATGATTTGGTACCTGGTTTCTTTTTAATAACATCATTCAAATACGAACCTGAACCATGACTTCGTTTGCGAACCATGCCAGAAAGAATACGTCAACCATAAGAATTTGGAGATGGGCAAATGGAAATGCCAGCCCTTTTAAAGTATTTTGCTAAAACATTTAAAAAGATACATAGTATAATAGACTGTTAATTTTTAAGGAGTTATGGAGAATTGGTAAAAACTTGCCGAAGCGACCCGTATGAAAAAAATACAGAATAAGTAAAGAGTGTGTAATTTTAAAGTTGTTAATATCCATAAAATGACAGTGAAAACTCTTATGCCTACTCTTGAAAGGTAACTTTGGCAAAAGGTAAACTAAATAAAATAGTAAAGTAAAATAGAACTCATGTCAAGTTTTGAATTTTCTCGTTTTAGAAAAATTAAATATGGTACGAATCATGTCAGCACAAAAAATAATTTGCCTGTTGTAAATAATAAATTTTTAGTGGAAATTTGCATTTTGCTAATTAATGTCAAAAAGGCGATACTTTGAGATATACTTTGGAATACGCTTTGAGATACACTTTGAGATATACTTTGAGATATACTTTGGAATATACTTTGAGATATACTTTGAGACATACTTTGAGATATACTTTGGAATATACTTTGAAATATACTTTGAGAAATGCTCGGAGATATACTTTAAAATATACTTTAAGATATACTTTGAGATACACTTTGAGATATACTTTATGTGCAACAGTCCTATAAGTGTACATCATTGTATCTTAAAACAGATGTCTGTATGTATGCGCTAATGCATAAAATATATTTTCTGCGCAAACTAAGATATGAATGCTGACTTACCATTAAAGATGCTACGGCAACTGATGCAATATTTAATGACGAAATAAGAAAGTTGGTTAAAATAACATACTTCGAGTATCGATTAATTTTTTTGACGAAGCTAAAAATAATTTTTTAGGTAAAAATTTAATTAATACAGTTTAATGAAACAATTAAATTGAAAAAAATTACCAAAACCAACCAGCTATACAGGGGCTATACGTTGAGTGGCTTATTAAAAAATCTCGAAAACGAGTAAAGTTATCATTTTTAAAATTTATTTGCAGGCCTATTTGACTTTAAACTTTTAAAATATTATATTTTCACGTTTGAATCGCATCCGGTTATACCAGAAGTAATGGCTAACTTTGGTATTTTAATAAGAATACCCTGTATGTTTTAGCTTTTTTGGATAACTTAATAAACCTATGTAATGTTTATGTAAATGTTCAGCTAGGGCACATCTCTCTGGATGCAGTCTACAGTCACTCTTGTGGGATGAGATTCTATTAGAAAATGGTCTGGTAGTTTGCCCAATGTTGATTTTTTCACACTCTGCACAAGGGATACTGTACACCACATCTGAGTGTTGTTTTAATGGGACCTTGGCTTTTAATTTTGAATGAACAGAGTTTATTGTTAGAACTGATTTATTGGCAATTTTGATATTGATGTCTTTGAAATGATTTATTGGCAATTTTGATATTGATGTCTTTGAAAATTCTAGCCAGACTGGGAATGCTCTCCCTTATGGATGGTAAAGTAGTAAAAGGAGTGGGTTGTACCGCTTCAATGTTTTCATCCATCTTTCGATATTTTGAATATTGTTAGTTATGTCATTAATCACCATCTGGTTTGTGGCCATTGAAGTGTTGAACAAAATATTTTTTACATGGTTTTTTTGGATATGAGTTGTCTAGAAATAGTTGTGAAAGAATGTTAAGATTTTTATTAAGGAAAGATGGGTCTGAAATTTTCGAGACTCTCGTTTTCATTAATTTGTTTTATCAGATAGATACCTGAACTACAATTCATACCACAAACAGAGTATGAAAATAAACCTGAAGATAGATATAAATTATTAATAACAAGATTACGTAGGTTTTATTAAGGTATCCAAAAAAGCTAAAATATATAGGATATTTTATTTGAAATAATAAATATTCCTTCGGGTATAACCGGAAGTGATTCAAACATAAAAAATTATATTTTAAAAGTTCAAGGTCGATTACGCCTGCTATCAAATTTTAAAAATGACAACTTTATTCGTTTCCGAGATCATCTATAATAATGTGAATCGCAAATTAAGATTTCTCGCACTTTGCTTGTCATAAGAGGCGTTTTTTGTAATAAACTGTTTTGACAAATAAGTGGATAGTTGAAATTGAAAAAAAATATGTTATTCACAAAAGCTCGTTTGGAAAAATGTTTAATTTAACTCGTGCTGGTCCTGTACTGGTTTTACATATAAGTTCTTCTTTCTAAACAGATTGTATAAAAAATTATTGTTACCTGATAATAAAGCAGTGCTTTTTCACGATTGTTTTTATGGCGACATATTGGTTATCAATCCCATTTTTCAGTTCCAGATTGCGTACAAGAGCTTGTACGAATTTAAGGTTTGCAGTAGCAAATACTAAGGGTGTTAAAGTTATCATTTCATTAGACACATATATATTACAAAAGGAACCACAGCATATAATATTTAAAATAAGCACAGACATAAAATTTTCACTTTCTTCGAAAGGTAACCAAAGTGGCAACAACACTGATCCTTGAAGCATTTCTTTTTTGCTTTTCTTTTCTGTTACGTCCCTTTTTATAAAAAATATCGATTTTATTATAATTAACATACAACATGCGATAATAAGGCATGAGATAATCATATTTCTTATTGTAATAACCTTTTTAATATCTTTTTTATACATTTTAATTCGTTCATCATCACTAGAGTTGCTAATTTTCTCTTCCTCGCTAATTATTTCCTGCAACAGTTTGGTTGTATCATTTGTTTCATAGATAATGGATTTTATTACTGTTCCCAAGGCTGACAAAAAAATAGCAATACATTGAAAAAGAGGCTCAGCATCAGCCTTGATTAAAATCAATTGTAAAAGCTTCCCAGTTATCAGCAACAACGATAAAATTACAGCTGTCCAATTAATATAACGATAAAACCGTTGAACGTGTCTATGGGTTGGGTTTTCCGTCCAATGTTACCATGAAATACTTTATATTTGGTACAATCATTTTTAATGGCAGGTGGATCTACAAATAAACTAACAATTTTGGCAGCTTTAATATTTTCGATTAAAATTTAACAGCCGAAAACTAGAAAAGGTTTTTACTGTATTAAGAGTTGTTTGTTCAAAATTAAAAAAAAAATTTAAAGCAACGCGTTCCAAACAATGACACGGTGAACTGGAAACTCAACCGGAGGCCTAGAACATCTAAATATTATGATGATGAATTAAAATAAATACAGAGTCAACTTTGACTAAAAACAAAGCGTTTTGACAGTTGACACCCTCAAGTAACATTAACCGCTAATACGGGTTTCTTCCTTAAAGTTTCTAGTTCAGTTGTGGGCCGTTGCAAGTGCACGCGTCAGGTTTCAGAGACTAAATTTCCTAAGTGTTTATTATATAAGTTAAACGGAGAGTAGAATAGTTATCATTTGCTATTATAAATTTAATATTATTAATTTATTCATTTAAATTGAGGTACAATAGGTTGCCAAACTTTGCGCTTACTGAGAACAAATCTAGCTGCTTGTAATTAAAAAAAAACATTGCATTTTGGCGGCTTTGTACTACGCTGCGAACGTAAATTATAATATGGCAACGCCTCATAGAACGCGAAATATGCTCAGGCGCACCTCTTGCTGCTTGATTGGCTCCTGGCTAAAATATTTGGGCAACGAAACTCGCACATTTAATTCGATATTTTAATTGTAAATAAAATTAAAGCTCTATTTTTGCAAGCGATTAAGCTGATAAACCATTCAGATTCTCGAACAAGTTGAAAATATGGTGAATTCGATGGTAAAAAATCTTAGCTTAGTCCAGATTTCAACAGATTGCCATAAATGACAGGTGACTTAGCCACGATGCGGCGTGTTCTTAGAGAAAATACTTTAGTAGCGTTTTTATCACAACTTGTTGAAATAATTATATTATTATAGAAACACTTTGGCTGTGCAATGATAACGTAGGAACAGTTTGTGGGCTGTCATTCGTACGTTGGGTTGTTATAAGTCAACTTAGAGCCATTTTTATAATATAAAACTAAACCTAAAACTATAACCTTGAATTTTACAAACACCTGCACTCTTCGAGGATAGTACACGGATATACTATAATTAGACTGCTATAAGGTATAATAATGGAAAATGTAGTAAATTTGAGATAGCAATAATATTTGGCTGAAAGTAGGCACCTGCCATAGAAATGGTACACATTGCAAGTGAAATATGAATGTGTGTTTGCCTAAATTATATGAATCCACTTTCGTACTTATCGCTTTATAGACAAAAAACTGCTATAGATGCTTGGCAAAGAAACATAAGTAGCGTTGCGTCTGGCACTGCGCCGGTCGACAACCAAGCGAGTCCGGGCAGATAAATATTTTAAAATAAACATACTGCAGATAAACTTATTTTAGTTATGGCAAGCAGGGGAGCATATATATAATATACATATCGCACGCTACTGCCACTAACTGTCATACAGAAACCATATAGTACATTAGAATTGGTACACATAATGGTATTATACGGCGCAGTCTATACAGCAATTACATTTAAACAAGCAAGACCCAACGCAAAATAAAATTAAATTAAAAATACCCCAATGAGGGACCAGACCTATGAAAAACATAATGTTGATTAGTAAAATAGAAAATGAACCTCGGTAAAAAATATTCTTCAAAGTTAATTTAGAAAAGCGCAATGGCGGTTTGCCACAAACTTGTTAAACTTATCACACACTGGCTCTAAAATAGTTATTTTCTCTTATGTCACTTTTAAAAATAAATTATGGATTTAATTTTAAAAAATATATTATAATACTTTTGTAGTCGTGTAGTAGGTAACAAAATTTCTACGAATTTTCAACTATGATTCGTTGAAATAAAACAGAAAACCAAACTCGTTATAAAATTTTATTCTAGTTTCGAATTTGAAGGAATACTAAAAAAATTAATTAGAATGCTCAAAGTATTTGTCTTATTATTACACTAATACCTACTTGTAATTTTAAACCCTCGGCAGTAAAATTTAGTAAAAGTTCTAAATTCAAAACTAGTAATTTAAAATAAATAAATAAATAAATAAAAGTTTTCTATATATTTATATTTATGGAATTAAAAAAGAGACCTTTCAAAAAAATAAAAGATATGCCGGGTGTTCCATTGAAAAAACAACAACTTTACGCCTCAGTTCCTTTGTTTTAAGCCAAGTTGCTTTTTAAATGGTGATTTAAGATTCTACGGTAAAACATAAACAAGATGGCTATATTGGTTATAATAAAAATACAGGGAAACTCAAAAAAAGCCCTGTGTTCAGTTCTGGTTGGATGACCCTGTACAAGGTGTTACAAATCCGATTGCTATCTCGGTAACTATAAGAGAGTGAGGGCTTAATAATTAGTTAAAAAAGAAATTTGGAAAATTCCGATATCTTCCGGAGATATCTGAAAAAAAACTAAAAAATCAATTTTACTTTTTATTCTTTTTACCACAAAATGGTGATTATTTTATAAAACGAAGAGAACTTTCCTATGCTCGTCAAGGAAATAATTTTATTTTTGAGATACGACGTTTCGTTTTTCAGATACCCACTTAATTTCTTAAATACGGACCTGATTTTTTTTGATAGGATTGTGACCTCCGAAAACAAATAATGTACTTTACTCTTTTTCGTAAATTTTAAGAGCGTTCTTTTAAGGAAATTTTTAAACTCCTCAAGAAAAAATCGGCATTTTATCTTCAATTGCTTCCAATTTAAAACAAATAAAACCAATATTATGGAAATTGTTCAGGCCTGACATACAAAACTTTTCAAAAAAGATATTAGGGTTGAATCTAAAATGTTTATGTTGATAATACTTAAAACACAAAACGTTGTATCTTAAAAAACGATTTCCTTGATGAGCATAAAAAAGTGCCTTTTTCAGTATTTTGTCGTAAAAAAAATTAAAATAAAAATTTTTTTGTTTTTTTTTTGGATATCTTCAGAAGCCAAAGGAATTTTGGTAATTTCTTTTTAACAAATTATTTAGCATTAAAATATGCAACTTTGCCGTCATTTGGCCAACTCTCTATCTCTTATAGTTACCGAAATAACAATGCTAATGCATCGAACTTGTAACACAATGTACAGAAAATTTGCCAAATAACCCCGGATCTTTACCATGCATATATACATAATGTCAAGAATGAATTTTACTTTAGATTAGAGCTTTGTCAAAAAAAAAAATGGGGAACATTTCCCACAATTTTTACAGTAAAAAAAATTGTGCCTTCATTACCGAAATACAAAAGTAATAGTTAGTTGTTTTCCCTTTTTATATGACTTTTCGAGCTATCACAAAACATACCTTTACATTTAGGAAAATAAAGTTGGGGGTTTCTAGAACTAAAAGAGGGGTAAATTTCATGAGGACACGAAAAAAGTGTGCCAAACTAAAAATTAACGCAGCCGTAATTCTGTATTTTTTCAGCAAATAAAGAGGCTTTCTAATCCTGAATTTATTCCATTTAAAAGTTTCACCTTGTAATGTAGCTCGTATTAACTTAAGAGAGGAGTGCATTGGCAATAGCCATCCATCATTTTCTTTTGATAAACGAGTCCAGCAATGTGTTTTTCCTAAAATATTCTTTTGGAACATGGATTATGAACAAAACTATGTTACTTAAAGACCTTTTCTATTGGTATGTAAAGTGCATTTGTTATTAGGGTGGGAATATCAGCATAATTGCCAACCTATAAGCTATTTCACGTAAAGTTATTTATTTTTTATAGCTTTTACACAAAATTAAAATATAATCAATATCGACTGCATATTTTATAGGTAATAATTATTGACATAATAAATACATATCAAGGAATTTATTAAATTATTTTAGGAGAATTGTATAGCGAAAAATACCGGGTAATATTTTTTTTAACATTATTATGGCACTATACAATTCTCCCAGAACTAGCACTGAAATTAATTATTATTTTTGTAATAATATGTAAGATATTACCTCAATAACGTGCTGATGACATTGATTTTCTTTAAATGTTATTTAATAATATAATATACTAATAAACACAACAAAAAGTTTTAGGTGGGCAATAGATTCAATGACGTTTAGAGTTTTACCTTAAATCCTATTTTTCATATATATTTTATTTAATCAATCACAATTTCTTTAATGGTCAAGGTTGTGACGTATGTATATTTTGAATTTATTGTAATCATCTTCTCTTCCTTTTTAGAAGATTGAGAAAGTTTTAATATAAAACGAAACGTTGGAATTATATAATTTAGTCATATTATTGGCTGTTCTCATTCCCACTATACTTATTAATCCATTGATATTAGTGTTAAAATAGCCAAATAGAAGAAAAAAATTATATAGTGTTGCCACTTTGGAATTAAACTGGTCAAGGGTTGTACTTTAAAAATCAAAAAGTTCCCAAGCCCTAAGGGCGAGCTTCATCCCTTAAACCCACCCCTAACGTGCAATTTGTCAGTTTTTTCCGTTTTTCTCGAATACCATTCATCCCACAAAAAAAATTTACTCACCAAACATGTTCCCCGCAAAGTTCTGCTTAAAAGGGTTCTATAACCTAAATTGTTTAGACCAGAGGTTTTTGAGAAATCAGTCATTAAATTTAGGGGTTGTTTAACATGGACCAACGAACACGGTATAATCACGTATTTTACTTTTGATTTCGAAACATTACATTAAGCACCACGGATCAGCATGTAGAAATGCGAGGATAAAGACAGACGAACAAGATAAATTTTAACAGTGATTTAGAGAACACAGCCCATTTATTGATACGAATAATCTTGTTTCGCTATCTACTGGGTATGTTGCTGGAGAGGAAAGCAACTGTTATGAAGCAAAGCGTGTGGGGGAAGAGATTTTGCGAAAGTCTATTTAATATATAATTTAATATTATGAATAAAAATATACTTCAGATTTTTTTTTGATTAATGACAAGGGAAGGCGATGCTCCATTAACTCTATACAGCGTTATCATCAAGGAACATATTAGCCTTTTATACTGGGTGACAACGAAATCTTACAGGTGCCATACAACTTTTTTTTTAATTCAGAGATTTGAAATTTGGTTTGATAGCTTATTGAGACTCACTTTCCATGAAAAAACAAATGAATATCACTACAGTGGAAGTGGGCACAAGTAAAGAATTTTTAATAGAACGCTGTATATTTTTTATACAGTTGGATAGAGCTTGAAATTCCCTTTTTAATGATATATCACAAGTTGTATTTTTTTTAAATGGTCATACAGGAGGAATTTCTCTTAAATTCAATATGGCGACAATCTGACATAACCAATAACACTTTTGTCAAACAACCAGTTAAAAACACATTTACATTACGTATTTTTCTTTAGGTATTAACACACTTTAATACTAGTATTTGATAAGTACCACTTCCTATTTAAAATTCCCAAAAAATTTACGATAAAACTTTTCATAATCAACCAAATTTTAAATGTACCCAATTTTGTGACAAATTAAAACTTTTAAGAATCTGAGTAAAAACCGATACGAAACCTAATTTATTTTTTGTTTTTAACTGGTTGTTTGACTAAAGTGTTATTGGTTACGTCAGATTGTCACCATATTGAATTTAAGAGAAATATCCCCTATATGGCCATTTAAAAAAAAATACAACTTGTGATATGTCATTAAAAAGGAAATTTCAAGCTGTATCCAACTGTATAAAAAAATATACAGGGTTCTATTAATAATTCTTGACTTGGATCCACTTCCGGAAAAAACTGAAAGTGATATTCGACTTCTTTTCATGGAAAAGTATAAGTCTTAATAAGCTATCTCCTTACTCCAAATTTCAAATCTCTAAATTAAAAGATAATGAATTGTAAAACGATTTTCGTGGTCACCCGGTATAGAATACCGCCCACTTAATCAAGAATCACTCGGATCCACCAATCAATTCTAGATATTTTTTTACAAATCATGCCATATAACTATTTTCAACCGTTTACAAAATATTAACACTTTAATGCTGGTACGCGCCGCGCCATTGATATGTTTCTCAACTTAGTAAAGTTCTGAACTTAAATCCCAATGTTTAAAAATGAAATAATGTCCGCGAAAATAATTAAAGAAAGAAAATATTGTGGCATATCGGACAAGTGTATAACTATTTTTTATATTGGAATACACAGGGATCCAAGTTCAATGGATACCCTGGGGCGGGTAGACCACTACGGCCGTTTCGTCCTTGTTAGAACTCGACGGGCAGCCATAACCCAAGCAATTCCAAGAACGACGGAAAAATGTACTAAAAGCCTACTTGTAGAACCAAGGCGGCCCTCAATAAACCTTAGCGCCACCCACGGAACCAACTTCAATATAAAAGATAGTTACACTGGTAATAACGAAAGGTAGACAACTAAATAAACTATGAAGTGCATCACAATCCAGTATAGGGAACGCTATTTGCGTTTTCACCGAAAACATCTGCCATTTTGCAGACCAGAAAACAGATCAACGCTGGCACCCACCAGAATGCGCTCAATCCGCTTGAGTTTTGAGCCATAAAAATGTTTAAAAATGATATAATGTCCGCGAAAATAATTAAAGAAAGAAAATATTGTGGCATATCGTCGAGTCCTAACAAGGACGAAACGGCCGTCGTGGTCTACCCGCCCCAGGGTATCCATTGAACTAGGATCCCTGTGTATTCCAATATAAAAAATAGTTATACACTTGTCCCATATGCCACAATATTTTCTTTCTTTAAATCACAATCTTTAAGGTAATATTATTGACAATTTGCTATTTAAGCTTGAGACGTCAAAAAATGTCAGTAAATGTTAATCAAATTTGAATTTTGCTCTGCTGATATAACATCGAAAATGCGCCTCGCTGAAGATGAACGCGTAGAAGTTTTGATTATGTTGGGTTGTGAAGATAAACGTAGAAGTCATAAGGAAGTCCTTGACGTGTTCAACCAAAAATATCCAAATCACCCGCCTATTAGCCACTCGATAGTGTCTAGGATAGCAATTAGGTGGAGAATTTCTCGTACTGTTAAAGACAACTAAAAGTGATAGTTCTTGTATACCTGGTAAAAAAAAATTAACATATTATTATCACCACAAGAAGATTCCCATAGGTCAAGCACACAACTTGGTGTGACTGCGATATTCACAAAACCACATCTAAATTGAAAAAAAATCAAAGTTTCATCCCAACAAACCAGTAATTGTACAAGACTCATTACACGATAATCCTAATAGGCAAGGGTAATTTTGGAAAATAATGATTGAGCTAACAGATAATCCCGCACGAATTGTCCAAAGAATTTGGTTTTCAGATGAAGCTACGCCTTTCATAAATGATAATTGCGAAAACTACAGATACTGGGCGTAGGAATATCCTCATTGGTTTATATAAAATCACACCCAGTATAATAACAACGTTCATGTCTAGGCGGGCATAAGTTACCCGGACCATTCTTCTTTGATAATAATAATAATAATAATAATAATAATAATAATAATAATAAACAGTCTTTATTTCAAAAGTATGTTACATAACATAAAACGAAATAACGTCAACAAAAGAATGAATAACTAAAACAACAATAACGTTCCTAATTCTACAAATTTCTGACGTATTCAAAATATTCCATAACATTGTAAGGCTCAATAGTTACTAGCAATACAAATAATTTCTTTTTTAATTTATTAATGTTATCAATTGCCTTTATAGTTGCTGGTAAAGAATTAAAAAACTTTACACAGTTATAGTATGCTCCTTTTTCAGTAATTGTTAATCTATGCCTAGGATAATTGTAGTTGGTATGTCTAGATGGATATATGGTTTGTGGAGCACTATTTCTAAATAACTCTCTATTTTTGGAAAAAAATATTATACATTCCTGTATATAAACAGCAGTTACAGTTAACAATTTGTTTTCCCTGAATTTACCTCTACACGATTCTCTAAATTTTAGCCCAAACATAATCCTTAGTGCCCTTTTTTGACATACAAATAACTTTTCTACGTCCTTGCTATTACCATACTGAACTATACAATATCGGATGTGAGCCTCAAAATTCGAATGATATATAACCTTCTTAGTTTGAGAATCTGTGTATCTTGCTAAGACACGAAGACTGTAACAAACTGCATTCAATTTTTGTCTAATATAATTAATATGGTGCTCCCACGACAAAACATCATCCAAAATAACCCCTAGGAACTTTGCTTTTTCAGATAAGTGTAACGTGTGATTGCCAACTTCTATTGTTTGTGGTTCTACCACACGAGACCTATTTGTTTTAAATATTAATGTGTTTGTTTTGTTATTGTTTAATATTAATTTGTTTTTTGCAAACCAGTCACTTGCATCCATCATAATATTTTTAGTTTTTTCTTCAACCAGCATCACATCACTGTCACTTACCAATATATTTGTATCGTCTGCATAATTTGTTATTTTACACCAATCATTATAGCTTTTGGATATTTCTGTGATGTTGTTCATATATATAATAAAAAGAATGGGTCCCAAAACACTACCCTGCGGTACTCCAATATTGACTGATACTTCATTCGAAAAAAATTTCTGATTGTCCTGTTTTATTAACACTTGTTGTTTCCTACCAGATAAGTAAGATTTAATTAGATCCAGGGCTGTTTCTCTGATACCATAGGAATCTAATTTATTAAGCAATATGGTACAATTTAATGTGTCGTAAGCTTTTGATAAGTCCAAAAAGAGCCCTAGGGGGATTTGTCCTTTTTCCAATGAATCTAGTATATAGTGGATAAATTGAAATATCGCAGTTTGTGTTGACTTTCCCTTTATATATCCATGTTGTTGATCACCTAACAAATTATTCGACACAAAAAATTCAAGTAAACGTTCAGATATCACACTTTCAAACACTTTAGAAAATGATGGAAGCAAGCTTATTGGTCTGTAGTTATCTATTACTGATTCATCGCCCTTTTTAAAGATTGGCACAACAATTGCATTTTTAAGACTGTCCGGAAATATGCCGTACTTCATAGAATTGTTTACTATATAACAAATAGGTTGTACAATTTCTCCTATAACGTATTTTATCAAGTTGGATGATATTTCATCATGTCCACTACTTTGCTTATTTTTTAGTTTTTTAACTACTTCAAAAATTTCCTTAGCGTTAGTAGGGCGCATTTTTAATGAGTTTTCATTATACTCTATCTCAGAACTGAATGGTATGTCATCCAAGCTCTGAAGCAGAGATGTAGCAGCATTTGTAAAAAAATTATTAAAGTCATTTGCAACAATAGTGAGATCCCCCTTTACTTTAATTGGCGGTTTAGATATATTTTTACCTTTTATTTGATTTACAACACACCATGTACTTTTTGATTTATTGTCAGAATTTTTTATTTTATTGGCAAAATAAGATTTTTTTGACTCGCATAATAAGTTATTATATTCTTTCTTTTTAGAATTGTATAGATTTTTGAAATTATTGCTTCTACTTCTTAAAACATACAAAACATCCAACTGATCCCTGCATTTCCTTATCTCAGGACTATCCAACCTATACTTGGATTTGTTAAAGTTTCTTTGCGGTACTTTTTGTACAGGAAAACATTGATTGAATTTGCTCAGAAATAGGTCCATGAAAGTGCTCCACTGTTTATTTACTAAATGTGTTTCTAAAGAAAAAATGGAATGCCAATCTGTTTTAGAAAGAATATTTTTAAATTTTACTTTATTATTTTTACTAAAATTTCTTCTTTCAAAAAAAATGTTTTTATTTTTGGTAATGCTTAGAGTTAATTTTTGAGCCGTATGGTCTGAGATAAAAGAATGCAAAACCCGAGATATCCTATCACCCTCAAAGTTTGTTAATATATTGTCTATGCAGCTTTTACTGGTATTACTAATACGTGTATAAGCTGTTACAGTGTGTATTACATTAAAAGAATTAATTAGTGACATTAGGTCCATTGTGTTTCTACTATTTGATTTAAAGTCTACATTAAAATCTCCTGCTACAATTAAAATGTTTTTATTTGCACATGATACCAGAAGTTGCTCCATTTTATCCATAAATAGTCTAAAATCCCCATTTGGTGGTCGATACAAAGAAACCAAAAGAATAGTATTGTTTTTAACCTTGATTTCACAGCCACAACATTCAAAATTATTTTCTTCGCTCATTCCATTTATATCATCTCGTTTCCTACACTGAATATTCGTTCTTATATAAATAGCACTACCTCCATGCCTGTTTTCTAATTTCCTGCAGAAGCTTGTGGCTAATTGGAAACCTTCTATGCCATAGTTCTCTAGTTGTTCATATGTTTTCCAGTGCTCTGTAATGCAGAGTGCACTAGAGTCATTTTGGGTGTTTAGAAAATCTTCCAAAAGGTCTACAGAATTTCCTATAGATTGTAAGTTCTGATGTATTATACTGATTTGGTTCACATTTTTAACTGAGTTTCTTGTTTGTCTCTCTGTAACTGAATTTTGTTTGTTATTATAATCTTTTATAAAAAATTGTCCGAGTAGTTTATTTGGCTTTTATAACTAATTAGTCTTTTTTGGTATATCGGGCACTTAACATCCCGTGCCGAATGTTGACTATCTTCAGCTTTATATTTCATCTTCACACAATTAGGGCATTTCAACATAGCTGCATTGCATAATTTCCCCTCATGATCATTTGCACCGCATTTATGACAACATGATTGTTCTCCACAATGCCTAGCAACATGTCCAAAACCAGCACAGTTGAAGCATAGTGCTAGGTTTAGGTGTTCCTGGACATAGATTTTCATTAGGTCAAAATATATTGTCTGTTTTTTCAAGAACCATTTGGCAATTGCTGGTTGTGCTTCAAGGATCCAATTTTCTTTGATTGGATTTCGACACTGTTTTTTTGCTACTACCTTTATGTTCTCCCGTATATTGAGTGTAGGCAGGTCAACTTCTATTTCATTATTTAATCTGACAAGTTCTTCAATAAATTCCAAATCCGAGTAGCCTTTTGATATTCCTGTTATTATAAACATTGGATTTAAGCTTTGTGTCTCTTTTATCTTTATATTGTCTTTTTTTTCCAGTGTCGATTTTAATTTTTTGTGTTGAGTTTCGTTACAGCTTTCTACAACTATCGCCCCGCTTTTTAGGTGTCTTATATTTTTAAACCCTCCATCTATATCATTTGTACTGATTTCTTTTTTAAGTTCCTTTACAGTTTCCTTTGGGTCTGTGATATTATTGATTCTAATTATCGTTTCCAGTTTCTTTGTTGTTTTGGGTGTTTCCCAGGTCTCTATTACTTTTTCATTTGATTTATGTGGTATTTGCTTTTGTGTTATTGTTGCATATGTTTTATGATTTACGGGTAGGTTTGGTGACTTTTCCAGAGTAGGATTCATTGTCTTGACATCTTGTAGTTGTATTCTGTCTTTTAATATCATATTTTCCTTTTCTAGTTGTCCAAATTTGCAAGTGATTAGTGTTAGGTTCTTATATATGAAGGTCGTAGCAGCTCTTATTATTTCTGCATCGTCTTTATTGGTGACATTTTGAATCTTATCAAATGATTCAAATATTTCCAATAGTAACTTATCCATAGGTAGTTGGTCTTTGTTTACATTATGTTTTGGTGCGTTATCAGTTTGTGTTGATAATTCTTGAACATCTTTGTGGTGATGAGTAACATTAAGATTTAGGCCCTCACATTGTTTTTTGTTTTGGTTTTCTATTACTGGAGATACTTCCACTCTTAACCTTTTGCTAGATTTTTCCTCGCCATTCTCTACCTTATTTTCGGTAGAACTTTTTGGCTTCGACGGAGGTGTACGAATATTTAAAATAAAATATTAATTTTCTCTTAAGCTAATTTTAATAAAAATCATCGATTTGTTTGTAAAAAATATATTTTAATAATTTAATTATATAATAAGGTGAGTAGGGGTAAATGTACTAATGGGGTAATAGTAATATTGCCTAATAAATAATAAAATATTAAGTTCAGATACTAGTGCCACCTAGTAGTAACTCAATTGGATACTTTTACTGGCAGCTGCTCATAAGTGAAATCTGTTTTACCGACCATCAGCATGCGCCATGCATTCTTGCAGAATATGTCCAAATAGGTGGCCGTTCGAGTTTACAGGGAAATAGTCCGTCAATAATAGCCAGGGCGTTTTTGCAAGTAGGTCCGCAAAATATTACTTTAATTTATTATTTAGTATTTCTCTTTTATGTACAAAATCCAATTGGATATTTAAGCTATATCTTAACTATAATTTGGGTTATGTTACATTTTCCCCAGGAATTTGTTACCTGGGGTAAATGTAACAAAATCACTGGGCAATTATATTATATATATTACATTTACCCCTTTGTTTTAAATCTTAAAAAAAAAAATATTGTTGAGCCTAAATACAGTCAAGAAAATTTAAAAACATTTTTTTTGTTAAAGAATTTTAAAATTCTTTTAGTTAATTTGTTCTTGCTTTGTTGCAGATTAAAGCCTGCTTTTTATATTTTATTTTTTCTAAATAAATTTGAAAGTTAGTATATAAAAGTCTGTAACTTTTTTATTTATGATCTAAAATAAGCGCTTGAAGCGGCAAAAACAAGGCCAAAATACTAACGTTTTACATTTACCCCGACTAATATCATCAAGTGTTCTAATTTAAACTTAACCTGCCACTATCACATTTACCCCAATTTTCGGGGCAAATGTATTATAAGGACAACGTTTTAAAAAAAATACCATAGTTTTTTTCTTATTGGATATCTAGAAAATTTATCTATTCCATACTGTTAGGAACTATATTATATCAAGTACTCTCAATTTTTTGGGAATTTTATTACCAAAAAATGTGTTCGATGCAAATGGTTTTTCAGGAACTATTAAAATTTTATATTACTTTTACCCCTGCTTACTTATTATGAATTAATAATAATTACAATAATTTCTACCAATTTTTAACTATAATTATGGGTTGTCATAAAACACAACACAAACAAACCTTGGTCAACAGTTTTATTCCAGTTTCGTACTTGAGAAAATAGCAAAAAATTAATAAATTATAATGCAAAACTTATCTATCTTATCCTTACACTATTACTTGTAATTTTAAACCCTTAACAGTAAAATTTAGAACGATTCTAAATTCAAAACTAATAATTTAAAAACAAAAATTAAACAAACGAATAAAATTTGTACGTTGTGAAAATGCTGTAAGGAAAGTATAAAGTATTTTTTTTTTCGTCAGTAACCCAACAATTACACAACAGCACAGTTAAGCCGTTTTTTATATTACCGTTAAAGGAATAATAAGTCGGTCAAAGTCAACACTGCAATACTATAAAGGGGGATACTTAAGAAAAAGCAGAAAAAGACTCGTATCGCCATAGCATGGCTCATCAGCAAAGCTAAATTTCTACAAATAAAAATAATATTTCGCATAGTTTATTTACTGTCCACCAGAGGTGTCAGTGGTAATGCAGGTGTGCCTAGATTGTGGAGCCAATTTTTAAAACTGTGATATACGTCTAAGAAAGTCGTATACAGGGTGCAGTAATCACATTTTTTTTAATACGGACCTGTGTTTTTATTGCAATTTTCTAGATCTTGTGTCTAATAAAATAATATTGTACTTCTACTTCAAACAATTTTCAATTTTTCGATCTCTACAATAACATTTTAGAAAATAAAAGCTGACAGTGAAAACGTAAAACTTGTTATGCGCTATCTATGTTAATTACGGTACAACAACTTTCGGTCTTTTCAACTCCAATTTGTACACTTTTCTTTCAATCTTAACCCTGTTCATTGTTCATGTCATACCATTGACGAAGTTGAAAATGATTGGAGTTGAAATGTTGATATTTCATCGAATTAATATTTTCTTAGGTCTAAGAATATGCAATAAAAAACTAGTCCGCATATATGACGACGATAACTGAAAGACGTAACATCAGAATTAATATCTGGTAAGAATACGTTATAGAAAACAAGAAGTTGCAAGTAATTTTATTTTTTGGCCATTTCCTTAAATAAAGATGGTAAAAAATAAAAACAGAAAGAGAATTTTTGATGGCTTGTTAGTTGACTCTTGAATGTGCAACTTTGTTCCAAATAATGCCCGGTATCTTCATCATTGGTTAAAAGCCCGTTAAATTTTAATCCTTTGTTAAACGAAATTAATGGTATTTTTATTCCTGATTAAATTTAACCGTCAGGTAAATGTTTGTTAATGCTTTGTTTTTTTTTATTTTTTAATCAATTTATGACAGACCTCAAATTAGTTACAAACTGGCACCGAGGCCTTAGTGAATAATATGTAACCGAAAAATAAATAATAAATTAATTCTATAACAGTAATTTCAAAATTATTTCAGTCCCTGTTTTTCAAAATGTTTTTGAGATTATGATACACGTCCTTCTCTGTTCCAATAAAAATAGTTTCTGGTATAGTATTATATGTTTGTACACTTCTATGGATTGGGGAATCCTGCGATTTCTTTGCCCTAGAAAAGTTATTCCTTAATTTTTTTGCCCTTAGGTTGTAATTGTGATATTTTTTGTTTGAGTATTACATTAGTTTTTAATAAATTGTTATTCACTTTATAGATAAGGTTCGCCTGTTCAAGCATTTTAGGACACTCCAACTTTAAGAAAGTATAGTATCTATAAAGAGTTTCACTTGGTGTTTTATAGCTAAGACAGAATATTGCTTTTATTGATTTATTTTGTGGTCTTTGAATTTTGTTCAAGTCACTTACACTGGCATTTCCATAACATGGTAACAAGTATCTCATATGTGGCTCAATGAAGCTGTTATATAACATATATTTTGAGTTTGCATTTAGCATATAGTTACACCGTTTAATTTCTCTCAACATTGGGGCTACTTTTCCAATAATGTTATTTACATGTGGGGACCATGTTAGTTTGTCTGTTATTGTTAAGCCTAAGTATTTGTATTTCTAGACTCTTTCCAGAACAGCATCATTTAGTTTAATCACTGGGTTTATGTATTTTTTTCCACGTTGTTGCAATACCATATAAACAGTCTTTTCGGTGTTAATACTTAGTTTATTGTAACATAGCCAATCAAAATATTTATTCAAATCACCATTAACGATTTCTTCCAGTTCATTTTTGCTTTTTCCAGAATAAATCAATACAGTATCATCACAGAACTTAAAGTATCTTGCTTTTAATCCGGCATTTAGCTTTGCACATAATAATATAGCAGATACTGTAAAGGTCCCAGGACCGAACCCTGGGCGATTCCTACACTAACTTGTGCATTTGTAATAATTTTGCCATTTTTTTCCGTACATTGCTCTCTTCCTGTTGAATATGTTTCTAGCAACTTGTGACACTTTTCACGAAAGCCCATTTTCTGTAGTTTTTGTATGATTAGTGGAATATATACAGTGTCAAAGGCCTTCTGTAGATCAACAAACACAGTCACAACATAGTTGTCCCCGTCCAACTCAGCGGATATGCATTCAAGAAGATCAACTGTCGCTCCAAGGGTACTGCTTTTTTTCTGGAAGCCATATTGATTCTGATCAAATTTGAAGTTTGAGTCTCTGAATTTTGTCAGTCTTTCCTTAATAACTTTTTCTAATATTTTACTGAAGGTGCTTAGTAATGAAATTGGTCGAAAGTTGTTGACTTCATCATGTGCACCTTTTTTGTGTATAGGTACTATTTTTGCTGTTTTAAGTTCTTCTGGGAAGATGCCCGTGTCAAGAACATAATTTATTAAATGTAACAATTTAGGACCAATCATATCAAAGTTTGTTATAATATCTTGATTTGTTATATTATCTTTGCCAGCAGCACAGTGATTTTTTAATCCACTTATAGTTAGACAAACTTCAGCTAAGTTAGCTGGTTGTAATGTTATGCTCTCAGTGAATTCTTGTTCTTCGAATTTTAGTGCAGGTTTTTGCTTTATTCTTGCGGCTAATGTAGCTCCAACACTTGAAAAATGTTTATTTATGTCCTCTGCAATATCTATATCGTTAGTATATATGTTTCCATCTTTATCAGATATTTTGTTTATACTATTTTTTGTCCTTGTTCTCCTGCTACATAGTTTATTAATCACAGCCCATGTTTTCCGACCCTGAGCTTAATTGTTTCTCTGCATACTGCTTCTGGAGTTTTATACTAAGTATGTTTACATAATTTTTTGCTTGTTTAAAGTAATTTTCACTCAATTCATTGCCTAGCCTTTTCCATCTCACATATAGTTTATCTCTTTCTTTACCGCTTAACTAACCGGTAATAAATCGGGCGGATATATAGTTAACATGAGAATAAGTATGTTTTCTAACCTATAAAAAGTAGAAATATTTATTTGTTAAAGTGATGCTTTGGAAAATTTTCGAGATTTATACACCCAAAGTTTAAAATTCTTGTTTTCTGGTAGGTAGTACATCATAATGGACTTAAATTGGCCAGCGAGTTTAATAAGAAGTCTAGTTTTCTCATTTGTAAAATTGGGGAAATGTTTTTTCAGCTGTGAGCCTCTCATGTTTGTAAAAAATAAAACTACAACAATATTGAAACAGCAGTCATATTAAATTGAGTATAAATATTTATTATTGGCATAACAAATTGATTTTTCTGTACTTACATCAATCAATAACCAACTAATTTAAAAACAACAAATAAAAATTTGATGTTAGGTTGGTTAGCGGACAGCTCTGATTACACCTACACAGAGGAAATACTGGTCCGATCCTGTGACTAGTCTTCGACACAGTAGGTCGTTTTGTGCAACGTTGTCATATGTACTTCCGATTAAATCTAATGTTACCTAACTGTCTGTTAAAAAGCAGTCAAAATACCCATTTTCCTTATTCTGCTGTTATAGCGTTGTTAATTATTAATCGACTATTACATATTTATCGACTTAACAGAGCGTTAAAATACCGGACCTTAGTCTTGGCTTTTGCGACATTCCAATGGTGAGCGTTGAAGATATTACACGTCTGCAACGTCATCACGACTTAATCGTTTATAACTCGCCCTTTTACGATTGGCACCACAACCTATGAGTATACGACTGACACCTCTGGTCACTAGTTAGTAAGCATCGTGCGATATGCGATTTGACTTTCACACCAAAGTTGCACATTGCTATAATATAGCGATGCTACATGCTATTTCCTCCCAACTTGAATGAAAAAAAGTTAAACACGAAAGAGGTTATGGGTTCCTTCGTGCTTGCGAGACAATGCTGCTGAGTACAGTGCGTTTGTTTCCACCTAACAGCTACAAAAATGCATCCAATTCCAAATTCCAAAACTTCTATAGGCCTTCATAATTGATATATTAAGGGGTTTCTTACTTTAAAAAATAGGTATAAGTTTGGCGGGATTTTAAAAAGGAACTGTGACTGATCTAGTTACCACAAGCGTCTAGGTGCAGAACCCCTTTAACCTGTGGACATGCGCATTAGGTTAGAACTTTTTCATGTCGATAGTTGATGGGGTACACAGCCCACTGGTATCGACGACGGTTAGAATTTTTCTAGTCCTACCGAGTTTTCAAAATTCGGTGCATACATAACCACACATTTTTTTTGCGCGACGTGTTGACATTATACATATCCCGAACGCATCTTGACCTATTGTCGGGCTGTTGCAGGTATTAATAATAGTATGTGTATAAAAAAATTATAAATTTTATATTAAAAGCAAGAAAATATTGTGGCATATCGGACAAGTGTGTAATTATTTTTTATATTGGAATACACAGGGATCCAAGTTTAATGGATGCCCTGGGGCAGGTAGACCACGACGACCGTTTCGTCCTTGTTAGGACTCGACGGGCAGCCATAACCCAAGCAATTCCAAGAACGACGGAAAAATGTACTAAAAGTCTCCTTGCAGAATCAAGGCGGCCATCAATACACCGTAGCGCCATCCCAGCGGAATCAACTACAATATAAAAGATAGTTACACTGGTTGGTAATAATCGAAAGGTAGACAACTAAATAAACTACGAAGTGCATCACAATCCAGTATAGGGAACGCTACCTACCAGAATCCGCGCAATCCGTTCGAGTTTTGAGCCATAAAAATGTTTAGAAGATGATATAATGTCCGCGAAAATAATTAAAAGAAAGAAAATATTGTGGCATATCGGACAAGTGTGTAACTATTTTTTTATATTGGAATACACAGGGATCCAAGTTTACTGGATACCCTGGGGCTGGTACATCACGACGGCCGTTTCGTCCTTGTTAGGAGCCGACGGGCAGCCATAACCCAAGCAATTCCAAGAACGACGGAAAAATGTACTAAAAGCCTCCTTGCAGAATCAAGGCGGCCATCAATACACCCTGTGTATTCCAATATAAAAAATAGTTACATACTTGTTCGATATGCCACAATATTTTCTTTCGTTTACAGCCACTTGCACCGACTTTTTTTTAAAGGAGCTTTAGGCTAAAGGACCATTAAAGTGCCATTAGAGTATAATGCATCTTGCACCGATTTTAATGGCCTTTTAAAGCGTTATTTAAAGGAGCATTAACTAATTGGCCAAATTTGGTCAATTAGCTGTTAAGTGTGGTTTTAAGATTGGTTGTGCCCCGCATTTTTTTTATGGTATATAGTTTAATTTCACACGAAGTCAGAAACAGAAAGTCAAAAAGGATGGATTATGTAAATATTATTGAAGATGGGTTGGTAGAGGATGCGGTAGAAGACGATCTTGAAATTTTGGATTTTGTTGTTTTTGGCTTTCCTCGAAGGCTCAATATGCGCCGTAATTATTACGAAGAAATGGACCCATTGAATTTTTTTCGAAGATTCAGGTTAAGCAAGCCAACTGTACTGCATCTGTTAACACAGATTGAGGGCCAATTGGAATATCCAGATAACAGGTGAGTAGGTACTCCAACCTATTACAGGTATACTTATTGAGACTTTTAAGGCAACGCCCTTGGAGGCTAACATAATATACCTACCCACTATTTTTTGAATGCCTTATAGGAAGGTATACCTATATATGCCTTGGTATAGTGTGAGTTTACTGTCTATTCTTTTTAGAAATAACAGTTTATCACCAATGAACCAGCTACTTCTGACTTTGCGCTTTTATGCAAGCAGTGGACACCTCATCCAGGTAGCTGACTTCATGAATGTCCATGAGTCAACTGCAAGTCGAGTTGTGAGTCATGTGTCCAGTGTCCTTGCAGCACTTCGACCACAAAAAGTTAAAATGCCAGAACCACAGGAATCTGTTATGGCCCAGAATGAGTTTTACAATATTGCAAGATTCCCAAAAGTACAAGCCATAATCGATTGTACACATATAAAAATTCAATCCCCTGGTAAGTACCTACCTACTGCCCAGAATCCATAATAAAATGTAACGAAAGTTTCTAGGCTAACTGCATCATGGTTGACCTGGTATTATTTTGTTTTTACTAGATTGGTTTTTAGGAGGAGATAACGCCGAGATATACAGAAATAGAAAATCATTTTTTTCAATAAATGTTCAATGCCTGACAGACGCTCACCTGAAAATTGTCGATGTGGTCGCTCGGTGGCCGGGGTCGGTGCATGATGCCACAATCTTTGCAAATTCTGCCATAAGGGCAAGATTTGAAATCGGTCATTTTCCAGGATCAGTTATTATAGGTAAGTATTACAGGTCATATACATGATAATGCACTTTTAACTACAATTTTATTATTGTTTTATTATTTATCAACTAAATAATGGTCAGCAAATATTTTTGTTTGGCAAATATGACATAAACTGTGATCGTTTTTGTTATCAGTAAAGTGTTATAATTAAACTACTTTTTTTCTTTTTTTAGGAGACAGTGGATATGGTCTTTCAAATTACCTTATGACACCTTTAGCAAATCCGATCACAGCAGGTGAACAACTTTATAATGAAGCCTTAATTCGAACAAGAAATTCAGTAGAACGTGTGTTCGGGATCTGGAAACGTCGGTTTCCAGTTATGGCTTATGGTCTTCGGCTTAAAATTGACACAGTTTTGACAATCATAGTAGCTACTTCCGTGCTTCATAATATTGCCCGAGAAATGAACGACCCAGAGCCTCCAATACCCGAAGATATAAACGAAGAAGAATTAAATTACCTCATAGAAACGCAACAAATTGAAATGGATGCACAAGACCGCCAACGTAATAATGTTGTGCAGAATGAAATTATTAAATATTTTAGTCAACTTTAAATCTCAGTCATTTCAAAAATAGTTTAATTTCTCTGGCAAAATTATGAATCATGGAAGCAGCTGCATTTTCGTTCAGTTGTAAACTCCTTTTAAATTTCCTTTTAAAAATATTTAAGTTTATGATTAATCTGTTTCAGTTGTATCAGTAAAATAAACATAAATTCGTTTTTAAATAATTTTTTTATTTTGTATACCCATCATTAACGAGATTATTTTTATTTTATATAATCCATCATTAACGAGACAGTTTCTCAAATTGTTTTTTTCTTATTTCTATATCGAGCTCTAGACATTTCTGTCTGAGTCTATGGTCTTCCTCAGCATGTAATCCTTCTTTTTCCAACTTTTTTAGAGTGTAGTTGGCAATTATAATTTTTTTGTCCGCTAGAATCTCGTATTTCTCTGCTAAGGCACTTGATGCCATGGTTTTAACTAAGGTGGCAGATGGCCTCCTTCGATCAGAACCCTACAATATATTTTTAAATAACCAAAATAGAATTCTCAAAAACTGTAATGTAGGTGAGTTCCAACTGAAGTGATAACTTGTTTTTAGATAAACAGGTTTACATTTTTATATATTATTATTATGTTAAAAGCGATAAATATGCATATAATTAAAAATATATCATGCAAACAAAGTTTTCTTTTTTTTTTTAGTTCGGTTCAAGCTATAGCTAGAATTGCTATAGTTATTTATTTATTTATTATCCACATATTACAACATTAACAAGATACAAACATAAACTACATTATACAGTTAATTTAACTAGAGATAACCTTTTTAGCTATAATTTAAAATTCTTCTGGTTAAGTGTTAAAGAAGCTTTGCCGAAATACTATTTACAGGACAATGTAGTAAGTAATTGGCTCGACAGTTAGGTATATGCAAAAGAGAGTGACTGGGATAGCTTGGGATATGAATGCTAAAAGTTTCAAGGCATTCAGGACTTTTGATAACATTGTTAAAAATTTTAAAAGTACTCTCTTCTGCAGGCAAGAGTGGAATGGTTTAAATAAACCTTGACCTGGTCAATGGTTAAATTAATTCTTGATTCATAGAGCACATGCCTGGCAAATTTAAGGAATTTCTGCTGAATATTTTCTAGTTTGGTTATATGCACCTGATGGTAAGGTGACCAAACTATGTTAGAACACTCTAAAAGAGATCTGACCCAGGAGATGTATAATGTATTATCAGCAGTCACATTTTTAGAAATTATTAGAAAACTTACTCGTTTGACCTGCTCCCTTGCCTGGCGTGTTCCTTTGTGTCTAGCTGTTCCACTTCTAACATCCACAGATAGCTTTTTTGACTTCTCAGGTTCTGTAAGAAGATTGTTATATAAGTACTTACTTTATAAAAAGAGGCAAATGGCACATTGTTGTATTCAAAATATCATGTCATTAAAAATAATTGGTATTCCTTGAAAATATGTGAAAAGTTATAAGAAAACAGTATAAGTATCTCATGGTTTACTAATAAAAAAATACTCATTCTACCCACCTTGTACTTCAGGTGTATCCCCAATATGCCGTACTAAAATTGGATTTGCAGGCTTTTTCAGATCATTGGTTTTGTAGTTTTTCCAATCGATCTTCTCTTTGTTTTCCTAAAATTATACATTGTACATTTACTCAATAAATTATACACAAAAATGTTTTTTTTTTGGAACAGATTAGTAATAGTGTGAATTGTGTTTATAGTGTATGTCGAGGTGTATGTGTACCTAGTTATAATATCATCACTAGATAATAATTAAGTGGTTTATTATAGCTCAATAATATGTAACATGCCCTGTGTGTGTGGGGTTAGGGTATCTTACGAGGACACACACCAAACCCTCACCGAAGTTATGAGGACCTTTTTGGTTGTGAGGACCTAAAACGGGTCCTCGCAGCAATCTGACATCAAGACCGTACTCTACTTGTCTTATGGAGTCTTTATATACCTACAAATGCATGGTCCTCACAAGACACCTTGGCGTTGGATTTCTAGTTGGACAATTTTTACTCTGAGGGCGCTGCGATCGCTCTTGTTTGGAAGTTGGTATTCTTCAGAGGACCGTCGATACACAACCGCGTGTATAAGGACCTCACAACGCCCCCGAAACAAAAAGTAACGTTTCTATCTAAAACTAGTGTGTATTTTGGGTCCTCACTTGTTCTCGAAAGGTTGGATCATTTAATAGAACCTATATGTGCTAAAATTGTCCTCAGTTCTTGTTATTTTCAAATGCATGGGAACACTGATACGATTTTTTTTTCTATATTGTTAATTGTAGAGGGTTAAAATTTGGTAGAAATTGGTTAGGAATAAACTAATATTTTGCTAGTACTAATTACAAATATAGAGTCATCGCTAAAAAAGTTAACTTTTCCATAAGAAAATGCATTAATTAGATTTTTTTAGTCATTCATAATTCTTCTTCACTTCACTTCTCAGCTATACTGACGTAATTTTTATCCAGTTAACTATGACTGTGCCAAAATAAATATTTTAAAAACAGTTGCAGGCGTTCGGCTGGCACTGAATATCAGAAGTAAGATTTAATAAGTGTAATTTTTGAAAAGCCAATATCTTAGAAACGATTTAGTTTAGACATAACCTGTTATACACGATTTGTTAAGAATCCAAATATACAATAAAAAATATTCATATCCTATTTAAAATAACAACGGTGACAGCTACTTTCGGTATAACTGAAAGTGATAGGAAAACGCCAATATTTTAGGTAAGTAGGGCACATTGAAAAATATGAACTAAAAAGTTTTAAGGAAATTATTTCAATGGTTCTCAAGAAAGTTCTAACGAACTCTTGTCGTGAATCACCTTTATACTAGACGTTAAATCAACGGTCAATGTTGCTTTTAAGAGAACTACGTCTTATCAGACAATTGGGTGGGTCGATTCTTTATTTTTGAACCAGTTTCCTTAATTTCTAAATATTAAAAAAAAAAAAAAAATAGTAGTTTGAACAAGAAGAGTGGATATGTCTATATCGCACAAAAATTTCCTAGCGTGATGTGGCCAATCCATTAAAGTTGAACAGTATATTTTTTCTACTACCCAACTTGCGAAGTTTGTGTCTACTAAAACTTGTTAATTTTTTTTTAAATTTGGGTATCCACTATAACTTCTGAGAAAAATGATGAAACACAATCGAAGAACAATCCATTTCGTTGGCAATTTTATGAACCTTAACAAACCCGACTGTAACATAATTTGTCAATTTGGACCATTTCTTATATTTACACAAAATCATTTTAAATATAATAATAATAATAATAATAATAATAATAATAATAATAAAGACTTTTATTAGCAAAAAATATGTACATAGCTGAGAAAAGAAAAGAAATTGACCAAACTCAGAGTGGCGAAGTCTAGCTAACAGGGCTACTATATATATATATCTTTTTCACATTCGGCATTTTGCATAATAACCAAGTAAAGCCGATATATTTATTGATAAAAATAAACAATGTCTTTTTCTGAACTATTAGATTTGAAGTGTCAATCTGAGTCCACAACGTAGTGATAGGCAAAATGGCATGTCTTCAAGAATTTTGTTATTTGAATATTAAAAATCAAATTATCACTCGATTACCCTATGAAATTGTATTTATGCATAATGCGGTTGGTAAGAAGTCCGGGATCTCGAGACGATGCGACTGATGATCATGATGTGATGCAAAATTTAGTACCTACCTGTTAATGAAAAACGCTGCTGTTGATCTGCCCGCTTTCATTAACCCACTTTTCTGGATCAGCGGTGCCTACATAGCACTTGACAGACTTTGTGTAAAGGATATTTAAGTGGACTGTATAATAAAGAAAGGGAAACGACTGTTTTGTAATAAATTCGTATAATGATAAAAACGCACCTTACAGCCGTATTAAAGGTCTGGGGGAGAAAACTAACTACTAAAACTACCGTACCCGAAAAACGTAAAAATGTCTTAATTTTTGGTTTCTACCTGACTGACTGTCATTTTTTTGTTGTCACGGCGATGGTCCTTTTTTACTATTGTTGACACTGGTTGTCGCAATTGTCACTTTAAGGCCGCGTGAATTTTAATTTGTTAATAAAATGAAAACGCCTTAACACTACCTATTCAGGCTCAGATTACGATTCACCGGATGGTCTTAAATAGAAAAGCTGTATTAATAAGTAGCGCATAGGCTCTAGCCAATCGCGTTTTAACTGGTAATTTTCTGATACTTCTATAACCAAGATAAAATTCGATTCAACTTTCGCCACGCGTTATTTGTATAGTAGGTAGTGCTCAGATTCTAGCGAATCGTTTTTTTATCACGTTATTTTTCATTTGAAATTTGTACCTATAATCGGATTTTTGATTATTTCTACTTTACATAACTACATAACATAACCTTAAAATAAAAATCCGAACAAACCCTATAAATTGTCTGTGCTTAAAATCTTGATATAAATGTGTTCTAAATCTTTTAATTTCGTCTGCTTTAAGTGTTTTATCCGGTATTACTATACTCAACTTTATTATCCACCACTTAAGTAAGATTTACAAGTTATTTTTAATTATTTTATTTCTATTGCGTATAAGAAAAGTTTCAAGTTCGATTGGTTCCGTTGAAAATATGAGGAAATAAAAAAATTTTGGTGAAAAATTATTTACATCGAAAAAAACCAAGGAAGGCAAGTACTTACAAACCTTTATTTCGATAAAGCATTACCTAAATATTAATAGTAAAAAATAAAATTTGGTGTATGAATAAGATCTAGGATAAATGTTTTGATTTAACTAAAAAATTCTTGCATATTTTTAAAATACATTTTGTGTCAAAACGACGTGTGTATTGGGCTTGATAATAATTTTCAAGTTATAATGATTTGACCGCTGTGATTGGTCAGTTTCATATCCTCACTGGAATTGAAAGCAAACTATATCAGTTTAGTAAGCCGAAATAGCTCAACTATCCAATCAGTTTAATGTAGAGGAAACAGCAAATATCCATTTGGGAACACCATCATATAAAATAAAAATATACAGGGTGTTCCATTTAAAATAAGGTTTTTAATGTTTAAAGTTTTTTACAACGAGTCCTTAATTGTGACCTCCCTGTATATTTTATGTCAAGTTTAATTGTTTTTTGAGATTTGTTGATTTATTAACTATACAATAACAAAAAAAAATTTGTCCAGGAGCTAAGGTAAAAAATATATACGGATAATTTCATCGCTAAGCATTTACGAAATAATTACAAAATATGCATATATCTCAGAAACTAGTAGACTTAGGTAAAAAACATGTTCCATAAAATGTAATTATAATTTAATGCAAAAACCAAAAATATAATAAAAAATGCTATATTGTATTTAAAAAATGAAAGTTGAAGCTACCTCCGGTATAACCGGAAGTGACAGAAACATGTAAATATTTTAGTTTAAGAGAGCATATCGATAAACTTAAACCTACAGATTTTCAAAAAAAATGTTCAGTAGTTTCCTCAAAAGTTCTAATGGAAGCTCGTCGTGAATCACCCGGTAGTTTAGTCCTCTGAAATAAATTTTTAAATAAAAAATGTATTTCAGACGACTAAAATTACCTTTGTGAAAATTAATTTCGATGAGATGTCGCTATAGGTCGACGATGCATTTGGATGAACGAGAAATTAGATCTTAATGTTCAGTGGTAGTGAATGAGTTCCTTTCCCTTAATAACGCCCTCCCCAGTTTGAAAAACTTAGGAGGTTCCAAACTGTTACTACTAACATAAAATTGAATAGGTTAATATGACTGAAGTTGGGGAGAGAACTTCAGAGTCTCGGTAGCTCAATTGGAAGAGCTTTAGACTAGTGATCGAGAGGTTCCGGGTTTAATTCCCGGCGGAGGCATAAAACTTTTTTAATTTTTAAGAACTTTGTCTGCAAGCCGCTAAACATTTTTTAAATAAAGGTTTAGTTAATAAAATTTAACTTTTCCATTTTTATTCGAAAATATTATTTAGGTATTTCGCAACCAAAAAAAAATTAATTCAAGCCAATATGCAGTATAGAAGACGAAACAAATATTTTCTATAAGTTTTAAATTTTTTTAGACTGCTTAATTCATATTCATCTTGTTTTAAATAAAAACTACGTTAAAAAGTCTGAAATATTCAGAGACGTTCAACTTAAAGCAGACCGGGTTACGCCACAAATTTCCTTAAAATAATGTCTAAAAAAAACATATAAGCATAAGAAATATTGTTTAATAACATGAAATAGTTTTACATTACATTTATAACAAATAAACTGGATTAACATTAAAATTAGCACATTACACATATTTTATCCAAACTACTTTAAATCTAATGAAAATCATAGGCAATTAATTATTAAACATTCAAAGTGTTAATTAAGTAAGTACAGAAACTTTAAGCTATTAATATTTAATTAATTTTAAGACAAAAAGTTCATATAATCATGGGTCCGCAACGGCTTTGTTTTCCAGATACAGAGTGTTCAAAATTAAAGCAAGTTTAAGATTTTCCCCCATATTTTTTGAACAGTGCTAGTTACTTCATTGAAACTTAATACAAAATAAAAGATATTCAGAGACTACATTATGCAAGTATTAGATTATTTATAATGTAACCATGAGCGTAGGTATGGGTAACCTTCTTAGGATTTTCGAACAAAAAGTGATACGCCACTGATCATGACAAGTCACTGAATCTTTTAAAGCATCATCTTAAGTCGTAAGAAATACACAAAATGTGTCCCTTGATAATTCTTGATATGATGAATCATTTTTGAGAAAATTTCTTAAATCGGTGTTCATGCACGCCTATGGACAAATTTAAGTAAGATTTAAAATTGCTAGAACTCAACTGTAAAGTATTTTTCGTAATAGTTTTTTGTTGAGTTCTAAGCAATTTTAATTCCCACCTAAATTTGTCCAATGGCGTGCATAAAAACCGATTTAGGAAATTTTTTCAAAAATGGTTCATCCTAATAAAAATTATCAAGAAACACTTTTTATGTATTTCTTACCTGGCTTACTTAATAATGCTTTAAAAGACTCGGTGGCTTGTCAGGGTGAGGGTCAGTGGCGTATCACTTTTTGATCGAAAATCCTAAGAAGGTTACTCATATCTACGCTTATGGTTGAATTAGAAATAACCTAATATAGAAAAATGTAGTCGTTGAATATCAATTAATGTGTATTAAGTTTCAATGAACTAGCTGGCACTATTTAAAGATTATATGGAAAACTCTTAAATTTATTTCAATTTTGAGCATCATGTATGTGGAAAACGAAGCCGTTGCGGACCCATACTTGAATGAACTTTTTGTCCTAAAATCAATTAAAATATTAATCCTTTAAAGTTTTTGTACTTACTTAATTAACACCCTGTATTATTTTATATTGAACTTTATGTAATTTATTGCCTAGACGAAAAATCAACTCCGTAGATCAATAGCCATCACAGAAGTGACGATTTTTAAAAAATGTATAGAATACTTATTGATCCCTGCTAAACATTACGTTAGAATAACTAATATTTGAATATTCACAGTTTAAAATTTAAACATGTGTAATATATAGAGTTAAAATAAGGTTAGGTGAAACGTTTATGAGAAATAGAAATGCAACATCAATTTACTCTACTCTACCTGGTAGTAGCATAGAGTAGTAGATAACAAAAGTAATACATAACAAAGATCTGGGTACTTTGACATTTATTTTTATTCAAGAAGCGTGAATATGTTAAATATTAAACGTATGTAAATAATGTATTATTAAATAATTTTAAAATAGCAACGTAAACTTAAGCATGGGTTTATACTATTTTTTTATAAAACCCTTATTTTAATCATCTAAAATTGTAAAATAAACTGTTCTTCTTGTACAAAGTAATTAAATATTTTAATTTTTATGATTTATATTTTTTTATTTGATTATATACAAAATCTTTAATATTTTTCCATTTGCGGCCTGTAATTTTTTCCCCTTCTTTGGCTAAAAAATTTTGAATGTCTTTTTGTCTAGGAACCCTTCTCATTGCAATAAAACTGTCAAAATACTTTAACGTTATGGCACGTTCCATTTCTGACCAGGGCTCCTTTACCACGGCTGTTTTATTTTTTTTAGAATTACGTGATACCTGAGCTTTTTGCCGGTCACTTTCTAGATATTTTCGTTTTTTTTGGACTTTACTTGAACTGGGTATCTCGAGGGTACTAGGAACCGAAGCCGGTTCAAGTATTTCTTGTTCCAAGTCCTCGTCCTCTGACTCCATATCCACGGTAATTTGATCTAAGTTTTTTCCCTTCATATCATTTATTTTTCCCTTATCCATATTCAGTAACAGCTTGCTCACCTTTGCTAGCTGAATTGTTCCATCCTCCAACCTATAATATTCCCGATGTACTCGGATGTCGTGCCCCATGAATTTTGCCAGACTATCAAGCTCATTTTCTTTAAGATTTAGCAATTGCGTCATTGTTGCGACATGTTTTCTTAGTTTCGTGGAAGTAAGGGTTTGAATATTTTCACACCCTGCTTCTTTGGCATATTTCTTTAAAATTTTGTGGGCATAATAATGTCCACGGGCGCTGCATAATGCAGGGAATAGATATGGATTATTGGATTCCACTCCATGTTTAACCCTATTTTTATTGATGGTCTTAATATTTTCGTGCATGTTTTCTGTGAGAAGCACAGGAACTCCTCTGCCTCTTTTTCCTCGGACGATAAGTCTCACTAGGGATTGGGTTAATTGTTTTTCGGCCTCCGATAAGGTAGCAAATACATCCGCATTTAGGCTAGCCGTTCTTGATATTTCGTAGTCATTTACTTTAATATATTGAACTTCTCCAACTCTTCTCCGGTTTAAAAGTATTGTCATTACTAAAGTTATTTCAACAAGTTTTTTAAACGCCTCTATATTTTCACTTAAATTCAATTGATCCACCAGAATACCACTTTGTTGGTTCAAATGAGAGCTTAATTTCTTAATATCACTGGAAAGGGGTACCGTTTTATCTTTGTGCCATTTTTGTTCTACAAGAGTTCTATGAGCATGACAAGCCACTTCCTTGCCCCATTTAGCATCCATAATCGCCAAAAATTGATTTAGTTCTGGAATATAGTCTTTTAGAATATCGTCCTCTAAATAGTCCCCTTTTAACATAATAGCGCATTTCTTAACGGAAAATCCTATTTTTAATGCCAATGATGGCGATTTAAAGATATTCGTATCAGGGTTAAAACCAGCAATTGCAAAAGTACTCTGCTTTAATAACTGGTATTGGGACGCATTCAAAAGTTGACTGAGATTTGTCAATGTTGGATTAATTTCTCTTGCCTTTGCAACGAGGCGGCCCAGTTCCCTACATCTATCAATAATTGCTCTATAATATCTTATATCGTGACATTGACGATTAAATTCCGCTTCTCCAAATTTTATTATTGTTCGGTCTTGACTGACGGTAATAAATATATCGTCATGATTCATTTTACTTAAAATATTTTTCTTAAAGTTATCGGAAACCTTTTTACAAACAGGGAGAAGAAGCATGTTTGTAGCTCTAATGGATCTGTTTCTCTTGGAATTTGTAGAGTTACAATTAAATTTGCATTTTCTTTGATGAATAGCTACGTATTTTTTGGCATACAGTTGGTAACAAAATTGACACGGAATATAATCCTTAACATTTTTATTAGGATCTTTTGTTCTTCTTTTGGTAATCACTTCTCCCCGTCCTGTTGACATAACTTCATTATTTTTTTGGAAAGCACCGCGGTTTTGTATGTTGGAAATCAGGGCTTGACGTTCAACAGATCTTTTCTCCAAACTCAAAATTTTTGCAACTTCAGGTTCATTTGCATGTTTTGTATACAAATGTCGAGGTAATTTTGTTACAGTAATTTTACAAAAAGCACAGAAAAATTTCTTATCCCATATTCTTTTCTTTTTTGTGTCTTCTTTTAAAATGTTAATTTTAATTTCGTTCAGTGAAACGTCATCATCGTTTGAGTTTTCTGTGTCACTATTGTTAATTTTATTTGTCTCAACTAACTTATTTATTTCAAGGCTTTTATAAATTATCTCTCGTTGTTGCTCAGAGCTCTGACTTTTTTTCGGAATAGTGTAATCATTTTCAGGAAGATTTAAAGATTTGTTTTGATCAACCACCGTTCCTATGTCATTATTATTTTGATTAGTTTCTAATTTATTTATTTATTTATTTATTTATTTATTTAGGATACAAACAGGAAATCCCATAGACAGTATCCACTAATTTTATAATAAGTAAATTATATCTATCCTACAACAATATCAGCACTTATAAGCTAATAATATCAATGATTGGATAACAATACAAAAAGAAGCATTTGCCATTATGGCAAATGCCTATGATAGGTAATAATAGCAACATGAAAAAAACGAAGCATTATGATACTTATTTAATTATTCTAAAAGCCTTCGTTTTAGAGCATTTTTAATTCTATTCAAAGATGTTGAAAAGAAATCTAGATCTAGGTCCGAAAAATAGCGATTCGAGTTTCTCATCATTCGACTGATTGGTGAGTTTTGAGAACTATTTGTATGATGAAATGGAGTATAAAAAATGTAATTATTTCTTAATTGTCGCGGTGCAACATTGAACGCCATCCTTGAGACCAGATATGGAGAGTCAACCCTATTCGAGGATATTTTAAACATATAAACCAAGTCCGATAAAATTCTTCGATTCCGCAGAGACAATATACAAAAATGCAATCTTACAGTATTTATGTCGTGAAGTATATAATTTTGCTTAAATAGTAGACATCTCAAAAATCTGTTTTGCACCCTTTCCAATCTATCTATATATACAGCATACATTGGATTCCATACAACAGATGCAAAATTTAACTTGCTATACACATACGCATAATACAAGCACATCAAAGATTTAGTGTTCTTAAAGTATTTAGCCTGCCTAGTAATAAAGCCCAAAATCTGACAACAACTGGACGCCAAGGAGTTTATATGTTTATCAAACAAAAGCTTCTCATCAAGAACTACGCCAAGGTCCCTTATTTGATTCACTTTTTTAAGAACGCTTCCATTAATTAGATAGTCTTGGTTAATTAAATTTTTATTTCTAGAAAATGAGATCACGCAGCATTTATCTATATTGATAAACAAATAATTTTTTTTGCAATATGTGATAAAACGCAGGAGATCTTCTTGTACGAGGTCACAATCGACCAGTGAACGAATCTGCTTATACATTTTCAAATCGTCCGCATAAATTACAAAGTCACAATTCAAGAAGCAGCTTTTAATGTCATTTATGTAAATAATAAATAATAACGGCCCTAAATGCGATCCTTGTGGCACCCCGGAGGAAACTGGAAGAGTATCAGAATTGACTCCATTTATACATACTCTGAACTGTCGATCTGACATATACGATCTAAACCATTCCAATAGGCTACCACTTACACCGATCAATTTTAGTTTATTTAGCATGAGAACCTGATCAACTTTATCGAATGCCTTACTAAAGTCGGTGTAAATGGCATCAACCTGAACACGTTTATCCATACTTTCTTTTATGAAGTCCGTATAGATTAAAAGATTGCTTTCAATGGACCTATTAGCCATAAATCCGTGTTGCTCCAAGATGATTTGTCCTTTCACAAGATTAAAAAGATATTTATAAAGTAATTTTTCGAGTAGTTTGGCAAATATGCACAATTTACTTATCGGACGATAATTATTGGCGAGATTCCTTTGACCACCCTTAAAAATTGGTACCACATTTGACAGTTTCCATTTCTGGGGAAACAAACCGGCTTTAAGAGATTGGTTGAACAGTAAAAATAAGGGCAAAGAGAGGCCAGAAGCACAGTTCTTGGCAAAAACAGATGGAATGCCATCCGGACCAGCTCCCTTTTTGGGGTCCAGTTGTCTCAGGCCATCAAACACTTCCTGTTCAGAGAACTGAAGATGAGATAGATGATCATGCGATGGAGCAACATATCGGCCATCATTGTTATTATTCGAACTGTTGTTTTGATTGACATATGTTGACTTAATAAACACACTTTCAAAATAATTAGCGAACATGTTGCTGATCTCAAGATGATCGTTAGCCTCTAGATTGTTATAATTCATTGATGATGGAATACCTGTATTTTTTTTGTTTAATGATACAAATTGCCAAAATTTTTTATGATTAGCCGGTATTTCATTCTCAATATAATCAACATAACTTTCGAAATCTTCACGAATTAATTGTTTAGTCCTACTCCTCAAAAGCTTAAAAGTGTTATAGTCTGTTTGATTTTTAAAAATTTTCCACTTTTTGTGAAACTTATTTTTTTCCTTTACTGCTTTTATTGTAGCCTGTGAGAAATAAGGCGGATATCTTCTATTTTTACGAATTACAGCAACCCTTTCGTGAATAATGTTGTTCTAATGACAAAATAGTCGTATTAGTTTTATTTTCAACTATCCGGTTAATCCGATTTTCTCCTAAGGTTACCGGTGAAATCTCCTTTTCTACCTCTGTCGTCGAAAGGAAGTTAAAATCTTTATTAACTCCAAAATTTAAAATGGCGTCTTCAAGAATGGAATCACGAACGTTGGATAATGTTATTGAAGGCAATGTTGCATCAGTGGAAATAGAAGTTGATGGAACATAATCGTCACTGGAAGCGTTATAAGAGTAAGGATCGTTAAAAGATGATTCATTTGAAATATCCCGTAATGACCTACCAATTGAATGGTTTTCTGAAGGACGAGTTATAGGAATTTGAATTTCCATTGGTCTTAACTCTGCGAGTTGACTTGAATGTTCTTCGTTTAATTTGTAAAATTCAGTTTCTAGGTTAGGCCTGGTAAAAATTGGGGATATTTTGTGTGTTAATTTTGACAAATCAGGTAAATCATTTTCTTTTCCGTTTTGCAATTTTACAGGACTACTATTCTTAACCTCTTTAAAATTTTTCGAATTTTCTATATCAGCGACATTTCTTTTCATTTCAGTTAGGGTGCCTAGGCTTTCATTATCATTTAAAGAGTCACTAGTTTTGATTACAATATTTTTTTGTACTGTTACAACGTTATAATTGCTAGGTTGTTTATTAGCATCATCCTTTTGTATAATACTGATATCTGACATGACATCTGATTTGGAAACAACGTTGAAGTTATGAATGATATCATTTTCGGCTTCAATATTAAATGAATACACCTTCTTATCTAATGCTGTATATGATGTTGTCTTTATTGCGTCATTATGGGATATCTTCTGCAATAACCTGTAAATAATGTTGACTGTTAATTACCGAATGTTAAAGAAACTTCATTATACCTAGTATATATCCAGAATGTAGGATTCTACAATAAGTAATGCCTTGAAAAAACTTAATATTTAAAAATTTGAACCGACTTCATAAATTATTTAACCGCATGACACATTATTATTTTTTAATTAAAATATATTCACAATATATAGGGTGTCCGGTAACTTATGGGCCGTAGAGTAACTGGAGATACTAGACATCAAACTAAGCCGATTAAGTCATATAAGTTTTTTCGGATTGTTACTAGTTCTAGAGATACAGAGGGTGTTGAAAGTAAAAGTTTATTCTCGAAAATAAGCCATAATTTTAAAACGGTTTAATGAATCGAATTGAAAGTGGGCAATATTATGTTTTTATGAGCAAAAAATAAAAATTTGTAGAAATTTTTAAGTTTCAAACTCGAGGGCGCTAGTTGCATACACTGGGCTTCATAAATCTATGATTTTTTTTCTTACCTGTGATATTAGGTGTTTTTCAATTATAGTTTCTTAGGGCATTTTCTGAGTAAAAAAGTGTACTTGATTGATCTTAATATCTTTAATGGTTTTCGAGATATTTTCCTTTAAACAGCATAAAAAAACATAGTACATACCTATAATTAAATTAATAATACATAATTTATATACACCCTGTATCTCTAGAACGTGTAACAATCCGAAAAAAACTTATATGACTTAATCGGCTTAGTTTGATGTCTAGTATCTAGTATAAGTTTTTTTTTGAAAATTAAAATATTAATTTAATTATGTACTATGTTTTTTTATGCTTTGGGATGTTTAAAGGGAAATATCTCGAAACCCGTTAAAGATATTAAGATCAATCAAGTACACTTTTTGAGAAAATGCCCTTCTTTAAGAAACTATAATTGAAAAACATCTAATATCACAGGTAAGAAAAAAAATCATAGATTTATGAAGCCCAGTGTATGCAACTAGCGCCCTCTAGTTTGAAACTTAAAAATTTCTACAAATTCTTATTTCTTGCTCATAAAAACATAATATTGCCCACTTTCAATTCGATTCATTAAACCGTTTTAAAATTATGGCTTATTTTCGAGAATAAACTTTTACTTTCAACACCCTCTGTATCTCTAGAACTAGTAACAATCCGAAAAAACTTATATGACTTAATCGGCTTAGTTTGATGTCTAGTATCTCCAGTTACTCTACGGACCATAAAAATAAAAATTTACTGGTCCGAACATTTTTTCTAGATCTCTTTCCTTTAATTGATATTAATTTTATGCGGGACTTTTTGGAGACCCAGTATATTTAATTAAACATGTTGGGTCTGTAAAAGTATCCCTATTGATTCTTACATACCTTCTCTGGCTTTTAGATGCCAATCGGTGCTTAAAAGTTGTTTGTTGAGTTGAACCTAAAATCATAAAATAATCACTGGGTAATAATTAGTAAAAGAGGAATAAAAAAAATTGAATTACCCCACCGGAAACTAATGGTTTCGACATTTTCAACCATCTACTTAAGTAAAAATCATATGGAAAACTTTCTTATTTTTATATTTGCGAAAAAAAGATTATTTTTTATGAAATGCTATACTGAAAAAATTATATTAAACTATTAAAACTTGAGGTAGCATGTACAAAGTTATCAGAAAATAAAAAAAATTCTGAATTAACTCAAATGAAAAGTACCTATAATTTTAATTTTAGAGCAAAATGGATTAAGGAAATATATTGCTTAAAATTTAAAACCATGGTTAAATTTAGGCTCTTGGCACATATTTACGTATGGCCTCAAGTTATTTGCATAAGCAAAACTTTTTGTTATTAATTTTACGAACAAAAAGTTGTTCTATATAAAAACTCCGCTTTCTGAGAAAATATTGATACTTAACATATTAAAACTTGAGGTGGGCCTGCACAAATTCTTCAGGAAATGAAAAAAAATCAAAATTTATCCAAGAAGTTTTATTAGTTTAACAATATTTTCTGTTGCCAATGCAAAGGACTTAAGACTATAGGTAAACATTTTTTTTAATAGCAGGCCACAAGTCTAAGCTTAAACATAGTTTTAAATTCCAAGCCACATTTTCTTATTGCATTATGCCTTAAAATTAAAATTATTAGTATTCTCTTGAGTTAATTTCAATTTTTTCATTTTCTGCCCACTTTGTACAATCATCTCACCTCAAGTTTTAATAGTTTAACATTATTTTTTTAGGAAACAACCATTTACAACAAACATTTTTTTTTCATGAAATTAATGTTAAGAAAGTTTTCCATTTAATTTTAAAGTAGAAACATTGTGTAATTGTTATATAAAAAGTAAAATTTATGCATAACGTGTAATATAATTGTGGTCTATAACTCCAATTTTAAGCACTTTTGCGGTTTCTACACCTACTCTAATATATTTATATATTTTTTAAACTTTATAAAATAATTACCTTCTTTATCCATTTCTTGTTCAAATTTTAATTTAACAGTGTTTTCATCTGTAAAAACAAATAATGTTAATATATTTAAGCCGAAACTAAAGTATAGGGTAAATATTAAATCTGACTAATCCAGATATTGATTTTTAAATGTTACATATACATTCAATACCATATTACGAAGAGCTTTAGAAAAGGTTTCTCGGTAACAAAGAAATAACAATGCGCTTACGCTACTCGTGCTGCTACGAATTTATTCCATCATAAAAAAAAATCATATAGCCTTCTCTTTGCTCTTCTACATTGACGTTTCAAAAAACTTTAATTGCAAAATTTTTAATTTTACTCTCTCTCCAAATTTCTATAGTTTTTGGGGGCACCCTGTACAACAAAATTAATTTAGAAAATATATGGATCCAAAAAAAACACCAAAATCTTTCGAATTTGGTATGTTTTTTAATTTCTGTATTTTGCGGCTAAAAGTTCTATGAATTTGAGTCACTTGTCAAAAAATGCAGTTTTATGTCATAAACAAATACTCCAAATATCATGTCATGATTTTAAAAACAACCTTACTTGGATTAAGGTGGGAGTATCAACATGCTTGCCAACCTATAACCTATTTCGCGTAGATTTATTTATGTTTTCTAGCTTTTATACAAAATTTAAAGAAAATCAGTATCGACTTGATATTCTATAGGTAATAATTGACATATTTAATAAATATCAAGGAATTTCATAACTTATTTTAGGAGAATTGTATAGCGAAAAATATTGGGTAAGATTTTTTTTAACATTATTATGTCATTGTCACTCATTGTTCTTTCACTATACAATTCTCCCAAAATTAGCAATGAAATAAATTGATATTTTTGTAATATATCAGATACTACATAAATAATGTACCGACGATATTGATTTTCTTTAAATGCTAGTTATTAAAATAGTAAACTCAAAAAATCAACGCGAAATAGGTTATAGGTTGGCAATAGATTGAATGACGTTGAGAATTCAACCTTAAATAAGTTATTAGTTTCTCGCAGCACAGGTCTGTACTAATTGCATTTTATATAATATTTCCAAACTTCTTTTGCCCCTGATAGCCGATCCAAAAAGGATATAAAAATAAATAGATTTTAATTTCTAAATTAAATAGCTAGTTTGTAAAAGTTTTTAGACTTACCACCTGTTGCCAAAATTTTTACACAATACCACTTTCCGTCTGGTGGCCATTTAGCTTCTGGTCCTTTTTGTAAAACTCTTAATCTTGACTGAGGGCATACAGACAAAATACCGTCTTCTAAAAACCTAACTAAGCTATACGCACCACCTATAACATAATTTTTCTTAATTAGTAGGTACATAATATATTATCTAACACCCACTTATATTAAAAAATATTTTTTTTTTACCTGCCATATTTTCAGTTTCACTGAACTAACATAAAATAAAGTGCGCGCACAATTCTCTGCTCTTTCTTCAGTAACTAAAAAAGAAATAAACTAAAACGTAATAAAAAAACATTGTCTTTATACATGCCCTTGACGACAAGTTTAATATAAGGACCTCTTAAGAACATTTCGTATTTGATCTCAGTTAAAACGTGTGTGTACGTAATGTGACGGTTGCATCCTAAGTTATTTAAAACAATATTTTAAATATTTTGGAAAGTAAGATTGACAATCTACTTATATTACTTATAATTGCTTTAATACTTATCCATTATCAACCCTTATTTTTTCAGCACATAGTGAATACGCGTCAAAATGAGACCTCATAAGATTCTTTAAAAGTAGGTATGCGTGTTACTGCATTATATTAAATAAAATCATAGTCGTTTCTGGTTTCGTAAAAGCCTTTGGCGGTGGAAAGAATACACATAATCGAAATACTATACAAAACATTATTAATACGCCAAATAATTTTTAAATCTAAAAAAAGCCATATTTTATAAAGAACATAATAATATTAATTCTGGTCCGTTAACAACGTTGTCGATGTTGCCACATCTATGCTTTTGTAGATACTGTCCATTATTAAAGAATGATTTTTAAAGCAATTAAATATGAATAAACTAACTTATATTTATAATAAATGGAAAAATGTATTTCTATATTTTTATACGTTCAGTCCGGTTTGTTTAATTCTATTTTAATTTAAGTTCAATTTAAATACAATAGGCATTATTTATTATTTGATGGGACAAATATACGTAAATTGGGGGTTTGGGTTTTTATCACGGCTCTTTTAAAAAAGTAGAATACCTACTAGGCTATAAAATGACACAATATAGCATGGCCACACACTGTTTTTTTTTTGTTTTTATAGGTTGCCATATGCTAATTTAAGTGGACCGCAAATTATTATTGTAACTGACTGCAACTACGTAGCGGTTTTTAAAATAGGCATTTTCAGGGCATCATGAACAATGAATGTTTTAAAAGTTTTGGGCAATATAAACTGTAATTGAGTACTTACCTACAACTTTTTGTTTTAAACTTTTAATTTAGTTTTGTAAAAACTGATACTGGTTCGAATACAAATGTTTCAGCTTTACTTATAAACAATTTAAATAACTATAAATTAGGGTTATGTATATGATAGAATAGAACAAATCCTAAATCCTAATATGAAAGATTTTTATTAGCAATGTTTAATTAGGGTAAATGCTTCTTGTAAGGTCAATTTTGAAGATTTTTGTTTTTAATAATAATAATATAATGATCATAATGAACAATTTAAGGATCATTTTTTTATTTTAAACTGACACTGTCTATAATAAAAACCACAAAGCTTTTTTGAATGGTTCTACAAACATTAAAATACCATTTCTCTGAAACAAAATTATTGCAAAACTTAATAAGTAAGTTATGTTGTAGGTATAATATTATAATCTATGTTTTTATCGAAATAGAATGGTGGTAGGTACCTGGTAAATTACTATTTTACTCTTAGGCAGTCGCTATCAGATTACATTTTACAAGTCCTCATAAGACCCCGTGAAATCATGGACCTCGCAACCATACTTAAACCCAAACATGAGGGTCCTCGCATCTATGAGCCAGATCATAGACCTCAGTTGATACCCTACTGACAGATGACATTTTTTTTTTCGAGTGTTCATAGTGTGTATGAGTACTTTTGGATTCAGGATAAAAAAATATCCGTGTTCTCTTTTTTGCATATTTTTAAAACCATTTTTAACCCTAGTCCTCATAAGAATATTAAACATGCAAAGACCTCGTAAGACCCCCTATCCGCGTATGTGTGTGTGTGTGTGTGTGTGTTTCTCTCTCAATATATAACCTCTGAACACTCACTCCCATGCACACAGATGCAATTAATGTTAAAATAGAAGTTATAATAAACAAGAGAGTACGTGTTTGTGAGATTGTTTAAAACATACCAGAGAAATAGTGGTTTTCTGGTGTTCCATTTGGAATGTGTCATTGAGTTCTTCACTCAAATAATCATTAGGACTAGGTTCTCCTGAACATGAAACAACTTTTCCACTATTTTCTTTATTATTTGAGAAGGGCCTCCAAGTTCTTTTGGCAGCAGGCGTTGACCGAGGTGTGGACCTATACTCCTTTTCAAAATCAGTAAACTAGAATATTCAAACGTAGTTAGAAAATAACTTTTTTTTAGATATTCATAGGGTATTAAAAAAAAATCATTATTGATTTTCTCTCACCACATCCTCTTGAAATTCAGTAGAGCCTTCATATAATTCTATATCTGAATTTTCCTTATCAAATAATATATTGTTTTCCTCGTTGTTTTCCTAAAAAAATATTTTATGTTATACGAGTACATCAATAATTTTTCTTGGCATTTACTTAATATGTGATGATTGGTTAATACCTTACGTATCTACTTTGTGCAAATTTAAAATTAAACCTATTGCCGAATGAAAAATAACTAGGTAGGTAGGTAGGTACTTACTGAATTTTCGAAAATAAATTCAATTGCTGAGTTTGTCCCCTCTAGAACTGAACAAAAATCATCCGAATCAAATTTATTAGAATGTCCCTCCACTGTGAGAGAATCCATTGTAGCCAGAACTAAATTGTCCAATTCATCATAAGGTTTACTCTCAGGTGGTGGTAAGCCCCCGCCTGTTTTTAAAGCCTCCTGTCTCATCTGGGATTTTTTTTTCCTTACATTTTGTTTTTTATTATCATAGCACCTTTTCAGCTGTTCTGTTGACCTGTTGTTGAGGTCAGTGGATGTAGCATTATATTCCCTTGTGATTTTTTCCCAGGCCTCGTTTTTTTCACTATTTATCACACCATTTGTTTGTTTGTTTTCTAAAATGCTCTTATACTTTATCGCTATATTAAACAGATGGGACACCTCTCGCTGGCTGAAATTTAGCCCTCTTTTTCGTTTTTTTTCACTTGACATTGCGAAAGCGACAAAATTCAAATTCAAATAGGTATAACAAAATATTAAGAAATATTTCAATTTTACGGCACAACAAATAATAATTTTTAAGGTTATCCTGGGTAAAATGTCTTTTGATTCCAGATTCCAACACAAAAAAACAGAAATCCCTAGATCCGTGCGACGTTGCCACATGGTTGCAACAGTAAAGAGCCATTTAGTTAAAGTTCCGAAAGAATGACGCCGTGCAAGTCATTTCAAATTAATGATCCGTTAAAATTTAAAGGTCATTTTGTTAATGGTCCTTTAAAAAAAAGTCGGTGCAAGTGGCTGTTAATTATTTTCGCGGATATTATATCACCTTCTAAACATTTTTATGGCTCAAAACTCAAACGGACTGCGCGCATTCTGGTGGGTGCCAGCAGTGATCTGTTTTATGGTCTGCAAAATGGCAGATGTTTTCGGGGAAAACGCAAATAGCGTTCCCTATACTGGATTGTGATGCACTTCGTAGTTTATTTTGTTGTCTACCTTTCGATTATTACCAGTGTAACTATCTTTTATATTGGAGTTGGTTCCGCTGGGATGGCGCTACGGTGTATTGATAGCCGCCTTGATTCTGCAAGGAGGCTTTTAGTACATTTTTCGGTCGTTCTTGGAATTGCTTGGGTTATGGATGCCCGTCGAGTCCTAACAAGGACGAAACGGCCGTCGTGGTCTACCCGCCCCAGGGTATCCATTAAACTTGGATTCCTGTGTATTCCAATATAAGAAATAGTTACACACTTGTCCGATATGCCACAATATTTTCTTTCTTTTAATTATTTTCGCGGACATTATATCATCTTCTATAAATTTTATATGTTCTCATTATTTTTATACGAGATAAGAAAGAAAAAAAACCTCAATATCGAAATTCTTTTTAATATTTATATTTATTTATTAGATTTAAATTACACTTGTAACAATTTATTGCAGTTTAACATATAACCAGAGGAACGCCTAATATGTATTACAATACCCCAATCTGTTGTAGGTATGAATGCACAATTGCACAATAACACAAAAATGTAAGAAACAAGTGCTAGCCCCAAACAGTTAAAATCACAAATATAGCACTCTAAGTCTATTCATAGGAATTATTCAGGAATAGAAAGGAAAAAATTAATAGAACTGTGTAATGAGCTAAAACGTGTTATTGTGTGAACAAGTGATTTATAAACACACACATACTAAATTATTCTCATTCCAAAATTCTCGTAGCAGGAAGAATGTATAAAATAGACTAGGATTTCTTGTAGTTGCTATTAGGTACTTTTCTTTTGCTTCTTTTTAACAGCATAGCAAAGTGAAAATCTTTGCCTTGTTAAGTTATTAAAGGAACATTTGCGAACAAATCGCATAATCGTATAAGAAATATAGATGGGAATACTTAACCTCAGCCAGGGAGAAGGAAACATCTTTGCTGAGCTGATTTAAATTGGTAAAAGAGACGCTGAACTTAGCAGTGCAGCTATTTAAAAGCGACTAGAAGGAACTCAGTTATTGTAAATTGGGGATGTTTAATATTTTGGAATTCTAGGTTTTATGTACTTGTGTATTATGTTTTCCTGATCAAGAAATTGGGCTTGAAAATGACATTTACACGTACCCAAGTTTTTGACATATTGTTTAATGTTATCAGCTTATAATCTGCTTGAGGTTAGGTACACGATAACATAGAAGATTGCTGTTTTGTTTGTTTATTTTTTCGATTTGATAAGGTAAGATTAATTGATTTGTTCTCTTGCTTTTCGAACTAAAAACACGGCGGCGAATCATTTTTAAATAAATTTTAAAAATAAAACATTAGAAACGATTTTCTAACCTTAAAATCTGATATATTGGCCGCTACTAAAGACACCAGAAATCATTAGGTTTTTCCCCGACTTGGTTAAAAAAATAGAACAAGTTCCACTTTTGTGGCAATAACTTGGGACAAATTTTAGATGTTTACACGTGAAAATAAATTGAAGGTCAACTATTTCAATTTCTTGATCAAGAACTTTGCCCGTGAGATACGGGCTTAAAATATGTGCCCCCCCCCCCCCCCTTCCAACATTAAGCGTTTAGTAAGAAATTTTAAATTTTAAAGCCCGGACCTGTCTATTTTGCCATTTGCTAAATGTGAATTTTGAGTGCGCATGCCCATTCTTGTACGGCTTTATTTGCATGCGCAAGGCCCTAAATTTGCCACTTCCGTGGTTCTTGTGTGCTGATCTAAATTAAATATCTTTGGTTGAATACGGCTGAATTACATATTATACAGGCTGACAATTTAAAAACTTGAAATGGCCATATCTTAGGAACGAAAAACTGAAGAAAAAAACGCAAAAAACAGTTTCTATAAAACGAAGGGGGAACAAAAACAAGCGTATTATCCCACCCTTATCTGCAACCCCTTGGATAGGGTGAGATACACCCCTAAAGTCTTAAATAGAAAGGGGGGGTCGAGTGATACATCATTTTAAAGCTTTTGAAAAATGCTTTCCAATGGTACCATAGAAAGCTACATTTCAGGAAATTCTTCTCTGTTTATTAAGGAAAACAATAAATGAAAACAAAATTTTGAAATTTTTTATTATTATTTAATTAAATGTTCAAAATGATTGCTACCAATATCCTGGCATATTAAGAGATATCTCTTAAGAAGTCTAAACATTTTAAGCCTACGTATTTTGTTTTGGTTTATTTGCAATGGTTTTTTTGTCGAAAAAAAAAATTGTTTATAAATTTCGCATTTTATAATCACAGAATTTACTTTAAAAGTAACTTGTACTAGTGTTTTTATTTTAAGAACAGTTGACTTTCGGTTCAGTTTAAACGAAAAGCAGCACTTCTTATCTTTAACAATGGTGTACAGCACAGCTGAACGTGTAGAAATTATTTTCATTTATGGTTCCCAGGATCAATGTTTCTTAAGGACAGCTCAACGTTTTAACGAAAGGCATTCAGGTCAAAATGTAAGCCCGGAGTATGTTCGCCAACTAGTAGCCAAATTTAAAGAAACTGGTTCTGTCGCGAATAAAAATAGAAATCAACCGAGACTAGCCGACGAAGCAGCGCAAATTGAAATTCTGGGGCAGTTTGCAATGAATTCAACTTTATCAACTCGTCAAGCAGCTGTAGCAACTGGATTATCTCGTGAATCAATAAGAAAGGTACCGTCAAATGGGGTGAAATTGTTAGCTTTTTTGATTAATATGTAAATTACAAGAAAAGTACACCTAGTTTTGCGCCAAAAAAAATATAATGTATTTGCACTATGCCGAATGAAGACCTCCAGGCTTAAAACAAACTTTAAAAATTGTTTTTTTTGCTAGAAAATAAATAATAACCTCATTATCAAAGTTATGCTCAAATTGGGGTGACTTTGATAGGCACTGTTTTTTTACATTACAACGAATGCTTTGGATCTAAGAGTTATCAATGTAACACTTTTTCGCTCACTATTAATATATTTTTTTTTATCAATTTTATGTGCGCTTGGGGTGACTTTGAAAATCCATAAGTTTACAGAGATTATCAAAGTCACCCCTTATCACTCAGCATAAGAATTAAATTTTAATGAACTATCCTCGCAAAAGTGAAAATTAGACTTTAGTTATGATGTCAAAAGAAAACTTTATTTCATATATAAATTATAGAACTTAAATTAACACATTTTTACACAAATTTAACGTTCAAAAACATCAACAGATTCATATATAAATTACTATCAATCTTACCCCGAAAGTGTTATCAAAGTGACCCCCCCCGCATGATATATTAACTAATAGTTTTCAACCAAGCAAATTTGGCGCCGAATTTTACATGAAATGAGGTTAAGTAGAAACCACCTCATCGTAAATAACCGATTTTTTAATAAAATTGCTAAAAACTGATGAAATAAATTATAATTTTAGACCGTGTCAATTTAACGCTAATTTGCAGTATTATTATAGGATATTTACAAAAATATTATAACAAACACTTACCGGCAGGCTAACAGGACACAACAATGGCGAAACTTCACTCTTTCGACTGAGCATGGCGCGGATGTCCGCGGATTATAATTGCGGGATATTTAAATTTATTTAACAAAATATTACCTGTTATCAAAGTCTCCCCATAAAATCAATTTTAGCCCATTTGACGGTACTAAATAAAAATTAAATTTCTGACATTCAACCAATCTAAATTTTTCAACATAAAATTATTTTTTGTATATTTGTCACAATTTAAAATAATTCGCATTGCCTTATTTTGTAAAATTTGTAATTCATCAAAATTTCCTCACCAGCACAATATAAAATGGAAGAACAATAAAGAAAATGTGGTAATATAATAGTATTAAATACAGTTTTTTTAGAAAACAAAATTTAATTAGAACTGATTCTTTTAAAATAACCTACTTTTCCGGCAGTCTTCGATATTTATAATACTTTCAAAATAATTAAAAAATTTTAATTTTGAACCAATGATTATCCCTAAATATTTAAAACTATTTACTAATTCCAATTTTCACCATCAACTACAACATTTATATTTTGACAATTTAAACTATTACCCAAAACCATATATTTAGTTTTAGAAATATTTAATTTTAATTTATTTACTTTTAGCCAATTTAATAATATATTTATCTCAGAATTTAGAGAAATTAGACCATCAAAAATATTTAAAATATTAATGTAAATTAAGGTGTCATCAACATTTGTAACTTACACATTTTTAAAACTAGAGGCATATCGTTGATGTATAAAATAAATAATATTGGACCTAGTATACTTCCTTGAGGAACTTCTATATTATTTATTTTTTTATTTGAATATGTTTTTGATATTTTTGTTTTGTGTGACTTTGCTACACGCTGAGTTACTAATAGTTTAGGGTTGCCAAAAGTGCAGCAAAATTTGCCTAGCTAAGCTAAAAAAAGGGGTGAGTCCGGGCGCCACTGGCTTAGGGCAGTTAAGCCAGAATACTTACAGGTAATCGTAAACCCTAAACTACAAATCGCAAGTAGAAAATAAAAGAAGATGATACTCTACACACGCATTTTTATTTTCAAAAGGAAATAAATTTATTATGCAACAAACGGAGTGGTTTCTTATATGATTAATATACCGATATATTATGCGTGGTAAAGTTAATAACTAAGTCACATATTTTCCTGATTAAATTTCAAGCGATAATTAATCAATCACTATCAATGCTCTATTTTACAAAAGTTAAAATTTAGTAAACGCAAAAGTGGGTACTCGACGTGATCACGTAAAGCTTACAAAAATAAATTCACTTCTACTCAATTTAAACCACAAATTTAAATGTAACTGTTATAGAGAAACATCTCCTTATTCCATTAAAACGCAATAACATAAATACGCAAAAATTAAATTAATCTCAAATTATATACGGTAAGTTCAGCTGATCGTAAAAAATAATCAATTTTGGTTAGTAATATTTAAATAATGGCTTATCTGATTGAGCTGGTAGGTAGCGTGGCGGTCCAAAGTTCAACCAAGTCTCGTAGCACAATGCGGTCTCATAGACGGTACCAAATTGCAACTCCAAAGGCTACTAGTCCCTTGTAGATAGATAGCAGCATAGAAACAGGAAAGCCTCTATAAGAATGGCTGACACATAGACCCCCAAAATAGAAGCCCTAAATAGATTACAACAAATAATCAATAATAACCCAGAGGTAAAAGAATTAAATGACTTACGTAGATGTAGGTTGGCTTCAGGTGGATCAGTTTTAGAAAATGGCGATCACGGGTTCACTGGAAAATCCGAAAACTTCGAATAAAGTTGTGCATACCAATGCCGAATGTCTATCAAACGAACTACACAACTTTCTCACTTAATTTTTGATACTTTTAAAAGAAATCCCAAATCTGGAGGCTAACACAATGCCCGTTTAAAAGGTAAATTAAGCAGTCGAACCCACGGTGATCGATTTTAACCAATGGCTACACACCAAGTATCCTAACGTACCACGTACGCCTTCCAAGTCGGCTTGCCTAAGTCACATGATCGGTTACCAAAACCGGGAAGATAATAATTCAAAATTCAAATGGAAGATACTATTTAATAATCAACGATAGTCTCAAGCTTTTAAAGACACCAACTAACACAAATTCCCAAGTTCCTAAATTACAAAATTTCCAATTTTTCGAACCACCCAATTGTTTTAATTTAGTTAATTAGTAAAATTATGTTTCTGCGCATTTAACAATGTAGTACCTACATTTAATCATGATGTCCTCAGCATCTAGGGTATTTATAATTTTACAGCAGGTATCTAGCAAAATATTACCAAAATCAATATATTTTCATACAATTCTCTATAGAATTCTGTATTTTGCAGGTACGACCAGAAGTATAGTATACTTAATGAAATCTGCGAATTTTACTAAATCGCAACTATACAGCAGTTATCCTTTTTTCCCACAAAACTTAGATTAATACTTCTACCAATAGGTACCACTATCAGTACTATATTTATATTTTATCACCATATCCTTTTTTTGTACCAAAAGGACGTTTTCGCGATTCAGTAAACTATGCACCGCGCGCGATAATGTTGTTTATTTATTTACCATCAAAATAGACGATGCGAAATTAAAATACCCGTGTTAAAATTTTAATGTTTTAAAAAGAAAAATAACAGTTTTAAGTAAAATAAAGTTTCCCATTTCCTTTAGTGAAATATGCCCACCCAATTAATAGGATATACCCGACGGAGATTTTTAACAGGTACACTCTTTTGTTTAATCTAACATTTCCTAATATTAAAATCCCAAAATCTAATTAAATCATCCAAACTAAAATAAAACGTAATAAATTCCCCCCTCACTTTTAAAGGATTTCCTAGAAATTCTTTTGCATTTAGCCCAGATCAAAATCTGAGGTTGTGTCTGGCTTTAAATCCTTAACATTCCAAATACCTCTCTTATTTCCTGTCCTATCAGCTAATTCATAAGTCCATGGAGAAACTCTCCGTGTAATAATAAATGGTCCTATGAACTTAGGTGCTAATTTAGCATTATAGTACTGAGCTGCATCAGACAAAACAAAATTTCTACGATATACTTCTTGCCCAACAACATATTGAACATTTCGACGACGAAGATTATATCGAGAAGAACTCTTTTTATAAGCTGCTGTTAATCTAGCCTTAACATCGTCATATAACTTTTGAAGAGCAGAAGCCCTATTTGTTAATTTTTCAGTATCCCTTACGACCGTTATATCCCTATCAACATTTTCCTGGTAAGAACTATGATCTCCAAATAAACACATTTCTCGTCCGAAGTTAATAAAGTATGGTGACTGTCCAGTAACCTCATGTTTAGAAGATCTTACTGCAACCGCAACCTTTTGAAGAACAGAACACCACTTCCGCTGATTGTCTTCGACAAAAGACGAAATCATGGTCTTCATGACTCTATTAACTCTTTCCGTAGGGTTAGCTTGGGGATGATACAAAGCTGTATACCTAATCTTTACGTTGTAAGAAGACATTAAATTAACAAATTCCTTACTTCTAAATTGAACTCCGTTGTCAACAATAATTGACGATGGAACACCAAAGAGGGTAAAAACATTATCGTCCAATGCTTTTGTGACACTAGAAGCAGTCGCATTTCGAAGGGGTATAAAGAAAGGAAATTTAGAAAAATAATCACAAACTACAAATATAAATCTATAACCTCGAGATGAAATTGGCAATGGTCCAACCAAATCCGCACTAATAAGTTCCCAAGGTTTGGTTACATATGGTCGACTTACCATAAAGCCGGCAGGAGCTTTTTGTTCAGGTTTATGACGAGAACATATCTGACAGTTTTTAATGTAACGCGCTACGTCCGCTCGCATTTTTGGCCAATAGTAACGGTTAGCTAGTTTATTAAAAGTCTTAAATGTACCTAAATGACCAGATGTCTCAACGTCATGGTACTGAGAAATTAACTGAGATCGTTCAGACTTTGGAACAACTCTCTTCCACTGACTTATATCTGAATCAACTAAATCCGGATATTTTAATTCAACCTGTTTATAGAGGGCATTGCCATCTACTCGCCATTGTGCATATTTTCGGGGATTCTCTAGAACTCTCTTTATTTGGGTTTTAAACCAGGAATCTTTAATATCTTCGTCAGCTTTTAACGAATCCAAAACGGGTACTGATCTTGACAGACAATCTGGAACATGGTGGTCTTTACCTTTGCGATGTATTATTTCGAAATCATATTGTTGTAAGGATACTGCCCAACGTGCTAATCTGCCACGAGGATCTTTTAAGTTGCTTAGCCACAGTAATGAGTGGTGGTCCGTAATAACCGTAAATTTGGTACCCTCTAAATATTGGCGTAAACGATCACATGCCCAAAGAACAGCTAAGCATTCTCTTTCTGTAACCGTAAAGTTTCTCTCTAGCCTAGTTAATGATCGACTGATATACGCTACAACCTTTTCACCGTCAGGGTGTGGCTGTGAAAGTACTGCGCCTATCCCAAATCCAGAAGCATCACACTGAACTACAAATGGAAGTTCATAGTTAGGACAGCTCAAAACTGGAGCATGTACTAATTTCTCTTTAAGCGTACAAAAGGAATTTTCACATTCATTGCTCCAAACAAACTTGTGGCCCTTTTTTAATAAATTTGTTATTGGTGCAACAACCGTAGAATAATTTTCGATAAATCGGCGATACCAACCTGTCATTCCTATAATTCGCCGAACGTCACTTACATTCTTAGGACGAGGTAGATCTAATACAGCTTTAACTTTATCAACGTCTGTTTGTAAACCATATTGATTTATGACGTAACCGAGAAATCTTAGTTCGGATTTGCAAAATAAACATTTCTCACGACTAACAGTTAGGCCTGCCGTTTTAATTCTTTTAAAAACTTCACCCAGGATAGATAAGTGCTTGTCAAAAGAGTCAGATATAATGACAACGTCATCCAAATACACAAATACGTTTGGCTCAAGGTCACTTCCAATGACTTTATCTATCAGCCGTTGCCACGTAGCCGGCGAATTTGACAACCCGAATGGCATTCTCTTAAATTGAAATAAACCTCTATTAGGAACAGTAAAAGCAGTATATTTTTTTGAATTTTCTTCCATTTCAATTTGCCAAAAAGCTGATTTAATATCTATGGTGGACAAATATCGTGCGTTTCTTAGTTTATCAAGGATCGTAGTAATTCTAGGCAGCGGATAAGCATCTTTGTCACTGGCTCGATTCAACATTCTATAATCTACGCAAAATCTGTACGATTTTTTATCTTGCTTTAGTACTAGTATGATAGGGGAAGCCCATGGGCTATCTGAAGGTTCGACAATACCATCTCGCAACATTTTGTCAAGTTCTTCATCTATAGATTTTTGAACTACTGGTGATACCGGGTAATATTTTTGTTTAATTGGAGAGGCCGTAGTAATAATTTTATGCTGTACCAAATTCGTGCATCCTATCTCATCGCGCATGTCCAAAAAAACACCGGTTGAAAATTTTTCCAAAATTTGTTCTTGATCTTTAGTAAGCTGTGCCAAAGTCCCGTTATCAGAATTAAATGTGCAAATATCGTCTTTTGTAAAAGTCCATTTATCATTGCGCAAGTCTGGAATTATACCTATACGTCGCCAAAAATCAGCGCCAAGAATTAGGACATGTGGTAAAGTAGGAATAACGAGGATATCAATTATAAACGTTTTTGATTCTAAAGTAATTGGTAACGTTACTGTTCCCAGTACATCACAACTATCTCCGTTTGCCACGGTGCAAGTTTTAATTTTCCCAGAATTCAAAGTTACATTTAACGATCTAAGCCGTTCCCAGCCAGGTTTACCTAATATTGTGCTCGATGCACCACTATCTAACAATCCTAAAAATTCAATGCCTAAAATAGAGATTTGGAGGTAAGGTCTCAGATCTCCAACTGAATGTGAAAGAACATAATCTAATATTAATTTATTTTGAAAATCTGCGGTCGATTTAGATTTAGAGACAGTAAGACGACCTGCTAACGTCTCAGACTCTCGTTTCCCGAATTCGGATTACAAGTAGGGCAAGTACGAACAGTATAGATTGGCTTATTACATTTGTAACATCGGCGACGATGTGGTTGATCGCACTGAACAGCTTTATGCCCAAGTTTATTACAGTTATAACATTTTAGAGATTGTCCGTTTTTAACCTCATCAAATACGTTAAGACTCTCTTTACATTCCGTATGAACGTACGCTAAATCTGGTTCCAGTAAGCGATCTACTCTTCGAGACGGAGGAGGTTTAAATTGTTCTACAGAAACTTTGCGTGCTTCTAATCGTTGGCCTAATTCTAGCAAATGATCAACAGACTGAATTTCCGTTAACGCTAATTGTGTTTGATAAAAGGGAGTAATATTGTTAAGTAAAATTTTCAGTCTTGTGGCTTGTGAAACCTTGACTGTTAACCTACTAAATAAGTTGTCCATTACCGCCAGATAAATACCTAATGATTCATTTGGTCCCATTGTTCTGTTTTTAATTTCTGAAAAAAGTTTGTCATTATAATCAGGTGGTTGAAATTGTTTTCTTAGTAAGGTTACTAAAGATGGCCAATCATGTGCTTTCCTACGCGCCGACAAATACCAAGTATAAGCTCGACCTTGAAACAAATCAACTCCAGAATTGTAAAGTTCATTATTTGTTACATTTCGTGCTGTCTGTAATTCTTCTACACGTTCCAGAAAACTACTAAGTGACATGGAATTGTCGTCTCCCGCAAACTTAAGGTTCCACTGCGATACCGGTACTGATTTGCGTAAGGTAGAGGGAGTCGCAAAAACAGTGCTATTTACAGGTAAATCAATTTCAGATTCTGATTCGGAACTACTACTTCCGCTACTTATTTCTACCAAAGAAATGCCTGCAGTCAAATTAAGTTGTTCGCGTTTGTGCTTTCTAACCTTTGATTGAAGTAACGTTCTATAATTCAAAATATCAACAAGTACTCCGGATTTAAGCTTCTTTTCGTCAGATGTTTCAGGTAAACAGCGATTTATACGCCCTATAACGTGAGCTATTAATGATAATAAACGCTTATGCGCCGACTCGTCGGTGGGTTCAAATGAATCCAAAATACCTTTAATCTCAAGTAGTTTTTCAGATATTTTTGTGTGATCAGTATCAAAATCGTACGGATAGTCCGGATAATCGATAGAATCACCATTTCTTTCTAGTTTAAGCAAACTGCGTAGGGATTTCCTCATTACGTTTACGTCATCTTGATCCGTTATGCCGCGTATGGCCAGTTCATATGCAATTTCATCCTTATGTAGTCGATTTACTTCATAACAAAGTGGAGGTGCCCTTTTAAAAATTGATAAATTCTAGTATAGAAAATCGATAAATACAAAACGCTTGCAATTATTTTTCCTTTTCTAAAAAGATACAGAACCTTAAATTCATTACCACTTAATTTTCAAGGTTAATCAAAACTATGTATTATCCTTCGAAATGCTTCAGCTCAGTGCTAAACAAGAATCCTAAATAAAGACAAAAACAAGAAAATAACTACCCAAAACGTGAAGATAAGTTTTGGTTCAACTTAAAACAATTATGAAATAATTTTACACAATTCTCCTACGCCACTGGTAATTAAACTTACGACCCAAGGATCATAATTAGCAAAACAAATTAAAATCAACGAAAACTTTTCAACGTTGCAAAAAAAAAAAACATGCCCTGTTACGCCACTGATTTAAATCTGTTTCGAAGGAAAAAAAAATTTTAAAGCAAAATAAATAACCAACTATTGTCGTCAGTCAGCAACGTCTATGCAAAATACTTTATTCCCGCTGTGCTATATAAAAAAAATTGTACGCCACTGAATCAAATATGGAAAAAAAAATATTAATTTTGCATAAAGAATACGCTAACATTGACCGTATTATAAATAAAATATAAAAGAACGGTCCCAAAAGTAATCAAAATAATCTGTAAATTGAAATATTAATTGCACGTCACTGTGCCAAAATAATAATCAAAACTTAGGTACCTATAGTTAATTAAAGTTGTTAGTAAAATCAAGTAATTATGTTTGCTGAACTTGCCGCAAAAAAAATAATATCACCAAAAAAAAATATTTTGACAGCTCTAAAATTATTGAGCTGGGCCCCACATGTTTGCTCAGTCAAACCGGGCGCCAAATTTGCTACACGCTGAGTTACTAATAGTTTAGGGTTGCCAAAAGTGCAGCAAAATTTGCCTAGCTAAGCTAAAAAAAGGGGTGAGTCCGGGCGCCACTGGCTTAGGGCAGTTAAGCCAGAATACTTACAGGTAATCGTAAACCCTAAACTACAAATCGCAAGTAGAAAATAAAAGAAGATGATACTCTACACACGCATTTTTATTTTCAAAAGGAAATAAATTTATTATGCAACAAACGGAGTGGTTTCTTATATGATTAATATACCGATATATTATGCGTGGTAAAGTTAATAACTAAGTCACATATTTTCCTGATTAAATTTCAAGCGATAATTAATCAATCACTATCAATGCTCTATTTTACAAAAGTTAAAATTTAGTAAACGCAAAAGTGGGTACTCGACGTGATCACGTAAAGCTTACAAAAATAAATTCACTTCTACTCAATTTAAACCACAAATTTAAATGTAACTGTTATAGAGAAACATCTCCTTATTCCATTAAAACGCAATAACATAAATACGCAAAAATTAAATTAATCTCAAATTATATACGGTAAGTTCAGCTGATCGTAAAAAATAATCAATTTTGGTTAGTAATATTTAAATAATGGCTTATCTGATTGAGCTGGTAGGTAGCGTGGCGGTCCAAAGTTCAACCAAGTCTCGTAGCACAATGCGGTCTCATAGACGGTACCAAATTGCAACTCCAAAGGCTACTAGTCCCTTGTAGATAGATAGCAGCATAGAAACAGGAAAGCCTCTATAAGAATGGCTGACACATAGACCCCCAAAATAGAAGCCCTAAATAGATTACAACAAATAATCAATAATAACCCAGAGGTAAAAGAATTAAATGACTTACGTAGATGTAGGTTGGCTTCAGGTGGATCAGTTTTAGAAAATGGCGATCACGGGTTCACTGGAAAATCCGAAAACTTCGAATAAAGTTGTGCATACCAATGCCGAATGTCTATCAAACGAACTACACAACTTTCTCACTTAATTTTTGATACTTTTAAAAGAAATCCCAAATCTGGAGGCTAACACAATGCCCGTTTAAAAGGTAAATTAAGCAGTCGAACCCACGGTGATCGATTTTAACCAATGGCTACACACCAAGTATCCTAACGTACCACGTACGCCTTCCAAGTCGGCTTGCCTAAGTCACATGATCGGTTACCAAAACCGGGAAGATAATAATTCAAAATTCAAATGGAAGATACTATTTAATAATCAACGATAGTCTCAAGCTTTTAAAGACACCAACTAACACAAATTCCCAAGTTCCTAAATTACAAAATTTCCAATTTTTCGAACCACCCAATTGTTTTAATTTAGTTAATTAGTAAAATTATGTTTCTGCGCATTTAACAATGTAGTACCTACATTTAATCATGATGTCCTCAGCATCTAGGGTATTTATAATTTTACAGCAGGTATCTAGCAAAATATTACCAAAATCAATATATTTTCATACAATTCTCTATAGAATTCTGTATTTTGCAGGTACGACCAGAAGTATAGTATACTTAATGAAATCTGCGAATTTTACTAAATCGCAACTATACAGCAGTTATCCTTTTTTCCCACAAAACTTAGATTAATACTTCTACCAATAGGTACCACTATCAGTACTATATTTATATTTTATCACCATATCCTTTTTTTGTACCAAAAGGACGTTTTCGCGATTCAGTAAACTATGCACCGCGCGCGATAATGTTGTTTATTTATTTACCATCAAAATAGACGATGCGAAATTAAAATACCCGTGTTAAAATTTTAATGTTTTAAAAAGAAAAATAATAGTTTTAAGTAAAATAAAGTTTCCCATTTCCTTTAGTGAAATATGCCCACCCAATTAATAGGATATACCCGACGGAGATTTTTAACAGGTACACTCTTTTGTTTAATCTAACATTTCCTAATATTAAAATCCCAAAATCTAATTAAATCATCCAAACTAAAATAAAACGTAATAACTTGTCACTTAAATAATTTTTAAACCATTTATAAACGTTTCCGCGAATTCCATACTGATACAATTTACTCAATAATCTAGCCATGTCAATGGTTTCGAATGCCCGCTTAAAATCCAAAAATACAGCTATAACATTTTTTCCTTGATCAATGGTTCTCTTCCACACTCAATCACACATTGAATGGCTGTCTCTATCGAGTACCCTTTTCGAAAACCAGCTTAAACGGAAACTAAAATTTTGTCGGCGTCAATGAATTCTAATCTAATTAACGGCCCCCGATGGGGTTCAGCGCGATAAGTTAAAACTCGTCGAGTATTTTTTCATGATTTTAAGCTGTTCTTGTCTATTTGGTTATCGAAACAAAAATAATAGTACAATCAGCCGCTCGACTTTTATATAAAATAATTGTTTATAATGAAATGACGTCAGTGTCGATCGGTTTGTATACAAATGTTGTCTATGCGGCGTCTTTTTAATTGTTTTTAGGAAAGTCTTGTGACACTTTAAAAATATATTTATTGTTAGAGATATATTTTCAATATAGATTTGAATAGAATGAGCATAATGAATAAAAATGTGGCAATTGCTTTTTCTTACAAAATCGAAGTAATTTCTTGAAAGCCAATGAATAAAAGCTAAAGTAATTATTGCAGGAATTGTTTCTAGTCAATGCTTTTTCTTAAAAAATAGGAGCAATCGCTACCGTTTGCTTTAAATGTGATGAATAAATAAAGGAATTGCTTTTTCTATTGTATCGATTGCTTTCAACTTTTTAAGGTAGGTCGACCTTATGGCTGAATATATTTAAGAACGTCCGTAAAAGAAAAATCTACAGTATACGTAAAAATTGCGGATATGATGATTTCAGAAAGTTATATCCATTTGACTGCGAAAATGTTAAGGGGTTGGCAAATTATTTTTTGACTGATACTGGTAAATGGCGACGGGGTGCACTGTCGCCTTTAAATAAGATTAAAGTCTTTCTGCGGAAATGTCGGATCCGGGCTTTCAAAATTCTGTAGGTGAAGAACTCGGTGTTCACCCAACTACTGTCTGTAAGACTGACACTTCTGTAATGGATGGCCAATATTTTTATTAAATTTCCTACAAGTGCTGAAGCTGTTGTGGAAGCTAAACGGTTATGGTTAGAAAGATTTATTTATGTTCCTTTAATTTGTGAACGAATATCAATTGTTTCTCTTTAATTTCTTCACTTCATCCCTACTAGCACTTTCCTCATTTTCACTGAAATCTGCCATATCAAAAAATATAAGTTTCCTATTTTCCACAATAACAGAACAGATTACTATTGTACTAAATAAATAGACCAACGTTGTTGTATTTACGTCAACTCTTTTGCAAATTAGGCACCAAACTGAACATGAAATCTATAATCTGAACAAGTGGAAAAGCCACGTCTGAACTTGTGTTCAACACGCATTTGCTACAGAGGTGTAAAAAAAACAGCAATTGCTTCAAAATTTTATTCATATCAAGCAATCGCTTTCACTTATGGCATTTGCTAGTCAAGCGATTGCTTTAACTAAAAAGTAATGGCTTCCAGTAATTGCTTAATTTTTATTTATTAGGCTCATTTTCAGTGCTGATGTGATAAATACGGTTGTTGTGAAAAGGCCTATTACTAGTCACAGCTAGGACATTTACAATATCATTTTTTTATAATTTAAAATCAGCTGTTTAGCTTTTTATATTACGACATGCGTTAGTGATTTCGTGAAGACTTAATTAGAATGCATATAATATTAATAGTTTTGCTATATACGTGATTTTCAATAAATATATATTTCAATAGATATTTTCCTATTGTTCCATCATTTAAAATTCCTCATCAGGGTTATGTATGAATAAGCTGCCTGCATGGTCTAAAAAATATTTAAAAAAGTTATAAATTGACAGACAAAACCTGATTAAACCTAATCAGAAACACAAAAATTACCCAAAACCATCTGTAATTGTAATATTTTTTTTTAATTTGAGAGATATTAATTAAAAATATGATTTGAATTTAGAAGTTTAAAGTTATTTGAATAGTACGAATTATAGTAAAAATGAATGCCTTTGTTATTTTAAATTATAAAATAAGCAGTGCAAAACAAATATTTCAATTTTATATAATTTTTATGTTAAAGTTATTAAATATTTTATGCACAAAGACGTTTCGATCTAGTAATTATTTAAAGTGTAATATGGCAAAATAAGTAGTACGGCTTCGTTTCGCGACGTAATCTACATGAGATTTATCTGACATTTATGAATATTGTTTTCTAAAGATAAAATGTTACATTGTTTTTTGTTACACCAATTAATAAAGTTACTAATGATTTGGTCATCTAAACGCCATAACACTTACTCATATCTTTCCAAATTTAAAATATTCTTATGAGAGGTAATGAGTTAGTCAGGGATGAAGATATGCTTTTCCTCCATATTCAATTTTTCTTGTCGATTTATTGATAGTAATGAAAGTATGAAAAATACATTCTAGGCTAGATTTTTGTCACTTAAGAGAAAATCGTTTTTTCATTGAGGGTATATTCTCGCCAAAAGATACATTTTCGAAAATGATCGTTAAAAAACTTACAAAATTGTTATATTGTAAAAACTATTAGATAAACTAAAAATACACCAAAATTGGTTAAATATTTTAAAGAAGGCAAATCAATAACACGACATTTTATTATGTAAATTTCTATGCAGCAAGTATTGTATAGTAATCGCAATAGTAATAATTGTTTCGCGTTGCACACGGTGGACTTTCTGAAACAAAAAATGATAAATATTACCTTTAAAGCTATTTCCAAGGTAAAAGGTCTGAATGGGCCAATATATAGCGTTAGTGGTCTCTGACTCATCCCAATTATAGTTATTAAAAGTTTCTGAGCTTGTAAATCTTGTTTGTACCACTGTTTTTGGTAAAGCTCTTCTCCAATTGCATAATTCTATAAAAAAAAACCTTTATTTAAAGCATACACTAGTTACGAGTTCGCTGTTTTCTTTTTTGATCAATATTTGGTTACTTCTTCGTTTTATCCAGAAATCGGGTAAATACTCCTCTTTGGTCTACAAATATCGACAGTTTCTACTTTAAAAAAGGTTGGACTTATAAATTAATAAAAGTAGTAAAAGAAAATTGGGCAAATTTGAGAACATTTCGTTTTTTGCTTTTATTAATTTATCAGTTAAACTTTTTTTAACATCTCTAGACTTATATCGAAACTTTACTTTCGTGACCTTATTTTAATGCATCGCCATAAACATTCTAAACTCAATTGAATACAGCTTTTTAAAAATTTTATCGCTGATATCTTAAAACCGATTTGAGCTGATATAGACAAACTATATATTAATGGAATTAAAAAAGAGACCTTTCAAAAAAATAAAAGATATGCCGGGTGTTCCATTGAAAAAACAACAACGTTACGCTTCAGTTCCTTTGTTTTAAGCCAAGTTGATTTTTAAATGGCAATTTAAGATCCTACGGTAAAACATTAACAAGATGGCTATATTGGATTTAATAAAAATACAGGGAAACCCAAAAAAATAGACCTGTGTCCAGTTATGGTTGGATGACCCTGTACAAGGTGTTACAAACTCGATTGCTATCTCGGTAACTATAAGCGATTAAGAGCTGAATAATTAGATAAAAAAAATTTGGAAAATTCCAATATCTTCCGGAGATATCTGAAAAAAACCAAAAAATCTATTTTACTTTTTATTCTTTTTACCACAAAATGGTGATTATTTTATAAAACGAAGAGAACTTTCCAATGCTCTTCAAGGAAATAATTTTATTTTTAAGATACGACGTTTTGTTTTTCAGATACCCACTTAATTTCTTAAATACGGACCTGATTTTTTTTGATAGGCTTGTGACCTCCGAAAACGAATAATGTACTTTAAAATTCTTTTTCGTAAATTTTAAGAGCCTTATTTTAGGGAAATTTTTATGCTCCTCAAGGAAAAATCGAAATTTTATCTTCAATTGCTTCCAATTTAAAACAAATGAAACCAATATTATGGAAATTGTTAAGGCCTGACATACAAAACTTTTCAAAAAGATATTAGGGTGGAATCTAAAATGTTTATGTTGATAATATTTAAAACCCAAAAAAGGTTGCATCTTAAAAAAATATTTCCGTGATGAGCATAAAAAAGTGCCTTTTTCAGTTTTTTGTCGTAAAAAAAAATTTTCAGTTTTTTTCGGATATCTTCGGAAGCCATAGAAATAGGAATTTTGTTAATTTCTTTTTAAATTTTTAACATACTATTCAGCATTAAAATATGCAACTTTGCTTTAATTTGACCAACTCTCTATCTCTTATAGTTACCGAGATAGTAATGCTAATGCATCGAACTTGTAACACAATGTACAGGAAATTCGCCAAATAACCCCGGATGTGTACCATAATGTCAAGAATGAATTTTACATTAGATTAGGGCTTTGTCAAGGAAAGAATGGACAACATTTCTCACAATTTTTACAGTAAAAAAAAATTGCTTATTCATTACCGAAATACAAAAGTAATAGTGGGTCGTATTCCCTTTTTTTAGGACTTTTTCAACGAGCTATCACAAAACATACCTTTACATTTAAAAAAATAAAGTTGGAGTTTCTAGAACTAAAAGAGGAGTAAATTTCAGGAAGACACGAAAAAAGTGTGCCAAACTAAAAATAAGCGCAGCCGTAATTCTGTATTTTTTCAGCAAATAAAGAGGCTTTCTAATACTGAATTTGTTCCAGTTAAAAATTCCACCCTGTAATGTAGCTTGTATTAACTTAAGAGAGGGGTGCATTATCAATAGCTATTTATCATTTACAACTAACTTCACAATTACACTCCATTGTGTACGTTTTATTGTCAAGTAGTATTATTTTTTTTGATAAACGAGTCCAACAATGTGTTTTTCCGAAAATCGATAGGAAATATTGACATTTTTGACAACTTTTTTAAAAGAAAAAGTCAATATTTCCTTGCGCTTCGTCGTTGCTATGCAACGAAAAATCATTGTAAGGAAATATTTATTTTTGTACTGTACGGAAATGTTATTTCTGTACAGTTGTTTGCAAACTAAAAAAATTATTGAGAGTTACAGCTGTATTTATAAAAAAAAGTTTACAAGAAGGTTAGGCTAAATGTCACTGTCCCATAAGAATTTCATTGAAAGTTATCAACGCACGTAACCTCTTTGTACGCCTTTTTTATGAATACAACCGTAGTTGTCGAAATTTAAACACATTATAACATACATTTTAAAATTAATTATTTGTAACAGTTATTTGACAATTAGTACAAGTATTAAACATTGGAAGAACATTGGAACTATTAGTTTGTTGAATATTTTTAACACTAATAATTTTATTTGTTTGACAAGAATTGGGTATTGGGGAAACATCAAATCTAGTAGGGTTATTTTGTTGATTATTATCTGCTGCGAAAATTTTATTTGCCACCTGTACTTTATTAGTAAGAGACTCTTCTATATATTCCTCAGCGACGTTTGATGATTTCCATCCGCCCAGCCTCTTTAAGCTAGTTATATCTTCACCAGAGTCAACCAAGATCGTGACAGAAGACCGACGAAAACAGTGGCCGGTATATTCGGTCGGATTTGACAAATTCAAATATGCAGCTACAATTTTAAGCATTTTTCTAAATTGGTGTATTCCTACTACCTGTTTACATCCTTTCCCGTTTTGGCACTTAAAGAAAAATCGGACATTATTCATGTCTCCTGGTCTTAAAGCCACATACTTGGGGTAAATATTTAAGTACATTTCATTTACTACAAATGATCTTGATGTATTCGTTTTAGAGTCTGGTATTTTTACTAAAAGCTTGGATTATAGGTCTTCTATATCTTGTAAAGTAATTTTAACTAACTCGTCCATTCTACAAGCTCCGGAAATACCAAATATTACAGCAACCTTAAACAATAAATAAATATGTAAATAACCCGAATAAAAATTGAAGTTATGTGACTTACCTTAATCATTAAATATTCTTTATCTGAAGCTTCCTGTATAAATGTGTTGATTTGTTCTTTAGTTAAAATTTTGGATTTTTTTGGCCTATAGCCTTCACCCTTCCGTTTCAATAATGAACGAAGTTTTGGATATTTCGATATATCCACATTATGTCTAATTGCAAGGGTTGCTTTCAACATTGAATAGTTCGAGCATAAAGTTGAAGATTTCATTTTGGCATCAAGCCCAAAAAAGTATGCCATAACAACATTTTCTGAGAAAGAACATGCATTTTTATTCTTCCGATATTCCATAAAACGATTGTATGAATAATTATATTTTTCTTTGGATTTTTTTTGGCAATAAATCCAATGAGGCAGAATTTACTGCTTCGGTAAGTTCTGGGGGAGTTCCGGAAATGGAACAGTAATCATCACTCATCATTTTAAACGACAAACTTTTCTTGCATCAAGTTTGACAATTCAATATTACTTTATTTCCATAGTTACAAATCCAATACCTATTTCCTTGTTGGGAATAAAATAATTACAATAATGTTTATTTTAAAAATTATAATAAGTTGATTGTATCTAATAAGTTCCTATCGATTTTCGAAACAATAGTATGTTTACCTCGTAGAAAAAGCACATTCCCGGACTCCCTATTGCCAGTCTCGGCTTGCGCCTCGACAGGCAATCTTTACGGTCGTCCGGGAATGTTCAGCTTTTCCTACAAGGTATACAATGTACTATTTCCTAAAATATTCTTTTGGGAACAGGGATTGTGAACAAAACTATATTACTTAAAGACCTTTTCTATTGGTATGTTAAGTGTATTTGTTATTAGCGTGGGAGTATCAGCATAATTGCCAACCTATAACATATTTTACGTAAATTTATTTATTTTTATAGCTTTTACACAAAATCAAAATAAAATATCGACTAGATATTCTATAGGTAATAACTGACATATTAAATAAATGTCATGGAATTTATTAAATTATTTTAGGAGAATTGTGTAGCGAAAAATACTAGGTATTATTTTTTTAAACATTATTATGTCATTGTTCTTTCATTATACAATTCTCCCAAAACAAGCACTGAAATAAATTATTATTTTTGTAATATGTAAGATATTACCTCAATAATGTGCTGATGACATTGATTTTCTTTAAATGTTAGTTAATAATATAATATATTAATAAAAACAACAAAAGATTTTAGGTTGGTAATAGATTCAATGACGTTTAGAGTTTTACCTTAAATCCTATTTTTCATATATATTTTATTTAATCGATCACAATTTCTTTAATGGTTAAAGTTGTGACGTATTTATATTTTGAATTTATTGTAATTATCTTCTCTTAATTTTCAGAAGCTTGAGAAAGTTTTAATATTAAACGAAACGTTGGAACTATATAATTTGGTCATATCATTGGCTGTCCTCATTCCCACTATACTTATCCCTATCTACTAGCAAAGGTGCTATACTTACCTTGCTTTACCACAAATACAGCGGCCATTTAAGAATAATTGTTATGTTTGCTTGGTTTAAGATGTTCTTTTAAATTTGTTCGGATTTCTCATTCTGCCATTGTATAATTTTTTATATTTGACAAATCTTAGTCTATTCGATACAGGGTAAACCGTAAACCAGTAATATCACACATATACGAACCTGAACCACAACGTCGTTTGCGAACCATGCCAGAAATATTACGTTAACAATAAGAATTTGGAGGTAGAAAATGTCAAACACCAACCCTTTTAAATTTTTTTGCTAAAATATTTGAATAAATACATAACATAACTAACTGTTGATTTTTAGTGCTAATACATCAAGTCGTAGCATTTTCTGTATAATATTTACTTCAAAAATTACTAGTTGCCGGTAAAATTAACTCCAAGCTTGTAATTACTCTACTGTAATAAGTAAATACTGCGATAAAAATGCTAAGTTTGAAAGTATTACCAGGCACAGTCATGTTCAATAAAGTGTTGTACACTGATTTTAACATCTTATAAATCAGATTTCTTGAAATGGGTTAATGAATTTAGTTCAGAGAGCAAAAATTATTGCCTATATAACGCAGACCAGCAAATACTCAATATTAAAAATAAATGCTGGTAGAAATGAGATGACAAAAAAAGAGGACAGCGAAAAAACAAGAATTTCAACGGAATACTAGGCATAGGCAACGCCCTGATCCAATATTTACAGTTAAACCCATTCCAAATAGTACGGTCTTTGGAATTTCCTTTTTTTGTTAATGGGGTTTTAAAAGTAATTATTATAAATTGGTTTATTTATGTGGTGATGGTGATATTCGTTTGCTGTGCCTAGAGATTTAAATTGTTGGCAGTGTATATATGAATATTTAATCTATACCGCGCATAATTTAAAATATAAAACTCCACAAGCTACAGTGGTACGACACCGACGACGGAGTGAGCGTCAAAAACCGCCAGTTGGGAAACAAAACCCAGCATGTGTTTAAATTAAAAAGGGTGATCTCAAGAAAGAAAGAGGTGCCCTTCAATATTGCTATCCCCGAAGCAACACCAAGATGAGTGGAGTTTATTTGCCAATTTTTCTTATGTTAATTTTTTATTGTTTTTTCTTTCACGTGTTACAATTATTAACAGTCCACTAATTTGATTTTTTATCCGAACCAAAACCTAAATACGCAACATACGGGTTACTATAAATAGGGATAGATACTGGGTTTCATATCAAGTCATCCCTGGCGCCAGCAGTGCGTAGCAATTTTTCGCTTCTTGGGTATTTTTTGAGCAGTTTTTTGCTGTTTTTGAGTTGTTTTGGAGCAGCTATTTTCTATTGTTAAACTGTTTGAGAGCTGCTTTGAGCTGTTGTTTGCTGTTTTGAGCTGTTTATTAGTTGTTTTTAGGACATTTTCAAAACAGCATAAAAACAACAAAAAAGCAGCAGAAAAAAGCTACGAACTGATAGCGCATGCGTAAATGCCAGGGATAACTTGATGTGAAACTTCTCATCTATCCCTACTACTATAAAGAAAACTATTTTTTTAGAATCAAGAATTACGGTATTAGAAAAATAAAAAATTCTACTTTAAAAAATTATGCCTAAACAACATGATACAACAAAATTACCTTGGAGTGATATTTGCACATGAAAAAGTATTTTAGTAAACTTTTAATTGGCATATTATAAGTATATACTGTCAATATAGAGAATAATGTCACCAACTACGACAGGTCTGGATGCTTTTCAGTGAACGTGTAAGGATGAGAGCATCGATAACTATTTACGGACTTGAAGTATGTTGGGCATAGAAATATATTAGAAAATGTAGCGTTACCTAGCGTATCTCAACATTTTCTTGACAATATCTGTATTTTCCAACAAGACAATAGTCCAGTGTATGATGCGGTAATTTTCATAGAATGGGTTCAAATTAATAACATAGAGACAATGTAATGACCTGCGATTATCGGCAATTTTAATGTTATTAAAAACGTTTGGGGCCAAATCTCAAATAAAATGTGTAATGTAAACCTTGAACCTGAAAATAAACGAACTGAGCGATGATCCAGAACTAATCAGAAGTCTCTAATTATCAATACCTCGTCGACTTAATAAAGTGTTAAATGGAGATTGGACAACGACTTGTAATTAGGAGATTATTATATCAACACATTTTTCTATTTTAAATTTGTTTTTAATACAAAAAGACGTATATAATTTTATTAATAAAATTATAACTTACCAACAATAACATTTATATATAAACTATCCAACTTAATTATTTTCTCTAATATAAGCCAATTAAGAACCAAAAGGTATATGTAATAAAACGATTGTTTAGGATCTACCTTGCTACGCTTTTTTTCGCCTTTAAGAATTTAATTTTAATTTAAAGATTTAGAAAATTGGATAATTAAAACAAAAATAATTATAAAATATTGAATACTATAGAATGTCAAAGTGAAAGTTACTGAAATTAAGGGAAACAAGCCAATCATATTTATCCGAGCTATAGGGGCTTTCAGCAAGCGAGCAATATGCCCTAGCTCAAATGCCGGAGAGTAGGGGGAGGGGGGGTCAGGAGAAATTAAATTAAGGCGCCACTGTTTTTATGCCAGGAGAAAAAAAAAAACCCACCAAGTTGGTTTTGGGTCCTCTCTCTCGGTTAAATCGACAAATAAACAAAAAAAAAACTCATTGATAGTAGTCAAACATAGGTTAAAGGGGTGTGTTGTTTTAGTGGGGTGACTCAAATAAAACAATAGAATTTAAAATACATACGAGGCCAAAAACAGAACATCTCTATGACCCACTAAATGCGTCAAACGTCAGATTGGCTGACAGATGTGCGCATAAAATGACAGAACCAAAATAAACTAAACTAAAGAAAATCAAGACTTCCATGCCCAAAACAGCAAATTTGAACTGGGAAAACAAACTTTCAAGGACCTAAAATAAGGCATAACCTAGCTTTTGTAGGTGAATAAGCTGGGTTTCAAGGTATTATTGACAAAGACAGACTCTCGCTACTTTTAGCTAGAAAACTACCCTCCCAGAAGAAAAACTGAGGTTTAATAGTATAAACTAGAAAAAAATTAGGAACTTGGCATCGGGAAGCAGCCAATTTACCCCATCGCTGTGCCAGTGAACAACAAAATACATCGAATTTAAGCTAAAAAGATACAGATGTTATCGAGGAAGGATCCAGTTTTGGGCCCCCTAAAGGTCGGGAGAATGAAGGCAGCCAAGAAATAAGGTAAGCTAAAGGTTTACTTAAGGGCTGTACCTTAGATAAAGTTTAAACAAAACTTCAATAAGGCTCAAGTTCAAGGTTCGGGCAATTCGACAACAGGCCATACGAGAACTTAATTTAAAAGAGCAAGTCAACACTCAGTGCTTTTATTATAGGTGATGCATCAGTATCTAACCCCATTCCTGGTCACAAACAACACTACAGAGTTCGAGGAAGGCTGCAGCATACAGGGTGTATAAAGAAAATAAACTAAGGAGGAGTCGTACCTCAAATTGACAGTAGAAGGAAATTTTGTTACAAGAAAGCTAAAACTGGTCGGTATTACTTATTTTATTACAAGAAAGACGATTATTATACAGGGTGTCCCGAAATTAGCTGACAATATTTTAAGGGGATAAAGTACATTAAAAAATAAGACTAAAACCTTCTAATAATATACCTCCAAAAACGCTTCGCTATGGGGCTAGAGCCCCCCGAATTGGAGCTATGACAAGCAATTTTTTTACAATCTCAGAAACCGATTAGGGTATCAAAACAAAATTTGATACATATTTTACCCATGACAAGACGCAATAAACGGTTTAGTTAGCTTAACTGTATTTCTTCCAGTGGCGTCCCACTGGGTAGGTTGTTGGGATAATATTGCCCTAAGTTTTTTATTTGTAGGATTTTTTAACTTCAGGTGAAATTTTTAGAAGCCTTAAAGTCTTTTGTTGAAAAAATGTACTCTTGTTTCATTGCGGTAGGATTCACCACTTTCCAGTAAAATCGATTTTAAAATTTTCTGTTTTTTGAAATCCGTTGAAAAGGCTAAGGTTTTTTTTGCATATCTCAGCAAACACTTAATATTAAAACATGAAATTTATTAAAAGTTCTACTAGCAACAAGGCATATTTATTAAAGGATGTTACTTTAAAATATTTTTCCAGTAACGTCGCACGGGGTGGAGGCTTAAGTAAATATTACCATTATGTTTTTTTTAATTTCATAGTTTTACTGTAATTTTTTTTTAATTTAAAATTTTTTGTTAATAAAACGTTCTATTATTGTAATTTGACAGAATGTAACGTTTTCAAATTAAACATATTTTCAGATTACCTACCTTCTTTTTTAAATATTTATTTTCATGGAGATTTCAAGAGAGTTTTAAAATAAAACAAAAAAGAATAACAACTTGCAAATCAAATTTGATTGGGAACCACACGGGAAACTAATTCTTAAGCTTAAGCAAGCGTTCGAAATGATTTCCATTTTGTTGGATGCACAATCTAGATCTGCGTGTTATATTTTGTGAGGCAGGGAGAATTTGAAAATTATATGCAAAAAAAAACTTAGCCTTTTCAACGGGTTTCAAAAAACTGATAATTTGAAAATCGATTTTACTGGAAAATGGTGAATCCTACCGAAATGAAACAAGAGTACCTTTTTTTAACAAAAGACTTCAAGGCTTCTAAAAATTGCATCTAAAGTAAAAAATCCTACAAATAAAAAACTTAGGGCACTATTATCCCAACTACCTACCCAGTGGGACGCCACTGGAAGAAATACAGTTAAGCTAATTAAACCGTTTATTGCGTCTTGTCATGGGTAAAATATGTATCAAATTTTGTTTCGATACCCTAATCGGTTTCTGAGATATTGTGAAAAAACTGCTTATCATAGCTCCAATTTAGGGGGCTCTAGCCCCATAACGAAGCGTTTTTGAAGGTATATTAATAGAAGGTTTTAGTCTTATTTTTGGAAGTACTTTATCTCCTTAAAATATTGTCAGCTAATTTCGGGACACCCTGTATAGCGATAAAAGATACTTGTTATATAGCAAAATTATTTTAAGTGAATTCTTGACAGAATGGTGGATTTGAACTTTTTGTACCTTAACTATATGATGAAAATAATTAGAACTGCAGAAAACAGTTACCGTTACAACCTATACAACCAGCAACCGTTATTTACGACTTTCCTGTACAATACTTTATTGAACTTTAGAAAATCATAGACAAGTTCACAAAGGATAACTGCTGTACAACACTTTATTGAACACAACACTGTTACCTACTTAATTTTCTTTTCATATCACCCATTATTAATGTCTCTAAGAAACTTATATTTGGCTTTGTTGACTAATATAAGAAACTCAGTATGTGTGTAGAACAATATCTATTAGGAATTTGGCAAGGTATGTATGCGTTAATGTTAGTTGTTTTTGGACCAGTCAATTCTCGGTACTTGCAAGTTATGTCTGTTTTTGCTTATTTGTGTAACTTCTAAGCGCGTTGTAGTGTCACTTTCGTAGTTGTATCATGTAAACTTATTTCGGCTGTTCGTTGTTTATCCATGTCGCTGTATTATTGAGTATGACTGGGGAGTAGTTTTCCGACATTTCTTTCTTTGTATCTGCATAGTCTTTGGCATAAACTGCTAGTTTTTGTTTTTGTAATTATTTTTGCTTTGTCCTATATTATGTATTGTACGTTGTTAATTATTTGGCTGTTTATTCGTCCAATGTCTTATGATAGTATTGTGTTGAATTTTATTTAGTAAAGTAGGGTAACTGACCCAGAATGGACATTGGGTCAGTAATGGACACCTTATATTCAAAATACTCCAAAATAAGAAAATAAACCATAGATCAAATGATTTAGGGCTGACTATATGATCGACAAGGCAATTGCCATTAGGAATCTTAAGAATAATCGCAAAAACTGCACTTTTCTTGAATCTGTCAAATTAATTTAGATGGCGATTTCAGAAACAGCTGGTTTTTACCCGCATTTGTTAACAGGTGAATTCGCGAATATTTGCGTGTATTTTCTGTATGTTTAGTTGTTTTTAAAGTGATCAAGTAAGTTTTAGTAGTAAAATATGTATAAGTTCACCGTATATTATAATAAAATGCGATTTTAAATCGGAATGGTTCTTTTTTGGGGTGATCATTACTAATACACAATAAGATGAAGGGAGTTAGTCTTGGACATAAGGGGTGTCCATTTCTGGTAACATTGAGTTTAGTAATGGTCATCTCTAAAACACCTGATGGAATTTATTAGATATTTAATATCTTATCAATATTTTATGAAACGTTTTTATTATTTTTGAAAAAAAATCTGTTACCCATAGATACGTACTACTGTGCCATTTATTTAAAAAGATAAATAGTTACATAACATGTTTAAATAATAAGCAAAATCTTTCTTAATCATTAGATATCGATGTCTTGCTATTGTAGGTAGATATGGGTAAAACAAAGAAAAAAGGAGGCCGAACATTTTTACAAATTTGAAAAAGTAGTCCATGCTTAAAGTGGAGTTATAGTATAGGAAAGAAAGAAAAACTAAAAGTCTTCCTCCACAAAGTTTAATTGAATGAAACAATCAAAGGTCTCTACATGTTTCGAACGTAGAAACGTTCATCATCAGGAGACAGAAAATAACATTAAAAAGTGCTGATGGTTTTAGCAAAAGAGAAAATGGTGAAGGACCTTAATGGAGCTTTCGTGAAAATAAAAATTGATGTGCAAAGCCACATAATACAAATTTATATATTACAAATCTTAGCGATAATATCTATACGAAATAACGTTTATTTCATTATATTCGTTAATTCTAATAATTCTGACATATTGACAGCTGTCAAATTTTGACAGGAGAATTTTTTGCGTCTTTTTTTCAACTTTCCACCGTCAATATACATACGACCATTTGGTTTTTTTATTAATATCATTTTTTTTTTAAATCGATTTGACACTTTGACAGGTGTCAAATTTTGACAGGTGTTAAATTTTGACAGGAGAATTTTTTGCGTATTTTTCTCGAAGTCTCCGCATCAAATACTATACAACCATACATTTTGTTTCGTCAATATAGCACCTTTTTTTTATACTTGATAGCTGTCAAAATTTGACAGGGGAATTGTTTGCGTATTTTGCCCGTATTCCTTGGGTCACTGTCTATAAGACCTGCTATATTTTTTTGACAGCTATCGAAAATTTCCAAATTTGACATTTTGACAGGTTTTCTATATACCGCTTGTCAATACGATTTTGACAGATCTGAGATATACGTTTTGTAGTATACCACTACCGTAGCCACCATACCAAATTTCATCAAAATCGGATAAACTATGGCGAAGCTAGAGCGAAAAAAAAAATTTGAAGATAAGTGTCCATTATCTACCCACACCATGTCCATTACCTGTTCTCCAGTATCCATTTCTGACCCATTGACACTTTTTTTTGTTAATGGCGGATATCAAGTTTACATATATAGCTTATTCATTTTAAGTGGGTCAGTCGCATTCTTCATAAAATAAGCTTTAATATGCACTGGTCACAAACTTAATAAAATTAAATATCGTATTTTTTCAACACACCTAAAAACATAGAATTTTCTTAAGAGGGTCCATTACTGGGTCAGTTACCCTATTTATTATTGTTTTATAGGATAAACTCGCAAACAGTATTTGTTATAAATGATACGATTCCTAGATGAGAATTGGTATTGCAGCATTGATTATCCTGGGGTTTCTCTCAAATTCTCTGTTGATATGTACCTTACGTATCCTTGGTCTTTTAATTGCCTCAATTTGTACCCTAGTAGTTATTTAGTTCATTTGTAATATTTGTGATTTCATCGACAATGCCTGCTAGTGACTAGCCGATGTGTGGTATCTGGTTACAGGGTTGTTTTGTTGCCTTAGTGTTTCATGGGGTGTCTGTCTGTTTGGTAAAGAGTTCCTTTATTGTTTCGCGAGCGTTGGTATTATTCCATTGGTGTTTTGTCAATATCGGAATTAGTCCCCTTCTGCGTCGATGATTTTTAGTCTGTGTAGTACTACTAGTACTCTACAGACCAAAGGACTAAGATACTTCTTGTGTTAACCTTTAGTTGTTTCTAATGACTCGTTCTTAGTAGACAAATCTTTGTTCCGTTTAATGCGTCAGGTGTGAATATTTTTTATAACCAGTTGATCTAACTTAAATCTGTATCTTGTTCTGATTGTATTGGGTTCTGTTACTTTATAGTACCATCGCATGACAAGTCCGCTAAGGTCTTCGTTGTCTAGATTTACCCGCTTTATTGGCTGCTACCTGCTAAGGCAGCAAAACATCTGCATCACCAGGTTGTGGGTTATAGTGTTATAGTAAGACTGTGTCTTGTATGTCTTCATCCATTATTTGATGCCGAATTCTGTTAAGGCGAAGTCGGGTTTTTTATTTAGATTAAATACTCAAAATTGCGGTTTGTTCCTTTGATGTTTACTCCTCGATTAATTCGGGGTGAATAGGGGGGGTATGAACTTTTTATTAGTATTATTATCTGTACGCTCAAGGCTGAATTGGACTATTCTTAGCCTTATGGATTTTTAGCAAGTAAGTTAGTCAGTCAAGTAGTCAGTCAATTGGTTGTCAAGAAATAGTCCTTTATGTTGCATATCTAGGGAATGACTGCTTTTTGTAGTAGATGTATGAGGATAAGGCTAGTTTCTTTAGGTTTTCTAACGGTTTGGTTTGTAACTATATCTTGTTTTCATGTATGTTTATTGTATATTGCAAGAGAAATGCATTTATCAATTATGGTAGTTTCGTTGGGAATTTCAATTATTGCATAGAGGTCCATTGTTTTTCAGTTTTATTTCGAACCGTTATGCCTGATCATTTATTTGTAACAGGTTTGTTAGGGTGCATTGTTGTGTTCCAGTAAGATTTTATGTTTGTATGTTCTCGCCTGTGCATAAAATATATGTTCTGCAAAATAAGATTAAAATGATGACTTACCGTTAAAATTGCAACGGCAACTGATGCAATATTTAATGACGAAATAAGAACGTTGGTTAAAATAACATACTTTGTGTATCTATTAGTTTTTTTGACGAAGCTAAAAATATTACTTTTGGTAATTTAATAAATAAATAAAAGTAAACCATAGAGGAGATGGTACAAATATAGGCTACCATTTACGTTTTTCAATCTGTGTCCTTAACTTTTCATTGTATTACTTTAAAAATGTTAACAGGTATACTTTAATTTATTGAGATAACATTTATGACTTTTAACAATCAAAGGAATCATTACATTTTTTTATAAATTATGAACAAAATAATATGCATTTTTTTTATCGGGGTAAGTACGGGTACAAATATGGGCTACTGCGGATTTTACATAGAAAAATGAATAATTAACAAATAAAAAGTTTAACAATATCTTAAAATTAAAGTATAGTAACATCCAAACTATAAAACAATAAAAAAGAAAGTTATATTAAATAAATATTTAAATACATGTCATTAAGAACAAAAGTCACATATACCGGGTGTCCACGGAAGGTGATTCGTCCCTCTAACTTTTTTGTTTATCAAGATAATGGAATAAAATTTGGGGGATTTATATACGACATAAAACTGCATTTTTTGACAGGTAACTCAACATTATGGAACTTCCGGTTTAACCGGAAAAGACATAAACTTTCGATTTTTAAATGGGACACCTGGTATATTTTTCCTTTTTTTGACTCCATATAACATTGTAAATATAAGGATGTGTCATTTGTCACTTGTGCCATCAAGAAAATATTTTTTTTCCTGTTTTTCGTCCCAACTTGGTGTTTATCGCTTCATGAGGTGGTAAGTAAGTTTTGCTAAACGCTGCAAAGTACTTCTTGTAACAAAAAAATATATCAGCAGCTTTTTTTGTACCCATCTGTTTTTTTCTTACTGCCAAAATAGCTCTTTTCATATTCTCTGGGCTCCAATTCTTTCTTTTTTTACCAACTAAACGTTATTGTTTTCGCGGCATTTTGAAAATAAACATTTAAAAATCAGATGTTTGTAATATGGGCTAGCTAAAATTACAAGCACTTTACTAGCCCATATTGGAAAATAACCAGAAAACATTTGACTCGCAAAAAAAAACTTGATCGTTATTAAAAAGGTAAATGTTCTTGATGCATTTGAAGTATTATACATTTATTTTCCCAAAACTTAATATATGGTCGTTTAATTTTAAATAATTTCATTAATATTGATTAAAAATTACATACCTGCAAAACTTTGAAACAACGGCAAACGAAAAATGACACACATAATTGTTGTTCACTGTTTTACCGTCTTAAACGCTTACTAGATTTCATTTTCATACATAGAAATAGAGGTTCACGTGGTTGATATTAGATGGCAGCACTTTGTCATAGAAATTATTACCATAGCCCATATTAATAGCCTAGCCCATATTTGTACCATCTCCTCTATAGTTAATATACAGGGTTGCCCTGAAGTCCGGAATAAAATTAATACAGCCTTAACCTGTTACTTTTGAGGAAAACGCTCGGACACGTCAATTTAGTTTTATAAATGCTCACATTTTGACGTTATTCGTTTGTTTTTTTTAAAGACATTTGTCAAAGATATGACGACATGGATCTGTTTTAAAATGGAAACATACAGCTTATGAAACATCATTGAAAAGCTAATATCTCGTACAGTATGTTCATAAATTTTTGGCGCGATTCTGTCAAGCTATTTCAAAATGGCGACGGTTAAAAGTTTTTACAAAATCTCTATTTCAATAAGCGGAAGTGATAAATATTTGATGGTTTTTTTACCTTTCAAGGTTTCATTGTTTCAGCTTCTGATATTTTGTGACATTGTGAACTTGTAAAATTAATTTAGGTATTTCCGAAGTATTATTTTACAATTTTCTAAACCAAAATGGTTTTGTCGAAAAGACATCGAAGTCTTGATATTGTTAGGATGTGGAGATAAAATAAAAAGTGAAGTGTGCACTTTATTTAATGCTAAATATCCGGATAATCAAATTTCACAGGGCACTCTTAGAAAAATATTCCACAAATTTGATGAACATGGCACAGTAAAGGACTTGCCTAGGAATGGACGGCCACGTGTTTTAGGCGACGATGAAAAATTGGATATTGCATTATCTCTGCAGGATAATCCGCATGTTTCAACAGTTTCGTTGGCTCAAAATCATGCTACATCTAGATGTACTATTGGAAGATTTTTGAAAGCAGAAAAATACCACCCTTATAAAGTATATCTTGTCCAAGAGCTTTCAGAAGATGACGTTAACAGGCGTTTGAAATTTTGCGAGGAAATGATGAGACGGTACGACGAGAATAATGGAATCACAGAACATATTATTTTCGGATGAAGCTACTTTCTATTTAAACGGGGTGATTAACAGACATAATTAACGTTTCTGGAGTCAAGAAAATGCACGATGGATTGTTTGAAGCGCATACTCAGCGGCCACAGAAAGTAAATGTATGGGCAGGTATCATTAATAACCGAATTCTCTGGCCATTCTTGTTTGAAGGAAACATTACAGCTGAACGTTACCTGGATTTCTTAACCTTCAAGTTTATCATCAACGGGATTTATAAAACCCAGTGCGACGTTCAAGTTTATGCCTGCTCAAGCTGTAATTTTTCCGAACGAAGTAGATCCAGATATACCTAATAAAGCAATTTGGTTTCAACAAGATAGTGCTTCCCCGCATTTTGGTGTCAATGTGAGAAGATATTTGATGAGATATTTCCAGGTTGCTATATGGACGACGTGGTATAATTGAATGGCCACCGAGGTCACCAGACTTAACGCCTCTAGACTATAGCATACCGGCTGAAGCCATTCGGAATTCCGTTGACGGATTTTAACATCGTCTGACAGCATGCCAAGTAGAGGGTGGAGGACATTTCCAACATTTGCCACCTTAAATCACCTTTTTGTTGTGTTTTGTTTTACTTCGTTACATTTTTTTTTGACAAAATAAATAACAAATAATCCATACCTATTGTTAAGTCACAAAATGTCAGAACGTGAAAAATGAAGATGTATTGCCTTAAAAGGTAAAAAAACATCAATGATTTATCTTTTCCGCTTATTTAAATAGGGATTTTTTAAACAAATTTTAACAGTCGCCATTTTAAAACAGCTTGACAGAATCGCGCCAAAAATTTATGAGCATTTTAAATAATGTATCACAAACTGTATGTTTCCTTTAAAAAAAAAAGATCGATGTCGTCATATCTTTGACAAATGTCTATAAAAAAACAAACGAATAACGATCAAAATGTGAGCATATAAAACTAAATTGACGTGTCCGAACGTTTTCTCCAAAAGTTACTGGTTACGGTTATATTAATTTTATTCCGGACTTTAGGGCAACCCTGTATATGGTAATGTGGAAATTATATGAAACCAACTAACTATGTTCGCATTTGGTTAAGAAAAATTAATTTTATGTCTTCCTATATTTATTGCTTTGACAAATAAGTATTTCGTCAAAATTTTAAAAATCTTATGTTATTTACAAAAACTCGATTGGAAAAATGTTTTGTATAACTCGTGCTATTCGTATATCGCGATTTGACATAAATTCTTCTTTCTAAACAGGTTGAATAAAAAATGATTATTACCTAATAACAAAACTGTGATTTTTCACTATTCTTTTTAAGGCGGAATATTGGTTATTCAACTCATTCTTCAGGTCTAGGTTGCGTACAAGGTTTTGTACAAATTTAAGATTTGCAGTGGCAAATATCATCGGTGTTAAAGTTATTATTTCATTAGACAAATATAAACTCAAATAGGAAGAGCAAAATATAAAATTTAAAATAAACACAGATATAAAATTTTCTCTTTCTTCGAATGGTAACCAAATTGCCACAAACGCTGATCCTTGAGACAATTCTTTTTCGCTTTTATTTTCTGTTAAGTCACTTTTAAGGAAAAGTGTCGATTTGATTGTAAAAAATGTAAATATTACCATAATAAGTACTGCGGTAAACATATTTCTTATTGTAATAATAAGTTTAATATCTTTTTTATACATTTTCATTCGTTCGTTATCGTTAGAGTTGCTAATTTCTTCTTCTTCACTAATTATATCCTCAAATAGTTGGGTCGTGTCATTTTTTTCATAGATAATGCCTTTTATTACGAATCCTAAAGCTGTCAAAAACATAGCAATACATTGAAAAAAATGCTCAGCATCAGCCTGGATTAATATCAATTGTATAAGCTTTCCCGTCATCAACAATAAGGATATAATTACAATTGTCCAATGAATATAATGATAAAATCGTTCAATGATTCTAAGCGTTGAGTTTTCTGTCCACTCTGATTTCCATATTCCTAATATTATCATGGAATACTTTATATTTGATATAATCATTTTCTATAGCTGGTGGACCTATAAATAAATTTAAAAAGTTTTTAAACAAAATTTAACACCGGAAGACATGTTAAATTAAAAACTATTTTATATTAGTAATAATTTTAATTTTATAAATAAACATACTCCAGAACATCTTTTTTGATTAGTGGCAAGCAGGGGAAGCGTTGCTCCATTGCCTCTATACAGCGTTATCATCATGGAACCTGTTAGCCTTTTATACTGGGTGACAACGAAATCTTTTTACAGGCGCCATACAACTTTTTTTTTTAATTCAGAGATTTGAAATTTGGTTTAAAAGCTTATTGAGACATACTTTTCATGAAAAAACTGTTGAATATCACTAAAGTGGAAGTAAAGAGTTTTTAATAGAAAGCTGTATATTTCTTTATTTGGATGGAGCTTGAAATTCCCTTTTTAATGACATATCACAAGTTGTATTTTTTTTTAATGGCCATATAGGAGGTATTTCTCTTAAATTCAATATGGCGACAATCTGACGTGGCCAATAACACTTTTGTCAAAAAACCAGTTAAAGACACATTTACATTACGCATTTTTCTTTAGGTATTAACACACTTTAATAGTAGTATTTGATAAGTACCACTTCCTATTTAAAATTCCCAAAAAATTTACGATAAAACTTTTCATATTTAACCAAATTTTAAATGTTCCCAATTTTGTGACAAATTAAAACTTTTAAGAATCTTAGTAAAAACCGATACGAACACTTATTTAGTTTTTGTTTTTAACTGGCTGTTTGACAAAAGTGTTATTGGTTACGTCAGATTGTCGCCATATTGAATTTAAGCGAAATACCTCCTATATGGCAATTTAGAAAAAAATACAACTTGTGATATATCAATAAAAAGGAAATTTCAAGCTCTATCCAACTGTATAAAAAATATACAGGTGTCAATTTACAATTCTTGACTTGGATCCACTTCCGGAAAAACCGAAAGTGATATTCGATTTTTTTTCATGGAAAGTATGTCTCGATAAATTTCAAATCTCTGAATTAAAAGATAATAAATTGTAAAACGATTTCGTTGTCACCCTGTAGAGAATACCGCCTACTTAAACAAGAATCACTCGGAGCCACCAATCAATTCTAGATATTTTTTTATAAATCATGCCATATAACTATTTTCAACCGTTTACGAAATATTAACACTTTAATGCTGGTATGCGCCATTGATATGTTTCTCTACTTAGTAAAGTTTTGAACTTAAGGTTGAATTCTCAACGCCATTCAATCTATTGCCAACCTATAACCTATTTTGCGTTGATTTTTTGAGTTTATTATTTTAATAACTAACATTTAAAGAAAATAAATATCGTCGTTACATTAGGTAGGTAGTATCTGATATATTACAAAAATATCAATTTATTTCATTGCTAATTTTGGGAGAATTGTATAGTGAAAGAACAATGAGTGACAATGACATAATAATGTTAAAAAAAATCTTACCCGATATTTTTCGCTATACAATTCTCCTAAAATAACTTATAAAATTCCTTGATATTTATTAAATATGTCAATTATTACCTATAGAATATCAAGTCGATACTGATTTTCTTTAAATTTTGTATAAAAGCTAGAAAACATAAATAAATCTACGCGAAATAGGTTATAGGTTGGCAAGCATGTTGATACTCCCACCTTAAATCACAATCTTTAAGGTATTATTGACAATTTGCTATTTAAGTTTGAGACGTCAAAAAATGTCAGTAAAAATGTTGATCAAATTTGAATTTTGCTCTGCTGATATAACATCGAAATTGCGCCTCGCTGAAGATGAACGCGTAGAAGTTTTGATTATGTTGGGTTGTGAAGATAAAAGTAGGTCATAAGGAAGTCCTTGATATGTTCAATTAAAAATATCCAAATCGCCCGCCTATTAGCCACTCGATAGTGTCTAGGATAGCAATTAAGTGGGGAATTTCTCGTACTGTTAAAGACAGTGTTAAAAGTGATAGTTCTGGTATACCTGGCAAGAAAAAAATGAACATATTATTATCACCACAAGATGAGTCCCATAGCTCAAGCACACAACTGTGTGTAACTGCGATATTTACAAAACCACATCTAAATTTAAAAAAAAAGCGAAGTTTCATCCTTAGAAAATAGTAATTGTACAAGACTCATTACACAATGATCCTAATAGGCAAGGGCAATTTTATGAAACAATGATTAAGCTAACAGATAATCCCGCGCGAAATGTCTAAAGAATTTGGTTTTCAGATGAAGCTACGTCTTCTTTAAATGGTTAATTGAGAAAACTACAGATGCTGGGCGTAGGAATATTCTCACTGGTTCATATAAAATCACACCCAGTATAATACCAACGTTAATGTCGGGGAGGGCATAGGTTACCTCGACCATTTTTCTTTAATGATAGTCTCACTGAAGAAAGATATCTCAATTTACTTTGCAATGATTTGGTTCCTGGGGAGTACTTAAATACAATTTTTCCGGAGCGGTGGCTAGATAAACGGGGTCATAAAGTGGCCGCCCAGATCGCCTGTTCTCAACCCACTGGACTTCTTTTGTGGAGCTACGTCAAAAATTTAGTTCGTAAATCTAAAACCAACTGAATAGATATGTTTGTCGTTTGTTTTAAAAGTTAATATTTCGTAAAGGTTAAAGATACGTATAAATATATGGACAATGTCTAGAATTAATTGTAGAATGTAAAAATGTAAAAATAATATATCTACAATATGTTTAATTTTAAAACATTAAAGTGATAAAAGGGGCATTTTTATTTCCCACCCTGAGCTGATCCTTACCTTTATCATAACGCTGTATACTGCAAACTATATACATTCGAATAACTAAACAGTGCAGTTTATACATAATAATAATAAATAAACAAATAAAAATGCCAAAATGGAAAACCAAACCTACGAAACACATAAATTATTTGGTTGTAAATAAAATAGAACACAAACCTCAGTAAAAAGTGTTTTCCAGCGTCGTTTTACACGGATGCACAATTGCACAAAGGCCTGTAAAAATTTAGTAACAAGTGGATAATCAAAGGGTGCCAAACTTTAAAGAGCAAGATATAGAGTTGCTAGTGACTCTTGTCAAGAAATACAAAGACATTGGTTATAAAACAAATTAAAAAACTGCGCAAGGGTTGAGCTTAGCGGTACTCTGCCTACTGATTAACTTATTACTAGGTTGGCTGTTCTTAAATCGAGCCTCGCTGTCAATCCACCTAAATAAAACTGCAGTAAACAGTAATCCGAAGTTTAAACCGAACAGTGCGATTTAAACCTACTTTATAAAATTGGGCCTTAATCGAAACAAAAATAATACTACAATCAGCCGCTCGACTTTTATATAAAAGAATTGATTGTAATAAAATGACGTCAGTGTCGATCGGTTTGTATACAAATGTTGTCTATGCGGCGTCTTTTTAATTGTTTTTAGAAAAGTCTTGTGACACTTTAAAAATATATTTATTGTTAGAGATATATTTTCAATATAGATTTTAATAGAATGAGCCTAATAAATAAAAATGTAGCAATTGCTTTTTCTTATAAAATCCAAGTAATTTCTTGAAAGCCAATGAATAAAAGCTAAAGTAATTATTGCAGGAATTGCTTCTAGTCAATGCTTTTTCTTAAAAAATAGGAGCAATCGCTACCGTTTGCTTTAAATGTGATGAATAAATTAAGGAATCGCTTTTTCTAGTGTAGTGATTGCTTTCAACTTTTTAAGGTAGGTCGACCCATGCATCATTTGCTTGGTAGCAGTCAACTTTAGTTCTCCGCGGCATACACGTGCGTCGCTCTTAGTTTGTGTCTTCAATTATGGCTGAATATATTTATGAACGTCCGTAAAAGAAAAATCTACAGTATACGTAAAAATTGCGGATGTGATGATTTCAGAAAGTTATTCTTATTCTCAAAGTCGATTTGACTGCGAAAATGTTGAGTGGTTGGCAAATTATTTTTTAACTGATACTGGTAAAATGCCACTGTCGCCTTTAAATAAGATTACAGTCTTTCTGCGGAAATTGTCGGATCCGGGCTTTCAAAATTCTGTAGGTGAAGAACTCGGTGTTCACCCAACTACTGCCTGTAATACTTACACTTCTGTAATAGATGCAGTTTTGGAGAAGGCCAATATATTTATTAAATTTCCTACAAGTGCTGAAGCTGTTGTGGAAGCTAAACGGTTGTGGTCAGAGAGATTCTTTTATGTTCCTTCAATTTGTGAACGAATATCAATTGCTTGTCTTTAATTAAAATTAAATTAAAATTTAAAAAAGAAATTTGGAAAATTCCGATATCTTCCGGAGATATCTGAAAAAAACTAAAAAATCAATTTTACTTTTTATTCTTTTTACCACAAAATGGTGATTATTTTATAAAACGAAGAGAACTTTTCTATGCTCTTCAAGGAAATAATTTTATTTTTAAGATACGACGTTTCGTTTTTCAGATACCCACTTAATTTCTTAAATACGGACCTGATTTTTTTTTGATAGGATTGTGAACTCCGAAAACAAATAATGTACTTTACTCTTTTTCGTAAATTTTAAGAGCGTTCTTTTAAGGAAATTTTTATACTCCTCAAGAAAAAATCGGCATTTTATCTTCAATTGCTTCCAATTTAAAACAAATAAAACCAATATTATGGAAATTGTTGAATCCTGACATACAAAACTTTTCAAAAAATATATTAGGGTGGAATCTAAAATGTTTATGTTGATAATATTTAAAACACAAAACGTTGTATCTTAAAAAACGATTTCCTTGATGAGCATAAAAAAGTGCCTTTTTCAGTATTTTGTCGTAAAAAAAAATTAAAATAATTTTTTTTTTGTTTTTTTTTTTGGATATCTTCAGAAGCCATAGGAATTTTGATAATTTCTTTTTAACAAATTATTTAGCATTAAAATATGCAACTTTGCCGTCATTTGGCCAACTCTCTATCTCTTATAGTTACCGAAATAACAATGCTAATGCATCGAACTTGTAACACAATGTACAGAAAATTCGCCAAATAACCCCGGATGTTTACCATACATATATACATAATGTCAAGAATAAATTTTACTTTTGATTAGAGCTTTGTCAAAAAAAAAAATGGGCAACATTTCCCACAATTTTTACAGTAAAAAAAATTGTGCCTTCATTACCGAAATACAAAAGTAATAGTGAGTCGTTTTCCCTTTTTTTTGGACTTTTCGAGCTATCACAAAACATACCTTTACATTTAGGAAAATAAAGTTGGGGGTTTCTAGAACTAAAAGAGGGGTAAATTTCATGAGGACACGAAAAAAGTGTGCCAAACTAAAAATTAACGCAGCTGTAATTCTGTATTTTTTCAGCAAATAAAGAGGCTTTTTATACTGAATTTATTCCATTTAAAAGTTCCACCTTGTAATGTAGCTCGTATTAACTTAAGAGAGGAGTGCATTGGCAATAGCCATCTATCATTTTCTTTTGATAAACGGGTCCAGCAATGTGTTTTTCCTAAAATATTCTTTTGGAACATGGATTATGAACAAAACTATGTTACTTAAAGACCTTTTCTATTGCATGGTATGTAAAGTGTATTTGTTATTAGGGTGGGAATATCAGCATAGTTGCCAACCTATAATCTATTTCACGTAAAGTTATTTATTTTTTATAGCTTTTACACAAAATTAAAATATAATCAATATCGACTGCATATTTTATAGGTAATAATTATTGACATAATAAATACATATCAAGGAATTTATTAAATTATTTTAGGAGAATTGTATGGCGAAAAATACCGGGTAATATTTTTTTTAACATTATTATGTCCCTATACAATTCTTCCAGAACTAGCACTGTGAACAAAACTATGTTACTTAAAGACCTTTTCTATTGGTATGTAATGTGTATTTGTTATTAGCGTGGGAGTATCAGCATAATTGCCAACCTATAACATATTTTACGTAAATTTATTTATTTTTATAGCCTTTACACAAAATCAAAATAAAATATCGACTGGATATTCTATAGGTAATAATTGACATATTAAATAAATGTCATGGAATTTATTAAATTATTTTAGGAGAATTGTGTAGCGAAAAATACTAGGTATTATTTTTTTAAACATTATTATGTCATTGTTCTTTTATTATACAATTCTCCCAAAACAAGCACTGAAATAAATTATTATTTTTGTAATATGTAAGATATTACGTCAATAACGTGCTGATGACATTGATTTTCTTTAAATGTTATTTAATAATATAATATACTAATAAAAACAACAAAAAGTTTTAGGTGGGCAATAGATTCAATGACGTTTAGAGTTTTACCTTAAATCCTATTTTTCATATATATTTTATTTAATCAATCACAATTTCTTTAATGGTCAAGGTTGTGACATATGTATATTTTGAATTTATTGTAATTATCTTCCCTTCATTTTCAGAAGCTTGAAAAAGTTTTACTATAAAACGAAACGTTGGAATTATATAATTTAGTCATATTATTGGCTGTTCTCATTCCCACTATACTTATTAATCCATTGATATTAGTGTTAAAATAGCCAAATAGAAAAAAAAAATTATATAGTGTTGCCACTTTGGAATTAAACTGGTCAAGGGTTGTACTTTAAAAATCAAAAAGTTTTTAAGCCCTAAGGGCGAGCTTCATCCCTTAAACCCACCCCTAACGTGCAATTTGTCAGTTTTTTCCGTTTTTCTCGAATACCATTCATCCCACAAAAAAAATTTACTCACCAAACATGTTCCCCGCAAAGTTCTGCATAAAAAAGGTTCTATAACCTAAATTGTTTAGACCAGAGGTTTTTGAGAAATCAGTCATTAAATTTAGGGGTTGTTTAACATTGACCAACGAACACGGTATAATCACGTATTTTACTTTTGATTTCGAAGCATTACATTAAGCACGAAAATTTTAACAGTGACTTAGAGAACACAGCCCATTTATTGATACGAATAATCTTGTTTCGTTATCTACTGGGTATGTTGCTGGAGAGGAAAGCAACTGTTATGAAGCAAAGCGTGTGGGGGAAGAGATTTTGCGAAAGTCTATTTAATATATAATTTAATATTATAAATAAAAATATACTCCAGAATTTTTTTTTGATTAATGACAAGGGAAGGCAATGCTCCATTAACTCTATACAGCGTTATCATCAAGGAACATATTAGCCTTTTATACTGGGTGACAACGAAATCTTACAGGTGCCATACAACTTTTTTTTTTAATTCAAAGATTTGAAATTTGGTTTGAAAGCTTATTGAGACTTACTTTCCATGAAAAAACAAATGAATATCACTACAGTGGAAGTGGGCACAAGTAAAGAGTTTTTAGTAGAACGCTATATATTTTTTTATTTGAAAGGAGCTTGAAATTCCCTTTTTAATGATATATCACAAGTTGTATTTTTTTTTAAATGGCCATACAGGAGGAATTTCTCTTAAATTCAATATGGCGACCATCTGACGTAACCAATAACACTTTTGTCAAGCAACCAGTTAAAAACACATTTACATTACGTATTTTTCTTTAGGTATTAACACACTTTAATACTAGTATTTGATAAGTACCACTTCCTATTTAAAATTCCCAAAACATGTACGATAAAACTTTTCATAATCAACCAAATTTTAAATGTACCCAATTTTGTGATAAATTAAAACTTTTAAGAATCTGAGTAAAAACCGATACGAAACCTAATTTATTTTTTGTTTTTAACTGGTTGTTTGACTAAAGTGTTATTGGTTACGTCAGATTGTCGCCATATTGAATTTAAGAGAAATATCCCCTATATGACCATTTAAAAAAAAATACAACTTGTGATATGTCATTAAAAAGGGAATTTCAAGCTGTATCCATCTGTATAAAAAAATATACAGGGTTCTATTAAAAATTCTTGACTTGGATCCACTTCCGGAAAAAACTGAAAGTGATATTCGACTTCTTTTCATGGAAAAGTATAAGTCTTAATAAGCTATCTCCTTACTCCAAATTTCAAATGTCTAAATTAAAAGATAATGAATTGTAAAACGATTTTCGTGGTCACCCGGTATAGAATACCGCCCACTTAATCAAGAATCACTCGGATCCACCAATCAATTCTAGATATTTTTTTATAAATCATGCCATATAACTATTTTCAACCGTTTACAAAATATTAACACTTTAATGCTGGTTCGCGCCATTGATATGTTTCTCAACTTAGTAAGTTTCTGAACTTAAATCACAATGTTTAAAAATGATATATTGTCCGCGAAAATAATTAAAGAAAGAAGATATTGTGGCATATCGGACAAGTGTATAACTATTTTTTATATTGGAATACACAGGGATCCAAGTTCAATGGATACCCTGGGGCAAGTAGACCACGACGGCCGTTTCGTCCTTGTTAGGACTCGACGGGCAGCCATAACCCAAGCAATTCCAAGAACGACGGAAAAATGTACTAAAAGTCTACTTGTACAATCAAGACGGCCCTCAATAAACCTTAGCGCCATCCCACGGAACCAACTCCAATATAAAAGATAGTTACACTGGTAATAACGAAAGGTAGACAACTAAATAAACTATGAAGTGCATCACAATCCAGTATAGGGAACGCTATTTGCGTTTTCACCGAAAACATCTGCCATTTTGCAGACCAGAAAACAGATCAACGCTGGCACCCACCAGAATGCGCTCAATCCGCTTGAGTTTTGAGCCATAAAAATGTTTAAAAATGATATAATGTCCGCGAAAATAATTAAATAAAGAAAATATTGTGGCATATCGTCGAGTCCTAACAAGGACGAAACGGCCGTCGTGGTCTACCCGCCCCAGGGTATCCATTGAACTTGGATCCCTGTGTATTCCAATATAAAAAATAGTTATAGACTTGTCCGATATGCCACAATATTTTCTTTCTTTAAATCACAATCTTTAAGGTAATATTATTGACAATTTGCTATTTAAGCTTGAGACGTCAAAAAATGTCAGTAAATGTTAATCAAATTTGAATTTTGCTCTGCTGATATAACATCGAAATTGCGCCTCGCTGAAGATGAACGCGTAGAAGTTTTGATTATGTTGGGTTGTAAAGATAAACGTATAAGTCATAAGGAAGTCCTTGACATGTTCAACCAAAAATATCCAAATCACCCGCCTATTAGCCACTCGATAGTGTCTAGGATAGCAATTAGGTGGAGAATTTCTCTTACTGTTAAAGACAGCTAAAAGTGATAGTTCTTGTATACCTGGCAAGAAAAAAATTAAGATATTATTATCACCACAAGAAGATTCCCATAGGTCAAGCACACAACTTGGTGTGACTGCGATATTCACAAAACCACATCTAAATTGAAAAAAAATTAAAGTTTCATCCCTACAAACCAGTAATTGTACAAGACTCATTACACGATAATCCTAATAGACAAGGGTAATTTTGGAAAATAATGATTGAGCTAACAGATAATCCCGCACGAATTGTCCAAAGAATTTGGTTTTCAGATGAAGCTACGTCTTTCATAAATGATAATTGAGAAAACTACAGATTCCTGGCGTAGGAATATCCTCATTGGTTCATATAAAATCACACCCAGTATAATAACAACGTTCATGTCTAGGCGGGCATAAGTTACCCGGACCATTCTTCTTTGATGAGAGTCTCAATAAAGAAAGATATCTCGATTTACTTTGCAATGATTTGGTTCCTGTGGAGTACTTACATACAATTTTTTCGGAGCGTTGGATAGGTAGACGGGGCCATAGAGTGGCCAGCCAGATTGCCCGATCTCAACCCACTTGTGGGGCAACGTAAAAAATTTAGTTCTTAAATCTAAAATCAACTGGATAGATATGTTTGTCGTTTGTTTTAGAAGTTAATATTTCGTAAATATTAAAGATAGGTATAGATATATAAACAATGTAAAAATGTAAAAATATACAATATGTTTAATTAAAAAAAAATGATACAAGTAGCATTTTTATAATCCACTCTGCGCTGATCCTTACCTTTATCATACCGCTGTATACTGCAAACTATATGCATTCGAATAACTACACGTAATGATAATATACAGTGCAGTTTATAAATAATAATAATAAATAAACGAATAAAAATATACCAAAATGAAAAACCAGACCTACAAAACACATAAATTATTTGGTTGTAAATAAAATAGAACACAAACCTCAGTAAAAAATATTTTTCAGCGTCGATTTACAGAGATGCACAAAGGCCTAAAAATTTAAGTTGTACAACCACAATCGTGCTTATGATTTCAATAAAGCCAAATAAAAATGTCCATGAAGTTCCTTTAAAGCAATATTTAAAATAAAATATTAATTTTCTCTTAAGCTAATTTTAATAAAAATCATCGATTTGTTTGTAAAAAATATATTTTAATAATTTAATTATATAATAAGGTGAGTAGGGGTAAATGTACTAATGGGGTAATTGTAATATTGCCTAATAAATAATAAAATATTAAGTTCAGATACCAGTGCCACCTAGTAGTGGCTCAATTGGATGCTTTAACTGGCAGCTGCTCATAAGTGAAATCTGTTTTACCGACCGTCAGCATGCGCCATGCGCCATGCATTCTTGCAGAATATGTCCAAATAGGTGGCCGTTCGAGTTAACAGGGAAATAGTCCGTCAATAATAGCCAGGGCGTTTTTGCAAGTAGGTCCGCAAAATATTACTTTAATTTATTATTTAGTATTTCTCTTTTATGTACAAAATGCAATTGGATATTTTAGCTATATCTTAACTATAATTTGGGTTATGTTACATTTTCCCCAGGAATTTATTACCTGGGGTAAATGTAACAAAATCACTGGGCAATTGTATTATATATATTACATTTACCCCTTTGTTTTAAGTCTTTAAAAAAAAAAATATTGTAGAGCCTAAATACAGTCAAGAAAATTTAAAAACATTTTTTTTGTTAAAGAATTTTAAAATTCTTTTAGTTAATTTGTTCTTGCTTTGTTGCAGATTAAAGCCTGCTTTTTATATTTTATTTTTTCTAAATAAATTTGAAAGTTAGTATATAAAAGTCTGTAACTTTTTATTTATGATCTAAAATAAGCGCTTGAAGCGGCAAAAACAAGGCCAAAATACTAACGTTTTACATTTACCCCGACCAATATCATCAAGTGTTCTAATTTAAAATTATCCTGCCACTATCACATTTACCCCAATTTACGGGGCAAATGTATTATAAGGACAACGTTTTAAAAAAAAATACCATAGTTTTTTTCTTATTGGATATCTAGAAAATTTATCTATTCCATACTATTCGGAACAAAAAATGTGTTCAATGCAAATGGTTTTTCAGGAACTATTAAAATTTTATATTACTTTTACCCCTGCTTACTTATTATGAATTAATAATAATTACAATAATTTCTACCAATTTTTAACTATAATTATGGGTTGTCATAAAACACAACACAAACAAACCTTGGTCAACAGTTTTATTCCAGTTTTGTACTTGAGAAAATAGCAAAAAATTAATAAATTACAATGCAAAACTTATCTATCTTATCCTTACACTATTACTTGTAATTTTAAACCCTTAACAGTAAAATTTAGAACGATTCTACATTCAAAACTATTAATTTAAAAACAAAAATTAAACAAACGAATAAAATTTGTACGTTGTGAAAATGCTGTAAGGAAAGTATAAAGTATTTTTTTTTCGTCAGTAACCCAACAATTACACAACAGCACAGTTAAGCCGTTTTTTATATTACCGTTAAAGGAATAATATGTTGGTCAAAGTCAACCCTGCAATACTAAAAAGGGGGAAAGCGGAAAAAGACTCGTATCGCCATATCATGGCTCATCAGCAAAGCTAAATTTCTACAAATAAAAATAATATTTCGCATAGTTTATTTACTGGCCACCAGAGGTGTCAGTGGTAATGCAGGTGTGCCTAGATTGTGGAGCCAATTTTTAAAACTGTTATATACGTCTAAGAAAGTCGTATACAGGGTGCAGTAATCACATTTTTTTTAATACGGACCTGTGTTTTTATTGCAATTTCCTAGATCTTGTGTCTAATAAAATAATATTGTACTACTACTTCAAACAATTTTTAATTTTTCGATCTCTACAATAACATTTTAGAAAATAAAAGCTGACAGTGAAAACAAAAAACTTGTTATGCGCTATCTATTTAAATAACGGTACAACAACTTTCGGTCTTTTCAACTCCAATTTGTACACTTTTCTTTCAATCTTAACCCTGTTCATTGTTCATGTCCTACCATTGATGAAGTTGAAAATGATTGGAGTTGAAATGTTGATATTTTATTAATATAGTATCGAATTAATATTTTCTTAGGTCTAAGAATATGCAATAAAAAACTAGTCCGCATATATGACGACGATAACTGAAAGACGTAACATCAGAATTAATACCTGGTAAGAATACGTTATAGAAAACAAGAAGTTGCAAGTAATTTTATTTTTTGCCCATTTCCTTAAATAAAGATGGTAAAAAATAAAAACGGAAAGGAGAATTTTTGATGGCTTGTTAGTTGACTCTTGAATGGGCAACTTTGTTCCAATTAATGCCCGGTATCTTCATCATTGGTTAAAAGCCCGTTAAATATAAATCCTTTGTTAAACGAAATTTATGGTATTTTCATTCCTGATTAAATTTAACCGTCAGGTAAATGTTTGTTAATGCTTTTTTTTTTTTTTTTTGAATCAATTTATGACAGACGTCAAATCAGTTACAAACTGGCACCGAGGCCTTAGTGAATAATATGTAACCGAAAAATAAATAATAAATTAATTCTATAACAGTAATTTCAAAATTATTTCAGTCCCTGTTTTTCAAAATGTTTTTGAGATTATGATACACTTCCTTCTCTCTTCCAATGAAAATAGTTTCTGGTATAGTATTATATGTTTGTACACTTCTATGGATTGGAGAATCCTGCGATTTCTTTGCCCTAGAAAAGGTATTCCTTAATTTTTTTGCCCTTAGGTTGTAATTGTGATATTTTTTGTTTGAGTATTACATTAGTTTTTAATAAATTGTTATTCGCTTTATAGATAAGGTTCGCCTGTTCAAGCATTTTAGGACAGTCCAACTTCAAGAAAGTATAGTATCTATAAAGAGTTTCACTTGGTGTTTTATAGCTAAGACAGAATATTGCTTTTATTGATTTATTTTGTAGTCTTTGAATTTTGTTCAAGTCACTTACACAGGCATTTCCATAACATGGTAACAAGTATCTCATATGTGGCTCAATGAAGCTGTTATATAACATATATTTTGAGTTTGTCTTTAGCATATAGTTACACCTTTTAATTGCTCTCAACATTGGGGCTACTTTTCCAATAATGTTATTTACATGCGGGGACCATGTTAGTTTGTCTGCCTAAGCCTAAGTATTTGTATTTCTGGACTCTTTCCAGAATAGCGTCATTTAGTTTAATCACTGGGTTTATGTATTTTTTTCCACGTTGTTGCAATACCATATAAACAGTCTTTTCGGTGTTAATACTTAGTTTATTGTAGCATAGCCAATCAAAATATTTATTCAAATCACCATTAACCATTTCTTCCAGTTCATTTTTGCTTTTTCCAGAATAAATCAATACAGTATCATCACAGAACTTAAAGTATATTGCTTTTAATCCGGCATATTTTAAGCTTTGCACATAATAATATAGCAGAAACTGTAAAGGTCCCAGGATCGAATCCTGGGCGATTCCTACACTAACTTGTGCATTTGTACTAATTTTGCCATTTATTTCCCTACATTGCTCTCTTCCTGTTATATATGTTTCTAGCAACTTGTGACACTTTCCACGAAAGCCCATTTTCTGTGGTTTTTGTATAAGTAGTGGAATGTCTACGGTGTCAAAGGCCTTCTGTAGATCAACAAACACAGTCACAACATAGTTGTCCCCGTCCAACTCAGCGGATATGCATTCAGGAAGATCAACTGTCGCTCCAAGGGTACTGCTTTTTTTCTGGAAGCCATATTGATTTTGATCAAATTTGAAGTTTGAGTCTATGAATTTTGTCAGTCTTTCCTTGATAACTTTTTCTAGTATTTTACTGAAGGTGCTTAGTAATGAAATTGGTCGATAGTTGTTGACTTCATCATGTGCACCTTTTTTGTGTATAGATACTATTTTTGCTGTTTTAAGTTCTTCTGGGAAGATGCCCGTGTCAAGAACATCATTTATTAAATGTAACAATTTAGGACCAATCATATCAAAGTTTGTTATAATATCTTGCTTTGTTATATTATCTTTGCCAGCAGCACAGTGATTTGTTAATCCACTTATAGTTAGACAAACTTCAGCTAAGTTAGCTGGTTGTACTGTTATGCTCTCAGTGAATTCTTGTTCTTCGAAAGTTAGTGCAGGTTTTTGCATTATTCTTGCGGCTCTAACACTTGAAAAATGTTGATTCATTTATTCTGCAATCGTTATTTGTTGTCCTTCTTCTCCTGCTACATAGTTCATTAATCACAGCCCATGTTTTCCCACTATCACCCTGAGCTTCCTTAAATTGTTTCTCTGTATACTGCTTCTGGAGTTTTATCCTAAGTTTGTTTACATCATTTTTTGCTTGTTAAAAGTAATTTTCACTCAATTCATTGCCTAACCTTTTCCATCTCATATATAGTTTATCTCTTTTTTACCGGTTAACTAACCGGTAATAAATCGGGCGGATATATAGTTAACATGAGAATAAGTATGTTTTCTAACCTATAAAAAGTAGAAATATTTATTTGTTAAAGTGATGTTTTGGAAAATTTTCGAGATTTATACACCCGAAGTTTAAAATTCTTGTTTTCTGGTAAGTAGTACATCATAATGGACTTAAATTGGCCAACGAGTTTAATAAGAAGTCTAGTTTCCTCATTTGTAAAATTGGGGGAATGTTTTTTTAGCTGTGAGCCACTCATGTTTGTAAAAAATAAAACTACAACAATATTGAAACAGCAGTCATATTAAATTGAGTATAAATATTTGTTATTGGCATAACAAATTGATTTTTCTGTACCTACATCAATCAAGAACCAACTAATTTAAAAACAACAAATAAAAATTTGAGGTTAGGTTGGTTAGCGGACAACTCTGATTACACCTACACAGAGGAAATACTGGTCCGATCCTGTGACTAGTCTTCGATACAGTAGGTCGGGTTGTGCAACGTTGTCATATGTACTTCCGATTAAATCGAATGTTACCTAACTGTCTGTTAAAAAGCAGTCAAAATACCAATTTTCCTTATTCTGCCGTTATAGCGTTGTTAATTATTAATCGACTGTTACATATTTCTCGATTTAACAGAGCGTTAAAATACCGGACCTTAAGTCAAAGTCAAAAGTCAAAGTCAAAATATGCTTTATTGTTATAACAGTGTACACTTGTTGTTAACAAAGCCAGGCTAATATAAAAATACAAAAAGGAAAAATCACTGAATAAAACTATCACAAACTTACACTAATTCTACAGACACAGAGTACAGGTAAGGATAAATAAAAAAAAAAAAAGAGCTTAAAATTGTAATACATACATACTATAAAGTTAGACAACGAAATAAATATAGTAACAAACATTCAGACTGGTACAATAAAACTGTTAAAATACATCATTATAAAACTCTGAGATACCGTAATAGGCCCTTTTCATCAAGAACCCCTTCAAGCGATTCCTAAAGACATTCAGTGATGCAGCCTCCCTAATATAGCGTGGGAGGTGATTAACTACCTTTATGCCCTCATAGAAAATAGACTTCTGTGTTAAGGTGGATGAGGGAATAGGCAGACGCAAATTCAGCGCCTGACGCGTTACATATCTAGAGTTTTCCATCATGAATTTGTGGCGATGTTTGTATGTAGCGCTAGCGACTTCCAGAATATAGATTTATTTATTTATTTATTTATTTATTATTACATTTGGGATGCAGACAGAACTAGAAGTTCCAAAGAAGCATCCACTATATACAACAAACAGTTTATGCGGAAAACAGTTTACTGATTAACATAGCAATAGGTACTTAACCTAACTAACTCTACCTACGGCTATCCAAACACTTGCTGTATAAAATATCCTTTTAAAAGTCTTTTAAAACTCTGCAAGGTTGCACTGAAAATGTCAAATTCATGGCAGTATGAATTAAAAGTTTTTTGCAGTCTATCCAATGGTATATTTAAACCCAAGTTAGTTCGTCTGTAAGGTAAATTAAATAAGGTTGTATGTCTTAATTCTCTGGTGGGAATGTTAAAGCTTAGTGCTGATAATAGTTCTGGGACGCTGAAATTCGAGTTAATTATTTTATATAGAAACGATATGTCAGAAATTTTTCTGCGGTCAGACAGAGGAATAAATTTATATTTTTCTTTTACAAGATCTATTGTGCAATGCGCTTTAAATGCAATGGTTTTGAGAAACTTGTTTTGCACTGCTTCCAGCCTATTAACATGTGTGACGTATTAAGGATTCCAGATGACAGAGGCAAAAGAGAGCTTACTATGAACAAAAGCAAAATATTGTCACGAGGGCACCGAGTCCTTGATTGAAAGGCAGTACATCATGCTTAATTACACACAATTTAGTATTTACAACAATTAACACAGAAAATACCCAGTCTTACCTTTGACTAATTAGTTTCTACTTCCATGGTTGGGGAAAAGTGTCAGCGCGCGATCTATTTCGCCGGTTCGGGAGCTGGGCGACGTGCTTGCTTCGCTGCGAGAATCGTGATAGCTCCCGACCCCGGTGCCGCTCCAAGCGGCCGTCGTACCGGGTTCCCCACTCTCGCCTAGCCATTGGCGTCATAGAGCGGGGGGAACCCAGGCGTCGGCCGCTGGGAAGCGTAAAAAACTACCCTTCGTGACACTTCCCCCCCCCCCCCCCCTACGGAAACAAAAACCCAACGGGTTTTTGTACACTAACTAAAAGAATATTTACAATTATTTACATCAACAAAAAAAAATACTGGGTTTTTACAATTCAAAAAAATAAAAATTTTTGTTCTTCTTAATGTCTTCGTCCTTTGTTTGTGTGTTGTCTTCATTTGTCCTATCGTCGTGTCCCTTCCTTCCTTGTCCCGTCATGCCGATGTCATGATGGCTGCGCTGACGTCAGGCTCCCGGTGTGGCGGGGGGTGGTGACAGCTCCTGGACCCTGTGGCGGACGGCTGTCCATGGGGGTCCCCCTGTCTCCGGTCGCCTGCTATCTGGCTGGGGTTGGATCCTCCTCGCCCTTAGTTGGCATTTTACACCGTACATGAAAAGACAAAATAAACAGGATTAGACACTACCAACACTTTGGACAACACACTATTTACAAAAAAAAATCAGTTTGCCCCCTACATTTGGCAATTTTGGCCACCGCTCAATCATGGCCGAACCATTTTCTCCGAACAATGCGCTCTTTACTACCTTAAAATTTTTCTCTGAAATTTTAGCTCATTATTTCTCTTGTTTTTCCCCCCACCCTTACTGGAAAAAAAATTTTTTTTCCTTACTTCCAAACACATATTACATATAAGACGCGACACGACAGTTGAAAATTGACCTTACGTAACATGTTGATCAGACATGCGCTCTAGCCAAAACCCAACTGCTTCAGAGCCTCGTGCAGCTGCTCACGATCCCTAACATTTTTTTACCTTTCGAAAACATTACACATTTAATTTTTATCCTTTTTACCTTGACTATTACCTTATATTTCTTTACTTATTGGGGGAAAACAACAAAAAAAAAACTTTATTTACTACTGCATTTTCAAAGTGGTATACTAAAATAACTTGAAATTACTATAATGCATTGTTCTAATTAATTAGAAAAATTATATGGTTCGTAATATGGGGCTAATCTGCTGACGTGCACTGTTTCTTGTTTTGCTCTTGCACCTTCTCCTCTTTGTATTACATAATTGACGGGTGATACTTTTCTTACTATTACAAATGGTCCATGGTATTTACATTGTAACTTGTCACTTTTTCCCTTTTTTCTTATATACACCCTCAATTTGACTTTGTTTCCTGTTTCATACGTCACTTCCTTGTGTTTATCGTCATATCTGGTTTTATCCTTTATCTGTTTTTGTGCAATATTTCTTTTTGCTTGTTCCCTGTGTGCTGCTATATCTGGATTTGGTAGTACCAAAGTTGTCGATTTCAAAAACATTGCGTCAGGAATGAGGTTAGGGTTTCTTCCAAAAACTAAATAAAATGGTGAAAACTGCGTCGTGTCTTGTTTACTAGTGTTATATGCAAACGTAACTAGCGGTAAGTACTTGTCCCAGTCGTCCTGCGCTGTTGATACATATAGACTGAGCATGTCTGCTAGCGTTCGATTGAAACGTTCTGTTAAACCATTTGTTTGCGGATGATACGAAGTGGTGTATATGTTTTCTGCTCCCATGTTCTGTACCATTTGTCTCACCATTTCTGATCTGAAGACTTGACCTCTGTCGCTCAATATTTTTCTTGGCACACCGTGTATACTTATTACAAAGTCCACTAAAAATGCTGCTATTTCTTCGGCTTTTGCACTTGGCATGGCTTTCGTTATTGCAAATCGTGTAACATAGTCTGTACAAACAACGATATTGTTGTTATTTTCTTTTGTTTTTGTAAGCGGTCCTAGTATGTCGATTCCTATCATTTCAAAGGGTTGCAAATCGTCGATTTTTATTGGCTGCAAGTCACCTGGTGGTTTTTCGTTATTTGGACCTTTTCTTATTTGACAGTCTGGACATCCCCTAATGAACTTTTTGATGTCTATATGCATTTTGTCCCAATAATATCGTTTATTCACCCTGTCGTACGTTCTAGCGAATCCCAGGTGTCCTGATAAAGGCTCACAATGTAGCTGGTTCATAAGTTGAGCTTTGAGTCCTTGTGGAATTACTAGTTTGTCCGGTTCGTGTGGTATCACTGATTTTTTGTATAGAACACCATCTATGGTCTTGAAGTTTTTAGCACGGCGTTGTAGATGTGAACTACCATAATTTGGGTTTTGGACAGCCTGTAACAAGTCTGAAACCACTGGATCCTCTTCTTGAAATTCTGTGATATCCACTAACGGTAGCAAAAAAGTAGGTATCTCATTGGCGCTATCTTCGTCTGTGCTTGTAGCTTCGAAACATGGTTGTCTAGATAGACAGTCTGCGTCTTGGTTACATTTGCCTGTCTTATGAATTATTTCATAATCAAATTCTTGCAGTTTGCAACTCCATCTAGCTAGTCTTCCTGTAACATTTTTTATACTCTGCAAATAACATAGTGGTTGATGATCTGAAAAAATTTTTATATGCTGACCCCAAATGTAGCTTCTAAGATACGTCAAACTCCATACTATAGCGAGACCTTCTTTTTCTCCTACACCATAGTTTCTTTCTGCTTTAGTCAGCGTTCTGGAAATGTAACAAATTGGGTGCATTTCATCTTGTAATTTTTGTAGAAGTATCGCTGAGATTCCAAAGTCTGATGCATCGACGTGAAGTTCTTTTTCGGCTTCTGGCAGGTAGTGTGTCAAAACTGGTGGTGAAATTAACTTCTGTTTGATTGTCTGGAACGCATTTTCTTGCTCTGATTTCCATAAAAACGGTGTTCCTTTCTTTAGCAGATTATACAACGGTCTGGCAATCACACTGAATTTTTCAACAAATTTTCTGTAATAATTTGCAAGGCCAAGAAAACTTTGGAGTGATTTTTTGTTTATAGGTGTTGCAAATTTTTCCACTGCTCCTAATTTTGAAGAATCTGGCAAAATACCTTGATCACTGATAGTATGACCTAGCACTGTTATTTGTTTATAAGCAAATTGGCACTTAGATGGTTTTAGTTTAAGGCCTGTAGCTTTCAGTTTTAACAGTACTTTTCTAAGGTTTTTGTTGTGTTCTTCCAGATCTTTTCCGTATACCAAAATGTCATCTAGGTATGTCATAGCTCCATTCCACTTTAAATCACCCAAAATTGCGTCTGCCAATTGTTGAAAAGACCCTGGTGCTGTCGAAAGTCCGAAACTTAGTCGATTTAACTCGAACAATCCATCCGTTGTTACAAAGGCTGTTTTATGCTTATCTTTTTCTTCAATCTCCACTTGCCAGTACCCAGAAAACATGTCCAATGTTGAAAAGTATTGTGCTTCTCCCAAATATGTCAAAATGTCATCTATGACTGGTAACGGGTACACATTTTTGACAGTTTTTGCGTTTAATTTTTTGTAGTTTACGCAAAATCTCATGGCTCCATCTTTCTTCGGTACTAGTACTACTGGACTGGAATAAGGGCTTGAAGACTTTCGTATAATTTCATTTGTCAACATCTCTTCAACTTGTTCGTTAATAATTTTTCTTTCCTTGTGTGACACCCTGTATGGCCTGGAAACTACTGGAATGTCGTCTGTTGTGTCTATACGATGTTTCACCAAGTGTGTTCTTCCAAGGTCCTTCATACTCCAAGCAAAAATGTCTTCAAAATCATATACCAAGCTGCTTACACTTTGAAAGTCATTTTCACTTAAATTTTTATTTACATTGTACGTTTTATCCGGGTTATTGTTTTCTAAAGTCATTAAAGTTTCAAATTGTTCAAAGTCACTATCATTATTTAAATGTCTACTTCCCAAATTATGCGCGATACACGTACCAGCAAAAAGTTTTTTAGTATTAAGTCTATAGTTTTTCAGTTCAGCATAAAAAGTTGAGTTTTCACTATAAATTTTATTAATTTCAAGTCCGTTTTTTAACAAAAATTCATAATTTGGAACATAGTTTATTTTTTCGTCACCATTGTTTTTTAAATTATTAATTTCGCACTTTACTAAGTCTTTTTTAATTAAAATGTCATTACACAACGTAATTTTACAATTTTCCGTTTCGTTTAACTCGATATCAAATTCGCTGAAATCTTCCATAAAACTGTCTATGCTAATATTACTATTTACATTATTTACAATACTATCCATACTATTACTTGTCGTTTCTTCCTTACCAATACCAACTTTGTGGTTCATTGGTAACTCTATAATTTCATTATTTTGGGTTATCAGGGTTAAACTATTCGTTTTTAGGTTAATAGTCGCTTCATGGGCTTTCAAAAATTCTAAACCTAATAACAATGGTTTTGGTAGGTTTTCCAACACCAATGCTTGTAAGGAAAAGGTAAAATCATTAAAACACACATTTGTTTCTGTAATTCCCAAAATTCTTATCAATGAGCTGTTAGCTACTTTAATAAAAGGCATATTGTCGCAAAACTTTATTTTTTCTCTATTTACAAATTTACTATCTACAATATTTTTTACTGAAGCCGTATCCACTATAATGTCAATAATTTCGTCGTTCAAACTTCCGGCTAAGGTAAGAACATCTGTTTCTTCGTGTTTTGGGGCAGTACTGATTTGTGTTAATACCGCCCGTTGGAGTTTTCCGAATTTCGCTGGTTACCGGTTTGTTGTGACGACCATGTTTGCTGAAAATTTCGGTTTCTTTGTCCATTGTAGCGGGTTCTGTCTTGGTTTTGCGGATTTTTGTAGCATACTCTTGCTTTATGGCCTGGTTTTCCACATTGAAAACAGACTGGACGGCTTGTTACGGTGCGCGCTTGCGCGTTGCTGTCTCTGTGGGGTCTGCTTTGCATTGCCTTTTCAATTTCGTTCTTTATGACTTGTGTGATTTCTTCCATTATCCCTGGTTTTGTTAGCTGCTCAGGTTCGTCTTCTTTTTGGCTGTTCTGTGTCATGGAAAGCTGTGCAAAAACCTTCGTTGCCTGGGTGATTTCGTTCTCTGCATTATTTATGATTTTTATTAATTTTTGCACCTCTTCGAAATTTTGTGGCTGTTTCAGCTTAACCTGGTATGCATACGTTGGAAGAAGGCCCTGTTCAAAATGCTCTCTTCTTACTTCGTCGTTCATTTTCGGGTCCACCAAATCACAAAGCCGCAAGATTTCTCGTAAATACACCATAACATTTTCGCCTGGTTGTTGTCGCCTGTACCTTAACTTCAATTTTGCTTCATTCACGTATGATGAAAAAGAAAATTCTGCTTGTAACGCTGCAATCGTTGTTTTCCAATCGGCATTTGGATTACGAACCGCATAAATTTGTAGCCACGTTTGCGCTTGACCCAACAAATAATGCGATAAATAACATAGTTTAAAATTTTCGTCCCAATTATTCAAAATATCCGTTTGTTCATAATTGTGCAAAAAATTGGGTAAATCGTCGCAATCGGGATTAAAATAGCGTGGTGGTATAAATTGAGGCGCAATGGGTTTCCTGTCGGGATTTAATAAATTACCTAAAGTTGCGTTAAACTGCGTCATTTTTGGTGTACTTTGGTTTTCTAAATTTTTATCAGGTGAATTTTTCAAAATTTTCTCGTTCTGTGAAGCTGCGCTGTCTGCAGAACTATTGTTACTACTATTCGGTTTGATTGTGGATTCCAAAAGTTCGAATGATTCATTAAAGACTAAACATCGCCTAGCGTTGGTTTTATTTGGTGTTGAAAAGGCACGGTTTTGACTGGAAGCAGGCTGCACCTGAATTGCTATCTCTTTTTGATTGTCTGTCTTTTTCGCGTGACTTCTTAAAACCATTAATTTGTCCATTTAACGAGAAAAATGCACATTATGACTATGCGTATCTTAATTTAAAAAAATAATTACGATAAAAAAAAAATATAAAATTGACTCAAACCAAACCAGGAAAATTTTGTAGTAATTTTTGACCAAAAATTTTGTTTATGTAAATTTAAAAAGCAAAATTACCAGTACAACCCAAAAAAAATAGAAGGTACGGCTTTAATTATACCAAAAATATGCAGTTACTAGCAAGCGTTGCACACCGAAAACCATATCTTTTAAAAAAAAAACTTCAATTTCAAAAACTAAATATTCAAATAATCAATAAAATTTCATAAAAATCCTGCTTAAAAATCATTTACAGTTCCATATTAATAATTATTTTTCAAAATTAAATCAAATCGGAAAAAACAACTCGTACTAGCAACCATATTCATCATAAAACACTAATAATTTCAGCAAAAATGCAAAATAAAATCAATAATTTTCCGCAAAAATATCAGAGAACAGTTTGCTTCACACAGGAATTCGTAAAGAAAAGTCAATGCGAACGATTAGCTTAAAATAAAAAATCTGAAAAACACTTTTTTGTGTCACCTTGAACTCTTATCTTTCTGCATTCCAATATGAAACGATCAATTTTTACACTTTTATTCCCCAATAAATTTTAAAATTTTGCCGAGAAAATAATGAAGCTTGCATAGCACAATTAAAAACTTTTAAATTAGCACTGTTCAAAGAAGAATGATCCACCTCATAATCAAGTTAGGAGCCTCCACCAAATTGTCACGAGGGCACCGAGTCCTTGATTGAAAGGCAGTACATCATGCTTAATTACTTATTTATTACACACAATTTAGTATTTACAACAATTAACACAGAAAATACCCAGTCTTACCTTTGACTAATTAGTTTCTACTTCCATGGTTGGGGAAAAGTGTCAGCGCGCGATCTATTTCGCCGGTTCGGGAGCTGGGCGACGTGCTTGCTTCGCTGCGAGAATCGTGATAGCTCCCGACCCCGGTGCCGCTCCAAGCGGCCGTCGTACCGGGTTCCCCACTCTCGCCTAGCCATTGGCGTCATAGAGCGGGGGGAACCCAGGCGTCGGCCGCTGGGAAGCGTAAAAAACTACCCTTCGTGACAATATAGTGAGATCATTGTTTTGGGATTTCGAAAGTCTTTACAGATTCTAGTAATGAAGCCCAGCATTTTGTTTGACTCGGTAAAGATTTTATTAAAGTGTTCTTGAAATAACCATTTGGTGTCCAGAATGACTCCTAAATCCTTTATTTGATTTACCTTCTTTAAATTTGAATTATTTATGCTATATGAGTATTCCCAAGTATAAATATTTTTAGTGAATGTTATAAAACAACACTTTGTTACGTTTAAGAAAATACTATTCCTATCACAGTACTCGGACAGTCGGTTGAGGTCCGCTTGTATTTTCAGACAGTCATCCAGCCCCCTTATGGGGCGATATATTTTTAGGTCATCTGCATATAGTAAGAACATTGTGTGATGAAAGCACTTTGCTATATCGTTAATATAAATTATGAAAAACAAGGGACCCAGATGACTACCCTGAGGAACCCCCGAGCTGACCGAGAAAATCTCGGACTGGAAACCGTTTACAGAAACAATCTGGGAACGCTGTGAGATATAGGACCATATCCACCTGAGCAGACGCTGACAGACACCAACCTCAGCAAGTCTCTCAATCAACCGCTTATGGTTAATCTTGTCAAAAGCCTTACTGAAGTCGGTGTATACAGAGTCTACCTGAATGCCACGATCTATTAAGCTGCAAATATTTTGAGAGTAACACATTAAATTTGTTTCTAGAGACCTGCCAGGAAAGAAGCCGTGTTGTTGATTAATAATGATGGTTTTGACAGTTGAGATAATATCGTTATAGACTAATTTTTCTAATATTTTGGCAAAGATGCAAATTTTACTTATTGGTCTATAGTTCGTAACGTCGTCTTTTGGGCCACTTTTAAATATAGGAGTTATATGAGATATTTTCCATTTTTCTGGAAATATTCCTGTTTTTAACGACGACTCATATATAATTCGAAGTGGATAAACCAAGTTCTCCTTGCAGGATTTTATAAAAATAGGTGGTATTCGATCAGGTCCTGCACCTTTTTTTAGCTCCAATTGATTAATAAGGTCCAAAATTATATTATTGTTAATTTTAACAGTAGGACCCGGGCAAAAAGAAACTGGGCAAGACGATATTGTGGTTGGAATATATACGCTTTTGAAAAAGTCCGCGAAGCTGTTACATATATCTTGTCCAGTTCCAGCGACCCGGTCTCCGTAACGAACTGTACTGGGTATAGAGGTTTGTGTTTTTTTCTTAGATGAAACGTAATTCCAAAATTTTTTATTATTGTTTAAAATTTCGACCTCCATACCATTCACAAAATCGGTATAATCTTTCCTAATTAGTTGTTTAGAAAGAGTCCTTAACCGGGAAAAAACGTTGTAGTGTTCTACACTATTGAATTTTTTGTATTTTTTATGATACATATTTTTATTTTTTATTATTTTAATAGTGTCCGGCTTAAAATAAGCAGGAAAGTTACCTTTAACGGTAAAAGAAGGTACGTGTGCATCAATAAGCTTATCAATTACTAAGTAAAATTTATTTATCATATTATTTGTGTCAGATGAGGTAAAAATATTTTCCCAGTTAATATTGGCCAATTTCTCATTTATAGCCACATAATCGGCCTTTTTAAAGTTCAGGATTCTAAGTGTATTGTGACGTAGTGGAACATCAGGAGAATTAATTAAAATAAACTCTAATGCAGGATGATGAAGGTCCTCCCTTACCAGACATTCATTACTTCTAGTCACCTCCCTGATGCAATCCTGATTACACAAAATAAGGTCTAGTATTTTATTATTATTGTTTACTATATTATTATACTGCATAAACTGAAAGTAGGAGAGAGCATCAACCATGCTGGCAGACCTGATATCAACATTTGAGGGCTGAAAATAAACTTCTTTTTTAATGGAATTCCAAGAAACAGTTGAGAGATTGAAGTCTCCGAGAATGGTTGCTGTCTTATCCGAAAGATAGTTCTCAAGAAAATATAGTTGATTTGTAAATAATGAAAAAGCAGAATTGTCACCTGGAGGGAGATAAACGCAACACAAATATAATTTTTCACCATTTTTGGAATCGATGAATACCCAAACATCTTCAGCGTCGGACTCAAGCTCGGGACACCTCTTGCACTGCAAAACACTCCTGACTGCCACCAAAACTCCACCGCCGTCCACTTTAGAAGAGGCCGAGTCCTCTCGGTCTCTTCTAAACACATCATAGTCACTTGAAAATAGTTCAGATGATAACACTCCACTGTGCAGCCAAGTCTCTGCTAAACATATTACATCGTAATCTGAAGATGCTATTGCGTGATAAAAATCAAGGGTTTTTGTCCTAAGACCCCTTGTATTTTGATAATATATACGTAACTTATCACCCATAAACGGATCATTTCTTAATGCTGCACGTATCTCAAAGTAAAGAATTTAAATTTTTTGGATCATGTCCCTTGTCTTAATCAACATAATACGGCTCGTTTCATCTTTTCTGACAAATATGTCACCATTTTTTGTCCAGACGAATTTATAATTTTTATCCTTAGCGGCCGCTCGTACATCTTTATATAACAATTTATTTGAAAGTGTTAAGTGTTCATTTATATAAAGATTTTCGGAAATTCCTTCGATTTTCATTCTGGGGGATCCGTTATTTACGTCATGACGTTTTTCTTTAGCAGCGGCTAAAATTTTTTCTTTGTAATTTCTTGATGATAGCCGTACAATTACATTCTTAGTCTTGTTTTTTGAAAACTTGTTTAGCTGAACTCTATGGATGTATTCGATATTTTCTTTTGAGATGTCACAGTTAATATAATTACATATTTTACCGAAAACATCGTACAAATTCTCGCCTTCTTTTTCATATACACCCTGAATTTCCAGATTATTTGATCTGGAAACCTGATCCAGATCATTAACTCTTGCATCCAGTGTCTGCAGCTCAGCCTTCAATTTTTTATTTTCGGCCGCAAGAAAATCGGTTTTCTTAATGTATTCCTCGAACTTTGCCAATTTTGTTTCGAAATCGGAAATCTTGGCACTGCAAAAATTTACCGAATCGAGCAACTCCCTTTGGCGTTCCTTCATTTCACGCATATCATCGCGAAATTCCTGAATGAGATATGCCGGTGATCCAGCGGGGTCTCGACCAAGCTGTACAGGAGGCGACGAGTACGACGCAGACGACGCAGTACCAGCCAAAGTGTTACCAAGTGACGGTCGACTCAGGCGTCGATCTGCCGCAGCCGTACCCCCACGACAATGCCTGCATATCCACTGGACACCGTCCATGCGCATCGCATCGAGCTGACTTCCGACAATGTCGATACAGCGTCGGTGATAGTGACCTTCACAGAAACCACTACATTGCAGGCCGGGTTTTTTTCTGTTGACTGGTTCATTGCAATCCTTACACAATTTACTGGTCATTTTCGGAATTAATAAACAATTTTATCAACAAGTAAGCCTTAAAACACAATAGTTATTATCTTCACTATCGGTCGATAAGGAAATCGGTATTTATTTTTATTTTTATACCACGAAAAACTGTACTTTTGTTAAACAATCCGGAACGACGTGCAGCAAGCAGCACGAACCGAACTACTTTATATCTTATTCGTAGAGTGAGAATGCTCTCTCTGATGAAAAGTGGTTTACAGGAATCCCTGGGCTTTGCCCCGCAAATATACCGAAGAGCACGTTTTTGTAATATGAAGAGCGACTGGGTTAGATAGTTGGAAGCCGTTCCCCAGAAACAGATCCCGTAACGAAGGCGTGACTCAATCAGAGCAAAATATACCGACTTACCGATTGCTGCGCCCAGCTCTTGTGTTATGACTCTTACAGCAAAACAACCCGAAGATAACTTTGTTGAGAGACCAATGATGTGCTGATCAAACCTAAGATCGTTGTCAATGATTAAGCCAAGAAATGTGGTGTTAGTTTGAGGTGAAATGGGGATGGACCCAATTGATATGTCCTCCATGAGACCCTTAAAGCATAGGATTTTGGTCTTACTAGGATTCAACGATAGGAGATTTGAACAAAACCAGGTCATTAATGCCTGGAGGTCACTTGATAGGGTGGCGTGAAGGGATCCGCTGCTTGGACCATGCCAGAGTAATGTAGTGTCGTCAGCAAACAAGGTAAATTTTCCCCGAATATCAAGACTTGTGAAATCATTGATATACAGGAGAAAAAGTATTGGACCCAAAACAGATCCCTGAGGAACTCCCTGAGTCACTGAGCCGTATTCGGAGGACTCGGAGCCAATGAACACACGTTGACGACGATCTTTCAGGTATGATGAAAACCAAGACAGTGACACACCTCTGAAACCGTAGATATAAAGCTTCCTCAGTAGAATCTCGTGGCTAACACAGTCGAAAGCCTTCGACAGGTCGCAGAAGACCGCTGCAGAAACCCCACCTTCATTTATCTGGGAGTACAAATCATAGAGGAAATTATAAATGGCATCAGTAGTACTCCTTCCCTCCTGAAAGCCAAACTGGGTTATGCTGAGAACATTATTCGCTCTCAGAAAGGTCAACATCCTACATGCTACCAGCTTCTCAATCAGTTTAGACAAAGTGGATAAGAGAGAAATGGGCCTGAAGCTTGCAGGTTCATCAAGATTCCCAATTTATGAATAGGAATCACTTTGGCAGATCCTAGGCAAGCCGGAAAGGTACCTCGTGTCCACGAAATATTGATTGTGTCAACCATCATCAACAGGGCAGTGTCAGGCAAGTTGAGTAAAATTTTTGTAGTCTTGGCTTTTTCGACATTCCAATGGTTAGCGTTGAAGATATTACACGTCTTCAACGTCATCACGACTTAAGCGTTTATGACTCGCACTTTTACGATTGGCACCACAACCTATGAGTATACGACTGACACCACTGGTCACTAGTTAGTAAGCATCGTGCGATATGCGATTTGACTTTCACACCAAAGTTGCACATTGCTATAATATAGCGATGCTACATGCTATTTCCGCACAACTTGAATGAAAAAAAAATAAACACTAAAGAGGTTATGGGTTCCTTCGTGCTTGCGAGACAATGCTGCTGAGCACAGTGCGTTTCTTTCCTCCCAACAGCTACAAAAATGCATCCAATTCCAAATTCCAAAACTTCTATAGGCCTTCATAATTGATATATTAAGGGGTTTCTTACTTTAAAAAATAGGTATAAATTTGGCGGAATTTTAAAAAGGAACTGTGAATGATCTAGTTACCACAAGCGTCTAGGTGCAGAACCCCTTTAACCTGTGGACATGCGCATTAGGATAGAACTTTTTCATGTCGAATATTTCTAGTCCTACCGAGTTTTCGAAATTCGGTGCATACATAACCACAATTTTTTTTTGCGCGGCGTGTTGACATTATACATATCCCGAACGAATCTTGACCTATTGTCGGGCTGTTGCAGGTATTAAAAATAGTATGTGTATAAAAAAATTAAAAATTTTATATTAAAGGAAAGAAAATATTGTGGCATATCGGACAAGTGTGTAAATATTTTTTATATTGGAATACACAGGGATCCAAGTTTAATGGATTCCCTGGGGCAGGTAGACCACGACGGCCGTTTCGTCCTTGTTAGGACTCGACTGGCAGCCATAACCCAAGCAATTCCAAGAACGACGGAAAAATGTACTAAAAGTCTCCTTGCAGAATCAAGGCGGCCATCAATACACCGTAGCGCCATCCCAGCGGAATCAACTACAATATAAAAGATAGTTACACAGGTTGGTAATAATCGAAAGGTAGACAACCAAATAAACTACGAAGTGCATCACAATCCAGTATAGGGAACGCTACCTACCAGAATTCGCTGATATAGTGTCCGCGAAAATAATTAAAAGAAAGAAAATATTGTGGCATATCAGACAAGTGTGTAACTATTTTCTATATTGGAATACACAGGGATCCCAGTTTAATGGATACCCTAGGGCGGGTAGATCACGACGGCCGTTTCGTCCTTGTTAAGACTCGACGGGAAGCCATAACCCAAGCAATTTCAAGAACGACGGAAAAATGTACTAAAAGCCTCCTTGCATAATCAAGGCGGCCATCAATACATCCTGTGTATTCCAATATAAAAAATAGTTACACACTTGTCCGATATGCCACAATATTTTCTTTCTTTTAATTATTTTCTCGGATATTATATCATCTTCTAGACATTTTTATGGCTCAAAACTCAAACGGATTGCGCGCATTCTGGTGGGTGCCAGCGTTGATCTGTTTTATGGTCTGCAAAATGGCAGATGTTTTCGGGGAAACAGCAAATAGCGTTCCCTATACTGGATTGTGATGCACTTCGTAGTTTATATCGTTGTCTACCTTTCGATTATTACCAGTGTAACTATCTTTTATTTTGGATTTGATTCCGCTGGGATGGCGCTACGGTTTATTGATGGCCGCCTTGAATCTGCAAGGAGGCTTTTAGTACATTTTTCGGTCGTTCTTGGAATTGCTTGGGTTATGGCTGCCCGTCGAGTCCTAACAAGAACGAAACGGCCGTCGTGGTCTATACGCCCCAGGGTATCCATTAAACTTGGATCCCTGTGTATTCCAATATAAAAAATAGTTACACACTTGTCCGATATGCCACAATATTTTCTTTCTTTTAATTATTTTCACGGATATTATATCATCTTCTAAACACTTTTATGGCTCAAAACTCAAACGGATTGCGCGCATTCTGGTGGGTGCCAGCGTTGATCTGTTTTATGGTCTGCAAAATGGCAGATGTTTTTGGGGAAAACGTAAATAGCGTTCCCTATACTGGATTGTGATGCACTTCGTAGTTTATTTCGTGGTCTACCTTTCGTTTATTACCAGTGTAACTATCTTTTATATTGGATTTGATTCCGCTGGAATGGCGCTACGGTGTATTGATGGCCGCCTTGATTCTGCAAGGAGGCTTTTAGTACATTTTTCGGTCGTTCTTGGAATTGCTTGGGTTATGGCTGCCCGTTGAGTCCTAACAAGGACGAAACGGCCGTTGTGGTCTATACGCCCCAGGGTATCCATTAAACTTGGATCCCTGTGTATTCCAATATAAAAAATAGTTACACACTTGTCCGATATGCCACAATATTTTCTTTCTTTTAATTATTTTCACGGATATTATATCATCTTCTAAACACTTTTATGGCTCAAAACTCAAACGGATTGCGCGCATTCTGGTGGGTGCCAGCGTTGATCTGTTTTATGGTCTGCAAAATGGCAGATGTTTTTGGGGAAAACGTAAATAGCGTTCCCTATACTGGATTGTGATGCACTTCGTAGTTTATTTCGTGGTCTACCTTTCGTTTATTACCAGTGTAACTATCTTTTATATTGGATTTGATTCCGCTGGGATGGCGCTACGGTGTATTGATGGCCGCCTTGATTCTGCAAGGAGGCTTTTAGTACATTTTTCGGTCGTTCTTGGAATTGCTTGGGTTATGGCTGCCCGTTGAGTCCTAACAAGGACGAAACGGCCGTTGTGGTCTACACGCCCCAGGGTATCCATTAAACTTGGATCCCTGTGTATTTCAATATAAAAAATAGTTACACACTTGTCCGATATGCCACAATATTTTCTTTCTTTTAATTATTTTCGCGGACATTATATCATCTTCTATAAATTTTATATGTTCTCATTATTTTTATTCGAGATAAGAAAGTAAAAAAACCTCAATATCGAAATTCTTTTTAATATTTATATTTATTTTATTAGATTTAAATTACACATGTAACAAATTATTGCAGTTTAACATATAACCAGAGGAACGCCTAATATGTATTACATTACCCCAGTCTGTTGTAGGTATGAATGCACAATAACACAAAAATGTAAGAAACAAGTGCTAGCCCCACACAGTTAAAATCACAAATATAGCACTCTAAGTCTATTGATAGGAATTATTCAGGAATAGAAAGGAAAAAATTAATAGAATCAGCTAAAACGTGTGATTTATAAACATACACAGACTAAATGATTCTCATTCCAAAATTCTCGTGGCAGGAAGAATGTATAAAATATACTAGGATTTCTTGTATTTGCTATTAGGTACTTTTCTTTTGCTTCTTTTAAACAGCATAGCAAAGTGAAAATCTTTGCCTTGTTAAGTTATTAAAGGAACATTTGCGAGCAAATCATATAATCGTATAAGAAATATAGATGGGCATACTTAACCGCGGCCAGTGAGAAGGAAACATCTTTGCTGAGCTAATTTAAATTGGTAAAAGGGACGCTGAACTTAGCAGTGCAGCTATTTAAAAGCAATGCTGGTGTCCTCAAGGGTCGATATTATCCCCCACTCTCTTCTTATTGTACATTAACGACCTCATAGCGAAAACAGAAAATCCAATATATAGCTTTGCTGACGACAGCACACTTATCTCATCTTTTACTTTGAAATCTCAAACATCGGCTGCTTCGCAGACAACATGAGGTATCACGCCTCAATAAAGACCTGGAAGAAATTTTGTCTTGGGGTGACAGTAACCAAGTCGAATTTAACGCTCAAAAAAACCCAGGCAGCAGTTTTCTCTAAGAAGGTTAACATTGCAGAACCCGATATCGTTATGGCAGGACACGCAATTCCACTGACTTCGTCTATTAATTTTCTGGGTGTCAACCTGGGAGGAAGGTCTTGGCATAATCACGTTGTGGCTATCGCCAGGGCAGCTTCTCAAAAGCTCGGTATACTTTAGTTGTATAGACCTCAACAACTTTTGACACTCTATAAAACCCAGATTCGACCATAACTGGAATACTGCTCTCATATCTGGAGTTCTGCACCGAATCAAACCCTTCGGTTGTTGGATTCCATCCAAAGGAGAGCCGTTCGTCTAATCGGCGACCACGAGCTGACTAAGAACCTCGACAGCTTAGAACATTGAAGACAGGTTGGTGATTTGACTCTCTTCTACAGATATTTCCATGGCAAGTATTCGACAGATATTGCCCGCTCGATTCCACCTAGAGTAATGCATAGCAGAAACACACGACGAACCACTGCCGCCCATCCTTATGTGGTTCAACTTAGTACACCCCGAACATCATTGTTTCAGACCTCTTTCATTTGGAGGACGTCATCTTTGTGGAACGGCCTTTCTGAGACCGTGTTTCCAACGTTTCAAGAAAAACGTGAATCGCTTTCTTCGCACACGCACCGCTCCCAGAGCGCCTTAAAGGATTTTTCCTATAGTGCTTGTGCTCGATCATAAAAAAAAAACTAGAAGGAAGTCAGTTATTGTAAATTGGGGATGTTTAATATTTCGGAATTCCAGGTTTTATGTACTTGTGTATTGTGTTTTCTTGATCAAGAAATTGGGCTTGAAAATATCATTTACACGTACCCAAGTTTCTGACATATTGTTAAATGTTATCAGCTTATAATCTGCTTTAGGTTTGGTACACGATAACATAGAAGATTGCTGTTTTGTTTATTTATTTTTTCGATTTGATATGGTAAGATTAATTGATTTGTTCTCTTGCTTTTCGAACTAAAAACACGGCGGCGAATCATTTTTAAATAAATTTTAGAAAATAAACATTGGAAACGATTTTCTAACCTTAAAATCTGATATATACACCAGAAATCGTTACCTTTTTCCCCGACTTGGTAAAAAAAAAATAGAACAAGTTTCACTTTCGTGTCAATAAATTGTGGCAATAACTTAGGACAAATTTTAGATGTTTACACGTGAGAATAAATTGAAGGTCAACTATTACAATTTCTTGATCAAGAATGGCCCGTGAGATACGGGCTTAAAATCTGTGCCCCCCCAACATTAAGCGTTTAGTAAGAAATTTTAAACTTTTAAAGCCCGGACCTGTCTATTTTGTCATTCGCTAAATGTGAATTTTGCAGTGCGCATGCCCATTATTCTTGTATGGCTTTGTTTACATGCGCGGGGCCCTAAATTTGCCACATCCGTGGTTATTGTTTGCTTATCTAAATTAAATATCTATGGTTAAATAAGTCTGAATTACATATTATACAGGGTGTCCCAAAAGTAATGGGGCACAGAGCAACAGCAGACTCCTTAAGGCGAAGTAGTGCGATTAATTTAAACTTGCCTTATACCAAAATTGATAACAATCAAGATACAGGGTGTTAAAGTTTTAATTTTGGTTTCGTTTTTTTGCGATTATTTCTTAACGAAACGACATAGCAGCACAAAATTAAGGATTTTGCGGTTTTTTGAGGTGAGAAATTCAAAATTTTCTATAGTTTTTGTGTTACCAGTGGAGGGCGCTGCCTACGGCATGGCCCATTCCATTTAACTGGCATAACATTGTTTAGGCTTCTTATATCGATCCGATTATTCAAAAAACAAATTACTTTACTTCTGTTACATCAAAAACGTACAATTTATTGAAGTCGCTAGGAGCAACCATTTTCGAGATAATCGCATTCGATATTTTTAATGCAAGAATGCTAAAATATTTAAAATAATTGTGTATTCGTATTAGTAGTATTTATCACATCTGGCCTTGATTAAATACAGCGATGTTTCTAAGGCAACAACATGTTACACAAAGTACCTATCATCTGTCAGAGTTAATAAAAAATTTTTATTAGAATAAAATTAGTAATTCCGTATACAAAAAAGCGTTTTTATTAGAAAAAATAGTCAGCCTTAAGTATTTATATTAACATTGACACTTAGCAAATGTAGCTGATTTACAATAATTTTAAGTTAGAAATTCACCGTTGCTCGATTTCCGTTGTTTTTGGACCACGTACTTAGTTGCATTGGACATATAAAATACGATTATCTCGAAAATGGTTGCTCATAGCGACTTCAATGAGTTATACCTTTTTGATGTAAAAGAAATAAAGTAACTTATTTTTTTAATAGTCTGATCGATATAAGAAGCCTAAACAAAGTTATGCCAGCTAAAAGGAGTGGGCCATGCCGTAGGCAGCGCCCTCTACTGGTTACACAAAAACTTTGGATAATTTTGAATTCCTTACCTCAAAAAACCCCAAAACCCTTAATTTTGTGCTGCTATGTCGTTTCGTTAAAAAAATAATCGCAAAAAAACGAAAACAAAATTAAAATTTTGACACCCTGTATCTTGGTCGTTATCAATTTTGGGATAAGGCAAGCTTATTATTTTATATTATTTCGACTTAAGGAGTCTGCTGTTAGTTGCTCTGTGTCCCATTACTTTTGGGACACCCTGTATATATAATCGGTATATCGCTTATGCCATGTTATAATATTTTGTTCGCTATGGAGGACTAAAGCGGGATACGGAGGTTGCGCAGTTCACATCATTTTGCGGGTAATGAAAAATGGAAACTGAATCTTAAAATGTATTTAACTATTTTTTGGTGCTTAATTTTTGAAATCCTAGTTCAATATATAGGATAGCAAAGGTAGTTTAGGTATATTTACCAAAGTTTTAAACTAAAAGGCGCTATTGTCCCTGTCTCCATTATAAACTAGACATAAACACGACAAGAAAAACATGAAAATGATGAGTGACCGGTTCTGTTCGCATCGAAGCAACAGCTGATTGACATTTGTTGTTTATATTACAAATTGCGCATGCTCACTATCCCGGTAACGGCCTACATAGTGGCCTTATTTTTAACAAGCTTGGTTGCATACCATTGGCAATATATTGGTTATTATTTTCAACAACAACAATAAATATAAAAATACAACGTGAGTTAAATAGATGCCATAAATTGTAACAAAAATTAGTCACCTTAATTAAAATATTCTATTTCCTTGTAAATATGATAGTGACTTTAGTGCAATTCAGTTCGTCACACTCAAAATTTTCTATATAGGCATTATTTATTGCTTGGCAGGAGGCACTGAGGATGGCCCATAGGCCGATCAATTTCCTTCATTAATTTACAATACTAGCGATATAAGAAATTTAATTTAAAATTAGATGTGGATTCGTCATACCAATTTATAATATTATTTCGACATGCGTTAATGGCATCAAATTTTGGTGTTGTGCAACTTTTTGGATAAAAAAGAGGAAAAGTATGACGCAGCCGCCACATATAAAAATCACTACTTTTTAAAAAAATCGATTTGGAAAAGACTTAATTAACAGTTGCCTAATACATTTGCTATCTACGTAATACTAAATAACTTAATTCAAATATCTTTATATTGTTCCCTCCTATTTCAAAGTCTTCGTCACTATTATGTACGAATAAGCTGCCATATTTCTATTGACTACATGCCACTTATACTAACGTTCATACAGAAGCCATATGCAATGCATTTCCATATAATACAGTACAGTTTATACAGCAATAATATTGAATAAACAAAATTCAAAATAAAAACAAACGCTAACATCCAAAATAAGAAACCAAACTTACTAAAAATATAATGTTATTGGTTGTCAATAAAGGAAAAAATGTATTCCAGTGTCAATTTAAAAATGCGTACAAGGAGCAGTAAAAATTTAGGTTTTGTAACTACAAACGTGCCTAACTTATCTATTTATTATAGACAACTAAAAAGTTTCATAAAATCCTATTAAAACAATATTTAAAATAAGTACAACCATAAAATTTCAATTTTTCTAACGTTAACCAAGGTCCCTAACATAGTTTCTTCCTTTACGTCACTTTAAAAAAAAATCTGATAATAACAACATTTCTTTGAATTTTTATTTAAAGTTATTTGTTATAAATAAAATAGAAAATCAAATTTCGATGAATCATTTTAACCCAGTTTTAAATTAGAGCCAATGCCAAAAAAAAAATACACTAATACTTGTCTTTTTATGCCCTCAACAGTAAAATTTGGGAGGTCCTAAATTCAAACTAGTAATTTAAAAAGTAATTAAATTTACCTTAAACTTTTTTTAAACTAGTATTATTATAGTGAAAATTACGTAAAGAAATAATAAGTTACACAATAGCTGAATGAAAAAGTGAACTTTTTTAAATTAACATTAAAAGAATAATAAAATAAATATCACCCCTTAAATACTATAAATGGCGGTAATAAATAAAAAGAATAACCTAAAAAAGGAGCTTATTTATCTATTTTATATTAATTTTGATAAAAGTAAATACTAGTGGCAAAATGTAAATATTAATTTTAATAAATAAACCAAGAGATTTTCCTTGCAATTAATAATAAAAATTCATTTTCGAAATTTATTATTTATTTCACAAATTATTATTGTTTCTACTTTAAATAATACTAATATTAATAATAATAATTATTATAATGGTAATAATAAAAGCAAAACTTGTTCATAGTCCTCAAGTAACTAAGAAATTTAGCGGCGACATCAAAATATCATTTGGATTAGACAAGTGCGAAATACTGAATGTTTTAGGAGGAAGAGCCGAAGAAAATTACGGACTGCTTGAAGGCATATTTGGCATACTAGATAATTACCAAACATAAATACAGTGGCAGTTTTCAAAACCAAATTTAGTTTCCACCACCCTTCACTGCACTCAAAAGGATCTACTTACAGCGAAAAGAGTTAGGAAGAGGTCTTATTAATATATGTATAAAATGTGTGCATGATACATAAAACCTCTATGAGAAAATACTTTCAAGAATCGAATGGGGAAATTCTACAAAAAGTGGTAGCTTATTCTACAAACTGCACAGAAACATCGGTTTGATTTATTTTTACTGATCTGAATAATCAAAAGACAATTAACAAGTTTAGACGATACTCCTGGTTGGGTATTTTAAGTGTCATTCTAAGAATGGGCGAGACGCAAACTTTACATACGTAAAAATATAAATAAGTTTTATTAAATCAAAGTGAACTAAAGTACTGATTAACACTGGACCACACTGGATTGATCTAAAAAATTAACGCTGCATACTGATTAAATTAAAGCTTACGTTATTAAGCCGTCTTATTTAAAATTAATTACTGTAAGAATTATTACTGTTTCTGTTTATATTTTAATCAATTAAAATTTAATATTTTAAGCAACAATGATAAAATTGGTTTCGATATTTAAATTTAACCATTTTGTATTTAATCTTAAATAATTTTTAATTATTAATAATTTAAGAAGATTATGGACAATATTTAGAAATGTTTTAAAAGGCCCCTTAATTGTTTCTTAACCTATACTTTTGCATAGGCTGAGCTAGCATAGTTTTAATCAGGCTACATGCCTGGTTGAATTTAAAGGACGTTATCTGCATATCACATTAATTAGGTTATCTCTAAGATGTCGAATTAGATTGTTAGTTTTGATGAACTCTAGGAAGAGACAAAATATTATAAGAAAGAAAAAGGTTTTTATTTTGGTGTAAGAGAGTTTGTTGCCGAATGGTTGTCAAATAAACATAGTTTAAAAAAACTAAAAACACGCTTTGTTTTAATTAATTAATCAAACTAAAAAGTGGAAAATGAATATAGTTTAAAATAATTCTTGAAATTCTTAATATAGGCCGAAAATAATAATGAACGATAAACATTAGTATTATTGTGAAAAAAGAGTGGGGTGCTCGATATACGAAAAATATAGCACAAAGCGACCCACGCTTTTTTCACAATAATACTAATGTTTATCGTTCATTATTATTTTCGGCCTATATTAAGAATTTCAAGAATTATTTTAAATTATATTCATTTTCCGCTTTTTAGTTTGATTAATTATCAAAGCGTGTTTTTTACTTTTTTTAAACTATATTAATTCATTTTTTAGTTTGAGTTATTGTTAAGAAAAACATTTTTTTAAGTAGATTGAGCTAGATTATTGTATTGTCAGCGGTTCTTGATACGTCTACAAAATTTAAATCAAATCTGACCGTTTAAAGTGGGTCAAAATCGGGTTCAAAGAAGTCGGTACGGATAAACAAACAAACAAACAAACATACAGGTGATGCTAATAAAAGCGTGTTAAAAAGGACACTGCACCTTATACTATATTTTTTTTTAAAGCATTTTATTAGACAAGAATAATTGTTCAACGTTAAAGCCCTGCGAGATTCCGAAACCAGTCACACAATAGTCAGAATGATAATTAATAACAACCACTCGTTTTTTTTTCATTTTGCACGTAGCATTTGCATAGTTTAAAATTGATTTGATTTGGAGGAAACTTAATTAAGAACTATCTGATATAATTACGTGTTTGCTATCTAAGTGATATTTAATAACTATACATAAATTTATTAAAATATTTTTATATTATTCCATCTTATTTAAAATTCTTCATCAGTGTTATGTACGAATAAGCTGCCTGCATGATCTGAAAAAAAGTTAAAAAGTTTATTAATTGAAACAAAGAACCTGATTAAACCCAACTCCGTACTTATACTCTTACAAAAATGAATATGAATTCCCAAACAGACTACTAGATACTTTAATATTTTATATTATTTTCATTTCCCTCCCCCCTTAGAGATATTAAAAAATTCATTAAGAACAGTTGTTCAAAGTAATAAATTATGTCAATTTGCAAAATTCGATCGGTTTATTTTCATCCTTCTATTAGACATTTTTTGGATAATCACAAAAACTGTTCAAGGGTGGATGGTATGAAAATAATGTAAAATATAAAAGTAGGCACAGAATTTTAAAATTTTACATACTTACTTCCTTTTTTGAACGTCTTTTTTTAATGACATTCTTTCGTATTTTCATAAAAAAAAGCGCTTTACTAGTGAAAAATAAGGCTTTTTATAAATTTTCAAGACATACTTGATTTTTCGAAGCTAAATAATGATATAAATTAGTTTCTACCTAAGCAGGACTGAACTCCAGAAGATGAAGTTTTAACTCAAAAAATTTTGGTCTTGTTCATCTATTGATGCATCGGTTTGGGGACACACTGTGTATTATGGAATTGCCCGAATATGGTAAAACTCGAATATCCTGATATGGAAGCAGTCGCAGAAAAGCTTTGCTATATTACGCGAGCAAATTAACCGATTTATTTTTCTGGTATGCTACGTCACCACTGTCTTATTATTGATAATTTTATTATTAATATTACAAAATTAAAATTAAACCTACCTCAAAAATTCAAGACTCCTACAAAATGTACAACCACAATAAAAATTTAGAATAAACGGACCATAATATATTAGGGTATATTAGAATAAAAATTAATATTGTATCCGTCACTCGAAAGCCTATTGCATTGTCTTGTCGCTTTCCGTGCCCTCACTCGAGATTGTTATGCTTTTTGATAACCATCCAATCGTCGTTCAGGCTGTATGTGCGGCATATCCGGTCTAATTTTAGGGGTTCTTGCCAAACTTTTTAGACGGTCTAATAAAACAAAAGCATATAGTGTTTCCACGATACCATGACACCTTGTATATAGGAAGTAATGAGTACGTCAGAGGTGGATTTATGCTTTTCTTCCATATTCAATTTTTTTTGGCGTGTTATTGTGATTAATTTAATTTAAAAAAAGGTATTTTCTAGACTATATTTTTGTCATTTGACACGAAATCGACCTTTTCGTGGTATAGTATCAATAGTAATAGCGATATTAATTGAGTTACATTGTATATTACCTTTAAAGCTACTTCCAGGGTCATAGGTCTGAATGGGCCAATAGACAGTGTTAGCGGTCTCTGACTCTGCCCAATTATAGTTAAAAAAGCTTTCTGAGCTTTTAAATCCTGTTTGTACCATTTTATTTGGTAAAGCTCTTCTGCAATCGCATAATTCTAAAAAAAAAAGAATCAAACAGGCAGGCATTGTGAATTATTACGTTAAATTCCTTTAAAATGAAACCACTGGATCGTAACAATGTGTATAAATATATATTCGGTAAGTTGCTTTAACATAAACTATAGAAAAAATTATACGTTTTGAAAGTCTATATCGATCACGTCACAAAACTGTCAATATTTTGCTCAGGTTACAGGTGGAACTTTTTTACTTTGTTACACCTAAGCAGTCGACTGGTCTCCCAACTGATTAGTATTGTTTGAAATTCCAACAGGCATCCTATTATTGAGGCATCGGAAATCTTTGTTGAAAGTAAGTATATTTTAATTTTTTAAAAAGTTGGAATTCAAAAATCATGTCCAGTAGAACCGTAACAAGTTTATATTTCTATTAGAAAGTTTAAGTTTAAAATTTTTTTATTGGCGTAACTATAGGAGGGGGCAGAGGGAGGCGCAATCGAATCGCAACCGTTAAATCTCTGGAAACGACTCTTTGATAACATACGGTAGGTAAGTAAGGTTCAACTGTAAAACAGGTGCATTTTGAGCAATGTTTACAGCTCGTTAATAGAGGGTAATTCACGTTGAGTAGCCTATTAGAAGATCTCGAAAACCAGTAAAGTTATATTTCTAAAAATTTGGTAGCGGGCATGATTGGCTTTGAACTTTTAAATTATTATATTTTGACGTTTGTATCACTTCCGGTTATACCGGAAGCTATGGCCAACTTTGGTATTCCAAATGAATAAAATGTATTAGCATTTTTGGATACCTTATTGAAACCTAAGTGACTTTTATTAACAATGATCTATACCAATCTCTAACCGTTTTTGTGATATGAATTATAAAATGCATTTTTTATATAAAAACCTTACCGAGAAAAAAGTTCAGTAATTATTTTGAAATTATTATTACTTAAGTTTCATGTTTTGCATACAGGTTTTTTTTTTAAAAGTGTGCCAATATGGCCATTTAGATAAATGTGCCTAAGTCAATTTTTGCAAATGGGACACCCTATTTTTTATCTTAGTAACGTGTAGAGAATCAAATTTCCTTTCTAAACTTTTAATATGTCAGTAACAATATTTTTATTCGTTTTGGAATAATTGGCAATTAAAAAAAAATCTTTAAATATGTGTTTGTGTTAAGTTCATAAGACATTATTTTTGTAAAGAAGGCTTTGACTCCGATTTTTGTTCGACTTTGAGCTTTGTTACCAATTAGTAAAGTAGGCTTTGACTGAAATTGTTTTAAAGCTGACACTCGCCTTAGGCCTGTTGTCATATTCTAGTTTACTTAGGTATTGAAAATTACTTTCATTCTTTATAATCGAAGAATGGCAAATAATAATTATTCTAATAACGATATTTTAAATTTATTTTATATTCATGGAGAGTGTCTCGAATGATAAGCAGAACATGCAGAGTGTTTAATGAACGATATCCACATTTACTACCAATTAGTAGCGATAAACAATTTAGAAGAATAACTAAGGCCAATTTTTATAAGGTTGGTCATACAAAAGCCAAAGGACACTTCCGATGACTGTTCTGAACTCTGAAGAAAGCAAATTACTGTTTTAGGATATTTTCATGCCTATCCAGATGCGTATATTCGATGTGCGGAAAATGATCGGGGTATAACGTATTCTTCAATTCAAAGAATCCCACAAAAACATGCATTTCATTAAACGAAAAAGAAAATATAGTGGCATATCGGACAAGTGTGTAACTATTTTTTATATTGAAATACACAGGGCTCCAAGTTCAATGGATACCCTGGGGCGGGTAGACAACGACGGCCGTTTCGTCCTTATTAGGACTCGACGGGGAGCCATAACCCAAGCAATTCCAAGAATGACGGAAAAATGCACTAAAAGCCTCCTTGCAAAACCAAGGCGGTCATCAGTGCACCGTAGCGCCATCCCACGGAATTCACTCCAATATAAAACATAGTTACACAGGTATAATCGAAAGGTAGACAACTAAATACACCACGAAGTGCAACCACAATCCAGTATAGGGAACGCTATTTGCGTTTTCACCGATGTAACAATCACGTCGTAATTCTTACAACTGATTTTGGTAATTTCCCAAAAATTTAATTACTTTAAAAATTTCAAGAATTTATCTCAGGTATCATGGTTAAATTTCCTATTACGCCCCTGCCGGCTGGCTTTGGTTAGGCAACTTAATATGCACTGCTGAAACTGGAGTCGTTCACCTTTTATCGATTTAGTTGATTAATAGATTGTGTACCGCACGCTTATTCGGTCGGAGTGAGAGTGAAAATAGGGTTAATTTTGCTTCATTTTCCGGTTTGGATTTATATTTTCATCTAATTTGCTTCCCCTACGTCATGGTTTATCAGTGATCATGTGACTTGTCTGTGATTTCGGTATTGGAGTGGATTCTGTCATTTTTTATGAGTTCGGGTTAATAAAACTAATAACGGAAGGTCAGAATTCCCCTTTCTCATCTGCTGCCAGCCCAGAAAAGGTTGCGTGAAAGAAGACATGAACTGGTTGGAATAAAAAGGCATTTCTATGTCGCGGTACTAACCGGATTAAAAGTTCTAATTAGTGAATTTCTCTTCGAGTCTAAATGGCGTTAAATTCCACCTTCAAAGGCTGAGAAGAAACCGCACAACAGGTAATTTGTAAAACCAAAGATGTATTTTTGATCAAGGCACACTAACGGCCGCCATTTTGTTACAGGTTTCTATGCAGGGTTAATTCGAATTCTATGCAGGGTTAATTCGAATTCTATGCAGGGTTAATTCGAATTCTATGCAGGTTTAATTCGAATTCTATGCACGTTTAATTCTAATTCAATTCAGTTTCGTTGCAATGCTGGTTTAAATCTAACACATTTCCAATTTTACTTCATTCCAATCATGGATCAATTTTAGCTTCATACCCACTCAATTTCAACCCTTCTGGATTTAATTAAAATTCTTCAATCCGATGTCTAGCCTCAAGTTTTCATCTACCGTTTAATTTCACTTACCAATGTGAATTCTACATTCAATTTTCAATCTGAAAATTACCCTCAGAATTTCAATGTCACCCTGAAAGTCAGGTGTAAATCCAAGTGCTGTTTGGCATCTTCAACTTCAAATTATTGTTTTAAAATGACAACTCAAACCTTATTTGCCTAAGCTGCATATTCCAGCATAAAGTTGCACCCGAATGTAGATTTCTAGATCCATCCCAGCCTACATTTCACTTTTATATTTCAATTTTCGTTCTCAATTTCAACCCCAAGCTCAATGTAGAGTTTAAAACTCAACTTTAGTGAGAATGCATTGATTCTCTAATTGCTTTTGCTGTCTACGGGTCCAATTGGGTCAGAGAGGAGCCAGCGTTTATATGGTGTGTCCGGAGATGCTGTTGGAAGCCTATCCAAGAAGCCATTAGTGGTTTAGCCACTGTCCTGCTCCTGTTCTGAGAGGTTGTAGAGTTTGAGTCGTTTGCCGTGTGGTATGACAAGGAACTTCTACAGGGAGACCCCGCAGTGAAGAGTGAAGCACCCTTACATCGGTACCTTAAAAGATGAGTATTTTTCTTTAATGTTAGCTTGTTGCATTGCTGATAATTTTCTTGAATATTGCTTTTTATCTTTGATTAACTGCATATTACTGCATAAACCATGCTACTTAATATTTTTGCTATTGCTTGTTTGTTTCTAAGATGTTAATTCTTTCTTAGATTTAATTTAGCTACAGTAATACCCGGAGGGGATATTTGTAAAAACCCTGAGTATAGACTCATTTTTATTTTATATTATTATAAACAATGTTACAAAGGTAAGCATAACTCGAGAGAGTAGCTAACTTTAATGTATTACTTTCACTTTGATCAATCGATCACGCTGGCAGTTTTAATTTGTTGTGCCCTGTTTGTGGCGTGAATTGTAACCTAAGTTTGTCCAATTGTCGTGAATGTCAGTAGTGGACGTTGCAATATCCCTCTTTCTTACCTACCAAATTACTGCATTATTAGTGCATTAAGGACTATAAGCCTTGGTGTAGTTTATTTTATGATATACTTTTTAGTATTTACTTAGCAATACCTACCTTTTACTGCTTTCTAAAATTTTGTATTACTTGTGCATCAAGAACTCTAAATCTTGGTGTAGCTTATTTTATAATATACTTTATAGTATTCACCTTGCAATACCTACCCCGCTTACTGCTTTCTAATATATTGTATCACTTTTGCATGAAGGGCTCTGAGCCTTCACATTAATGTAATTTAGTTCCTAATATACTTTATAGTATTTACCTCGCCATACCTCCCTCTAACTTATTGTAATGTTTATGCATTAAGGGCTCTCTGAACTTCAAGATTATTTAATTTATAACCTACTTATAGCACTACCTATTTTATCATTGAATCTTAAGAACAACCTTCACCGTACAGCTTTAAGCTTTAATAGATTTCATCTGCTAGTACACCTGAATTCATTTAAATTTTGTCGAGTGTTTCCTTCTCCTCCTTAGTAAGTCTTGGACCATGAATTAAAATTCACTGCTTGTTGGAATCGTGCCTAAGAGCTTTTGAGCTTTAAAGTGCTTTGATTCATGGTACAGGTCTATTGCATTACTTAGATTCTCTTGCATATTTTTTATATCACCTTAAGCCTTTGAGCATAGATTTGCATTAAGTGTTGAGTGAACTTGTACATGATAGCTTCTAACTTTAATTCATTTTAATTAATGGTATACTTTATATTGTGTCACTTAATTTATATAGGGTTTAGCCCCATATTTGTGCACTGAGCTTTTGAGCCTTAATATGTAGCGGGTACCTTATAATTTATTGCCTCGTTTACCTGAGCCTTGCATGTATTGCTGGTTAAGACTTAACCGCTTTAAAATTAAAACCAAATTCAATTTCTGATATTAACTTTATTGTACGTTTTTTACGTAGGGTAGTTATCCCCTTTTAGCATTGATGCTTTTATAATATATGTAGGTATTCACATTACTGTTTATTAAAACAACCATTATTTTTAATAGAATTTATTTATTACACGAATTTTATTGTGTTTTATTTAGTTCAGTCCAGTTTAGCTCATGAGCAGTTAATATTGGTATATAACTCATATTTCTACGTTCTTTCTCTATCTCTCTTTACTCTTTCTCTTAATCGAGACCTTTTCTCGATTGGCGCCCAAAATAAAAATCTGGAAGATAAAATAAAAAAAAAAGAACCTCACGACCTTTGGCTCTCTAACGAATCAAAACTGAGTTCCTGGAGCACCAAAGTAACATGAAAACTCAATAAATAAAAAAAAAAAATAAACATCAATGGCTTTTTTTAATGTTACACGGAAAACATTTGGCATTTTGCAGAGAAGAAAACAGATCAACGCTGGCACCCACCAGAATGCGCGCAATCCGTTTGAGTTTTAAGCCATACAAATGTTTAAAAGATGATATAGTGTCCGCGAAAATAATTAAAAGAAAAAGAAAATATAGTGGCATATCGGACAAGTGTGTTACTATTTTTTATATTGGAATACACAGTGATCCAAGTTTAATGGATACCCTGGGGCGGGTAGACTACGACGGCCGTTTCGTCCTTACTAGGACTCGACGGGCAGCCATAACCCAAGCAATTCCAAGAATAACGGAAAATGCACTAAAAGGCTCCTTGCAAAACCAAGGCGGTCATCAGTGCACCGTAGCGCCATCCCACGGAATTCACTCCAATATAAAACATAGTTACACAGGTATAATCGAAAGGTAGACAACTAAATACACCACGAAGTGCAACCACAATCCAGTATAGGGAACGCTATTTGCGTTTTCACCGAAAACATCTGCCATTTTGCAGAGAAGAAAACAGATCAACGCTGGCACCCACCAGAATGCGCGCAATCCGTTTGAGTTTTAAGCCATAAAAATGTTTAAAAGATGATATAGTGTCCGCGACAATAATTAAAAGAAAAAGAAAATATAGTGGCATATCGGACAAGTGTGTAACAATTTTTTATATTGGAATACACAGGGATCCAAGTTCAATGGATATCCTGGGGCGGGTAGACAACGACGGTCGTTTCGTCCTTATTAGGACTCGACGGGCAGCCATAACCCAAGCAATTCCAAGAATGACGGAAAAATGCACTAAAAGCCTCCTTGCAAAACGAAGGCCGGTCATCAGTGCACCGTAGCGCCATCCCACGGAATTCACTCCAATATAAAACATAGTTACACTGGTATAATCGAAAGGTAGACAACTAAATAAACCACGAAGTGCAACCACAATCCAGTATAGGGAACGCTATTTGCGTTTTCACCGAAAACATCTGCCATTTTGCAGACAAGAAAACAGATCAACGCTGACACCCACCAGAATGCTCGCAATCCGTTTGAGTTTGTCCGATATGCCACTATATTTTCTTTTTCTTTTAATTATTTTCGCGGACACTATATCATCTTTTAATACATTTCATTGTTATAAATGGATTACCCTTCAAGCTCTTTTGACTCAGGATTATGCAAAGCCCGTGGAATTTTGCGAAATGATGTTAGTTCGAACGCAAGAAGTCGCTGATTTTTTTAAAAGGGTAATTTGGACGGACGAATCAAAATTTTCGCGGGAGAAAATTTTTAATAGAAGGAATTCTCATTTTTGGGCATCTGAAAACCCAAAATTGGTTAGAGAAAAAGGATTTCAACCGAAATTTAGTTTGATGTTTTTTGTTTATTAATGAACAATCAGTTTGCTTTCTGTATTTATGAGGAAAATTTGAATTCGGAGAAATATTTAGAAATTTTAAGAACAAAATAAATGTAACTGACTTTCTGGAGACTATCAGTTGGAAGGTGCTTCAGCTCATTGTACCCATGCAGTTAGTGAAGAACTTACTAATTTGTTTGAATACCGATGGATAAAATGTTTAGGTCCGTAGGACTGGCCTCCGCGGTCACCAGATCTCACACTGCTTTATGTGTATTTATGGGGTGTCATAAAGGAGAGAGTTATAAAACACCGGTAGAAATGAAAACCGAGTTAGACTTGCATTCCGAGAATTGGATGCTAGTGAAATTCAAAGAGCAACAAATTCCAACGTCATGCACTCCATTGAATACTGCTTAAGAGCTAATGGAGGTAATTTTAAACAAAACAATTATTAAAATAACTTTAATATAGTCCTTGTGGAAGAAAATATAATAAATTACGGTTTTATTATATTTGTTTTTTTTCCTGTATAAAACTTTAAAAATATTTTGTCAGGTTACTTAGGTAATGCTATCGTCAAATATTATGATAAGTTTATTTAAGAAATAAGCAGAAATAGTTAAGCAACGAATAACGTAGGCACTTATATTAACAAAATGCTGCCATTAAAGCATATTTTGTCAAATTGGTAACAAAGCTTAAAGTTAAACAAACATCGGAGTCAAAGCCTTTTTTACAAAAATAATGTCTTTGAACTTAACATAAACACATATTTTAAGATTTTTTTTAATTGGTCATAATTCCAAAACGACTAAAAATATTGATATTGACATATTGGACGATTAGATTGGAAATTTAATTCTCTTTACGTTAGTAAGATAAAAAGCAGGGTGTCCTATTTGTAAAAATTGACTTATACACATTTATCTAAATGGCCACATTGGTACACTTTTAAAAACCCTGTATGCAAACATGAAACTTAAGTAATGTAGTCTAAAGATCTATGTTTTAGTTAAAAGCATATAAAATTTTAAATGTTTAGCTTTATCAATTTCAAAATTACTGAACTTTCTTCTCGGTAAGGTTTTTACATAAAAAATGCATTTTATAATTCATATCTCAAAAACGGTTAGAGAAAGGTATAGATCATTGTTAATAAAAGTTACTTATGATTTAATAAGGTATCCAAAAATGCTAAAACATAGAGGGTATTCCATTTGAAATAACAAAGTTGGCCATAACTTCCGGTGTAACCGGAAGTGATGCAAACGTCGAAATATAATATTTTAAAAGTTCAAAGCCAATCATGCCTGCTACCAAATCTTTAGGAATATAACTTTATTCGTTTCCGAGATCTTCTAATAGACCACTCAACGTGAATCACCCTATATAATACCCGTGGACAAAGTATAGATATTTGAACTAGAAATGGAAAATTTATGGTAATAAAGAAAATTATTAAAAATCGGGTCAGAAGTTAAGTTATTTTAGAAAAGAGTCAAAAATAGCCGACTACTGTTAGTGTTCACATCCCTATAAATATTATTAATTTATCTAGATGCCAACCTTCCTTCCCCCTACTCCTATTTATGCCAATGATTTTTTTAGGCTAAGACTGTAGATACACACTCATAATTTTTACTTAATATAAATGCATGATGTTTTTTTAAAATGATCTAAACGCCAGTTTAAACAAAAATAAACTATAAACGGCACCAACTTTCAGAGGAAAGTCTAATTATACTTCATGTAAAAAGATCGCCATCTATAAGTCAAAGACCAAAGCTACATCTGTAAAACAGCTTAGATTATATAACTCAAGCGACATACCATTTTAGATTAAACTTTGTATGTCACTTGGTTATGTTTAAACAAATTTATATTTTGTGGATAATGTGCTGGTATTGCGTGTTATTCACTCATTTTATTATTTTAATAAAATAAAATAAATATAATAAGTGAAAAATCTTAGCCAAAATGGGAACGTCATAAACATAGTGGAACGGCCAGGAGGGCGGCAAAAATAAACCCGTTAATTTATATGGATGGGCATATAGTAAAAGAGAATAAAAATACATGATGTCACTTTGTAGGTATCAATGGAAATATTTTTTGTTTTTTCACCGCTTTGCTCTCCAATTTGATCGGCGCCTTGTTAGTCGTTCCACCGCTGGCGTAAAATGAAACAAAATTGATATTTTTTGTCAAAGTATTTTTGAGTCACCCCGTATTAAGGTGTAATTATGTCACTGTTTGTTGGCTATGGATGTAGATAACATAAAAATAAGTGGAGTGAAAACACAAGTATTTTTATCTTCTAGCATTTTATAATAACAGGTAATTATTATGTCCGCGAAAACAATTAAAAGCAACAAAGTAGTGACATTCGGACAAGTATGCAACTGTCGTTTGTACTGGAGTATCCAAGGTATCCAAGCATAATGGATACCCTGGGGCGGGTAGACCACGACGGCCGTTTCGTCCTTATTAGGACTCTACACTCTACGGGCAGCAACTACACAGAAAACGGCACAATACATTAAAAGCCACCTTGCAGAAGTCCAGCGGCCATCAATACAACGTAACGATATCCCAGCAAAATCGATTATAATAAAAAAGGCAGTTTCAAAGTTAAAAAAATCGAAAGATAGACAAGTAATTAAAACTACAAAGTAAAACACACTTAAGTATAGGGAACTTAGGGAACTACTATCCTTTATGCTTAGATTCCTGTGTGAAAAAAATACAGAATAAGTAAAGAGTGTGTAATTTTAAAGTTGTTAATATCCATAAAATGACAGTGAAAACTCTTATGCCTACTCTTGAAAGGTAACTTTGGCAAAAGGTAAACTAAATAAAATAGTAAAGTAAAATAGAACTCATGTCAAGTTTTGAGTTTTCTCGTTTTAGAAAAATTAAATATGGTACGAATCATGTCAGCACAAAAAATATTTTGCCTGTTGTAAATAATAAATTTTTAGTAGAAATTTGCATTTTGCTAATTAATGTCAAAAAGGCGATACTTTCAGATATACTTTGGAATACGCTTTGACATACACTTTGAGATATACTTTGAGATATACTTTGGATTATACTTTGAGATATACTTTGAGACATACTTTGAGATATACTTTGGAATATACTTTGAAATATACTTTGAGAAATGCTCGAAGATATACTTTAAAATATACTTTAAGATATACTTTGAGATACACTTTGAGATATACTTTATGTGCAACAGTCCTATAAGTGTACATCATTGTATCTTAAAACAGATGTCTGTATGTATGCGCTAATGCATAAAATATATTTTCTGCGCAAACTAAGATATGAATGCTGACTTACCATTAAAGATGCAACGGCAACTGATGCAATATTTAATGACGAAATAAGAAAGTTGGTTAAAATAACATACTTCGAGTATCTATTAATTTTTTTGACGAAGCTAAAAATAATTTTTTTGGTAAAAATTTAATTAATACAGTTTAATGAAACAATTAAATTGAAAAAAATTACCAAAACCAACCAGCTATACAGGGGCTATACGTTGAGTGGCTTATTAAAAAATCTCGAAAACGAGTAAAGTTATCATTTTTAAAATTTATTGGCAGGCCTATTTGACTTTAAACTTTTAAAATATTATATTTTCACGTTTGAATCGCATCCGGTTATACCAGAAGTAATGGCTAACTTTGGTATTTTAATAAGAATACCCTGTATGTTTTAGCTTTTTTGGATAACTTAATAAACCTATGTAATGTTTATGTAAATGTTCAGCTAGGGCACATCACTCTGGATGCAGTCTACAGTCACTCTTGTGGGATGAGATTCTATTAGAAAGTGGTCTGGTAGTTTGCCCAATGTTGATTTTTTCACACTCTGCACAAGGGATACTGTACACCACATCTGAGTGTTGTTTTAATGGGACCTTGGCTTTTAATTTTGAATGAACAGAGTTTATTGTTAGAACTGATTTATTGGCAATTTTGATATTGATGTCTTTTAAAATTCTAGCCAGACTGGGAATGCTCTCCCTTATGGATGGTAAAGTAGTAAAAGGAATGGGTTGTACCGCTTCAATGTTTTCATCCATCTTTCGATATTTTGAATATTGTTAGTTATGTCATTAATCACCATCTGGTTTATGGCCATTGAAGTGTTGAACAAAATATTTTTTACATGGTTTTTTGGATATGAGTTGTCTAGAAATAGTTGTGAAAGAATGTTAAGATTTTTATTAAGGAAAGATGGGTGTGAAATTTTCGAGACTCTCGTTTTCATTAATTTGTTTTATCAGATAGATACCTGAACTACAATTCATACCACAAACAGAGTATGAAAATAAGCCTGAAGATAGATATAAATTATTAATAACAAGAATTACGTAGGTTTTATTAAGGTATCCAAAAAAGCTAAAATATATAGGATATTTTATTTAAAATAATAAATATTCCTTCGGGTATAACCGGAAGTGATTCAAACATGAAAAATTATATTTTAAAAGTTTAAAGTCGATTACGCCTGCTATCAAATTTTAAAAATGACAACTTTATTCGTTTCCGAGATCATCTATAATAATATGAATCACAAATTAAGATTTCTCGCACTTTGCTTGTCATACGAGGCGTTTTTTGTAATAAACTGTTTTGACAAATAAGTGGATAGTTAAAATTGAAAAAAATATGTTATTCGCAAAAGCTCGTTTGGAAAAATGTTTAATTTAACTCGTGCTGGTCCTGTACTGGTTTTACATATAAGTTCTTCTTTCTAAACAAATTGTATAAAAAAAATATTTTTACCTGATAATAAAGCAGTGCTTTTTCACTATTGTTTTTATGGCGACATATTGGTTATCAATCCCATTTTTCAGTTCCAGATTGCGTACAAGAGCTTGTACGAATTTAAGGCTTGCAGTAGCAAATACTAACGGTGTTAAAGTTATCATTTCATTAGACACATATATATTACAAAAGGAACCACAGCATATAATATTTAAAATAAGCACGGACATAAAATTGTCACTTTCTTCGAAAGGTAACCAAAGTGGCAACAACACTGATCCTTGAAGCATTTCTTTTTTGCTTTTCTTTTCTGTTACGTCCCTTTTTATAAAAAATATCGATTTTATTATAATTAACATACAACATGCGATAGTAAGGCATAAGATAATCATATTTCTTATTGTAATAACCTTTTTAACATCTTTTTTATACATTTTAATTCGTTCATCATCACTAGAGTTGCTAATTTTCTCTTCCTCGCTAATTATTTCCTGCAACAGTTTGGTTGTATCATTTGTTTCATAGATAATGGCTTTTATTACTTTTCCCAAGGCTGACAAAAAAATAGCAATACATTGAAAAAGAGGCTCAGCATCAGCCTTGATTAAAATTTATTGTAAAAGCTTCCCAGTTATCAGCAACAACGATAAAATTACAGCTGTCCAATTAATATAACGATAAAACCGTTGAACGTGTCTATGGGTTGGGTTTTCCGTCGAATCATACCTCCATATTCCCAATGTTACCATGAAATACTTTATATTTGGTACAATCATTTTTAATGGCAGGTGGATCTACAAATAAACTAACAATTTTGGCAGCTTTAATATTTTCGATTAAAATTTAACAGCCGAAAACTAGAAAAGGTTTTTACTGTTTTAAGAGTTATTTGTTCAAAATTAAAAAAAAAAAATTAAAGCAACGCGTTCCAAACAATGACACGGTGAACTGGAAACTCAACCGGAGGCCTAGAAGATCTAAATATTGTGATGATGAATTAAAATAAATGCAGAGTCAACTTTGACTAAAAACAAAGCGTTTTGACAGTTGACACCCTCAAGTAACATTAACCGCTAATACGGGTTTCTTCCTTAAAGTTTCTAGTTCAGTTGTGGGCCGTTGCAAGTGCACGCGTCAGGTTTCAGAGACTAAATTTCCTAAGTGTTTATTATATAAGTTAAACGGAGAGTAGAATAGTTATCATTTGCTATTATAAATTTAATATTATTAGTTTATTCATTTAAATTGCGGTACAATAGGTTGCCAAACCTTGCGCTTACTGAGAACGAATCTAGCTGCTTGTAATTATAAAAAACATTGCATTTTGGCGGCTTTGTACTACGCTGCGAACGTAAATTATAATATGGCAACGCCTCATAGAACGCGAAATATGCTCAGGCGCACCTCTTGCCGCTTGATTGGCTCCTAGCTAAAATATTTGGGCAACGAAACTCTTGTATGTTGTCAGGATTATCCATAGCTTTTGCTATTGGTTGTAAATGTCAAATTTATTTGATTGATTGATTGATGATTGATGTTTTACCAATAAATAACGCCATAACTTTTAATCTATCGCACATTTAATTCGATATTTTAATTGTAAATAAAATTAAAGCTCTATTTTTGCAAGCGATTAAGCTAATAAACCATTCAGATCCCCGAACAAGTTTAAAATATGGCGAATTCGATGGTAAAAAATCTTAGCCTAGTCCAGATTTCAACAGATTGCCATAAATGACAGGTGACTTAGCCACGATGCGGCGTGATTTTAGAGAAAATACTTTAGTAGCGTTTTTATCACAACTTGTTTAAATAATTATATTATTATAGAAACACTTTGGCTGTGCAATGATAACGTAGGAAAAGTTTGTGGGCTGCCATTCGTACGTTGGGTTGTTATAAGTCAACTTAGAGCCATTTTTATAATATAAAACTAAACCTAAAACTATAACCTTGAATTTTACAAACACCTGCACTCTTCGAAGATAGTACACGGATATACTATAATTAGACTGCTATAAGGTATAATAATGGAAAATGTAGTAAATTTGAGATAGCAATAATATTTGGCTGAAAGTAGGCACCTGCCATAGAAATGGCACACATTGCAAGTGAAATATGAATGTGTGTTTGCCTAAATTATATGAATTCACTTTCGTACTTATCGCTTTATAGACAAAAAACTGCTATAGATGCGTGGCAAAGAAACATAAGTAGCGTTGCGTCTGGCACTGCGCCGGTCGACAACCAAGCGAGTCCGGGCAGATAAATATTTTAAAATAAACATACTCCAGATGAACTTATTTTAGTTAAGGCAAGCAGGGGAGCATATATATAATATATATATCGCACGCCACTGCCACTAACTGTCATACATTAACCATATAGTACATTAGAATTGGTACACATAATGGTATTATACGGCGCAGTCTATACAGCAATTACATTTAAACAAGCAAGACCCAACGCAAAATAGAATTAAATTAAAAATACCCAAATGAGGGACCAGACCTGTGAAAAACATAATGTTGATTAGTAAAATAGAAAACGAACCTCGGTAAAAAATATTCTTCAAAACTGGCTCTAAAATAGTTATTTTCTCTTATGTCACTTTTAAAAATAAATTATGGATTTAATTTAAAAAAATATATTATAATACTTTTGTAGTCGTGTAGTAGGTAACAAAATTTCTACGAATTTTCAACTATGATTCGTTGTAATGAAACAGAAAACCAAACTCGTTATAAATTTTTATTCTAGTTTCGAATTTGAAGAAATACTAAAAAAATTAATAAGAATGCTCAACGTATTTGTCTTATCATTACACTAATACCTACTTGTAATTTTAAACCCTCGGCAGTAAAATTTAGTAAAAGTTCTAAATTCAAAACTAGTAATTTAAAATAAATAAATAAATAAATAAATAAAAGTTTTCCGTCAATCTTTTTCCAACCCAAGATATAATTATAGTGAAAGTTCTATAAAAATATATGCTATTTTGATTTTCGTCAATAACCCAACCACGCAACAGATCAATTTAGGCTAGGGGTTAAAAAGTGAACTGTTTTTTTATATTGGCGTTAAAAAAAATAATAACTCAGAAAATTATACCCCTTAAAAACTAAGAATCGTGATGCCCACTACATGGTATAAACAATATAGGAAAAATAAGAAAATGCGACGCACTAAAACGGCTTACGTTGGATCAATTTAAATCTGGAAGGCTTCTTCCGAAGTACCTAGGTGGCCTACATTAGGGGGTTGATAGAGTCGATTCACTCAGTAAACCTGCAAGATGGCCGACATGTCATATGACAAAAGTCATATTCCAGCTAAATAAAATAATTTTTTGCATTTTCAATGACTTTTGTCATATGACATGTCGGCCATCTTGCAGGTTTACTGAGTGAATCGACTCTATCAACCCCTTAATGTAGGCCACCTAGGTACTTCGGAAGAAGCCTTCCAGATTTAAATTGATCCAACGTAAGCCGTTTTAGTGCGTCGCATTTTCTTATTTTTCCTATCTTGTTTATACCATGTAGTGGGCATCACGATTCTTAGTTTTTAAGGGGTATAATTTTCTGAGTTATTATTTTTTTTAACGCCAATATAAAAAAACAGTTCACTTTTTAACCCCTAGCCTAAATTGATCTGTTGCGTGGTTGGGTTATTGACGAAAATCAAAATAGCATATATTTTTATAGAACTTTCACTATAATTATATCTTGGGTTGGAAAAAGATTGACGGAAAACTTTTATTTATTTATTTATTTATTTATTTTAAATTACTAGTTTTGAATTTAGAACTTTTACTAAATTTTACTGCCGAGGGTTTAAAATTACAAGTAGGTATTAGTGTAATGATAAGACAAATACGTTGAGCATTCTTATTAATTTTTTTAGTATTTCTTCAAATTCGAAACTAGAATAAAAATTTATAACGAGTTTGGTTTTCTGTTTCATTACAACGAATCATAGTTGAAAATTCGTAGAAATTTTGTTACCTACTACACGACTACAAAAGTATTATAATATATTTTTTTAAATTAAATCCATAATTTATTTTTAAAAGTGACATAAGAGAAAATAACTATTTTAGAGCCAGTTTTGAAGAATATTTTTTACCGAGGTTCGTTTTCTATTTTACTAATCAACATTATGTTTTTCACAGGTCTGGTCCCTCATTTGGGTATTTTTAATTTAATTCTATTTTGCGTTGGGTCTTGCTTGTTTAAATGTAATTGCTGTATAGACTGCGCCGTATAATACCATTATGTGTACCAATTCTAATGTACTATATGGTTAATGTATGACAGTTAGTGGCAGTGGCGTGCGATATATATATTATATATATGCTCCCCTGCTTGCCTTAACTAAAATAAGTTCATCTGGAGTATGTTTATTTTAAAATATTTATCTGCCCGGACTCGCTTGGTTGTCGACCGGCGCAGTGCCAGACGCAACGCTACTTATGTTTCTTTGCCACGCATCTATAGCAGTTTTTTGTCTATAAAGCGATAAGTACGAAAGTGAATTCATATAATTTAGGCAAACACACATTCATATTTCACTTGCAATGTGTGCCATTTCTATGGCAGGTGCCTACTTTCAGCCAAATATTATTGCTATCTCAAATTTACTACATTTTCCATTATTATACCTTATAGCAGTCTAATTATAGTATATCCGTGTACTATCTTCGAAGAGTGCAGGTGTTTGTAAAATTCAAGGTTATAGTTTTAGGTTTAGTTTTATATTATAAAAATGGCTCTAAGTTGACTTATAACAACCCAACGTACGAATGGCAGCCCACAAACTTTTTCTACGTTATCATTGCACAGCCAAAGTGTTTCTATAATAATATAATTATTTAAACAAGTTGTGATAAAAACGCTACTAAAGTATTTTCTCTAAAATCACGCCGCATCGTGGCTAAGTCACCTGTCATTTATGGCAATCTGTTGAAATCTGGACTAGGCTAAGATTTTTTACCATCGAATTCGCCATATTTTAAACTTGTTCGGGGATCTGAATGGTTTATTAGCTTAATCGCTTGCAAAAATAGAGCTTTAATTTTATTTACAATTAAAATATCGAATTAAATGTGCGATAGATTAAAAGTTATGGCGTTATTTATTGGTAAAACATCAATCATCAATCAATCAATCAAATAAATTTGACATTTACAACCAATAGCAAAAGCTATGGATAATCCTGACAACATACAAGAGTTTCGTTGCCCAAATATTTTAGCTAGGAGCCAATCAAGCGGCAAGAGGTGCGCCTGAGCATATTTCGCGTTCTATGAGGCGTTGCCATATTATAATTTACGTTCGCAGCGTAGTACAAAGCCGCCAAAATGCAATGTTTTTTATAATTACAAGCAGCTAGATTCGTTCTCAGTAAGCGCAAGGTTTGGCAACCTATTGTACCGCAATTTAAATGAATAAACTAATAATATTAAATTTATAATAGCAAATGATAACTATTCTACTCTCCGTTTAACTTATATAATAAACACTTAGGAAATTTAGTCTCTGAAACCTGACGCGTGCACTTGCAACGGCCCACAACTGAACTAGAAACTTTAAGGAAGAAACCCGTATTAGCGGTTAATGTTACTTGAGGGTGTCAACTGTCAAAACGCTTTGTTTTTAGTCAAAGTTGACTCTGCATTTATTTTAATTCATCATCATAATATTTAGATCTTCTAGGCCTCCGGTTGAGTTTCCAGTTCACCGTGTCATTGTTTGGAACGCGTTGCTTTAATTTTTTTTTTTTAATTTTGAACAAATAACTCTTAAAACATTAAAAACCTTTTCTAGTTTTCGGCTGTTAAATTTTAATCGAAAATATTAAAGCTGCCAAAATTGTTAGTTTATTTGTAGATCCACCTGCCATTAAAAATGATTGTACCAAATATAAAGTATTTCATGGTAACATTGGGAATATGGAGGTATGATTCGACGGAAAACCCAACCCATAGACACGTTCAACGGTTTTATCGTTATATTAATTGGACAGCTGTAATTTTATCGTTGTTGCTGATAACTGGGAAGCTTTTACAATAAATTTTAATCAAGGCTGATGCTGAGCCTCTTTTTCAATGTATTGCTATTTTTTTGTCAGCCTTGGGAAAAGTAATAAAAGCCATTATCTATGAAACAAATGATACAACCAAACTGTTGCAGGAAATAATTAGCGAGGAAGAGAAAATTAGCAACTCTAGTGATGATGAACGAATTAAAATGTATAAAAAAGATGTTAAAAAGGTTATTACAATAAGAAATATGATTATCTTATGCCTTACTATCGCATGTTGTATGTTAATTATAATAAAATCGATATTTTTTATAAAAAGGGACGTAACAGAAAAGAAAAGCAAAAAAGAAATGCTTCAAGGATCAGTGTTGTTGCCACTTTGGTTACCTTTCGAAGAAAGTGACAATTTTATGTCCGTGCTTATTTTAAATATTATATGCTGTGGTTCCTTTTGTAATATATATGTGTCTAATGAAATGATAACTTTAACACCGTTAGTATTTGCTACTGCAAGCCTTAAATTCGTACAAGCTCTTGTACGCAATCTGGAACTGAAAAATGGGATTGATAACCAATATGTCGCCATAAAAACAATCGTGAAAAAGCACTGCTTTATTATCAGGTAAAAATATTTTTTTTATACAATTTGTTTAGAAAGAAGAACTTATAATGTAAAACCAGTACAGGACCAGCACGAGTTAAATTAAACATTTTTCCAAACGAGCTTTTGCGAATAACATATTTTTTTTCAATTTTAACTATCCACTTATTTGTCAAAACAGTTTATTACAAAAAACGCCTCGTATGACAAGCAAAGTGCGAGAAATCTTAATTTGTGATTCATATTATTATAGATGATCTCGGAAACGAATAAAGTTGTCATTTTTAAAATTTGATAGCAGGCGTAATCGACTTTAAACTTTTAAAATATAATTTTTCATGTTTGAATCACTTCCGGTTATACCCGAAGGAATATTTATTATTTTAAATAAAATATCCTATATATTTTAGCTTTTTTGGATACCTTAATAAAACCTACGTAATTCTTGTTATTAATAATTTATATCTATCTTCAGGCTTATTTTCATACTCTGTTTGTGGTATGAATTGTAGTTCAGGTATCTATCTGATAAAACAAATTAATGAAAACGAGAGTCTCGAAAATTTCACACCCATCTTTCCTTAATAAAAATCTTAACATTCTTTCACAACTATTTCTAGACAACTCATATCCAAAAAACCATGTAAAAAATATTTTGTTCAACACTTCAATGGCCATAAACCAGATGGTGATTAATGACATAACTAACAATATTCAAAATATCGAAAGATGGATGAAAACATTGAAGCGGTACAACCCATTCCTTTTACTACTTTACCATCCATAAGGGAGAGCATTCCCAGTCTGGCTAGAATTTTAAAAGACATCAATATCAAAATTGCCAATAAATCAGTTCTAACAATAAACTCTGTTCATTCAAAATTAAAAGCCAAGGTCCCATTAAAACAACACTCAGATGTGGTGTACAGTATCCCTTGTGCAGAGTGTGAAAAAATCAACATTGGGCAAACTACCAGACCACTTTCTAATAGAATCTCATCCCACAAGAGTGACTGTAGACTGCATCCAGAGTGATGTGCCCTAGCTGAACATTTACATAAACATTACATAGGTTTATTAAGTTATCCAAAAAAGCTAAAACATACAGGGTATTCTTATTAAAATACCAAAGTTAGCCATTACTTCTGGTATAACCGGATGCGATTCAAACGTGAAAATATAATATTTTAAAAGTTTAAAGTCAAATAGGCCTGCCAATAAATTTTAAAAATGATAACTTTACTCGTTTTCGAGATTTTTTAATAAGCCACTCAACGTATAGCCCCTGTATAGCTGGTTGGTTTTGGTAATTTTTTTCAATTTAATTGTTTCATTAAACTGTATTAATTAAATTTTTACCAAAAAAATTATTTTTAGCTTCGTCAAAAAAATTAATAGATACTCGAAGTATGTTATTTTAACCAACTTTCTTATTTCGTCATTAAATATTGCATCAGTTGCCGTTGCATCTTTAATGGTAAGTCAGCATTCATATCTTAGTTTGCGCAGAAAATATATTTTATGCATTAGCGCATACATACAGACATCTGTTTTAAGATACAATGATGTACACTTATAGGACTGTTGCACATAAAGTATATCTCAAAGTGTATCTCAAAGTATATCTTAAAGTATATTTTAAAGTATATCTTCGAGCATTTCTCAAAGTATATTTCAAAGTATATTCCAAAGTATATCTCAAAGTATGTCTCAAAGTATATCTCAAAGTATAATCCAAAGTATATCTCAAAGTATATCTCAAAGTGTATGTCAAAGCGTATTCCAAAGTATATCTGAAAGTATCGCCTTTTTGACATTAATTAGCAAAATGCAAATTTCTACTAAAAATTTATTATTTACAACAGGCAAAATATTTTTTGTGCTGACATGATTCGTACCATATTTAATTTTTCTAAAACGAGAAAACTCAAAACTTGACATGAGTTCTATTTTACTTTACTATTTTATTTAGTTTACCTTTTGCCAAAGTTACCTTTCAAGAGTAGGCATAAGAGTTTTCACTGTCATTTTATGGATATTAACAACTTTAAAATTACACACTCTTTACTTATTCTGTATTTTTTTCACACAGGAATCTAAGCATAAAGGATAGTAGTTCCCTAAGTTCCCTATACTTAAGTGTGTTTTACTTTGTAGTTTTAATTACTTGTCTATCTTTCGATTTTTTTAACTTTGAAACTGCCTTTTTTATTATAATCGATTTTGCTGGGATATCGTTACGTTGTATTGATGGCCGCTGGACTTCTGCAAGGTGGCTTTTAATGTATTGTGCCGTTTTCTGTGTAGTTGCTGCCCGTAGAGTGTAGAGTCCTAATAAGGACGAAACGGCCGTCGTGGTCTACCCGCCCCAGGGTATCCATTATGCTTGGATACCTTGGATACTCCAGTACAAACGACAGTTGCATACTTGTCCGAATGTCACTACTTTGTTGCTTTTAATTGTTTTCGCGGACATAATAATTACCTGTTATTATAAAATGCTAGAAGATAAAAATACTTGTGTTTTCACTCCACTTATTTTTATGTTATCTACATCCATAGCCAACAAACAGTGACATAATTACACCTTAATACGGGGTGACTCAAAAATACTTTGACAAAAAATATCAATTTTGTTTCATTTTACGCCAGCGGTGGAACGACTAACAAGGCGCCGATCAAATTGGAGAGCAAAGCGGTGAAAAAACAAAAAATATTTCCATTGATACCTACAAAGTGACATCATGTATTTTTATTCTCTTTTACTATATGCCCATCCATATAAATTAACGGGTTTATTTTTGCCGCCCTCCTGGCCGTTCCACTATGTTTATGACGTTCCCATTTTGGCTAAGATTTTTCACTTATTATATTTATTTTATTTTATTAAAATAATAAAATGAGTGAATAACACGCAATACCAGCACATTATCCACAAAATATAAATTTGTTTAAACATAACCAAGTGACATACAAAGTTTAATCTAAAATGGTATGTCGCTTGAGTTATATAATCTAAGCTGTTTTACAGATGTAGCTTTGGTCTTTGACTTATAGATGGCGATCTTTTTACATGAAGTATAATTAGACTTTCCTCTGAAAGTTGGTGCCGTTTATAGTTTATTTTTGTTTAAACTGGCGTTTAGATCATTTTAAAAAAACATCATGCATTTATATTAAGTAAAAATTATGAGTGTGTATCTACAGTCTTAGCCTAAAAAAATCATTGGCATAAATAGGAGTAGGGGGAAGGAAGGTTGGCATCTAGATAAATTAATAATATTTATAGGGATGTGAACACTAACAGTAGTCGGCTATTTTTGACTCTTTTCTAAAATAACTTAACTTCTGACCCGATTTTTAATAATTTTCTTTATTACCATAAATTTTCCATTTCTAGTTCAAATATCTATACTTTGTCCACGGGTATTATATAGGGTGATTCACGTTGAGTGGTCTATTAGAAGATCTCGGAAACGAATAAAGTTATATTCCTAAAGATTTGGTAGCAGGCATGATTGGCTTTGAACTTTTAAAATATTATATTTCGACGTTTGCATCACTTCCGGTTACACCGGAAGTTATGGCCAACTTTGTTATTTCAAATGGAATACCCTCTATGTTTTAGCATTTTTGGATACCTTATTAAATCATAAGTAACTTTTATTAACAATGATCTATACCTTTCTCTAACCGTTTTTGAGATATGAATTATAATGCATTATTAAAAACCTTACCGAGAAGAAAGTTCAGTAATTTTGAAATTGATAAAGCTAAACATTTAAAATTTTATATGCTTTTAACTAAAACATAGATCTTTAGACTACATTACTTAAGTTTCATGTTTGCATACAGGGTTTTTAAAAGTGTACCAATGTGGCCATTTAGATAAATGTGTATAAGTCAATTTTTACAAATAGGACACCCTGCTTTTTATCTTACTAACGTAAAGAGAATTAAATTTCCAATCTAATCGTCCAATATGTCAATATCAATATTTTTAGTCGTTTTGGAATTATGACCAATTAAAAAAAATCTTAAAATATGTGTTTATGTTAAGTTCAAAGACATTATTTTTGTAAAAAAGGCTTTGACTCCGATGTTTGTTTAACTTTAAGCTTTGTTACCAATTTGACAAAATATGCTTTAATGGCAGCATTTTGTTAATATAAGTGCCTACGTTATTCGTTGCTTAACTATTTCTGCTTATTTCTTAAATAAACTTATCATAATATTTGACGATAGCATTACCTAAGTAACCTGACAAAATATTTTTAAAGTTTTATACAGGAAAAAAAACAAATATAATAAAACCGTAATTTATTATATTTTCTTCCACAAGGACTATATTAAAGTTATTTTAATAATTGCACTAAAACGGCTTACGTTGGATCAATTTAAATCTGGAAGGCTTCTTCCGAAGTACCTAGGTGGCCTAAATTAAGGGGTTGATAGAGTCGATTCACTCAGTAAACCTGCAAGATGGCCGACATGTCATATGACAAAAGTCATATTCCAGCTAAATAAAATAATTTTTTGCATTTTCAATGACTTTTGTCATATGACATGTCGGCCATCTTGCAGGTTTACTGAGTGAATCGACTTTAGCACTGACGGCAAACGCACATCGAAATATTATTTGAAATACCAACAAATGAATTCGCACACTAAACTGGTACTTATTCAATTAGCGAGTTGATCGCGCGATGCTGCAACTGCCTTAGTGCCAAAATAGTTATTTATGCAACAAGGGAAACGAACAGGAATTTCTACAAATACAAACAAGCAGCATTCAGCAGGGATTCTGAACACAATTAAAATAAAAATGCTTTCATTAGCGTGACACATTTTATTAATAATGATAACATGAGAATGACAATACTGAGATTTTTTCACTAGAGATCTGCCGCATATAGAGCAAAAAAAATTGAATTTTTCACGGTTTCAGTTTTTTCAATTTTGAATTACTTACTGAGAAAATAATTTAAAAAATACGCTTTTCAATAAAAACACGCGACAACCTAATACCGACGTCATCGCAAATCAACAAATCAACGGCCGCCGATGGGGTTCAGCGCGATAGGTTTAAACTCGTCGAGTATTTTTTCATGTTTTCAAGCTGTTCTTGTTTATTTTATTAATCGAAACAAAATAATACTACAATCAGCCGCTCGACTTTTATATAAAAGAATTGTTTGTAATGAAATGACGTCAGTGTCGATCGGTTTGTATACAAATGTTGTCTATGCGGCGTCTTTTTAATTGTTTTTAGAAAAGTCTTGTGACACTTTAAAAATATATTTATTGTTAGAGATATATTTTCAATATAGATTTTAATAGAATGAGCATAATGAATAAAAATGTAGCAATTGCTTTTTCTTATAAAATCGAAGTAATTTCTTGAAAGCCAATGAATAAAAGCTAAAGTAATTATTGCAGGAATTGCTTCTAGTTAATGCTTTTTCTTAAAAAATAGGAGCAATCGCTACCGTTTGCTTTAAATGCGATGAATAAATTAAGGAATTGCTTTTTCTAGTGTAGCGATTGCTTTCATCTTTTTAAGGTAGGTCGACCCCTGCATCATTTGCTTGGTAGCAGTCAACTTTAGTTCTCCGCTGCATACACGACAATACACGTGCGTTGCTGTTAGTTTGTGTCTTCAATTATGGCTGAATATATTTATGAACGTCCGTAAAAGAAAAATCTACAGTGTACGTAAAAATTGCGGATGTGATGATTTCAGAAAGTTATATTGATTTGACTGCGAAAATGTTGAGTGGTTGGCAAATTATTTTTTGACTGATACTGGTAAAAGGCCACTGTCGCCTTTAAATAAGATTAAAGTCTTTCTGCGGAAATTGTCGTATCCGGGCTTTCAAAATTCTGTAGGTAAAGAACTCGGTGTTCACCCAACTACTGTCTGTAATACTTACACTTCTGTAATGGATGCGGTTTTGGGGAAGGCCAATATTTTTATTAAATTTCCTACAAGTGCTGAAGCTGTTGTGGAAGCTAAACGGTTGTGGTCAGAGAGAACCTTTTATGTTCCTTCAATTTGTGAACGAATATCAATTGCTTGTCTTTAATTTCTTTACTTTATCCCTACTATCACTTTTCTCATTTTCACTGAAATCTGCCATATCAAAAAATATAAGTTTCCCATTTTCCACAATAACGTAACAGATTACCATTGTACTAAATAAATAGACCTACGTTGTTGTATTTACGTCAACTCTTTTGCAAATTAGGCAGCAAACTAAACATGAAATCTATAATCTGAACAAGTGGATAAGCCACGTCTGAACTTGTGTTGAATAAGCATTTGCTACAGAGGTGTAAGAAAAACAGCCATTTCTTCAAAATTTTATTCATATCCAGATCTAGCAATTGCTTTCACTTATAGCATTTGCTAGTCAAGTAATTGCTTTTACTAAAAAGTAATTGCTTAATTTTTATTCATTAGGCTCATTGTCAGTGCTGATGTGATAAATACGGTTGTTGTGAAAAGGCCTATTACTAGCCACAACTAGGACATTTACAATAACATTTTTTTTATAATTTAAAATCAGCTGTTTACCTTTTTATATTACGACATGCGTTAGTGATTTCGTGAAGACTTAATTAGGATGCATATAATATTAATAGTTTTGGTATATACGTGATATTCAATAAATATATATTCCAATAGACATTTTTCTATTGTTCCATCATTTAAAATTCCTCATCAGGGTTATGTACGAATAAGCTGCCTGCATGGTCTGAAAAATATTTAAAAAAGTTGAAAAATTGACAGACAAAAACTGATTAAATCTAATTCAAACACAAAAATTATTCAAAACCAACTGTAATTGTAATTCTATTTTTTTATTTGAGAGAAATTAATTAAAAATATGATTTGAATTTGGAAGTTTAAAGTTATTTGAATGGTACGAATTATAGTTAAAATAAATGCCTTTGTTATTTTAAATTATAAAATAGGAAGTGCAAAACAACTATTTAAATTTTATATCGTTTTTATGTTAAAGTTATTAAATATTTGATGCGCAAAGGCATTTTGATCTAGTAATTATTTAAAGTGAAATATGGCAAAATAAGTAGTACGGGACTGTTTCGCGACGTAATCTACATGAGATTTATCTGCCATTTATGAATACTGTTTTCTGTAGATAAAATATTAGATTGTTTTTTGGTACACCACTTAATAAAGTTACTAATGATTTGGTCATCTAAACGCCATAAAGTTATCACACTCACTCATATCTTCCCAAATCTAGAATTCTCTTATGAGAGATAATAAGTTAGTTAGAGATGGAGATATACTTTTTCTGCATATTCAATTTTTCTTGTCGATTTATTAATAGTAATTAAAGTATGAAAAGTACGTTCTAGGCTAGATTTTTGTCACTTAAGAGAAAATCGGTTTTTCAGTAAGGGTATATTCTCGCCAAAAGATACATTTTCGAATATGATCGTTGAAAAACTTCCAAAATTGTTGTATTGTAAAAACTATTAGACAAACTAAAAATACACCAAAATTGGTTAAATTTTTTAAATAAGGCAAATTAATAACAAGACATTTTATTATGTAAATTTCTATGCAGCAAGTATTGTATAGTAATCGCAATAGTAATAATTGTTTCGCGTTGCACAAGGTAGACTTTATGAAACAAAAAATGATAAATATTACCTTTAAAGCTATTTCCAAGGTAAAAGGTCTGAATGGGCCAATATATAGCGTTAGCGGTCTCTGACTCATCCCAATTATAGTTATTAAAAGTTTCTGAGCTTGTAAATCTTGTTTGTACCACGGTTTTTGGTAAAGCTGTTCTCCAATTGCATAATTCTATAAAAAAAAACCTTTATTTAAAGCAAATACTAGTGGCGAGTTCGCCGTTTCCTTTTTTGATCAATATTAGGTTACTTCTTCGTTTTATCCAAAAATCGGCTAAATACTCCTCTTTGGACTACAAATATCGACAGTTTCTACTTTAAAAAAGGTTGGACTTATAAATTAATAAAAGTAGTAAAAGAAAATTGGGCAAATTTATCAACATTTCGTTTTTTGCTTTTATTAATTTATCAGTTAAACTTTTTTTAACATCTCTAAAATATCAAAACTTTACTTCCGTAACTTTATTTTAATGCATCGTCATAAATATTCTAAACTCAAATAAATACAGCTTTTTAAAAATTTGATCGCTCATATCTTAAAAACGATTTGAGCTGATATAGACAAACTATATATTTATATTTATGGAATTAAAAAAGAGACCTTTCAAAAAAATAAAAGATATGCCGGGTGTTTCATTGAAAAAACAACAACTTTACGCCTCAGTTCCTTTGTTTTAAGCCAAGTTGCTTTTTAAATGATAATTTAAGATTCTACGGTAAAACATAAACAAGATGGCTATATTGGTTTTAATAAAAATATAGGGAAACTCAAAAAAAGCCCTATGTTCAGTTCTGGTTAGATGACCCTGTAAAAGGTGTTACAAATCCGATTGCTATCTCGGTAACTATAAAAGAGTAAGAGCTTAATAATTAGTTAAAAAAGAAATTTGGAAAATTCCGATATCTTCCGGAGATATCTGAAAAAAACTAAAAAATTAATTTTACTTTTTATTCTTTTTACCACAAAATGGTGATTATTTTATAAAACGAAGAGAACTTTCCTATGCTCTTCAAGGAAATAATTTTATTTTTGAGATACGACGTTTCGTTTTTTAGATACCCACTTAATTTCTTAAATACGGACCTGATTTTTTTTTGATAGGATTGTGACCTCCGAAAACAAATAATGTACTTTACTCTTTTTCGTAAATTTTAAGAGCGTTCTTTTAAGGAAATTTTTATACTCCTCAAGAAAAAATCGGCATTTTATCTTCAATTGCTTCCAATTTAAAACAAATAAAACCAATATTATGGAAATTGTTGAGGCCTGACATACAAAACTTTTCAAAAAAGATATTAGGGTGGAATCTAAAATGTTTATGTTGATAATATTTAAAACACAAAACGTTGTATCTTAAAAAACGGCTGTATAGTTCGAAGAACTTACAGTCATCTAATATTGTCCGCAATTATAAAGAATCTATCTTACTCATTCATGCAATTAGTGGATGCGATACCACGTCAGGATTCTTTGGAAAGGGCAAACAACAAGTTGTACAACTATTTAATCAGAAGAAAGACCTCGATAGTGTCGCTGAGTCAACTCCAGGCCAAATTGAGCAAGCTGGGGAAAGATCTATAATGGAGCTTTATAAGGCTAAAGAGGGCAGTCTAAGTGAGCAAAGATTTGCTTATTTTAATCAATTTGTTGCCCAAGCGCGCAAAGCCGTGTTTCTTTCGAAATTACCTCCAACGTCGGCAGCAGCATTCCCGTCATAGTTACCTTCAAGTGCAAATATGGCATGGACAACATTTGCAGCCTGAGTTATGGGGGTGGAAAAAAAACTATAATGCACTGTCACCTATCTATACCACTGAGCCACCCGCCCCAGCTTCAATTTTAAAATTAATTACCTGCAGTTGCAAACAAGGTTGTGGAAATAGATGCAGCTGTACTAAGGCAGGCTTACGTTGCACAACGATGTGCACAAAATGCTGTGGCCAGAGTTGTATCAATGGAGATTTTACAGATGATGTGGATACTACAGAAGACGTATGATTTATTTTTACTTATTGGATTCGGTCTTAAGGAGAAACCACTTAAAAAACAAACGCGCCGATAACTCTACCTCAATGGTGGTGTGGAAACGAGTGCTCTTGTATTAGTCGTAAAACTTTTTTAGAAATCCCTTCTCCACTGTAATTCAACCTTCATGAAATCACATAGTTCGAAATCAAAAGCAAAATACGTGATTACACCGTGTTCGTTGGTCCATGTTAAACAACCCCTAAATGTAATGACTGGTTTCTCGAAAACCTCTGATCTAACCAATTTAGGTTATAGAACCTTTTTTATGCAGAATTTTACCGGGAACATGTTTGGTAAGTAATTTTTTTTTGTGGGATGAACGGTATTCGAGAAAAACGGAAAAAACTGACAAATTGCACGTTAGGGGTGGGTTTAAGGGATGAAGCTCGCTCTAAGGGCTTGAGAACTTTTTTGATTTTTAAAGTATATCCCTTGACAAGTTTAATTCCAAAGTGGCAACACTATATAATTTTTTTCTCCTATTTTTCCTAATATCAATGGCCTATATCCTTATCAACTAGCAAAGGGGCTATAATTAACTTGCTTTACCACAAATACAGCGGCCATTTAAAAAATAATTATTATGTTTTGTTGGTTTAAGATGTTCTTTTAAATTTGTTTGCATTTCTTATTCTGCTGTTGTATAATTTTTTATATTATTTGATAAATCTTATTCTATTCGATACAGGGTAAACCGTAAACCAGTAATATCATACAAATACGAACCTGAACTGCGACGTCGTTTGCGAACCATGCCAGAAAGATTACGTTAACAACAAGAATTTGGAGGGAGAAAAATGGAAACACCAACCCTTTTAAAGTTGTTTGCTAAAATATTTGAATAGATAATTCATAATTAACTGTTAATTTTTAGTGCTAATATACCAAGTCGTAGCATTTTCTGTGTAATATTTATTTCAAAACTGTTGGACTAGTTGACAGTATAATTAACTCCAAGCTTGTAAGACCAGGGTCCATAATTTTTGAAACCAAAAAAATAATTGTAGGATAAAACTCATTGGAAAAGGAAGAGAATATAACAAAAATTAAAGAAAAATTAAATTTCGGGCGATCCGAGGTCGGGTGAGTTTTTAAGGGTAGAAAACGATTTATCTCGATTTCCGGCAAAACTACAAGTCCTATGGAAAAACATTAAGGGGCAAAGTTGTAGGCAATAAAACGGTTTACAACTTTTGTATTTGCATTTTTTTCACATAACCTCAAAATTTGCGTGAAAAATTCAAATAACCAAGTTTTTGGTTTTTTATTTTTATCTTTTACAAAAAAAACTTTTTATACACGAAATTTGGTGAAAACTTTCCTTTTTATGTCCCAAACACACTGTAGTTTTTTTGATTTAAAATATTTATTTTTTAACCTTATTTTGACTTAATATCGAAAAAGCACCGTAATTTTCAATCGAAAATTCTCACGTCAAAATATCTGCTTTTTTAAAAAAGTCGGTGGGCTTTTTGTTCGTTGAAATCTCTTCTTTCAGATGGCGTGAAAAAAAATATACATTACTATGTTAAATGTTCTCAGAAAATGCAAAAAAACTCGAATCCGAATTTTTTTTTTTAATCATTATGTACAATTTTGAGCTATTTATTAAAATTTATACTTTAATTACTCGAAAAACGTAAGATTCCATGTTAAATTGATAAGCAAAAAAATTACAAATCCATAAAACATAAAGATCGCAAAAAACATGCGTAAATAGTTGATCTAAATATAATTAAAGGTAGGATTTAAAGGGGAATTAAATTGAATTGAGAACATTTACCATAGTAGGGTATACATATATTTTTTTACACCATCAGAAAGTAAAGATTTTAACGAACAAAAAGCCCACCGACTTTTTTAAAAAAGCAGATATTTTGACGTGAGAATTTTCGATTGAAAATTAGGTTGCTTTTTCGATATTAAGTCAAAATAAGGTTAAAAAATAAATATTTTAAATCAAAAAAAGTACAGTGTGTTTGGGACATAAAAAGAAAAGTTTTCACCAAATTTCGTGTATAAAAAAATGTTTTGTAAAAGATAAAAATAAAAAACCAAAACTTGGTTATTTGAATTTTTCACATAAATTTTGAGATTATGTGAAAAAAGTGCAAATACAAAAGTTGTAAATCTTTTTATTACCTACAACTTGGCCATTTAACGTTTTATCATAGGACTTGTAGTTTTGCCGGAAATCGAGAAAAATCGTTTTCTACCCTTAAAAACTCCCCCCCCCCCCTTCCCGACCTCGGATCGCCCGTAATTTATTTCCCCTTTCATTTTTGTTATATTCTCTTCCTTTTCAAATGGGTTTCATCCTACTTTTATTTTTTTTCACTTTCTACCATTTTCAAAGGCTTCAAAGGCTTCAGTCCTGGTCTACTGTAATAAGTAAATACTAGTGTGTGACCGCAATTGAATATTCTCTGCAGAAAGTAGAAGTTACAAGGTTTAGTAAAAACTTCTATAATTTCCAAGAGAGTGCTATTCGGAATAGTAGGTTTCAGGAAAATTAATGAATCTACTTTAGTACATAGATCCTTCTCATTACTGAAGTAAATACTATACGATGAAAATGCTGGGGTGTCTTGGAGCTGTGTTGGAGCTGTTTTTTTCTGTTTTTGAACTGTTATGGAGCTGTTTTAAACTGTCGTTTACTGTTTTTGAGTTGTTTTATGTTGTTTTATGTTGTTCATTGGCTATTTTTAAGACAGCATCAGAACAGCAAAAAAAGCATAAAAACAGCAAAGAAACAGCTTAAAACGACTAAAAAACAGCTCCAAAATCGTCAAAAGCAGCAAAAAACAGCTACGAACCGCTAGCGCATGCGTTGATGCCAGGGATAACTTGATGCGAACCCTCTCATCAATCCCAACTACTATAAAGAAAACTAATGTTTCAGAATCGAGAATTGGGATAGAGTGATATTTAAACACGAAAAAGTATTTTAGTCAACGTTTAATTGGCATATAATAAGGATATACTGTCAATGTAATCTAGAGAATATTGTCACCAACTACGACAGGTTTGGATGCTTTTCAGTGAACGTGTGAGCATGAGAGCGTGGATAACTATTTACGGACTTGAAGTATGTTGGGCATATAAATATATTAGAAAATGTAACGTTACCAGGACCTAGCGTATCTCAACATTTTCTTGACAATATCTGTATTTTCCAACAAGACAATAGTCCAGTGTATAATGCGGTAATTATCAGAGAATACTTTCAAAATAATAATATATAAGAACCATAAGGTATAAATAATAAAACGATTGTTTAGAATCCTCCTAAACATTTGTACCAGTAACTATTATTTACGACTTTCCTAACACTACATTGACCACAACACTCTACCTGCTTAATTTTCTTTTCATATAACCTTTTATTAATGCCTCTAAAAAACTTATGTTTGGCTTTGTTGCCTAATATAAGAAAGTCAGTATGTGTGTATTGGTGCTGAAGAATCTATGTAAGGAATTTGGCAAGGTATGTATCTTGTTTTCATGTATGTTTATTGTATATTGCAAGTGAAATGCATTTATCAATTTGTTCGTTTTCTTTATCTCTTATGGTTGTTTCGTTGGGTATTTCAATTGCAACGAGGTTAATTGTTTTTCAGTTTTATTTCGAACCCTTATGTCTGATTATTTATTTGTAACGGTTTTGTTAGGGTGCATAGTTGTGTTCCAGTAATGTTTTATGTCTCTATGTTCTCGCCTGTGCATAAAATATATATGTTCTGCAAAATAATATTAAAATGACGACTTACCATTAAAATTTGAACGGCCAGTGATGCAATATTTAATGACGAAATAAGAACGTTGGTCAAAATAACATACCTTGTGTATCTATTAGTTTTTTTGACGAAGCTAAAAATATTACTTCTGGTAATTTAATAAATAATTAAAAGTAAACCATATAGTTAATATACAGGGTTGCCCAGAAGTCCGAAATAAAATTAATATAGCCCCAACCTGTAACTTTTGGGGAAAACGCTCGGACACGTCAATTTAGTTTTATATATCGCCTTCCCGATAGAATATCGACCTAAGTGCAAATTCTGAAGTTTTGAGAAAATAACGTTTTAATATTTTTTTTATGCAACCATGTTAAATAAAACCTTATAAAAAAATCCTAATTTTTTTATAATCAAACTATTATATTGAAAATAATACTTACATCTCAGGCTGTGGAACAAATTTCACAATTTTTGGAAAACCTATATTTTTCCCCCTTTTTTTGACCTCCCCTCCCAGTTACGTCGTTGTTCCACTCAAATCAATTTTAAGTCATAATTGTGACAACTTTCTTTTTCCAAATTTGAGTAAAGAAATATTGCTTTACAGTATTTTGGAATAAACGATGCAGTTTTAAGTAAATAAAGTTTTCACACAAAACAAAGGACAATTAGGTCATTGCGAAAGACAAATATTTCGGAGCAACAATGACGCAACAGACACTTACGACGTTGTTTTACTACATTTTGTTAAAAGTACAACCGATATCGAATCAACCACCAATTAGAAAAACGCGGGAATGGAACAACGACGCAAGCGGTTTCACGTGGCCACTTTTTGTACTACAATTATAACATTGTTTGACCGGAGAGATTGGTACTTTTTAATACTTATTACGAAAACATTAAAAAAAATTGAAAATTTGCACTTAGGTCGATGTTCCACCGGGAAGGCGAATGCTCTCATGTTGTTTTTTTTATAGACATTTATCAAAGATATGATGACATCGATCTTTTTATTAAATGGAAACATACTACTTGTGATGCATAATTTGAAAGTTAATATCTCGTACAGTATGCTAATTAATTTTGGCGTGATTCTGTCAAGCTATTTCAAAATTGCGAGTGTTAAAAGTTAAATCTATATATATATATAAAAATAATATCTATTTATGTAAGCGGAAATGATAAATAATTGATGTTTTTTTTTACCTTTTAAGGTAAGAAATCTTCATTGTTTCACGTTCTAACATTTTGTGACATTGTGAACTTGTAAAATTAATTGAGGTATTTCCGAAGTATTATTTTACAATTTTCTAAACAAAAATGGTTTTGACGGAAAGAGCGTCTTGATATTGTTAGGATGAGGAGATAAAATAAGAAGTCAAAGTGAAGTAGGCACTTTATTTAATGCTAAATATCCGTATAATCTAATTTCACAGGGCACTGTTAGTAAAATATTCCACAAATTTGATGAACATGGCACAGTAAAGGACTTGCCTAGGAATGGACGGCCACGTGCCACGTGATAGATTTTCACCTCTTGATACAAACAAATTTTTCTCACTCCCTATGCGTGCTATTGAAAGCTCCATTATGGATTAGTTCCACCTTAACTTTATTATATTTTCTCTTTTGCTAACAACATCAGCTGTTCATAATTTTTACTTTAACATCCTGATGATGAGTGTTTCTACACTCGAAACATGTCGATTCTAGCTTATTAGCTACTGAATTAAAATTGTGGAGAAAGACTTTATGGTTTTCTTTTCCCTATAAAACTATAATAGTTTTTATTATTATTATCTAACAATAACGATTTATTTGTGTATTCTGAATTTAAAAGAAAATGGCATTGCGTTTTTCTCACGAAGAAAATTTTGATTTGTTAGAATGTTGCATTCATTGCAACAGAAATGCAAACCTTGCATTAGAAAGGTATTTTGAAAATTTTCCTGAAAGACCGCAGCCAAGTGCAGACTTTACCAAAAATTGTTATGAACCTGAGAAACCATGGAAGTTTTGAAGAACCGCGGCCCAAGAGTTACGAAAAAGCAGGTAATAACGAGCGTGACGAAAATGTCAGAGCTTATTTTAATGCCGCTCCGACATCATCTACAAGAGCATCGGCAAGAGACTTACCAACCTCGCGAAGTACCATACAAAGAGTCCTTAAGGAAAGTAAATATCGACCGTACAAGCCAACTATAGTTCAGGGTTTACGAGAAACGGATTATCCAAGAAGAATGCAGTTTTCAAATTGGTATGTGAACCAATGTGAACAAAATCATGATTTCAGTCGTCTTGTAATTTGGACCGATGCAGGGGCGGATCCAGAGGGGGGCCAGTGGGGACCAAGCCTCCCCTAAAGCCCGTTGAAACATTAAAAATTCTTTTTGTTTACCTGTTACAAAAATTTGTGTTACGTTTTTCATAATATAAAATATAAATGTACTGATTTATTTTGGTTTTTTGCATACGGGCCCCCCCTTAGGAGTATTTCTGGATCCGCCACTGGACCGATGAATCACATTTTACCAACTGCGGTGTATTTAATAGACATAACCATCATTTTTGGGCAACAGAAAACCCTCACCAAATGGCTCAACGAAGACTGCAAACCCGATTTGATTTTAGTGTATGGTGTGGAATGTATGGTAAGTAATGTCACCTAGCTTGCTAAATACATAGCAGGTATTAAGTAACCCAGCTTTACTTTTCTCCTTACATTTTAGACAACCGACTTATAGGACCATTCTTTTATAATCATACGTTGAATGGCCAAAGATACTTGGAGCTGTTAGAAGATCAAATATTACCGGCAATTAGAGCAAGAGTTCCTCAAGATCAATTGAATAATATTTGGTTTCAACAAGACGGTTGTCCCGCACATAACGTTCGGGAAGTTCAAACTCTCTTAAGACAGATATTTGATGATAAATTAATTTCAAACGGCTGACCAGTTAATTGGCCTGCTAGATCCCCTGATATAACTCATCTAGATTTTTATTTATAGGGTTATGTAAAAAATGAAGTATATGAGTTTGAACCCCCGGAATCTGTACAAGAATTAGAAGAGAGAGTGAGGAATGTGTTTACCAGCATAAATGGCAACACCCTTCGCAGGGTCATCAATACTGTGTTAAAAAGTTTCAAAAATGTATTAATAAAAACGGCCAACATTTCGAATAAGTATAGTAAGTTAAAAATTTTTTCTTATTTTCTTTTCAAACCAATAATTATTATTTATTGCGTTTTTAGTTTTCTTTATTTGAAATGTTAATATGAGATTTTTAACCATAAGAAAAAAATAAAATAATGTATTATAATATTATGATATTTTAAACAAATTAAACCCTGCCTAATGTGTTCTTCTCAAATTTGACGTGATGCGAAAATAAATTTTCTTTATTTTTCAAGTAAATTTCATTTATTTTCCAACAAATAATACATCGTTGAAAAGTTGACGTCATAAGCTACCTTTTAAGTATAAAATATAATATGGCGCCCATAAGAAAAAATGAACCTCATGATGCTATAAAGTAACTGAAACGTCGTGTTTAAAATTAAATTGCAGATCTGAAATCTACTTAAAAAGTTGCTTCAAAAATGTTTTTACAGATTGTCAAAATAGTGACAAATAAGAAAGCTACAGCATATTTTCGAAAATGCATCTTTTTGGTTTTTTAAAAATATCCTAAAAACCAAAAAAGATAGGGCCCCGTACTAAACGGTTTTCAGTTAGAAATATAATTGCGCAAAACTTTCCCCATTTAACCGTTTCTCTATCTTCTATAGTTTCCAAGATCCCCATACATGTAGGCCCAATTTAGGCCACACTGTATACTGCGATATGACATCAATTCTTCTTTCTAAACAGGTTGAATAAAAAATTATTATTACCTAATAACAAAACTGTGATTTTTCACTATTCTTTTTAAGGCGGAATATTGGTTATTCAACTCATTCTTCAGGTCTAGGTTACGTACAAGGGTTTGTACAAATTTAAGTTTTATAGTCGCAAACATCATCGGTGTTAAAGTTATTATTTCATTAGACAAATATAAACCCAAATAGGAACAGCAGAATATAAAATTTAAAATAAACACACATATAAAATTTTCTCTTTCTTCGAATGGTAACCAAATAGTCAAAAACACTGATCCTTGAGACATTTCTTTTTCGCTTTTCTTTTCTGTTAAGTCACTTTTAAGAAAAAGTGTCGATTTGATTGTAAAAAATATAAATATTGCTATAATAAGTACTGCGATAAACATATTTCTTATTGTAACAATAAGTTTAATATCTTTCTTATACATTTTCATTCGTTCGTCATCGTGAGAGTTCCTAATTTCTTCTTCTTCATTAATTATATCCTCAAATAGTTAGGTCGTGTCATTTTTTTTATAGATAATGCCTTTTATTACGGTACCTAAGATTGTCAAAAACATAGCAATACATTGAAAAAAATGCTCAGCATCAGCCTGGATTAATATCAATTGTATAAGCTTTCTTGTCATCAACAATAAGGATATAATTACAATTGTCCAATGAATATAACGATAAAATCGTTCAACGATTCTTAGCGTTGAGTTTTCTGTCCACTCTGATTTCCATATTCCTAATATTATCATGGAATACTTGATATTTAATATAATCATTTTCTATAGCTGGTGGACCTATAAATAAATCTAAAAAGTTTTTAAACAAAATTTAACACCGGAAAACACGTTAAATTAAAAACTATTTTATATTAATAATAATTTAATATTATAAATAAAAATATACTCCAGAATTTTTTTTGATTAATGACAAGGGGAAGCGATGCTCCATTGACTCTATACAGCGTTATCATCAAGGAACATATTAGCCTTTTATACTGGGTGACAACGAAATCTTACATTTGCCATAAAACTTTTTTTTTAATTCAGAGATTTGAAATTTGGTTTGAAAGCTTATTGAGACTTATACTTTCCATGAAAAAACAAATGAATATCACTACATTGGAAGTTGGCACAAGTAAAGAATTTTAATAGAACGCTGTATATTTTTTATACAGTTGGATAGAGCTTGAAATTCCCTTTTTAATGATATTTTAAATATATTTTATTTTATTAAAATAAAATAAGTTACCACTACTATAAATCTTCAATTTATTGCCACTACTTTTGTACATCTCAATATATTATAAGTATTGTTACCTCTAGTAATGCTTCTTGCAGAGTGCTTCGTTTTTCTAAAAATAACAGAATTATTAGTATTTTATCGGTCACTGGTATAGTTTTTATTGGAAAATTTAGGTAAAACTATCATAGAGCAGTTTCATTAAGGGTTTTAGCATATATTAATGGTTAACTAGTCCTCCTGTTAATTAGTTATTTATTTATCACAGCATACCTGATATCCTATCACAAAGTACTTGTCGAGTGTATCAGTTGTCACTATTCCAAAGAAAGCTTACTGTCATCCCTCTTGACATTCCATAGAAGTTCCCATAGCCTGTTTACTACTCCACTTGGTATTTTTATTGTATTATTATTATTGTTTCGAGCCCTAAAATTAGTTAAGTTAGTATCGACAAGGCAACGTAAACATTTTGGTTAAGTTGATAGGAGACCCTTTCTCTGTAAAATGACTGTACCTTACTGAGGTTATTTAAAAGAGAGATACTTTATCTGGCCGTTTTGGGCATAATTAGGCACAAATTAATAAGAAATAAACATATCTAAAATACTTTATTATTGTTTTGAAATGTCAGTACTTAGGTGTCAAAATGTCAGTCATTTGGTTATCAACTAAAAATCCCTAAAAATCCGACGCCAGAACTTACCGCCTTTTTCGAGACAGAAAAACCATTTTAGTGGGAAGCAAGTCCTCTAGCAGTGTGCATTTCGAGGCTCCCAAGTGCGTTTTTGCCAGTTTTGTTAAGTAACTGAGTATCCTAGCCAGTATAATTTGGTGGCAGAGTGTTTTCTGCATCAATCTGCCTATTTTGGGCTATTTAAATGCCGGTATAATAGGTAAAATCTCAAGTTGCTGATTTACTGTTCAACCAAAAGGCCACACAACATCCTCGGTAAGTTCCCCTCTTTGTATTATCTATTTAAATGAGGCATTATTAGTAAATAAACCATTAAAATTACCTTTAAACTCCTACCTTCACGATAATATTCTCTAAGACAAGGTTTCTTTACAGGCCTTCTATTGATTACTGTTATCGACTGTTATCTTCTATTGATTCCTGTTGTTTCCTGTTATTGCCTGCTGTCTTCTACTGCTTATGTACTACTGCTTACTGTTATTTTCCACTGTTTTCTGCTATTTTCTTCTGTGAGTCCCAGTGTCCGTTTACTGCTCTGGTACTGTTCTTTATGGTGGATGGCATCAACTTCCCATGGGCAACTCCTTCATCTGTTAAACAGTTGGCTCCTATATGCTTTGGATCCCGACCAGTTATTGAGACTATTAGCACCACAGTTCGATAGTCAACCGATGCAGCAGTCCAACGTCCCCGAGGCCTGAGATGTCTCATCTGATCTAATACCTTCCAGCCGCCTTGAAGTACTCAGGTTTGATGTGTTTGTGACGTCCTGACATCATCTTGCAATTATGAAGTCCACGTTAGGGCTTCGGCCAACTTTTAAGTTTATTTAATACCGTCACGTTTCACGTTAATCTTGTATATCATTATTGTATTATCACCTCACTACATTTTACAGCACTAGGTACGTTTTATTCAAAGAATAACGTGGTAAGCAAAGTAAGTACCTTATAAATATGTGTTCATGCTATATTGTAAACCAGAGTAGGTAGGCCTATTTGCTCCTGAGTAAAATGCATTTTTGGAAAAGGTATATGGTGTAATATTATTGCAACATTGAGTAAGCACAGTTGTTTCGTTTTAATGGCTACCTTATACCTCAATTAAATTAAACTAAACTTAATAAATTAAGAGAATTAGGAAGTTAAAATACTACATTCAAACGTAACCATTTATACCTACAATTAAGGAATTAAACTAAACTAAGAAGTTGGCCAACTTTTAACTTCTTAGTTTAATTTAGTTGATTCGACATAATTCGTTGGGCGATCGGCATAATCCGTGATTCCCGTCATGTCATTTGTTATTTCGGTGAATGTAATAAAGAAGAATTTGTACACATAACCCTAAATTCTTGTTTAATTTTAGAATTATATTTTTGATATTTTGATTATTCCAAAAAGTTTCACGATGGTTGTTAACGACGGTACATTGATTGAATTAGTACAACAGTTCCCATGCATTTATGATAAAACGGACAAGAACCAATAAGATAGGTTAGGAGCACCTTCTTCGTCTCTCGTAGATTTATTAAGTGACTTAATGTGGAGGTATAAACCATTGCCTTAATTCCTTAGTTTAATTTATTAAGTTTAGTTTAATTTAATTGAGGTATAAAGTAGCCATAATGGTCAAAAATCACTGAGCAGATGATACTTTAAGCTTATTTTAAAACCTGACCTCTTTACTTTTACTTTCAAAAACAGCTGGCGCCTGGTAGAGCCGGCTTTCGAAGACTAAAAGTTCGACTCCACAGAGGAGGTCACCTGTAAGGGTGCGTCCACTTTGTTGCTTCAGCTACCACATTGTTTTAATTTTGAGCTTAACTTTCTATGCTTTATAAGGTGCAGCCTGTTTTATAGTTTAACATTATTATCTAATTATTTAGCGTTTCCTGTAGTGGCGAAAAACTTATATATATTATGTTAGTGGTGATTAAATTTAGTTATTTTGAAGTCAGTGTTTTTTTTATGGCTTTATTTCCTGTTTTACTGTGACCAATCACTGCCTTGACCTTTAGGGCCCCAAAATAGGTGGCGCTTATTAATTTAGTTTACCCACACCACTCTTCGATTTAAAGGAGCTAGTCGGCACCCTAAAAGGCAGTGGTTTATTAAAGAGGTCACCCAGTTTCGAGTAACTTTTGAAAATCTACCACCTTGGTCCACATGGTCAAATCAATACTTAAAATTTTAAATAATATCACGCCAAAATTCTTTTTAACACCATTTATATCAATAATAAATATAAATATTCTTTTTTGTTTGATATATTATATATTTTTTTGTTCTACTTATTTATCTTCCTTTTTTTTTCATAATTTTTATTTTTTTATCATTTTTTTTTAAACAAAGTAAGTAGGTATACATGTTTTTTTTTACATATGCCGTTAATCAGATTTGATTAACATATTTACATTATTAGCTATCAGTTGTAATGGCTCTTTTATATTTTAATTTGTGCATCTGTTATATATTTATAAAGACTGCTATAAATTTGTAAATTGTTAAGAGAGAGAAGGTACGTAAGATTGAAAGGTTACTCTACCAAGTAAAGTATATTATTAAATAAAGTATTTCTAAAATTTGTTAATCTGGAGCAACCTAGAATATGATGCTCCAAATCTCCCACTTCACCATATTCACAATTTTGATGGTTTCGTAAGCCAATTTTTTTCTTATGTTTAGGATATAGGGCATGTCCACTTCTAAGCCTAGATATAGTTCTGATGAAGCTTCTGTTTGTTACCTTGTAAATCCATGTTTTTTTGGTATTTTACTAAACATGTTTTTATAATATAAACCTTTCTGAGAACTTTCATATTGCGCCGGCCAACCTTTTATCATTTTGTCCTTGGCTTGGCTGATGATGTCTGTGTGGGGTAATTTAAAATGATCAACAGAAGTGGGTATTTTAGTTGCCTCTTTGGCCAATTTATCTGCTATTTCATTTTCTGTAATACCTATGTGGGCTTTCACCCAAACAAAAAAGATATATTTGTTTAAGTTTAGTAAGTTCTGATATGTGTTCAAAATTTCTATGATAATGTGGTTGGTAGGCGGAATATTTGTACAAATTGCTATTTTCAATAAGGAGCTTTTACTATCTGAAAAAATTACAAAGAAATTGTTTTCTCTATATTCCAAGCAATATTTTAGTGCCTTAAGGATAGCCCATAGTTCTGCCGTGTAAATGGACGTGTTTTCGGGTAACCTATACTTTTTTGCTATTTTTTTATTGTTATGATAAAAAGCACATCCAGTTGATTTATTTAAAACAGACCCGTCTGTAAAAATATGTTCATAATTAGAACATTTTGTATTTATGTTTTATTTTGCATATTATTGGGTTGTCGCTAAATTGTCGTTAATGATCGTTTTTGGAATACTATTTAAATCAAGTTGGTAATATGGTAGTATTTTTGAAGAGTAAATGTTTTCTTTTATTTGGGTTATCCATGAGTAGCTTTCTACTAATAAAGGTAGTTTCTTGGTTTTCCAATATGGATGGGTATAACCTAAAATTGTAAGTTCGTTAATTTTACTAATTAGAATACTAACTTGAGATATCAATTTTAATAAAAACTTATCGCTAATGAAATTTCTTCTAAGTGATAATGGTGGTTCAATAGCTTCCACTTCCAGTATATTTATAGGGGTACTTCTCAGAAGCCCAATGCTCTGTCTTAAGCATTTATTTTTAATTTGTTCAAGTTTTTTCAAATGTGTTTCGGCGACAGAGCCATAATCCAGAATAATTCTAATAAATGCTTTGTAGAATAATAGACATATATTTGGATCTGCTTCCCATTTTTAATGACTAAATGTTCTTAAGATGTTTAATCCGTTTTCTGTCCTTTTGAGTAATAGTGTATATGATCTTTCCATAGCAGTTTCCTATCAAAGAATACCCCCAACTATTTTACTGTCGATCTGCATGGTATTGTCATATTTCCCAGGTTAATGGAGTTTGGTAACTGGGCACGGCTCTTAGAAAAGAAGCAGTTAACTGTTTTTTGAGAAGATAGTGTAAGACCGGATTCCCTGAGCCACATTAAGATTTCTGTCAGTTTCCTATTAAGTAGTTTATTACATCTATCTATTGATGTATCTATTACATAAACACAAACATCATCTGCAAACTGCAGAATGCGCACTTTTCCGTTAAAAAGTTTTTCTAGATCGTGTGTGTAGATGACATAAAGAATGGGGCTTAGGATGCTGCCCTGAGGTAGGCCAATTTTAGCATTTCTTGATTTTGATAATCCGTCATTGGTTCGTATAAAAAGTTGTCGGTTTTGATATAACTTATATATATGTTGTGTTAGTTGGTCTGGTATGCCCAGTTGGTGCATCTTAGAAGTTAATAAGTTGTAGTTAACGTTGTAATAAGCGCCCTCTATTTCCAAAAATATTGCTGAGGTGCATTTTTTATTTGTGAATCCGAGTTGAATGTCTGTAACCAGAGTTGTCAGTACATCTTGTGTGGAAGTTTTCTTACGAAATGCAAATTGGGTTTTAGGAAATTTTCCTTGTTTTTCCATCCAGATTTCTAGTCGGTTTTTAATCATTCTTTCGTATGTTTTAAGAATACATGATGCCAAAGCGATGGGTCGGTAGGATGAAGGAATATTGAGAGGTTCTCCAGGTTTCAGTATAGGCACAACAATGTAGTCTTTCCAGTCTTGAGGTATATATGTGTTTTACCAGTGAATATGTTATTGAATATTTCTAGTAATATCTTCTTAACGCTTTCTGGTAAATTGAACAACATGGAATAGTGGATATTATCTTTTCGCGGTGCCGAATTGTTGTTGTGTTTTAAAACACTTTTTAGTTAGATGTTTGTGTCAAATATTTGTCGTTTTCATTGGTATTTTGGGGTTGTAAAATAAGATTGTTGTTGACAAATGGGGGAGCTAATTTGGTGTGGAATTCTTCAATCCATGGATCGTCCAAAAATATTGGTTGGCGATTTGTTTGAGGCCTGTTTTTAAAACTATTAACCTTTTGCCATAATGTCTTTATTGGTGTATTTTTGTTAAGTGATGAGCAGTATTTGCGCCAATTTTTCCTTTTTGCTTCTTTTAGTGTTTTTTTTGCCTGGGCATCTGCCTTTTTGTACAACATTAAATTCTGGATATTAGGATTTAATATATAATTTTTAAATTTTTCTTTCCTATCTTTAACAACGTTAGAGCAATTTTTATTCCACCAAGCTTTGCCTCTTTTATTAGAGGGATGATAATTATCCTTACAAGGTGGAATAGTGCGTTCTATTACTTTATTTAATGTATGTATAAAACCTTTATAGGATGTAGTTTTAAATTTATCTAAATTTTGAACACATTCTACAAAAAAATTGTCCCAATTGCCTTTTTTAGAATTCCATTTTTTAATGTTACCTTCAGAGGCAAAGTTTGGTGAAATTTGACATGTTATTATAATGGGGGTGAGGTCAGAGCCATAAGTGTCATTCAGAGTATTCCATTCCACCATCGACCTGAAGCAAGGAGATGTAAGCGACAGATCAATGGCAGAATTATTTCTTCCCGAAGGGCTTAAGTATGTATAGTTTACATTATTTAAGAAGACTAGGTTATTTAAGTCTATTGCATCCAATAGGGTAGTACCGTATACGTCGTTATCTGCACATCCCCAGGCTACATGGTGGGCATTAAAGTCACCACAGATTAAAAAAGGTTTTTGAAAAAGTGAAAAAAAGGTTGTCCATGTTTGACTGGATATTCGGGTTTGAGGTTTAATGTATAGTGAAATGAGAGAAATTTCAGAGCCATTACTTAATGGTATCCTAACTTCTATATAAAAAATATTATTAATAATTGGACCTGTAAGCTCCACAAACTTCAAGTTATTTTTTATGAGTATTGCTACTCCTCCTTTTCCATCCTGTCTATCTCGTCTTAAAATATTATAACCCGGAAAAGACCCATAACGATCTGGCTTAAACCAGGTTTCTGATAACATTGCTATGTTAATATTTTTTGTACTTATAAGATTTTCAAGGTTAACTTTATTCGATATTGCGGAGCGACAATTCCATTGGCATATATTTAATAAGTCCATTTTTTTTTTATGGGTGTTAAGTTTTGTGTGTCTTGGGGTCTAAGTATGTGTTTGGCTTGGGGTATTTTTTGGTGATCTTGATGAATGAAGTAAAGTGTCTAAGGAGTATAAATCTACTACTGGTAGTGGGTTTGGTCCCCTAATTAGGACTGAAGCATAGAACTTTTTTGGAAAGCTTTTCTCCGCATCTTTATAAGGTAAGCTATTTTCCGCCATTGATTGTTTTATATTTTTTTGTCTACTAAATTCTAAACATTTTTTTATTTCATTGGGGAGATGGTTGCCATGGCAATGGAAGCATTTTGTTTCTTTGGAGTTACATTCCTCTAAATTATGTTTGATATCTCCACACTTTAAACATCTAGTGTTGCTTTTGCACTGCTGTTTAGTGTGGCCATACCTAAAGCAATTATAGCACAAAACAACCCTTTGAACGAATGTATTAATTTGGCATCTCACATGGCCAATTGCCACATATTTGGGTAGCGCTGTACATTTAAAAGTGACTATGACAGATTTTGTATTTATTCTTTTTTTTTGTTGGTCTTTTGGATCTATGATTGTCTTTGTTATATGTCTTACTGATTGAACTGTAAAAGTACAATGAGAGTCTAGTGGTTTTATTTTATTTTTTATAATTTCATCTGATAATTCATTGTCTAGCCCCGAGATGACGCCCTGTTTTAGTACCAAATATTTCGGCACATATGCCTCTAAATTATGAGATTGTAATTTATTTGCATTAACTAAGCAATTAGCCGATTTTCCGTCCTTAAAACTTATCCTGACTCTATTTCGACCGACTGAGTCGATTTCTTTTATTTTATTATCGATCTCTGGATGAAGTGAGTATATAATATCATTAATTTTTATCGCATTGAGTTTTCCCTTAAACTCTGGCGATGTATTTTCGATTAGTACGTAAAACGGACCTACTAATTCATTATTGGGATAAAGATGTTTAATCCGAAGGTTTGAGTCGGACTTAAATAATTTGTTACCTGATGTTTCCTCCGTATTTTTTTGTTTTGTGTTAGCTAATGAGTTAGTTACTGGTGAAATAGGTGTCCCTTGAATGTCCATGATGTTATCCGGAGATATTAAACTCCTTTCTGTTCCTGTATTAGATCCCGTCAGGTCCAAATCAGGGGGTTTCCCCCCGTTATGAACACTCATTTTTATTTTAAAAACGTTTTATTCTAAACGATTTCGATTCAGTTTATTTACGTTAAATTTTTATTCTTATCAGTTAAGGAATTTGCAGCGATAAGCACTATGTAGATTCTCAACCGTTCCACGCGATAGCCCGGTCAAAAACTGAATACAACTTGTGATATGTCATTAAAAAGGGAATTTTAAGCTGTATCCAACAACCAAAAAAAATATACAGAGTTCTATTAACACATTCGCTGCCATGGTGGACACCGGTGTCTGATCAGCTATGATTTTACCACTCCACAGCAGACAGTCGTGTCCGCTACATTAAAATTTATTCAACGAAACTGCCCAGCGGACACACTTTTCTATAAAAGTTTCCATATGAGGTGTCTGTATTGGCGCTGCGGAACCGCCCACCTATTTTGGTTTTTTAATTGGACAAAGTACATAGATTTTATAACCTGTGTCTGCTATTGTGTCCGCTATGGCGTGCATACTTAATTTTTTAAAATAATTTTCATACACGCCAAGGCAGACACCAAATGTATAGTACTTATTTCAATAAAAATTTAAAGCGCTTTTTGTATTTATTTATTTTCTTTTTAGAAATGTAATCAAAATGTTAACACATTATATCAGGTGTTGTAATATAATAAACAGATATAAATAAATCACTCCCTGGTTCTTCATTGGTCACAAAATACATAATTCTTCGGGTTCTGTTATTCATTTTTGCACAAAAATAGAATGTAATAAAATAAATCACGTAAATCGGCCTAAATTTGCAACGGAGAACTAGCAGTAGACACAACGTTATCTTACTTCCAACTGAAGTCTCCTTACACTCCTTACAGTAGGGCTATAGCTCTATACGATGGGCGGATTTGACGTGTCCGCTATCTACGTCGTGTCCGCTAAGGTGTCCGCTGTGGCGTACCCATATAAGAAAAATGTCTTCTAAGAATGTCTTCTGTGGCGCGTTATGGGAAAAAGGTTTAATTCCTTATCACCCCGCCATGTCAGACACCGGTGTATGTTTGTTTTAATAAAAAAAAAACAGGCAAACAATACATAAAAAAAACTGCTATACCCAATAGTCTTAGAATTGCCGTATCTTATAGGATTCAGCCTTGGCGTGGTAGACCATTTTTACAAATTTGGCTTGGCAGCGAATGTGTTAAAAATTCTTCACTTAGATCCACTTCCGGAAAAAACCGAGAGTGATATTCGACTTCTTTTCATGGAAAGTATAAGTCTTAATAAGCTATCTCCGTACTCCAAATTTTAAATCTCTAAATTAAAAGATAACAAATTGTAAAACGATTTTCGTTGTCACCCGGTATAGAATGCCGCCCACTTAATCAAGAATCACTCGGATCCACCAATCAATTCTAGATATTTTTTTATAACTATTTTCAACCGTTTACGAAATATTAACACTTTAATGCTGGTATGCGCCATCGATGTTATGTTTCTCAACTTAGTAAAGTTCTGAACTTACATCACAATCTTTAAGGTAATATTATTGACAATTTGCTATTTAAGCTTGAGACGTCAAAAAATGTCAGTAAATGTTAATCAAATTTGAATTTTGCTCTGCTGATATAACATCGAAATTGCGCCTCGCTGAAGATGAACGCGTAGAAATTTTGATTATGTTGGGTTGTGAAGATAAACGTAAAAGTCATAAGGAAGTTCTTGACATGTTCAACCAAAAATATCCAAATTACCCGCCCATTAGCCACTCGATAGTGTCTAGGATAGCAATTAGGTGGAGAATTTCTTGTACTGTTAAAGACAGCTAAAAGTGATAGTTCTTGTATACCTGGCAAGAAAAAAATTAACATATTATTATCACCACAAGAAGATTCCCATAGGTCAAGCACACAACTTGGTGTGACTGCGATATTCACAAAACCACATCTAAATAGAAAAAAAATCAAAGTTTCATCCCTACAAACCAGTAATTGTACAAGACTCATTACACGATGATCCTAATAGGCAAGGGTAATTTTGGGAAATAATGATTGAGCTAACAGATAATCCCGCACGAATTGTCTAAATAATTTGGTTTTCAGATGAAGCTACGTCTTCTTTAAATGATAATTGAGAAAACTACAGATACTGGAATACTGAGGAATATCCTGATTGGTTCATATTAAATCACACCCAGTATAATAACAACGTTCATGTCTAGGCGGGCATAAGTTACCCGGACCATTCTTCTTTGATGAAAGTCTTAATGAAGAAAGATATCTCGATTAACTTTGCAATGATTTGGTTCCTGTGGAGTACTTAAATACAATTTTTTCGGAGCGTGGATAGGTAGGGCCATAGAGTGGCCAGCCAGATTGCCCGATTTCAACCCACTTGTGGGGCAATGTAAAAAATTTAGTTCTTAAATCTAAAATCAACTGGATAGATATGTTTGTCGTTTGTTTTAGAAGGTAATATTTCGTAAAGATTAAAGATAGGTATAGATATATAAACAATGTAAAAATGTAAAAATATAAAAATATACAATATGTTTAATTCAAAAAAAAAAATTGATACAAGTAGCCTTTTTATAATCCACTCTGCGCTGATCCTTACCTTTATCATAACGCTGTATACTGCAAACTATATGCATTCGAATAACTACACGTAATGATAATATACAGTGCAGTTTATAAATAATTATAATAAATAAACAAATAAAAATATGCCAAAATGAAAAACCAGACCTACGAAACACATTAATTATTTGATTGTAAATAAAGTAGAACACAAACCTCAGTAAAAAATGTTTTCCAGCGTCGATTTACAGAGATGCACAAAGGCCTGTAAAAATTTAAGTTGTACAACCACAATCGTGCTTATGATTTGAATAAAGCCAAATAAAAATTTTCATGAAGTCCCTTTAAAGCAATATTTAAAATAAAATATTAATTTTCTCCTACGCTAATTTTAATAAAAATCATCGATTTGTTTGTAAAAAATATATTTTAATAATTTAATTATATAATAAGGTAAGTAGGGGTAAATATACTAATGGGGTAATTGTAATATTGCCTAATAAATAGTAAAATAATAAGTTCAGATACTAGTACCACCTAGTAGTGACTCAACTGGATACTTTTACTGGCAGCTGCTAATAAGTGAAATCTGTTTTACCCACCGTCAGCATGCGCCATGCATTCTTGCAGAATATGTCCAAATAGGTGGCCGTTCGAGTTTACAGGGAAATAGTCCGTCAATAATAGCCAGGGCGTTTTTGCAAGTAGGTCCGCAAAATATTACTTTAATTTATTATTTAGTATTTCTCTTTTATGTACAAAATGCAATTGGATATTTTAGCTATATCTTAACTATAATTTGGGTTATGTTAAATTTTCCCGAGGAATTTGTTACCTGGGGTAAATGTAACAAAATCACTGGGGCAATTGTATTATATATATTACATTTACCCCTTTGTTTTGAGTCTTTTACAATGGTTCGCCATTATATAAAAAAAAATATTGTAGAGCCTAAATAATACAGTCAAGAAAATTTAAAAACATTTTTTTTGTTAAAGAATTTTAAAATTCTTTTAGTTAATTTGTTCTTCCTTTGTTGCCGATTAAAGCCTGCTTTTTATATTTTATTTTTTGTAAATAAATTTAAAAGTTAGTATATGTATAAAAGTCTGTAATTTTTTTATTTATGATCTAAAAGAAGCGCTTGAAGAGGCAAAAACAAGGCCAAAATACTAACGTTTTACATTTACCCCGACCAATATCATCAAGTGTTCTAATTTAAACTTAACCTGCCACTATCACATTTACCCCAATTTACGGGGCAAATGTATTATAAGGACAGCGTTTTAAAAAAAATACCATAGTTTTTTTCTTATTGGATATCTAGAAAATTTATCTATTCCATACTGTTAGGAACTATATACCAAGTACTGTCAATTTTTTGGGAATTTTATTACCAAAAAATGTGTTCAATGCAAATGGTTTTTCAGGAACTATTAAAATTTTATATTACTTTTACCCCTACTTACCTATTATGAATTAATAATAATTGTAATAATTTCTTCCAATTTTTAACTATAATTATGGGTTGTCATAAAACACAACACAAACAAACCTTGGTCAACAGTTTTATTCCAGTTTCGTACTTGAGAAAATAGCAAAATATTAATAAATTATAATGCAAAACTTATCTATCTTATCCTTACACTATTACTTGTAATTTTAAACCATTAACAGTAAAATTTAGAACGATTCTAAATTCAAAACTATTAATTTAAAAACCAAAATTAAACAAATGAATAAAATTTGTACATTGTGAAAATGCTGTAAGGAAAGAATAAAGTATTTTTTTTTCGTCAGTAACCCAACAATTGCATAACAGCACAGTTAAGACGATTTTTATATTACCGTTAAAGGAATAATAAGTCGGTCAAAGTCAACCCTGCAAAACTAAAAAGGGGGATAGTTAAGAAAAAGCAGAAAAAGACTCTTATCGCCATATCATGGCTCATCAGTAAAGCTAAATTTCTACAAATAAAAATAATATTTCGCATAGTTTATTTACCGGCCACAAAAGGTGTCAGTGGTAATGCAGGTGCGCCAAGATTGTGGAGCCAATTTTTAAAACTGTGAGATACGTCTAAGTAAGTCGTATACAGGGTGCAGTAATCACATTTTTTTTAATACGGACCTGTGTTTTTATTGCAATTTCCTAGATCTTGTGTCTAATAAAATAATATTGTACTACTACTTCAAACAATTTTCAATTTTTCGATCTCTACAATAACATTTTAGAAAATAAAAGCTGACAGTGAAAACGTAAAACTTGTTATGCGCTATCTATGTAAATAACGGTACAACAACTTTCGGTCTTTTTAACTCCAATTTGTACACTTTTCTTTCAATCTTAACTCTGTTCATTATTTATGTCCTACCATTGACGATGTTGAAAATTATTGGAGTTGAAATGTTGATATTTCATTAATATAGTATCGAATTAATATTTTCTTAGGTCTAAGAATATGCAATAAAAAATTAGTCCGCATATATGACAACGATAACTGAAATACGTTATAGAAAACAAGAAGTTGCAAGTAATTTTATTTTTTGGCCATTTCCGTAAATAAAGATGGGAAAAAATAAAAACAGAAAGGAGAATTTTTGATGGCTTGTTAGTTGACTCTTGAATGTGTTCTGTGAACTTTGTTCCAATTAATGCCCTTCATCATTTGTTAAAAGTCCTTTAAATTTTAATCCTATGTTAAACGAAATTTATGGTATTTTCATTCCTGATTAAATTTAACCGTCAGGTAAATGTTTGTTAATGCTTTGTTTTTTTTTTATTTTTTAATCAATTTATGACAGACCTCAAATCAGTTACAAACTGGCACCGAGGCCTTAGTGAATAATATGTAACAGAAAAATAAATAATAAATTAATTCTATAACAGTAATTTCAAAATTATTTCAGTCCCTGTTTTTTAAAATGTTTTTGAGATTATGATACACTTCCTTCTCTCTTCCAATGAAAATAGTTTCTGGTATAGTATTATATTAGCTCAAAAATAGCTCGATACTTCGGTTTTTGAGTAAAAGCAAATCCTTTCTGCAGTGGATAGAGCATGTCAATATTAGTAGATTTTTGTACAGACCCACCTCGAAAAGTTATGCTGGCTCCCCCCACGCCCCCCTCAGGTTGGGGATTGGACTGTTATAGTAGTTATTTTTTTTCTCGAGAACCATAAAAGATAGAAAAGTGAGGTTAGTGCCATTCGATAAAGCATAAAATTATACAACTTACCTGTAATTTTTGTTTGTTTTTGTGTGCTACCTAAGTTACTACAACAAAAAGAAGTGAAGGGGGGAGATTTATATTGGCACATTTTTAGCTATATCATAACCGTTAATTTACCAAAAAAATTACAAGAGAAAAAAAAATGAAGGCTTTAGCTTCGCCTATCGATTGGTATATCATTAAGTTATGTTTTCTTTTGCAATATGGATCCAGAGGCGTACAGAGTAATCGTAAATGCATTATAATAGAAAGTTTTTAGTATGTTTCTCCATATTTTGAGAAAACACTTATGACGATGATTGACGATAATGATTTTACGATATAAGTGTTTACCATAGCTCCTCCTCCTTACTTGGGTAGGGGTAAACATCGTTGAATAACAATAAAAAATACTCAGTAACGTAGATGTTTAGAGTAATAAAAGGATATTAATTCAACGATTTTTATATTTTAAATTTACAAAAAATGTTAACAGTTAGGTAGGGATCTAATTACAACATTCCACACACAAACACAGCCTAGTGCATTTTAAATTTTTTGAAAAGCACTTTCATTTTGTGCCACAAATTTTACATTTGCATGATAATAAAATATCAGATGATATTTTGTCATTTTCCTTAGTGGTCCACAGTGGCGTCCATCCCCATTTCGATGGGCATGGAAGTTCTACCACTGGTTGGCACAGATTACCCCAAACAAATCCAGCTTGATAAATACACCGATTAATGTGAAGTGTCAATGTATTCATTGTTGGAGGCAAATTATCGACAGTTCGATTTTTTTTAGCAAAGAGTTGCATTCGACAAACGTCAATATCATTAGTTTCAGTATGTTTGTCGTAAATTATTATAACAAATTTTGAAATGGTACATAGTTGTTTAGGTGTGGGTTCTTTTGGATGCTGCACCAAATCAATAAAAGTAGCTGTAACCTCCGAAAAACATTCCCAAGCTTCCCAGCACTTTTTCTTTCCTTTTCCAAAAAAGGAAGAAGTAGTGTCACAGCCGGTTAATGAGTGAAAAAAAAGGAGAGCCAGACACTTTTCTCTCATTTTTTGTGCAACATCCATACAGGAAATATATCTTAAGTTTTTACCAGTGCCAAACTCAATCCACACATCTTGATTTTGATTTTAATACTGGTAATAAATTGCAAGTGCTACTACATCAGTATCTACAGATTTTATGATATTTTTCTTATGTTCGCTTTGAATGCAATTGTACGCGTGTACGAAAATTCGCCTGTCTGCCTCCTCATGATAGCAAATTGAAACTTTTTCTAAACTGTTTTTATGTGGGTTATACAATACTTTTTCATTGGTCGTACACACTATAAATTTATTCTCAGGCAATAAATAGTACTGAGATAAGTGGAAATTAATTCAAATAGTTCCCTCTTGTTTTCTGACGCCCTTAAGAAATCGTACCAGTTTTTTGGAATTGTTGTAGTGTCCCGTACTAGCTTCCTATTTCCCTTTCCCCTATTTTCCTTTGTTTGTTCCTGTAAACTATTCTGGAAATAAGTATCCCATATTATATCTACTCTTTGTACAAATTTTAAAATACTTAACAAATAAGGTTTTATAACATTTGATAGATATTGGGTAAAATTTAAACAAGCTTTTGGTTGGAGTATTTGCACAAGAGCTACCCCATCTATGAGTACGGTATCAACATTGGTTGGTCTATCAACACTGATTATATATTTATCTAGGCATCGTATTAAATCAGATTTGGTTCCATGGCACATATTTCCCAATTGGGCAAGCGAGGGAGGATATGGGTGATTTTCAAACTTAAAAAATGAAATGAAAAAGTATTGTATAACCCACATAAAAACAGTTTAGAAAAAGTTCCAATTATTTGCAATCATGAGGCGAATTTTCGTACACACGTACAATTGCATTCAAAGCGAACATAAAAAAAAATCATAAAATCTATAGATACTGATGTAGTAGCACTTGCAATTTATTACCAGTATTAAAATCAAAATCAAGATGTGTGAATAAAGTTTGGCACTGGTAAAACTTAGGATATATTTCCTGTATGGATGTTGCATAAAAAATGAGAGAGAAATGTCTGGCTCTCCTTTTTTTTCACTCATTAACCGGCTGTGAAACTACTTTTTCCTTTTTTGGAAAAGGAAAGAAAAAGTGCTGGGAAGCTTGGGAATATTTTTCGGAGGTTACAGCTACTTTCATTGATTTGGTGCAGCATCCAAAAGAACCCACACCTGAACAACTATGTACCGTTTCAAAATTTGTTATAATAATTTACGACAAACATACTAAAACTAATGATATTGACGTTTGTCGAATGCAACTCTTTGCTAAAAAAAACGAACTGTCGAGAATTTACCTCCAACAATGAATGCTTTGACACTTCACATTAATCGGTGTATTTATCAAGCTGGATTTGTTTGGGGTAATCTGTGCCAACCAGTGGTAGAACTTCCATGCCCATCGAAATGGGGATGGACGCCACTGTGGACCACTAAGGAAAATGACAAAATATCATCTGATATTTTATTATTATGCAAATGTAAAATTTGTGGCCCAAAATGCAAGTGCTTTTCAAAAAATTTAAAATGCACTAGGCTGTGTTTGTGTGTGGAATGTTGTAATTAGATCCCTACCTAACTGTTAACATATTTTGTAAATTTAAAATATAAAAATCGTTGAATTAATATCCTTTTATTACTCTAAATATCTACGTTACTAAGTATTTTTTATTGTTATTCAACGATGTTTAAGTAAGGAGGAGGAGGTATGGTAAACTCTTATATCGTAAAATCAATATCGTCAATCATCGTCATAAGTGTTTTCTCAAATTATGGAGAAACATACTAAAAACTTTCTATTATAATGCATTTACCATTACTATGTACGCCTCTGGATCCATATTGCAAAAGAAAACATAACTTAATGATATACCAATCGATAGGCGAAGCTAAAGCCTTCATTTTTCTTCTCTTGTAAATTTTTTGTTAAATTAACGGTTATTATGATATAGCTAAAAATATGCCAATATAAATATCCCCCCTCCACTTCTTTTTGTTGTAGTGTAACTTAGGTAGCACACAAAAACAAACAAAAATTACGGCTTACTTGTAGAATTTTATGCTTTATCGAATGGCACTAACCTTACTTTTCTATCTTTTATGGTTCTCGAGAAAAGAAAAAGACTATAACAGTCCAATCCCCAACCTGAGGGGGGCGTGGGGGGAGCCAGCATAACTTTTCGAGGTGGGTCTGTTCAAAAATCTACTAATATTGACATGCTCTATCCACTGCAGAAAGGATTTGCTTTTACTCAAAAACCGAAGTATCGAACCCTCAAGTCACTATACTATATGTTTGTACACTTCTATGGATTGGAGAATCCTGCGATTTCTTTGTCCTAGAAAAGTTATTCCTTAATTTTTTTGCCCTTAGGTTGTAATTGTGATAGTCTTTGTTTTGTTTGAGTATTACATTAGTTTTTAATAAATTGTTATTCACTTTATAGATAAGTTTCGCCTGTTCAAGCATTTTTAGACACTCCAACTTTAAGAAAGGATAGTCTCTATAAACAGTTTCACTTGATGTTTTATAGCTAAGACAGAATATTGCTTTTATTGATTTATTTTGTAGTCTTTGAATTTTGTTCAAGTCACTTACACTGGCATTTCCATAACAGTGTAACAAGTATCTCATTTGTGGCTCAATGAAGCTGTTATATAGCATATATTTTAAGTTTGCATTTAGCATATAGTTACACCCTTTAATTGCTCTCAACATTAGGGCTACTTTTCCACATATCTCATATGTGGCTCAATAAAGCTGTTATATAACATATATTTTAAGTTTGCATTTAGCATATAGTTACACCGTTTAATTGCTCTTAACATTGGGGCTACTTTTCCAATAATGTAATTTACATGTGGGGACCATGTTAGTTTGTCTGTTATTGTTAAGCCTAAGTATTTGTATTTCTGGACTCTTTTTAGGATAGCGTCATTTAGTTTAATCACTGGGTTTATGTATTTTTTTCCACGTTGTTGCAATACCATATAAACAATCTTTTCGGTGTTAATACTTAGTTTATTGTAGCATAGCCAATCAAAATATTTATTCAAATCACCATTAACCATTTCTTCCAGTTCAGTTTTGCTTTTTCCAGAATAAATCAATACAGTATCATCACAGAACTTAATGTATCTTGCTTTTAATCCGGCATATTTTAAGCTTTGCACATATAGCAGATACTGTGATGGTCCCAGGACCGAACACTGGGCGATTCCTACACTAACTTGTGCATTTGTACTAATTTTGCCATTTATTTCCGTACATTGCTCTCTTCCTGTTGAATATGTTTCTAGCAACTTGTGACACTTTTCACGAAAGCCCATTTTCTGTAGTTTTTGTATAAGTAGTCGAATGTCTACAGTGTCAAAGGCCTTCTGTAGATCAACAAATACAGCCACAACATAGTTGTCCCCGTCCAACTCAGCGGATATGCATTCAAGGGTACTGCTTTTTTTTTGGAAGCCATATTGATTCTGATCAAATTTGAAGTTTGAGTCTATGAATTTTGTCAGTCTTTCCTTGATAACGTTTTCTTATATTTTACTGAAGGTGCCTAGTAATGAAATTGGTCGATAGTTGTTGACTTCATCATGTGCACCTTTTTTGTGTATAGGTACTATTCTTGCTGTTTTAAGTTCTTCTGGGAAGATGCCCGTGTCAAGAACATCATTTATTAAATGTAACAATTTAGGACCAATCATATCAAAGTTTGTTATAATATCTTGCTTTGTTATATTATCTTTGCCAGCAGCACAGTGATTTTTTAATCCACTTATAATTAGACAAACTTCAGCTAAGTTAGCTGGTTGTAATGTTATGCTCTCGGTGAATTCTTGTTCTTCGAATGTTAGTGCAGATTTTTGCTTTATTCTTGCGGTTAATGTAGCTTCAACACTTGAAAAATGTTTATTCGTTTCTTCTGCAATATCTATATTGTTAGTATTTATGTTTCCATCTTTATCAAATATTTTGTTTATACTATTTGTTGTCCTTGTTCTCCTGCTACATAGTTCATTTATCACAGCCCATGTTTTCCGACTATCACCCTGAGCTTCCTTAAATTGTTTCTCTGCATACTGCTTCTGGAGTTTTATCCTAAGTTTGTTTACATAATTTTTTGCTTGTTTAACGTAATTTTCACTCAATTCATTGCCTAACCTTTTCCATCTCACATATAGTTTATCTCTTTCTTTACCGGTTAACTAACCGGTAATAAATCGGGCGGATATATAGTTAACATAAGAATAAGTATGTTTTCTAACCTATAAAAAGTAGAAATATTTATTTGTTAAAGTGATGCTTTGGAAAATTTTCGAGATTTATACACCCAAAGTTTAAAATTCTTGTTTTCTGGTAGGTAGTACATCATAATGGACTTAAATTGGCCAGCAAGTTTAATAAGAATCTAGTTTCCTTATTTGTAAAATTGGGGGAATGTTTTTTTAGCTGTGTGCCACCCATGTTTGTTAAAAATAAACAATATTGAAACAGCAGTCATATTAAATTGAGTATAAATATTTGTTATTGGCATAACAAATTGATTTTTCTGTACTTACATCAATTAAGAACCAACTAATTCTTTTCCCAAGTCAACAAGGCAGCTGTTTAAAAGCGACTAGAACAGTGCTGGATTTACCATTAGGCTGAGTAGGCTGGAGCCTAGGGCGGCAGGTTTTAGGGGGCGGCAAATTTGGCCCTAAAATTTTTGAAGTGAAAACTTCTTTAGGCGCGTTTAGCACTTTTTGTGGGCACTGAATTAACCTGAGCCGTCACGCGTAACGCTCGGCTGTGTTACGCTCGAATTCGACTCCTATATGCCGCATCAGTCGCATTCAGTATCGACGTGGAAACAGTGTGCGTTGTTTGTGTGTTTAAGATCACAAGATAGATACTTGTTGCGTCTCAGGTATGTTCTGGCATTTTTTTCAAGGGTTGTTCAATTTTAGGAAATATATTTATTCGATATTATTAATTTCACCTTGTTGAAGTTTTCACTTCTGTCGTGTGGTCTTAAGCACACACAATTTTTTTTTGTTTTACAGAAATAAATGGTACAATCTTTATTCATGGTCGACGGGTAGTATTTTTTTTAAATAAAGTTTATTGTTGGCCGTGTCTGTTAATGGGGATAAAAAAAGGTAGTTGGAACTTTACTGGCTTTGCAGAAAGAAATTTCATTTTCAATAAAATAAGTAGGTAATCATAAATTTTAAAAATATTTACTAAAAATTATTGACCAAATTTGGGCGTGGTCATAAAAAAATTTCGCCTGCGGCGCATTTTGCCTGCACCGGGCTTTTTCTTTCCCGAACACTTCACCTGTTTCACAACTCACGAGCCGTCACTGTAAATTCTGGCAATAACTTAGGACAAATTTTAGATGTTTACACGTGAGAATAAATTGAAGGTCAACTATTACAATTTCTTGATCAAGAACTTGGCCCGTGAGATACGGGCTTAAAATCTGTGCCCCCCCCCCCCCTCCCAACATTAAGCGTTTAGTAAGAAATTTTAAATTTTTAAAGCCCCGACCTGTCTATTTTGTCATTCGCTAAATGTGAATTTTGCAGTGCGCATGCCCATTATTCTTGTACGGCTTTGTTTGCATGCGCAAGGCCCTAAATTTGCCACTTCCGTGGTTCTTGTTTGCTGATCTAAATTAAATATCTTTGGTTGAATAAGGCTGAATTACATATTATACAGTGTGTGTATAAAGTCTGGAAACGGCTTAATAACATCACAATTTACTGGCCGATTTAAACCAAATTTGGTACAGTTGTGTGAGAAGATCTAACGCACCGAATGACGATATTGGCGTTGTTGCCAGCTTTTTAGTTTGTCTGGAATTCGAACGAATTTTATATTTTTAAATATAAGACCCAGTATATTTTTACATTTTTAAATTCCACATAAAATTATAATTATTTTTTATTAAATGCATTATTAGTCTATACTTCATAGTTTCCGAGATATTGACTCTCGAAAAGTGACATTTTTGAATTTTGACAGCTTATAACTTTCTAACAGTACATCTTAGAGCAAAACGGCTTACATGTCCCTATCTTCAATTTTTATTATCTTCCCAAAAAAATCAACTTCCGGTTAAACCGGATGTAACTCGAAAGCAGGAAATATAGTTGTTCCGGTTTAACTGGAAGTTGATTTTTTGGGAAGATAATAAAAATTGAAGATAGGGACATGTAAGCCGTTTTGCTCTAAGACGTGCTGTTAGAAAGTTATAAGCTGTCAAAGTTCAAAAATGTCACTTTTCGAGAGTCAATATCTCGGAAACTATGAAGTATAGACTAATAATGCATTTATTAAAAAATAATTATAATTTTATGTGGAATTTAAAAATGTAAAAATATACTGGGTGTTATATTTAAAAATATAAAATTCGTTCGAATTCCAGACAAACTAAAAAGCTGGCAACAACGCCAATATCGTCATTCGGTGCGTTAGATCCTCTTACACAACTGTACCAAATTTGGTTTAAATCGGCCAGTAAATTGTGATGTTATTAAGCCGTTTCCAGACTTTAGACACACACTGTATATGTATATAATCAGTATATCGCTCATGCCATGTTATAATATTGTGTTCGCTATGGAGGACTAAAGCGGGATACGGAGTTTGCGCAGTTCACATCATTTTGTGGGTAATGAAAAATGGAAACTGAATCTTAAAATGTATTTAACTATTTTTTGGTGCTAAATTTTTGAAATCCTAGTTTAATACATAGGATAGCAAAGGTAGTTTAAGTATCTTTACCAAATTTACAAACTAAAAGGCGCTATTGTCCGTGTCTCCATTATAAACTAGACATAAACACGCCAAGAAAAATATGAAAATGATGATTGACCGGTTCTGTTCGCATCGAAGCAACAGCTGATTGACATTTGTTAATTATAGTACAAATTGTGCATGCTCACTATCCCGGTAACGGCCTACATAGTGGCCTCATTTTTCACAAGCTTGGTTGCATACCATTGGCAATGTATTCGTTATTATTTTCAACAACAACAATAAATATAAAAATACAATGTGAGTTAAATAAATGCCATAAATTGTAACAAAAATTAGTCACCTTAATTAACATATTCTATTTCCTTGTAAATATGATAGTGACTTCAGTGCAATTCAGTTCGTCACACTTAAAATTTTCTATATAGGCATTATTTATTGCTTGGCAGGAGGCACTGAGGATTGCCCATAGGCCGACCAATTTCCTTTATTAATTTACAATACTAGCATTATAAGAAATTTAATTTAAAATTAGATGTTGTGGATTCGTCATACGAATTTATAATATTATTTCGACATGCGTTAATGGCATCAAATTTTGGTGTTGTGCAACTTTTTGGATAAAAAAGATGAAAGGTATGACGCAACCGCCACATATAAAAATCACTACTTTTTAAAAAAATCGATTTGGAAAAGACTTAATTAACAGTTGCCTAATACTTTTGCTATCTACGTAATATTAAATAACTTAATTCAAATATTTTTATATTGTTCCCTTCTATTTCAAAGTCTTCGTCACTATTATGTACGAATAAGCTGCCATATTTCTATTGACTACACGCCACTTATACTAACGTTTATACAGAAACCATATGCAATGCATATCCATATAATACGGTACAGTTTATACAGCAATATTATTGAATAAACAAAATTCAACATAAAAACAAACGCTAACATCCAAAATAAGAAACAAAACTTACTAAAAATATAATGTTATTGGTTGTCAATAAAGGAAAAAATGTATTCCAGTGTCAATTTAAAAATGCGTACAAGAAGCAGTAAAAATGTAGGTTTTGTAACTACAAACGTGCCTAACTTATCTATTTATTATAGACAACTAAAAAGTTTCATAAAATCCTATTAAAACAATATTTAAAATAAGTACAACCATAAAATTTAAATTTTTCTAACGTTAACCAAGGTCCCTAACATAGTTTCTTCCTTTACGTCACTTTAAAAAAAATCTGATAATAACAACATTTCTTTGAATTTTTATTTAAAGTTATTTGTTATAAATAAAATAGAAAATCAAATTTCGATGAATCGTTTTAACCAAGTTTTAAATTTGAGCCAATGCCAAAAAAAAATACACTAATACTTTTCTTTTTATGCCCTCAACAGTAAAATTTGGAAGGTCCTAAATTCAAACTAGTAATTTAAAAAGTAATTAAATTTACCTTAAACTTTTTTTAAACTAGTATTATTATAGTGAAAATTACATAAAGAAATAATAAGTTACACAATAGCTGAATGAAAAAGTGACCTTTTTTAAATTAACATTAAAAGAATAATAAAATAAATATCACCACTTAAATACTAGTATAAATGGCGGTAATAAATAAAAAGAATAACCTAAAAAAGGAGCTTATTTATCTATTTTATATTAATTCTGATAAAAGTAAATACTAGTGGCAAAATGTAAATATTAATTTTAATAAATAAACCAAGAGATTTTCCTTGCAATTAATAATAAAAATTCATTTTTGAAATTTATTATTTATTTCACAAATTATTATTGTTTCTACTTTAAATAATACTAACCCAGCAAAGGCAAAGATTTCGTATTGGCAATGTTGGCTTCATGATGGCAAAATCTTGCCAATACATTATTCTTAAATTTGCAACAAATGGCAAACATGCATGATTCCTCAATTAAAAATATGCATTGGTCCATCATTTCAAAAAAGGTAATCCTAATTTTTTTTAACTTGCCAATGAATTTAAATTACATTTTTTTTACAGAAATGCCAATATTATTTAACATCAGGCAGCCCGTTAATGTCCCATTACATTTTCTTTGATAATGCATGTGTGAATGCGTTTAACTATTCTAGGATTAAAAATTAAATGATAAATTATTTCTAACGTCTTAAATGTATTTACATTGTGTATTTCCGCCTATGAATTTCTAATAACAGGCAACCAGTAAATGCCCATTTCCGATATCGCGACAAAGAATGAGTAAATGCATTTTGTTAGCCTAAATATGGCCTAAAAATGTTGATCTTTTTCTTAATTTATAAATCCCGCGCTTTAACTGTGTCACAAAATGATATCATTGGTCCCACGTTAATCTGCATTGGTAGATGATTGGTCGCGAAGCGGAATTATGGGAATGGGGTTAGAAATATCTTTAGTTTGTTTGTAGTATTCTTGTTTTCAGTTTCGGCCGATTTCAGGGTAAATTTCCTAATCATTATATTATTATAAGTTTATCTCTCCGATTTCCTACAACCTAAGTAAGTATACCTATACAATAAATAAAAAGCGAACTTTGAATTAAAACCAGATACAATAATATTACACAGAAAAAAAAACTTGGTATATTGAGATAAGAATTATTATCTAAAGAGAAATTTATTAGATTATATGTGCATTTTTTTTGATTTAGATAAAGTAGTAGTCAAATTTAAAAGACACATTATGCACAAGAAATAGTTTTTTCTTCTAACACAATATTTTCTAATTCAAATTAAACCTAATCTGAATTAGATTATACCAACTACACAACTCGCTAATATTTAAAAACACACAAAACGTTTGTTTATGTTTAATAATTTTAATCTTGTAATTTAAACACATTATCTATTTATTTTTAAAAGAAGTGTTATTTAGTACTATAGGCATTTTTGTGTAGACTTGACAGAAAACTTTTTTAATTGACACGATTTTATTTTATGCCGTTGGTGCTTAACACATTTTTTAAATAGAATAGGTAATTATTTTGTTTAAAATAATCAAAAAACTTGTAGACGGTCATTTGTTAAATTATTTAACTTAAATAAGTTTTTAAGTACGTTAGCAATCTAAAAAACATAACTTATGTGTTCGAAACAATATTTTGTTATATTAAAAACAATGCTTTTTGCAATAGACAAGGTTCTTAGCTGCACTGAAGACAAATTATTTTTATGCTTAACAAAAAATTATTCTCTCAGACAGGTTCTAGGTTACAGGAACATTCAGATTACGTACGTGTGTCGTTTAGTTTGCACGGAGGGTGAATAGAGTCGATTTTTTTTTGTTTTATTGTGTATTGTGTTAAATGTTCAAGTGCTAATAATGGAAGAAACAAAAAGATTACTAATGTAGTGGGACCTCGAAGAAATCGTGAAAGATTTGGTGGGTAAGTAAATTTCAATTTTATTCCGATAATTATTATAATTTTACGACAAATTTGCAATAATATAACGGTTCGATGAGAACAAAATAAAAAATACATAATTACTTTTAGTTAAATTTCAGGAACAACACAAAGCAATAAGCTTTATATTCTGAATATTGATGCTACTGCTGATGAAACGCTTACCAATACTAAACCTGCAAATAAAATAGTCACTAGCGCACAAATCGGAGACCTTTTCAATTCTACAAATACTGGCAAAATCGTTTTAGAAGTTTATAAATTTTCTACCTTTCAACGGGCACATAGACAAACTATAGCCGAGATTGTCATAAGAAATGAATTAGAAGGGCAGCCTGACAAAAGGATTAGTGGAACCAGATTCATGGAGTTATCTAAAATGCTATTTCCGACAGAGTATAAGGTATCTATTTCTCTCTACATTTTAAACTACTTTCACAATAATAAATATTTTGGTATACGTACCTATATATGTCGCATCACCTAATCGTTTATTTTTATTTTAGAATTTAAAGTTCACATTTTTTATTTTTATTTTAGCAAATATACTTTTCGAAAGAAAAAGTTGAAAAAAATCAGAAAACCGAAACTGTGGCAAAAGGCAAATTCGTGTCAAAGTTTTATACTCTCAGAAGGTCATTTCGGGAGTGTGGCTTATTACCACAAGATGGAAAACCAAAATCAGACATCAATTTACCTACAGCTGATGAAGGTAAGAAACAGCATTAGCACATTGTTGATAAGTGAAGACTTTGAAATTGTTTAAATTATGTTAACACTGAACATATCTTGTAATTACAAAAAACACGCACGAAGACATTATTTTGTGGCTGAAAAACTCCACCATGGACAACAGTAGAAGAGAATTGGACTAAAACATCTAAAATAAGGACAAATGACCAATAACCCTGTACCTACATAAGAACTTTGTCTAAGCACGCAAGTGTACTTATCTACTCTATCAAATTCATTTTTTCGTGGTTTAGTAAAACACTTGTCTAATGGAGGTAGTAAATAAGTTCCCTCACACTAAGCTATTATATATGCCAGCACGTTTATTTTCTATTTAACAAAATAAAAATATTTAGTACAACATATGATTTTCCTAAATTAGTAATTCTTTCGATGTAGGTTAGTCAATTGTCTCACCATTTTTTAATAAAACTCTTTTTATCAGAACAAAATTTTCTTTTCTATACTACATAATATTTTATTTAAAAGAACTAAGGACTTCTTCTTAAGGCCAAAAATGTTTATCAATTCGTAATAATAGATATTTTATAAATTAGATAATATGGTTACTTCTATTAGGTAAAGCAATTTTAGTAAAAACTTTTGGATAAGGTAAATAAGGTTTTGTCTGTCCCTATAGTGCTTAAGTATTTTATCTAATCTATACAAGTTTTTTTTTTCTGTGTAATATTATCATAAAGTATTTTACCAACACAGACAGTTAAAGCTTTACCTATGGTTAAAACCACGTTAAAACGCAGACGCCATTTCTCGACGGGGGATTCAGCCCGTTTTGTGCTTGAGTTGCTTACTGCCCTTTTTTCTGCAGAAGAATGACGGATACGTGAGAGTGGAATAATAAATCGCCAAAGTAAGTATTTTTTATACTTATTGGAAACAGTTATAATATGATATAGGTACCTTTAAAATAATACACAAAACATATTTAAAACTACCAGTAAATCCACAAAAAAATGGTATGACCGTGAAGCTTAAAATAATAATTCTATGTTTTTTTTTTCAGGTAAATGTTCTGAAACTTCATGGGGGCGAAGACTCCATAGACACAACTAGGAGGGTTATGACCAAGTTAAATGGACACGACTTTGCCTTGGTAATAAATTGATCGGGAAGAAATAATAAGCCGCCATTTTATTCCTTTATACATTGAATATCACTATTTTACCTACACATAAAAGATGTAATTTAACAGGTATTGCATATGTAAATATTTTTGAATACATATTATGTACAGAAACGCTGGTGCTTTATTTTTACCATTTAACATGTAAAGGCTAAATAATAATTTGCCTTGATTTGCCCAGCAAGGCAAAGTGCCTGGCGGCCTACTGACGGCCAGCGGGTCAAAAAGATACATTTGCGGTAATGGCTGCCAATACTGTGCCAATGAACAAGGAGGGCAATGCCAATACATTAAAAGCGTTTTGCCTGCCTGGCATGTTTGCTGGGATGTATATTGTTTTTGTTATAATGTTTACAGAATACGTAAAAACGTTTAAATTTTATTACTATTTTCACAATAACCTAACATTTGTTTTTACATTCTGCGGACTATATCCCAATATACAGGGTGAGTTTTTTAAAGTGTTACAAGGCGATATCTCGAAAACGTTTTAAAATATTTTCTTAAAATTTTAGTGAGGGAATAGTGAGATGGGGGGACATATTTAAACATATTTTTGACGTCTCCCCCCTTCCCTAATTTGAGGGGTGGGGTAAATACGAACCTACGTAAAAAACTACGTACGTATACAAAAAATGTTTTCACTTGCTCCCCTGGTTACGAAATTATGATTTATTTAAAAGAATTTACCTCTTAACTCCAACTTATTTAGTAAATTTTAATAAAAATTTAAATACCAATAAATCAAGGTCACTTATTTTAAAATTATTGCTCGTTTCCATGAAAATGCGTTGTTTTAACTAAAGTCAGTAGAGACTTTTTACGTTTTAACGTTTATTTCTCAGTTTGGTTAATTAAGTACAGGGAGTACAGAAAAAAACTACAGACAAGCATTAGCGTGAGCGGGGACTGCGGAGAAGTTTCCTAATAATCCGAAATCTCACATGGCATTTAAAAGGCTGGAAACAAGAAGTCGTACAACCGACAACCTGAAGACGAAACCACGAGTTCGAAAGCGAACTAAAACGAATGAAAAAAGGGCAGTTGAGGTTATAGGAATTGTAGCGATTGACCCGCATGTAGGTTTTAGGCGGCTTGCTAGAGGTGCTGGAATAAGTCAGAAAAAGTTATGATGTAAGTATATTGCATTTGCTTAAATTTTATCCATACCACATTACACTTTACCATGAGCTATATTGGCAAGACTTAGAAAATCGAGTTATACTTTGCAATTAGGTTACGAGACAAATGCAAGGAAATAACAGGTTCCTCAAGAATAGTGTTTTTCTGACGAAGGTACTTTTCATAATTGTGGCCAGATAGGATTTTTGGTTATCAGGAGAAATGAAATTTCCTTTTTTTTTGTTTGTTTTTTTAAAGGCAAATAGACACAATATGCACTATTGGGCGTCGGAAAATCCCCACTGGATGAGAACTCTGCCAAATCAACATCCTTGGTCAATTAATATATGGTGTGGTATAATCGGGGATAGAGTTATTGGCCCTCATTTCTTCGAAGGCCACTTAAATGATGAAATGTATACAGATCTTTTTAGAAACCAATTACCCCAATTATTAAACCAAAACATAACTTCTGACATGTGGTTTCTATAGGACGAAGCTGCACCGCATTATGCGATATAGGCCCGTAATGCGATAAACGAATTGTTTGAAAACAGGTGGATAAATCGATCTGGTTCGGTAAAGGGCCTGCTAGGTCCCCGGATTTGACCCCCCTTGACTTTTTCATTTATTTATTTTTTATTTTATAAAAGATAAAGTGATGGCGGCTACACCTACAACTTTAGATGATATGAAATACCGAATCCGCGTTGCATGCTTATTAGTGAGATATAAAATGTTACAACGGGTACGATATTTATTCTGAAAAAAAGTGACAAAGTGTTTGGAAGTTAAAGGGAGACATTTTGAACATCTTCTGAAGCGTGACAGACGATAAATAAGTTGAAATTAAATAGTAAAGTATGCTTTGTATTTTATAACCTAATAAATCATAATTTCGTAACCAGAGGAGCAAATCAAAAGATTTTTTGTATACGAACGTAGTTTTTTACGTAGGTTCGTATTTACCCAAAAAAAGTACATTGTCTCATTTAAAATTCCAAAGTTACCCTCCACCCCTCAAAATGGGGAAAAGGGATAGACATCAAAGATATGTTTAAATATATCCCCCCCTCTAAATATCAAGAAAATATTTTTACCCGTTTTCGAGATATCGCCTTGTAACACTTTAAAAAACTCACCCTGTATACAGGGTGGCTCTCTCTCTCTTCGCGTCGGTCTATTTACGAGAAACCATATAATTATTTTAAAAAGTCCTTATTGTAAGGTATCCCTTATGAGCATGTTTTAAAATTATTTTGAATCATATAGGGTGCTTCAAAAAAACGTTAAAGATCAAAGTAGTAACAACTTAAATGGAATATTATTACATATTTCGATAAAGCGGAAAGTATTTGAAGTCAAGTTACTGTTATAATTCTAATGCCGAAGTCATGACGAGATATTTAGTAAGGTTGAAATATATACCTCTTTAAAAAAGCGTACAGGGTGAGGGTGTGTGTGTGTCGGTGTGAATATACAAATATATATATAATTATTTAAATTTTTTAATATCACTTCAAAAACATATTAAATTTAAAATGTTTACCCAAAAATATTATTTTTTACATTATAATAATCAACAATCCCTAATTTATAATTTTCTTTAGGAGTTTACATTACTCAAAATATTTCTTTTAATTTACACATTCACAACTTATGTGGAGGTTGTTATGCCTTGAATGTACCTTCTTATGAAATAGTTTATACAGTCCTTCGAAATGCTTATTCGGCTTTTATAGAATCCCTTTTAAAATATAGAATTTGTTTCGGGGGAAATTAATTTAAATATCCTCGCCACTTTATTCTTACTTTACAAAAGAAAGTTATCAGGTATTTGTGTAAAGCAAGATCTAATAATTCTTGTAAACCTTTGTTTACCTTAAAAACAATGTTAATACTTTTTATATTGAAAACAGTTTGTTTGATACATAAAAACAAAAAAATAATTAAAAGCAATTATTGTGGCATATCGGACAAGTGTGTAACTGTTTTTTATATTGGAATACACAGGGATCCAAGCACAATGGATACCCTAGGGCGAGTAGACCACGACGGCCGTTTTATCCTTGTTAGGACTCTACTGGCAGCCATAGTCCAAGCAATCGCGACAACGGCCTTAAGATGTATTATAAGCCTTTTGCAAAATCAAAACGGCCATTAATAGCGTTTGCTATACTGGATTGTGATGCACTTCGTGGTTTATTTAGTTGTCTACTTTTCGATTATTACCAGTATGATTTCCTTTTATATTAGAGTTAAGTCCGCTGGGATGGCGCTGCGGTGTATTGATGGCCGCTTTGATTTTACATAAGGCTTTTAATACATCTTACCGCCGTTGTCGGGATTGCTTGGGTTATGGCTGCCCGTAGAGTCCTAACAAGGACGAAACGGCCGTCGTGGTCTACCCACTCCAGGGTATCCATTGTTCTTGGATCTCTGTATATTCCAATATAAAAAAAACAGTTACACACTTGTCCGATATACCACAATATTCGCTTTTAATTATTTTCAAGGATACTATATTATCTTTTAAAGAAATAATATTAATTTGCATACTTATAATACAAGGCAACACTTTAATATTGTTCATTTGAAAACTTCCCACCTCGATTTTCCTGCTTTAAAATGAAAATGTGGAAAATCGCTCAGACCCGTCGATTTTTATTTCGAGGAAGACATTTTTGCGTAAATTGTCAATCTTGTTACTTCAAGCCCATAGGAGGGAGGGGGGGTAAGATCTAAATCTTAAATGGATACCCCTATTTTATATAATTTTTTTGGATTCTGCATAAAATTCTGAACATTTTTTAATAAAGGCATTATTAGTCTATACTTAACAGTTTCCGAGATATTGACTCTTAAAAAATTACATTTTTGAACTTGTCAACTTCCGGTCAAACCGGAAGTACTATATTTCTTATATCCGGTTAAAATCCAGCTAAATTATATAAAATAGGGGTGTCCATTTAAGATTTAGATCTTACCCCCCCTCCCTCCTAGGAGCTTGAAGTAGCAAGATTGACAATATACGCAAAAGATGTCCCCCTCGAAATAAAAATCGACTGGTCCGAGCGATTTTCCACATTTTCATTTTAAAGCAGGAAAATCGAGGTGGGAAGTTTTCAAATGTAATAAATTTATAATTTATGATTCTAAAAATGTTTTAAAATTATTTTCCAGTAAATAATAGAAATAATCAAATGAGAAGATGTTTAAAAACTGTTAAATAGTATATTAAAGTACACGTTTCATAAGAAGCGGTTTTAGCGCACGGGTCTATTTTAAAAAACGAGCCACAAAGCGGCGAGTTTTTTTATTGACACGTGCGCTAAAACGCCTTATGAAACATGTGCTTTATACATTTTTTTCTATTTCACCTTTTATAATCAAGAAAAATACATTTTAAAAAGAAAATAAATCCTTCAAATTTTGTAAATTTTTATATCTAAATTTTATGTTGGTAATACTATTTTTTATCATAGCAACCTCTGGACAACAAAAATTATTTTGCAAACTCATTTTTTGATTTATTGACCCATTTTCACCACGATATTCTAAAGTTATTTTAGCGATATAAGATTTAAAATTGGATGGAATACATTGTGTGATCCTTGTACATTCGGTACATATACAGAGCGTTCGGAAATTCGGGAGATTTTGCTACTTTTTTTCGAATTTCAAAAGACGTGATTTTACGTCACGGCATTGCAATTTAGTATAGGGAAAATGGAAAATTCAAATAAAGTTGAAGTTAAAATCGACATTGGAAGGTTAGTAGATTAAATTTTGGATAGGATTTGGCAGAAAATGATAACTTGAAGCATCTACAAAAGATTGATTTATAGATTTATGCAACCAACATACATGACTGTTATCCACACAGAATAAAAAAGTAGGTTATCAAGCTATTTTTCCTCAGCGAAAAATGGGTTTTCTTGTAAATCACAAAGGCCGCGCAAGTCAATAAAATAAAACATTAAAGTGTTACCAACGTCAAATAAGGAAAAAACGCGTATCGAAATAGCTTCATTACGATACGCAAATGCGTATCGTACTGAGCTTATTATGAACGTAAAATAGAAAAAATATATTATTAAAACGCATTTTATTAATAAATATCTGGATGGTAGTCTGTCATAATTATTTGCATTTTTTATTTTAACATTTTAACTTTTACTATAATATAAATAATTTTACTGTTTAGTTTTTAACAGCTTTCTGGATAACGATGTTTTATTTTGATATTAAAGTATATTTTGACTTTGACTTTACAGCTTACTGACTACTGCCAATATAATAAATCAATGAGCTTAAAATACAGTTCTATCAGCAACATATTTTATATCGAAAACAACAGGCAATTAAAAAGACAAAAATACACCAGCGTTTAAAAAAGGAGGCCGTTCATTCCCGGCAAAGTCGTCGTCGCTACGTGTTCTATTAGCAGTAAATTAAATCAGTGGATTTTTCAGTTTAATTGCCAGAACCGCCAAATTTACGATGGTCCTATAAAAGAGGGCTTTACGCGAAACCAACCACATTTAACTTTTTTCATGCGAAATTGCACTTTTCTAACTCTAGATTGTTTATTAGCAGACGATAAAAGTAAGACCAGCCGGTTTAAAACACGTAAAATAGTATTAACTTTCAGTCAAAGTTTGTGTAACTAAAAATAATCTTTTAGGTCGTTGGTACAGTTCATTTACTTTTCATTCTGCTCAGTGTGTTGCCAAATCACCCTCAGAAGTCCTGAACCACAATCGATTTTCGACTGCAAGCAATGGGTGGCTAGAAAATATATTAACAATTTAATGGTATTTAATTGAAGACGCACTATACGGGTAATTTTACAGCTTGTTATTATTGATTTGGTTATTTTAAGGCGGGGCAAGCTTCCTCCACTGCAGTCTTCTATCTTATTGTGCTAGTTTTATTAGAAAATGTTTGTTTCTTCCATAAGGTTCAACAGTTTCCTACCAAGTGCTTGTTAGGTGAAAGGTTGTCACCGCGTTAATTATTCCCGAAGATATTGAGTCTTTTCCGGCTTGGTGCTTTGCAGCTGCCTATTCATTGAAGATGTGTTCTTAAGTGATAATAAATATGCCAGTCTTCTGTTTAGTTGCATCGAGATAGATGGTGATTTTGCACCCATCTGTCTAATGTTGTTTTGATATTCCAAATGCAGGTTCAGGGACCTTGATTTCAAGCAGATCCGGCTCTCACTAGTTCATCTGCTTTTTCGTTGCCTTTTATCCCTGAGTCACCAGGAACCCGCAGGAGTTCAACCTTGTTATTCCTGGCTGCCAGTTCTTTCAGGTCGTTAAGGCACTTCATTGTAATTTTTGATGTATACAGTTCAGAGCAACATAGCTAGTACACAAAATGATGCTTGCAAATGTAAAAATTATAGGTCGAATTACTTGAAAACTAGACTTTTTCGAATATACTTTAAAATGTCTTTATTCCCAACTAACTTTTACAGTTCATTACATGGAAAGTGACAACATAATATAGAAAATAATAACCAAAAAAAAAATAACAATAAAAAAAAAATTGAAGTTAATCCAATTTAATTCATTAATAAAATCAATGTAAAAAAAAATAGTATAAATAATTTAATTTAGTAAATATTTCTTTAATTGTTTTTTAAAAGTTGCCAATTTTTTAATTTTTCTGATATTTTGTGGAAGATTGTTATATTTTATTATTCCGTCATATAAAAGCGATTTTTTTCCGAAATTATTTTTACTGGTATAGTTTGATAATTTATGCAATGTCTGGTGTTATGATCATGTAATGTCTTATTCTCCTGAAGTGTTATGTTTGATTTTTTTTCTTTTAAAATAATAGAGTGAATTAAAATACAAATTTTTAATTTATAAATGTTTTGAACGTGTAAATACCCTTTCGGTCTATATAGATTAACAGTTGGTTCTAAATGTGGTAATTTGTGTATACATTTAATAACTTTATTTTGTAATTTATGTAATGGTTTTAAGTTTGATAAACAAGCAGATCCCCATGCAGAAGCTAAGTATTGTAATTTTGAATATATTAATGAAAAATATATATTTTTTAAGTATTTCAAAGGAATAAAATATCTAGCTCTGTACAAAACAGATACCAAATGAGATATCGAGTTGATAATATACTGGATATGGCATTTCCAATTTAAATTTTGGTCTAAAATTAATCCTAAAAATTTTGTCGATTTTGAATATTGAATATTTTCATTATTAAATGTTAAGGGGTTAATGATGGAATTTATTTTATTTTTAGTTATAAACATAAAAGAAGATTTTTTAAAATTTAACGTAAGTTTATTTGATTGAAGCCAAGAAAGAAGTATTTTTAAATCATTATTAATATCAAAATACATTTCTGCAAGAGTTTCAGCAAAATAAATAATTGTCGTATCATCTGCAAATAGCTTTATATTGCCTTTTAAGTTCAATTTGGAAACAGAATTAATGTAAATTAAGAATAATAACGGACCTAATATTGATCCTTGTGGAACTCCACATATTATTTCTTTTTCCGAACTTTTTCTTTCACCAATTTGAACAAATTGTTTACGATAGCTTAAATAACTTTGAAGTAGTTTGTGTGTATTTCCCCTTATCCCAATACTGTATAATTTTCTTAATAAAATATCATTGTTTACGGTGTCAAAAGCCTTACACAGATCTAAGGATAGTAAACAGCATTTTTTACTGCTGTCGACATTAGATTGAATATTTGTTATGATATCTCCTACAGCTATTTCTGTATCCTTAGATCTACGAAAACCATACTGGTTAGTAAAAAGCAAAATTTTGGCTTTCTAGAAAATCGCATAATTTATTATTTATTATTTTTTCTAATATTTTTGAAAAGATTGGTAAAACAGATATTGGGCGATAATTGCTGCATTTATATCTTTTATCAGTTTTAAATACTGGAGTTACTTTAGCAATTTTCATTTTTTCTGGAAAAATACCTGTTTTTAGAGATAATTTAGTTAAATGAAATAAAATTGGAGTAATTTCATTTTTTAAACACTTTACAATTTTAACCGATATATTGTCAAATCCATTTGCTTTTTTTGTCTCAAGGTCGTCAATAATTTGTTCTATTTCCTTTTGGGTTATTTCCTCGGTATTAATAAAAAAAGATTTTTCTTCTGTCTCCTCGATACATTTTTGGACTTGCGGAATTTTCTTAGCCAGTACTTGTCCTACGTTTACAAAATGATTGTTGATTTCTTCACATATAATTTGCTGATCTTCAACTTTATTTCCATTAATTTCAAGGTAATTAATCAATGGCTTGGCTTTCTTATGTCGATTTGTTAAAATCAAATTTAAATTTTCCCAGATTCTTTTTTGATTACTAGTGGAAAATTGTTCCTTGTAATAATTTTGTTTGGTTACCCTAATTTTTTTTTTTACGAATTTATTATAATTATCATAAATTTCTTTATAATATATACTGTTAGGATTCTTCTTTTTCTTGGCATAATGTTTATCACGAGTTTTAATAAATTTAGCTATTTCTTGTGTAAACCATTGTTCTGAATCTTCTTTTATTTTGATTGATTGCGTAAATGAACACTTTTCAAAAGTTTTAAAAATAGTATCATATAAATAATATGGATCTTCAAATAAATGTATATTATTATTTATTAACATTAGCTCAAGCTTTAATTTATCCATATTGAATTTTCTACAAGATATAGTTTTACTTGTTGCTTTTTTGTTACTCGATAATATTTCCACTGGAACTGAAATAACTTGAACTTTATGATCACTTATAGAACTTGTTTCTAGTTGTATATTTATTTTTTGATTTATATTAGTTATTGCGTGATCTATTAACGTAGAGGTATTACCAGCATCTCTTGTGGCCATGAATTTGTTACACAATTGATAACCATTGGTTGCATACACATCTAGAAGTTTTTGAGTTTCACTATTTTCGTTAAGTACATTAATGTTTATATCACCAACAACAATACAGTCTTTGCTTAATGTATTTAAATATTCCAATTTCTGGTCTAAAAAATTTAAAAGTAATTCATTTTTAGTTGATGGTGGTTTGTATATTCCACAAACCAATAGTTTTGGACATTTTATGCTTAAAGAAATATATGACAATTCATCAAGTTCAATTTTTTCCAAGACATCAAAGTTAATTTTTGACTCAACAAAAATTCCCAACCCACCCCCTCTTCTTAATCTACTAGCAAAGATTGAGGTAAAATTTTTAAAATTAAATTATAATATTTTTCTTCGGTTTTCTTAACCCATGTTTCTGCTATAATAATAATTTGAACATTTTGTTTAAGAGCTAAAATTTCAATTTCATCTATTTTGTTTTTCATTGATCTTGCATTTAAATATAAAATTTTAAGATCTTGTGTAATATTTATATTATATTTTCCCATTATTAATTATAGTTTATTTTTTCTTTGGCTTGTTTAATTTTCAATTTGTGTAATGGACAATCACTTTTATTGGCTTCGTGGTTATATTCATTGTTTTGATTATATAATTTATTGTAATTAATACAGTTAGAGCATTTTGGAAATTCTTGTTTGCATTCCCAATAATCATGTCTATCAGTACAAAATGAGCAGACTTGATCCTTTTTCTTGCAATCTTCTTTTTTATGGCCATATCCACAGCATTTAAAACATATCATTATATTTAAGTCTTCTCTTACTTTGCATCTATCCCACCCTAATGATATATCCTTGTCAACTAATTTTCTAAAAGTTTCTCCTTTTGCCTCTATGTAAATAATATACCGATCTGAATATTTTAATTTTCTTGTATATTTAATGCTTATGCTGTCATTTTCGTTTAAATAGTTTAATGCTCGCATTTCTTTTAATAGTTCTAATTCAGTATACATTTTTTTTGGCCCTATTAATACTAATCTTGGTAATTTTAATTTTGAATTATAAATTGAATATTTTTCATCTAATTTATTTTCTGATAATATTTTTATTTTTTCTGTCCTCCTTTGATTTACCTTTAATGATAATTCCGCCATTTTTGATTTCCTTTATTCCACTTACTGATGCCATAACAGTTGTTGGATTAATTTTGTTTTGTACTTCATTTTTAGTTTGCTGATATGTTTGATGCTTCTTTGGTTTAATAATCAGTACTGGAAAATTTTGTTTATTAACTGTTTTTGTTGGTGATTTTAAAATTTGTAAATAAAGTTCATTTTTTTCTTGAATGGCGTTTTCTCTTCCATTTGAATTTTTCAAAATTTGGTTAATATTTGAGTCAATTGTTTTTAATTTTGAAGAAATATTTACTGTTTCTAAAATTTCCACTTTAGATTTTAGTTCGTCCATTATTTGAATCAATTTTTCAAATTTTTCATTTAATTTATATATAATCTCTTTAAATAGAATATTTTCTTCTTCAAGTCTTTTGATTTTACTATTTTGTTCAGTTGAATCTTTATTTTCTACGCAATTTATGCATGTCCATTTTAAACTTATTTTTTTAATTTCAGATGCTTCTTTTTTTGATAATCTTGTACACAACAGACAAAAAGATTCTTCACATTTACTACACATAAATGAATTTGTCTTAGTTGTAAATTTACAACTGCATTTTACACATTTTTCATTATTTATTTTCTTTTCTTTATTTGATGAATCTATTGCAGGGCCTGCCTCTATTTTGTCTTGTGTGTATATACCAAAATTTTTAACGAAATTTTCATATCTATCATCACTTGGATATTTTTCCGGTATATAAATGCTTTCATTGTCACTGTCTTCTAGGTTACTTGAATTTTGGTTATTTGTCACTGTCATTATCTTTGGTGTCAAATTATCTTTTCGTTTTTTACCCATTTTCTTTATAGTATTAACATTTTGATTAAAAATTGATGTTTCACAAGTTTCTTAAGTATTTTGTCAATACTACAACGAATTTTCTGATAATTTTTTTTGAATAAAAACTATTTTAAAACTATTTCAAAATATGATAGATTTGACAGATTCTTGATTATTTAAAAAAATTTTTTCATAAGAATATAAACCCAAAAGTACACTAAGAGTACTAGTAGTATTAGTAGTAGTAATCATAGTTTCATACAGCGATAACATTGGTTAGGGCAAAAAAAATAACATTACTATAATATTTAGATGAAGTTATGATATCTAAACAAATCTTACAGAAACGTTTCCATTACTGTCGCTAAATTATTGGTTATTGCAATAAGTCAGTTTAGTTATGGCTAGTAGTTTGTTTGATAAATCGTTTACCTAATTACAAGTTTGGTTAACATAATACACCTAATATAATTGTAATATTCAATATAAAACTACTCATGTATTGTCATAATGCACTGTTACACTACAATTATGTAGGCATTTTGATAATCGTAATTACAAAAGCTGCATGAGGTGCTTTGGGTCAATATTGATCAGCTATTTGAAAGGTATTCATATCGTCCTTTGTGCGTGTTTTAGCGAGAGATGAGAGATCGAAATCGTAATTATTTGCGTTCTTGTCGGGGTAAGTAAACGCATTTTTTTAGTGCTGTTTTCAGTTTTCTTTATTTCGCTGCTTTTATTTTACTTACTAATATGCAAAATATTTTATTTATTTTATGATTAAGTCATTAAGTCGATTTTAGCAGTTTTTGTTTATAGAATGATGTCAAAATGTTCCGGCTTATTTTTCATAACACAAATATGCGAGCAAAAATATTCCTTCTGTTAAAATTATTTTTAAAACTATTTTCTTGAAAATTCATAAAATCGTCAATTCATGTTTGAAATTTTATTGTATATTGAAACAAATTTTAATAGAATAGAATAGAAATTTCTTGGCAATATTAATATATACTATGGGGCCATTAATATTATATAATATTAATTAATTCCGCTCCAGTATCTCTTTGGTCATTTTGATCTGGTTATGAATAAATTTGTGGACTGTTAAAGTATATTAATAAAGTTATACCTTCTTATTTCTGTGGACTCAGTGATTTCACATTTTAATATGTTAATAGTTAACCTGTTATATTAGGTTATGTTTAAACTGAAATAGGTAATAAGCTGTTTGTCGATCGTTTTTAGGTTTATTATATTTTTTGTTGATTTTTGTTTTAGATATGCTATTGTTTCTATTTAATAGTCATAATATGGCAAACAATTGTTACAGATTTTTTAAATAAAAGGTTAAACAAATTATTACAAACTTATTAATGAGGTTGTAAGAATAAGTTATAATATGTTGTGCAGCTTTATTGAACAAACCCTGTGCAAAAAAAGGAGAGCGCGCTATACAGTAAAATTAAATTATCCAGCGAATGCGCTTTTATGTAATTTTTTTTTTTTTTTTTTTATTTATTTTACGTCGGCCTTTTTCCGCAACGAGGCCAATCACCGACGCCAGGGAATTTGTCACACACTATCTGGTAATTTTGCCGAATCCCTCTTTGTCGAGGGTAGGGTTCTTTAACGTGCCAACATCCATGACACGGGGCCCACAGTTTAACGTCTCTTCCGAAAGACGGCGCCACCTCTTAAACCAAATTCCAAATTTAACATCGACGTTGCCGGCACCGGGAATGAAACTCGGGCCTACGATCTGTGAGGCTGCTGCGCTAACCACTAGACCACAACGTCGACGCTTTTATGTAATAAACTTATGAATTACCTTTCTTAAAGTAAATGAATCACCATATATTGCAATAGGTATATTGTAATAATTTGGTATCATATTACCATTATTAAACCTCTTTATTAAGACTAACAACAGCGTTGTTGTGGTAATAAGTTGGTTTGATGGTATGGTGATAGAGTTCGGACACAACAGCAAGTATGTACGTTGTTTAATAGTAAATATCCAGAAAGGCCCATAACTCAATCAGTTGTGAGCAAAATAGAAAGAAAGTTTCGAGAAACTCGATCTGCAGAAGATCGACCAAAAGCAGGACGCCCAGCGCTTGATGAGGAAACCAAATTAAATATTTTATTAACCTTCGAAGAAAATCCTCATAACAGCACATGTCAGGTTGGTCTTGAACAAGAAACCTCTTTTATGTCAGTGCACAATTTACTGGGGATAGAAAAATGGCACCCTTTTAAAGTACATCTTGTTCAAGAATTGTCGGATGACGATCCTGATAGAAGAACGGAATTCTGTCAAACATTAATGGACATGTGCAATGGTAACCCATTTTTGGTAAAAAATATAATATTTTCGGATGAGTCTACTTTCAAATTAAACGGCGAGGTAAACAAACAAAATTGCAGATACTGGGCAAAAGAAAATCCTAGGTGGATGCGAGAGCATCATACACAATATCCACAGAAATTAAATGTGTGGGCGGGTATTGTTAGAAATAAAATTTTGGGACCATATTTTTTTGACGGTAACGTTAATGGGCAGAAATATCTTCAGTTTTTGCAAGACTTTCTTGTACTTAAATTGGTTAATTTATTTCCAAGTAGAAATGAACCTGGGGTTCACTGTGAAAATTTATGGTATCAACAAGATGGCGCAAGTCCACATTATGCTGTAGAGGTCCGAGCATTCCTTGATGAAGTTTTTCCCAACAAGTGGATTGGAAGGCGTGGTACCATTGAATGGCCACCCAGGTCCCCGGATCTTACTCCCATGGACTATTTTCTGTGGGGTAATTTGAAAAATGTAGTATACAAAAGTAGACCGGATAGTATCGATGATTTAAAAAGTAGGATAAGAATCGAATGTGCCAAAATAAGTGAAGAGGCTATAAGTAATGTGCAACGAGAATTTATTCATCGATTAGGATATTGTCAGGTGCAAGAGGGAAGACAATTTCAACATCTAATTAATTAATTGTTTGGTTTAACTTTTGTCGGATTTCATGAATATAAATTGATGATTTTTCTTCTAGTTGCTCTGGTTTCTAAACAACGAATTTTGGACCTTATGTGTGTTAGGATTTTGAAAGCGGCTTCTTTCGAGGAATCGAAATTTGAAGTAATATACAGGGCGTTCCCTTTAAAAAAAATCCATACAATGATATCTTCTAAACGCGACACCCCGTATAAATGATGTAAGCGTAAAGAAAGCGCATTTTTATAAATTTGTTGACGTGTTTCAGCGTTTTTCTCAAACCGTCTTACCTGAATTATTGTATTTGAATTTATTCCATACATTATTTACACACTGTATATTAATAGCGGTAGATAATCAAACTTCTTAAATAACGATAACTAAAGCGCAGCAGTAAAATTACTTTAATAATGGTAAACAAGCACCAACATTATCCCATATGTAATGTCGATATCTTGGTTGTGATTATTAAAATTTTAGTTATGGTAACCAAAGTTTTCCCTCGGTGTAATAAAGTTATAAAATTGCCAGTAGAATTTAATAATTCACTTAAATATGGGATCTCCCATTAGAAAAATTAAACTTTTTGACACTGTAGTTTTTGGACGTACCCTGTTTAATTCAAAATATTTTGACCCCAGTCAAATAATTCAAAATTAGGGCAATCGGTGGAAAAAATTCCCAGAGAGTTGGTTTTTTTTTAAACGCTTTCTCTACACTTGGGTAGACATATATCAAAAGTCCCCGAGGGTGGGGGGTGAGCTCGACGAGGAGGTGGGGGTTAAAGGTACCATTTTTCAATTTTTCGCTTAAATCTCGAAAACGATCACTCCTATCGATTTTCATAATTTATAACAATTAAAGCTAACTAAATTTTCCACAAAAATGTATCTATGCTCTTTTGTCCTAGGACTAATTGTAAGCGAGTTATAGGGCGGACAAAATAAACATCATTTAAAAATCAGCTTTATTTCCATTTAAAACCGTAGGACAATGAATTTATTGGTCCCACACTTCATTAGAGAAGATGGGGGGTCAGGGGGGTCCATAAAGTATTCCTAGTCGTCCCTATATGCTGCATTCTTCAAACTAAACAATGAAATTTAAATTACAGTCTTGTTCAGTAGAATAATAGTAGATAAATGTGTTGTAAATTTAAAATTTGAAAAGACCGCGAAAATAATATACTAAAAGCGGATGTATTTTAGGTGATAAGTTAGAGAGAGAGAGAGAGAGAGAGAGAGAGAGAGACATTATGGTTGAAGATGTTAGACCACCGGTAGTATAGTCGAACTTTTGTGTAGTCCTTAATACTAAACATAAAAATCGGTAGTAGTTGTAAAATTTAAGTGAGCTCCTTCAATATAGTTTAATACTCTATGTGCCAATTTTTTAAACTTAAGTCAATATAATAGTTAATGCATTTTCGGTGTTTCATTAACTTAGAATGAATGTGGTGCCAATCCAGCACAGTAGGCAGTTGGTAGCTATTTATTATAAGTGATAACAATTCCCAGGTATAAAAAACTAAAAGATGATTGAATATTGATTATTTAAATAAAACCTACCATAAATTAAGTATTGGTCCAACAGTTTATTATTATGACACCCTGTCAAGGGGGTCGATCAAGTCTTCCTGGTCATCCTCATATGCTGAATTGTCATCTTCAACTCGAAAGCCGTTAGTGCACGCGCCCTCAAAGTAACCACATATTGACGAGCATAGGATACCTGTTAAATATTGAAGTTTTAAGTTAAATTATTTTCTCATTGTATTTTACTTATAGCCATCAGTTAACATCAGAAAAAACAGTACCTGATTTGCGGCATCCACAACGGGCCCCGCAGCCTTTGGTATAGCTGCAGAATATTGTTGAAAGAATGGCAGGTGGGGCAGGTTGATTTAAAGTTGTCAAGGGTTATAGTAATTGTTGACTTGCCCTTTCGGAAAATTGCACAAGTGGTATCGCAGCCGCTAAAAGCGTGAATAAACAAAATGCTCTTTGCAAAGTCAAGTTCCTGCAATTCCTTGGACGAATAAGTTTTACTTCCTCATTTCCCTTCCCAGGTTTAAAAAACTTTATCTCTCGTTCCTTTGGAGCGATATCACTTGTGCAATTTTCCGAAAGGGCAAGTCAACAATTGCTAAATTAGTTATGAGGAATAACACTCTGCAATTAATCGCCAACGTATTTTACGCAAAGACTTCAACATCTGAGGAAGTGGCAAACGCCGGGGAACAGATGTTCCTAGCAATGTACAAAGCCATAGTTACAGACTTGGACAAACAGCGATGTGCAGCATTCCTAAAATCCACCACAAGGGTGAAGCCAAACCTCCCCTCTCTACCACCAACTAAAAGCTCTGCGCTGCAACACTCATACAACGTTTATTTCCAAGTTCAGGAATGGCTGGGCAACAAACTGGAACCCACTGATTGGAGATCTTCAACCCTTGACAACTTTAAATCAACCTGCCCCACCTGCCATTCTTTCAACAATATTCTGCAGCTGCACCAAAGGCTGCGGGGCCCGTTGTGGATGCCGCAAATCAGGTACTGTTTTTTCTGATGTTAACTGATGGCTATAAGTAAAATTCAACGGGAAAATAATTTAAGTTCGAGTTGAAGATGACAATTCAGCATATGAGGATGACCAGGAAGACTTGATAGACCCCCGTGACACCCTTTAATAAACTGTTGGACCAATACTTAATTTATGGTAGGTTTTATTTAAATAATCAATATTTAATCATCTTTTAGTTTTTTATACCTGGGAATTGTTATCACTTATAATAAATAGCTACCAACTGTCTACTGTGCTGGGTTGGCACCATATTCATTCTAAGTTAATGAAACACGGAAAATGCATTCACTATTATATTGACTTACGTTTAAAAAATTGGCACATAGAGTATTAAACTATATTGAAGGAGCTCACTTAAATTTTACAAGTACTACCGTTTTTTATGTTTAGTATTAAGGACTACACAAAAGTTCGACTATACTACCGGTGGTCTAACACCTTCAACCATAATGTCTCTCTCTCTCTAACTTATCACCTAAAATACATCCGCTTAGTGATGTTAAAGAGCTGGTAAATTGCTGAACAGGTTCGAACAGTTCGGTTCTCACCCGGGAACCTGTTCCGTAAACCTGTTCACCTGTTCTTTTGTTCATAAATTATTGTCACTCACACGTAAAAAAACGTTTTTTTTTTAATCATCGCCAGTTCCGTAAAAACACAGAACACCGCTGCATCCGCGTGTGTGCTCTCACTGCTCCAAAGAAAGAATAGCCTGTTCTTTTTATTTTCAAACGACCCGCATCATACCATCATTCGCCAGAATACTATATGGGCCCCCTGACCCCCCATCTTCTCTAATGAAATGTTGGACCAATTAATTCATTGTCCTACGGTTTTAAATGGAAATAAAGCTGATTTTTTAAATGATGTTTATTTTGTCCGCCCTATAACTCGCTTACAATTAGTCCTACGACAAAAGTGCATAGGTCCGTTTTCGAGATTTAAGCGAAAAACTGAAAAATGGTACCTTTAACCCCCACCTCCTCCTCGAGCTCACCCCCACCCTCGGGGACTTTTGATATATGTCTACCCAAGTGTAAAGAAAGCGTTTAAAAAAAAACCAACTCTCTGGGAATTTTTTCCACCGACTTGCTTATTTTGACTGAGGTAGAAATGGTCCAGAATATACGGCACCATAAGATAAAAGCTTGTCTTCGACAAATGTTATTTTTAAGGCATAAATTTGCTTCGCGCAATCATTGACTCACCCGATACTTGTGTTCTATAGATATAAGATTATTTTAAAACCTTATCATTTTCAACCCTTACCGACTTAAATCAATCTAGCTTTTAGCAAAATAAATTTATAAAAAGTTTGGTCAATTACGGGTCGATCTAAAATAAATTAGAAATTTTTGTTAATCTAGGAGACAAAACCCGACTGATAAATATCAAGTTTTTATTGCAATCAGTTATTTTCAACTTTGTAAACAAACTTACGTCCAAGTCTAACCTGTTTATCGAAATATCAATATGACAAGCTTTTATGCCAAATTTTCATAACACGATGCACCATGCAATAGGGAACTTGACAAAAATTTTAAATGGGGAAAAAAATTCTATAAATTATAAGTATACAGGGTGTTCGGAAAATAGACGAAGATATTTTAGAGGGTGATTCCTTGTTAAAAAATATGAAAAAAAGTTTCTATAACCATGGGTCCGGAAATGCAGGGTTTTCAAGATACAGGATGTTAAAAAAATAGAAATAAAAAATGAAATTATTAATTAAACTGCGAAGAAATAAAAAATAGACCTCGAATTTTAGCTCGAGTTCGTCGTTCAATGATGCGTCGAGTGAGAAGGTGTACGGAAATGGATGGTGGACATTTCCAACATTTGTTGTAGTTTATGTTATGGTATTGGAAAAGTTGCAATTACATTCTTTCCTGGAAATGTTTTTTATTATTTGTGGTCCTATGCACTTGTGATTTATTTTAGTAGAAATTAATAAACCAATTTTGTCCAATGACATACAATAAAACGGTTTTTATTTTTTTTTCTCGAAAATGAAGTGAGATAGGAAAAAAATACAGGAGGCAAAGAAGTTGTATCTTTAGATTTTTAATTAAACAAAAAATATTAAAGCTACAAAAAGACAGTGGCGTACATTTTTTTGATAATAATATTCGCCAAGGTGCCCCCCGGGACGCCACTGGACTCAATAATTTTAATCTATTTAGGGCTAAATTAGCCTCTTAATACAACAAATATCATTGCCAAATTTCAACAGCATCAAGTAAGTATTTTTAATTTAATTAATAATTTCATTTTTTATTTCTATTTTTTTAACATCCTGTATCTTGAAAACCCTGCATTTCCGGATCCATGTTTATAGAAACTTTTTTTCATATTTTTTTAACAAGGAATCACCCTCTATTTTTCGAACACCCTGTATATTGTCATAAAACATATGGCAGCAAAAAAAAAAAACATATTTCGTCCCAAAAGACCGCTGGCAAGATATAAAAATGCCCCAAAATTCAAATTATCCCAAGCGGGTAAAAACGGGTCGTGACGTCAAGAAGTATAATTCCTGTGCGACATCCACGAAATAGTTTATAGGTTGGCAATAAATTGAACGACGTTGAGAATTCCACCTTAAAACAACAATACAATAACAAGAACACACGGTAATCCGAATGCAAACTCGGTCGCCCGGCCACCGGTCAGGATGACGGATGACGGAAAGTCATACTTCCTGACGTCATCGGGCTTGGCGCGCTTAAGAGGGCGATTGAAATGCTTTTGACACGCGCGAAACTTTAAAGAATTTTTACCAAGTTATTACTGATTTTTAAGAATATTTTTTTAGGCCTAACTAAATCATATTATTGAAAAAAAAAATGGAAAGTTCCCTATTACCACCTATAAATTATTGAACACACACAGTTTCAAGAGAGCAACCTTACATATTTTAACAATTGCTTTTCAGATTTTTTCTATCGTTACTGTGTTCCGCTTCTGATATTTAATAACCCTATTTATCGAGAAAAACAGCTAAAGAAAAATTTGTGGAAACAGAGCTATTTTCATCAGTCCTATCTGTGCCAGAATCTTCTGGAAAGTGATCATTTAGCTGAAAAGTTTCAGTGGTGTAACTTGAAACAACGTTCTTTACTAACAATTTTTAAGTTAATTTTTTTAAAATATTCCTCTTGTTTTCTCTTTTTTATTAAATAACTAGCAAGTACCAGCGGCTTCGCTCGCGTAGATCAATGTTTATCAATTCGCTATGCGAGTAAAACCGCTGGTACCATACGTAGATATTATCCAATAAAAACTTTTATTCGCTTATAATCTGTGCCCGTTCGCGCAGCTAGTCGACGCTACACCAATGTTTATATTTTTGTCAAGAAATATAAGGAAAAGTCAAACTTCTCTAGAAATACACCGCATTGTGGCTGTCACCTGTTATTTATGGCACCTGTTGAAGTCTGATCTATTTTACGTTAAGATGTTGGCGAGAGAGGCAGAACTGGGCTAATTTCTTTTACCACCCCATTCACCATATTTTAAACCTGTACGGTCTTAAGGTGGGAGTATCAACATGCTTACCAACCTATAACCTATTTCGCGTAGATTTATGTATGTTTTCTAGCTTTTATACAAAATTTAAAGAAAGTCAGTATCGACTTGATATTCTATAGGTAATATTTGACATATTTAATAAATATCAAGGAATTTCATAACTTATTTTAGGAGAATTGTATAGCGAAAAATATCGGGTAAGATTTTTTTTAACATTATTATGTCATTGTCACTCATTGTTCTTTCACTATACAATTCTCCCAAAATTAGCAATGAAATAAATTGATATTTTTGTAATATATCAGATACTACCTAAATAATGTACCGACGATGTTGATTTTCTTTAAATGTTAGTTATTAAAATAATAAACTCAAAAAATCAACGCGAAATAGGTTATAGGTTGGCAATAAATTGAATGACGTTGAGAATTCAACCTTAATGGTTTATTAACATAATGGCTGGCAAAAATACAGCATTAATGTCTTAGTTACAATTAAAACATCGAACTCAACGTGCGATATATTAAAATGTATGGCGTTATTCATTGATAAAACATAAAAATACATTTGACATGCACTAAACATACCAATGGAAAACGATATGAACAACCCTGACAACATCAAAGAGTTTCGCCGCCCTAATATTGTAGCTACGAGTCAATCAAGCGGCAAGCCTGCGCATGTTTCGTGTGCAATGCTGCGTTGCCATATTATAATTTACGTTCGCGGCGTAGGACAAAGCCGCCAAAATTCCATGTATTTTTAAATACAAACAGCTGGATAAGTTCTTAGTGGGCGAAAGGTTTGGCAACCTATCGTACCCTAATTAAAATAAATAAACTATTAATATTAAATTTATAGTATCAAATGATTATAAATTAAATGTTTGTTATTGGAAATAGAAGAGAGTTAATTAACCTAAACTGATTTGTTCTACTCACCGTTCAACTTAAATAATAAACACCAAAACAATTTAATCTCTAAAAACTGACGCGTGAGCTTGCTATGGCCCACTTTTAAACTGGGAACTTATACCTTGCGAGCAAAAATTATTTGCATCAAAGAGGGCCTTGCATCTAAAGACGTAATGCTTAGCCATAGAGCTTAATACCTGTTGGGTGTCAGTAACTACCTGAATTAACAATTAATCAGTTATTATGTCATCTTTGACAGTCGTTACAAGTAATTTGATTCATCGCTAATTTTTCCAATTTCATGAACAATTCACACAATGGGCTTTACGGAACAGCACAAAACATTCATGGTTGAAGCGTATTTTCGAAACGGGGTTAGAGTAAATGATGAATGGCAATACAATGCGGGTTTGTGCATGGACGATTTTCACAAACATTTTCCTTACGTTGCTTTTATTGCTAGGGATTTTTATCATTTCCTGAAAAGAACCATGGCTGTGTTTAGGGAAACAGGTTCTATGCAACACAAAAAAGGAGCAGGAAGACCATCTGTAAGAACAGAAGAACTTGTTGCAAACGTACGCTAACAAATTGTATAATACGCCTGTCCCAAGAAGTGGGAAGATCTTATGGAACATGCAGGACTATTCTTAAGAAGCTAATAATAATTGTGTTAAATAAATGGTAAAAAAATAAAAAAATCATAATTTTACACTTTCCACACATTTTTATTTTTACTCGACATGTTTCGCAACACAGTTGCTTCTTCAAAGGAGTACTTGAAAATGGTATCTTAAAAGGTATAACTTAGGTGTAACAATAAAATTGCAGGTAATTTTCAGGTTGTTTAAAATTGTTGGAAAAACCAATAGTTTACAGACTAATTAAAGAGATTCAAAAGAGGTGATCCGTTTAAATCCAATTGATCATTAAGAAGAGTATTGGAATTTTTAAGCCTATTTATTTCTAAGGATTCAAGCAAATTTAATTTTGTACTTTTGTTTTCAATATGCAAGATATCATAGTTATGATTAACCTGCAATTTTATTGTTACACCTAAGTTATACCTTTTAAGATACCATTTTTAAGTACTCCTTTGAAAAAGCAACTGTGTTGCGAAACATGTTGAGTAAAAATAAAAATATGTGGAAAGTGTAAAATTATTATTTTTTATTTTTTTACCATTTATTTAACACAATTAATAATGGATTTCCACCAAGTAAAAGCCGAATCAATTCTAAAGCTAATAATTAATTAAGCTAATTTTGTAAACAACAAAAATAAATTTGTATTTGTCTACTTATTTTATTACTCATTAGTTTGACATATCATGTCATAATATAAATTTGACAAAATTTTAACCTATATTTGGTTAGATATATCGTCCCCTTATGATTGTGATCTAAACCAAGCCCTACGTTTTTTAATCCAAGCCCTTTTTGATGCAAAGAATTTTTGCTCGCACGGTAGGAAGAAACCAGTATCAGCTGTTAATGTCACATGTGGGTGTCACAGGTGACTTAGTCACGATGCGGCGTGTTCTTTGAGAAATTTGACCTTTGGTAACGATTGTATTAATTTAATTGCTCCTCCTAAACTTACCATGGTAATTGTTATATCATTTTGGCTAATTTTTTAATTTTTCTAAAAAGTTTGTGGATCAAATAATTTTTTATTAAACATTTCAAGTGAAACATCAGTATGTCTCGAATTGGAATTATCAATGGGGAAGAAATAAATGCCGGAATTTATTGAATGGTGATTTGTTATATTTTTCAAGGGATTGTTATTTTTGCTTTCAAGATTATTTGATTCGTTGATTCTATCAATCTATTTCTTAAAGTCCCTCGAGCTACGCTCGCGTGATTTAATCAAAACGGAAAATTCCTTAAAGCAAGTGTTCGGGGACAAGTATAAAAATATCCGGCCAAATCTGACCACTTATGGTATTGCTTACGATAATTTAATCCATTAATTAGGATAATAATTCTGATGTAATTTATTTAGTAATTGAGAGGTTATTTAGAAAAATTAAAAATTGGCGAAATTAAAAAAAAATCTGAAAGGTTTAAAATTTCAAAAATACACAGAATTTTTTTTTTCGTGAAAACTTTCGAAATCATTAATGCAACTTGGTTTATCTATTATACAGACAAAAAATAAAGGGCACTTGCATAGAATCTAGAAGCTGAGTCACGTTGAGTGGCCTATTATACCGGGTGACAACAAATGTTGTTACCCCCCTATTTTTCCCGTAGTTTTATTAATACAAGAGATTCTAAGTGTATATTTATAAGTTTTCTGTGTTAAAACAAATGTTACACTTAAAGGGAAATATTAAAATGGAAAGTTTCTGTAAGTGAACGTCATAAATAAAGCGACTGAATGTAGGATATGATCCTAGAAAATCCAAGGTTTTGGAAAAAGAACAGACAGAGCAGTTTTCTAATCAAAGCAGCAACCTAATGGTTTTGGCATTGCAGGCGCCTGTCGCCGTGAAAAATTAATGAAGTTAACGGTTGATAGCTGCGATGCGCTAAACCGTAAAAGATTCAAAATCTTCGGAAACATTCGACGTGGCGATAACCTCCCGCATGACAAACTGGGAGGAAAACTACTGGACCTCATAGAAGGAACAAACCTTTTCTAACAAGACTGGGGCGCACAATAAGCCAGAAGGATGCAGTGTAAAAAGCTTGGACCATACTACGAACATGACCCCCCGCCTTTAACCAACCAACCAACCAATATGAAAGTTTACTGAACATTCTTCTCGGTATGTTTTACATCAAAAATTAATTTCATAATATATATCTCAAAAACGAATAAAGTTGGGTATTGATTATTGTTAAGAAAGGTTACTTTCTCTTAATAAGTTATCCAAGTTGCTAAAATATACAGGATGTTCTATTTGAAATACCAAAGTCGGCTATAACTTCCGGTATAACCGGAAGATATTCACACGTGATAATCTAATATTTTAAAAGTTCAATCAAGTTTTATAAAGGATAACATTATACGTTTCCGATATACCGGGTGACAACGAGTGTTGTTACCCCCCTATTTTTTCCGTAGTTTTATTAATACAAATTTTAAAATTTCAGGACATTCTAAGTGTATATTTTGTTACTTTTTAGTGAAATCGTACTTTCAAAATCACTTCCGGTTTGACCGGAACTGGTATCAACTCTTTTATTTTAAATGGAAAATTTTTATTGGATATTTGAATTCTACGGCCAATTTCCTTTAAAATGACGTATCACACATTATCATTTGTTTTTAAAATGGCTTTCAGGCTAACTTTTCAAGGAAATTCTTAGATGGCCATGGATTCGCTAATACAACATGATTCTTTGAGAGTGGGCCATGGAAGTTTTAAAGTGGTCTATTTTAACCTGTTTTATGTTGAACAATTACATTCTTTACGAAAGATGCTTCTGTCAAAAATATTTTAGATAATAAGTCATATTTTTAAAATATGACCTATCTCGATTATTTTCCAATTTTGGCCGCTCCTTTAAGCATAATACCATACTTATGATACATTTTCAAAAAGGTAATTTATTAACCTATTTTTTGGCCCTAAAAAATGCCTTGTTGCCATTTAAAAATATTGAGTAATTCTTCCTCATTGTTTAAAAAAATATGACATATCTAAAATATTTTTGACAGAAGCATCTTTCGCAAAGAATGTAATTGGTCAACATAAAACAGGTTAAAATAGACCACTTTAAAACTTCCATGGCCCACTTTCAAAGAATCATGTTGTTTTAGCGAATCCATGGCCATCTAAGGATTTCCTATAAAAGTTAGCCTGGAAGCCATTTTAAAAACAAATGATAATGTGTGATACGTCATTTTAAAGGAAATTGGCCGTAGAATTCAAATATCCAATAAAAATTTTCCATTTAAAATAAAAAAGTTGATACCAGTTCCGGTCAAACCGGAAGTGATTTTGAAAGTACGATTTTACTAAAAAGTAACAAAATATACACTTAGAATGTCCTGAAATTTTAAAATTTGTATTAATAAAACTACGGAAAAAATAGGGGGGTAACAACATTCGTTGTCACCCGGTATATCGGAAACGTATAATGTTATCCTTTATAAAACTTGATTGCAGGCAGCTTTGAACTTTTAAAATATTAGATTATCACGTTTAAATCCCTTCTGGTTATACTGGAAGTTATAGCCGACTTTGGTATTTCAAATAGAACATCCTATATAAGAAACAAAAACTAGAATTCAGATTTTAAATTTTGTATTTAGGCTTTATTTTGGATTATAAACAACTTTGTTTCATAAACATTTTGTCTAAAATAATAAATAATGGTACCTACTTCTCTCTTAAAGCATTTTCATATTTTCTTAATTTATTAACACCCTGTACATCCCATCTAAAATTTTTATATGGTAAATTAATTTTCTTGACAAGCAAAATTTTTTATAAAGAATAACTTTTCGTCGTAAAATCAATAATAAAGATTGTTTTCCTCTTGTCAACTCCATTCGGGGACACACTGTATATTTTCGACGAAAGATAACAAAACTTAAAATGTTTAGCTTTATTCGTTTCAAAGTTACTGAACTTTCTTCTCGACATCAAAAAATTATAATTCATATTTCAAAAATGATTAGGTAGAGATAAATATATTATTTACAAAAGTTACTTGGGTTTTAATAAGGTATCCAAAAAAGCTAAAATATATAGGGTATTCTATTTGAAATAACTTTAACTCACCATAACTTTTGGGATAACCGGAACCGGAAGTGATTCAAACTTGAAAATATAATATCTTAAAGGTGCAAAGTCAATTGTGCCTGCTACCAAATTTTAAAACAGACAATTTTAACCTTTCGAGATCTTCTAATAGCCCACTCAACTTGAATCACCCTGTATAGCTACGTGCTCACTGTGGTAGTAAATATCAATAAAACAGTTGGTAAAGAAGAATCCGTGGATCTGTCGGATCTGTTCCCCGAGAACAGTCAAGGTTTCGATTTCCTATCTTATTTATTTATTTATTTATTTATTCATAAGTATCAACAACCCTGGTGTCAATTACATGCACCTTAAAACTAGTAAGTATAACAAAGAAATAAAATACAAGAAAAGCAAATGAGGCGAACAAGTATCAAAACAAAATTATTTTGACAGGATTAATAGAAACCAAGAGAACTTTTTAATACTTTTAATTAGCGGGATATAGAAAACCATTTTACTCTCAATAATGCCTATTTTGTACTCGTACAATTTTCTCACTTTTTTGCAAACTTTATTTATATAAATAAAAGTTCGTACGCTTCTGTTCGGATTTCCAAAAGCTTAATATCCACCACGAAGGGCTTAACGATAAGCATCGGTATACGAATTTCGGCTAAAGTTTCCTCATATTCTCGAATGGATTATCTTAAATGTATCAGCCGTTTTTGTGACAAAATTTCTATATTCTTGCACATTTTTTTAAGGATATAGAACCTTTTATCGCATATTTTCTTGTAAATTGTTGTAAAAAGATGGGTCTCATATTTTCACAATTTCTTTTAGAAATAAAATTTGAATAGCATAGCATATTGTACAAAGTCCTAATGCGCTATATAGTATATATTATGTATTATATTTATTATATATTATATATTATATGTTTTTTGCATTTTTTGGAGGATAATCATTTTTATTTGTTTTGAAAAATAAATTAATTAGGTGAGTTATTGACCAAATGACCTTATGGACAAGCTGTGCAGATAATTTGTGTTAGTATAAATAGGCTAACTTTAAAATTAATTTTCTCCTAAAGAAAGATCTAAATTTAAAACCTGTTACAAGATAAACAATGTTTAAACCTTTACCTACCCAGTGATACCAAATTTAAACCAGGACCAGGAGCCTCCTATTAAAATCAGAAGTGAGGCAGACCTCGTTTAAACTTCGTCAAGGTAAAAAGGAAATGTAAATATATTGTACAAATGAAGATTCCAAAAGATCTCTAAACAACCTCTACATAAACATTAGAAGTATGAGGAATAAAATTGAAGACCTTCTGGATATAATATAAACTAGTCAAAGGGTACTACACCTAATCGTACAAACGGAAGCATGGATCAATCCAAACGAAGTAAACTATTTTGATATACCTTCTTACTTAGCTCGTGATTCTTGCAGGACGACTAGAGGCGGGGAGCATCCATATATGTAAGAAATGAAGTTGACTTTATCAGGAACAACATACATAATATATCATTTTGAGGTATGCAATATGGTATTAATTCTATTAACCAATCAATAAATTACAGTGTATGGATTGTACCGACTACCTCAAAATAAATTTACTGATTTCATACAACATTTTGACAAATTACCAGAAGACCAAAAAACCAGCTTAATTATAGCAGATTTAAATCTAAATCTGTTAAAAAAAAGACCTACAGAATATATTAACATAATACAAAACGAATAGCTTTCAAGTACAAAATGAAATAAAAACTAAACAAGCAACAAGAATCAGTAATAAAACTAGAACAGCCTTCATAATGGACCATATCTTAACAAACAAAAATCTAAAATGTAACCTAAAGATGGAATATCATTGTGTATCTGACCACAGGATTATATATACTAGCGTAAAGAAATTAGTATATAGAAGAGATAAAAATAGGTAAAAAGAAAAACAATAAACAAGGACCAATAAAAAATATAGTTAAGGAAAAAATTATATAAGCAGGCATGTAGCACTTGCGAAAAATTTATTTCAACATTAAATGCACATGCACAAAAAAACACACATTGAAAATCAAAGAAAGAAATGACTGAATAACAAATGAATACATAAATATAATCAAAATAAGAGACCAAGCATAAACGTCTGATGGAAAAAAACACAAAGTACATTTGCAAAGAAAAATTTAAAAGCACTTAGAGAAGAAGCAGATAATCTTAAATTACATAAAGGCTTTGCAATTTAGAGAAATCCAGGGAGACTCCAAAAAAACATGGGCAGTTGTAAATGAGCTATGTAACAGAAACAAAAAAAGTGGACAAAACAGCTATAACCTAAAAAATGTATATAGGCAAGATATTGAAGCAGATAAGCAAGCATAATATAGCAAATGAATTTAACAACCAATAATGTTGGACAAAACCTAGCAATAAAAATAAATCCAAAGATACAATCATTTTCAGAAGAAGAAACCAATAGCACTATTTTCCTGCACCCAACGAACGTGAGTGAAGTAAATATGCTTTTAGACGGATTAAAAAATAACTCATTACCTGGAAGTAACAACATTACAAAAACGGACATACAGTACTTGTATCAGGTTATTGGCGAACATATCGTCAGCATAATAAATAATGTACTAGAAAGTGATATATATCCCGGAGAACTAAAAACTGTCAAAATAATACCGATCCACAAAAACGGTGTTCGAGCAGATGTGAACAACTATGGACCGATTACGTTATTAAGTACCTTATCCAAGATAGTGGAAAAAGTAATAAAAAAAGAATTACAAACTCGGTCATATTTGTCATTGTGGATATAATGAGATATTAGAGTCAATATGGGTTCCAAGAAATAACACAATGGGATCAACCGTGGAACTATTGAAATATGTTACTAAAGAGGTACACCAAAACAATTACGTAGTAACAGTATTTATAGATCTGCAAAAGGCTTTTAATACAGTAAACATCGACCTATTATTAAGAAAAATTAATAAACTGGGAATAAGAGTTAAATGCCAGAAGCTATTAAAATCCTTTTCAACCAATAGAAAGCTTTACACCACAGCAAATAAACAAAATGGCGACACAGAAGATGCTACGATTGGTGTAGTACAGGGTATTAGGACCACTACAATATCTACTATATGTACATCGCCAAAGACTTGTGAATCTTCGCTCAAAATATGTTTGCTGACAATACTGTACTTGTGTTTTCCTCTGAGGATCGGGAAACATTGGAAAGAACTATAAATAACGATCTAAAAATTTACTTTAATTAGCTGTGTTATAATAAACTGAATTAATACCGAGAAAACAGTATGATCACAAATTAAAAGAATAAAGATTCTTGTAAACTAAACCTTAAACTAAGCAATCAAGGGTTAAATGAAGTGACTGTAGATGGGGTAAGAAAAAAACGTGAGCCTGTCATTGGAGCAATTACCAGATGCGCGCTTCAATTGGGCTAAATATCTTGTGTACACCTTGCATCACCGAACCACATGTAAGGTATCTAATTCCTTGCTGGGGAAACGCAAGTTACTATGTAATAAATAAACTACAGAGATATCAAAATAAGGCAATTAAAGCTACATTTTCACTAAAATATTATACATCGATAGCTGATATCTATAATCAATATCCGTCTTTAAAAATAAAACGAATAGAAGAATTTGAATAATATAAGCCAATCTATAATATAAATAATAAATGAATTAAAATTAAACTTATATTAAGTAGATAAAAATCAGGACATACATAACCACAACATAAGATCAAAAAACCATCTAAGAAACACTTACGCTAAAACAAAAAAACTCAGGACTCTCCAATATACAGAGGTGTAGACGAATATAATAAAATACCTGAAACGATATTGGGTCGTGTTTTACAAAATTGTAAATATGTTAAGCTGATACCGTACGAGCAAGCAATATTTGCATCAAAGAGGGCTTGGATTAAAAAACGTAGGGCTTGGTTTAGATCACAATGATATGGGGACGATATATCTCACCAAATATAGGTTAAAATTTTGTCAAATTCATATTATGACATGATATTATGCCAAACTAATGAGTAATAAAATAAGTAGACAAATACAAATTTATTTTTGTTGTGTACAAAATTATTAATGTAAGTATATACAGAAAGAAAAAGAAAGAAAATTACATAAATTGCTGAAATTGACCACCGCCATGCTCCAAGCATAAATTCACACGTCTCTTCATATTTTCTAGTAATTCCTGCGACTTTCAAAATCTGCGGCTTGTATTTCTTGAAATATTTGCACTTTATAAGGAAATAAATTTAGCTGCTCCTTAAGAATGTGCATGTTCCATAAGATCTTCCCACTTCAGGCGTCTTATACAATTTGTTGGCGGATTTTGCATTATTTCACGAACGTTTGCAACAAGTTATTCTGTTCTTGCAGATGGTGTTCCTGCTTCTTTTTGGTGTTGTATAGAACCTGTTTCCCTAAACACAGCCATGGTTTTTTTCAGGCAATGATAAAAATCCCCAGCAATAAAAGCGACGTTAGGAAAATGTTCGTGAAAATCGTTCATGCACAAACCCGGATTGTATTGCCACTCACAATTTACTCTAACCCTGTTTCGAAAATACGCTTCAACCATAAATGTTTTGTGCTGTTCCGTAAAGCCCATTGTGTGAATTGTTCAAGAAATTGGAAAAATTAGCGATGAATCAAATTACTTGTAACGACTGTCAAAGATGACGGAATAACTAATTGATTGTTAATTCAGCTAGTTACTGACACCCAACAGGTATTAACATCTACGGCTAAGCATTACGTCCTTAGTTGCAAGGCCCTCTTTATGCAAACAATTTTTGCTCGCACGGTACTTGATATAAGTATGCCTCGGTGCCAGTACTGTTTAGGGGTCAGAAATAAAATGAATATTTTATAATTATTATAACTGTATAATTAAATTTTACTGGTGATATTTAGTGGTCCGAACGCCTGCCACTATTTTTTAAATATTTATTTTGGCGATCGTTAATAGGATAGAAGTAAAATGTACAAAAATTAGTTAATTATTTTTAAATATACAAATATATCTTAAAATAATTCTTGGATGGTTTCGAGTAAACGCTGTCGGAGGAAAAGCAATGACAGACTTTTAATACGTCTACAAAAAATAGATGCATTAGCATCTGTGCTAAATTAGGTATTAACCTGTGGCTAATTTTGTGATTACGTTACTTATTTCATACAATAATTTTATCAATATATTATAAATGTAATAATTATTTGCAAATACATCCTTTAGTTAACAACCATCACAGGCTAAAAGCCAGTTTAGAGCCCTTTTAACAAATTTCCAATTAGGCCTGAGCCCCGGAAACCCCTTTTTGCCTCAATTTATCATTAGCGTGGGAGAGCTGCCCTTAATTGAGGGGGGACAGCAACCCGTTCGTTTGGGGAGGAAATTTTACGAATATATTTGAAAATCAAAAGAACATAAAAACGCAATTTAAATATATAATGCGATTAATTTTTCAAGAGGATTTTACAGGGCATCGAAAGGAAGATGAAAAAGTCACTGATGTACAATAGAAAAGTAGTATGGACAATAGAAAAGTATTTTTTCTACGATCGTTCAAAAAATGTCATTTTGTGTATGAATTTCCAATGACAAAAGTAGGTAGTTATTGCATACTATGCAATAAAGTACTTTTTGCCCTAGTGCAATAAAGTAAATTACCTAGGAAACAAACAATTTGTTTATAGTATGTGTATTGTGTGTTGCACACCGTCGATACCCTAACGAAATAGAATTCACGTTGACAGGGCGCCATAATTTTATTATGTTGAAGTCGAAGGTATCCATGATCCATTGTCCAATTTGTATTACAACTTTTGCACACAAAGGAGCGATTTTAAACTTTTTTTGTTAAATAAAAAAACGATCGTAGAAAAAATAGTGTATGTAACATGTGCAAAAAGTGTGTTTATTGCACATGGCATGTCATTCACCTCGACTACATCTCGGTGAATAACTTCTATGCCGTGTGCAATAAACATACAATTTTTGCACTAGTTGCATAAATAGCTATTTCCCTAACAATGAATAATTATTTATCTATTATGGATACTATTATACAGGGTCCGTCCAGCGAGTGAATTCACATTTGCCATAAACCGATTATGGTCAAAATTAGTCTACAATAAAATAGACAGCGGTCCTCAAACAATTTTAACTACTTTTAGCTACATGGGCCGTAATTAAAATTTCCATTGCAATTATTTATTTTGGAGTTATTGAATTATGTAATATTTTTATAATAATAATAATAATAATAATTTTATTACATAGTAGGTAGGTACATTTATTTTTTAAATTTATTTATTTCCAATTTTCCTGTCTGACAGGATGTAAATTGTATAGCAATGCTTAACAAATCAATACTTATAAACTAAAACTTAAATCTAGGCATCTAGACACATATTTATTCAATCTATATTAACATTTAGAAATCAAAAATAGCTGGAGCTGGCTCTTAAACATTTTCAAACCTACAACATTTGGCGATTTATATATTATTTTGCGTCCTATAGGGGTTATCAATCATCAATATATTCACTATCACAATAATCACTGTTGTCACTGTCACTATTAGAGGTTTTAATAATTGGCCTTATTTTATCAATCAGAATCGAAAGTATCTTGAATCAATTTTTCCACGTGGTCAATACATTTTGACTAAGTCTCTGGTTTAATCTGTTTTAAAGCTTCATTCCATAAATTTAAAATGCTTTCTTCATTAGTCGTTTGACATGCATGCTTGTCATAGTAGTTTTTGCAAATTCCCCACACTAATTCAATAGCATTAAAATCAAAATGGTATGGAAGCAAACTTAACACCTCGTGACAGTATTTTCCCGCTAAGGAGTCCACTATGTATGACCTATCGTTACCAGCAGTGTGTATCTTAATTACACCCAATAAATACATATTATAATTACACCTAATAAATACTTATGGAGTATATTTATTAGAATTACCCAAAATAAAGTGTTCCATTTTCTTTGAAGACAAATCGACAAATAAAATACAAAAAAATCCCCAGTCCCAGTCACTACCTGTACATTATGCATTTAATTGATATAATAGATTTCTTATTGAGGGTTACTGGAATTTGCAGGTGCTAGGGGTTATTTAATTTATGCAACCTTAAGGTAGGAGTATCAACATCCTTGCCAACCTATAACCTATTTCGCGTAGATTTATTTATGTTTTCTAGCTTTTATACAAAATTTAAAGGAAATCAGTATCGACTTGATATTATATAGGTAATAATTGACATATGTTATAAATATCAAGGAATTTCATAACTTATTTTAGGAGAATTGTATAACGAAAAATATCGGGTAAGATTTTTTTTTACATTATTATGTCATTGTCACTTATTGTTCTTTCACTATACAATTCTCCCAAAATTACCAATGAAATAAATTAATATTTTTGTAAGATATCAGATACTACCTAAATAATGTACCGACGATATTGATTTTCTTTAAATGTTAGTTATTAAAATAATAAACTCAAAAAATCAACGCGAAATAGGTTATAGGTTGGCAATAGATTGAATGACGTTGAGAATTCAACCTTAATCCGATATGTGAATTCATTCGCTAGACGGACTTTACGACTTCGGGGTAAAAAAATTCCTTATGAAATATTTATATAGTATTTTATATTCCTAATATTACCGCTAGGGTGCATAGTCGGTATGCTATGATACAAAGGTAAGTTTTTATATGCTCTGTAATATCCTCTATAAATTTTGTAATAACAATTTTTTTTGTAGTTACCTTGGTAAAAGCGTGGAGGAGGGTAACGACTAAAAGTACTTAAATGGCTGTAACTTTGGTCTGCGTTAACCGAATTTAACAAACTGTCGCTTATTTTAAAGAACGTTTTATCTTGATTGAACGTTGATATAAATATTATAACAATTAATGCGTGAGATGGATAATAGAGGCCACTTTTAAAAAAATATATTTCTAGCTTCCATTTCTTAATAAATTTGAACGCTACCATCCAACCATGGTATCTCTATTTTATAGCTTACTAGTTAGTAAAGAGAACTGCAAAAACCGCAAGGCGTTTTCACTTCTCTCTTAAAAGTTATCGCAAAAATAGTGGAAGAGTGTAAAAATTTCGGTTTTTCGTACGTCCACCAGTGACTTCCGAACTATATTTTTTCAGGTAATGATTTGTTTTTGATTATTTTTTATCTCCAATAAAATTTAGATAACATAATGCGTTTTGCAGATAATTTGAAAAGTATGTGTCTTTAACTGATGCGAACGCGGCTTACGCAATCTCGCAATTTTTAAATGCTAAATCAAGTCAGCCGTTGTGGCATTACCAGGGATACAAGGTATAATTAAATAAAACTTTGCAATAGTTGACAACGCCGAAAGCAAAAGACTAGCCAAATATAATGTAAGGACAGTGGCGTACAGATAAAAACCTGTAGTACTAAACCAGGTAAATGAAATTATTTTATTGCTCTACTAAGAACTTACTATTGCTAATATTCTTCACATAACAGTAAACTCCCACTGTAATCACTTGTCTTAAAATAATAATCTACTATTACTTATTAAATAGATTTGAAACAAATGTTTTAAAACATTTAATTCAAGCTCACAAAATATTAGGACGAAAATGAAATATTTTTTACTACTTTTTTACAAAAGACGGGTGACATACTGGAGAAATAAGTTTCGTGAAATTTGTTGCAAGAAACAGGAAACTTGTTTCAGTACCACACAATCTATATATTTAAATGAGACGGAACACACTGGTATTTGTGAAACAGGCGACCCGAAATTGTTTCGCATACAAATTTCACATTGACATAAAAAAAAAGTTTGACGTAACTTGTTTCAGCAACAAGTTTCATAAAACTTATTTCTCCAGTGTGTCACCCGCCTAAGTGTTTGTTCTAGTATATGAAGTGCAAGGATCAAATTAATTATTTAATACTATTAGGAAAAATATATAGCTAGCGATTTTTGTACACCACAAGATTTTGATATAGGGTGCGGTTCAGTATACTTCGTTCTTTAAAAATTAGTCAGGCGAGAAAACACGAAAAACCAAAAATGCCATTATTTTTAGTAACCCTATAAAAAGAAGTTCATAGGAATAAGATCAGGTGATCTGGGCGGTTACTCAATATTTTCGATAATTTTGGTCCAACCAGTCTCTCGCCGCAGCAGCATAGTGTAGGTGTGCACCATCTTGCTGGAAGTGTAGAAGCTCGCTAAAATTTAGATTGTCCTTTAAGTCACTTTGGTTTTCAAGTTTATAAACAATTGAAGGCTGTATAGTTTGAATGCGCATTTCAGCAAAAACTTGGCCGGTTAAATTTCTTTCGATAAAAAAAAAGACCCATTATATTGTCTCTACCTTTCGATAATTACCAGTGTGGCTGTCTTTCATATTGGAGTTAATTCCGCTGGGATAGCGCTACGGTGTATTAATGACCGCTTTGCTTTTGTAAAAAGGCTTTTAATAAATCTTACCGCTGTGTCCGGATTGCTTGAGTTATGACTGCCCGTAGAGTACTAACCAGGGTATCCATTGTTCTTGAATCCCTGTGTATTCCAATATAAAAAATAGTTACACACTTGTCCGCTATGCCACAATATTTATTCTCTTCTAATTACTTAATACTAATAATAAAAATAAATAATAAACGATTTTTGTACACCACTAGATTTTGATATTAGGTACGGTTTGAGACTAAAAATGTTCTTGTTTACTAGAAACGAAAAAAACAGGTAAAATTTATTAATTGATGTTACTATTAAGGAAAAAAAAAGTAAACAGATTTTGTACACCACTAAATTTTAGTAGTCGACGCATTGTGTCGAGTGGATATCGCGCTAGCCGCCTTCCTCGAAATATTCTTGAGTTGCCAAAGGCCGTTGCTAACATGTCTTCGGTGCACTTCTTTTGTGGAAAATTACCCTCTGCTAAATTTCCTGAATGTTAAGTATGTTGTTATTCATGGCCACAAGATCTACCCACCAGTTTGTGAGATACAGGGTGTCCAAATTGCAAAATATATCTCAAAATATAAGTATGTTTATCGTTTATTAAATAAGATGTAAAAATAGTTTAAACTTTTTTTTATTATATACCGGGGGAATGACGAAAATTGTTGAATCATTGTATTTTCGACATTAAATTAAATATTAACAAAGTGTAGATGATATTAGCTTGGAGCCAGCTGTCAGAATCTATATTTTTTACATTTATACAGGTTGCCTCAAAAATTTTTTTTCTAAATTTGAAAGAAATATTAAAGATATTTCTTATGAACAACTTGTCGCGTATCATATGGTTCCAAATATCAATAATTATCAAGGTTATACAGGGTATTTCCGATGATAAGCAATAGAAAATATATATAAAAAAAGCGTATTTGGATCGGTTAAATTTCGTTATAAGTTAATATATTTTACTGGACGTAGAGGCACAATAATGAAACCAACAGGCGAATATACCACAAGCGGCAAAGACACCCTTGAAACTCTTCTTCAAGTGCACTTTCCGGGGTCGAAGGTTATACAACCGGAAACTCAACATCATGAAACGAACCTTGTGCACAGAGCCAAGAAAGCAGACTGGAAAACTGCAGTTACAACAGTCAGCTACGAAAGAATCAAATGAGCCATAGAGACATTCGAACCCTATAAGTCTCCAGGGCCGGATGGAATCTATCCCATTCTCCTGCAAGAAGGACTCGAATACTTACTACCACACCTATGCAGAATCTACCGAGCTTGCATAGCCATGGGCTATGTGCCAGAGGCATGGAGAACAGCAAATGTCACCTTCATCCCTAAGCCCGGACGTGTAACATACACAGAAGCCAAGGCATATCGACCCATAAGTCTCTCCTCATTTTTACTAAAAGCGCTAGAGAAACTTATAGACAGGCATATAAGAGACGGGGCGCTCACGAAGGAACCCCTTCACGAACATCAACATGCATATCAACCAGGCAAATCTTGTGAAACTGCCTTACACAACCTAATAACAAGGGTCGAAACAGCGCTATATCACAAAGAAATTGCCCTAGGTGTTTTCATTGACATACAGGGGGCTTTCGACAACGCCTCCTGTTTCGCAATGATGTCTGCCGCAAAAAGACATGGAGTCGACGATACCACACGAAGATGGATCCACAACATGCTTCAATACCGGCAAATCAAAACTAGCTTACATGGGGATACTATAAAGGCCGATGTAACGCAAGGTTGTCCGCAGGGAGGGGTATTGTCACCGCTTCTATGGAACTTGGTGGTAGATGAGTTACTAGCATGTCTTAATGCAGAGGGCTTCTACGCCCAAGGCTATGCAGACGATGTGGTAATACTCATCATTGGTACACATGCCACTATATTAGCAGAGCTTATGCAAGGTGCACTAAACATCGTGCAACGCTAGTGTGAGAAGGTAAACCTCAAAGTCAACGCTGCTAAGACTGCAACATTGCCATTCACCACACGAAGACAGGCAGGGAACTTTAACAACCTAAAAATCTTTGGTGAACAGATAAAAACAGTCAGCGAAGTCAAATATCTAGGACTAACCCTGGATGCGAAACTGACATGGAACCGACATATCAACAATAACCTAAACAAGGCAAAAATGTGTCTAATGAGATGCAGGAGATTGTTTGGGAAAACCTGGGGACTCAAACCGCAGATGATGCTGTGGTTATATGTCACAGTCATCAGACCCCTGATGACATATGGGTCTGTAATTTGGTGGACAAAAACACAGCAAATCACGACAGCCACAAAACTCAACAGTGTACAGAGGCTGGCCTGCTTGTGTATCACCGGTGCAATGAGAAGCACTCCCACCGCAGCAATGGAAGTTATACTAGGACTAACACCACTAGATATACACATCAAAATGGAGGCCAACTGCAGCGCCTCTAGGATGAAAGCAAATGGGGAATGGAAACAACGCCCCGAGAAAATAGGGCACACAAGAGCCACGGACCTTATCAACGACGAGCTCTTGGAGATGCAAACCGATCGCATGAAAGCGAGATATAACTTTACAAAACCATTTAATGTCAGGTGCGACCCTGATATGTGGTCCAAAGGAAGATCTCCGTCACTAGACAATGGCCTAGTTTGGTACACTGATGGATCGAAAACGGTCAACGGAGTAGGCGCAGGTGTATTTGGGGAAAGACCCAGAATGGAAATCAGCATCCCTCTGGGAAACTACGCCACAGTATACCAAGCTGAAGTTCATGCGATACAAGCATGCGTACAAAAGAATCTTGAAAAGGGCTACCACGACCAAAAGATACATATCCTGTCGGACAGCCAAGCTGCCCTGAAGGCTCTGAACTCCTTCCGATTTACATCAAAAATCACAATGGAGTGCCTTAACGACCTAAAAGACCTGGCAGCCAGAAACAACAGGGTGGGTTCCTGGCCATTCAGGGATAAAAGGCAACGAAAAAGCAGATAAACTGGCAAGAACCGGATCTGCTCAAAATTTCAGGGGCACAGAGCCCGCCCTTGGAATATCAAAAAAGGCAACCAAAACAACATTGGACAGATGGGCGCAAAAACAACATCTATCTCGATGGAATGGTACACCTGGCCAGGCACACGCACGGGCCGCCATCGATAGGCCCTCGAAGAAGCTATCAGCTGGAATGCTGCTCTTGACGCGTACCCAGCTAAAGCAAGTGACCGGCCTACTAACAGGCCACTGTCACTTAAGAAAACACCTTCAACCAATGGGAGTCTATGATGGACCCATTGAATGTAGACTTTGCGGCGAAGAGGATGAAACCGCCTCCCATATCATATACAGCTGCGAAGCGCTAAACCGTAAAAGATTCAAAATCTTCGGAAACATTCGACGTAGCGATAACCTCCCGCACGACAAACTTGGAAGGAAACTACTGGACCTCGTAGAAGGAACAAATCTTTTCTAACAAGACTGGGGCGCACAATAAGCCAGAAGGCTGCAGTGTAAGAAGCTTGGGCCACACGTCGAACCCGACCCCCGCCTTTAACCAACCAACCAACCAACTGGACGTAGAGAGGAATAGTCGGGGCACGTTCTGGGAACAATTTCCAATATACAGGGTGTACCGGAAAAATATTATTAAAGTCAAAGTTGAAAAATATTTTTTTTTCGTTGTAGCGCGATACAGGTGGCAAAAATCATTTTAATCGATTTAAACTTTTTCGACGTGTAGACAACGTTGGGCTACAAAACAGTGTTGTTTGCGAACGCGATCGAAAGTTGGAAAGTAATTTTTTTTGGTTTTTTTTAAAATCAATGTAGGGTCATGTTGGATCGTTAATGAATCGAATTGGGTGCGTCCGACATACTTTTGGTTTAGATATTCGTTTAGGTCATCTCAAATACTACTTTTTTTAAATAAATTGTTCTATACCTAACGGTAATACAAATGGTCCATAATTGTAAACAAGTGAAATAAGCTATTTCAGACAAGTTTTTCATGCGTTTTTTATTTTTCCTCGTACGGAAAACAACTTGTGATTGAAATGTTATATACCTTAGCGAAGAAAGCAAACTAAAATGAAAAACATTTTTTTTTGTTTCTTCATTTTTAATACGGAAAAATCAGGAAGCTTTTGAATTCTCACAGCGACAATCCTCGGTACAAAAAAAACGAACTTGGGTTCTGAAGAAACTAAACATATCTTTTTATCGCAAATCGAAATGCGCGAACAAACTCAAGCACAAATAATAAGAATTTAAAAACTAATATATTTTCTTTATTTCAATAAAACTGTTATACAAGATCATCTTATGGTTAAAAATAAATAATATTTAAGGCTATACAGGGTGTTCCGAATAATAAAGGTATGCCAACACTGTATTTTGAGCAAATAAGAACTATAAAATGGAATAAACAAGCAAATTTTTTATATAAGGAATTAATTCTATCCGAAAATAATAAGTAGAGATTGAGAAAATAAAATAGCTACCACATACAGAGTAATAAAATTTTATTTCTTTTAATATACTATATGCATTTTTCTTTTATCGCCTATCATCAGAGACACTCTGTATAAACTTAATAATTATTAATATTATTTGGAACCATACGATAAGCGACAAGTTGTACATAAAAAACTCTACAATATTTCTTTTACAACTAGTCAAAACATTAATTTTTTTGACCAATAAAAATTTTGACAACTTGCTTCAGGCAGTAAAAAAATAATTTATTTAATCTAAATAAAAATGGAGTTGGCCGAAACAAATATTTATTTCCTATTGTCTGAACAAATATTTACTTGAATAGATATCTAAAATTTATTAAATATAAATAAATATTAATTGATTTAAATAAATCATTTATTAAGTCTTATAGTATGTGGTATTTCATTAAAATAAATCTTTGTTTGATAGAGAAAACAAGTTTATATAGCAAATAATGACTTATTTCTATTGGCAACAAATTTATTTATTTTAAGTAAATATTTAGTTGCCCGCAAGCTGGCGATATTTAATCCAATCAATGTGTTGTTTATTATAATTCAAATACATTTTTATAAAATAAATATTTATTTGAATTAATAAAATCTTTGTTTTACCAATTAATTCTGTAAATTGTACTGTAATTGTATTTGGCAGAACAAAACTCGGAAAGCAAGTAGAAAAGTACTGGCGCCTCGGTGTTTTTAAATTTTTAACTTTTTTTTACAATATAATTAAATATTATTTTTAAGCTGCTCCAATATTCAGACAATGTATAAATATTAAAGTCTTATTGGTTGAATATCCATATTAGTTTTATATTCCAAGTGTTTGACACTGGTTTATTCAAGAGCAAGGCGCACTAGGTAACGAAAGTCACGCGGCCGCCGGCGATTAATATACTATTTTCTGGTCGCATATTGCGAATTGTTTAACGTACTTGGCATTTATTTTTGACATTGGTATTCCAAATACCGGCAAAGCAGAACTACCTGTCTCCACAATATCCCTGGTAAATATTAATGTAAAAAAAATATTATTTATTTAAACATGATGAATGCATGCAGTTCCTATAAAAATAGTAACCGTTTCTTAGATATTAGAGTATTTACTTTCTTTGTAACACTGGCCATAAATGTACAAGACGCCAATTTTTCAGCAATGCTTTATGCGCAGATTTGTTTCAAGCAAATAAATTGGTATTTAAGAATAGATATTGTCACAAAAAGAATTTATTTAAAAATGTTTCATGGTCCAATATTCGAATTTTTAATAGATTTCTATAGTTAAGATTAATGTCACGTCATTCCTACGTAACATAAAACTTATATTAAATTTATTAAACAAATTCGAGAAGTTGCAACTATGAAACATTGTACGCGCATCCCGATCTATCAATGGTTGTCAAGTCGTCAAATCAGCAAAATCAAGGTTCACGACTGGAGTTCGTCCTTTCCCTAAAAGATGGGAAAAGTGCTGACTTGGCGATTGGCACACTATTGATAAAAAAAATATCGTTCGGCACTAGTGCTCAAGAGACGGTTAGAGACAGCTAAAAGTTTTTTGGATCATCTTTGCTGGTTCCCCAAGAAGCCAATGATGTTAATAAATTTAATGTAAGTAAAGTATTAAATTCGATTTGTAAAAGGTTTAAATCCGGTTTGTTCATTTGGTTATTTCATTTGGTTATTTCATTCTTTGTAAACCCATCAGGTGATCTTTATTTGTTAATAAATTTGTTTTCAAAATCGATTTGTTTTCCTAATAGTCATTATGGTTCCGTTACCTCTACGCCCTCGTCGCACCCTAAAAACTGGGTGTAACAATATATTTTTAAAATATTATATATGGAAATTGTGGATGAATGACCAATACTTCAAAATCATTATGTAAAACAAGATCTATTTGTGCAAAAAAAAATTATTTGTTATCAACATATTTTTATCAAATACATCATTATTATTTGACTATTTCTACGTTTTCTATCAGTGCGTCACGCCATTGGTTACAGATTAAAAATTTATTAAAATTGTTAAATCACGAGGCAATTAAAAAAAAAGGGTCCCTTTCTGGTTAACCGAGAATTTTGGCCAGCACATTCATTATTAAAGATCAATCAAATCAATTAACATTCATTTTTAAACGATACTCATGAAAAAAAGATATACCCACAGAATAAAAACATTTTTTTTACACATATTTATTGTTTCTAAAACAGATTCAACCATAGACTTTTTATAGAATAGACTACATTGTTTACGTTTTAAAGAAATTAAAGATTCCAGCGTTCAGAATTTGTCTGATTAGCTGTATGATTCACGTATGGTCCACTATACTTAACAAATGCATCAAAAGAAGCGCTGTTATCAAACTTACTGTGTTCAGCCACATATTATTCTGTGGAATTAAACTTTTAAACACATGATATATGTGGCTTGATAAATGGAGTGTATATTCTTTTAATAACTAGATATTTCGAAATTAATTTTCGGGCCATCCCTGGGTCTAAATACTAAACGCAATCCAGTTTTTCGATAAACATGCATATTCGAGCTTTAAAAATAAAAGGGGCCTCAAAAAGAATAAGCTAATAAAAAATATTAGTTTTTATTTATCATACCAAGTTTTTTAATTTATTGATATATTTTGTCGTAAAAATACAAAACATACATATATTTGTTTTAAAAAATTATTGTAGGGAATTTTATTGTGTTTTTGCAAAAAAAAACAAGTAAATTTGTAACAAAAAAGGAATTGCAGCAAAAAGGATGCCGTCATGGCCCTATTGTAAACTGCTTAAAATGGAGGCGTCGGGAAAACGACTAAAAAACATTTCTTTTTTGCCGTAAAATTGCAACTAGTTAAACTAAATGTACTACTTCTGTCCATACCTTACAAAAATTTTACCCACATTTTACTCTTTTCAACTTTGGTTGGAGATACTACGTATATTTATACCATCGCCGACCGGTTGTCGAAAATAATGCACTATTTTTATATCGCAACCGACTTTCCGATCGGTAAAACAGTTGCCTACGCTGTCATTTTTCGACAGCTTCGCGAGTTGTCTCTTACATGTCATTTATTTGTTTTTGTCATCAACATTCGGTTCGTTTGCAAACGTTGCAACGCGTCATTTTCAGAGTTGTTTTCTGGTAGCCACATTTCTGGATCACTATCGGTATTGTAATCATCAGATGGGGTGTGCTGGCGAGATGTAGATGGACCGGCCTCATCTGATGTATTGTATGATAATGTGCTATTACAGGTACTGCTTTAAAACTTTTTATTTTTGTGCCTTTGTATTTTTAGTATTTTATAAAAAGTAGCTGAATATTTAAAGGGCCGACGAGGTGAAAGCTGTTTTTTTTTCATATCAAATTTACAAATAAGAAAACATAAGACCCCCTAACCTCACTTTCATGTAAAGCCTTTACGATTTTGTACTGACATCTGTCAAAGTATAAAGTAGTAAAAAAATACCAATGCCAACGTTGTGTTTTAGGAGTTTAGGCAACTTTTAGATAGTTGTCACCTCCGACGGCGGTACAACGTTGTGCATCCACCCAATATCAAACTTGTTACACTCGATGTGTTGTGAAATCGTCGATCTGCCTCCAGATTTCTGTTAACAGCTAAATAACGTTGAAACGACGTTGGAATGACGCCGGTTTAAATCCTGTACAAATACTGACTACTATATGGACACATTGCAACGTCGGGGTTGGTAAAAAACTAGTTGAAAGTCAGAAAACTGCTACTTGGGTGTAGTAATCCAACAAACCGTTTTTTTGTCTGTGAGTAATCGTAGGATTTGTTTTGCCGATCTCGTGGTTAGTCGTCGGAATACTAGTATTTGTCAGTGTTTTGTGAAGATTTGAGTTTTTTTTAAAGGATTGTAAAGGAAAACAGATCAGTGTTATTATACTAAAACTGAATTTATAAGATACTTCTCATGCAATATGATCCAAATAATACTTTTCAAGTGCACTGGTTGGAGCTATCAGGGAAAGAAAACAGATATTTCGTTGAATCAAATTTGAAAGTGTTTTATATTATTTGTTGTACTGTAATCAATTATTAATAAGCGTTGAATCAATCATGTTATGATCAATCCTGTGCTTCTCCCTAATACTTAACTCTAATAGTGTTCATACTGAACCAATAAGGAAATTTAGTTTTACATTTGAAATATTTAGGAATGTATTTTCACATAATATTCTTAATTATGGAGTAGAATACCGCAAAACTATCCTCGGTATTTAAACCGCAAAGACTATTCTTTCAGTTAACTGAAGAGATATCAGCTCTGATATTATTGTAGTTAGCTCTATTGAATTCGAAATCAAGATTTGAGTTATTAAATTCATTGGCAGATGGTATGTATTGCAGGATGAATTTGAATTTCAAAGTGTTATGATACTTATCCTCATTAACAAGCGGAGCAGCGCAGATTTGAATATTATTAATTTGATACTTATTGCTCAAGACAAGGTCAAGAGTATTTCTAGATGAGTTAAGAAAATAATTTAATTGTGATAAACCACAAAAAGGGAATCCTGATCAGTAAAGTTTAGCGGTATACAATTTCAAGTGACCACTTAATGTTGAGAAGATTGAAGTTTTTACAAACAATGAATATATCGTCCGTATTATTATTAATAATTTCATCTAATTTTGAACAGAAAGTGATTAAAAAAGTAGAGTCGCATAGGGCGACATAAGCACAGCAAAAGTGAAATTTAAACTTTTTATTTTGATTAGGATAAATTGTCACCCATAGATTCTCAGCATCTGAAGACCAATCAGCTCTTAGATTACTACATATCTTTGAGTCAACATCGGTTAAAACTCCGCCATCGTCCTGTTTAGTAAATAAAATAAAGGCGGCACGATCACGTCTATATACGTCATACGAATCCGAAAGACAATCCGCTGAAGAAATAACGGAATTTAACCAGTTCTTCGTTAGGCAAATAATATCGTGATCACAATTAAGAGAGGTTTTATTTATTTATTTATTTAGAAATTAAAAATACAAACAGGGTGAGCTCCCAAAAACTGTATTTACTGTTTACTAGAGTTCTTCATAAAATTATTTATCCATAATAATTTAATTGCACAAGATCTAAAGATTTAAACAAATTGTTAAGTTAAGTTTTTAGTCCACGGAAATTTTGGTAGAGAAAAGACAAAGACATGATGCAAAAAATTTAAATAAGTTTTAGCCAAAATTGTGTTGAGTTACATTTGATTAACATCATCTGCAGTAAATATTCTGATAATACGAGAATGGTCGTCCTTTCGAACAAAAACACAACCTTCACAAATCCAAATATATTTATAGTTTTTTGCTTTGGCCGATTTTAATAGTGCTTTGGTTAGGATGGTCAGGTGTTCATTAATAAACAGGTGATTCGATATGTCTTCGATCTTAAGTACCGGAGTCGAGTTGTCGGATTCCAAGCGCTTAGATTTAGCAGCGGTGAGGACATCATCTCTCCATGTTGTATGTACAAACTTGATGATTATAGGCTTTGGATTGTCGGACTTATGTGATTTGGCTCTAAAAATAACATCAATATCGTGAGATTGGACATTTTAGGTGTCCGCCAATTGTTTGTACAATATTTAGAAGACTTTCTCCTTGTTATTCTGGTAATTGTACTTTATTTGTTGCCCTAACACATCAACACGATTATTAAGAGCCTTTACCTATGTTTTAAGTTAAATATTTTTCAGAGATAATTTCTCTATCAAATCAAACTTTCATTAACTCTCTTTATCATTGCTTCAAACGTGGCAATTTTGTCGGAACAAAAGCTGACAGTTATTAATTTGGACCTTGTCCATATATTTTACTCATTTTCTAGGAAATTTGAAACATTCAAATGTAAAATAACATATACCTAGGGCTCCCTCATAAAAGCAGGAATTAAAAAATGATACTTCTATTTATATCCTGGCATGTCAACATAATTATTTTTCTTTTAACAATTAAAGTACTTTTACCCATTACTGCAATGCAGCATACCAAAGTATGTACAAATATTCTTTATGTGGTTGTAAATATAAAAAAAAAATATTTCTTATTGTCTCACGCCTAAAATTTCATTTATTTATAATAATGTCGCGTATCAAAATGGTAGGCGTCTGGGTTGTGTAGCTTAGATGGTTTTGATTTATGTTTTTATTTTCTACTGAGAGTGATTCTTTATTATTTTTACTGTACCCTTATGGTGCGCTATCTAATCACTGAAACACCAAGGATTTTTTATGAGATTTATTTAATGAACAGCAATACAGCAAAGCAATGAAAGAATGGTAGTTCGTCAATTAACGACTTAAGAGTGTAAAACAGTGAATTTAAATAGTTCTCTAATAAGGAGAGACATTGTCCCTTTTTACTCAATTTAGGAAGGTATTATTCTATTATTCCAGCAAGTTTAAAGAAACAATTTTCACTTAATAGACAACTCTGACCAAAATAAGAACTATACAATTTTACACAATAAACGGTGAAATAAATTACTCAAAGAACACTTACACAATTTGAGCATAATAGATTGGTTCTAGTGCAGTACTGTTAATGACTTTAAAGTTGTTGAATTTAGTACTAACTTTAAACTGAGTAGACAAACGGGCAGAGGTTACCCTTACACTGAAACAATTGTTACAACTTTCTCAGTAAATGTTTCTTCGAGTTTTTATACAGTTTTGCAACCTTACCAACTGATAGAAGGGATTCCGTTTTACTATGTCAGCAATAACTTTGCACGTTAATAAAAGAGGGGGTTTCCCTGGATGTAGTATTCGAAGTGAAACCCTTTATTCGAACCAATTAGAAACAAATATTTTTTTTTTAACAATCGTCTACCGACTCCCCCTACGAAACTAGAAATGTTCTTGTCCTTGTTCTATACACTATCTTTCCACTACACCTCTTCTTATCAAGCTCAACACCCACTAAGTGTCTTAGCACCACAGCGAAGTACGATATGAGTAATCCATTCTTAAGGATACCAATTTATATCCGACATGGACCAGTACATTCCAGAGCAACAATTTGGGTTTAGAACTGGCAGGGGTGTTGTGCTGTTGGTAGCGCATGTTGCCCAACAGGTTATTAAAAATTTTAACCAACAGCAAACAACAGTACTCCTGTAACGATATTAAGCAAGCTTTCGATAATGTCTGGTACAATGGGCTAATATTTAAACTAATAACAGTGCATAAATTTCCTTTACATTAAATAACTTTATTATACTCGTATATTACGCAACGTACATTAAAAGTCCGAATCAATGGCAGCTTCTCCGAATCAGTAGCTTTACATGCCGGCCCACAACAAGGCACAAATTTGACTTATACACAGCGGATATTCCGTTCTTCTCTAACACTTATCTTTCCATTTTTGTGGACGATGTCTTATTATACGCCAGCTCTTTCTACGCCAATGTCACAAGACAATGAATATCAAGACATCTAACAATTTTATTACCTTGGTATAAAAAATGGAAGCTGGATATAAATCAAAACAAATGTGAGTGCCTAATACTAACCAGAAAGAGAACAAACAACAAAATAAATCAAAATATCATAATAAACGGAAGACAAATGGAACCGACAAACACACTCAAATACTTAGGAGTAATACTGGACGACAAACTAATTTTTAGATAAAACACAGACACACTAATATCAAAATATATAACAATAACACACATTTTAAACAAATTATTAAATAAAAACTCGCCACTTTCACCGCAGAATAAACTCACAATTTATAATCAAACTATCAAACCGACTATGACTTACGCTGCGCCGGTCTGGTGTAGTATGACGGATTAGCATTATAGAAAAATACAAAGACTACAAAACAAAATTTAAGACAAGTATTAAAAGAATATATATATGCATCAATTCGTCATCTACATCAGGCTACGCAAACACCATACATTTTTGACTACATACAGGACATCTTGACAAAATTTTATCAAACTCAACCTCAACAATCATACCTAACACAAAACCTGATGCAAATTAGGCACAATGACAACCTCTTTCACAAACCTTTATATTCCTGACTTCCATTTTACTTTCAATAAATAATATTACAAAACGACAATCATATCACGTGTAATTGAAATTGAAATTTTAAAACTCCGCCTGGCCAAATAGGACACGCCCACAAAAATCCTCAGGCCAAAAGGGCAAAAACGCGCTACCTTCGGTGTACCTGCTTAAATCAAGCTGTTTTTTTTTTTAATATTTTTTCAGTTAACGGTAATTTAGAAATTTTCACATGCAAACAGCAATATAATTATTTTTATCGTATCATTGAAGATTAAGTCATTTTTATATGATATCTTTATTAATAATTATTAACATCCTAAACATACTAAAACCTACATAAAACCTTAGTTACTCATAATACATTAGTTACCATAATTTAATATGTTAGTTACGAAAGCATAATACGTTAGATACCAAATAATATTAGAACTATTTTTCATGAACATTTAAAACAATATTTTGACAGTTTTCAAATTTGATGGATACACCTTTGTCTTTAACGTCCACGATCTTAGGTATGCCCTCTGAAGACTAATTAATGACCGAGAAAGCACTCCTTTCGATTTCGTGCGGTTCCCCAGTACCTAATCCACTGCCGGAAACATCGCCGATTTGAAATTTGTTAGCAATGGAAACTTTCTTGGTCACACTTTCTTCTAAATACCCTCTAGCAACCTTCGACGATTCCCATCCACCAAGTTCTTGTAGTTCTAATATATCTCCTCCAGCATTAACAAGAAAATTTGCCGAAGATCTTCTAACGCAGTGACCAGTATACAAATTAGGATTTTCAAGTGAGAGATACTCAGCTATTTTTTGAGGTATTTTAGAGAAGAAATAAATGCCGCAGGGCTGTACCGTACATTTCCCTTTTCTATATGATACAAACAATCTTTGGTGAGTGACATGGTCTGGCCTTAACATTGCGTACTTTTTAAATAAAAGCACAGGATTGACTTCGCCGTCAAATATCACAGCGAAAATACGTTTCTTGTGGGTTTTTGAGTCGGGAATAGTAACAATCAGCTTGTCCTCTAAAACGTCAACATCTTCCGTGGTCATCTTCGCTAATTCATTAGTTCGACAGGCTCCTCCAATTCCAATTAAAAAAGCCACTTTCATCATTAAAAACTTCTCGTCTGAGGCAGAACACACAAATTCGTTGACTTGTTCTCTTGTAAATACTTTCGATTTTTTTGCTCTATATCCAACATTTTTCTTCTTGATAAAACGTATTAAGGCGCCGTATTTGTCGATTTCCACTCTTTCCTTCAGTTCTAAAGTCGCTCGTAACATGGAATATTTCGGCCATAAGGACGAAGCAGAGTATTCCTCAGAGAGTTTTGAGAAATACGTCAGCAATATCGTTTCTTCTGCACCTTGAACATGTACTTTGTTTCGCCACTCACAAAACTGCCGATATTCTTTTTCATAATGGATTTTAGATTTGTCCGGAAGCAAGTTCAACCTTATAATGTTGGCTGCAGCTAATATATCGTCAGAAATATCAAAATCTTGCATGATTTTAATGATGACTTTTTGAAATGCCAAAATGAAATGTCAAAAACCTTGTTTTTATTTTCGCATCGCCGTTGTCAATGATACGATAAAGCTTTGAATATAACTCGATTATTAGCGATTTAACACCGGACATTGTGGGTGACTCGGCTGTCGCCTCGTCACCTAGCAATGTCCTCGACTATTATATATCGTATAATAATCTCGTTATATTAATAATAATAATAAGAATAATAATAATAATAATAACAATAATAATAATAATAATAATAATAATAATAATAATAAATAGCCTTTATTTTTGCATACAAAGATAAATTTACAAAAAGCAATCTCATATGGGTGGCGAGATCTAGCATAGCTACTCATCTAACCACCCTAAGTAATACATTATTTAAGTAAATAAGTACCTAAGCATATAGAATTGAACAACAAAACATTCAAAAACTAAGAAAAAATTTCTTAACAAAAAAGCTTTGCAAAATTACAAAAATAGTAAAGCGACAAAGCATTGAATATACCTACATATAGACTATACGCAAATAGAATTATAACTTAACTGAATAAAAAGTAAATGTGCGATCATTTATGCGGGTCCGTTACATTAGCCCCCCCCGGTACCCATAACTGCGTAAAATTTTAGCACCATATAGACCATACCTAGCACTACCTAGCACCCAAATTATAGAGCTAGCACCATAGTCGTTACGGAGTTATTAAGCACTTTTACCGGGGGGGGCTAATGTAACGCTAGCCCCCCCCCCCCCCCCGGTGCCCATAACTGCTTAAAATTTTAGCACCATATAGACCATACCTAGCACTACCTAGCACCCAAATTATAGAGCTAGCACCATAGTCGTTACGGAGTTATTAAGCACTTTTACCGGGGGGGGGCTAATGTAACGCTAGCCCCCCCCGGTGCCCATAACTGCGTAAAATTTTAGCACCATATAGATCATACCTAGCACTACCTAGCACCCAAATTATAGAGCTAGCACCATAGTCGTTACGGAGTTATCAACCTAATTTAAAAATGACATCAACAACGTTGCCGCCTCAGACCAATTACCAGAGACAAAGCTATTTACAGTTGGCCATAAAAACACTTTTATATTTACAGTACAAGAATTTACGCACTGTAGTAGTAGTATGGCTGTGATCTTACCGCGATGTTGCCGACCTGCACTAAATTATATGAAAATTATTATTTTTATCTATAAAACAGTAAACATATACAACACCTTTTTTTAACCAGTTGGTTAATATAGTAAATATTTTAAATAGTCTCGCAAGATGGAGGCAAAGTCACGTGACAACAATTTTGGTCTATTTAATTTTGATAGGTTGGTATGAATTCCAGAACCAGACTTGAAAATTTTGTATATATTTTAAAAATTTTATTTTGTAAATAGTATAATATTTTAAGTAATAATAAACATAAGTTTTTATGGTTAGACGATAAAGCCTCAAAACAGAGTTAAAAACTACTAATAAATAAAACACACAACCTTACTTCTTTGTTTTTATTTATACGAAAATATAAAATACAAGTACCTAGGTACTTCATCAACACTTTTATGCTAGGAAAGGTTAGTGGCGCATTCACCTTTTTATTTTTTGATCACAGGATATAATATTAAATCAATATAAGAAAAAATTTCTCTGGTTATCTAAATTACAGTTATTATATTTATGTTACAGGTACTAGCTGGTACCAGGAACACATTTGCTTACTTTTAGCATTCCATATTATGTATCCTTAAAACTTCATTCTCAACAAATCGTCCGTCTGTCATATGGAAATATTAGATCCAAAACTATAATGGTTAAAAAGATGAAATTTGGCATGCTTATAAAGAGCTATGCTCCTGATAAAAAAAAACTTACTTTGTGTAAAAACATCTTATTAGCTTGTCCAGCACTTTTGCCCAATCAAAACTGAAATGAAGGCTACATATTACCTTACTTAATAGAAAGCAAATTTTTTTTATATTAAATCTGTAAAAATGTTATACTATTATTATTGTTAGATAAAACATAGGAACAAATAGATTTTAGTACTATTATTAAAACTAACGAGAAGAGTACATATTGTATATTTCATTGTTGATTTACAAGCACAGATGCATCATGATTTAAGGTCTGAGAAAAGAATAATAAAATTATAGCCTACAAATTTTTTGTTTGGTGAATTGTACTTACATGGGCTTTACCTCAAACACAAAAGTTAATAAATGTCGATTAAACTCAAAATAAAATCCACTAAAACCACTAAACATTTTTAAAAAGTTATAAAAAGCAACAAAAACACAATTCCGAACGTGACAGGCTAATTACGGCTCACTATGAATTTGGGAAGTTTTGATTTCCATATGTCCGCTGATCGATGACAAATAACTGCTGTCATCTGTTTTAAAACGAGAAAATTCGTGCCGTTTACTAATCAAGAAGTTATTCTAAAAGTATTTACTGTCATCCTTATATCAAAAAAACTATTATTTTCTACCCTACTCAACGTGACAACGTCGCATTTGGTACGTTGGCGATATTCCGGTTGCGCACGCATCTTATGCTATCTGAAGGTCTTCCAATTCATTCTCAAATTGCTTAGCGGCAACCTCAGACCATGAGGCGGCAATGTTATCGATGCCACTCTTAAATTAGGTTAATAACTCCGTAACGACTATGGTGCTAGCTCTATAATTTGGGTGCTAGGTAGTGCTAGGTATGGTCTATATGGTGCTAAAATTTTACGCAGTTATGGGCACCGGGGGGGGCTAGCGTTACATTAGCCCCCCCCGGTAAAAGTGCTTAATAACTCCGTAACGACTATGGTGCTAGCTCTATAATTTGGGTGCTAGGTAGTGCTAGGTATGGTCTATAGGGTGCTAAAATTTTACGCAGTTATGGGCACCGGGGGGGGCTAATGTAACGGACCCCATTTATGCTCCAGAACTAATGGAAGTAGAGACAATAACCGAATGGAAAATAATCAAATTTAAAGATTAATTTATCGGTGGCACGTGAAGATAAGCCTTCAACTTATTTTTGAACGTTTTCACAGAGACGCAGGTCTTGATATTTACTGGCAAGGGATTGTAATATTTAACCGCATTAAAACTGAAAGACCTTTGAAATAATGCCGTTTTGTGTAAAGGCACAGAAAAGAGACTGCTATGCCGCGTAAGCCTGTCATGCACATCAGTGCCTTTAGTAAGCTTGTCAAAGAGATATTTCGGTTGCTGAAATTTAATAAGTTTAAAAACTAAGGTGCATAAATGAAGATGAAACTTTTGATCTAATCTTAACCAGCCAGAGTCCGTGAAGCATTGAGTAATATGGTCATACTTCCTCAACCCGTAGGAATACCTCAAACAACCATTCTGGAGACGTTGTAAACTTTCTCTGTCCTCATGCAGCAAGGCTGGCCAATACAGTACACTACAATAAGAAATTAATGACAAGACGATTGAGTCGCACAGCCTCAGCTTAATCTGTGGCGAAAGAAAATTTTTAAATAAGTACAGAGTTCTTAATTTACCATAGCTTTTTTGAAGTAAGTAAGAAACATGCCTATTAAATCTAGGCCTAGGATCAAAATAAACGCCCAAATTCTTACAAGAGTCAGAAATATTTACTTTAACGTTATTAAGTTTAATGTTAAGATTTTCAGAAACTAAAGTAGATTTTTTACCGAATATAATAAGTTGAGTTTTATTTTGATTTAAAATCAAAGTATGTGCGACAGATAAATTGTGAATAGTGCTGAGATCCTGATTAATATTAGTTTCAGCGGTTTCAATATTTTTATAGTTAAAACTGCAATATGAGAACTTGAGTAGTTTAGAAACGAGTTAAAGTCTGCCGTATATATTGAAAACAGTAAAGGGCCCAATATTAATAGCTATACGTTTCTCTTGAACAAAATATACTCTCATGGCAGTTAAGAACCACGGAACTGACCAAACCAACTATAATATTACGTCAATCAAATTAACCAAAAGGGTTAACATTAACTCCGCCGACGTTGCCAGTGCTGGCAGAGATAGTTATATTATATATTATAAAAACTTAGACAACTTGTGTGCATGTATATATCGATATTTTATAATTATATTACTATGTTAAGTTAATTATTGACTTGCGAAAATATGTTGAATAATAATAGCCCTTTTTAAATAAAATAAATAATAAATAATATCCGACATTATCACTAGACATTCACAGCCTAGGCTTTTTCAATGGCTTATTTTAGTTCTTACTTAGGTCAAAATTTATTAATATTTTATTGAAAATTTTACTAATAATTGTTACTTATTTATTGCATAAAAAATCCTTGCCACACCCTACGCCGCTGTTGTTGAATAATCGCTCCGAATCCTTGAGCCATTACAATTCCGCACGGAGTCAGAAGTGTAACACTATCTTTCTCCTCTGTCTTTGTTTCACGCGTACGAATGTTTCATGCAAACGAACAGGTAATTCATGAATAAATGGCTTACTCTATTATATAAGAAGTCTATGGATTTTACCATTGTCTAAATTTTAATTTCAAATGCTGGACAGAATTTATATAGGTATTTAACATATTTTGGAGTCACAAGGTATACAGTACTGTTTAGACATGCAAACGCGGTCGGAATAGTAGTTATTTACCCAAATACCTACCTTCATTTCAATTAGGTACATAATAATTATTGTAGCGTTAATAGGATTTCGTAGCTATTCGCATTGACAGTGATTCTCTAGCTGTTCTAATGACCGGTGTCGCGTCGATAGTAGCATTTACCATTGATGCTAGAAAAAGAGACAATCGGTGGATATGACTCAGTTGGATTATTAATTATAGGCTTAGAATCAAATTTTAATTTTAATCATTCAATTATTTTGTTGGTTTGAAAGTGGCAGACAATGAAGTAAAATCAAAAAAATTACCTTGTCGGACTTCCAGTGTCTTTATTTTGTTACTTAACACAACGTTTCGGTTAGTTCGTATCTCTAACTCCAGTGCTGTTCCGTGTCCAAAACCTTGGCTTCTCACCACTGTATATTATGTTGGTTGGTTCATACATGTTCCGGTATACCTGATCTCGAAGTTTCACCTCTTTGAGTATGTTTCAGATGTTTTTTTAACTCGTACGTGAAGTGAAGAGGTCTTTTTGTTTCTCCAATGTACGATTCGCCACACTCGCGAGGGATTTGATAGGAACAGTATTTTGTGTTTTCATTACGGGGTAGGTTTACTTTTGTAAGAAGCTTCTAAGCGTATTTCTGGATTTAAAGGCTGTTTTGATATTATAGTTTTTGGTTATCCTTCTAATATTTTCAGAAATCCCCTTGACATAAGATATTGTAAAAAATACTTGCTCCTCTTTCATTTCCGTATTAGTTTTTTCTTCGCGATTTTTAAGTTTTGAGATGGTATTAGTTACAAAGTTTTTAGGGTAACCATTCTGCTTTAAATCTTTTTTGATGTTTGAAATTTCAATTTTAAGCTCTTCCGGATTGTTGCGAAGGTTAGGTGCCCTGTGATAAAGAGTTTAAATTATGCCCTTCCGTGATTAAGGTTCGTGTAAGTGGGTTTCCTGCACACTAAAGTTTTTATGTTTTCAGCACTTCGTTTGACGAGAACATCAAGAAACGGTAGAGTGGAATTTTTTTCTGTTTCCATGGTAAATTTAATGGATTGCCTTATACTATTAATATGTTCCAAAAACCGTATCAGCTCTTCGTTGCTATCTGTCCAGATAATAAAGGTATCATCAACATATCTAAGCCAAAGTTTAGGTTTAATCTTGGCAGTTTTAAAAGAGTGTGACTCAAACCAATCCATGTACAGGTTAGCCACCATATTATGAGAGAGAGATGAACCCATTGGAAGACCGTCATCTTAGGCATAGAACCTATCTTCTACTTGAAAGTAGGAACTATGTACACAACACTCCAATAGTTCCATTCAGCGATAAACCAGTGCGTTCTGAAAGGGTTGGGTCTTCTTGTAACTTTTGCTTAATAATATGCAGTGATTCCCCTATTGAGACGCTGGAGTATAAGCTTTTTACGTCGAAACTGACAAATGTTTCTTGTGGTTCTAAACTGACGGTTTTCAGAATATTTACAAAGTGGTTAGAGTTCTGAAGAAAACAAAGTGACTTACCCTGTAACCGTTTAATTATCTCAAGAACAAATTTTGATAATGCGCTTGTAGGAGAATCCCTGAAGCTGGTGATTGGTCTTAGTGGCATGTTGTTCCTATGAATTTTAGGAAGACCGTAGAGATGAGAAGGGTTGGCTATGATGTGGTGTTAGTTTTGTTCGGATGGCATCTGGAATATAGGCTGAGTATTTCTTTAACGTTCTCTATCCTTCCCTCAATTGTTGCTGTTGGTTCCTTGGCTAGTATCCTGTATTCTCCTTTGGTTAATAATTCTTCAATCTTTTGGTCGTATGTTTCGATGTCCATGATCACAGTAGCAATTCCTTTGTTAGCTAGAAGAATTTTTGTAGAACTGTCCTTCTGAATGTGTTTTAGTGCTGTTTCTTTTTGTTTAGGAACTTTTTTATTGATTTCTTTGTTATTCTCTAGGGCAACTCGTACCTCGTAACGGTGTTCGTCTACGACTGCTGACGGTAGGTTCAAGGTTTCTATGGATGCTAAAATATCTAGGGTTGGTGAATGTTTCGGTGTGATTGAAAAATTAAGTTCCTTTCGTAAAAGTTGTTCTGCATCACTCAATGATCTCTTTAAAGTATTGATAATTGTTCTTCTTACCTAGTCCGTTGTTGGTTCTATTTGGTTATTTAGTTAAAGCCGTTGTAGTTTTCCGTTATGTTTGGTTGTTAGTGCCTCTAGTAATCTGTTGTGTTAAGTAACAAAATAAAGACAATGGAAGTCCGACAAGGTAACTCAATTATTTTGCTTCATAAAAAAACCGTATTTTTTTTTGTTAAAAGTGGTTTTGACTTAATAACTACAGAATATTGCAAACGCCATAATATTGTTGCTAAGTTAAATAGGGTAAAGTCGTGACAAATGATGCAGAGAGGCCGACTACGCACTGCCAAAAATCCCGTGTAAATCTAGCCAATAAATAATTCCTGATGGTCAATTGAAAGCGATTAGCCGTTAACCCGTTTAAAGTGTATTTTATTCAAAATAATTAAGAATTAAAGTAAAACTTGATTATTTAACTGGTAAATACAACAAAGTTTGTGACTAAACCAGGTTAAAAGGGTATGTGGCACGACGATTAAATATTCGAAAAATAGTGGTTGTTTATAAAGTTTCGTTATTTTAAACATGTGTTTATTTGAAGAAGACTTCGTTTACTCCTTTTATTTTAAAATAAAATAGGTGCGTTATATATCCCTTACTATTATAGATAGATACCGACCTAGGTATATGATATGATGCAAGTTTTTTTTTTAGAAACTTGAAGATGCCAACATTTTAACCTCAATTCAGACCGGATTTAGTGCATTATATACCGAAGATGGTTTAACAAGTATACTTGCACTTATTGTATAGACTATTGCATATCATGTGGCAAGACATTTTTAAACAACAATTTATATTAATTAATGAATTAATTGACTCGTCCATTACTTTGTGACAATACCTTTTGGCTATGTAAAATATAACCAATATATACTTTGTTGTCACTATATTTAAAAAAGTTTTGGCGTGACGGCCGTTTCTTAATACAACTACATCTTCATGACGATAACACAGATTAACTACTACTATGTTAATTTATATCTGTAAATGACGGGTAAAATCCATGGAAATGCAAAAAGTACTGTCAAATCGAAAAAAAAGGGTAAAGTTGATACGATCCTAGTTGAGACATTATACGGTCTAAAACGATCTTAAGAGCCACTATCAGCTTACTAGCGGTTTATGTTTAAATTTATAACAGAAATAATAAAAATACATTCAAAGTTTTAGTTCAGTTCAGTTTAGTAGTAGTAGTAGTAGCAGTAGTTGCGGGGAAGCTCAGCAATCTTTTGGCGTACCCTTGAATCTTCCCCCAATACCATAACCACCTGTGGACTCGCCTGACCTTCTCGCTCTCGTTATGAAGGTCAGGGTATTTCCAGGCGAGGGCGATAATTTCCTCTCTTCAATGAATTGCCGAGCCGAAAACCTGATGCCTCAGTCTTCTCAGAACCTCACACGTCCCAAGAAAGTGCAGCGGGGTCTTCTCCTCTTTCTGACACCCAAATAGGGTCCTTCTTCAATCAGCATCATGTGTTTCCTCAGCCGACAGTGCTCAGTCAGAATTCCTATTAATGGATTGAGGGCCGCCGTCTTTGGTTCAGAAGCCACTCCAATCGGAATTTGTCTGCTCCTGTTAGGAATTCCTTGGCCTGTCTGCATCCTTGGGTTTACCGTAATTGTTCAATAGAAGGTAGTTTGCTCCGCTCCTTAAATGCAGACCCACTTGGATTTGAGATTTTTGTTGCTGGCTCTGGCCCTTAAAAAGGAGTCTCGGCTCCGAGTCTGACGAGCTCATCTGCTCTTTCGTTGCCTTGCACCCCTTGGTATCTCGAGACCCAGATCAGTTTAACTTCCTTGATATCTGAAAGCCTTTGCAGGGCATCCGGACTCGTCACCATGTACTAACGTATCCATAGGTTCGCATACCGCCTTGAGGGCCATGTAGCTTTCGCATCAGATATAGATTACCCGCTCTTGGTACTCTCTAACTTCATCTAGACTTGCAGTAGTAAGAATGGCATAGACCTCTACACGTAATATTGCCGTAAAACCGTCCCGCGGGTAGCTTTTACGGATGTCAGTTTTTTCCAGGTATACTCTGGCCCCCGAGGACTGGATTCCAGTCATAAATAATTCGTCAGCCTTCCAGATTAAACTTTTTGTCTCACTGGTCTCAATTGAGAGTATAAACTATTCCAGCGATGGAGTTTTTCATATAATGGAAAGAATCTAAATTTTTTTAGTTTTTTTTATATTTTTGTATGTTATTATTATTATTATTATGATTATGATTATGATTATGATTATGATTATGATTATGATTATGATTATGATTATGATTATGATTATGATTATGATTATGATTATGATTATGATTATGATTATGATTATGATTATGATTATGATTATGATTATGATTATGATTATGATTATGATTATGATTATGATTATGATTATGATTATGATTATGATTATGATTATGATTATGATTATGATTATGATTATGATTATGATTATGATTATGATTATGATTATGATTATGATTATGATTATGATTATGATTATGATTATGATTATGATTATGATTATGATTATGATTATGTTTATGATTATGATTATGATTATGATTATGATTATGATTATGATTATGATTATGATTATGATTATGATTATGATTATGATTATGATTATGATTATTATTATTATTATTATTATTATTATTATTATTATTATTATTATTATTATTATTATTATTATTTGTTCTTTTTCACAGGTTTCTACCCTGGGTTTAGAGCTAGAGCACATCGGTCAGTGACAAGATGGCCTGCTCGTTGGTGTGGTTCTAAACCACTTAAAGTTAAGTTTCGCCTAAAACCCTACGGACTATGCTGCACGTGTCTAACAACACAGACTTTTGCATAGGTACGTATAAATCTACATCTAAACCAAGTTGACCTAAACTCTTCTTTATTGTTTTAGGTATTTCACCAGTCGAGCCGATGACTATCGGTACTATTGCCACTGTCTCCATGTTCCACATTTGGCGTATTTCATCGCTCAATGGTAAGTATTTATTTATCTTTTCAGAGTAAGTTTTCTCGATGTTGGTTGGAAGGGGAACGGCAAAATCAACAATGAGTGTTTTCTTTTCAGCCTTGAAGGTAAGTACTAGGTCGGGAATGTTGTTTGTTATTGTTCGATCTGTGATTATTTTTCTGTTCCAGTAGAGTCGCATGTCGTCGTTCTCACATACTGGTGGCGGCTTGTATTGATAATATGGTGTGTGTTCTGTGAGACCTAGGTATTTTTTCCGTAGACTTTGGTGGATAATTTTTCCGACTCTATTATGCCTGTCTTTCGGTGCAAGCACTGAACATCCAGCAACTATGTGGTCTAGCATTTCATCCTTTTGGTTGCATATTCGGCATTTGACACTGTCCTGTTGTTCTTTTAGGATATTTCTTCTATAAACCTTTGTCGCAATGACTTGGTCCTGGATAGCAGCGATGAAGCCTTCCGTTTCCAAAAACAAATTACCAGTTCTGAGATATGTTGTAGATGCATTCCCGTCGATATGTTCATTCTCTATTCCGGCTAAGTATCTACCGTGAAGTGGTTTGCTTCTCCATTGTTCTAATTGTTGATCCGGAGTAGAAGTCTCTTCAGTAGGGTGGTAATCTGTTTCTGACAACTTTAGAGGTGTAGCCTTTTTGTCCGCTCTCACCACAGCACGGTGCATCTCACTGGATATTGCTTTAATATGAAAGTATTCCCTTAAATTGGTAAGTTGGTTAGCATGTCTCGCCACTAGGTCGGGAATACCTCGGCCTCCCATTTTTCGAGGTAAGTGAAATCTCTCCATAGAGGAACGAGGGTGGTGTGCTCGGAACTTACGGAATTCTTTTCTTGTTTTTATATTAAGGTCATTGAGTTCCGTCTTGGTCCAGTGAATGACACCAAAACTGTAAGCGATTGCAGACGTGGCATAAGTATTGACTGCTTTAGAGATGTTCCTTGCTGACAGTTTAGAGCGTAGAATGGAACGTAGTCTTTTCAGGTAAGTATCAGTAACCGTCTGTTTTGCTGCCTTATGGTCAATACCCCTAGCTTGCAGATAACCTAAGTATTTGTAGCGTTCTCTCTCCTCCATTCCTTCGATCGTGCCTTGGTCCACACTGACTTCATAGTTCTCATGTTGTATCCACTTACCTTTCACCATTCCACTCATTTTGCATTTGTCGAGGCCAAATTTCATATTGATATCTAAGCTGAAGCGTGCAACGCAAGAGAGAAGATCGTGTAGGTGTTGTTCAGATTTTGTGTACAGTTTAAGATCGTCCATGTACCACAAGTGACTTATAGATCTATCTGAATGTGGGAGAGTATAACCTTTACGCTATTTATTCAACATGGTTGTCAAAGGGCGCAAGGCCAAACAGAACCAAAGGGGACTTAGCGCGTCTCCTTGGAATATCCCACGTTTGATATTAATTGTGCCTATATCAAGTGTGCCGTTGTTTGCATTGATCATGAGTTTTGTCTTCCATTGAGACATTGCGTGACCAAGAAGCGTACAGATGTGGCTTTCTATTTTGTAAATTTTTAGGACTTCTGATAGCCAAGAATGAGGAACACTGTCAAACGCTTTTTGATAGTCAATGTAGGCCGTGTGGAGGGAGCTGTTTGTACGTTTGGCATTGGACATTATCACTGAGTCGATGACTAATTGCTCCTTGCATCCTCTTGAGCCCTTCCGACATCCTTTTTGTTCTTCGTCTAGCAGTTTATTGACCTCGAGGTGGGTATAGATCTTCTCGGTAAGTATTGAAGTCATTATTTTATAGATCGTTGGAAGACATGTTATCGGTCTGTATTTTGCAGGGTTGTCAGAAGGTTGTTGCGTCTTTGGAAGCAGGTAGGTTACACCATTTGTCATGAAGTGAGGCATCCGTTCAGGCTCAGAGAGCAGGTAAGTATAACATTTTGCTAGGTGATTATGCGTGGCCTTGAATTGTTTGTACCAGAAGTTTTGGATTTTATCTGGTCCTGGCGCCTTCCAATTTAATGTTTTGCTTGTGGCCTTTATTACCTCATCTAGTGTCACTTCCCATTCTGTCATAGTGCGGAGATTATTAGCAGCTGTTTTCTCATCATAGAGCCATTTGGTTCTTTTGTGGTTTACAGGGACACTCCAAATTGATTCCCAGAAGCCTTTAGTAATCTCTTTAGTTGGGAGGTTAGTTTCAGTTGGTGCTTTATTATCATTCTGACTCGAGGAACCTAGGTGTTTGTAGAATACCCCTTCACTTTTGGCGAATAGGTTGTTTTGTTGCCTTCTGGTGTTGCTTACCTTGTATCGCTTTAACCTTTTTGCTAGAGCTGCTAGTTTCTGCTTTAAGAGGTCTAATATATCTACAACGGTGGGGTTATCATTGGTTCTTTCGCGATTCAATATTCTGTTGGCGGCTTCAACAACTTTTCTGCTGGGATTTAACCTCTGACTCTGAGTTACCACCCCAATGTCTCGTCTGACCGAATTGATTTTCATACTTAACCGGCGTTCCCAAGGGGGTATAGCTGGAGTACCTTTCCTCTTACCTGGCTTGAACAATTCCTGACCGTTTAGGGTGAGCGTGGTGAGCGCTCATGTATAAATAAGGCTATGAAGGTCTTCGATTGATGTTTCAGCGTCAATTCTGTTTCCAATGATTTTATTTACCTCGCAGATATAATTTTTCGTTGTTGGTTTAAAAATTACTTTTGGCAATGCTGGTTTAGCTGATGGGTCCAGTCCGTGATAGGACGTATGGATGTTTTCAAATTCCACCTCTGCGGCGCTTGGTGTATTGTTGGGTTCTACAGGTATGACTTCATTTAGTGGATTTTCTTCTTCTACAAGTGGCGCTTCCATGTTTAATTCGACTGCCACTTCTCTCTTTATTCGACGTATGATTTCGGGAGGTAATCTATTATTTGTGCAGGCTGATCTTCGTTGGTCTATTATGTTTTGCACCGTTTTGTTACGTCGGTTAGGGTATTTGTCTATAACTAGTCTGCGAAGCTCTTTACCGTAAGGGGTTTTGGTTGTTTCCAGTCTGGTTAGTGTGTAATAGCATCGGACAATAAAAGCGTTTTCTTCCTCTGTCCAAGTGCTTTTTTGTCGATGCGTACGAGCTGGCGAGGTGGGCAGAGGCGGCGCCGCCTCAGCAACATCCACGTCAGCATTGGAAGTTGAGGGTAAAGATGGTGTTGTTTCTTCCAGTTCTCGTAATCCTTGACGTTCGCGTGGGTCGTTTGCAGGTAAATCATCCCGACGGTTCCGACCCGGGTCCTGCTGCCCCGGCCCGCCTGAGTATCTCTTGTGCCTTGTATTCACAGCGAGAGAGAGCACGTTTGGTGAGGTGCTAACACACCAAACGGTTTGTCACCATTTACCCTTGGTGACCCAGGTAACTCAGGGCCGTGTGGTCGTCACTCCACAAATAATATGACAAGTCATATTACCCCTGTGCGGGTTATTATTATTATTATTATTATTATTATTATTGTCACGATACGAAATTTGGTAATTTATTTATTTGATAAATATTGCGTTTGATTTAGTTTATTGTAAAATCATATTTCTTTAAACCGGAAAACTCGCGTTAAAGCAAAAGCGATGAATATACACTTTGTTGTTCAGTGAACTTGCATTATAATTAGTAGTCAACATAATTTGTTTAACCTACGGAGTGAGCAAAATTGTGCTGACCTAAGATGTAGCATTGACCATTGAATAACAAAAGACATAGGCAGTCGTTCTTGAAATCCTGTCATGAGCAAATGACGTACGACATGTGCCCGCTGGTCGGGAGAAGAGTCATCAAGAGTAAAATAAGTAAGTAGTAAAACCTTTTATTGTAAATACTCAAAATTAAACCAACCCTTATTTTATGTTTTTTGATTAATAGATTTTATTTTTATAATTTGCATTTTTTAAATTTACTTTCCCTCTAAAGTCGATCCCAGAGACTTCTACCAAAACGAAGTCTCAGTCGCAACAAACACAGTTGTGACATATGGTGGAGGTGCCGCCGTCGTCTATTTTTCAATTTAAATTTCATTTTCTCACATAAAAATTTTTTTTGGCACAAAAATAATTAAGTACTTTAACTACAACAATAAATAAATAAATCTTTAGAGGGAATAAAGACAAACGCGATCTATACTATTTCTTTACTGAAATAATAAAATAAGAGTTGGTTGTATTATTATAATATATAAATTTATTGGATAGTTGGATCGATTTGTTTAATTGGGTATCTTAAAACTGCGCATGTAGTAAGTGTTTATTTTTGATTAGGAGCTCGCAGAGTTGTAAATATAACGAGAAAGTTATATATGATATTCATTATTTTGATCATATGATATAGATATACTTTACATTTACCCATTTTTTTGATTTTACATTCATAACCCCAGAATTGTGTCATTAACATAATTATAATGAGTCTACAAGAAGCTTTAAAAACACCATTAACTCCTGCCCAACCACCCTTTTATCAGACACCGTCATTTTCTCCCAAAACTAATAATTGCATAATATTTCTTAACGAATTTAACAAGATTTCACTAAAAAATCGTTGGTCTAACAAAGACAAGATTTATTATTTTTTATCCTCTCTTGAAGGCGCAGCTTATATTTGGTACAACAATTATATTGCTGAGCAAGCAAATTTTGATAAAAATTGGGAACAGATTTCAGCTGATTTTTTGTTTGAATTTGGTGGAACATATGAAATTACAAAGTTAAAAACAAAATTGCGCAACAGGAAACAACAGTTTAACGAAGATTTCAAAAATTATTACTATGATATAATTTCTTTATGTAACCTTATTGACCCAAAAATGACAACTGAAATGATTATTGAGCATTTTGAAAATGGCTTGCATCCCAACTTTTATAAAAATTTCTACATTTTATTTAAACCAAATATGTCTAGACAAGATTTTAACCAATTAATTCTTAGATTACACGATATATCAGAAAAAATCAAGATTAATTCCGAAAATTCCAGTGAAATCGACATCGATCGATATTGTAATAATATCCGAAATTCCAATAACACCCTTGAATCTTCACATGACATTTTAAATTTAGACTGTAATCAACCCGATAATTTTGACAGAATTGATGACCGTAGACCCGAAATGGACATAGTTAATAAAAATAGAGATAATAATATAAAACAAGAGGAAACTTCTAAAATCCTCATTTCAAAATCTGCTAAAACTACTACAGAACAAACTATAAATAAAGACTGTATCAAATCAATAATTTTAAAAACCAAAGAAATCGACCGCCCAAATTTAAAACAATTATTACGTAACTTCTCTATTAATGATAAACTTTTTAATGAATTAGGCCTTATATTATATAGATTTCCTTATATTGACAGAAACAAAATTAAAATTGACGTTACAACAAACTCGGACTGGCCAATAACCATATTTAAAAACCGAACGCTAGGAAAGTTTCTATTACAATCGAAGAATTAAACTTTTACATAATAAAATTACATGGAAAAAGAAAACATTTTATGATTTTTTTATAGCCAAAATTTTTACACCTTTTTCAATAACACACCACTATGCCAAATACAGAACTTATTTGTTTAAACAAAAAAGTTTCTACTTTTGTATAACACAATTTTTTTTCTCAAAAAATCATGATACTGACTTAACTAACTCTTTAAAACAAAATTATATTTATTTTATCACAAAAACTAATGCAATTTGGTGACATGATATTTCCAAATGTTAATTATCTTTAGATTTTTCTTTTAAACTCAATGTCAAATTATTAATATATATGATTAATTTTTAGGTTAAATAAACTGCCAAACCAATTTTTTTTATCGTATTCACAGTAAACAATTTCCAACTACTTTTGAGAATTTTCAAAAATAAAAATGAAAAAATTGCAACCAAAATGTTTGTAATTTTTTATGATATTACTTTTCAAAACTACTTAATATAGACAGGATTTATATTAATTACGTTATTCAAATGTTTTTTTTTATCAAATCTAACCATATTAAGATTTCTCTATTTTTGTCATGAAAATTTTTATAATAATAAACCTCAACAGAGAAAATATAGATTCGTATACATTGACACCATTTCATATTGCCCACAAAACTTATTTAAGAAATGGTAATTTTAGTCATTTAGTTTCCTACATATTTTATTTGAATCAAAGATTTTTAAAGCAAACTTATACATAATTATATTTTAATAAATATTGATAAATTGTTACTTAACAAACTTATTAATTATTTCACGATGATATTTCAGAAAAGGTACAAGTACAAAAGTACTTAGATAAGATGTTTTGTTAATTTTTTTCTGTTAGGCTAAGGAATATTTTCAAAAATGTTCTTATAGTTTATCTTTCCGTATTTTTTACACTAAATTTAGAAAAAATTTTGTCGGTAGTTTTATTATTTTGTCAGTATTCAACTAGATAATTTTAATACATAAAAATACTATCATTTGTAATATATAATGATTAATTGAGGCGAAAATGCGCCAGAAATAAAATATTAGCACTGTGTCAGACAATTTTATCTTACAAGCAATTGTTAATTTTTTTTTTGATATTTTATACCAGAAACCACTTTTTAAATATCTTACAAGATTGTCCATCGTTATAGTACCTAACAAAATTGGACGTATAGTTACAAAGGAAAAATTGTTCCATTCTTAACAAGACCCAATACGTATTATATATTTCATTTTACAGGGCATCATAATTATCTTAGAACTGAAATATTTTTAATTACAATCGGAATTTATCAAATCTACGTAACAACATGTTAAAAAATGAAAAGCTGTTAAAAAATATTTTACCCTTAAAAGGAATACAAATAATTATAATTAGGTCAGAAATACACAGTTCATTACCTTTTTTTTCAAAAAACATCTTTTATGGTAAACTTATTCTTTAATTAAATTACAAAGTTTAAAATTATAATAGAAAAATATCAGTTTTATATTCCATATCCATATTTAATTATAGACGTAAACGGATAGTAACTATACCGAGAATTATACAAAACCTATAAAGATAGTCATGAACCTGGCGCTCGAGCTACATGTCTCATGTTCGCCACAATGAAGTTACTACCAGTATTGCATAAACGTATAGTTTTCCACGAAATAGACAATTTAATTTAAGGATCAATTCATTTAAAAATAAATAATATATTTGGAGGGTGTCAAAATCCCATATTATTATTTCCAAATATATTTTCCCCCGTATGTTCCTATATAATAATAATAATAATAATAAAAATAAAACAACCTATAAGCGTAACGAAAACTTTTTAAGAAAAGGCAAAAGTAACTTTTTGTTAAAGAAAACTATTATGTTGTTTTTGACAATATTGTACTCTTTTAGATAGTAAATCAACATACAAGCTACAACTTATTTTAAATGCATTTAATACTTTAGTCATTTTACTTAATACCTAATGAACCACTAAAAAATGTAGCTAACTAATTTTTTTATAGAATCTTAGCGTAATCAATGTTTTACTTTAAACGCAGCTAGAGAACTAGCATTTCAAGCCATTTAGCTAGATAGTACCTAAATAGTATTCACAAAGCAGTGTCGGGCAGCTAGAGAATTAGTGAGTATAGCAAATGTTGCCATTAGCCCGCAGTAAAAAATTAATTTGAATTTTAGAAAGTGAATTAAAAATAAATAGCCAACAGAACAAAAGGCGACAAATTTAATAATATTTAGGTAAATTCAACGGTTTTCAGAAAATTAACATCTTTATATAAATAAGCAAAACAAGTAAATATTTAATGTAATTCAATACCCGTCGCGGCATATAGCAAGGGGAGTAGTTGTAAACTATGCTTGTTTTTCTTATTTCTGATTTTTTGGTATAAAAACTTTTTTGAGAATGTACTATACCAGATGGATAAATCCATTCCTTAAGAGGATATCTACAAATGTACACAATTTCTGATATTTGTAGATACTGCGTGAATTACATTCGCAAACAAGTTCTGATGTAATACGTTCTAGACCAAATTTTTAAAATATAATATCTTATAAGATAGTTGTATTATGCTCTAAATATAACCTTTAAGTAACTTGATCTATATTGTGAAACTTAATAACATCTTTAAGTTTAACTAGTACATGGTACTTGATTTTTCTTCACTCCGAAAAGTTGCTCTTTTATTTCTTTTAGTACGAAAAATCCTAGGTGTGCTAAAAGTTAAATATCAAGGTATACATTAGGCTTAGAAAAATATTTTTTTTTCCAATTTGCATGGAATTCACAATAAATGAATCAGTGTACTCAAACGTTCAAGAGCATCAAATTTTAAGTTGCTGTATTAAAAAAAAAAAATATTTTGAAAATGCGAAGTTAAGCATTACTATAGATGCAAAAAATAAAAATAATGCAAGATTAAGAAATAATATTGTTGAATTTTGCATGTTAGAAACTAGTAGATAGAAATATTTGTATTTTGAAATAATTTTATGTAGATAACATCGCATTTATCATAAGTTTTGATACGCACTGAATTTCTGTTTCATGAACATTTTGACACAACCAGTGGCAGAGGATTCTGAAAGCCAACAAACAACATGCACCACGCTGTATACCGTAAGGGACGCAACAAGCCATCCTTATAGCAAGACGGACGATGCCAATCAAACCTATCACTATCACCACGGACATAAGTTATGTAACAGTGGCTACAATGGTTTCTCGAAAGTTGTCCTTGCATTCAGGACGCAGTAGAGATAAATACATCCAAGCATCGATCCAAATAGCTCCAAAAGGCTTCCAACAACATCGTGCCTGATGTTCACAACCACGACATGGTTTTACTGGAACGAGGTAGTGCGCTATGTTCGCGTCTGGGTAACTTTGAAATGAAAATTGCCCTATAAGTCAACCCTAGGTTTTCAGGTGTGCTGTGCTGTTAATGGTAATATTAAATTGCGTGTGTCAAAAACTTGGATATTATTAGAAGATTGAAAAATGTGCGTTAAAATAAAAATGAACTTTATTGAAAGAAAAATAATCTTTAATGCAATTTGCTAAATAGTTTAGAATAAAAAACAACGTATTTGTAAAATACCAACATGTTTCAAAATTAATGTTTCATTTCTTTATTTGACCTTAAGTTTGAATTTTATGCGAAGAATCAAAATAAAAAATATGAAAAGTTTTTAATCATATTGGTATTAGGAATTTATATTGGGAATTATTTTTTTATCTTATATGTAGTTAGTTCTTATTATAATTCATAGGTTATTATACTATAATCAATAATTTAGAAAAGTTTGAAAAAAAAAAGCGAAAAATAACAGAAATTAAATATTTTTCTGGAAATTTTATTTTTTAAGATTTATTTAGAATTATTAACATAGTTTTATTTTAGAGGTTTTTAACTTTAATTTTTGCTGTAAATTATTTCTTGGTTATTTTAAACCCATTTTTGTAAATTTTAACGATGTCTCGTAATTAATTGCTATTTTTTTTAAGGGTGGCTCATTCCATCAACCTATATATTATATTATTGTATTTGATTATTATATAAATTGTATAAAGCTGTGGGTCCAGCTTTTGCGAACAAGGGGCATATGTCACGATACGAAATTTGGTAATTTATTTATTTGATAAATATTGCGTTTGATTTAGTTTATTGTAAAATCATATTTCTTTAAACCGGAAAACTCGCGTTAAAGCAAAAGCGATGAATATACACTTTGTTGTTCAGTGAACTTGCATTATAATTAGTAGTCAACATAATTTGTTTAACCTATGGAGTGAGCAAAATTGTGCTGACCTAAGATGTAGCATTGACCATTGAATAACAAAAGACATAGGCAGTCGTTCTTGAAATCCTGTCATGAGCAAATGACGTACGACATGTGCCCGCTGGTCGGGAGAAGAGTCATCAAGAGTAAAATAAGTAAGTAGTAAAACCTTTTATTGTAAATACTCAAAATTAAACCAACCCTTATTTTATGTTTTTTGATTAATAGATTTTATTTTTATAATTTGCATTTTTTAAATTTACTTTCCCTCTAAAGTCGATCCCAGAGACTTCTACCAAAACGAAGTCTCAGTCGCAACAAACACAGTTGTGACATTATTATTATTATTATTATTATTATTATTATTATTATTATTATTATTATTATTATTATTATTATTATTATTATTATTATTATTATTATTATTATTATTATTATTATTATTATTATTATTATTATTATTATTATTATTATTTTCAGGTTCCACAGATTTTGTATCTGGATATGGCTTCTATCCTGTTTCGGCATTGGTTGCAAGAAAGCAGGTAGATTCGTAGATTTGGAAAAGTTCAAGTTTCAGTTGTCGGTGTCATTTAGTACACGTCTGACAATTCCGCTGGTTTCTATAAGAACAACTTTTTGTAGCTGGTAGTATATTTGTTCTTTAATGTTTAGTTTTTTAAGGTTTTCGAAGAGTGTGTGTGGTATTTCTCCAGTTGCACCTATGATGATTGGTACTACCATCACTTTTTCTTGGTTCCACATTTCTTTTATTTCGTTGGCAAGAGGTAAGTATTTACTAATTTTTTCTCTATGTTTTTTTTGTAGGTTTGCGGCAAGCGGGATAGAGAAGTCGATCAGGTAGGTATGTTTGTTTATTTTGTCAGTGAACACCATGTCTGGTCTATTGTGTTGTAAGGGAAGATCCGTTATTATTTCTCTGTTCCAGTATATCTTATAGTTTTCTGTTTCATGGATGCTTTCTGGGTTATATTTGTAGTATGGGATTGTTTCGGTGATTGTCGGTTCGTGGATTTTTAAGAGCTCTTGGTGAATTACTCTGCCAACATTGTCGTGTCTTTTGGTATATTCTTTTGGGGCTAGTGTTTGGCATCCGCTTATGATGTGATCGATGGATTCGGTTTGTTCTTTGCACATTCTGCATCTATCTGTTAGAATACGTTCTTTCATTATAAATTTTTTATAATTGCGTGTCGCAGTGACTTGGTCTTGTATTGCAATAATGAATGCTTCGGTTTCGGGAAATAGATATCCAAGTTTTAACCACATGAGGGATGCTTCCTTGTTGATGTGTGGTTGTGCCAGCAATGCTGGATATCTGCCATGTAATTCCTTTCTTTTCCACTTATCCTCGAGGTTATCTTCCTCTGGTTCGCCGTTATTTTCTTGTGCTAGATTTAGCGGTGTTGATTTTTTGTCTAGTTTTTTTATGATTTTATATAACTGGTTATTAGTGGCTTCATCATTAAAGTATTTTCTGAGCGTCATTATTTGTTTTTGGTTATGTCTTGGTATGTGGATAATTCCTTGTCCTCCTTTTTCTCGTGAGATGTTTACTCTTTCTATTGAGCTGCGTGGATGGTGTTTGCGGAATTTGGTGCTCATTGTACGGATGTCACGATTGAGCTCTTCGAGTTCTGTGTCTGTCCAGGAGATTACGCCAAAGCTGTAGGTTAGAATAGATATAGCGCATGTGTTTATTGCTTTTGTCATGTTTTTGGAATTTAGTTTTGTTTTTAATATTTTCCTTATTCTTTCCTTGAATTTGTTTTTTAGTGTTTCTTTGCTGTGTTTTTGATCTATTCCTCTCGCTTGTTGGTATCCTAGATATTTGTACAATTCTTCATTTTCCATGCCTTCTATTTGTCCTTTATCTGCTCCCATGTCATACCCTTCATATTGTCTCCACTTTCCCCTTTCCATTGCATTGATTCGACATTTGTCCAGTCCAAATTCCATGTGTATGTCGTCGCTAAATGTTTTTGTGATTTGTATTAGTTTTTCGATGTTTTCTTTGTTGTCTGCATATAGTTTTAGATCATCCATATAGAGGAGGTGGCTTATTGTGTTGTTTTCTATGGTTGTACCTTTGTTTGTTTTGTTTAGCATGTGTGAGAGAGGGTTCACTGCCATGCAAAACCAAAGTGCACTAAGCGCGTCGCCCTGGAAAATTCCGCGTTTTATTTCTATGTTGTCTATTGTGAATTTGTTTTTGTTGTTGTTTACGCTTAGTGTTGTTTTCCATTTAGTCATTGTTTGTTTCAGGACGCTCTGAATAAACGGATCAATTTTATAAATTTTTAGCACTTCTAGTAGCCACGAGTGTGGGACACTGTCGAAAGCCTTTTTGTAGTCGACGTATGCAGTGTACAGTGGTTTCCTTTCTTTCTTCTTGTGTTGTGTTATAATGGTGTCAACAATCAGTTGTTCCTTGCAGCCTTTGGTTTTCCTTCTGCATCCTTTTTGCTCTATTGCTAATAGGTTGTTTTCGGTTAGATGTGTATATATTTTGTCTGTGATAATTGATGTTAATATCTTATAAATGGTTGGGAGACATGTAATCGGTCGGTATTTATCTGGATAACTGCTGGTCGGTGTTGTTTTTGGGAGTAAATATGTTAGTCCTTCAGTCATGAAATCGGGCATTTCTGCTTGTCCTTTTACAATCTCAGAGAATAGTTGTGCTATTTTGTCGTGTGTGCTTGTAAATCGTTTCCACCAAAAGTTATGCAGCCCGTCTTTTCCTGGTGATTTCCAACTGTGTGTTTTCTTTATGGCTTTTTGTACATCGTCTATTGTTATGTTATGATTGTTCATTTGTTTTTTGTTGTACATTCTTGTTTTTTCATCTCTGATCCATCTTGATGTTTGTTTGTGTTTCTTCTCATGTGACCATATACTGCTCCAATAGGTTTTAGTTTTTTCTTTATCAGGGTTTTCATTTTTTTGATCGTTGTTTGTTTTTTGATTTAGTTCTCTGTAAAATTGTCTTTCATCTTCTTTAAATTGTTTGTTGTGTTTTCTACGTTGGTCACTTTCTTTAAGTCTCCTTAGTCTTTTGGATTTGGCAGCAAGTTTCTGTTTAAGTAGGTCTGTTATTTCATTTATGTTATTATTTTCTGCGTTTTTATGTATTGCTATTATTTGTTGGGCTTTGTTCTTTAGCTTTTGACTTGCGTTTGGTTCTTTTGCCTTTGTTAGTCTTCCTATTTCTGTTCGTAGTTCATCTATCTTTTTGTTGATTCGTCGTTCCCATGGTGGTGACATATTTGTTTCTTGGGTTTGTTTGTTTTGGGTTTTTTTTGGTGCAATGATTTTTGAGACTGTTGCCGCTCCTATGTAGGCCAGGTTGTGTATGTTGGTGAGATTGTCTTCGTTTTTTATTCTGTTCTTTATTATGTTGTTTATTTGTGTGATGATTTTATTCGTATTTGCTCTAATTTTTGCTTTCAGTTTGGGTAGTTTTGGTCTTAGGTTTGGCATAGTTCCGTAATATTGCATGTATGTCTCTTCGAAGCAGTTTTGTATTTTTATTTCCTCTTCGGTTATTTCTCCCCTTTGCTCGTTTATGGTTTGGTTTTCATTTCTTGGTGGTGTTGTTGGATTTATTCCTAATTCCTGTTCGGCTTCTCTTTTTATTCGGTCCATTGTTTCTGGAGAAATTTTGTTTGCCGATAGGATGGCTCGTTTTTGGTCCAGGATGTTTTGTATTGTTCTTTGCCTAAGCTCTGGGAATTGTCTCGTTACTTGTATGTGTAGTTCTTTGCTGTATCCTATGGTTTTAGTTTCCATATTGGTTAAAACAAGAAAGCTGCGATATAGAAATTCATTCATGTCATCTGTCCATTTTATTCTCTGTCGCAGTCTGCCCTGTAGAGTGGTTGGATGTCCTTGAACTTCCAAAGCATCTCTGCTGGGTGGTGTTTCTCGGTTCCTGTTCATTGCGTCGGTGTTTGCCTTTTGCAGGTCAGCGGCACCGGTTCCACTGGGTCCTGCAACAGACTGGTCATTAGGGCAGTTCCGAACGGAGTCAGCCTGAGTCTCCGCCACGCCCGAGTAGCGATTTTGACGAGTCCTTATAGCGTCAACATGTCACACTGCTGGGGTTGCTGGCCCCAGCAGCGGTTTGCCTGTTTTTGGTCCGCGGGTGTTATTTTATTTCGCACCTACTCGTCAGCTAGGCTGATTAGAGCTTTCCCCTATCCGCCACCTGGGGACGCGTCCGGTAGGAGACAGGCAACTCCCTCGGAGTTGCCTGTATTATTATTATTATTATTATTATTATTATTATTATTATTATTATTATTATTATTATTATTATTATTATTATTATTATTATTATTATTATTATTATTATTATTATTATTATTATTATTATTATTATTATTATTATTATTATTATTATTATTATTATTCCACAGATTTTGTATCTGGATATGGCTTCTATCCTGTTTCGGCATTGGTTGCAAGAAAGCAGGTAGATTCGTAGATTTGGAAAAGTTCAAGTTTCAGTTGTCGGTGTCATTTAGTACACGTCTGACAATTCCGCTGGTTTCTATAAGAACAACTTTTTGTAGCTGGTAGTATATTTGTTCTTTAATGTTTAGTTTTTTTAGGTTTTCGAAGAGTGTGTGTGGTATTTCTCCAGTTGCACCTATGATGATTGGTACTACCATCACTTTTTCTTGGTTCCACATTTCTTTTATTTCGTTGGCAAGAGGTAAGTATTTACTAATTTTTTCTCTGTGTTTTTTTTGTAGGTTTGCGGCAAGCGGGATAGAGAAGTCGATCAGGTAAGTATGTTTGTTTATTTTGTCAGTGAACACCATGTCTGGTCTATTGTGTTGTAAGGGAAGATCCGTTATTATTTCTCTGTTTCAGTATATCTTATAGTTTTCTGTTTCATGGATGCTTTCTGGGGTATATTTGTAGTATGGGATTGTTTCGGTGATTGTCGGTTCGTGGATTTTTAAGAGCTCTTGGTGAATTACTTTGCCAACATTGTCGTGTCTTTTGGTATATTCTTTTGGGGCTAGTGTTTGGCATCCGCTTATGATGTGATCGATGGATTCGGTTTGTTCTTTGCACATTCTGCATCTATCTGTTGGGATACGTTCTTTCATTATAAATTTTTTATAATTGCGTGTCGCAATGACTTGGTCTTGTATTGCAATAATGAATGCTTCGGTTTCGGGAAATAGATATCCAAGTTTTAACCACATGAGGGATGCTTCCTTGTTGATGTGTGGTTGTGCCAGCAATGCTGGATATCTGCCATGTAGTTCCTTTCTTTTCCACTTATCCTCGAGGTTATCTTCCCCTGGTTCGCCGTTATTTTCTTGTGCTAGATTTAGCGGTGTTGATTTTTTGTCTAGTTTTTTTATGATTTTATATAACTGGTTATTAGTGGCTTCATCATTAAAGTATTTTCTGAGCGTCATTATTTGTTTTTGGTTATGTCTTGGTATGTGGATAATTCCTTGTCCTCCTTTTTCTCGTGAGATGTTTACTCTTTCTATTGAGCTGCGTGGGTGGTGTTTGCGGAGTTTGGTGCTCATTGTACGGATGTCACGATTGAGCTCTTCGAGTTCTGTGTCTGTCCAGGAGATTACGCCAAAGCTGTAGGTTAGAATAGATATAGCGTATGTGTTTATTGCTTTTGTCATGTTTTTGGAATTTAGTTTTGTTTTTAGTATTTTCCTTATTCTTTCCTTGAATTTGTTTTTTAGTGTTTCTTTGCTGTGTTTTTGATCTATTCCTCTCGCTTGTTGGTATCCTAGATATTTGTACAATTCTTCATTTTCCATGCCTTCTATTTGTCCTTTATCTGCTCCCATGTCATACCCTTCATATTGTCTCCACTTTCCCCTTTCCATTGCATTAATTCGACATTTGTCCAGTCCAAATTCCATGTGTATGTCGTCGCTAAATGTTTTTGTGATTTGTATTAGTTTTTCGATGTTTTCTTTGTTGTCTGCATATAATTTTAGATCATCTATATAGAGGAGGTGGCTTATTGTGTTGTTTTCTATGGTTGTACCTTTGTTTGTTTTGTTTAGCATGTGTGAGAGAGGGTTCACTGCCATGCAAAACCAAAGTGCACTAAGCGCGTCGCCCTGGAAAATTCCGCGTTTTATTTCTATGTTGTCTATTGTGAATTTGTTTTTGTTGTTGTTTACGCTTAGTGTTGTTTTCCATTTTGTCATTGTTTGTTTCAGGACGCTCTGAATAAACGGGTCAATTTTATAAATTTTTAGCACTTCTAGTAGCCACGAGTGTGGGACACTGTCGAAAGCCTTTTTGTAGTCGACGTATGCAGTGTACAGTGGTTTCCTTTCTTTCTTTTTGTGTTGTGTTATAATGGTGTCAACAATCAATTGTTCCTTGCAGCCTTTGGTTTTTCTTCTGATCCTTTTTGCTCTATTGCTAATAGGTTGTTTTCGGTTAGATGTGTATATATTTTGTCTGTGATAATTGATGTTAATATCTTATAAATGGTTGGGAGACATGTAATCGGTCTGTATTTATCTGGATAACTGCTGGTCGGTGTTGTTTTTGGAAGTAAGTATGTTAGTCCTTCAGTCATGAAATCGGGCATTTCTGCTTGTCCTTTTACAATCTCAGAGAATAGTTGTGCTATTCTGTCGTGTGTGCTTGTAAATCGTTTCCACCAAAAGTTATGCAGCCCGTCTTTTCCTGGTGATTTCCAACTGTGTGTTTTCTTTATGGCTTTTTGTACATCGTCTATTGTTATGTTATGATTGTTCATTTGTTTTTTGTTGTACATTCTTGTTTTTTCATCTCTGATCCATCTTGATGTTTGTTTGTGTTTCTTCTCATGTGACCATATACTGCTCCAATAGGTTTTAGTTTTTTCTTTATCTGGGTTTTCATTTTTTTGATCGTTGTTTGTTTTTTGGTTTAGTTCTCTGTAAAATTGTCTTTCATCTTCTTTAAATTGTTTGTTGTGTTTTCTACGTTGGTCACTTTCTTTAAGTCTCCTTAGTCTTTTGGATTTGGCAGCAAGTTTCTGTTTGAGTAGGTCTGTTATTTCATTTATGTTGTTATTTTCTGCGTTTTTATGTATTGCTATTATTTGTTGAGCTTTGTTCTTTAGCTTTTGACTTGCGTTTGGTTCTTTTGCCTTTGTTAGTCTTCCTATTTCTATTCGTAGTTCATCTATCTTTTTGTTGATTCGCCGTTCCCATGGTGGTGGCATATTTGTTTCTTGGGTTTGTTTGTTTTGTGGTTTTTTTGGTGCAATGATTTTTGAGACTGTTGCCGCTCCTATGTAGGCCAGGTTGTGTATGTTGGTGAGATTGTCTTCGTTTTTTATTCTGTTCTTTATTATGTTGTTTATTTGTGTGATGATTTTGTTCGTATTTGCTCTAATTTTTGCTTTCAGTTTGGGTAGTTTTGGTCTTAGGTTTGGCATAGTTCCGTAATATTGCATGTATGTCTCTTCGAAGCAGTTTTGTATTTGTATTTCCTCTTCGGTTATTTCTCCCCTTTGCTCGTTTATGGTTTGGTTTTCATTTCTTGGTGGTGTTGTTGGATTTATTCCTAATTCCTGTTCGGCTTCTCTTTTTATTCGATCCATTGTTTCTGGAGAAATTTTGTTTGCCGATAGGATGGCTCGTTTTTGGTCCAGGATGTTTTGTATTGTTCTTTGCCTAAGCTCTGGGAATTGTCTCGTTACTTGTATATGTAGTTCTTTGCTGTATCCTGTGGTTTTAGTTTCCATATTGGTTAAAACAAGAAAGCTGCGATATAGAGATTCATTCATGTCATCTGTCCATTTTATTCTCTGTCGCAGTCTGCCCTGTAGAGTGGTTGGATGTCCTTGAACTTCCAAAGCATCTCTGCTGGGTGGTGTTGTTTCTCGATTCCTGTTCATTGCGTCGGTGTTTGCCTTTTGCAGGTCAGCGGCACCGGTTCCACTGGGTCCTGCAACAGACTGGTCATTAGGGCGGTTCCGAACGGAGTCAGCCTGAGTCTCCGCCACGCCCGAGTAGCGATTTCGACGAGTCCTTATAGCGTCAACATGTCACACTGCTGGGGTTGCTGGCCCCAGCAGCGGTTTACCTGTTTTTGGTCCGCGGGTGTTATTTTATTTCGCACCTACTCGTCAGCTAGGCTGATTAGAGCTTTCCCCTATCCGCCACCTGGGGACGCGTCCGGTAGGAGACAGGTAACTCCCTCGTTATTATTATTATTATTATTATTATTATTATTATTATTATTATTATTATTATTATTATTATTATTATTATTATTATTATTATTATTATTATTATTATTATTATTATTATTATTATTATTATTATTATTATTATTATTATTATTATTATTATTATTATTATTCCACAGATTTTGTATCTGGATATGGCTTCTATCCTGTTTCGGCATTGGTTGCAAGAAAGCAGGTAGATTTGTAGATTTGGAAAAGTTCAAGTTTCAGTTGTCGGTGTCATTTAGTACACGTCTGACAATTCCGCTGGTTTCTATAAGAACAACTTTTTGTAGCTGGTAGTATATTTGTTCTTTAATGTTTAGTTTTTTTAGGTTTTCGAAGAGTGTGTGTGGTATTTCTCCAGTTGCACCTATGATGATTGGTACTACCATCACTTTTTCTTGGTTCCACATTTCTTTTATTTCGTTGGCAAGAGGTAAGTATTTACTAATTTTTTCTCTATGTTTTTTTTTGTAGGTTTGCGGCAAGCGGGATAGAGAAGTCGATCAGGTAAGTATGTTTGTTTATTTTGTCAGTGAACACCATGTCTGGTCTATTGTGTTGTAAGGGAAGATCCGTTATTATTTCTCTGTTCCAGTATATCTTATAGTTTTCTGTTTCATGGATGCTTTCTGGGTTATATTTGTAGTATGGGATTGTTTCGGTGATTGTCGGTTCGTGGATTTTTAAGAGCTCTTGGTGAATTACTCTGCCAACATTGTCGTGTCTTTTGGTATATTCTTTTGGGGCTAGTGTTTGGCATCCGCTTATGATGTGATCGATGGATTCGGTTTGTTCTTTGCACATTCTGCATCTATCTGTTAGGATACGTTCTTTCATTATAAATTTTTTATAATTGCGTGTCGCAATGACTTGGTCTTGTATTGCAATAATGAATGCTTCGGTTTCGGGAAATAGATATCCAAGTTTTAACCACATGAGGGATGCTTCCTTGTTGATGTGTGGTTGTGCCAGCAATGCTGGATATCTGCCATGTAATTCCTTTCTTTTCCACTTATCCTCGAGGTTATCTTCCTCTGGTTCGCCGTTATTTTCTTGTGCTAGATTTAGCGGTGTTGATTTTTTGTCTAGTTTTTTTATGATTTTATATAACTGGTTATTAGTGGCTTCATCATTAAAGTATTTTCTGAGCGTCATTGTTTGTTTTTGGTTATGTCTTGGTATGTGGATAATTCCTTGTCCTCCTTTTTCTCGTGAGATGTTTACTCTTTCTATTGAGCTGCGTGGGTGGTGTTTGCGGAATATGGTGCTCATTGTACGGATGTCACGATTGAGCTCTTCGAGTTCTGTGTCTGTCCAGGAGATTACGCCAAAGCTGTAGGTTAGAATAGATATAGCGTATGTGTTTATTGCTTTTGTCATGTTTTTGGAATTTAGTTTTGTTTTTAATATTTTCCTTATTCTTTCTTTGAATTTGTTTTTTAGTGTTTCTTTGCTGTGTTTTTGATCTATTCCTCTCGCTTGTTGGTATCCTAGATATGTGTACAATTCTTCATTTTCCATGCCTTCTATTTGTCCTTTATCTGCTCCCATGTCATACCCTTCATATTGTCTCCACTTTCCCCTTTCCATTGCATTGATTCGACATTTGTCCAGTCCAAATTCCATAAGTATGTCGTCGCTAAATGTTTTTGTGATTTGTATTAGTTTTTCGATGTTTTCTTTGTTGTCTGCATATAGTTTTAGATCATCCATATAGAGGAGGTGGCTTATTGTGTTGTTTTCTATGGTTGTACCTTTGTTTGTTTTGTTTAGCATGTGTGAGAGAGGGTTCACTGCCATGCAAAACCAAAGTGCACTAAGCGCGTCGCCCTGGAAAATTCCGCGTTTTATTTCTATGTTGTCTATTGTGAATTTGTTTTTGTTGTTGTTTACGCTTAGTGTTGTTTTCCATTTAGTCATTGTTTGTTTCAGGACGCTTATTATTATTATTATTATTATTATTATTATTATTATTATTATTATTATTTTCAGGTTCCACAGATTTTGTATCTGGATATGGCTTCTATCCTGTTTCGGCATTGGTTGCAAGAAAGCAGGTAGATTCGTAGGTTTGGAAAAGTTCAAGTTTCAGTTGTCGGTGTCATTTAGTACACGTCTGACAATTCCGCTGGTTTCTATAAGAACAACTTTTTGTAGCTGGTAGTATATTTGTTCTTTAATGTTTAGTTTTTTTAGGTTTTCGAAGAGTGTGTGTGGTATTTCTCCAGTTGCACCTATGATGATTGGTACTACCATCACTTTTTCTTGGTTCCACATTTCTTTTATTTCGTTGGCAAGAGGTAAGTATTTACTAATTTTTTCTCTGTGTTTTTTTTTGTAGGTTTGCGGCAAGCGGGATAGAGAAGTCGATCAGGTAAGTATGTTTGTTTATTTTGTCAGTGAACACCATGTCTGGTCTATTGTGTTGTAAGGGAAGATCCGTTATTATTTCTCTGTTCCAGTATATCTTATAGTTTTCTGTTTCATGGATGCTTTCTGGGGTATATTTGTAGTATGGGATTGTTTCGGTGATTGTCGGTTCGTGGATTTTTAAGAGCTCTTGGTGAATTACTTTGCCAACATTGTCGTGTCTTTTGGTATATTCTTTTGGGGCTAGTGTTTGGCATCCGCTTATAATGTGATCGATGGATTCGGTTTGTTCTTTGCACATTCTGCATCTATCTGTTGGGATACGTTCTTTCATTATAAATTTTTTATAATTGCGTGTCGCAATGACTTGGTCTTGTATTGCAATAATGAATGCTTCGGTTTCGGGAAATAGATATCCAAGTTTTAACCACATGAGGGATGCTTCCTTGTTGATGTGTGGTTGTGCCAGCAATGCTGGATATCTGCCATGTAGTTCCTTTCTTTTCCACTTATCCTCGAGGTTATCTTCCCCTGGTTCGCCGTTATTTTCTTGTGCTAGATTTAGCGGTGTTGATTTTTTGTCTAGTTTTTTTATGATTTTATATAACTGGTTATTAGTGGCTTCATCATTAAAGTATTTTCTGAGCGTCATTATTTGTTTTTGGTTATGTCTTGGTATGTGGATAATTCCTTGTCCTCCTTTTTCTCGTGAGATGTTTACTCTTTCTATTGAGCTGCGTGGGTGGTGTTTGCGGAGTTTGGTGCTCATTGTACGGATGTCACGATTGAGCTCTTCGAGTTCTGTGTCTGTCCAGGAGATTACGCCAAAGCTGTAGGTTAGAATAGATATAGCGTATGTGTTTATTGCTTTTGTCATGTTTTTGGAATTTAGTTTTGTTTTTAGTATTTTCCTTATTCTTTCCTTGAATTTGTTTTTTAGTGTTTCTTTGCTGTGTTTTTGATCTATTCCTCTCGCTTGTTGGTATCCTAGATATTTGTACAATTCTTCATTTTCCATGCCTTCTATTTGTCCTTTATCTGCTCCCATGTCATACCCTTCATATTGTCTCCACTTTCCCCTTTCCATTGCATTAATTCGACATTTGTCCAGTCCAAATTCCATGTGTATGTCGTCGCTAAATGTTTTTGTGATTTGTATTAGTTTTTCGATGTTTTCTTTGTTGTCTGCATATAATTTTAGATCATCCATATAGAGGAGGTGGCTTATTGTGTTGTTTTCTATGGTTGTACCTTTGTTTGTTTTGTTTAGCATGTGTGAGAGAGGGTTCACTGCCATGCAAAACCAAAGTGCACTAAGCGCGTCGCCCTGGAAAATTCCTCGTTTTATTTCTATGTTGTCTATTGTGAATTTGTTTTTGTTGTTGTTTACGCTTAGTGTTGTTTTTCAATTTGTCATTGTTTGTTTCAGGACGCTCTGAATAAACGGGTCAATTTTATAAATTTTTAGCACTTCTAGTAGCCACGAGTGTGGGACACTGTCGAAAGCCTTTTTGTAGTCGACGTATGCAGTGTACAGTGGTTTCCTTTCTTTCTTTTTGTGTTGTGTTATAATGGTGTCAACAATCAATTGTTCCTTGCAGCCTTTGGTTTTTCTTCTGATCCTTTTTGCTCTATTGCTAATAGGTTGTTTTCGGTTAGATGTGTATATATTTTGTCTGTGATAATTGATGTTAATATCTTATAAATGGTTGGGAGACATGTAATCGGTCTGTATTTATCTGGATAACTGCTGGTCGGTGTTGTTTTTGGAAGTAAGTATGTTAGTCCTTCAGTCATGAAATCGGGCATTTCTGCTTGTCCTTTTACAATCTCAGAGAATAGTTGTGCTATTCTGTCGTGTGTGCTTGTAAATCGTTTCCACCAAAAGTTATGCAGCCCGTCTTTTCCTGGTGATTTCCAACTGTGTGTTTTCTTTATGGCTTTTTGTACATCGTCTATTGTTATGTTATGATTGTTCATTTGTTTTTTGTTGTACATTCTTGTTTTTTCATCTCTGATCCATCTTGATGTTTGTTTGTGTTTCTTCTCATGTGACCATATACTGCTCCAATAGGTTTTAGTTTTTTCTTTATCTGGGTTTTCATTTTTTTGATCGTTGTTTGTTTTTTGGTTTAGTTCTCTGTAAAATTGTCTTTCATCTTCTTTAAATTGTTTGTTGTGTTTTCTACGTTGGTCACTTTCTTTAAGTCTCCTTAGTCTTTTGGATTTGGCAGCAAGTTTCTGTTTGAGTAGGTCTGTTATTTCATTTATGTTGTTATTTTCTGCGTTTTTATGTATTGCTATTATTTGTTGAGCTTTGTTCTTTAGCTTTTGACTTGCGTTTGGTTCTTTTGCCTTTGTTAGTCTTCCTATTTCTATTCGTAGTTCATCTATCTTTTTGTTGATTCGCCGTTCCCATGGTGGTGGCATATTTGTTTCTTGGGTTTGTTTGTTTTGTGGTTTTTTTGGTGCAATGATTTTTGAGACTGTTGCCGCTCCTATGTAGGCCAGGTTGTGTATGTTGGTGAGATTGTCTTCGTTTTTTATTCTGTTCTTTATTATGTTGTTTATTTGTGTGATGATTTTGTTCGTATTTGCTCTAATTTTTGCTTTCAGTTTAGGTAGTTTTGGTCTTAGGTTTGGCATAGTTCCGTAATATTGCATGTATGTCTCTTCGAAGCAGTTTTGTATTTGTATTTCCTCTTCGGTTATTTCTCCCCTTTGCTCGTTTATGGTTTGGTTTTCATTTCTTGGTGGTGTTGTTGGATTTATTCCTAATTCCTGTTCGGCTTCTCTTTTTATTCGATCCATTGTTTCTGGAGAAATTTTGTTTGCCGATAGGATGGCTCGTTTTTGGTCCAGGATGTTTTGTATTGTTCTTTGCCTAAGCTCTGGGAATTGTCTCGTTACTTGTATATGTAGTTCTTTGCTGTATCCTGTGGTTTTAGTTTCCATATTGGTTAAAACAAGAAAGCTGCGATATAGAGATTCATTCATGTCATCTGTCCATTTTATTCTCTGTCGCAGTCTGCCCTGTAGAGTGGTTGGATGTCCTTGAACTTCCAAAGCATCTCTGCTGGGTGGTGTTGTTTCTCGATTCCTGTTCATTGCGTCGGTGTTTGCCTTTTGCAGGTCAGCGGCACCGGTTCCACTGGGTCCTGCAACAGACTGGTCATTAGGGCGGTTCCGAACGGAGTCAGCCTGAGTCTCCGCCACGCCCGAGTAGCGATTTCGACGAGTCCTTATAGCGTCAACATGTCACACTGCTGGGGTTGCTGGCCCCAGCAGCGGTTTGCCTGTTTTTGGTCCGCAGGTGTTATTTTATTTCGCACCTACTCGTCAGCTAGGCTGATTCGAGCTTTTCCCTATCCGCCACCTGGGGACGCGTCCGGTAGGAGACAGGTAACTCCCTCGTTATTATTATTATTATTATTATTATTATTATTATTAATATTATTATTATTATTATTATTATTATTATTATTATTATTATTATTATTATTATTATTATTATTATTATTATTATTATTATTATTATTATTATTATTATTATTATTATTATTTTCAGGTTCCACAGATTTTGTATCTGGATATGGCTTCTATCCTGTTTCGGCATTGGTTGCAAGAAAGCAGGTAGATTCGTAGATTTGGAAAAGTTTAAGCTTCACTTGTCGGTGTCATTTAGTACACGTCTGACAATTCCGCTGGTTTCTATAAGAACAACTTTTTGTAGCTGGTAGTATATTTGTTCTTTAATGTTCAGTTTTTTTAGGTTTTCGAAGAGTGTGTGTGGTATTTCTCCAGTTGCACCTATGATGATTGGTACTACCATCACTTTTTCTTGGTTCCACATTTCTTTTATTTCGTTGGCAAGAGGTAAGTATTTACTAATTTTTTCTCTATGTTTTTTTTGTAGGTTTGCGGCAAGCGGGATAGAGAAGTCGATCAGGTAAGTATGTTTGTTTATTTTGTCAGTGAACACCATGTCTGGTCTATTGTGTTGTAAGGGAAGATCCGTTATTATTTCTCTGTTCCAGTATATCTTATAGTTTTCTGTTTCATGGATGCTTTCTGGGTTATATTTGTAGTATGGGATTGTTTCGGTGATTGTCGGTTCGTGGATTTTTAAGAGCTCTTGGTGAATTACTCTGCCAACATTGTCGTGTCTTTTGGTATATTCTTTTGGGGCTAGTGTTTGGCATCCGCTTATGATGTGATCGATGGATTCGGTTTGTTCTTTGCACATTCTGCATCTATCTGTTAGGATACGTTCTTTCATTATAACTTTTTTATAATTGCGTGTCGCAATGACTTGGTCTTGTATTGCAATAATGAATGCTTCGGTTTCGGGAAATAGATATCCAAGTTTTAACCACATGAGGGATGCTTCCTTGTTGATGTGTGGTTGTGCCAGCAATGCTGGATATCTGCCATGTAATTCCTTTCTTTTCCACTTATCCTCGAGGTTATCTTCCTCTGGTTCGCCGTTATTTTCTTGTGCTAGATTTAGCGGTGTTGATTTTTTGTCTAGTTTTTTTATGATTTTATATAACTGGTTATTATTATTATTATTATTATTATTATTATTATTATTATTATTATTATTATTATTATTATTATTATTATTATTATTATTATTATTATTATTATTATTATTATTATTATTATTATTTTCAGGTTCCACAGATTTTGTATCTGGATATGGCTTCTATCCTGTTTCGGCATTGGTTGCAAGAAAGCAGGTAGATTCGTAGATTTGGAAAAGTTCAAGTTTCAGTTGTCGGTGTCATTTAGTACACGTCTGACAATTCCGCTGGTTTCTATAAGAACAACTTTTTGTAGCTGGTAGTATATTTGTTCTTTAATGTTTAGTTTTTTTAGGTTTTCGAAGAGTGTGTGTGGTATTTCTCCAGTTGCACCTATGATGATTGGTACTACCATCACTTTTTCTTGGTTCCACATTTCTTTTATTTCGTTGGCAAGAGGTAAGTATTTACTAATTTTTTCTCTATGTTTTTTTTGTAGGTTTGCGGCAAGCGGGATAGAGAAGTCGATCAGGTAAGTATATTTGTTTATTTTGTCAGTGAACACCATGTCTGGTCTATTGTGTTGTAAGGGAAGATCCGTTATTATTTCTCTGTTCCAGTATATCTTATAGTTTTCTGTTTCATGGATGCTTTCTGGGTTATATTTGTAGTATGGGATTGTTTCGGTGATTGTCGGTTCGTGGATTTTTAAGAGCTCTTGGTGAATTACTCTGCCAACATTGTCGTGTCTTTTGGTATATTCTTTTGGGGCTAGTGTTTGGCATCCGCTTATGATGTGATCGATGGATTCGGTTTGTTCTTTGCACATTCTGCATCTATCTGTTAGGATACGTTCTTTCATTATAATTTTTTTATAATTGCGTGTCGCAATGACTTGGTCTTGTATTGCAATAATGAATGCTTCGGTTTCGGGAAATAGATATCCAAGTTTTAACCACATGAGGGATGCTTCCTTGTTGATGTGTGGTTGTGCCAGCAATGCTGGATATCTGCCATGTAATTCCTTTCTTTTCCACTTATCCTCGAGGTTATCTTCCTCTGGTTCGCCGTTATTTTCTTGTGCTAGATTTAGCGGTGTTGATTTTTTGTCTAGTTTTTTTATGATTTTATATAATAATAATAAAAATATTATTATTATTATTATTATTATTATTATTATTATTATTATTATTATTATTATTATTATTATTATTATTATTATTATTATTATTATTATTATTATTATTATTATTATTATTATTATTATTATTATTATTATTATTATTATTATTATTATTAATTATTATTATATTATTACAGAATATATATTCAATGCTTATGCTTGAGCTAAAAGATATGAGTCATATGCGTTTTTAAAAGCGTTTACTGACTGCGCATTTACCACCGCGTCCGGAAGTGAGTTCCATGAGCGATGTACCCGATTTGAGAGAAAGTACTGTCTACAAAGTTTATGGAATCGCTCACGTACCAATTTTAGGTTATGGCTTCGCAATCTGTCATCGCCGCCACGCACAAATATTTCAAGATGAATTGAATAGTACCCCTGAAGAATTTTGTACGTTTCGATTAAGTCACCACGAAGTCTTCTTTCGGTCAGTGTTGTAAGTCCAAGTACCCCCAAACGTTCTTCATAAGTAAGTTGACGTAGCGGGCACAGCAAACTCCAAGATTGGTCGAATGTAGCATTTATATAGTTTGGCTAGTAGTGCAGTTTTAATGTTCTTGACTGTGACGGACACCATATAAACCACTGAGTTGACTTTTTTTATAATTTGACCAATACGTGTAGCCCACTTGAGATCTTTTGTAATTATGACTCCGAGGTCTTTTTGTTGATCTACTGCTTTTATTGGATCACCATAGAGCGTGTATTGTATATTAGGATTATTATGCCCGATGTGGAGCACAGTGCATTTGTCAACATTTAATGGCAGGGTCCATTCATTACACCATTTTTCGACTGTTTGAATGTCTCTTCTCAGCATTTCTGCATTTATTAATGGGTTTGAAAAAAATTTGGTATCATCTGCAAAGATCGAGGCATAAGTCCGTATTTGAGGCGGTAAGTCTGCCATGTTGAAATTAAATAACGGAGGCCCCAGTACCGAGCCCTGGAGCACACCACTTTTTATTCTGTATTGTATGTATTGGTGCAGAGTTTTGCATTCCCAACCAACTCGATCTCTTCCAAATTGCATGTGCTAATCTTTTTCTAGGCAAAATTTGACTGGTCTAATCTGCCCTTATAAATAAGGTTTTCAATTTTACGCTGGCAGCTCTGCACATTCTCTAGGGCGTCGTAAAATACTTTTAGGGTTGGATTCTTGTCAGACAAATTTTCGAAACAAAAACTCATTTCATTTTTTTTTTGTTGTGGCTGATGCAGATTGTAAACTTTTTGTCGACCAACAGTTTAGTCGGTCTAGTAAATTCTGCTGAAAAATAAAATTAATTTTAGTTAATTTTATTATAATATTATATACAGGGAGCTGAAAAACGTGCTAGTGTGGCATAATTTTTTTTTTCAATTTTTGTATACTCCTAAAAAAAAACTAAAACTAACTATTAAGTTATTTAAATAACAATATAATAATATAAAATTAACTATAACAATTATTATTCCTACTTAGTATAAAAAAGAGTAAAAAATTTATATAACTGAGTATCAGCTCAGTGAGGTATAAATAAACGACAAAAAAAAATTTAGATTAAGAAATATTTTTTTAAATTAAATTTAAATCAAGGTGGTTTTTTAATATTTTTATATGTTGGGGTAAATTATCTATATGCCTCATTTCTGGGACAAGGTAAATATCTCGGCTCTACTAGTAGAGTTATCCGAAAGTTTAATAAAATACATTTTATTAAATTAGTTTTAAATGCACGGGGTGGTCCAAAAAAGCTGGACGATAAAAATATTATTTTTTTTAATTAAACACCCTTATATATTTAAGCATTTTTGGTTTTTCCATATGACTCCATATTTGGTATTTAATTTTTTTGCAACATTGCCAAACTAAATGGAAAATTCAAATTTTGGAAAAATCATGATAGTATAAAATAATCTGTATTTGTCAATAAAAAATAATCTAACAATCATTTTTTTAATCTATATAGACTCGTCCTATGGATATTTTAATTATCTTTTATTTTTTGTTAAGCTATTTATAAGTACATAAATTCATTAGTTTTGTCAATATTACGACTTTTAATTAATATTTCGTAAAAAAACTGTGACTTTTATGTTTCTTGTACGCCATAATAATCAAAATAAAAATAAATCGTTGATTATTATATTAAAATAATTATTATTTACTGTCTAACATGAATTTATTTTCAACTTAAAATAACCCAAATAACAATACATCTTATCGAAAAATTACAAAGCAGAATAATAACATTATCCACAGTTCTTTTTACAGTATGAACCAACGAATATGGTCTAGGATGAAAGTTTTGACTGTTTAACACTGGGTGCTCCAAAAATACAAAAATATTAAACCGTGTCAAGTCATGTTTTTAGAGCAAAATAATTAAAAAAAATATATTTTAAATTATAATAACAATATTATTATTTTTATTATTAATAGCTTCACTTTCTGTTCTGTCTCGACACTTTTCATAAAAATGTCTTGTTGTCACAAACAATGTTTTTTTTCACTTGCTCCAAGAATGTAAACAATATCAGTCATGTCCGAATTTAAAATTTAATTTTTTTAATGTTAAAATTAACCGTAATAAACCGAGAGGTTCTGGGTTCGAATCCCGGCGGAGGTGTAAAACTTTTTTCGATTTTAAAAACTTTGTCTGCATGTCGGTTAACATTTTTCAGTTAAAATTAACGGCCTGAAACTAGAACACAAGACTATAATATTATATAAGTAATTTTGGCACAAATCTTTTATGTCTAATTGGCCATTAAAGTTTTAAGTGCATATTATTTGTTTTAATTTTGCTGGTCATGGGTAACCAGAAAAATTTTAATGATCATTTTACGAAAATTAAAAAAAAATCGAAATATTTGCAAAATTAATGAATTTAGTTATAGGGATGACTTAACAAAAATACAAGAGAATTAAAATATCTATAGAAAGAGCCTAATAAGTCATTTGAAAAAACCAAATTATTCAATTTTAAAATTATATATATTCCAATGTCAACAGAATACACCTTGTACAAAATTTCGACTACTTTTATTTTTAAACTAATTTTCTATCCCTTTACTTAATAGTTTATAGGAAATTTTCAATTTCGGATTTTCTAATTGAGAAAAACAAGTAATTTTATACTGTCATGTTTTTTCCAAAATTTTAAGAACTTTCCATTTTGTTTGGCAACGTTGAAAAAAAATTACGAGCCAAGTATATTGGGATAATTTTATGGGGAAACCAAAAATGTTAAGATAATATACATTTAATAAATTTAATTATTATATGATCCATTTAAAAATATGTTATTTTTCCATTACGCAAATTCTTATTACAAAAGGAGGCACGGCCAATGGGCTCCCCCCTATCACTTTTGTTAACTAAACTTTTTATGGCATATTTCAAAAATACACTAACATAAAAAATTCCCTAAATAAAAACATACATTTTTGGTGTAGGCATATCGACGATGTGTTTTGTGTTTGGACCGGTATGGACCGACATTTACACCAATTTTTCAATTTATCAAAAATACAATTTACCAGAGAAAAAGTAACAATCCCTTAATCCCTAACGATTTAAAATCCAAATACACACACAATAAAAGCAGAGAACTAAAAATATTAGAAAAGGTGATTCGTATATAGAAATATACAACTATCAAAATAGCCGTACAAAGCAAATGTAATGTTGTTAATAATCAAACCGAAATACATTCTAGATATGTGAAAGCGCCTACATATCTAGATAATACTACCAATTTTTCAATCTTCCAAAAAAAAGAGAAGATATAATATATTTCTTGACAAAATAGTGCATTGCTAGTGAACTTTCTGAAATATAAACTTCAAAAATTGTAGATTTTTTTGGGATATCATTAGTTAGTATTTATCGATTCATCCTTCGGTTAGACCAGTGGTTCCCAAAGTGGGCGATAACGCCCCCTTGTGGGCGCTGCAGGCCTAAAGGGGGGCGGTAAGAGACCTAGAAAAAAAATGGGGGCGTTGTGTAGAGGCTTGGGGGGCGATTTGTAATTCCATCTAGCTAGGAAGACTCTTAGACACCGACTGAGCTCTCGACACTCGACTAAAACTTGTGAACATCAACTAATATTAATTAAGAGATTGCTTAAACTCGGTTCGATTTTTCTCTCCGCGTAGTTCATATATCTGTCCTGTTTTATTGAATAAATAAAATAAAAATCATGTCAATCGGTCGCTCCGTTTCGAAATGAAAGTAGATTCAAACAAACAAATAAAACGGCAACAGACACACTTTCGCATTTTACTAGTTATTAGTATTCGTAGATAATAGACCGCGGGCAATCATGTTTTAACAAGTTTTTGTTAAATAACCCGATTTGTGCATTCCTGTATCAATCGGCTGGGGTTCATAGTACTTGTTATTACTTGTTGAGTACGATTGAGCGTCGAATGAGATAAACGAGTTTATGCATGTTTGGCTTATTCCTGTCGGTGCGTGCTGCTTATGCAATTCTATATAAAAAACGTAATATTTATTTTATTTTCATTTGCGGTTTCGCGCGTAACTCTTGCGGGTTATAGTAAAAGTCTCGTTTAGAATGTTTAATCTACGCTAATATAGCTCACAATAATTAATTAATTTAATTTAAAGTTATAGTGGTTTTTAAGTAGGTGAAAAAATGGGGGCGCTAAAAAATAATTTATTCTCAAAGTGGGAACCACTGGGTTAGATGAATGAACGGATGAACTGACAAAGTATTTAAGTTTTTGGAGTTTCCATTTTTGCGCAACCCTAAAATTCATAAAATTATTACAAACATATTTTTTTTGAATAAAATGTAAATTTAAATAAATTGTTTCTTTTCCGTCTAAAATATATTTGTAATGTCCCATCTGCCCGAGAACGCCTAAATTATTACTTCAATTTAGAAGCACGCCCTTACGCTTGTAATAAATTTAGAGAAAAAAAAGGTTTCAGAATAGGCCTTATACGAATATATCTTCCATGGGCGTGAAATGATGCCTTGAAAGATTCTTGAGTGCTACATCTTCTCTGCTGCAAGTTTTAATAAAAAAAGTAATGTGGTAAAGAAAAATATGTTCATTAGTTATATAGAGGGCGTCTCTGTATGTACAAAACACTAGCACAAATTCCAGAGACTAAAATATGAGGATCTAGTTCAATAATAAACACAGTTCAAAAGTTAATACATTGCTTAAAAAAATTAGAGGAACACTTTCTGTACATCTTTAACATATACTGTGGTTTAACATTTTAATTCCTAAAGCCACACATGGTAACCTTTGAAATTAATAAATTTAGAATGCAAGAAACCATTTATTCTAAACATATGACATTGAATATCAAACTATATAAGAATGACGGATGTCCGAGAAAAGTTGACAACCCATTTTTTGACGTACTGGAGCTGGTTTGGCCGCCATTGTGGAGTTGATCGTAACTCTAACCTTAAATCTGTCGCCTGTCTGTCGTTATAATGCAGAGCCTCGGCAACAGATGTCTCAAATTCATTGATGTGATGTCGTGGTGTTGCCGCATATCGTATTTTATTGAAATTTTTAAGAATTCAAGCATTTTTAACAGACAATAAAATAAGAGGTTCTCAATTCCAGCCGAATGTATGTTCTTGATAATAATATGTATGCTGATTACTCCGGGGTAATTGGACCGACTTTCATAATGATTTTACCGTTGCACTGGGTGTTAAATGTTAAACAAATAAAAGTAGACAAAAAGCGGCAGCAAGTAGTATAACTAAAATAGGTTTTATTTCGTCAAAAAATAGCAAAATACGTAATAGACTAATACAAGCAAACTTGATGTTTCTTGAGTAAGAAAGTAAAACCTACTTATTTTAACCATTTTGAAAAGTAGTAATAATTGCAATTAAAAACCAACTTATACAAACACACCGCAAATCATTCATATTTTACCCAACATATACGTTGTAGCCTAGGTATGT